>OX459028.1:6250000-7500000 GCA_949775025.1 Tricholauxania praeusta | reverse complement strand
TGATGTAATCGTTTTGATAAGCAACACCCTTAGTACCATTGATTGATCACTCACGATCGGTTTGTTTAATTTAAGATTTCATTTTAAATAAACACAGCTAAAAAAGATTAACCCTCTTGTGCTACAATACCAATTTTTATTTAATTTTTTTCTTGTATAAATTTAAAATTTGTTTTTTAAATGGTTTTCAAATTCTGGTTACGAATGATTAGTTTTATAGTAGATGTTTGCTATGGTCTTTTCAAAACAAAAGAAAAACAATGTACTTCTAAAATGAATTTAATTTTGAAGTTCAAAAATGTTTCCTCGTGCGTTACTACTTAATTTCAGCGCAGTCAGCAATGCTTCAAAGGTGCACGAAAATAACTGAAATCTTTGTTTTTGACACATTTGGCTCTTTTCATCTCTATTTTTTTAAATAATACCCAATTAAACTCATTACCATTACTCATACTATTGTATACCTTACAGCTTATTACTTAAATGAAATAGAAAAATTGTTTTAGAGGCATAAATTTGGAAGCACCAGAAGATCACCCATTTACCCAGCGTTTAATGTAGAAATACTGCTCAACAAAAATTTATTTTAAAGAAAGGACATAAATTGGTGCGAAAATTGTGTACACATAGCCCCACAAAAACAAAGCGTTAAGATTTCTTGAAATTTTTAACTTGCAAGTGTTTGGCAAATTTACCATTGGGTGATTTTGAAGAGTTAAGCTTCTTTGAATTTTTCGAATTTTTTGCCCATCATCAAATGTGGTTCTGTTATCCCAAAGGACCTGTTTTTGGCACAATTTTGGCCTTTCCAAAACAGATTGATTCAACATCATACCTTACCGATTGGTGTAAGACCGCCTCTTATGATGTCAAAACTTCATATTCGAAAAAGTTCTCCATCAATTGACTTTGTTGAATTCTTTAAAGAATTAACACAATTCACTTATATTTTAATTTAATTTTTTGGAACAACTTAGCGAAAGAGCATAAGAATGCGTATGATATTTGAGCGCACAAAGGAATCAATTTTTCGGAATGGGATTAAAATAATTCAATTACAATTTTGGTTCCTGGAATGTAATCAACGAACGAATCGATTCCTTTTGCCATCAAATTATAAAAGTCAATTCCAATATGAAATTTTTGAGAACTTTGCTTCCTAAAGGAATGATTCCTACACAGCTCTGTATAAAACAAGCCGATGACTTTTAGACAAGCTTCTTCTCTTGAAGTAATTGCATAGCATATATCGACACTAAGAAGCTACGAAACTTTAAAATATAAAAACAAAATAGCTATGCATGGAGTTGATCTGGAAAAATGTTGCAGACGGTTTTATGTTTTTCTTCCATGTTTTTTTTTTTTTTTTTTTTGCAAGTCCTAAAGAACATGGATGAGATTTCATCAAATCAAATCCAAAAATAAAAAAAAAAACCGCTCCCATACAAGTAGACTTTTATATGTATTGCTGTCACGTTAATTGTGTTAATGTGTAAGATTTGTCTACAGCCAGGGCCAGGAGGCGCATTTACTGAACAACACAACGCGCATTACGATGACTGCATGCAGCAGCAGCAGCGACAATGCAAAACAACACTCTCGCACTTTAATATCATCGATGGCCCCTAGCAACGCATGTAGCAGAGCGCATGTCTCAACAGTAAATGCCGCATCCCTACAAGGACTCCACCAACACCAACGAACGATGCCGACACAATAAAACAACAATAATAACGAGGTAATGACGACAACGATACGTATATAATAAACAAACACACACTATAATATTAAAGCGCTCGGCTCGCATCGCTGTTGGGTCCCTATGTGGAGTCCAACAACAACAACAACTGAAAATAAAAACCCAATTGGAATTAGAGCTTTTAGTGACCAGAATAATAAACAATTCTCGTTATATAATTTGTTCAGATACTTAAAATTTTTTTGTCGATTAAGATCATATCTTTACAACTCTGTTCAGTAGTCATAGAAAATTGTTCCATGAAAAATTGTATGAGAAATTTGGCAGAAATCGGAGTATGATCTTCATATTCGCTCTCGGATAGAAAGGCCCTAACTTATTTTTTTTTTAAATTTACTTTTCCGTCGATCCAAAAATAAAACCCTCAAATACACGTCCACTCAAAATTTTGACGTGATATTTCAAAACATAGCGGACTTACACCCAATTGAATATGAGATTTAGAAGCTTTTATGCAGTTTTTTCGTCCTCCTGTAAAATTATAAAAACATCAGTTAGGGCCTTTCTACCCGAGAGCGACCGATATGCATAAGGTAAAAAAATAAAGAGTTTCTGAGCTACGGGTTAAAGTAGCTCACGATTTTCAGATATTCAATAGATTATATCTTAGAGTAATGCATTGTCAAAATTCATTTTAATTGAAATTGTCGGGCATGTGGTTAGTCGTTTGTTCGTTTGAGCATGGCGGGACAGTACTTTACGCGGCATTAACTAGAGGCGGCAAGGCTGTGGCTTGGGGCATGAAGGACCAAGGAACCAAAAATGTTCCTAATTTTTTTGCAAGTCTTATTTCTCAAAAGGTTCTTTCTATTCTTCCCACAAAATTTTTCATTTTCAAAACTCTAGCAACAAGAAATATTTAGAGGGAATACTGAACCCTTTCGCGTCCGCTCCAAGGCCAGCTGCCAGAAACAATTTTTCTCTTAGTTTTCAGGCTTATTAAGTCTATATAAGGTATTTTGGAAATTTTTAGCTTTCTAGACTAATCTGGTCACTAGATAATTAGAAGTAGCTTAAAAACAAAAAAAAAAAAAAATATAGAAGAGTAATAACGCAATAATACTCAAATATTTTAAATTGTATATTTAATTCCACCTTTTTTACGTGAAACTGCGTACTTTGATTTTTGAAAAATATATTATAAGTATTTTTATTTAATTTTTATATTTTGCACTGAAATTACTGCACATGTGACTTTTTTGACTTCATCTTAATAAATGCGTCGTAATTTTGTTGATCACAACATAACGGTTGCTTTTTTGAGGTTTTTTTATTCTGAGATTTGTAAACAATCAATAAGATGTGTAATTTACAAAATTTATTGCGGTTGTGTCACTTAAACAAGGCTTAGTATTGAAGTTGCTTATAAGCAACTCTGGACGCGAAAGGGTTAACTTCGCCATGTTCAATCTGATAGTTAAATAAAAGGCCACTATTTCTAAGCATTCAAAACCTATGCTTCTATCTTTGGCATTAATATATGCCATACGGTTGCATTCAATGTTTTTGAAACAACGGCAATGTTTTTGAAACAACAGCATCTTTTTAGGAAATGTAAATTTAGCTTTTTTTTTTAGAAAAAAAAAACCTATGTAGACAGATATGTATAGAGGGATTCTCGAACGATCAGACAGCACAAAATTAAGTTTTTTCACTAGTGGTGTTAAGTAGTCAAGTTTTGAATGACAGAAATGTTAAAATGTGTAAATAGCTTCATCAAGACCTGAGAATTATTTTGAGTAGCGAATAAAGCATTAATTTTATAACATTAAAAATGTGTTTTTGATTGAAGCACAATTTATAGGTCGAACTTGAAGTTATTAAATGCGGCTGATGAAATTCAGCTGATGGCCTGGCTGCTAGTGCTCTTATCGAACCATTGTGAAGTAATTAATTACTTTGTAATATTAAATTAATAATAATAATAATAAATGCGGTTAGCTTAAGCCTAATTATAATATTACTGTGCAACTTAAAATGTTGATATTTAGTCAAGTAGAATTATTTAATACTAATTCCTAACCTCATATCTATGTATGTGTGTATACCGGTCATTTTTTAAATATCTGCACACCCTTTTGACTTTTTTCTCCGATATTTTTGATTGCATATTTATTTAGGTTCACACACAGTTTGTTGCATATAACGTAACATTCCTATTGGGTCATTTAAGGACGAAATCCTAAACAGTTACAACGTTGCTTCGCGTCATACAATTCAGTTGGATTATAAACGTGAACAAGACAAAGTCTACGTACTAAATAAAAAATGCTTACATTGCGCGTTTTATTCGATAGGTTCCGTTTATAAAACAAAACAAAAAAAAAAACTATAAAAATTTAACAAAAGTAAATATTAAAAAAATTCAAACAGTTAAATATAATTAACTTCATGTCAAATTTGACAAAACTCAACTGGAAATAATAAAAAAAATCAGTTGAATATTCGCTAAAAAAATATGTTTTCGTAAGTGACCATGAAATTACTTATACGCCTTGGTTTTCCTTCGGTTTGTATCGCAAATATAAAAGTAAATGCTATGCTGTAACGTAACCTGCGTGTAATATGCCATCCCATTCCCTTTCACCCATTCCTACAACCACCTTGACTATTTCCGCTTCCCGCTTGATTGCATCACTATATAAATCCTTTTCATTTAATCATTTGTGGCGTGAGTTCAGCTTTGTTCCTTACAAATGCATTGTTGATGTACATATGTTGCTTTTGTTAAAAATATTGTTGTTGTTGTTGTTGCTTTCGTAAAGTTGTGTCGATTTTGTGTCTGTTATTTTTTGGATTTTTTTAATGGCAAACTCATGCATCGTAAAGGTCAAATACAACTCGATGAAACATAAATTGGAAAAATACTGCAATTAATCGTATGGGAGTTGAAGAAAAAAATTTAGACTATTTTCGTATTTATATGCAATCAGAAAATTTTTCATTCGATTTCAACGTAACGAACAGACATTAGATGTTTACGGAAATTTTAATTTATTGCTGAGCTTAAAAATATGCTTCACATTTTTCATAGTACCATTTTAACGTTTAGAATAGCATTTCAAGTCAAATAGTGCTAATTTCATTGCATATTTTTAGGCTTATAAGTTGGGTCAACTGTAAACATTTTTTATCAGTATTTATTTTACTAACAATAAATTTACTTTTTAATTTTTTCTAAAAGCGGACAGAAGGGTCACGCTCAGAAAAACTTGATTTATGAATCCGTTTTAAGGTAGCACACAATCAGCAAAACAAACTTCATTAACAGCATGAAAACAAACACACTGAAACATTAAGTTGTTGCTGAATGACAGCAACAAGGAACTAAATATCAAAAAAAAAAAGCAAATATTTGTTGCATGCGAGGTCTATCAGGGAAGTAATCGAGCTCAACAACTAGCTTACGTATAAGCCGAACAGGCTCAGACTCATAGCGGCAGAAGTTTGGGGGGATTACCAGATTTGTAAAAGTAATGACATTTTCTCTTTTTTCACTCATCACATTGCCACTACATGAAAAAAAAAAAAATTTCCTGTTACAAAATTTTCAGAGTATGGTGGCTTAACCCGCACTGCTTTTTGTGATTATCTATTTTGAGCATTGGCAACGATATTTCGAGCATTTCAAATCTTTTTAAGTGGTTTATCAATTTTACAAGGGCATAGCCATTTTTGACCCAAGACCCAAATCAAAATCTAGACAAGCAAACTAGTCTCTCATAGCCTCAGAAGTTCTGTTATTCTTACTGCAATTCTTGAAAGCTTAATATTAAACCTAAGGAAATGCAATGGTTTTTGTATTTGTTATTGAAAATCCAAATACATACTCAAAGTTTTTTTCCATAAAAATGCGCCCTGCAATTAAAATGAGGGTGAAGCAAAAACGGATTACTATTTACCCCTTTATTTTGATTGGAGCGCCATCCTTTCTGAATACCTCATCAATATTTTTTCATAAATAAATAAAAAGCATATTTTTAGGATCAAATAGAAGAAACAAAATCAATAAATTTATTAAAGGTAATTATGGCTATTTCGGTTGCCACACATTCATGCAAAAACATATATAAGTATATACTATACATATAGTACATACATACATATGTATTTATAAACAAATAAATGGTAGTTCACGTTTATGTACGCGCACATTAGGGACGTCCAAAAAATCCAAATTGTTTAATTTTAAAAGGTGAAATGTTTGAATGCTAAGGTAGAAGTAGAGGAAATTATTTAAGTAAGTCATTACATCATTACTATACCCATCGAAGACAATTTGCTTTTCCACTAAAATATCAAAGTCAAAACCTTTAAGTCGCTCTTTCACATATTTCTCTAATACCATTCGGTTTTGAGAAAAATTCTTCCAAAAATTTTTGTAGTCAATTAAAGTCGTCAGTAGAACTGTTTTCATCAATACACTTTTTGAAATAAAATCAGCTTTTCCGTAACATAGATATATCAAGGTTATTAACATTGATCGCTTTTGAATTACAATTGAGTTTTTTGCAAACTTATATTTACAAGTACAACTTTGAAAAACATTTTACATGGAAATGGCGAAGTTTTCTTTGTTTTTTTTTTAAAAAACTTTATTCACTTTAAAAGTCTCTGTGGCAATGTTTCAGATAAACGAATGATTTTGCGCTACTTGCTTTGATAAGGATAATTAGAAGGCTCTCTGTTGAGGTAAAAATAAAGGTGAAATTTGTTTTGTTCAAAAATTCTTATTTTAAACCACCTTTAAAAAAAGATTATTTTTTAAACACCCTTAAAATCTTTAACTTCAGTGAAAAACACAAAATCGTAACCAAGGCTAAAATTCATTCGGCTAATTTGAAATATCGGTTGGGTTCTAATTCAGTCCTCGTTGTGATATTGAAATCAGGTGTTTGTTAATGAAGCAAAAAGAGTAAGAAAGTAAGTAAGAAAGTAAAAGCCAAAACGAAGCAATAGTTGGTTAGGTATAGTAGGGATTATACACACGTGCGTTCGCATGGTTAAAAAAATCAATAGACAAGAAATTAGGTAATTTAGAATGTCAACATGAAACTCTATTAGTTGTAGAATGTGTAGCAATAAACACGAATTAAAATCGTTATGAAAACACAGACAGACATACTTACGTCATGAGAAAGTACTTTCTTTACATGCATTATTGTGTTGTCTACATACAAAACAACACTTATGTAATATCTACATGAAATGAAAAGAGTTTAAGTTCTCCGATTATATTAATTTTATTTTGCGTGTTGTATTTGGCTCAGTAATGATTTATCATTAATTATTTCAACACAACTCGAATCATTTGTTTCACTACAATTCTTCGAAATTTTTGAGTGATAAAAATAAATAATTTTTTAAATATTTTTGTATCGCTGCTATAATCAACTCTACTCTGCATTTTTAATAATAAATAAATATCACAAAAATAAAAAAACAAAATCGCTTATTATCAAGATTGTCTCAATATATTATTTACCCTATGGAAGACAAAAAATTTAAGTAATTTTCTTTTCGCGTTGCGTGAACTTATTGTCTTAGAGCAAAATTTTCATGCAACAAAATTTGAAAAACAAAAAAGGTCATTTGGATATTTCTGTGAAATGTAATAACATTTTCAAAATTAAAATAAAAACAGAAGTAAGCCTGTTTTATTGAAGTCATATGTTGGCCTCAGAAGCGAAAAGGGCGTATTTCAAAAAAATGCATTTCGAGATAATTGATGTTTTGTTTATGCATGTCAAGTGTCAGGGTTGGACACTAAGAAGATCAAGTGAGATGAGGTTTTGTGCCATATTTCTTAAAGAATGTACTTCAAAAATAAAATAATAAAAATTAATTCTTCAACGAAAAAAAAACCCTAGTGCTGGGACGCTTTTAAATAAAAAAATAAAAATAATAATAGCCACTAGCTGTATACAATAATTTAACGCAATCCTCAAGATACAACAATCTAATCGCGCGCATCAACATGTGCTACAGCTAGATTTTTCAGATGCCGCAATTGCTTCATTATTCAGCATAGCTAGGATGCGTTGCACTTGAAAGTCAACATATCAAAAGGGTGGTAGAAATAAATCTAAGAAACGCGTATTGACATTTAGTGAAATTGACATAAAAATAGCTAAAGAAAACACATGCACATGAACTTAGAAAGAGCTGCTCTGACAAATGGAGAAAAATTTAAAATAAATGACAAAATTCTCTAGCTTCAATGAGCTTACTTAGGTGATTTAATCCATTTTGCGCGTATCTAATACGTTTTCTCATTATATATACATAGCTTTATTTTTCTGACGCGAATTTAAGTATATATTTCATGAATCAAAATTTGGCAGTACTTCCGTTAAATTTTCAATGTTTTTCCAAATAATTAATGATAAAATGATGCTTAAGTATCAAGGAAAAACATACATAAATTATATACACAAAACATAAGTGTTTAAAAAATTACATATTTAGCTGTTTTAATACATTTTGTTTTATATTTTTCTGTTTCTGTTCTTCGGACGGTGGCACCACCCAGAAAAGTTTTACAAAAAATGCTTTTTATCGTATTTTATTAAAGTTTCATCAAAGTCGATGCAGCCATTTTCAAAATAAAAATATGTTAGTAGTAATACGCAAAATTTATCTCTTTTATCAGGACTTAAAAAGTACTATTTATTATTCCTCGATTTATGTATGTTCTGATATTATTTTGTTTCTTGGTATAAGTAAAGGTCATATAAAAACTTTTAAAATTTATCTCTTAAGATCTCATCAATTACCCCAGTATATACACTCTCTTTTCCAAATTTTACGCACATTGTACAGGCTGGTATTACCTAAAACACCCTGTTTTAAGTAAGCTCACACAGCGCCAATGTACCAAAAGTGTACCCATACAATATATAAAATAAAAGTTGTTGCCAAATATTTTTTTTGCTAAATAAAATAAAATTAAAAGAAATTGGCTAAAAATAAAATAAGTAAATGATTATAAATAAATATAAAAAGTAATAAAATAAAAATAAGCACAAGTAGCAAACAAAATTCACAGCAACAGGCAAGTCACAGAATGTTGAAGCCAACGAAAAAAAAAGGAAATAAAAATCCACACCGAAGGTAGCAAATTAGCAGCGAGCGAGCGAGTCAAAAACGCAACACTTTGACAATTTGAAACTGAAAATATCCGCAATATTTGCGATTTGGCAACGTCAATGAGCGACTAACGAATTTAGAAATAGAAGCACTTGAAGCGCTTGAACTCTTTTGAAAAAATCGAAATAAAAAATATTTAAATAAATAAAAAGAAAATTAAAATTTAGTTTTTAAATTTAGTTTTTACATCAATAATATGGTCGGTTAAGGCTACTTGCATATATAATCTGCTGGTGCTCTTTTCATTATTTTGTTTGTTTTTCAAAATATTAAAATATTTTTTTATTGCGAATATTTATTAGTATTTTAAAATATATATCTTTAGAAATACCTACGCTTGAATACGTCTTTCTGTTCAATTATCTTAGGTAGAGGGTGACTGCCAGGAAATACCGCAATTTGTTAACAAACAAATTTTTTTTAAAAAAGTTTATTGTTTAGAGAAACTGTTAAGTTTTTCATAATCAGAAATTTTGTGTAAATCAAAGTTCAGAGCTGATTGATTCAGAAATGGCGGACTCGTTTACACTTTATTATGGACCTAACCTTGGTTATGGGCAAGTTGAAAAAATTCATTCAAAAGTAACCATATGCATCGCAAGATCCTTTAGCTCTAAAGATTTTACTCAGCAATTCCAAATATGTCAAAATAAGCTCTTATTTTACTGAAAATTTATGATTATTGTCAAAAATTCACGACAAATTTAATCCTCTTAGGTAGCATTTATAAACCAACTTGCTGAGTATAAGTTGAAGAACTGCGAAAGTCCTTTCAACTGAGATAGTACATATCATAAGTTTTAAAGTTAAAAATTTTATTTTTTTAATTTTTCCTAATCATGTATTAAAGTATTTCATATTTTTCGGAATTTCGATTTCATTTCGAAGAAACGATCTGAACGTAGAACAAGACTGCATGCATACTTTGTTTTCTTGAAATTTTCATGAAATTTAAAAAATGTTTAAGTTCGGTATGACAGAAACTATGCACATCCAGTTCAGTATTTCCGTTCAGAATCAATACACTATGATGAATTTCCACGGTAAAATAAACATTGATATTGATCAATGAAGATCATATTCCATTAAAAGATAATAGACCATAGGACAAGAACGGCATAAAGCATGAGTAAGTCATTTGTAATAAGCAAGTTGAACGAATTTTTATTGATAACTCTTATAGCTGTACTACAAATATTGGAAACTTTTCTAAATTATAGGCTCGTTGTGGCGAAAAATCAAATTTTAACATTAGCAATTATTTTTAATTTAAATATCTTGAGTTATCAATATTTTAAAATGAATATCGTTTTCATATCTTAATTATTTTCAAAACTAAATAAAAATTGTGAACTTTTTGTTGTACCTTATTAGCGTATATAGTGAATTTGCTTATTAGAACAATAAAAGCTTAAGATAGGAATATAATTTTTGATAGTGTGCAAGTCATTTGCATTTGGCAATTATTCGGCCTGATTTGATTGATCAATTGTTAAATTTCAATTTTCATAAGAATGTCGCAAGCTTTCCGTTTCCTGCTGACAAAAAATTAATTTTGTCTTTGCATTGGATGCAATTTTCTATTTAAATTCACGGGACAACGAAAAATGGTTCAGATCTAACACGCAGACCCACCTATTCTCATGTAATTTTGTCCGTTGAATCCGAAAATGCCAGACAAAATTACATGAGAATAGGTGGGTGGTTCTTATTACTATGTTTGAATTTTTCATTTTTTTAGCCTTCGATGCTATTTTTGCATTTTTTTTGCTGATAACTCTAACAAAGAATACCTAAAAATGTTCACGTGTATGAGTTAAGGATTTACTGGTTATTGAAAAAAAATGGCATTTTCGATATTTAAGGGTTAAATATTTCGAAATTAAATTCAAATGACAGCACTTTTTTTCTGGCGTTTTCGGATTCAGCGTTCAAAATTACATCTTGTTAGGTCAGAACTTTTTTTTCTTTTCTCTAGGCCTGTGTTATCTTTCCAATGGCTTATAACTACAAATCATCTTCATATTTTAATTATTTTTTGAAAAAAACAAAAAAAAATAAATCGAACTTTGAATTAAAAAATATACTTTAAGGTAAATGATGGGTCCTATTAATTGAAGCCCTTCTAGATTTGTTCCCCATCAGCTATTCTCCAATTACTGCTTAATGAGCAAATACTCTTTTTACTCCTATTTTTACTACCATTTCCTTACAGTTTTTTTTTGTTTTCTTGCTTTATTTTGAAAACCCCATGCTTGCTTCTCCATGCTAAAACGATATAACAGATAATGAAATCTATTAGCGCAGCCACAGCAACCGCAATTACAACAACAATAACAACAACGAGCGCAGCAGTTCGTCACAACGACGAATGTCACAGAAATCGCTAACGAAACGAACGACAACGCGTCGTCGAGAATAAACCAAGCGGCGACGATGATGGGCAGCATTTTTGCAACGCAGTCCAAAATACGAGCGAACCAACGATAGACCGATCAATGATTCCGTTGAGTAGAGTTGAATTTTTTTAAAGTAAAGCGCTACGGAGCCTTTTTTTTTTTTTTGTGTTCAACTGCGCGCAGAGTTAGTTGAAAACAAAAAAAAAAAAAACTGAACGAAAGTAAAACTTAACACGAAATTACAGCTATGGTTTTAAAGTTACGTTGAGACAAAAAAGTTTAGTTAATCGCACGCGTTTAAAGCACAATGTACTACAGCAAATGCACAAGTGTGTGAATAAATTGTAATTTTACATTTTTTGTTTCTTAAAATGATTTTGTTTTAATTAAAGAAGAGAAAAAAAAGAAATTGTCACATAGAAACTACAATTTACAGTTGCAGCACACCTACAGTGAATAAGAAATTTTTAAATGAAACATAAAATAAATTAAATCATCAGCGTAAAAATATCACAAGAGTTTTTATTTTTTTTAATTAAAAAAAAAAAAACATCATCGTCTTACTTTTCCACATGACAGTTGCCTATGTGTAGAAACGCCGCCGCGTAATTGTTAAGCTGTATGTGTTTTTGAGTTTTAACCTGTGTTTGTGTGTGTTAATTTGTGAAAACGGAAAAAACATTGCAATAAAGTCGCAAACGCACAAAAGTTTTCATATTTCATAAAAATATTCAAAATTAGTCAGTGAAACAAACGAACGAACGAAATAATTTGGATTATTCACAATGAAGAAGGCAAAAATTGAAAGAAAAAATAGAGGCGGACATAAAAAAGGTGGTGCCACTCAAATACACCATCCCTGGGATGAAGGTATGTACATAAATATGTATGCTGCAGGCATAACATGCTTTAGTCAAACAACGTAAGGGTATCCTTGTCGTATGAGTAACTTTAATGCGTGAGCAACATACTTAGTTACGCGTTACTCATACGCAGTGTTATGTCAAGTAAATAAGCTACGAGTATGTGTTTTGCTATTATTGGCAAGAGTTAAAGTATAGCATTTTTTTACTTTAAAAATTAATCACGAAATTTTATACTTTATGCAGGATTATTTCGCAATCAATGTACCATCGGTTAGGAAAAAAAAAAAATATTTTCCTATAATTTATTTTTGTAACTTATTTTACAGTAGAGTGGGTTAGAAATCGCCTTTTATTAAATGATGAAACAAATATTGCACTTGTCTTTTTTACATTTTGGATGTGCCATTCGTAGTATCATTATAAAATAAATAGACGTATTATTTTAGTTAGAGATTTTACTAGGAAAATTTTGCTTGAAAATTTAAATATTTCACACACATCTTGTTTGCATGAGAGTGATATTTTTGCTACGATAGATTTCGTTTCGAAAAAAGCGCATTTTCGACTATCTAAATATGTATGTATTTATTTACCGGCACTGCACTTTTTTCGTTTTTTTTGTAAGCTTGGAAAACATGTCTGTAAGTCAAACGAACTGTGTATTGTGGGCCACGTTTTATTGAAATGTTTTATTCAATTATAAGTCGCATATAAATTTATTGAGCGACATATCATGAACGATATATTTATAAAATGAAGCTTATTGCACATTGGAGCAAAAAAATCTCACTGCCTTTCAATTTAAACGCTCACGACTATCTCACCACCTTGGTGGTGGAGTGTAGTGTATTGCGCCTAAAACACAAAAGTTCTGGGCTCAGTTCGCTGTTTTCATTTTTGGTAATTTTTTTTTCTCCCTAGTTACTTTTTCACTCTTTCTTAATTGTTCGAAGGTTTTTTTTGATGTCAATTAGCACCGCGTTGAGCTTTCCATTTGTGGTAGGAAGATAAATGAGCAATATATGAATAGTTAAAGAGCAATAAAGCTCACTAGCTTTAAGGTACAATAATTATCATTGCTACGGCAGAATAATTAAAATACTTTCAAAGGACACGTCACTCTATACTTAGTTCGTGTTGATTCTCACACTATGTTTGCTATTTCGAAGCAAAATGCTACGTGCTAAGGGAGAATTTGAAAAAAAAAACCAATTTTATGCATTTTTAGTTATATTAAATTTGTCTTCAAAACGTCATACTTAGAGAATTAAAAATTAAAAGTAAAAATGCTAAAAGAGTTCAAAATATTTGATAACAATGACTTGATATTTATTGTTGTTTTTGAGTCGCTGGATAGCAACTCGAACCTCTTCATGGCTAGGTGATGGCACTTCCACTGCGTTATCATCGATTGGTGGTATCGTACTGCATTCTCTCTGGGCGGAATTGGTGGGATCATCGCCCGTAAGCAAGTTGGAGAAATGCTGCCTCCATAACCTCAGTACACTCAAAAACAACAAAGCAGCGGGTGCTGACGGCCTGCCAGTTGAGTTGTTTAAAGCTGGTGGCGATGAATTGATAAGGTGCATGCATCAACTCATCAGCAAAATATGGCTAGCGGAAAGCATGCCCGACGATTGGAATCTCAGCGTGATTTGTCCTGTAATAAAGAAAGGAGACCCGACAATCTGCGCCAACTACAGGGGTATCAGTCTTATTTCCATCGCATATAAGATCCTCTCGAGCGTATTGTGTGAAAGATTGAAGCCGTATACAGAAACGCTGATCGGATCCTATCAGTGTGGCTTTAGACCTGGTAAGTCCACCATAGACCAGATTTTTACACTACGCCAAATCCTGGAGAAAACCCATGAATATCAAATCGACACTCACCATCTCTTCGTCGATTATAAAGCTGCGTTCGATAGCCCAGTGCGGGATTGCCTATACGCAACAATGTCTGAGTTCGGTATACCTGCAAAGTTGATAAGGCTCTGCAGGATGACGTTGAGCAATACGTTTAGCTCCGTCAAGGTAGGGAATGACCTCTCCGGAACTTTTAATACCGAGCGAGGTTTCAGACAAGGCGACCCGCTCTCGTGCGATCTCTTCAATTTCATTATGGAGGGGATCGTACGAAAAGCCGGTGTGCATCATAATGGCACCATTTTCTTCAAAGGTGTTCAGCTCCTTGCGTACGCTGATGATATTGATATTATCGGTCGGAGTAAGAGAGATGTTACTGCTGCTTTCACTGCTATTGAAAAGGAATCAGCCAAAGTGGGTTTGACGGTAAACGAGGGCAAGACGAAATACATGATGTCTACTAACAACAACAAGAGAGCACGGGATCTAGACTCTCATGTTACAGCGGGCAACTGTAAATTAGAAGTTGTCAAGGAATTCATCTACCTTGGCACTGCCGTAACCAGCAACAATGATGTCAGTCTGGAGATTAAGCGGAGAATAACAATTGCTAATAGGTGCTACTACGGTCTCAGTAAGCAATTACGTTGCAGAGCTCTCTCTCGATCGACAAAGCTAACACTCTACAAGACACTCATTCTACCTGTGCTTCTTTATGGCGCTGAGGCATGGGTGGTTTCGACAACAGACGCAGCCGCTCTTGGGGTGTTCGAGAGGAAAGTTCTCCGCAAAATCTTTGGTCCTGTTCGAGTTGGCGACGACTATCGCATTCGAATGAACCACGAGCTGTATGAGCTCTACGCCGACATTGACATAGTTAAGCGTATAACAATACAGCGACTACGCTGGCTGGGTCATGTCCATCGTATGGATAAAGAAGCTCCAGCGAAAAAGGTATTCGAAGGGAAGGTCCCCGGTCAACGACGAAGAGGGAGACCATGCCTCCGGTGGATAGACCAAGCTGAGGAAGCCCTAACCGCGCTTGGCATTAACGATTGGAGAAGGCGCGCGCAAAACAGAGGCGCCTGGCGAGAGCTAATGAGGTCGGCCGTAACCTGACAACGGGTTGTTATGGCCATCTAAGTAAGTAAGTAAGACTTGATATTTAATCTATATTAAGTAAGCACTAAATAGATTGCTGATTGCTAATTAATGCAGCAAAATATTTTAAGAACTTTAATGAAAGAAAATCCGTTGAAAAAAGTCAAAAATTTTTTTGTAATTTTTATTTGGACAAGCTGTGCCGGATAAGTTTTTCCTAATAATAAATGCACAAAAATAAGACGGGTGTACCTAATTTGATTTTTTTAGCAAGACGAATTGGGGCGAACAAAATTTTTGTCGCTAGCAATTAAAATTTCCAAATTTTTTGTTGAATAAAATAATAAATTTTCAACAGCATAAAATTTTACAGCATTTCTCTTGTAGAAATTTACTCGTTCTCAAGAAAAAAAAAATTTATATAAAAAAATATTTACTGGAAAAAATTTGTTTTGTTTTGTTTGCATTTTGCGTTCAACCCATTTAGGGCTACTGAAAAACTTTATTCAAAAGAAGACAACAATTAAGATACTCAAAATATAAAAAAAAAGTTAACATAATTTGGTGACAAGTGAAACTTTTGCGTGGAATCATCCAATTTTAATACTTAAGTAGATGTATTGAAACTAATACTTTAAGACATTTCACCTTAAACTAAAAAGTTGACATGAAATCAAAATGTGATGTCTGCATATGTTAGATTAACCCATTTTGCAGTCATTGGACTACAAAACTGAAAATGTAACGAATTGTTTTTTTGTTTAAGGGAATATTGATGATAATACTCAAGAATGGGGGAATTGGAAAGAAATTTTCGTTCATATATTAAAATACTAGAACTACAAATTTCTCACCTCAATTATATTAAGTTTCTCACTGAACAATACAAAAAACTTTCAAATTTTTTTTTTTTATAAAGCCCAAAACCCTCAACTTTGACTAATTTTTTTATGCTAAAAATCAAAGTTTGGTCAAAAATAAAAAAATGCCTTTTGAAAGAAAAAGTTAAAAAAAACGATTTTTCAAATTTTTCAAAAAGTCGATCAATTGAGAAATTCATAGCTTGGTTAATTTTTATGGCTCAAAACAGATATAGTCTTCCCAACTATAAATTCTACCTGTAAGATGTCTCAATTTAGGCCAATAAATTGATGCTGCACTTGTCACAAGCCAAACTAAAAAAAAATCTGACATAATCAAAAAGTAACATTTTGGTTTACTTTCTGTTTTTTTTTGCTTTTGAAAACAAAATAAATAAATTGCGGATGCTAACCCCTTAACAGAAAAGCTTTCAATTGCCAAACATTTTAATTTGTCTTAATATAAAAATGAAACATGAACTTATGCATCTACGAGTAATCATTCAATTTATTCAACCTAATCGTTTACGTTTTACAAATAACCACACACAAATGTTAATGTTCCGGTCCAAAATTCTGTGCAGATTCGAAAAAGTTTAATAAAATTAAGCCAGCAAATACATAGGTGCAAGTGCTCATCAGATGATATCTAAAAGAACATTCATATGCCATTCGACACTAAAAATAAAAATTTTTTTTGCGCAAGTATTTTGTAGTATGCGCAAGTATTTTGTAGTAAAACATGATAAATCATTTGACAACGCATTTTATTCCTATGTACTACATATTGAGGTACCATGTTTTTGTTTATAATACATGCTTTAAATTTATGAGTAAAAACATAAACACAACAAAACAAAAATGTAAAAATTGAACAACTTGTTGGGCATCAAAGCAAACGTAATATTTACTTCTTTATACTAAAAAATTTAACCCATTTTTTCACAGTTTATAAGAATAAAAAATAATTTGCTTTCGATTAAGTAATGTTTAGTTAAAGTTTAACCAAAACTAAAACTATTAGGACTTAAACTCTTTTTCTCAATGTTGAAATCTTCCTTAACTGACAGAAAGCAAACATAAAGTTTCCATTTGACTTAAACTAATAAATTTTTCCAATTTAAAGTTAATTGGCATTTTAATGTGATTTTGATTTTTTGTTACAAAGTTTTCAAGTAGACGGATTTTTGTCATGACACGTCGTTCAACGATTGATTTTATGCCTTTGGAAGCTCCTAGGCCAGTTAAAGTATTTTTGTGGACGTTCTTGAAGAGAGAATTTGCTTTGACGTTGAATTTGTAAGAAAAAAGAGGTGATTTCGTCTCAATTTTGGGTCCAAATCGAGAAAAATTAAGATCTTGCTGATTTCGATGTCTTTTTTCAAAATAAATACTTATTTTAGCGAAAAAAACCGTTTATATTGAAAACTTTCAAGCGAAACATAATTTGGGACAGATCAATCATATATTTTTTTTTTCAAAAATAGTTTCGTTTCTTTAAAAATAATGTTTTTATTGCAAATTTTAAAACTATGTAAGGTCCCCTCAGCAACTTTGAACTTTTTATATTTTTTTGATTTAGGACTTAGGTTAGGTTAAAAGGGTCGCTTGCATATAGCAAGTTACACTCCATTTTAACCATTGAATATAAGACGATATTTTCGAGTAAATGCTTTTGTTACATTTCGGGATGTTTTGATCTTATAAATATAGCTTCAACTTTCTTTCAGGCTCTAGTCCGTTAGAAATTTGGTATAAGTCAATTTTTGCTGGGTCCCTTAGAATGCGCAGCTTTTACGCATGGTTCTTCATGGGTTAAAGCAAAGTAAATTTGTTTTTATGGAAAAAACAATAAACTTGTCTGAAAAGTTAACGATGATGTTGAGCTTTGTTTTCGGTTTTGTGCCTCTGTTGTTATTTGCACTTGGCTAAAATATTCATAGTTTTCAAAAAAATATCATAATTAAAGATGAGCTCTCGTACACACGCGCATGTAGTTGTTGTTGACAATATTATTTTGTACATGCACATTTACTTGTAAAGCGGCTTTAACACCGGTCGGTCCCCGATACTATTGGCGGGGTGGGAGCTGAATAGCGTGGGGTGTGAATATTTCTATTTGTAGACTACACGAACACACATGCTGCCACATTCTTCCGTGATATTTGTTTATTTTAATATTTTGCTCACTATTCTTTTTATCGTTGTATTTAAAGATGCACTGCAATTATTAGGAAAAAAACTACAACAATTGCAAAACACAAAAAAAAAAAAAAAAAAATTGAAACGACTTAAAAAGTTGAAATAAAACAGAAAGCAATTGCTGGGAAGTCAAAGTGCTGTGCATTATTTGAAATTTTTCCACCAGACTGTTGGCTGTAAAATTTTAACTGTCCTCTTAAATCAGTCGACGTGTCGAAGAAAGTGATGAAATAGAAGGGAATAATTCAAAACAGATTTGTATTTATATATACATATAGTAGTTAATTATTCCGCGCTAACAAGCTCTTAAATTACACAGACCGACAACATTTTAAGCCAGAAACCAGAATATACTTTCCCAAAAGTTTTTAACGCGATGAATTTGAATACGGGGTCAGAATTTCTCTGATGATAGAAAGGTAATTTTTTTAATGAAACCATTAATGAACTTCGAAAGAACTACTTTTTCTCTTCAAAACATACTTGGAATTATACTAACATTTTTTTTTCTTTCGAAATATCGTAAATTGATCTCTTGAATAAAAATCTATATAAATAAGAAATGCACATTTTTTGGATTGCTTTAAACCATTAGTTATATGTCGATTTTATTCTCTATTTTGAATACATATTGCTTACTTTATTGTATATATGAGAAAAATGTGCTAAGAACACCGACTTAGATCATTTTCGTGCACTTGTATTTTTTGGAATAGTTCTGATATTAAATAGTGGACAGTTTTTTTTTAAAATCCCATTTGTATGTTTCTCTTGCGAATTTTGTGCTTTTAACAACATGATATAGTATGTATTAATGAATCTTACAAAATTTTGATTTGGATTATTACCTCGGAAAATTATTTGTGGCATGATCATTACTTGGACTTATAAAGAATTTTAATTCAAATTACAAGACTTAATTTCAATAATACAATTCAAATAATTTTATTCAAAACTGTTGCACTCAGCATAGGTCGAAATATAAAGACAAATAAAATAAAAAAAAAACAAAAGTGAAAATACTTACAAAGGGCTTGCTATTGGCCCCTGTTACCTCTTAACGTTCAATGTTGAATGGGTAACACAATTCCATTGTTTCACTTTTACGAATGCAAATTATTATTGAATTTAATTGAATAATTTTTTACTTAAGTGCAGAAAAATGAACATACGAATAATGATGTTACAGCACAAAAGGCAAATCCAAGTTGTTGTAGATTCAAAACAAAGAAAATTACAAATAAATTGTTGAATGTTTCAAAAATTATGGATATTGTGAAAACAAGGACATAAAAAACAAAATAAAAAACGTAAACTTTTCGCGATATTAATGTGTGGGAGGAGTTCACTTGTGTAAAAATAACTTTTTTTTTTTAAATTAGTTTTTTTATGTTAATTATTGTGATAAAATTTGAATTATTTATTGTTAATAATTTCTTTCTTCCGTCCGCAACAGAACGTGACAGCAAAAACAAAATCTTGAAAAAAAAACACTTAAATTTATTGTGCTGTCTCTCTACTCGTATCTTTAAGATCTTCGTACATACAGTTAAAATTTATTTAAATATACTTAGTTCATTGCAATAAAACGTTGCATTCGTAGCGAAATATTAAAAAAGTAATAATAATTAAATGAAACTGTTTTCTTGGAAACGCTAATATACTGCAGTGCTAAAGCTCAGAAAAAAAGGTATTTTAAAAAAGCTTTATTGGTAAGTCGAGTGACTTCAATATAAATCGTTTGTAAAATAGCTTCCTACTTTGTACGCAAGTGTTTGTTGCTCTAAGGTTAATAACTGTCAATTTTGAAAAGTTGTAATAATTTAATTTATATGAAATTGCCGGAAGTATTAGGCAAATTTGCATCCCTCGTTTAGTAAAATCAGTAGTACAGTAAAAGTTTTCGGTCATTATACCACGATTGAATTCCAGTGAATTCTGGGTAAAAAAAACTACGACAAAATATTTGAAGATAAGTTTATTACACCATTAAGGGTGATGTATCAAAACTTCCCAGGCAATTTATTTTAATCTTTGACGGGTCGCCAAAGATAAATATGGTCCGGCGTTGAATCCAATTGAGCTTTCTTGGCCATAATTAATTTTCCAGCTCAGTATGAGATGTCGCTAGCTACAAATTGGACTATGAAAATATAGCTTGTAATAGAATTTAACTACTACAACTTTTAGCCTTCTAATTCTAGATTTCCTAAAATAATATATGTATAAATTCACATGGTCCAAAGCATGTGTTCGAAATAATTTACCCTACATGCTGTGGTGTTGTAAGCCTTATTTTATATTTTTAATTAAATATTTCACCGAAACTCCTCCAAAAAAAGAAAATCACATTAGGTAAGGGTAAGGTGCTGATTTTTAGTTATATTTTTTTTAAGAACATTTTTTACTATTAATAATTATTATTGAACGATTTTATATTGAACTTTTTTAGTCATTTTTATTCAACAAACATGACAAAGATAACAAGTGGATCAATTTAACCTGGTAAATGGTGACATATGTTTCGGCTATTACCACGTATATAACTACATATTTATATGCATATACATAGCCTCATCAGACCAGTTTTGGTTAAGTTGTACTGAGAATCGAACACCCGACCGTATGCATTTTTGAATTGCGACGGCCGCTCTAACACTTGAGCTATTGGGTATGTGACCTTGATGTGTACAAAGTGCGTATTTCTTTTGCATTCCGCACGCATTCTTCCATTTTTTTTTTTTTTTCTTATTATCTTTCTGAGTTATGTTTTTGTTGCCATAGCTCTTTTAAGCTGTTTTTTACTATTGTTATCGATTGACTAAAAATATGCGTCAGCTTTAATTTAAGAAGAGAAAAATCCATGTTAGCATTACTGAAAAAAAGTGTGAGTTCTTCAAAAATATGTGAAGTTCATATTGAAATTACCAATTAACAAGAACATCATGAGGAACCAATCACATGCTAAACTCTTAACGTATAGTATAACGTATTATACCCAGCAAATTATTAAGAAAAGTTAAAAAAGCAAAACTAAATAAAAAAACCCATTTTAATTTTTACAGGACCGATATCCAATAAATTCGCTACAGGCACAGCATTGACACGATTTCTGGTTTGCATGGCGCCAGTGATGGGTAAATTGAGAATAAAAGAAATCAAAATGAAAAACAATAAACTCAGAATGTTTTCACTGGCAGACAATTTGTCCGTTTGTCAATTGATTGTCCTGCGTCAATCTCATTTTTGTTGTGGTTTTCATTATCTAAGAACTCATAAAAATCTCATAAGAAATTCATAAAAGAAACTATTTACATATTTAAAGAATAAAAATTCATATGCATAATGTTGTGCAACATGTTGCGGCAACATGCTTACACCTACACATATTATAGTACAACCACTTGTCGGTATGCATATAAAATTTAACATAAACAACATTATTTTTGATGTCTTATTAAATGAAAGCCAATTTTACGGCAACATTCATACATATTTAATTACACTGTGCGACACCAAATATATGAATTCAAAGATTACAACCTATAATAAGCAAGTTTTGGGTCTTTGGAAAAGTTATTCATCTTGAATGGATCCACAGTTTTACAGAGTAAGGTAATGACAAAATCTTAACCCATGTATTGCAATTTGG
The DNA here is from genome assembly GCA_949775025.1 of Tricholauxania praeusta. Lineage (NCBI taxonomy): Eukaryota > Metazoa > Arthropoda > Insecta > Diptera > Lauxaniidae > Tricholauxania > Tricholauxania praeusta. The sequence continues at coordinate 7,478,146 of OX459028.1, read as the reverse complement.
AAGTAATAGTGATTTTGTAACATAGCTTTCAAATAGCACGTGATTTTCTTTTATTTTTGAAGAAAAATATTCCATAGCAAGTGAAGTCATAACTATGGTGAACATAGTTAGGTTGAGACAACAAGTTATATGAGACATAAGTTAAATATTATAAAATATACTCATAAACAATACCCATTCAGGGTACTGAGTTTTGGAGTGCGGATGTTCCGAGTATATATATTTATTTCACTGAATTCCTTAAGAATGCAAACCAACCATAAGTTTTCATAGGAAAAAAAGAAGCTGTTCATACTGAAACTTTGACATCAAAACACATTTCTAGACGAAATATTTCAAAAACTGTTACATACTTGTAAATTGGAGCTGTTTAAGATCCCTTACTCTTCTTAAAACTATAAAAGTTTCTTGATGATACTGTAATTGGTTGGATTGGTCACTCTTCTGACTTAAGTCCCTTTTAAGATTCGACGCACGAGGAAACTGAGAGCGTCGCAGACACCATTTTTAAGAAAAACTATAAAAATGGTCAACGTGGATCACAGTCTTGCCAGGGTACATATTAGTTTCAGTCTTGTCCTTAGGAATTCTTAAAGATGCTTTGCCTTTATCCTTGCATTGAGTTATTTATGAGTATATGTCATGATACATGGAAATTACTTTTTTTTGAGCAGTCAAGTTAAAAAAAGCCGTCTATATGATATTTTCGACCTTGTAATGCTTAAAGGAGATAATTATTTTTCCATTATCAGTAAAATGAAAATCTCTTGCCATATAGAGGTTAAGGTCAAAAAATAGTTTGGCAGAAGGCCCAACTCGAAAGACGCTAATGGTTTATGAGCTCAGTAAAGTATTACATGCAATCATGTTATTAACTTTGACCTTGAAAAAGTCGCTTATATAACCAAAAGTAGTAAAATGCCTTGGTAATAGCATTAAGTTAGCTTAGTACGACTGAATACCGTTGAGAGATTTGGATTGGACAAATTTTCCTTCGTTTTGTCGCACAGTGTTATCTACCTTTTATAACATATGTATTTTTAATGATGTACATACATATTAATGTATGTGTTGTTTTCATAAAAAATTGTATAAACATGTGTCGTTTATACTGTGTAAAATTGTCCGGCATTTTAATTAATAATTTGCTTTATTTTCATGTGTGCTGGGCTTTTCGAAATTTTCTCATCTTCTATTTGTGTTTTATCATTATTGTGCTCATGTTGTTGCTTCTTTATAGTGGGTGGTTTGTGGCTGGGTGACGGCTGTTCGGTCCAATATTTGTTTTCTCGCAGTTGCTATTTTCTATTTGATTGTATTTTTTAGTTTTGTCTCAAGCATCACAACTGGTACATACAAACATATGTATGTACTTCTATTTAATGTATTTTGAAAATGTTTCCACATAGTAAGCTGCCTACAAAACAAAATAGATGATGAATTTTACGAAAGATAAGAAAGGCGTTGCGGTTGTCCATCGTTCCCTTAGTTGCCGCCATTTCAAGGACGTTTTGAGTGTTCACCGCCACCCCAATAGCAGCAGCAGTAGCAGCGGCGGCGGTAGCAAACAAATGAGATTCATCTGTGATTTCAAGTGATGAGTAAGCAGTCAAAATCAGTTGATGATGAGATGTTGGCGATAATGATGATGTAGCTATTATTAATGTTGTACTATTTGTATTATTAATTACTTGAAAAGTGATAAGAAAAATCGTATTTCTCAATTTCAGAAAAAAGCTCTCAAGCGTTCGTAAATAGCAAATGCAATTGGAAAATACAAAAACTCTGAGCTACAATTAGCTCATACAAAAAGTATGCACTTATATGAGAAGAATAAGATTGTTTGTTGAATTTTAAATGAACAAGACTGTTTCGTAGATTTAAAATTCAAAGCTTATCGGTATGACACAATTTAGTGCTGATTTGAATAAGATCTTTGTATCTTATGAATTACAAAAAAAAAACTTACAAAAAAAAAAATACATACCGTATCAAGAGACCGATCAAAGTTCGGTAATTCTTTAGGATTCTTTGATTAAAATTTTAATTCAATTAAAAAAATTAACTCCTATTGAAGACGCCACGCCTACTTATGCAGTTCAGTGACTTTTTATTATAAGTAGCCTTGCACATTATGCAAACATTTTAGATGGTGCGGCTGATTTCGTATGCACCAACTCCATAAGTTTTATAAAAATAGCTATAGCCGTTAAGCTTAGCCATATATTTAACTTGTATTAATGTACAATTTTATTTCGTTTAAGAATAGTAGATACAAAATTTTGTTATTGTGAGCGATTGCAAGCAGTCAAAGTTTTTTCTTTTTTCAGAAAAAAAATCATCAAATTTATTGATTTTCCCATTTATCTTATCACTTATAGTGAATGTACGCAAATGGCTATTATCGTATTTTATGTCCTTATCACGTTGAGCTATTAAAACTTCACATTTGTTGTATAGTGCTGTGGTCATATGATGTGGCATGATGCAATCTATTTATTTTAATGCGAAAATTTTACATTCAAATTACGTAGAAATCTTACGAGCTTCGTACTTAAATTCCATTATAAATTATGTTTAATTGACGATGCAAGGGCCGACGAAAAATGTTCAGCGACAGAAAATTAATCTAGCTGATGTAAACAAAATACAAATAAAAAATTAATCATTGAACTTAAATAACCCGACACTATGAAAAGTTTATGGGCAGGACCGCCCTACTATATATATTATACATTACGATAATTAACAAAAAAAAGAAAGACAATTAAGGGTGCTATTTTTTGCCTAATCAATATATGTCTCTAAAAGTATGCAATATTAATTAGCTAGCCAACCTGGCAAATATTTTCATACTGAGTTTTTTCGCTCTACTCATTATATAGTATAACGCATATAGCATTATATATCGCACATGGATTGCCTCACGAAAACTTTCCCCCAATGAGAGATGCTCAAGGCGAATGGTCGCAAAATTCAGATATTTTCTTAGGAGTTTGTCTTGAGTGGGCGGTACCACGCCTTTAAGAGGAAACAAATGTTGACACTGCTTAACTAATGGACCGATTTCGCAGAAATAGATTGAACCCTGAGGAAAGGTATTTGTTTTAAAGTGTACGATGACACGCCTTCAATAGGCAAATATGCTCCAACAGCTAAACTAATCGACCGATTTCGATGAAATTAGGTATGCAGATATTGAACTCTAAGTAAGGGATAGAGATAGCCATGATACCATGATTTTTATTTTTTGGTAGCGATGACAAAAAATAGCTCTATTTAATATCAGTTTTTTAATATCAAAAAGTATTGTATATATAATGGTAGAATTTCAACCACCGGACAAATTCTAATTATAACAAATTATCAAAATCACTTAGTACTTGGTGATATTCATTAAAGGTTTTGGTCTGTTTTGAAAGACTGTCCACACAGTTTTGGCAACGTTTCTCCATATTTCTTGTATATGCTTAAACAGTCGTTAGTCAGCTTATTGGTGGTACACTTTTCCGAAGCCCACACGTTTTCGATAGGATTAAGGTCTGAGCTTCAGGCAATCCAACTTAAAATCACTACTTTGTACTTATACTTATATATAAGTATGTATGTGTTTTACATCATTATCCTGCATAAATATGTATCGCATTAGCGTAGTTGCATTTATATTGGTATTGGTTGGTATTATAGAGGTTGGTTGGACCCACTCAAACACACTTGGCTCAGATGGTTGAAAGTATGTACATATGTACGTTCGATATTCACTAAGTCAGAAACTATAGCCACGTTTTACATTAAAAACTGCCAGTCCCGGATGTCAAGATTCATTTTCCTTGTTTAAGATATGCTGATTTATTAATAAACATTTTTATTAACCTTTGATTTTGAAAATCAGTACGTGAACAACGCGATAAAAGGAGAAACGGATTTTTCCGACTATTGACATTAAATATCTAGCAGACGGCGCAAATTTTACGCGGAGTATAATGTAGTTGGAATTTTGAATGAACTATATCAATCTTCGTCGATTCCGTTCCAGTAATAAAAATTTACCATAGAAAAATTTTAAATTCATTCAAAAGAAGAAAAAAATTGGAATTCGACACCGACTCTTTCAATTTCAAGGAAAATGGAATTAGTTTCTTTTTGATTCTATTTCTAGAATTTGAAACTTATAGTTCTATCTTAGGGAATTGGAATTTCTTTATCGATTCAATTCCAGAAATCAAAATTATTAGTTAAAATATTGGAATTTCATCCCAAATAATTGGTGGTTGGAATCGAATTGCCAAAATCTTTGGCAATGGCGAAATGAATTGATTCCTTTGTCGATTCCATTCCAGCAATCAATATATGGAAAAATGTAAGTTCTATTCTGAAGAATTATAATCCGGAATAGACTCTTTCAATATACTTTTGTCAATACTGTTCCAGTATGAAAAATAAGGCATAAAGAAATTTTAAATTTATTCTTAAAAGTTTGAGTTTGGAATCGATTAAGACCACTTTACTGCCACGAAGATCGCGCTTCGGCATAAGCAATTGGATTTGCTACATATTCGTTAAAAGCAAAAATTTTTTTAAAAAAAACTAAATTTAATTCAAAGCTCTTACAAACATGTAATTCTGTACTCTAAAGGCTACAGCATAAAGTTTTGCTCAAAGTTGAAGAAAAAAATTGTTCGCAGAATTTTTGAAAATTTTGTAAGACATCGATTTATTGGGAAAAAACAGTTTAACACAATTTAAGTTTTCGCTATTAATAACTTCAACTAAGCGAGAAAAGAGCAAACTTCAACAAGTCAAAGACCAACAACTGATGCAATTAACCAACGAACTTAGAGATAAAGCGAGCAACCAAGTAAACAAGCAGCAGCAACAGCAGCGTTTCCCATAATTAATAGCGAATTAATATGAACCTGTTTGCTTTTTTCACTCTCTGTTGCTGTTTTTTTTTTTAAACTCTGCTTATGGGTCATATGAAAATTATTATTTAAATGTTTGGTAACAATATTACACCGAAGTCCAATACAAAATAATGAAACATTCTTAGCACAATGTGGGGCATATAAAACCTAAATTAGTTTTTTGAGAAGAAAGAGCAAAGAGTAAACTGCTCTTAAAAGTTCAACAAAGCTATGGCGCATATTTACCCCAATTCACTGTAACTCAGCTGAGCACAAAGTCGAAACGGCAGCCAGCATACGCATAGCAGCAATGAGGCCAAAATTAAAAAAAAAATAATAAATTTGCAATTAAAAATAATAATTGTGTGTAATTGTTGATCCAAGACTAAATTATTAGGCAACGAAAGATAAACGCTACTCAATGGCGCCCAACCGAAGCGAACCGCACAAGAAAAAACTTTGCAGTAAAGAACCTAAATCATAGCATGAGACACCGGGCGCAGATACTCGAGAGCTGTGCTACGCGCATTTGTGAAACAGAAGCAGTCGACTTAAAGACAGCAACATAAAGTTTCTAGTACGGTTTCTATTGGCCTCTACACCAAGTAGATTTTCTCAGTGAAAAATTTAAATTCTTTGTTCTTTAGCCGTGTACGATTTCAGACTAAAAAGACTGCAAGTTAAATATGGACAGTGTTTTGCAAAACTAAATGCAGCTACGCAAATAGAGATGAACTTTTAATTGAAACTACCTAATTGAAATAGACTTGCACAGTGGGATAAAGTGAAATGGTATAAGTAATACAAATTAGCTTCTTATAAAAACAGACATCAGGTAATTTTAGAAAAGTGACATATTCTGTAAAAAGAAGTAAAATAGTAAATTACCTAACATACATACATATACAAATATCTATAGATGTATGTACATTGAGAACTGATATTCGTATTTAACAATTAAATTGCGAATGCATCAAGGAAGTGAAATTAAGAAAAATATTCTGAATGAAACTGTGTGAAATATTTTAAGATACAATGATCTCAATAATTTTACTGATGCTACTCGTAAGACTTTACACAAAGTTGTCAGCCTCATTACTGTAAAATATTGTGGAACGTTTTATAATTCTCATTAATTAATTAATGCTTGGATTGCATATTTACGGTAGGGTCAATACCATACCAAGTACGAATTTTCATTCGGATCACATACGGCTCGCCCTATTAGAGATCTGGCCCGGACTTGGGTAATTGGATTAGGCCCGCATAGGTTTGGTAATACACACACACACAGTGTGCCTGATGTGGTTAACGTAAAACAAATTTTTAGCGCATTTTTTACCTCGACTTTAAATTTACCAAAACATCTGATCTGGCTAAGATGATCAGGGTCTCATAGGTTTTTACAAGGTCCTACACCTTTAAAGAAAAAATAAGTTCAACCAGCCAAATTTCAGTGGGCTTTCACTGATTGGGCTGCAGTATGGCTAATCTTTCCCTTAATACTTTTTCACCTTTTAGATCTTGATGAGATTCACACATGGTCCGCCAATACTAGCCTGGTGCAGAACTGACTATGGTCAAAAAAGAATTGAAAGAGAGTTTGTTCTTTGAAGCCAAATACAAAGGTACAAATGAGAACAAAAAGAAAAAAATAGCAAACAAAAAACAACACAAAATTGAAGAAGCAGCATAAGCAACACAAAATAATTGAGGTTTTCAAAAACTTAATCCCAAAACACGGATATTTAACTTTAAAAATTAGTATGCCATAAGCTTCTTTAGCACGAATATGCTGTTTTAAAAAGAAATTACTAAAATCGGTTTTGTACATTTCGCGCCAAAGCGTTACAAACCATTTCTATGTAAGCAGCAGTTTTACATAAATAGTTTAGATAAAAGATATATAAAAGCAGTTTCCATTCTGAATTTCCTGCTAAAAAACATTTTGGGGATTAAGTTATCAGTGGTTGATAATTGTAGCTCCTGGTGACTCTGGTTTGGGTTTTAGATTACAAATTATATTAAAAAGATTTTACATTGTATTTTTTAGTATCCAATTGTGTTGAAAATAAATAAAAATTTATGCAACATAAAATATCGACAGTAAGTGTCAAAACAAGTTAACACCTCAATATATTAACTCTTGTATTTAACAAGCAGTCAGTGATGGATGTTTTAAGACCCAGTTTAATGGAATGTACTACAAAACAATGTAGCACCTATGGTTAATTTTTTGTTTTTTTTACATAAATCAACAAACAGACTATTTGCGCAATTATGTAAGGGTATGTTAATCTAATCAGTAAAAAAAAACTTAGTTATCTCTAAAATAAAGAACTAGCAGTCTGCAAAAAAAAAAAAAAAACACCCATAAAGATAAATATTCAGCTCTTGTATTTGAACTTATGATACAAAATTATTGATGGTTATAATAATAAAACATACGAAAAATGGTGCCAATAACGAAAAAATAAAAAATTAGAGGCAGTATCTTTTATGTGATGAACTCAAGCAACAAACTAAAAACCTAAGCAACAAGTTACAGAAACAACAAAAAAAAGACTGTGCCAATTATTTTTTTTTTCTTCTCACAAACACGAAGTTCATTCATTAGAATGTGGCAGCTAAAAGCTTTGCGTGTTTACACAACCAATCTATGAAGTAGTCACATTATGGGTGATCGGAGTGTAGATAATCAAAGAATAGACACACGCCTGTTGTTAGATAGATAGATAAAAAATAAAAATGTAAAACAATATTCATAGCTTAGGGGCCGTTCATAAATTACGTAAGACGTTTAGGGGGGGGGGGGGGTCGGCGGATTCTTACTACATCTTACGAGAGGGGGGGAGGGGGTGAATGATCATCTTACGTAAGATTTAAAATGCGTATTCATACATTATAGTTGTATTAACGCATCGTCATTTGTGACAGTAATGAAATATATTTGAATTTTCGACAGTCACGAAAGATTCAGAAATATCGATTACAATCGATTTAAGTAATCGACTCTGAACGGGACAACTTCTCTTCTGTTTATGTAATGAAATATATGTATGTTGTTTACACGCAGGGTGGACTTGTAACACCGTCTCACAAGTTTGCTATTATTCAGGCATTTACACGCAGATACGTCGACTTTGAAATTTTGTTGATGTTGTCCCGGTTCCTTACCACCCCCTTGCACTTGTCGTCTTCAACTAGAAGATTCGCTTTCGATTCCTTCTTCAACAGGAGACCAAAACAGCAATCAGTTTTGTCCTCTATTTCTTCGCTTAGCGTTAAATTACGATTGGTCAAAAGTACATCCACAGTTCAAAATCATGCCTTACGATTTTTTTGTCCTTCGCTTGCAAACGTCTTAGCTGATCGAGTTTGTAATATTTGTGACCAGTACTTTGCCTCGAAAAAAGCTACTGTAATGCACAAAAAACTACGTAGAAAAGACGGTAGTCGCACTCACATGATTCAACTAGTTTCAGTTTTGAAACGTGGAAAGGGGAAAAGCCTTTGCATTTTAAAACAATCGGAGATTTGTCAAGTTGCAGAGTGGCATGACAACGAGGATATTGATGTTAAAGAGTTTGAATGTGAATCAGAAAATTCAACAGACGAATCGGGTGTGCCAATTGTAGGTTCACTATCAGACTGGTTGAAAAGCGCATGGACTAACGATGACTTACGATGACTTTTTTTATTCATCTTGAAAAACAAATGTGTAGTTTGTAATTTCGTAATATTTATTTAATATGTAACATATGTATATTAAAACTAAATATACATAGTAATATAGTACATCACATGAAAAATACATTTTTTGACTAGGTTCACCTTAATTATGAATCTTACGTAAGATTTCGGAGGGGGGAGGGGGGGGGGGGGTAGTGAGAATCTTACTAAATCTTACTCGGGGGAGGGGGGGGGGGGTCAAAAAGTCATGAAATTGTCTTACGTAATTTATGAACGGCCCCTTATATAATGTAGATAAGCTTTTAAGGCTATTTATATCTTGCAATTTAAAACAAACGCATCCGTCATAACAATAATAAAAAAGCCTCAAAAGTAAATTGAAATAGCTACTGATAAGCAGCGATCAAAGTCAAGCAACTTTGATTTGCTTAGATTTCGAGTTAAGGGCTTTTATTTTTTTTTATATAATTTGACCTTGTGGTTGATGTATGCTTATGTGATTTACTAGAAAAACAATAAAAAAAGCTCTCTATGCTAAGATTATGGAGCCTTTTTAAAATTTGATTTACATCAAGATAAATGTATGTACGGTAACAGGTTGATGTACGAGCAACTACAGTAGAGAGATAAACCACTAGCCGGTGGACACAACAGCGGATCTTTGACTGAGAACTTTGGCCGCACCAGGAAAGAATTATTTCGATTATTTTGGATAGAGGTTGGGTTAAGTTAGTGGAGTGAATGTATCCACCTTCGTGCTTAAACCTTTTTACTTCTGCGTACGTCGCATTGTGGCGGATTATAATGCTTCTTTAAGACTATTCCACTCTGCAAAACTTCCTTTATTCACGGATTGCATGCTTTTTCCAATATGATTTAGGATGGCAGCGTTTTCTGTCCCACAACAGTTCAACTGTAATGCTTTTTGTCAAAGTTCAGTAATTGATATGATATGCTCACGAATGCAGTTAGGAGATTTTCTGCAGCTCACTACGCACTTTCATTTGATGAAATGGGATCCGAAGGTATTGATTTTCGCTAGACTGTCGACACATATGTATAAGATTCGTCACAGCAATCATTTGCGCGCCTTCTTCAATAGCACAAATCTCGATTCACAAATAATGATCCCAACGAAAAAACAGAAAAACGAAAAACAGATTTTTTTTTTGCGTTTTAATAAAAAAGCCGTTGCTTCCATATGAATTGTAATATGAAACAAAGTGATAGCGCCGTTCGCAGGTTTGATCTAGGAGTTGAAATTTTGGGAGAATTTTCTTCAAACCCGATTTTATAATAAAGGCATATAGGACCGCAAATTAAAAAAAAACCCCTTCGGCCACACGAAAAATGTGGGCGTGGTTTGACAACAGTGGTTGGCATGTACCATACAATTGAAATACCTACGCTACAGCTTGGCACTTAAGGCAAACTTTTTCTACGTTTGAGTAAGTCGGTTTTTTCGTAAAATTTCAACGAAATCGGAACAACTGTCAACGCCGCACAGTGTTATATTTTGAGAAAAAATGGACAAAATCAAATTCCCGTCGATAACAATGCCCAAAAAAAACGAGGTCGGTCTCATTCGAAAGGTGATTTCATGCTTTTTTTAGAAAAATTGTCCCGAATCGAGATCCCAGCTTTGGGCATTTCTCAGAAATGCCCAAAATATGGTCTTTTTCACTTTTAGACAGTTTTTCCCAATTTTAGTACAATTCTGATTCGTATACATATCCGATGATAATTTATTTTGAAAGTCGAGAGTATATATATATATATATATATATCTTTTAAAACTAATTCGTTATAAAAAAAAAATTTTTTTTCGTATTAAATGACGAAAATGACAATTTTTGTCATTTTTTTAGTTATAATACGGAAAAAATTTTTTTTTTTATAACGAATTAGTTTTAAAAGATATATATATATATATATATATATACTCTCGACTTTCAAAATAAATTATCATCGGATATGTATACGAGTCAGAATTGTACTAAAATTGGGAAAAACTGTCTAAAAGTGAAAAAGACCGTATTTTGGGCATTTCTGAGGAATGCCCAAAGCTGGGATCTCGATTCAGGACAATTTTTCTAAAAAAAGCATGAAATCACCTTTCGAATGAGACCGACCTCGTTTTTTTTGGGCATTGTTATCGACGGGAATTTGATTTTGTCCATTTTTTCTCAAAATATAACACTGTGCGCCGTTTACAGATTTGAGCTAGGAAGCTCAAATATTGGGACAATTATTTTTAAACCTAAAGCTAAAATATAGGCAAATAAAAATAAAATATATCTACAAAATTTTCAATGTAAACATATATAGAAACAAATATAGTCAGTGAGATTCCGAACGCTTGCTAAAAACATATATGTATGCACATCAATTTCGTCATCCTTTCTTTTGAATTGCTGATCCAAGAGAGTTAAAAGTCCCGGATAAAGTCTAACTGCCGTTTTCCACAAATTAGAAAAAATTAATGGGGACTTTGTTTCTTGGACTGAATAGCACAAGCTCCCCTTTATAAGGAGTGACAACCAAACTATTCTTTATCGCGCACTTTTGCAATTGAGAATCTGTCGTGAGTTCACTGATCGTGGAAAAAAATTTTCTAATCATCCACCACGTTGTCAGCTGCTGCTAACTTTAGTCTTAAAGTTACTGTGAATGTGAAACGATTGATGAAAAGTATTGAATGAAATTAAAACCACCACTGAATGAAATTGATAACAAAACAATGAAAATGAAATCAAGCGCAAATTCTTGCCATCGACGGAAATGAAGCATGTCGAGCAAACACGTTGTTTTACCTCAGATTTAGAGCATAAAACAAAATAACGCTGCAAATATGAATATGGCGACGTAAATATGTGACAAAATGACAAACCGACAGACTTATAAGCGCTAATAAAATACATTTATAGATATGTATGCGCGCTGTACGATGGGTATAAGTGAAACGTCAAATAGAAGAAGAAAAAATAAATCAAAAACAAATAAAAATTAATGAAATTCTAATTTTTTTGCCGTTAGTGTACGATTACGTATCTAGTAGGTACTTTCTATACAATTCAATTCTTCACTTACGACTGTTGCTATTGCCGCTTGTTGTTGCTACTGCTGTTGGTAGTATTCAAATCGCGATTAAACGTTAAACATGTAAAGACCAGAGATGGAAGCGATTAATTTATTATTTTTTGTATTGATTTAATAAAACTTTTGTTCCTAAATTTTTATAGTTTTACTGATATACTCGTTACTAAATTGTTGTTATTTGATTAAATTCTTGTTACGTTTAAGTTTAATATTTTTTTTTTTTTTTAAATTATAACCGTTAAATTATGATTTACCTTTTTATGAGCGTTGTCGGCAAATATGGTAAGTGACTGAAGTAAGCACGAGTATTGTGCTATAAAGGGGCTTAAATGGTATATTAATTAATCGGACGGAACTTCCATTTACTGCGAGTGCAAAGGTTTTGTTTCTATTTCTAATTGGTGACGGCAGCAGTTTTGTTTTTTTTTTTTTTTACAAATCTATAGCAATAGCAACAACAAACGATAGTAACAATCGCAATGAAAATAGAACGAGTGTCCGAGTGTCATGTGAAAAAATTGCATATTGCCATATTTCATCAAGTTATCACTTTGTAGTTATCATACAAAATATAACACTAAATTTAATAAGTTGTGAAAATTGATAAAAAGAAAATGCAGTCGCACACACAATACAGCGTTGTTACGCAACTTTCGGTTAAATTTAATGTGTTCTATTCCATTTTTCAAGAGAGTCAAAAAAAGGAGTAACGCCTACTAAAAGTTCTAAATTTCAGCTTTAAGTTTGCTCATAATTCAATAGTTATGCAACCAATTTTCACATGTCAAAGTTATATTAAGGAAAGCATATCAATTAATAGATCATGGCGACGCTGAAATCACTTATTATTGAAGGTCTTGTCTCTTAATAAAAAAAATATTATGAAACTATTGGAGGATGATAAAATAGCCCATATTAAAGGCCTAGCACAGGAATATGTCGCAATATAACATTACTAGTATATGCAACTCATTTAGAATAACATTTTTAATAAAAAACTGCCTGAAGCCGTTAGCTGTGTTCCAAAGACTCGAGAGGTCGAATTATATCATAGTTTAACGCTATAATCCAATGTAGTCAATCAAAATATACATAATAGCATATTTTTAGGCTTAGCAAAAATACGAAACGAGACGAATCGAGATTCATAAAAATGCCAAAAATATTGATTAAAATTGAAAGTTTAAAGCAAACGAAGAAGCTATATAGCTCATAAATAGTGCGCCGCTCCTAGAAACATTACTGGCCCCGAATAAAGACATTTATTTTCAATAAAAAATCGCAGTGATAGTAAAAAGTACAAAGTGATGCGTATTGAGCATTCTTTTTTTCAATTTAAAAGATTAAGTAGGTACAAGCATTCAAATTATATACCAAAGCATAAATATGTACCTATCAATTATTTATTATTTTGTTGTTCTCTAACAACGCTAGCCCACAACCTTAATCAAAAATAAATTCAGGGACGTCCTAAATACATATGCGATTATATGAATTTTCATAGCATTTATATTTTAATTAAGAAAATATTTAACAAAAATTCTGATAGGTACAAAGTACTCGTACATGCAAGAAATTTAAAATGAAATATTTTTTTTTTTCAATTTCAATTTAGCATTGAACTTGATATTGATTTGTGTCATCATATTGAGTACTGAATACAGTTTGATATTTAATTTACGATTTGAGATGTACAAACTACGTGTTCTGCAATAGAGTGCGTCAAAAAACTCGCAAGTTTTTGAACTCTACGGAAACGCTTAAAATTCGAAATTTACAACTTAAAGAGAATATTCCTTTAAAAAAGAAGAAAGGTGACTTGAGGGTGGCTACCAGTAATTAATTTACAATTTCTTATTTCTTATATTTTCTTTTGTATGCATAGAGCTATCAAAAAAATTTTCTCTTTACTACTAACATGCTAAAATCCAGTATTGTTAGTATATTTATTTTGACTTTGATCATTTTAAATACAAATTTTGAAAGAATTTCAAGCGAGGAGGCAAAAAAGGGTTCAGTGACTTAAGATCTATGAATAATATAATTGAATATTATTTGATTAAACTTACAAGTCCTTGGGCAAACACCCATGTTACCGGCCAAACTAGTTTGATCTAGGAAAAACTAGTTTATCCTAAAAACTAGTTTGGCCGGTAACATATGTACACAAGCAGCTAATGCTTAGACAATTTGGTCCCAAATGGTCAAACAAATTTAAGATTTTGCTTTGACCTCAAACTTAAAAATTTTGAATGAAAATTTTTCTTTTGTAAACAATTATAATAAAAATTCGGAAAAATAGTAAATTTATAGCATTTACTTCGTAGAATATGATAAAAATATTTTCAAATTTTAAAGGTTAGGTTTAAACCCTATTTAGAGGTTTTAATTATTAAAATCAAAATTTAGGAAAGTATGAATTTTTTGATAGTTTTTCTTCCACTATTTTAATAAACTTGATTCGTCTATTTTTCCATGCTTTTTGTCTTAAAATGAAACAAAAATTTTTGTAGCCGCTAGAGCGCTCTGAAGTTGAAAACTAAGCATTTTTTTGTTATATGAATTTCATAAGAACATACCATTTTAAGATGAATTTTCACCTACCACGAACGGATACATACATTTTTATTCATTTTGGAACAAAAAGCATTGAAAAGTAAATGGTATATGTACATAGCCTCATCAGACTAGTTCAGGTTGATTTGTACTATATAAGATTTGAACCCTGGCTATTACATGCATCATATTAGGATAGCCGCTCTAATACTTGAGCTATTGTGGTTCGTGAGCTTTAGCTGTACAAAGTATCCTTATTTATTACGCCCAATGCGCTCATCTTTATGCCATTTTTTTGATTGTTGCCATAACTTTCGAGGATCGGCATAAAAACATTTTCCAAATTGTGACATCACAAAAAAAATTCTTAATCTACACAAAAGAACTTATAAAATTTAAACTGTCTGAGTCTGAACGTCAAGTTTAAAAATGTTTTTTTTTTTTTAAATTGCACATGCTTCCAAATATTTGTTATGTAAAACTTTTCATTTGATTAAGTTTCGTAAACCAGTGGACTTTAAGAACGTACGGGAACACAGCTTATGTGTACTGCAACAGAAAAATAAAGAGAATTTAAGAAACAACATTAATTTTTGTTCTTCTTTTAGAAGAAAAATTATAGTTTTGATGCGGCTTTATCCTGGAAGGCATACGCATATTCTTCGAAAGACGTAGATTTCAAGCCCAAAGAATTCCAGAACATGAGTTTTTTTTTTTTTGGCAAACTCTAGTATGCAATCATGCTGAAATTTTAGTGTTATTTTCATTGAACACCTACAACATCGACAGTGTCATGTATATAAATAAAAATGGTTTATGGTAGAATGAACACCAACTTTTGACGCTAGAAAACACTTTTTCATAATATTAAAAAAAAACTTAGAAAAAATTATATCAAGGTTTTGAAAATTGAATTTATTTGTATGTATAATATGGTGTATGGTAATTACTTATAACCATAGTGAACGATCTTTAAAGAGAAAATCATTTAATTACCCAAAAAAGCTTAAGACCTTCTGGCTGGCCGTGCGCTGACAGTGAAACTTTTGAAATGTTTTAATTAATTTCCATAGTTATAAAAATTCTTTACTATTAAACATCTGTCAAGAAAAACCAATTTAAATTTATCGTAATAAATGGTGCATTTACGTCATTATTTGTATTTATTTTGAAGCACAAAAATGATGAATACTCTATTGATATTTCTATAAAAACTGAAAAAGTTTATGTTTTTACGACCTAATTCTGTTCTTTTGTATAAAATCAAAACAAACTAAAAAAAGAGAAAAATGAAATCAAAAGTAAACATGAGTGAAAAAACTACATATAGAAGACGAAAGAAAGAACCAGCAAAGCCGCTAGATGAAAATTGATGTGTCGCCAAAAGACGACTAAGGTGGCTAAAAATATAATTTATGTGGTGTGCTAGTTTATTTGTATTAAAACTAGAAATATTGTATTAAAGCAATATGTGCACATATTGCAAGCATACATAGTGTATTTTGACGTCCAGCAACCTGTTTTATGTAAGATAATTTTCTACAAAATTATTGAAATAAAGTTCGTCACATCGGCTAGATATTTTAGCGAGAATTTTCAAGTTTCGAAATTACCAAAAAATTATTTTTTTATAATTTTTAATCATAATTCCATATACGCAACTATGCAAACTATTTTCTAGCGGTTTTTTATGAAAATATATATTTCTTTTTCATTAGCAAGGTCTGAAAATTACTTGATATTCCAGCGCTTGTGTCTCGAAATCTATAAGTTGTATCGAATGTTGTACACGCAAAGTTTTCATTTATTTTTTAATGGAATATAACAAAAAAATTAAATTCCTTTAAGAAGTTTGAAGGTTTTATAAAAACTTAAGTTTTGTCATTATGAACTTACTATAAAATTTTAATTTTTTTGACTACAAGATTTCTTGACCAAAAAGTTAAAAAAAAATATTAATAATATCATGTAGATATATTCTTGATCATCATCAACCACCTGAGCAAATTTAGCCATGTCTGACTGTCTGTATGTGGAATTCACGATTACGGGAAAAATAGCAAGATAGTTGATTTAAATTCTTCACAAATACGAGTACTAAAAACAATTGGAAAAAACTCTGGACAGAAAGTAAGCAAAATTCGAGAAGATGGCGTGGCACCTCGTATACAAGCAAAAACTTCAAAACGATATGCTGAGCAAATTATTGAACGTAATGAAACCAAACTTTACACAAATACAAGAAATTGTTTGGTCAAGCGTCAGACAAAGTTATTGAATTCCAAAAAGAGGGCGTGGCACATCCCACGTAATTGCATAACCTTCAAAACGCTGATCAGAGAGCTATTTAAGTTAATATTATTAAATCCAATGTGGGTGCGTTAAGTCAAACAAGCTAGCACGTAGTTTGTTGGAAGAAATGCCTTTTAAAATGCACTTTCACTGTTAACGTGGTGTAGGGTATTCAATTTTTGGTTAAAACCCTAACTAGTTTCGAATTAAATAGTCAATTTTGATAACACACTATCCATGTCCGAGGTATCCCAACTAATTCCAAGTTTCTATTTGATTTCAAAGTTGATTTGTTCACGAAACCTTTTTTGTTCCACTGCCAGTCATTGCTCAGTTTTGTGGCACAAGACTCGATTTCAGTATCAAAATCAAATTAAAGCTGCTCCCCTCTGAGGGTTTATTTTTTGAGGCTGTGTAATCTATAAATCGTCATGAGCCCTTTAAATTTTTCACACTGAGGATTAACTTTAACGAAATTCACCATGCACCACTAAAATGTTCTATTTATAAACAAAGAGAACGAATTTATATAGTTTGTTGCAATTTGTTTGTATTTATTGAGCACAACAAATGATGGAAGTGACGGCGACGACGTCTAAATAAACTTTTAATGTTCTTAGCTAAAAACAAATGAAAAATAAAAAGCAAAACAGAGAAAGGCACTAACAAAGTTCTTCCAAGTTCTTTAACGCAGACACATAGCATGAACTTAAGAAAAACTAAGGAAACAGATTTTAAAGGCTTTTTTCTTCAGAAGAACTAAACAGCGATCTGCAAACATTCAAAAAAAAAAAAAACCCAACAAAAAGAGCGAAACTTACTGAGCACTTACGATCGAAAAAGCTATTTAGTTGTGCGCAATTCGGTTGTTGCCTATGCAAAGCTAAATTTTCCGAGCAGTTTTCCGAAACGGTATATGGAGTTAAGACTGCAAGTGCACGCAGTGAACGGCAAAAAATTACAAATTTAATTATTTTACTAATAAAATCAAATAAATAAAAAATTATTAAAAGTTTCAACATTTTAATTCGACAAGAAAATGTCGAATTACTTATTTAACGCCTATTTAACTTAATAAATAAAACGAAAAAAAATATAACGAAGTAGACGAATTTCAATTAAACTAAAGGTTTTTTCCCCTGGAACGTGGTGTGTATTTAGAAAAGACGAAGATTTCATAATGTAATATAAATAATAATTATTTTAAAATAGTTTTAAGCAGCAATATAGCTATTGTACTAATCAGCCGTGCGGCAGTGGCGCAATTTTATGAAAATTTTAATTTATATAAAGTTCTTAAAATAAGAAGCAAATTTGAAAAAGTTATTTAAAAAATGTGACTTTAGTGGTAGCTACGAAGTTCTTGTTAAAAGTTCCAACATTTGAGATATCGTAATTTTACGATATTAAGCTTGTTTTGATTATGTGTCGGCCGCAAATTTCAAAAGTTTGATATAAAAGTGATATATCCACAGGGATGCTTAAGAGCTAGATATTTATTGTCAAAATACAACTAAAAGTGTATTAGGACACGCCCCGCACCAAATTTTATGATTGTTGTTCCCGGCCGAACTTTTTAAGTTTATTCTCTTTGGTTTAGGAAAAAGGTTATTTAGTAAACATCTTATAGTACCTTCTTGAAAACCTTACCAAAAATGCTACACAGTGCTCAAAGTTTTGCCGAGCGCTAAAATCGATATATTCAAAATTTGTGCATCACGGTATTATTTTTGAAATTCGCATTTTTTTGACCGGTCTAACTACTTTGGTTGAGCAATAAAAACAATATCGTAATTTTACGGGATTAAACATTTTGTTTCGATTTGTACAAAATAAAAGGAAAACCAATACACATAAGTTTTTACTGAAAATTAAAAACATTTCTTATATCGTTTTTATACGAGATTACATATTACAATTCATTGCGGCTGCTATTGTTGACTTTTTGGCCGCACTTCAAACACTCAAGACAGCCGACATTTACACTAATTGTTAGAACGAGCATATACTTACAGGGTGGTTCGAAGGCTTCTACACAGTATAAGCTTTTTCAGGATTTGAATGTTTTAAGTTGAATATTTAGCAGAGAATTTTCTATTCCTTTGGCAACAGTTATTTTTTCAATAAGAAAACCTTTTCTGCTTAGTTGTGGACGACTTTAAGGTTTCTATACATATTGCTGAAATTATAGATCAAAAATTTTCGATTAGATGCAAGTCCCGTAAAATTCAGTCATTTTGTTCAAAAGCAGAAATTTCTTTAGCTGTGTGGCATTTTGCTTCCACTTACATTAAAATTTCCGATAAAGATTCGGCGAGTGACTTTTTGTTTTTCTAAACTGAGCATTAATTGACGGCACATTTTAACTTCTTAAGAATAAAAAAACAAGTAAGGAAGTAATCGTAAAATCAAAACCCTACGTGTTATAGCGTTATAAATGTTTTATTTGTATTAGTGTAGGTGTGTCCGTTAAGCGTTTTTACTCATTTTCAATCGCACGAGCTAATGTACCAAATTAAATTAAATTATCTGTGTTAGTTTTCCTATAATCGTGATTTCTACAGAAAGACGGAAGGACAGACAGACGGAT
This sequence comes from Tricholauxania praeusta, assembly GCA_949775025.1. Lineage (NCBI taxonomy): Eukaryota > Metazoa > Arthropoda > Insecta > Diptera > Lauxaniidae > Tricholauxania > Tricholauxania praeusta. Next base: position 7,459,012 of record OX459028.1, on the reverse strand, counting down.
ATGGCTAAATTGAATATACTCTTGTGTAGGTATATCTAAATAAGTACTTGGGTAATACATATTTTTTAAGCAAACTGTAAAAAATCCGCCGCGTCAGCTTACATTTTCATTATTCTGCGCTCGAGACTATGAAAAAGGTTGGAAATTAATTATGGTGGACATGACCAAGGGTAAACGATGGATTTTGAATGTGACCAGGGCCACCCCCAAGCCAAGTAAGGGCCAGTCATGGGTCGATTTTCTATAAAGAAATGTTTCCTTAGCCATTAAAATTGAATTACAAAATATGATTTGATAATGACGAGGGACGCCCACAGCATCGATAAGCAACGATAAAAATGAATTTCGAATACGCTCAATACCCCTACCGGAAGTCCTAAAAAATTTTTTTACACAACACTTAAGTATGACCGAAATTTTTCTGTTTATCACTGTGCACATAATCTTTTGAACCATCCTGTATATATAAGATTTTAGCCAGTTTTGCTTAGCCGCCTGCTATCTGCTATTGCTGACTGAGTGTTTGGGTGTCGTATTTGTGTGGTGTTGTTTCCGCAAAGTTTAAGTGATTTAACTGAACATTCGTAGATTTTTTTCGCATCTTATGTAATGTTTCTTATGCGCTTTATTTTTTGGGAGGAGCTGTGAGATTAAACATCTGCCTCATTTCGTTTGTAAGTCTGTTTCATGTACGTTCATATATTCATCGTATGTCCAATGTATGTAGATGTCAATGAAGTCGTTGTATTTTTAAAACATTTGCAAATGCCAAACACTAAATTTGTAACTAAAAATTTTGCATTACTTTGTCTTGCTCTAAATTAATTTTCTGTACTTTTCTTTTTAGTGTCATTACCCGGAGCAGGAGAAGAAGCTGGAACTGTTAACACTGAACAGCCAACAGTTTACAAAGTACTTAACCAAGTTGAAGCAGACGAAAGTTCAAAGATAGCAGCATCAAGCTCAACAGAAGAAACAATATGCAACACAACAGATGAACAGCAGGAGCAACAGCAGTTAAGTGAAATTGCAGCAAGCAACAATAACAACGGAACAACCAACTTCACTGACAACGCACAAGAGGCAACACCAAAGCACCATAGTGTGTTAAAAGAAGCAGACGCCGATGCAGCGGCACGAACAAATTTCGAGAGTGATAATCTAGTCAATAGTTTAAGTAGCCCAATAGAGATAAATAAGGAACCACTTAGTGATAATAGCAATCAAGATAGTCAAGTAGTTAATGAAACGACAAACACATTGAGCAATCAAACAACGAACACAAAGTCCGTAGATTCCAAAGATCAACAAAATCTACAGCATTCTGAGGAGCAACAGCATGATCCACCACAATCACCACATGTGTTAGATCTTGAGCCGCATCTCATAGAAACCTACGACGAATATCATACCACAGAAATACGTAATGTGGGCATAAATGAGTTACCACCCATAAAGGATGAACTAAGACAAGGCTCGTCAAAGATTGAAACTGAAACGAATGTACGTACGATCATTGAAGTAGAACCGGCAGAATTAAGGACGATTAAGGCAGTGGAAAAAACGCTAGAACAGTCACAGCAGTTACCAACAATAGACGAAGTTCAGAGCTCATCGACAACAAGAACAGCAGTGATACTAGAACCACCATTTGATGTAAATGAAGAAATCAAAAAAGCTGCCGATAAGTTAGTACAAGAAATAGAGCAACAGGTGCTGGAAACATTGCGCCAGGACTTTGAGAAAAAACACCAAAAGGCTACAGAGAGCTTATTAGAAGAAGAAGAAACGACCAAAGGAAAGACTCAAACTGACTGCTCTGTAATAGAAGACGCCAACACATCGCTTTCACAAAAAGTCGATAAGCAGCTATCTGAGGTCACTAGTATTCTAAAGAGCAGCAGCACATCTCCGTCACCAACATCTGTGACCTTAAATGCAAGTGATGTACATGGTAAAAGTATAAGTGTAGCAATAGATCAACCCAGCCAAGCAGATCAAGTGAAAATTGTCGAACTAAACGGTCTTCCATCGCTTAATTCGTCAACAGAAGCGGAGGAACGTAAACTGTTTATTGATTCGTTGCCACAGATTGCCGAGGAAACGGATACGAATAAGTTAGCAGCAGACTGCAAGCGAGACTATTACAAGTCGCTGCGAAAGTATCTAGTGCAACAAGAGACGGATAAGCCTCCAGTGCCATTACAAACATATCGTTGGGAGGATTTAAGGCGCGCTAGAGAAAGGGTATGTTTTTTATTTGAGATATTTATTTAAGTCTCGAGAGTTCGGCTTCTGAAGTTAGCTTCAGATTTTCTAACGGTTGGTAACAAAAGTTACCTACAATTCCGAACCTTCCGAAGGCGCATTGCCAGTGACTTACGACAGGAACAATGTTGATAATTTTTCTTATATGATGTTAGTCACCTGTAAGCTGCATACGTAAAACCTCTACACTGTAGGCTATGATTTTTGGCTTTTTAAAAGTTAAAACACAGCAACTTCTTAATGTGTTGGGAGAATTGTAATGATACCAACTTAGGCAGTATTTGTCGAAGAATTATATTCTAAAATACAAAACTTGTAGTTCGATTTGCTTAATCTACAGAAGAAATTTTTGGTAAAGCGCTCCGAGCTTTGCAAATAATATACTTCAGTTGCAATGCATTTTTCTAATTGAAAAAAATTGGTTTTTGCCATCAAGCACGAAACTGTAGAATAAAATTGAACTACGAAATAAATATTTCTCAACAACGAAATAAATATTTCTCATTTTATGTATGTCATTTTAACCAGATATCGTATTTTGTTTTTTATAGGGTGGCTACCCATGGACTCATTTATATAAACGTCCTCTTGGGCCAGATGATGAACCCGAAATAGTTTTGTTACTCCGAAAATCACAAGAGTTTCGCTTCACATCGGAATCACCCAAGTCATTGAAGAAAGTGCGCTACGACGAACAGGTGTTAGTCAAAGAAACCGAACGTTATATTCAGGAGCTCTCTGAAGAAGAAGACACTGAAGACGTAGACCCTACGACAACTGAGGACGACGAGTCTCATAGTCTGCATAGCGAAAGTCATTCTTGCGTTTCGGACTCAGTATTAGCAGTTGGAAAACGACACAAGTCAAAGCGTCTAGACAAGATACGTGGCATTCTTAAGCGACGCAAAGGTGGTCGATCAACTGAGGACGCTCAATCGCTGCCAGGTACCTCAGTGACCAACAGCAGACATCATAGCGAGGATAATCTAAGTGAGCAACAGCCACAGCATCTAAAAAACGGACAAGAACATAAATCTCCACGGTGTTTCCCCATAATGAAGAAATTAAAGAGCATGGCTGACCGCCAAAAGAAACGCTTGAATATTAAAAAAATTTCTTTGAAGAAAGATGAGAAAATCATATTAGGTGAGGAGACAAAAATTATGAGACTTAAAAGCTCGCCAAAATCAGATCGTGGTGAAATACCGCATTTCATAGAGAAACAAGACTCAGATGATGTTCTTGAAATTGTCGAATTGGATGAGTCACCTAGTCGTAAGCGCAGAGATGACGGTAAAGATGATATTCAAAATATGGATATGGACGCAACGACGAACAGCAGCATTCTAAAGCCTGATGAAATAATTGAAATTTCTAATGAACTGTCCAAAACAGAGACAAGAGAAACTGATCCTCAAACACCGGAACCAACCGTTTCTGAAATACTAGAGGCAGAAATAAAAAGTTCCAATGTTGCACAGGTTGAAGCAATCTTAACTGAACCACCCCCAAGAAAAACGCCACGGCTTCGAAGAGAACATGTCTATGAGGAAATCGATCAAGGATATACAGTAGGGGACCAACTTAATGAAATACTTGAAATGGCCTCTGTGGAAGCACTTAAAAAATCGCTTACCAGACAAGATGATACGGTAGTAAATGATTTAGAAGCAGCAAATAAACAGATACCTTTGGATCGTATGGGTAGTAGCGAAGAAGAGCAATTAGCTGGAACGGCTGATATTAGCACTAAAGAAAACACACGTCTTTTGGCACCAATTTCATCCATCGAATCAGCATCATCAGATGAAGATCGTAGCAGGCCTCATCTGTCCCCAGTAGCCGAAGAAAGTGATGCCGCCAGCATCGATGAAAGGAAAACTAACGATCAAGTAGACATAAACGAAATTACTAACACCGCCGAAATTATTAAACCATCCATTAAGAAGGAAGCTTCACCTGCGCCATCAGATAAAAAGGTGACATTTTCACATGTAGAAGATGAGGCTGAGCCACATCGCGAGGATATCGAATTGCCGGAAGATGTAAAGCTGGCAACAGGAAACCGTTGGAAACACATGAGGTAAGTCATAAGAATTGCATTTTCCAATACAAATCTCTTTCGCCAAATCCAGCTTAAGAAAACACTAAAACAAATTCTTGTACTTTACAGAAAGTTTAACTTATTACACTATTTATTGAAATTGTTACTAACAATGCGTGAAAAACTAAGACAGTTCAAAAAGAAACACAAATTTAACAACACAAGTACAATCATAACAATTTATTAAGTCAAAATTCCCTTAGGTCCAATTTACCAAGTTATTCATGAACAAAACAAAGGTAAGATAATGTCCTTAAGTTTAATGGAATACTATTAAAAACAAAGCTTCATATGTTCTGATGTCCAATCATAATAATATCATGGGTAAAGAATATTTCATATATTTGGGTTAAGGTCAAGGTATTAAGTTTTATATGTTGCTGTGGAAAATTTATGACGTATTTTTTCTATGTTTTTCTAAGGTAATTTATTTATATAAAGAAAGTTTTCTTTTGGAATAGATTTTCTGCTTAAGTGAGTGATTTTAGTCGTTTCAGCAGTAAGCTGTCGTTTGTCTCTTCGGAAATTTAAGGATCGCCGGTTTCTTTATGCACATCACACGTTACCTAGGATTGTACTGTTTGCGGTCTTTTTATCATAGTCGATCGGTATTATTTACATGTATGTTTTTATTAAGAAGTCGTTTCATGCAGTTTCGTAGAAGTTCCATTTTGATCGCAACATATATGTATTCTGTTTGGAAATTGTTTGCCAATTTTAATTGCTGACCGGTTAATTCACATAGACCGATGGGCGAATAGTGGAGGTACTGAAACTTTTCACAGTTTCATTCGTTGTTTACTATTACTATTACGGACTTAACCTTAGATAATTGAATGACTGCTATATCGATAGCATTTCTTTGAGATTTATTAAGACATGATCGCTCTTTGCCAAGCTAATTTCTTCTTGAGCTGGAAAATACGAACTGATTGTTCGACTCTCTTTATTTCATCCCTTGATCTTGTGCGTGTTTGTTTGTCAAAATATTAACGCAGGACCTAGCTTGATAATTTTTCAGTTGTTTTTTAAAAGAGATAAAACAAAGTTGTGCATGATAAGCTTTAACCAAACCTATTTTCTACAACGTAAGAGACTTTCTACATATGTTAAGTTGCACTTTCATATGTAAGTATGTACTTCAGACAGTAACTTTCAAAGGTGTAAGGCATTACATAGTTGACTTTTATACAAAAGAATCTTTATACTGCAAAACTCATTTAATGTCACTCACACTAAAATTTTCAATTACACAAATAAAACTAAAAAAACTGTAGTTATTCTTGCTCATCAAAGAACATTGCTCCAAACATAATTGCTTATAAGCCAAAAGAAAAAGAAAACAAAACATGACATTCTTTAGAAAATCCGTTTTCTATTATTTGCTTTAAAATTAAGTTGGAAAACTGCTGAGCTGCGACAAACAACGAAGAGGAAATGTTTCAAGTGTCAGTTCATTTGTGCTAATTTTAAAATGAGATGCTCGACAAAAATGAATAAAATTAAAAACTAGATGTTTGAAAACATTTGAAAGTGCTTTTTTGCACAACGGCCAAATGCTGAGAAGAAAAGCTCTCAGTCCTGGCTGAAATTCGCAACGATGAAGACATCGAAAGTGGGAAAAAGCCGTCGCGGTTAAAGAAGAACATTTAAAAATAACTAACATCATTAGCAAATACTCGCGTAGACACGTTCAACTCATACGTGTAGATAATACATCTTGTGTATTGTGTACGATTTTTTCGTGGTTTTTCAGATTATTAAATATTCGGATATTTTTAAACTTCTACGTAATCTGAAGATTTTTTTTTTAATCGAACAATGCAGAATCAAATTTGAAATTTGTTGGTGAGCTGTTAAATAACAAAGCTCATCGATCGTTCATCGTTCATCAATGTACGCTGATCTAGTAGGAGTCCAAAAGCTAATGACCGTTGACTTCTGCTTGTAGTAAAGCTATTGTAACAGCAATTTAAGAATTTGTAGTTCAAACTGTAATGTAATAAAAATAAATTCAATGTCCACCCTCGGAACTAAGTCTAAATATAGCAGCCGCCACATATAACAACAACAAGCACAATAAAGCATAGCGACACAGTGAAATAATCAAAAGTTTAACTGAATTTCTCTTACTGTGCCATGATGGATTCCCGACGATCTGCTTCGGTTGGCGCTTTGCCTCGTGAAAAAAAGCACTTTGTGTCGCGTACGGAGAGTAGCAGTGGTGCGTCTCTTGATGTTCGCTGCGGTTGCCAATATTTTGAATCAGACTCTCTTTTGCCAGACCGTATTAATCCTTTGGATTCGCGGCCTTCCTCAAAATTGGGTTTTCATGGCGAATTCGGTAGCGAACACGAACATTTCGATCGCTTGCCAAACGATGGAATGAATCACTTTCATCTAATGAATTTGGAAACATCTATGCACGTCGATAATGTTTCGAACAGAAGCTTTAATGTTGCTGGCTACCACCAGGCACACCAACTAGAAATGGAACGGATGTCAATGCGCAGCGTTGGACCTCAACGTTCCTGGGAACAACCAACAGCACCACCGGTTGATTTAACGTTTGTTGAAAAATATCCAGAGCTTGAGGAGACTGCACGTTCACGTGGTCTTATTGTACGCAGTATTTCAGATGCCACCGAAGGTGATTTGCATGGTGCACCACCTAGTGGCACTTTTATGGCTGGACATAGACTTCGTCAGATGTCAGTTGGTGGCCTATCTACCATGCGTGATCCTGAAACTATATCTGTGCGTAGTGTTACATCAGTGCGTCGTATTTCGCGTTCTCCTTCTAAGACTGATCTGTTTGTGGCCGACATTAATATTCCGCCAGTAAACAGACGTGATCAACGTTCAGCCAGTGCAAGCCGACGTACTTCTAAAGTAGATTTGACGCATCTTACAAGCCGACGAACTTCTAATGTGGATTTGACACATTTTGCCTCACGTCAACCTACACCTGCCCCTCTATTTGTAGAGCAAATACGGTCACAGCAGCAACAAACACTGACGGCGCCACAACTTAATTTAATTGCGCCTACACCAAGCCCAGCGCTAGCAGATGTACGCCCCGATTTTACAAAGGCTTCAACGCCAATGCGCAGCACTTCACCGTCTGCTGCACCACAAGATTATCGTATTGCAAAGCCTCCACTGTCCACGGATTACATGCGCCCTGATAATGCCCAACAACCGGGTTATCATGCGCCAGGTGGCGACATGATGCCACAACATCGCCCTATAGATGTATCTAAATATAGTGAAAAATATGAATTATCTTTTCCTAATGCAAATGCTGAAACACTCAATTTTCATGATGGTTTTGAAACTAATTCAAGACCGGCATCAGGAACGCTCAATTTACAAACTCCCTTGAAAACTAATTCAAGGGCGGCTTCACCAATACCTAATTTGCAACCTTCCTTTAAAACTGGTTCAAGAGCGACTACACCAGTGCCTTTGGATCCGTTGCAGCAAACTGTCGCTATTTTGGAAAATATCGCCGCTACTCACAATGTTCTTGATATTTATGACAACATTAAATCAGAGTCCTACCGTCCACCATCTATAGCTGTAGATATACCAGATGCACCTATGAATGTAAACGAAGAAATGCATATTGATATTAAAACTACAATTCCAATTGTTGACATTGACGCACTAGTACAAAGTGAGAGGGAAAAGGCAGCAGCGGAGCACAATGAACCAAAACCAGCACCTCGCCATAAGTCTCCACCTTCACGACGTCCAAAATCTCCTCCCCCACCACCGCAAAGTATAGAACCTGCTCAAATGGATACACTTCAGTTACCAGGCACAAGGAGTAATAGACAGACACAAAGTCAAACCCAACTTAAACGGCAACATACACCAGAAAGAGCTTTCACACCAGAAAGTAGCAAGCGAACCATGAGGCAGTCACCATTACCTGAACCCCAACCAGTTGAAATGCATTCAGTAACTATAAACGGCGCTATACCATTACAAGAAGCATCTCCGGAAGCTAAGAGTACCTATACTGCTCGCTTTAAGTCAATGTTCATATCCAAAAGTAGTGCCACGCTCAAAGAACCATCACCGAATCGCACAAAGTCTCCTTCACCTATGCGTGAAAAGTCGGTTTCCCCCATTATGGGTCGTTCCACTTCATCGCCATCTAAACTTGTGACTATGTTCACAAAAAGCAAACCAGAAGCCATTCAAATTATGACAGGATCCAGTTCAGCAGTTACACGGAAACCAGAAGCTGAACCTTTGTCCGTAAGAGTCACGGAGACATTCTCTCTAAAAGTCGATGAAATGGATCAATATTCTAGTCGTGCTACAAAGCCCACACCACCACCGCCAGCGTCGTCAGTAATAGGTAGTGCGACTTCTATACATTCTATTTACGGTAGCAGGGAAGATTTTTCTAGCTTTGATCGCACCTCAACCGATTTTATAGAGCCATTTGCACCCCTCGTTATACCGGCAGCGGATCGCACTCAATTTTTGGCTGGAAACAGAACATTATATTCCAGTGAAATTGATATGCCACCACGTCGCAGCGAATCAGAGTTACGCCATGGTGCCGGCAGTAGAACACCATCAATTGGTCCCAGCAGTCAGCATATACGAGGTGCACTCATCTCTGTACCCATTAATATTGGTGCCAGTGGAGAGGTAACTCATTTGCCTCCAGCCATCGGAGGAAGTTCTCAACGCTTACTAGGTTCAGTTCAGTTTTCTCGAACACCTTCTGAACAACGAGCATTGCAATCCAAGCTCGGCCGAAAGCCTTCGTTTATGGAAGGACGTACACAATCACAGGACCGTGCACGAATAACCGGTTCACATGAAGATCTATATGGAGGTTCACGAATGACAAAAACTGTCAGTTTTAATTTTGGTGAGCGAAAATCACGTATAACGGAATTCGAAAATGTAAATCTTTCTCAACAGCAAAAAGAGCAAAGAGATTTCCTCGAACGGACATATTTTTCTCGGTAAGAACAGTTAACAACGAACAATAGCATACAAACATAATGCACACACTCGCACATTTCGTCCCCTATTCCCACATTGCGAAAACTAAAAACAGTTGTGTGTTATACGAGATAGTATGTAAGTATCCACCCGTAGTAATAAACTCATAATCGAACTAACAAAAATAGTCATTGAATTTGTCACCTGTGTAATGAGAAAGTCAAATCGTTATAATGTATTATCTAGTCGAATGACATTGTCTTGTCTTGCTTAAGCTTTTTACTATTCACACCTTAATTCGATTTTTATAATTATGTTTTTTTTTTCTTTTTTTAGCGATCATGAGTACGAACCAATTGGGGAAGCTCCTGCTTCAGAGGGAAAACTTTCTATTACTAAAGAACCTTCGCCAGCACCTTTACAAGCGCAAATACAAAATCAAGAATCAATGGAAGTTTCAACATCACACGATGACCTGCAAGCCACAGTTAATATACAAAAGGATTTGGAAGAGCGATATTTCAGTTCTACGACCAATACGCTACCAACAGAATCACGCACAGATTATGAAATTCATGCAAGTCAGGTCGATTCAAGTGCCTTAGAAGACTTGTCGCTGAAACCAGAAAACCGTAAAAAAGGATTTATAGCTTCTGCACAGGACAAAACACGTAAAATGCAAGCAGGAATTAAGACGCAAGCTGGCAAAATAAAAACAAGACTTCGTACACCTGCAAAGAAATCACCTTCCAGCAGTCCGAAGGCTAAAGAAAGAAAACGCTTTAAGGCACCAGAATTTTCAAAAATTAAGATGCCTGAAATAAAGCGACCTGACATGTCAAAATTAAAAGATTTTAAACGTCCAGAATTTACTAAGTTTAATAAGCCCGATATGTCTAAGTTCAAGCTTCCTGAGAAGTTTTCTACACTTAAGATACGCCGTAGCAAATCATTTAAGGAGAACGAGAACGTTGATGACGACATGACTGGTGTTGTTGCTGAGCCAAGTGGTACCACGACTGCGGAAGCCGTGCCGCAGCAGAAAAAACTATTTGAGTTTAACTTCGGTACATATCCACGTGTTTTCCGCAGAAATAAGAAACCTGTTGAGCCCGAACCATCTTTTGAGACAGGTACTGGCACTGAAGGTCCTAGTGTTATAACTACCACCGGCACACAACCATCAGTGGAGTCATCGAGCTCACCACAAGGCGATCGGGGTCCAGGTCCAGTGCGATCCCGCTGGGCTGATAAGTTCTCCGATGTTAGTTATAACGATAGCGAAGGTTCAAGGTACCGTCGTTATGGCAGTGAACAAGAGAGCTTTGATCGAGAATCTTCGTTAGAGCGACGTATGAGAGAGGATCTGGAGGATGCTGTTAGCGAAGAGGCGGCTACAAACCTTGGTATACTTGGCGGCGTGACAGACCAAAAACAGTTTGCCGAATTTGATGAAGAAAATCGTGCGATTCATGAAATATCAAATTTAAGGGCTGGTGAATTTAAGCGTCGCCCAATGGTGCATCAAGACTCTGATTTGATATCTGAAGAAAGTAAAGAAGCTGTTGGTTGGACAGACAAAGAGATACAAAAGAATAAACTATTGCGAAAGGCAGAGTTAGAAGCAGAAGCCAGTTACCTGAACCATCCTTCCGATGATGGTATCACACAAGAGACACAGTCAACAGCTAGCTCAGATAAAAAGGCTACTTTGGAAGAGATCGATGATGATGAATTCTTTTTACGCAAGCGCGGAAATTCTGAGGATAATATAGAAATGCGCCAATATATTAGCACAGCTATAAGAGATGGTTTCGATATGCCAATCAACGCCTTACAACATGTTGGACGAGCAAGCGACCCAATGGAATACGGGGATTATGATGTTCCTCCACCAAAACCGCGACGCCTACATAAAGTTTACAGGCCCGAGGATGCATCACAGGAGTTTGATATGCAACGAAGCGAATACGATGATGATATGTCATTATCGCAAAATGGAAGTGACTTTTTAGGTGCACCAAAACGACCCATGAGAAAGGGTCGTAGCCGTAGCAAATATTCTATGGATAGTCAGGATATCCCCATGGCAGATCAACATCACGAACAATATTTTGACGACGATGAAGAGTATTTGCGACCACCGCCCCGTATGTTTGTAAAAGCCGGTAGTGATGGGAAAATGAACGACTTAAATATAGTTAAAAAAGAGGCATCACCTGAAGTTGAGAATACTCCCACAACAGCGCGTCCACAAGCACCGCGACGTCGAAAAAGACAACAGCGAGATTCATCAACAGAAAAAGAAGCCTACATAAATGGTTTTGGTGGGAGATCAGTATCGAATAGTTTTTTGCAGCCACCCGAAGATGTAAGTAACTAAGTCTATACAATATTCCTAGAGTAGTGCTTATGAAGTATGGAGCTGATCTGCGTAGACCATATTGACCTTACATTGACAGAAAAATATTTAGTTTTCAGAAAATTTAGATTTTTCAATGTAAAAAAAAAAACCAGGAATAAATCATTTTAAACATTCATCTGACAAGACCTTTTTATTAGTGCTATTTTTTATTTCGCCTTCCAAGCTCAATGATATAGTTGTTACTTGTTTGATTTTAGGTAATTGTTTACCGGACTGAACATGAATATCACATACCCCTTGCCACACCTGAAAACTATACAGATGGCGCTTCGGCAGCATCTCGTAAATCACGTTCCTTATCACGATTTGACGATGATCGCACTTCTCATGGTGCAGACTCACTTGCTATGGACAACATTCTGCGAAATGAAGTTGAATCAGCGAAACGTCAGCTCTTAAGTGACGATGATGCTCAGGAGAAATTTATCATCGACATGATGGAAAACGACGGGTAAGTAACAAATAGCAGAATGCAAAATTGCGCTTTAGATGTGAATAGCTTTTGCCTTTGCATTTTTCTCTCTCTTTAGTTATGCTGTTGTGCGTAAGGACCATATACCAAAACCAACGCCGCCTGCTCGACGAAAAAAATTCTCTCGTTCTCCCGGTGAACGATTTGCCACAATGCCAAATATGCGTACAAAACGTAGTTCTCCAGCACCACCAGAACGACCACCACCCCCTCGCGGTTACAGCCCAGCAACGCCAGAACCTATACCACCCCTTCGAAAGTCGGCGTTAAGTTTGGATGAGCCCCAAGAGTAAGAGCGGCTTTAGTTTGCTTGATGTTGCCATTTGTTTGCGTTGTTTCTTTATTTTTTAAGTTTTTTTTTCTTTTCATTAACACTTTGACTAAAGAAAATTTCAGACATAATCGTACCTTATCTTTATTTTAAGTTTTATTTGCAAAATGCTAAGTTTAACAAAATAACAACACAATAAAATACAAACATAACCTAAGATTTTGCATTTTACATTTGTATTTACTTTTAGAGGTTAGGTTTGCATTTTAATTATTGTTTTTTCGCGAATGACATATTATAATCACGCTTGTTCGATCACCATGCAGCGTTTCAGGAGCGCTTAAGCAGTGGGTGCAAAAGTTTCATCTTTTAATTATGTATGGTGTTTGTATTTATTTTCGTTTTGTTTATTAAACTTTCGTTCATTTGGATATAAATCTAAAATTTACTAAAATAAACCCTTTTTTAAACATCCTGCATTACTTTAGCATGGAGGACGACTACGAGGAACCCGAACCTTTGGATCATGAACGCCCAGAAAGTCCGAGAAATCTACAATCTGGCGACATTATCAATAAAATGAAATATCGACCTTTGCCACCGCCTCCAAGGCCTCCTCGGGAGAAGAAGCAGCGTGGAGCTTCTGGCAAAGGATTTATCCAAGACGATGGTCAGGACGAACAAGAAAGTAATTTCGATGACCGTGACGGTGGTGGTGAAAGAATTGCATCGTCATCTACGGCCGATTCATATGATCACAACGGCGACTTTGAAGATGATCCACATTTTGTGGAAGTAGAAGTTTCAACGCAGACAGATCCCTTACCAGATGACTTTGTTTGCGAAGAGTTTGAAATAACTGAAGACATGAAAATAATAGAACCACGAAAGTCCGGTAAGACGCTTGAGGATTTACTCCAGGAAGAACAAGAAGAACTGGAGCGCAATCGTCCACTCACTGAGGATGAACAACTTGCCAAAGGACTGCAAAAGTTTCGCGATGCAAACCAGCGAAGTTTATCTGAAAGGTCACGTGCATCTTCTCAGGCTGACCGCTCTAAATCACAAAGTAGACCACAAACACCTTCGGCTGTGATTATCGAACGCAGAGTTTCTACACCGATACCTAATCGAGAGGCTAAAGAGTCCATTTTAGAGGCAGCACTCATTGTACGACCAATAGACGATCTTGATCTGGAAGAGGAAGAGTTACGCCGGGAAGGTCTACTAACGGATAGTTCACAACAAAGTAAATCAGATGTAGAGGAGGAACAAATACTTGCCAGTGACTATTCTCATGGACCTAGTTCCATTGAACTAGAAGAGGCCATTGAAATTTTACGTTCGCAAGCTGAAAGTGAAAGAGAGACTGAAGATGATAAAGAAGTTGAACGCACAATGCAAGACCGTCCCTTTAAATATTACGAAATTGAAGAAACTCACTTAACTTTGCACCATCACCTCGACGAAAGTGATGGAGATGAGAAACGTGAAACATTAACGCTAACAGATGGGGAAGATAAAAAAGAGTTACTATCCAAGGAAAGCACACCACCGCCAAACTATGACGAAGAATATCTTGACTACTTTAAAGGTGAAATTAGCGAAGAACCCATTAAATATGCTTTTGAAAGTAATCTAAGCAAAGAAAAAGATCGGGAAGAAGAAACTGAATTGGAAAATGATTCAGAGATAGAAATTACACAAGACTTAGAGCCAGAGCCACTTCAAGTGTTTGTAACACCTCAAGCACCAGTGGAGCTACAACAATCAGACTTAACGCAACAACCAGCGTCACCAGAACAATCAGAGCCACCACAAGCACCACCTCGCAGACGTTCAACTACTGTCATAGAACCAACATTTCTAGCAATTATAGAAAGCCAGCTTGCACAAGAAATTGCGCCACAAAAATCGCTTTTAGAACAACCAACACTGCCAACGCACATCGCAATCGCAGACTTAGAGGTAGAACGATTGCGCGTGCATGCCTTGCAAGCTGGTCAAATTGTGGTATCCCAATTACATGGTACACAAATCAGTTCCGATGAACTAGAGTGCAAGTCGGGAAATCTTGTTGTGAAAAACATTGAATTACCACCCGGTTTTATTGAGGATATCGTAGAACGTGTACGCATTAGCGAACGTGGTCAATTGCAAGCAGCAGAGACACAAACTAGCCCAAAGACTAGCCAAGAGCTTATAGCAGGCGAACAAACCCCACCAATAGTCAGAGAATCAGTACCACCACCAAAACCACCGCGTCAAAAAGATTTGGAAGCAGCAGTTGCTGCAACAATAACTATGCCAGAACCGACAACACAACAACAAAGAAATCTCGATGAATCAACACAAACTCTAGAAACAACTGCAGCGTCTTCATCACCACCACCACCTGCCTTCCCAACCGTCGATTACCTGCAATCTTTAGCGCCGCTTGCATTCTACAATCTACGCAACATTGAACAAGACGAATTGAATCACAGACGCCGTCGTCATTACCGAAGATCTCGCGAATCGTCTCCCTCCGAAAAAAATGATGATGAACGTATAGAGGGTGTGACTGAACAAAAGGAACCAACTGAAGCAGATGAACAACCAGTAGTACGTCGCCGTCATCGCACACGCAGCGCAACAAGACCATCCTCAGAACCACAGCAAAGCGTAGCTCAAGCTGGTCGTCAATTTCTTTCTGCATGCAGTCTATCACTTGTTAACATCATAAATCAACTGACGGATAGCGTACGAAATGTCGCCAACAAAGAAATGGATCCAACCACACGTTCCAACCGAGTGCCGACACTTGTTATACTCTTCATCTTGATTACTTTCGGCATTTTATTGTTCCTACTCTCGGGCAAAAGTGTGCATCATCATCACTGGGATTATTTCAATCCACCCGGCAACGCAGGACGTTTATCATAGGACCGCCGCGAAGCGCAACTATGGAATTATTGGTTAAATCAATGTGCTCGATTCTGGTTCCACAGACACACAGACACTGGTTGAGAAAGTGCCCAGTAAAGCCTTGCATTTGTTAACAATATAAATTAGAATTTCTTTGAAAATGAAAAATCATTATTTGATTTAAAGAATGAATGTCTTGTTGGAGCAACACAAAACTAAGGTTTTGGAAATTTGTATTTTTTATATAACTATTGTATATTACTTGGAAAACGAATAGAGAGATATGCTGTTGAAAACAAAAGAATGCGAATTTGACTAATACATATTCAATAATACACCGTTGCCTTTTTATCACCACAACCAAATAAAAACACTTTACACAATGATGTTGTCAGTGTTGTGAGAATAGCGAAACTGCTAAAATAAATGAGAGTTTTTGCTATTGTTACATTTGTTAAATAATACGAATTTAGTTATAGTTTTTTATCACTATTGTTATTTGAATCTTAAAAAAGAGAAATAAGAAAACGTAACACTTTATTGGACTTTAAATCACTTTATCATTTTGAAATGTAAATCGATTGGTATAAGATTTAAAACTTTTTTAGTTTAAGCCATGCTTAATTTCCTTGTACTTGTACTTAACTTATTATATTATTTTTTGTTTTGTTATATTTCTAAACTATTGTAAACTGATCACCTTATACTTTCATAGTTAAAATCTAAATTGGAATTAAAATTGTAATAAAAAAGAAAAAAATCTTTTATTTAAGAATACTCGTATAGTGCTTTGAAATTTTAAAGGATGTGCGCCGAACTCAAAATGTTTATTCTGATTTACATTTTCTATAGGTAGATAGATAGTGATACAGATTGTTGGAACCAAGTTTAACATTTTTTTATACAAAAAAATAAGACATTTTTACCAAAAATTTGTATTAGTGCCCCTTACTTCTTGCTATTCCCCCTTATTCTCCTATTGCGATTGTTGATTGACAATCAAATTGTCCACGGTCGATCTTGTTGAAGAAATTTCATTTTGGTATTGCGAAAATATGTCGACAGATTTGCGTTATTGTAAAATCAAAAATTGCAATTGTTAACAGTTTGGGGTACTGGCGGCAATATAAGAATTTAAATTTGTCGACTAAGAAAAATAGGTCGACAAACCATCAAAAATCTTTGTCCACAATACATACAAAAGTCAACAGTAAATAATTGATATTCGACAAAGTTCGTTAATCAATTTTTTTTAGACAATTGCAATTTTTATTTGCTTTTTTTGATGAGAGATATATTTACTTACTTACTTGAGTGGCCATAACAACCCGTTACCGGGTTACGGCCGACCTCAAAAGCTCTCTCCAGGCGCCTCTGCTTTGCGCGCGCCTTCTCCAATCATTCACACCAAGCGTGGATAGGGTTTCCTCGGCTTGGTCTTTCCATCGGAGGCATGGTCTTCCTCTTCGTCGTCGCCCTGCGGCTTCCGCATCAAACACCTTTTTCGCCGGAGCTTCTTCGTCCATACGCACAACATGTCCCAGCCAGCGCAGACGTTGGATAGTGATGCGCTTGACTATGTCAATGTCAGCGTAGAGCTCGTACAGTTCGTGGTTCATTCGAATACGGTAGTCGTCGCCGACGTGAACAGGACCGAAGATTTTGCGAAGAATTTTTCTCTCAAACACCCCAAGCGTGGCTGCATCAGTCTGCGACACAACCCATGCTTCTGCGCCGTAAAGTAGCACGGGTAAGATGAGCATCTTGTAGAGTGTCAGTTTTGTCGGGCGAGAGAGGTCTCTACTACTCAATTGCTTACTGAGACCATAGTAACACCTATTAGCAAGAGTTAGTCTTCGCTTTATCTCCAGGCTGACATCGTTTTGAGTGTTCACGGCGGTGCCAAGATAGGTGAATTCCTTGACAACTTCGAAAGTATAGTTGTTCGCAGTAACAAAGGATCCAATACGCCGCGTCTCCCTGCTTGTGGACAGCATATACTATATTTAAGCTATTTTAAACTGACGGGCGGGACATTTATAACAAGATAGAATTAAATGTTTTCAAAGGTTATTAACTTGAAAGTTACTTTATTTCAATTATTAGTTTACGTAAGTAGATACGAATTTTTTTTTTGCAATTAGGATTAATTGAAAATTAAGTGTAAGCTAATGTGTTTACTTATTAATTTATAAAAAAGTTGTTTCATGTGGATTGAGATAAAAGTTTCAATCAGCCTTTCTGATTTCTTTTATATTAAATATATCCATATTGTATGTAACCATTTCGCGACTATCCTTGTGACTGCCTTTTTGAGATTTGCTTGCAGCTGAAATTAAACAAAAACTCAATCAATCGTTCGCTATATAGCTTTATAGACGTTTTCTTTATACCAATTGTGGACCAAACAGCAGAAGAGGATGCATCGTTAATGGGTTCAATTTGTGGCTGGCGCCGTGCTAGCTGTACTTGCAAATTTATGCCATTAATAACTTTGCTGTGCATTTCGGCAATTGCGCGATCAGCAGATCCAGGCTTTGCAAAGGTAACAAAACCACGTCTTTAGATGAGAATAATTATTAATGATTGTTAACAATTTTGCAAAGTAATTTAAGCTTACCCTTTTTCAATCTCCATAGACACATTAACAATGGTGCCGAATTCATTGAAATTTTTTTTTAAAAATTCTTCTGTTACTTTGTTGCCTGATACAAAAATTGTATTACCAGCACGCGGCTTATCAGGGAGTGACGGATCCATTGTAGACTTATCGTTTAGGCCGCGCTCTTCGCGATCCCGTTCAGTAGCAAGTTGTTGATATAAATTTTGTACGCGTGGTTCTTCCTTTATTATTTCACTGATAATCGTCTCCTGGGCAACATCATTCTGTGTAGAGGAGAATGGTTGATATGCCGTCACACTGGATTCGGGTGCAGCGCGTTTGCGTTCTTGTCCTTTTGGACGTTTAAAAGAAGTTTGATCCTGCTTAGTTTGTTGTTTTTGTATGGCCGGGATGGCACCGCTTTTGATCAGCTTTCGTGCTACTTCGCGTGCATCTCTAGCATCTGTTGGACGTTTAAGTGTCATTGGCTTCTCAGGTTCTTGCTTAGGAGCTTTGAGTGCTTGTAGGGCCTTTTTCTGTTCATACATAAAAACAATATGTAGATTCCTATTCAACTTTATTAGTAATCGTTACCTTTTTTTTAAGTTTTTGATATTTAGCCTGAAGCATATGCTCCTCTTCCGTTAAATTAGATGGAAAGTGAATATAAACCATAGCTGATAATTAAATTCAACAAAAAAACGAAATTAATAATAATATTTTCCACAAACTGTTGACATTTTTAAAATAGTGCTGCCACTGAATCTAAAATACATAAGTTTACGGAAAACCAGATGTGTCGTGACAAATGACATTATCTATTTTAAAATCATGACGTAATATTCCGTCAATTTGTCTACTGTGAATAGCACAAACGTTGACAGCCTCAGCTGCTTTTGACAACTTGCTCCCGGTCTTATTTTATTTATTTAACGCATGTTTCGCTAGTATCAAAGATGGGAAAAGATTTTAAAAAACGCAATCAACAGCACAAAAACCATAAGCCATACAATAAGAACTTTAAAAGCAAATCA
Source organism: Tricholauxania praeusta (assembly GCA_949775025.1). Taxonomy (NCBI): domain Eukaryota; kingdom Metazoa; phylum Arthropoda; class Insecta; order Diptera; family Lauxaniidae; genus Tricholauxania; species Tricholauxania praeusta. Next base: position 7,439,955 of record OX459028.1, on the reverse strand, counting down.
GCTAATCGAGGTAACTTTGCGGCCAACAATGATACGAACAATCAGAAACGAAAGTAAGTTAATTTTTCATTATTTCCGTTCGGCAATCAAATCACATTTTCTCAATATTAGGCAGGGTTATGAAGCGAAGATTAACTTAAAGGAAGGCCAAGTAGGCATTACTGAATTTACAACTGATGGCAAGGGATTTACGGGAGTAGTAAAGGCACGTTTTTCCGATTTCCATGTAAATGAAATTGACCAAAATGGAAAAGTATTGCAGCTTAATGATCTCAGCATTCCGAAGCAAATAGATGATGGTAATAATTGGTTGATAAATATAAAAATCATCATATTTAAATAAGTATATAAATTTATATGCCCCCGAAATATTTATGTTTTTAAGAAAACGTTTCATACAAAAGTTGTGGAATTTTAAAATGGACATTCAATAGTTTTATCCTCGACATGACTTGTACACACCGTTTTGTGCCACCACTAAGTGTTCCCTCTGAATATTACAACTTCTGTCTAAAACATTGTATCTCTAAGTCCTTGTTTTTTTAATATTTTAAAAACTATTTATTTGCTGAACCACAGAACTCAATGAAGAAGAGCTCATATCTACAAAAAAAGAACTAGAAGAAGTAATTTCTTCAGAATTATGGGCCATAATCGAAGCTCTGTCCAATATGAAATCTTCTGACCCGGCAGCACAACCTATCGAAATTGAAGTCACCGAAATGAGCAAAGAAAAACGTACACAAATTCACAAGGTACTTAAAAAACTGTACGCGGGAAAGCTGGTTAGTACAACGGTGAGCACTGCTCCCATTAATTTAGCTGATGACAATGTTGAAAAAAAATTTATTAAAATCTTAAAACCAAAAGGAGGGCATGGTATAAAAAAATTTAATATCGTTTTATTTATTCAATAAGAATTTGTTTTTATGAACAGATCAAAATCGTAATCGCTGGACTTTTCCCAGTGAATATGTACACTTTTTAGTACACAAAGAAAATATGGACACTAGCGAGGTAGCAGTGATAATTGCAAGTCGTTTAAAGTAAGTTTTATTCTTCAACAATAATTATTGATAGTCATTTTCGCTTTAACAGACATAAATTAATTTTGACTATCTGCAGAATACCCTGTCAGTTGATTTCCTTTGAGAAAATTAAACAATTTAGGGAAACTTTGAAAAGCCTCTAAAGTCATTGTAACATTGATCACATTTAAGCAGGAGTTTTGTAAAATCTCTATAAGCTGTAGTTTTATCTGGCTTTGCATCAAGATCATACTTAATGGTTCCATGAAGGATGACTAGAAAAATTTCAGAAAAAATGCTAAAATAAAGTCTGTAAACTTGAGCTCAAATGAAATTTTTCGTACAGTCAATAAAACTAAAAATCGTCAGAATTAAAAAAAACCAATTTTTTAGTTAATATATTCAATGCTTCTACAACTAGCCTATTTGTATTTTTCCTTAAAAAATAAACTATTAATATTATTTAAATTCTTTAATAGCTTACGTCCATCCCAAGTAAACTACAGTGGCACAAAAGACAAACGCGCAAAAACTACACAAAAGTTCTGCATTAAACGGCGCACGCCCGCACAAATCGTAGGCTCTATTAAGTCTTCTAACAATGTTCATGTAGGCAACTTTGAATTTTGTGATCAGGTATTAAAGTTGGGAGATCTAAAAGGAAACAGGTAAGCCATGGAATAAAGACTTTTAGTTGTACCTTTTACTCATGATTTTTTCAGATTCCGTGTAGCGTTGCGTCATGTCAACGGCGATAATGCAGAAATTGAAGCATCTTTAGAGAAAATCAAAAATAATGGTTTTATTAATTATTATGGTCTACAACGTTTCGGTAATTGCGCTTCAATACCAACATATGAAATTGGTATTGCAATACTTAAGTGCGATTATAAATTGGTATGAAAAACTCTCACCTTTATTCTATATCTTGTTTTGCGTCTCACTGCACCTTAAAAGTGTGAACATGAATTAAGACTTTTCCTTACTTTTCCTTATGTAATTTTGGTTCAAATGCACTTTAAACTCGAAGCAAGTTTCAAATTAAAAGTTTCAAGGGGATGTTGTGAGTGAGTGACTTTCAGTAGCTTGTTTCGAGATACAGATTTAAGCCGTCTTTTTAAAAATGAATGTATTAAAATTTGTTTTTTTTTTTTTTTTTTCTTAAGGCCTGTGAGTTGATTCTTAAACCACGCGACAATGATTTATTCTTTATGCGTGCAATACGTGAAGATTGGTGGAAAAATCGTAATTCAGCCGAAGCTGCTGCAATGTTTCATAATGACAAATTCATTGAAAAGAAATTGCTAGATGGCTTGGCACAGTATGGTGAAAATGACTATGCATCCGCATTACGTAAGGTAAGATTGTACAAAGTAACACAAAACCGAAATCGACAAAATTAACTATTCTTTTTTCATTACAGCTTCCACGCAATATGTTATTACTCTATCCACATGCTTTCCAAAGTTTAATATTTAATCGCATTGCTTCACGTCGTATCAAGGAATTTGGTCTAAAGTTAATACCAGGTGATTTAGTTTACAGCAACAAAGATGAACAAGACAATGATACAATAGAGACAGCGCCAATCGAAGATGAGTCAGAAACGACACAGGAAGATGAGTCAGAAACGGCACAGGAAGATGAGTCAGAACCGGCACAAGAAGAAGATGTTGCCACTACTATAGATTCAGTATACAAGCGCAAAGTAAAAGCACTGACTGCTGAAGACGTAGCCAGTAAACAATATACGCTGTTTGATGTTGTTTTGCCATTACCAGGCCATGATATAACCTTACCAGATAATGAAGTTGGTAAATGGTATGAAGAGCTGCTGCAAGAGCAGGGTCTCTCATTAGAAAAACTTAAACACAATGTCAAAACTTATGCCATGGCAGGTGCTTATCGTAAATTGTTAATAAAACCTGAACAGATGACATGGGAGTTTCGTACATATGACACACCAGAAACTACTTTGATAGCATCCGATTGGGAGTTGCTTAAAGGCAAGAAAGTGATTGACCTGAATGCTCATGCTGGAAATTTTAAGGCGCTTATAGTGAACTTTTGTTTGCCAACAGCTGTTTATGCAACAATGTTTTTAAGGGAGTTGTTAAAGAATGATACATCAGCAGCAAGTCAAGCACAGCTGGAACAATCAGAGATGAAAAAACTCGAAAAGAATGAAGATAAACAAGATGCAGAAATTCCAGATGCTAGCGAAATAATAGAAGGAGATATAGAAACGAAAGCAGAAAATGTTTCAGATGAAGATGTCAACGAAGCGAAGAGAGCACGGTTAGATGACACCGAGGAAAAGTTGTAATAAATGTTAAGTTACAATTATTGCAAATGTAAAGATCACATTTTTATCAATTAAAATCTCTTTTTAAGACTTGAGTAAATGATACATTTTACTTCAACCATCTAAAATAAGACTTTCCCATTTTGAATTAGGTTCGAAAACTCAGAATATTTTAAACTGAGAGAAAATTTAAACGAATAAAAATAAGTTTCTTAAAGTCCTTTAAGTTTGACTGTGATTTTTTATAATTTAACAATGTCAAAAAGAATGTATTCTTTTACAAATCTGAGTGTGCAGTCTTAAGAGCGTAGAGTCGCTATAGCGTGTGAGAATTTTGGGGCGGTAAATCAGGCTTAGAAATTTTTCACTGCATCGGCTCACAGGTCACTGATGATTACAGTTAGCAATGAATGAAACTAGTATTTCTTGATATTGATATTTTTTTTTTGTTTTTTTTTTTGTATCTTTATTTTGTGTAATTTTTATTGTTGTCATCACTCACTCACTGTACTGAATACTAAGTTCAGTAAAATAATTATAAAGTATTTTCTGTTTCGAAAAAAGACCACAAAAAATATAGTGTCTATAATTATTTTTCTCCAGTGCCATAAAGGAAAATCGAAAGTCGTTAGCTTGATAAATCAATAAAAAGAAATCAATAAATACAATAAACCAAATGTTTAACTAATCATTCAACCGTATCGCATGTATAAAAGCCAATAACGCAAAGCTTTTACGCCCTCAAGGATGACAAACAGCACCAGCACAGTAGCAATATCAACACAAGATTAACCTTTTCGATCCGGAAAGCCATTAAAGTAAAAATTTCATTTGTTATGTTGTTTGTGTCATGTGAGTAGAATTAGTTAATGTCGTAAAATTTGATAATTTCTGGGAACGATGTGTTGACTTTAGGTCGTCTTTTAACTTTTTATTGATTTTGATCGCATAATGTTCTCCGATAGCAGCATCTTATTGGTACATCATGTTATCGCCTATGCCACTCGTAAGGTTTCACGAAGTTTATCTTCCTCAAAAATAAGCGTCTATGCAAGGGAATGGGTCTTCAAGGTTATAACTAAGAAGTTGTGGCAAGATGAAGTGGTTGTGACTCATTGAAATCGAACGAAATAATCAGAAACTATGTACGCAGATACCTGACTGGAACAAAATCAAGAATACTGAACAACAAAAAAAAAAAAAAGGGCACCAACTTCAGAATATGACGAGAACGCTTCCACAACAATTCACTATATTTTCCGTCGATTTCTAACTCATATTAATTCCCGTATACAATATTCAAGTGCATATGTTGTCTTTGTGTTAACAAATACGAACTAAATACCCAAGACAGCACAAACTTGAATTTATAAAGTTGAAATGGTATAAACTAATGAATGGGATCAATTTGTTCTATTACTGCTGCTTGTTTTAAAAGTTAGGTCATCTTGAACTTGTACCGAGACACATATGTCCCTTTCGAATTGAATGGGTTAAAAGCAAAATAAAAAAGGCGAACTGAGTACGAGGAACGACAGTTTTCGTGTGCTTAACTTGAGCAGTGAAAAGTTTCAACTTCATTTCTGTTGTTGTTTTTGCTGCTACTCACTCGTCGTTTTGCTCTCTCACTTGTGTGCGAGTTGACTTCGTCAAACAGAGCAGCAGAAGGACTCTCGAAAGGACTCTCAAACATTTTCACACTGACTGTCACGCTGTGCAAACACACACAAAATTAAGCGTTAATAAAAAACATTTTAATCTCCAGATAAACAAAAGTTAATGTAAAAAAATACCAAAATAAAATTTAGAAATAAACTTAATTCAAGGTAATGATGTTTGATTAGAATAAAATCTACAAAATTAAAACCAAAACTAAAAAGCAAAAACAAGCAATGAAAGAGTGCGCCAACGTTAAGTTAAATATTGTTGCAACTTTTCAAAGATTTTTATAAAATATTTAAAAAATATATTGCACATAAAGATTATAAAAAAAAATATTTTAATTTTCATAAAGTGTATGTACGTTGAAAAAATGTCTCCTTCGTAAAGTGTTATTTACATTTATTGATTTTTATGGTCAATCAATCGATAAAATGTTTTGTTTGACTCTTTCTTCACAACAACAAAAAATATGGTGGCAATAATTCAGCATAGTGGGCGTAATGTGGATACCTATTTCAGTTTTATTAATTTTAAAATTTTAATACAACTCAAAATAAATAAAAAGAAACTGTGGAAGCACAAAGCTTAAAAATCTTAAATTTTTGTAAATTCAAATGGCAGCAGCTTCACAGCTCATTGTCGTCGATGTTGATGTTGGTACGAGTATTGAAATTGCTCTATGAAAATATTTGCATTGCATATTCATCCCTTTTTGTTGTAGTGAAAATTGTTCTGTTGTTGTTGTATTTTTTGTTGTTTGCCAAAGCAACGTCATTTTGCCCCAATCGTCCACGAGTGAAGTCAAATGGAATGAGCGGGAGATTGCGTTAGTAATCAATTGTGTAGTGAAACGCTGAATACAATAAGTTCAATTGAGGAGGTTCACACTAACAGAGGTGGCTAGCCTTGGACTAGCACTGTTAGCGGGAGGGGGACGCATACCCAATCATCACAAGATTGTGTTAACTATAATATTGAAATCGCCTTTCAGTCTCAAATTCCGAAAAGCTGGATAAGTTCAAAAATAAAATTTTTATTTCGGGGCTTTCAATAATTGAAATACATATTGAAAACGGTACATATGTAAACTATCTGTATTTTAAGGCAAATGTTTTTGCTTTGTTCTGCAATGTTCGAAAAAAGCGTAACCTTTAAACGTGCATAAAAGAGCAACTATTATTTGCAAATTGAATTGTAACATATTTCATCATGCAGTCTCAAATATATGTATATGTTACCGGCCAAACTAGTTCTTAGGCCAAACTAGTAGCTTAAGCCTAAAGATGTGCAATGACATTTTAATGTAAAAGCACAGTGCTTTTGTATTAAAATTAAATTGCATACTTTTAGGCCTTCAATTTAACTAGTTTGGCATAGGATAAACTAGTTTGTCCTAAAAACTAGTTTGGCTGGTGACATATATATATAGTTTTTCATTGATACCGCTATGAACATTTATTTTAGAACAAAAGCACTCTCTGGACGCGTTTGAAAGTATCCCTATAAAAAATTCCTCCAGTCAAAAGCCCCACAAGATGCCACAAACTAATCATATGTAAGTTGCTAAACTTTCTGCACCGGCAAACATAGTGCCGAGATGTTCAATGTGTAGTTTTACGAAAATTAAAAAATCGATCTCGGGAATTCAACGTAAGTAAAAAAAATTTAGCTTTCTTTCTAGAATATCTATAAAAAAATTAAATTATGTATGTTTGCTTTCGAAAAATCAAGATCAAATTTTAAAATAATTCAAGAATTCAATTACAACCATTTGAAAGGCCATTAAAAATCCATCGAAAACCCTTGGACTAAAACTACAGTCCACCCAATAGGATAGTACTTTGACCAATTTTGAGGTCAATCGGTTATGCTCGATTATTGGCTTAGCGCATATTTGACATGAAATCCGTCATATGAGCCATAATTTGTGTATAAACCATATATTTACAGCAGCGTACTTCAGCATAAAAATATTGTTGTGAAATAAAAAACATATCATTTATTAATTGAAATTGTCGCCTACAAAGTAGGCCCCACCACTTTAAATACGACTACGACATGGTTTGATATAGCTATCCATACATTTTTCGTAAGCTGATTAAGCAATAGCCTTTAGCTCTTTGAGCGAATTATGGTTTCAACCGACTCAAAGCGCGCCACTTGAAGTGGTAAGCTATTTTCAGGATCGGTAAAAAGCCAGATCGGGCCGCATCATGTGAATACAATGCTTGGTCGATGACATTCGTTGAATTTTTAACTTTAAACTCTTGCACAATGAAGGCTTTACGCGATGGTGCATTGTCGTGGTGCAAAATCAATGCACTTTTCTTTTACAAATCTTGCCGTTTTCGGCGGATATTCTGATTCCACTTCATATGCCTAAATAATATTCCTTTTTTACCATTCGTCCTTCTGGAACGAATTCAGAGTGCACCCCACCGCTGAAATCAAAGAATACTCTTTTCCGGATATGTCAGCCATCTAAATTCACACTGCACTTTAGAGTGCTGTATTATTGTGAAGGATAGATAAAGTGTATTCATTCGATCATTTGTAAAAATATGTACTCATTTTAATCGTACTGTTTTTTTCCGTTTTTGCTATTCGTATTTTCTTATAATTGATTTATTGCATGCGCCTTGTTATTAATCGATTATCCACCACTTTCTACATATTGGTCATTATGAAACAAACATTTAAGAATCAATCCTGTTACTGTCCTACCAATATATTTCATGTAAAGCATAATAAGGCTGACTCGAAAAAAACAGATATTTTTAAGTCACAGCTGCAATTACGATTCATTGTATTCAGTTAAATTTATAATTTAATTATTTAACCATTTTATTACTTTATAACGCTATGGCATTGAACATTGATAAAAAAAATCAAATAAATGTGAAGGTAACGCAATCTATCTACTTTCACGTTTTTAACCCTTAAGTCCTAAAAATACCATTTAGTTAGTAGTTAGTTTTGCCCTCCTACAACCAGATTGTAGTAGTAGAATCTTTTTAGCACGTCACAATTTTTACGTATTCCATTCGAAAGCCGCCAGTGGGGAAAAATTTAAAATTATTTTAATTCCTAAGTGGTCGTTCTAAAATATTTTTGAGTATGTTTCTAGAACCTTTCTATCATGGCAGGAACTTGAGAAACTTAAACCGTAGCTTAAGCTTTTAACTTAGGTTGAAATTATTGACTTTTTTCTATTAGTTTGGATTGGAAAAAGTTCTAAATTTTGAGATATAAGGTATATTTAATAGCAAAAGTTCAAAATTTTACAAAAATGTATAATCTTTTCATAAAACTCAAAAATAAATCAAGCAATTCGGGGGCTCAAAATTTCAATTTACTCTCCTGAAAAATTGGGTTGTTGGCGTTACTCAAGTGATTGGATCTAACATTGAAACTAGTAATTTAGTTTCCTCAATGAATTTTCAAATTATTTTCATATAAATAATAATCTCGAGTCCCGAGACTAAGTCATTATTTCGGTTATATGTAATCGGTTTCTTAAAGAAACCCACTAAGCAAACGTTTACCCCTTCTACCAAAAAAAAAGTTGTCATTTACTTATCCATTCAACTGTCTAACCCACCCTATACTAAGTTTCGCATTTTGTCTCCTTTGTTCATTACAAAACAACAACTAGTGATAGCAACTCCCGCGGAACGACCTGCTGCTCTGTGATGGCGCCTATTGAGTGCCTTAAAGTATCCTCTTTCGTTGTCGTTAAACGAACTCTACGCATTCCCCATTATCATATTCTATCCTGTTTAATACGATGTGTGGTTGTTCATGTCCTCGTCAACACTTTTGCAGACAATTTATTGATTTATTGATTTATGTGCTTTCGCTCTATGTCTCTCTTCTTAATGTATTAATCGTCCGTTTCTCCCTCTCTCTCTATTTCGCCTACGGACTCCTGTATTTTGTTTTTATTACAGCATACAATTGCTGGTAAATTTGGAAGCAGCAGCAGCATAGTGTCACCAATCATTTAGCTGCTGCAACATGGCAGCTGAGAACTACCACCTCAAGTGGGACTCCCACTTGTCCTATTTGAATTCGTCCGTAGCGACGCTGTACAAGTACGTTTTGATTTTTCCATATCACCTCTGGTTGAAATTCCATTTTAATGTTGAATTTTTTTTTAATATTATTTGCATAGAAATGAAAAATTTGCTGATGTTATGTTGTACAGCTCAAGCAGCATCAGTAACACATGTAGTGGCTCTATAGCGGAAAATGGTATTCCAACGGTCGGCATTTCAGCGCACAAATTCATCTTAAGTTCATGCAGTCAGGTAAGTGAAAGTCAATTATTAAAATTCGGGAGAAAGGAAAGGGGCTTATTTTTTTCTCTTATTCACAGAGGTATATTGGTTATAAAAAAGGTCCTGCCAAGTAGAAATTTGTGACATGATAATTGTATAATACAGAATTTTACTTGATAGTTTGCAATATGATGATACGTCGTTATAAGGGGCCTTAAGGCCTACCCTTTAAGTAAGGGAAGATTCATGGAATTTAAATATATGATTTTTTTGATGATTTGATGAAGGTTCTCGCGAGAGAATTTTTTGAAATGTAAATGTGATGTAGCCTGATTTTTAAAAATGCGCGTGAATCCAAGCAAAAACCTAAAAATATCTTATCAAGAAAATTTTCTAAGGGAATGAAATGTAACTTTATGCGAAATGTAAAATAGACCGATTGGAATCTTTTAAAGTAAATTGTAAATTGCACTAATCGATCTGCAAAGGTCGAAAGTCAATCAGGAAACATTTTTTATAATAAAAAACAAACTATTTTCACACTAATCCATGGAAGTTCGACTTATTTTTGGACTTCAAGGCGTTCCTGAACTTCTTTACAAAATATTCATGCCAAGTCCAAAATTCATTTTTACTTTTAAGCCAACGGTTTTAGAAAACTTGATTTTTAATTAAAAGAAAACTTATTTCATCATGGCAAACGATAGCCACTATGTGCCCATTTTTGATCTATTTTCCAAAATGTCTACTAAGATACAAGAACATACCTAAATCGTTTTATAGCTTCTAAGCACTTTCCGAAAATTATTTCTAGTTTTTTGCCACAATGTTTGAAGCCTCGCCGATTGCCTCGCCCAATGGTGTCCTGTTTGTTGTACTTCCACCGGAACTTAGCCATCGGGCTATACAGATACTTGTTCAATACATGTACAGCGGTGAAGCCACCGTTTCAAACGATATTCTGAGCGAAGTGTTGCGTGGTGGAGAGCTTTTGAAAATACGTGGTCTTTGCCGCACTTCATCGTCTCATCACCTACCACATCATCACCAGAATTCAACTCCCAACATTCCAAACTACGGCACAAATGGTACTCGTACTCTACCGCCAACTTCGCATTGCAGCACGCAACCAGCTCCCAACACACATACAAGCGATCCGTATGCTAACGCCAAGTGCCCATCGTCACGATACCTTATTGAGCATCAGCAGCATCAATTTCGCGGCTTAGGCGCCTCAGTTATGCCCAAGGACAGTCCGGTTATTGTTAAATCACCAAAAATGCCTACAATGGCATTGCTTCCAGCACCTAGCTCCAGCAAACACATCCCTATAGGAGGTGGCGGTGGAATTTCTATAAATAAAGAAGTAGCTATCGATCCGGAGGAAAAATGTTGCTATGTTGGCAATAATCAAGTTTTGACGGAGCCTTTAGCCAACGACAGTTCCATTTGTGCTGGAATGGGTTGTAATAGCTGTTCGTTGTCATCTGCAGTGGAAACAGAGCAGCTACGCAGAAGACAACGTAGTCAGAGCGATGATCAAATGGCAACTCATCATGTGATGGCAGAACGACTAGAGCGTGAACATGCACACTACCAGGAAACAGTGAATTCTTTGACTCCCGGTCACTGTGATCTTTTAGAGAATGAAGAGTCGCAAGACGGACGTGCCATGGAATATGAGCGACGTTTACGCAGAAACAGTACGAACGATCGTGGTGAGTTTGAGTAAAACTTTTCTCATTGAAGCCGAAGAATAATTGTTAATTTATTATATAATTTTTATCATAGGCAGCGGATATTATATCTCCGAACACTATGATCATTCATCCTCCACAAATACTTCCAAACATTATGCAGATGCTTCGACGCCACCGCAGCCACATAATTTCCTTACAATTAAACAAGAACCAAATGATTGGACAACTACTTCCACATTAGAAAGCAACAATGTAGTTAGTGGTCACAGTACCACCTCACCTACCACTTCAATGTTGTCACCCAAACAACCGTTAGACTTCAAAATGCCACTTGCTGCGGTAAAAATTGAAACCGCCTCTGCACATAGTGCTGATGAGGAAGATTCTCAGACGCAGACTGGCGGAGACTATGACACTTTCACACGTTTGATGTGCGAAGTTTGCAAAAAATCATTTGATGACCCCAAAGTATGGGTACGACATTTAGAATCACATGCGCCAGCTGCAACAATGGAAAGTCATCATCAGTCGGAAATGAATACGGAAAACTGCACTGCACCTGTTGCAGCGGAAACACTTGCAAAGTCGTATGTGCCAAAAAAGAGACGACGGGTATCGGTAAGTCACATAAGTATAATAGTGTTGAAATGCTGATTTTGTTCATTAAAACTGTAAAGCTGCATGCTATTGTAACAAATATAAATTTCCAAGCTTTTCTTGAATGTGATATCTGAGTCGATATGAATATGTACATTAGGGTGATTCAAATTTTTTATTTTTTGATTTTTTTAAGGTGCTGTTGCTTAAAAAGTAAGTTTATGATATGAAGAAAAAGCTCACGAAAATTCAGCTCTGTAACTCAATTTTATAAGGTGGCGCCGGAGCCTGTTAGTTTTACATGTAAATTGTATGGAAAAATTATTTTTTTCAAAAAAGGTGTCTAAATGAATAGGTGATTAGTGCTGTTGAGCTGAAAAGGGTCGTTTTTCGATGTAATTTTTTACGCTGAATCCGAATCTGGCCTCAGAATTGACCCATCATGTCTGAATCCTGAAATATTTGAGGCTAAGTACCTAAAACATGATGTTTTTTGTCTACTTTCGAGGCCATGTATAGGATTCAAAGAAAGTTGATCAGCTTATTTTTAACAAAAGCATCATTTAGTACCATCCTTGCCCTTTAAAATGAGCTTTCAAGTGGTGATCTGTGATGTTTCCTTGCAAAGTTATAGCCATTTTAAAGTGACATGAATTGGATCCCCTACAAAGGGTTGCAACCCAACAATATTAACCAACGGGTTTCAAATTCATGTCACCTTGAAATGGCTGCAACTTTGCAAGGAAGCATCACAGATCACCACTTGAAAGCTCATTTTAAAGGGCAAGGATGGTACTAAATGATGCTTTTGTTAAAAATAAGCTGATCAACTTTCTTTAAATCCTATACATGGCCTCGAAAGTAGACAAAAAATATCATGTTTTAGGTACTTAGCCTCAAATATTTCAGGATTCCGACATGATGGGTCAATTCTGAGGCCAGATTCGGATTCAGCGTAAAAAATTACATCGAAAAACGACCCTTTTCAGCTCAACAGCACTAATCTCCTATTCATTTAGACACCTTTTTTGAAAAAAATAATTTTTCCATACAATTTACATGTAAAACTAACAGGCTCCGGCGCCACCTTATAAAATTGAGTTACAGAGCTGAATTTTCGTGAGCTTTTTCTTCATATCATAAACTTACTTTTTAAGCAACAGCACTTTAAAAAAAACAAAAAATTAAAAATTTGAATCACCCTAATGTACATACATACATATATCAAAATTACATAAGTGGCTCTCTGGTGTGTAGACAAAATAAAGTTCAATTGAGTTTTGATATTCAAAGACCAGTCTAGTCCGAAGAAATAAAACAATTCTCGTGACCACAAACAAAGTCAGTTTTATAAGTACGACATGGCTTAGTCTGAGGAAAATATAAAATAAATAAATTTTTTAAAACAATTGCGTCGGTGAATATCAAAACTGTGGCAGCAAAAAAAAAAAAAATAAATTCTTTTCAATTGATTTACTTAAATTTGTTAATCAGAATCAGTGAGGGACTTATGCAGTTTTGATATTCATTGATTCAATTTTTGATGCCAAATTACTTACAATATGTTTTTCTATTCAATATGGCGATGAATTCGAATCCGACCTATCATGTTACGTTTCATTTTTTATCAAAGAAAAATATTAAAAATGTATAATGTAAACTTTTATATTTTTCTCTACAGCAACAGGAAAACTCAACGGACCATGTAACATTACTCTGTGATATTTGCTCCACGTAACATAAATAAATTATATTTTCGGAAATAATCATTAATTAATCATCCTTTCATTATTTTATTCATATCTGCAGCTCTTTTGAAACTCCAGCGGAGTGGGTGCGTCACATGAACAATCAACATACAGAAATCGAATTAGCTATGTTCAACAGCAAGAAGGACAACGAACAGCAACAGAAAACGTATGTCTAACTTTTAATTATTAAGGAATACAATTTTTAGTTTTTATTTTTACGTACAGCCAAACAAACTCTTCAGGCACTTCCTCTAATCCCAGCCAACATAAAAAATCCATAAATCGCTCATCCTCACATGGCTACATGGAGTATGCTGACAAAGTGTGTGATATTTGCAACAGAAAATTTTCATCAAATAGCGCTATGATGCTACATAAGCGTAGCCATAATAGCGGGCATTCTAACATACCGTCACTGTCCTCCTCGCCGGTTACAGGAAGACAACAGCAGCAACAGCCAAATGGAATATCTAATCGTGGTAAATTATACTTTTGATATTAAGCATGTTAGGTATAATTTCTAATTGCAATAAGAGCAACTTGGTACCAAAATAACAAATATACAGTTTTAGTTTTTGATGTTTTTTCAAAGAATTTCAAATTCAAAACAAACAAAAAAATATTTGAAAAAGAAACTCACCTACTCCTACATACAGACAAGACAATTCCTCCTCCTATTCGTAGCAACGGTTTCTATTCTAGAATATTTGTCCAAAAAGACAAAAGGATGTGAAGGTACCTTCCACACATTTTTTAACAGGCTTCCCTATCAAAATTAATTAGGGATTGTCGACATCCAGTCACAAGAGACAGAACTCAGGATTTTGACATCGGCCTGACTGTTTATTTATTTAAAAAAATGTTGTACAATTAAAATAATTCTTTTTTAATAATGTTACAATAATAGTAATCTCTTAAACTAATTAAAAAAAAACAAAATTAAAAATCAATAAATACTATATATCAATAAGAGAAAAAAAAGTAGAAAGAAGAGAGAAAAAAAAATGTGTGGAAATATAAGCATTTTTGAAGAAAATATTATAGCACTTTAGCCACTCCGATGCTTTAAGAATTGCAACAACCTTCACTTGAACGATTAAGTTAAGCTCATAGATCTTTATTTTTCATATGAATTGTAATAGGAAACAAAGTGGATGCGCGGTTGGCAGGTTTGATCTAGGAAGCTGAAATTTTGGGAGTCTTTTCTTCAAACCCGATTCTATAATATAGGCATATAGGACCGCAAATTTTCAAAAAAAAAAAATAAAAAAACCCCCTTCGGGTGTATTTTTTCCGCATTTTTAGGCATACGAAAAATGTGGGCGTGGTTTGACAACAGTGGGTTGCGTCCCCCATTCAACTAAAAAATCCAAAACGCTATATCTGCACCTAAAGCAGAGTTTTCATACGATTTAGTTAGTCGGTTTTTTCGTTAAATTTCAACGAAATTGGACATAAACTCTATCTGCGCAAACTCAAATGTTGGGACAATTATTTTTACTAGTATCGCCTGAGGTCGAAATTCGACCATTAACACTTAATGAATTATATTTTAATCTTTGAAGAATTTTAATGGCCTCTTAATAACAAAACGTTTTTGTCCATTCACTACGATCTTATTTAGTTTCAGTAATCACCTTACCCCACCTCATCTCACATAGCCTCAACTCATCTTTGGAATTACATTCAATGCACATTTAAATGCAAAACAACACAGAATTATCAATTTCTATTTGTTTTACATTATTTCTATTACTCGGTCTGTTTGATTTTGACACAAAAATTGTCCCTCCTTAGGGGCCGTTCAAGTATTACGTAACGCAATTAGGGGGGAGGGGGGTCTTGTGAAACGTTACGATGCGTTACCGGGGGGGGCGGGGTTTCGAGCAACGCGTTACGTAACATTGTTTTAGAAGTGAAACTACTTTAGCGGGTGGTGATTTGAAATGAGGTGTGTATAATGAAACGCTTTCTTTATGTGTATGTTTATTGAATAGCTACAGCCAAAAAATGTTATTATAATGATAAAAGTTGATGGGATCTAGATAATTTACAGCAATAAATGATATGTTTAATTAAAGCAATTATTAACCAAAACCAGAGATGTAAGCGTGGAAAGATTTCCTATTTTTCTCATTTATTGCTGTAGCTGTTCTAGATCCCATCAACTTTTATCATTTTAATAAAATATGTTCGTCTCATTTTTCGCCATTTTAACATATTTTAAGCTTAAGCAAATGTTTATTACATTATGTGTGATTTTTATTAAATAACAATATGAACAAGTTAAGGTGTTATCTTCAGTCAGGCCGAAACTCACATACCCTACACTGCACTCAAAGTAGGTACATATATTTCAGTAAAAAAAGACATTGAAGAGGTTTAATAATTCGAAAAAAGTGTGAAATGTTTAAGAGGTTGAAAACTGTTGAAAAAGTCGTAAATATATGCAAAATGTTAATGTTGAGAGAGGTTGAAAAAGTCTAAACAATTTAAAATCGATGAAAAAGTCGAAAGAATAAAGAAATTTCATCACAATATCTTGCACGGCTTACGTGATATGGTGGTATAGAGGTTAAAATTTAGGACCGTGCCACGCGATTCTTTGGAAACTTGAAACCTAGCCTAATCTTAATTTAGTTCAAATGTACACCTAATCACCAAGTATCATCAAAATCGCTGCATTTTTTTTCAAAATGGGATTGGGCAAATATACATAGAGTATGGGCGGTAGGCGTGTCCATGAACCGATTACGTCCATTTTCAATAGCAAGATGCCTGCAAGAAGGTCTGACCTGAGTGTGCTAATTTCATTCAATTAGCTTTCTTGGTTTTTCCGTAAACCTGATTTGAACAGACAGACAGACGGACATAGATAAATCAACTCAGGTGGTGACGCTGATCAAGAATATATCTATATACTTTTTCATACCTACCACCGCCCTCTTCTATGCGTTACAAACAAAATGACAAAGTGAATATATTATATATATAATAAAGATAATAAACAACATACGCATTTATTTCCGGTACTTTTCGCAACATAATTGTGACTTTTAGATAAATATGGTCACTTGGGTGTTACGTAACGTTTAAGGGGGGGGGGGGGGTAGAGGAAAACGTTACGGCGCGTTACATAGGGGGGAGGGGGGGTCAAAAATCTTCGAAAATTGCGTTACGTAATACTTGAACGGCCCCTTATCTGTTTACCGTTTAGTCCGACCTGCTATCGTTCTTCTTCAAGGCGTAACAAAAATATATTTTCCGTATCTTTTTTTTCAACTGTATCTTAAAATAAATATATTGAATATTGGAAACTTTCTGAACAAAAAAACACTGCAACTAAACGCAAATTCAAATGTCTATTCATCAAAAAAACCAAATTTTCAAACAAAAATAATATGGCAATATTCCGGGTTTTGAACGTATGGGATCGTAAAATTTTCAGTGACAAAAAGTAAAAACCACTGTAAAATGCATGAGTAGAATCGGTTTTTATTTTCTGATGTCATAGGTTTTATGCCCCTTGATATATTTAATAAATTAAATTCCTTCTGCAATATAAAAAAAAGTATCTTTCGAAAATAATCTACTTCATTATATATATTAAGAACTACCCAACCTAATGGTTTTTAAGTCTACCAAAAAAAATTTGCTCTTTAAAATATACCGTCAAAAACTCAATTAAATATATTCGCATTTCTATGGCAAATTCTTTAAGTCTTATAACAGCGCAAAAAATCGTTAATTCAGCTCATATAGCCATGAAAGTGATAAGAACGCTTCCACTTAATTGGTTAAAGCATTTTGCTTACATTTTATTTTACCTGCCCTAACGATAACATACACACCTTTTTTCACATCTGTGGAACAGTACCTTTCAAATGATATAAGTTTCATTCCACTTCATTTATAAGAAATACTAAATAAAGGTGTGATAATTTTGGATGTCAACGTATTAATAAAAAGATATTAAAAACTACCCAACCTAATGCGTGTTAAGTTTCCAAAAAAATTGTTAGCCTTTAAAATCTTACGCCCACGACTCAATTAAATATATCGTATTTAATAAAATCTAAATGTTATGTACATAGCTCATACAGCCATGAACACGATTAAAATACTTTAATTTCATTGGCTAAAGCGTTTTATATAGGGAAATCATGGGTGTAAGGTTTATTTATTTTACCAGCTTTTTTTTTTTATTTTGCACATCTATGAAACAATACCTTTCGAATGACATAAGTTTCATCCCCTCTCTTAATAATAAATACTAAAAAAATGTACCGCAATTTTCAATCTTCACGTATTAATATATAGATGTTCTAATGAAGCGCGCATAAAAGTAACAATAAATACTTTTTAGTACTTATTAAAAAACTAAACTGGAAAGAGATATTTTTTGTCATAGCTCCGAAAAATTAAAATCAGGGTATGATGTTGTTTTATCCCCACCTTTTCTCTTCCTTAGGGTGCAATCTATCTTCATATCAAATTTCATCAAAATCGGTCCATTATTTTAGCTGTGAAAACATATTTTTCTATTGGGGGCGTAGCACCGTCCACTTTAAACCGAACACATTTCCTTAAAATTTAATCTATCCCTGTACCAAATTCTATAAAAATCGGTCTATTAGTTTAGCAGTGAAAACGATTTTTCTGTTAGGAGTGGTGCCACGCCCACTAAAAGAACTCAGAGTTTTGAGAAATGTTTTTTGGGGTTCAATCTATATCCAAAATAAACTTCATCAAAATCGGTCCATTGGCTTAGCCGTGGAAACGTTTTTTCTTGATATGGGCGTTGCACAGCCCACTTTAAACAAATATATTTACTCAAGGTTCAATCTATCTCCATATCAAATTTCATAAAAATCGGTGAGGCATCTCAGCCGTGACAACGATTTTTTTCCATTTGGGGTTAATGCGTTTTGTATGGGGGAATCATGTAAATATGTTCACTTTATTTTACCTGTCTTAACGGCAACAAATACACCTGATTTTTTTTTCTGCACATCTATGGAACAGTACCTTTCCAATGATATAAGTTTCATTCTCCTCATTTTATAGTAAATACTAAAAAAGTGTACCACAAGATTCGATGTTCACGTATTAATATATAGAAGATTCCTGAAGTTATAATATAGGAAAAAATAAATAAAATCTATTACCAAAAGTTTGAAAAAAAAACAACCTAGTATATACATATGTATATATATGTCACCGGTCAAACTAGTTTTTAGGGCATACTATGTAGTTTATCCTAGGCCAAACTAGTTAATTTGAAGGCCTAAAAGTATGTAATTTAGTTTTAATACAAAAGCACTGTGAATAGCGACGACAGTGTTGCACATATTAAAGACTTAACCGCGAAGCCAAAATTGGACATATTGGAGGATGTAAATCCTGAGCCGCGGTCGAAGGCCTCCCAATTATCCCCACTTGCAACATGCCAAATATATAATGAAATTGACAAATTTTGTTTTCTCACTTTGCTACTGTTGTAGTCTTCACTAACCAGTGCTTTTGCATTAAAATGTCATTGCACATCTTTAGGCTTAAGCTAACTAGTTTGGCCTAAAAACTAGTTTGGCTGGTAACATATACAACACTATTGAACAGATTTATTAAAAATTTGCTATTACAGAATTGCACTCGGCAACCTCGCCAGCTTGATGTGATAGAAAAGTACAATAAATACGAAAGCAGCAAATCATCTAGAAGAGCAAGATGCACAATAAATGCAGCAGAGTTGAATGACAACGTGCATACAAGGAGTGAGAAACGTTAACTAATCAAGATTGTATTCCCATGAAGAAAATTGGAAAATGATTTAAATCAAAATATAACATAGAAATATATTTTCAATGAACGAACAAAACGAAACGAAAATTGTAACACAGCAACAAAAATTCGAAACAACGCGCAATTTGCAGAAAATGTTTTAAATTTCTTAAGTAAATTTCAATTCAATTTAAAATTAATTGAAAATAAAATTTGTAAATAAGAACTTAAAAATGTGTCTAAAACAATTTGTTTTAACAAACAAAAAAAAAAAAAACTTTGCAAAAAGAACTTTATCCAATCTTGGTGTCTAGGTTTAGGTTTTAAGATTTCATTCCAATTACAGATTCATCCATTTATTATATAAAATTTTACTTAATAGTGACTACAGTGTATTTAAATTAATTAACCTATTTATTATATGTATACAAACAAACAAGTTTTAAAATAAATTCGAAAAATCAAATATATAAAAGTATTGTTCGTCTTATTCCTATTTGTTCTAACATAAATAAATCGCACACATTTAGCTAAAGAGGCACAACTCAAAATTTTGGAATTTTCAGAAAACGCAAAAAACTGTTTTGAGCTTGTGAACTATTTTTCATAAATAAAGCGTGGATTGTTTAGATGAAGGTACTAACAGAATATGGTTGGAAACCACGTCGCGAACACAACAGCTTGAACTCTCCGACACTAAAAATAGGACACTTTTTCTTATTGTAGCCTAGTTTTCATTGCAACATGAAGAGAGACATAACTGTTTTTTGATACCAAAGTTCACCAAAAAATGAACTAATCTCTTTTGTGCTGATAGATATGTGTATGATGAACAGTTTTAACAAGTAAACTCGAAAATGGCAAATTTTGAGTTGTGCGTCTTTAGCTAAATGTGTGCGAAATGTTAAACGGTTTCAATTTAAAACATGCGAAACCGTTTAGCGGCGCAATATCCGCATTAGCGCAGATTAGCGAACGCGCTATCATATACTTAATGTATATATATTTTTTGCATTGTTTGCCAATACAGGTTAACATACAGGAGTTAACATAGAAAATGTTAAACGGTTTCTACAAATGACTAGCCGTCATTTCAGGTTTTGTTTTGTCATTTCAGGTATACAGCAGGTTTAGCGTCGCACTATCCGCATTAGCGCAGATTGGCGAACGCAATATATATTTAATATATAATATAATACTACTACTACTTTGTTAAACGGTTTCTTTAAATTTAAATAAATCCGTTTAGCGTCGCACTATCCGCATTAGCGCAGATTGGCGTCCGCAATTCAATATATATAAGTAGTGAAATAGATGGAACATAAGCTAGATACAAAACATGCGATTCAGATATTGCAGGGGCAACAAAAATTTGAGATTTTGAAATTCGAGCTTATGTAACGTTCCCGCTAACATGCCTTACACTTATGCAGCATATTAAATATCCACCGCCAAGCGGGGTGGAAAAAGATTAAAATTTCAAGTTATATTTACTACTGATCTATATCAAATATGGAATTGAAAATGCTTTACGTTTCACCATAAGACCTCAGATCAAACTCCAACTAAGCACTCATAGCACACATAACTTAGCATCAAAAATTCTTTAAAAAACAAAAATTCTGAAACATGATAAATAAGACCGTGTTCTTGGTTTTCATTCAACAATTTATTTGAATTTTAAATTTGGTATTGTTAGGTTTTGATTTAAACTTATCAAATGTACTATGAATTATATATATGAAAGTAATACAATTTTCACATCAATAAAAAGTAATATATGTATATAGCTTAGCAAAACCGAATTTATAATCAATAGATCAATAAAGAAATACGTTGCAGCGTATGTATAAGCTTACGAGTATCATGTTGCATTTCAGTCTCAACAGGTTCTTTGTCGCTTTGCGTTGCTTCTGTAAAGAATACAAGATTTTTTTTTTTAATTTACCTCTTGACGTTCATTAATGCATATCCTTAATTTAAGTTGGCATACAGCCAATTTTTTAGTTTATATTCAATAATTGCGAAAGCTTGCAGTACACACAGTGATTTTAGTGATTAGATATGTTGCATTGAATTTTTTTTATATTATTTTTATCGCACGTAAACACGAACAAACACCCAAGAGAAGAGAAGTGAACGCTTACACGAGCATGTCAAAGTTGGGGTTGCCTTCACGATGAGTGCGTATATATTTGGCATGAGTTTCGCCATCCAAATAATGGGACTTAACAGCAGGATCAGTGACCATAAGGTCACGCCATTTAAGCTAAAAACATAATTGATTAGTAAGATTTTTATTTTAATGTAAAAATTGTATACCTACCAAATTTTCAAAACGTTCCTGATCCATTTCGTATTTATCAGCAAGTAAATACTTTAACATAGCTGACCGTTCACACCAAGGCCAAATCATGTAATCCAGCATACCTGGTTTATCGCCACCAAAATATGGTGTGCCACGTTCTTTAAGCTCCTTTTCATAAATGTCAAGTCCCTGTGTGATGTCGGTTAAGGCTCCGGGCGAACCTTCAATGCCGTGCACAAATACCTTGTACATAGAGCCGATAACCGCATTAAAACGTTCAATGAATATTTTATCTAGCGCTTTCTTTAATGGGTCTTTTGGAAAAAGCAGCAAATCTGGATATTTCTCATCCAAGTACTCGGCAACAATAAGTGATTCGACAATTGTCGGTTTACCAACTTCGTTGGCTAATTGTAATGCTGGTACTTTGCCCAATGGACTGAAGTCGGTATACCATTCAGGTTTTTCTTTAAGATTAATGTAAGTTGAGTGATATGGAATGTTTTTGGCATTAAGAACCAGATGTACACGATGAGCGAATGGACAAAAACGCATTGTATATAGTCGTAATACGCCATCATCAGGCAAATCAGGTTTATCAGAGCCTACATTTTTGGTTACAAATTTTTATTATTAAAATTAATTTCATAAATAACTAATTTAGTATACAAACAAATATTTTTATCTGATTTTAATAATATAGCATCTAATTTGAGTAATTAAAAGCAATTTTTTTTTAGGTTTTTGATAACATTATCTTTTAGAGAAAAAAGTCGCTTGCTATGCCGTTGATTAAGTTCTTCAACCAAAAATACAAACAGGATTGATAGTTTAGCTATCAAATAAACCGATCATATCACTGTTTTAAGCATGTTAACAAATTAACATAATTTATGGTCATTTGAGGCGAAGGATATAAGGATCTTAGTGGAATGCGGGCATTTTTTTTTTTTTTTTTGGATTTGGCCAGTTCCTTAGGTCAGTACTATTCAGTTGAAATTGACGATATGGAGAAAACATTTTTGCCACATTATCAACTTCATCTCAATAATGCTAGCCTTAAGAGGTGATCAAATGCATAAAAAAAATTACCCAGTAACTACTGAAACCATATCCTAAGTTCATCGGGGAGCCCAGAAAAATTTTCATTTTCATTCCGCTCTAATGGTCATGTTAAATTTTTGTTTTTATGCCATGTATAAGATAACAATAATTTAGTTTTAAGTTACGAATAAACCATTACATAAATTTAACGCCTCATATCACAAAATCATGGTAAATTCTACATACTTTTTAGTTTGACTTTATCAATGACAAATTAAGTCTGCTGATTATATGAACATACTTAACAGGCGCCGCTGAAGTGATTTGACGACTTCTTAATACTTAATAAAATGTTAATGAATTTATCTTATAAAAATTGGAAACATTTATGTATGCCGACTCGTATATTAATAACTAATTACAGTGAAAAACTGTCAAAATGGTTAAACTGCTAGAAAATGCAAAATGTTGATGTTTGTTACTTTTTTGGCCTAGTATGTAAGTTGGGGCTTTTATTTAATACCTACCTACATTTTACAAAATCAAGCTTATTACAAAGAGTAATAATTCGGAAAAAGGATAAGAAAAACTATTTTCACTTATAGTCGCAAGTATGTAAGTTACCTACCAGTGAGTGAAGGAAAATCTGCTCGGAATTATTAAATAATATATGTATTATGAGAAAAAATGCTTACTTATGTATAAATTTGAGGAAAATATTCCTTAATTGTTTTCTTCACTTTTACTGTTTACCAAATATACTTGTGGAGTTAAGAAAAATGTTCGATGAAATATTATGACAGTTAGAGTATAACTGTCCCTTTGTTGTCAGTTTCTGGATGGTATAGAAATGTATGAGGTCTGGATAGTTAATACAACCACTGTATATAGCTGATATAAATATAAAAACCGAGAACTAGTGAAATTTTTTAGGGAGGCTCTTGACAAATACTAAAAGTTTTTAATATGAAGTTTCTGTCCAGCTTGAATGGCTAAACAGAACTGGGACGTGCGATTTACCTTATGTGTCAAATCGCACCAGAAAATAGAATCATTTTTCTATTTCTCTGCGATAAATTTTCTAGTGTCAATTTTGTACTCACTACAAATGTATAGGAAAAATCTGTGCGATATTGCACGTTCCAGTTCTGTTTAGGCATTGACTATGATTTAAAAGCTCAGCGGTTGGTTCGCAAGATATGACCGCATAAAGAGACCTACAAGGGATTTTGCATATTTGCTCCAAAGCCTTATATATAGTCCAAACTTGGAAAACACATTTTCTGCATAAAAGATCTTCATAAAATTTGATGAACGATCGTTTTGAAATATTAATTGAAAATCCCATCTTTCGAACAAAATTAATTTTGGTGAACAAAACCGGGTTTTACGAAAAATGCAGTTTTAATTGAAAATTTTAAAGCGATTTTAGGTGTGACAAATCTAATCAGTTGAACTTTTACTTTATCAAATTTTTTGGTTAAAAAAATGTTCGGTCGGATCCTTTAAGCGGTCATATCTCGCGAACTACTAATTAGGTGGAAAATTTTTGAAACCGCAAGCAGGTACAACAGAAATATCATAGAACTGTTAGCATTCATCAATAACCTGTCTAAAAAATTCACGAGCACTTCGACTAATTGCTTCTAAGCTTAGTATGCTCTACTTTGTCCATTTTCGCGTGTGCCTCGATGGCAAATCAAATAAATTAACCCCCTTATTATGTACCCCCTTTTTTCAAATAGTTACTTTATAGTTAACATTTTTTTCTCTCTCTCTCCCTCTATTTAACTTTGGACAGACTATTATGCGGACTTAAAGTTACTGGACTATGAGCATAATTATAGTTGTTTTTAACAAAAATTATGATTGCAGGTATTTTAATTGTTTGTTTAAACTTCTAAAAGTTTATAACCAATTGTGCCTTGAAAACTCTGAATCACAAACATAAACAATTTCAATAGTCAATACTATTCTTGTTGATGAGTAATTTGGGTTTTTTGAGCAACCAGTAATTTCTTTTTGTTTTTGTTGCAAAAAAATCTTCTGGGGTTGGCCACAACCGGATTAGGTAGAGAATTTTAGTTATTCACCGAAGTACCATGTTAAAAAATTTTCACTTTAGTTTTCCAAAACTTACCTTTTCCTAAGTGCTTGCCGCCACTCATTTTAATGCAAGTTTTCAGAATTCTTTGTCGAAATTAATTAATTTTGTTATTATGCAGACCGAAAGGAATTGCAGCGTTACAACAAAAAAACTTTAACGCATTCGCTAATTCACCGACTGCGAAAAAGAATGAGAAACGGTTTCTTGCAAAATAAAATCAAATATTCACAATGCGCAAGAGATGCCATGTTTACTCGATAACGAACTGTCAATTGTCAACACAGGGCTTCCACTAAGCGTGGCCGGATTACAAATCATTTTTTTTTTAATTTAAATTTGATACAGTAAAATTTTTTAGTAAAATATCTGAAAAATCGTAGTAATTTTAAATTATGTATATGATCTTTACCGTAGCAAACAATTAGAGTTTTTGTTCTTATGGGTTATGTGCATACATATCTTGAAGTCCTAGCGTAACAAAGTAATTAAATATTAAAATTTCTGTTCGATGAACTGCACAAGAATTTTATCTTTCATTATTATCCAAAAATTGGTTGAATCTACATAAATCCTGCCTCAAACACGTTAGGAATTCAATATACTACAGCAAATAGTCTCAAAGACGATAATTTAGAATTCTTTGTCTGGCAATGTTGGGACAAACTACATCAAAGTTCTATGAGCATATTAAGAGTAAATCGTAAGCAAATGTGTAAGTCCTTTGGCTTACTGCAAATTGTTTGCGTCCGTGGTACTTTTTTGAATTTTTAGTCCCGTTGGAATTAAGATATCAAATTTCCTATCAATCCTAGTCCAGCTTAATTCAAATTAAAAATTGGATAGATTGAAAAGGGCAGATTAAATACGATCCGCCATGAACATTCCCTAATCATACCGTTGTTGTGCTGGATTATTATTTTCAACAGAATATAGACTGCATAAAATGTGCCACATATTTTTTATATGTAACAATTAGTTCGTTATAAGCATGGTACTATGGTTTTAAGTAATTTCTTTTCATAACAAGTTTATTTTTTTCTTCCGACTTTTATTTTAAATCGCTGTTTTGTATTCTTTAAATTTTTTTTTATATATATATTTTACTATGTAACAAAAAGTGCATCCAATCAGGACTCAAGATTAATACCGAGTACAAAATCTGTTCTAAGTAAACAAAACGAATGTTTGTGGTCGTTATTAAATTTATTTTAATATTCAAAACAAAAGCATTGGAATAAATTTTTTACTATGATAAATTTTGAAAATGCAGTGAATACGTTTTCCTACTAAATTAGAAATTAAGGTCAGCGCATAAATGTAATTAATGGTTGAAAATCTGTGTAGCCACTAGTAACTATCAATTTAAGCTTTTTGATCATTTGATGCACGTTCTAACGTTTCTCAACTTTTTATTGCATGTATGCGTTTACCCTTACATTAAAAAACAATTAAGCCTCAAAAGAAAAATCATTATTGCACAAGGTGGCAATCACTTCACAAGAGAAACTGACAGCCGGTAAAAATAGAATTGCACCTTCATAATTATAATTTTGTTAAGCTTGAATCAAATCTTAGTTTCAGTTCTGAAAAACCGGTTTGGAATATTTGAATAATTTAATGAGAAGACTCGTCGAATTGCTTACACGAGCATGTCGTAATCAGGTTTGCCCTCTCTACGCCCGCGGACGAACTTATCATGAATTTCCCCAGACAAATGGAAGCATTTAACAGCATGGTCGGTTTCCATAACGTTACGCCACTTCAGCTGAAAGTAAGAAAAAACTTCAAAGGATGTACATATGCACTCGAAATAAGTAGTGTTCACTTGTAATTGGAACTTCTAAGGGTGATACTTTACTTCATCGAAACAAACCAACAATAATTCTTACCAAATTTCCGAAACGTTGTTGATCCAATTCGTACTTGTCGCCCAGCAAATGCTTGAACATAGTAGTGCGTTCAATCCATGGCCAAATCATATAATCTAACATGCCTGGCTTGTCACCACCAAAAAACGGCGTACCGCGTGATTTTAACTCTTTTTCAAAAATATCAAGAGCTACCACCATCTCTGTCAAAGCATCTGGGGAGCTTTCCACACCATTATATGCCAATTTATATATAGCTTTAGGAATGTCGTTAAACCTTTCTATAAGTATTTTGTCTGCTGCCTTTTTTAACGGATCTTTTGGGTAGAGTGGAGGCTCAGGATATTTTTCGTCCAAATAGTCAGCAATTATAAGCGATTCGATAAGCGACGGACTACCCTCTTCTTTAACGAGCTGCAAAGCAGGTACTTTGCCAAGTGGACTAAATTCGGTTAGCCATTCAGGTTTTTCAGTGAGGTTGATGAAAATGCTATGATATGGAATGTTCTTGGCATCAAGAACTAAGTGAACACGATGAGCATATGGGCAGAAACGCATAGAGTAGAGACGTAATATACCGTCGTCGGGTAATACAGCCTTCGGTGAACCTAACAAAAAATAAAAAACAATCCAGTCTCAGTTATTCCATCAAACATTTTAAAATATGTATGAAAAAACTTTGTAATTATCAAATCAATTAGGTTTGATAAGATAAGATTTATCGATAAGAAACTATTGGAGTTTGCTTCCAGTTTTGCCTTACTGTCGTCATATAGATGACATCCATATTTCTGAATTAAGAACTCACCTTTTCCTAAATGTTTACCGTCGCTCATTTTATGATCAGATGATGTTGCCTTCGTATAAAAAATTAAATTTTAATTTGCCCAACCACCTTCGTTCCGTTAACTAGTTAACTGACCTTGCAACTGTCAATGAAATTTGTGGACAGCATCGAAGAGCAAGTCAATACAGAGCTGCCACCTAAATTCAATGTACTTTCTTTGTAAGCAAGGATAATGATACAGTTGGCTCCATCGAACGTGTGTAAATAATTTTAATAGTTTAAGACCTCAACCCATAGAGTCCATCAAATTCATTACGTCAAAGTATACTGATAGCTTAAGTGGCGTTTTCATGTTATCTTTCTTGATCTTATCAAATTTCACAAATTTTTTGCCATAATAAGCGAGATGGATGTATGTCATTCTTGCTATAAAAGTTTGACATTTCGTCTTGTGTATTTTTAACAATTGACAATTTATTTACATATATAAACAAAACTTCCATCGAAATGAACGAATTTGAAGACGAAGAAATTGCAACTATGGAAATTTTTTTTAAACTCATTCAATAAGCTGATCTATGTTTCACAAAAAATTAAATATGGAATGATAGTAATAATCGTGAAAGGAAATTAAATAGTACTACCATTTTCCACTACAAATTGAATGTCGCTCATGATGGTGATGGTGATGGTTTTGGTGTTGTTGATGCAAGACTTTGACAAAAGAAATATGTTAATTTTTGTTAAAATAGCAATCGTCATACTTATTTAACTTGTTTATCTTACTTTGTAAAATTATAGTTTTAACAATTTAAACTAAATTTTGAGAAACTCAGCAACTCATAACCTTTTTTCACTTTTTTTTTGTCGAACTTGACACTACATAAAATTATAGCGCAACTATAAAAATGACTGTCAAATTTATAGCATGTCAATCAACTTTGATAGAAAAAGTTCAACTTTTTGAACTTTCTTGACCTCCTGAAATCACAGAGGATATCACATGCTATAAAAATAGCAAATGCATGCCTATTCACTCTCGCATTGTCTAAGCGCATTAGGTTATACTCGCATGCTTTTTCTTTCTTACAAAAATTTGATAAGATAATATCAAGAAAAATCACATGAAAACTAGGCATTAAGCTCAGTTCACACGAGCGTTTTTTCAACTGTATTTCAGCTGTTTTATTATGTTTGTTTGTAAACTCCTGAATAGATGTCAGTAAAATGGATGTCATAAAAAAGATAATATAATGGTCTACAGTAATGGTACGCAAATTTTGAAATTTAAAAAATAGTTTTGGAAAAATGACGATTATTCTACGTACAACTAACGCGCGTTGAATGCCCGTTTGAAAAGTACCAAAACCTGCGTTGAAAAAACGCAATACTAACGCGCGTTGAAAAAACGCTCGTGTGAGCTTAGCCTTAGACGAAATCGGATTTAGGCGGACTTGTAAGTTTTCGGCGTTCGAGGTATCCGCCGTGAGTCCCCAAATCATCCCATTGATGATCTGGAACAGATTTCCCAATTTTTAAGTGGTAACTTCTATAGACTGCGTAAAATGTGTTACATGTTTTTTATAAGTTTATAGGCTTAAAGTAATTTCTGTAATAAAAAATATGTCAAGTCAAACAAAAATTATATCTGATTGCGTAGTACCAGGGAATTATTTGTTAGGTCCAAACTATGTTTATTGGTGAACTACGTGCCAATCTAGTTTCCGTTTCGCCATAACTGAAATTTTTTAAAAACAAGTTTTTAAATTTTATTCTTCTTACTTTTATTTTAAATCGCTGTTTTCAAATCTATTTAATTATTTCATCATTTAGCATTTAATTTTAAGTTAAAAAACTTTTTCAAATAAATACATAACACTATGTGACAAAAAGGGACCCACTCAGTACTCAATATCAATATCGAGTACAATGTCTGGTCTTAGTAAACAAAAACAAGTGTATGTGGACGTTATAAAATTTATTTCAATATTCAAAACCAAAGCATTGGGACAACTTTTAAACTATGGCAAATTTCAGAAAGTGTGAAGTCGTTTTTCAACTAAATTAAAATTTAAGGCCAGCGCATAAATGGTTGAAAAACTGTGTGGTCATTTGTAACTATCAATTCAAACTATTGATTATATTCATATGCGTTCTCATCATCGCATCAGTTGGGAAAATTTTCACGCATATATCCGCTTGCCCTTATAGTTAGACATATGTATGTATATAAAAAACAATTAAGTCTCAAAAATAAAATCGTTATTGCACAAGATGGCAATCACTTAACAAGAGGAACTGACAGCCGGTATTTACAGATAACAATAGAGTTGCCAACTTCATAATTATAATTTCGCAAAGTTTTGATCAAATGTTTGGAATATTTGAATTGAATGACGAAGACTTGTTGAATTGCTTACACGACCATGTCGTAATCAGGTTTGCCCTTACTACGTCCGCGGATGTACTTAGCATGGACTTCACCAGACAAATGGAAGCATTTCACGGCATGGTCCGTGTTCATAAGATCACGCCACTTCAGCTAAAAATAAAAAACTTCAAAGAATGTATGTATATACTCGTAACAAGTAAAAGTCCGGGAGGTATCGTTACATTTTTCATGGTTAGTTTTTTCATTATTTTGCAGTTGATAGCTAAGTATGCTTGATAGTCAAAATAAGTGTTAGTCGTCAGAATCATGGTGTGCCTGGTTGTGAAATAACTATGAAAAATGCAACGCTACCGTACTATAATGTGATTTTTGGGGTTCCATAACCAAAAGTATTACAGAAGATCTACACTAACATTTTGAAAATGTTCACTTGTAATAATAGAATCTTCTAAATGTGATGCTTTTGTTCAGCGAAAACGAACCAAACTAGAATTCTTACAAAATTTTTAAAACGCTGTTGATCCAATTCGTAATCGTCGCCCAGCAAATACTTGAACATAGTAGTGCGTTCAGCCCAAGGCCAAAACATGTAATCTAACATTCCCGGCTTTTCACCACCAAAATATGGTGTGCCGCGTGATTT
Source organism: Tricholauxania praeusta (assembly GCA_949775025.1). Lineage (NCBI taxonomy): Eukaryota > Metazoa > Arthropoda > Insecta > Diptera > Lauxaniidae > Tricholauxania > Tricholauxania praeusta. Next base: position 7,409,702 of record OX459028.1, on the reverse strand, counting down.
TAACTCTTTTTCAGAAATTTCAAGAGCTTGGAAAATGTCTGTCAAGGCACCTGGTGAGCTTTGAATACCGGATACAACTAATTTGACCAAAGCTGTATGAACGTCGTTAAGCCGTTCTATAAGTATTTTGTCTGCTGCCTTTTTAAACGGATCTTTTGGGTAAAGGGGAGGATCAGGATATTGTTCATCCAAATAGTCGGCAATTATAAGCGATTCAATAAGTGCTGGATTACCCTCTTCATTAACGAGCTGCAGAGCAGGTACTTTGCCAAGTGGACTAAATTCAGTTAGCCACTCAGGTTTTTCAGTGAGGTTGATGAAGATGCTATGATATGGAATCTTTTTGGCATCAAGCACTAGGTGAACACGATGAGCAAATGGGCAGAAACGCATTGAGTAGAGACGTAATACACCGTCGTCGGGTAATACAGCTTTTGGTGAACCTGAAAAAAAAAAAAGATTCCATTCTCAGTTATTCCCTTAAACATTTTAAAATATTTAAAAAAAAAAAATAATCATTTATCAAACCAAAAGTAGATGATAAGTTTTTTTTTTGTGGAGTGTGTGAGATAGATGATAAGATTAGATTTATCGAAAAGTAAAAATTGGAACTTAATCCTAGATTTGCCTTAAAGTCGTCATAAAGATGACGTTCATATATTTTTAATTAAAAACTTGCCTTTTCCTAAATGTTTTCCACCACTCATTTTATGATCAGATGATGCCGCTTTTGTTTAATAAAATTAAAATTCAATTCGTCTAACTACTCGTACCTGCGCTCCGTTAACCAGTTAGCTAACCTTGCAACTGTCAATGGAATTTACGAACAGCACCGAAGAGGAAGTTAATACAGAGTTGCCACCTAAATTTACTTGTATTTTGTTTGTAAACAAGTTTTGTGTTACTGTGGCCTCCATAGAACGCGCGTAAATTATTTTAATAATTTACTTCGAAAGTTGCCAGGTGGCACTCAGTCGTACAACTCTTATATCGCATATATGCGCGGCCCTTACGTTTAGAGGCCACTGAAGGCGTTCACGCGGTACTACCCAATATCGCCTTAGAAATTTATACGCTAGAATCTATCCACCCATTCGAAATTTTACTCAACAAATGGGTGTGATTTGATGGAATGTCATCGAGCCAGTTTGTTCCAGCAAATTAATTTTTGAGGCTAAGGAGGGCCTTAAATATGATCAGTGATTTGGTGACGTGCAATATTAAGCATGTTATCAAAGTACATATATAGTGGAAGACTTATCGCATGACGACGGGCAGCATTTAACAGTTCATCAATGAGCTCTTGCCGTGTTGCTTAGGCGATAAAGTAGGAAGTATATCTACATATGTACTTTACATGCGTTTTCATGCGGCGATCAAGTATTTACTGCACTTTTTTTTCATCAAATAATGAAAGCACCAATTTTGCTATAGAAAAAGAAACGATGGTTTCTGGTTTACGAAATGTGGGTCGCTGATATTGTGCAATGACTCTAAGTTCATTATTTCATAGTAAGATTGTGCAAGTAAAAAGGGGTTCAACCACTGTAATTTTTTTTTGACATTTTGTATTGTGAATGTTTTAACGAAACTGGCCATCAATAGATACACGGTTGAAAAAATCAGTATAAATTTTTATACGAATATCAGTTTAAGGGTCGTTTTATATGAATTTAGGTATAAATTTAATAACTTTTCAACATATAAAAACCAGCTATGCGGCCAGTTGTTTATGCTCAATTTTGTCTAATAAATCATCAACATTCTGTAGCCGAGCTAGCTAACGAACGGGGTCGAATTCAAACTATTCTAGAAATGAAGCCGGTTCAAGTCTCTACCCATTCATGTTCTGTTATTCAAACCATTTTATAAATAAAAATTGTAAATAAAATTAAATTAAAAAGAAGTATCTGTTCCCGGACTCGAACCCATGAATTCTGCGTCCCAGTCAAACGTTCTAACTACCGACATAAATATACATTTTTTTTACTATTGTTAAAATTAAATATAAACTCTTATTATAAAATAGAATTTATACGTCAACCTATTCTATACTTTTTAATATAGAAACATATATGATATTCATATAAAATTTTATAACTGCGGAACTTATAAAATCTATACGATTTTTTTATGGACTTATATGAATAACTAAAAGTTATTAATTTTATACTGATATTTTCAACCGTGTACATATTTTTTTTTTATTGAATCGCAAATCTATTGACAACACTCTTTATGGTCCACCCGCCTGGTGCCTATTTTCAAATTGCGCTAATAACGTAAACGGTAAACATTAGCTGATGAAACAATCCAAATAATGCTATACTATGTGATGTATGTATATTCGATAATCCATATCGGCAATGAATGAAATTATAAAATTAAACAAAAAAAATTGATTTAATTTTTGTAACTGGTGCGTGTTGGTGCCTTACTTTGCTAACAGATGCAGAGCTTGCACTAATAAATGTAGTGCTTGCTCCTTTTAGCAAAAAAATAAATAGTTTTTAAAAACTCCATTTTATAAAAAAAAAAATAAAATTCTTGAATAAAAAAAAAAAAAAAACAAAACCTACTTAGATTTATAAGTGCCGGTTTTTTCTTTATTAACTTTTGAATTAAATACAATTTCGATTGATTAAATCGTCAACATTATGCATGGTATCAACATCAATCAGATCGGTTCAGGGTTATATCGTAATTACAAAATTATATTCAAAATGTTTTGTGTTCCAGGTCATCGGTGGCATGTAGCATTTCCCGAATGATTTTCAAAAAATTAATGGTTCTTTAGTTTTGCGGATATAATGCAAAAGTACAAATGAAACAAATGTTTGTGGTCCTGTCCTATTAATTTTATTTCATTAAAGCCATAGTGTTATATTGTATTTACATCGCAGCTTTTTCATAGTTATAAAAGACTTATCTTCATAGTTTGGCAATATTTTGTATGACAATATAGAGACTATAAATGTAAGAGACTACATCGGCCCTCCACTATGAATAGTTTGCATTGAAAGTAATGCCACTTAATCGCACAACTATTTAGTCGCATGTGTGAGCAGTCCTTAAAACGATTAATAAATAAATTCAGTAATTGCACAATGTATTTAGCAATGACTTCACATGAAACTTTGACAGCCGGTATTTACAGATAAAAATAGCGCTGCCAGCTTCATGATTACAACTTCGCTGTGACTTGGTTGAATCCATTACTAGTTCCATCATTCCAATTGATAAGAAAAAACAGGTTTAATAATTTAATGAGAACAACAAACTTGTTAAATTACTTACACGAGCATGTCGTAATCAAGATTGCCCTCCTTACGGCTGCGGATGTACTTGGCATGGATTTCAGCAGGTAAATGGAAGCATTTAACAGCATGGTCATTGTTCATAAGGTCAGACCACTTCAGCTAAAAATAAAAAAACTTTGAAGGGCTTAGGCCATTTTCGAAAAATGTAGGATTTCAGAAAACTGAGTATGTTCTCTTGTTGTCGAAGCTTCTAGGTGATACTTTTATTTTTTGAAATTTTCAACGTGATTGCAAATAAGCTTGAATTATTACCAAATTTCCAAAACGTTGTTGATCCAATTCGTACTTGTCGCCCATCAAATGTTTGAACATAGTAGTGCGCTCAATCCATGGCCAAATCATGTAATCTAACATGCCTGGCTTGTCACCACCAAAATAAGGTGTGCCGCGTTTTTTTAACTCTTTTTCATAAACATCAAGAGCCAACAACATGTCTGTGAAAGCACCTGGGGAGCTCTCAATACTAAAAATAGCCAATTTGAATAGGGCCTTAGTAACGTCAGTAAATCGATCTATAAGTAATTTTTCTGCTGCCTTTTTTAACGGATCTTTTGAATAGAGTGGACGCTCAGGATATTTTTCGTCTAAGTAATCGGCAATTATAAGCGATTCGATAAGTGAAGGATTACCCTCTTCATTAACGAGCTGCAAAGCAGGTACTTTGCCAAGTGGACTTATTTCTGTTAGCCATTCAGGTTTTTCAGTGAGGTTGATGAAGATGCTATGATATGGAATATTCTTGGCGTCAAGCACTAAGTGAGCACGATGGGCATATGGACAGAAACGCATAGAATAGAGACGTAATACACCGTCGTCGGGTAACACAGGTTTTGACGAACCTAAAAATAAAACAGAATAAAATTATGATTTCAAGTATGATTTTGTTGGTCTCAGATATTCCCTCAAACATTTTAAAATGAGTACAAATAAATCGCAGTCATTTACCAAACCAAATATAGATTTGATTAGATTAAACCGTCTAGATAAACTATAGTTCTTATCGACAAGTAAATATTAGAATTTGATCCAAGATTTGTCCCACTGTCATAATGGTGTCTTTCTTATATTTTGAACTTTAAACTCACCTTTTCCCAAATGTTTGCCACCGCTCATTTTATTTACCGATGCTGCCTTTGTTTAGAAAAATAAAATTTGACTCACTCAACCACCAGCGTGTTGTCAACAACTAACTAGAATTTGAGCTGTGAGCAAAAAACACAACATCGAAAGAACAAGTGAAAACCATGCTGCCACTTAAATTTAATTTTTACGAAAAATGCTAATTATTTAAAATTTTTGTAGATACTCTGAAGCAATTTTTAGTTTTTGCATCCCACGATATGAATAAGTGGGCAAACTTATATTCGCTGGATATAAAATATTAGAATACAAAGTGAGACAAAAGTACTGCCACAAAAGAAAATCGATTGTTTCTGATGTTACGTATTGTTGGATTTCGATTACGGGCTGCTGAAAAAGTTATGCCATGCGTTGAAAACTTTTGATTCAATATCAAGCCCTCTTATTTAATCGTGTTGCAAACTTATCGAAAACGCTCTTTTTGGCTTACTAGCTCGGTGTAATATACTAGTTCTCTCCTTATCACTCTTCGGGCCACTAAACGGACTTCATCTGATGAAATAATCGGATTTTTCAAAATTTAAGGATAACTTAGTACCTTAATCTAAAAAGTTTTAAGACACTAACAGTTTTATCAACTTTATTTGCTGTTGCCATATTCTGTAGTCAAATGCAGAGATTGTATCAATGAATGTGATCATTTAAAATATAATTTTAACCGAATATGCACATTAGAGCGGTTCAAAATAAAAACTTTTTGATTTTTTCACGATGTGTCAGTGGATTACAATAGTCTTATATGTCTAGACAAAGCCCATTATTAGGATTAAGGTTAATATTGAAAACTGGATAAGCGTCCTCTGTTTTAAGTAAGCTACCCCCATTTTCCAAAATATTGATTTAAAAAATGGTGCAAGTTACAGGCATTATACAATTTTCCAACAAAGTGGGTATGGTTTTTGGGAAACTATCGATCGGTGAATTCAAATCCGTGATTTGTTTTTTTCTTTCTTTCTTATAAAAGAACTGACAATTGACCGGACAAAAGTAAAAAAGTACCGATTTTCCACTTTCTAGCTGCAACACCTCAAATATTATGTTACTGCCGATCCCATGGTACATCATTTTTAATGAACTGTTATTTGCTTAAAAGTATGCCGAAACCGCATATCATTATCTTATGTCAAAACCAAGATATCTGCATTTTTCTAAATTAACAGACCTGATTTTTTTCGAATCGGAGTCGACAAATTTGCATATTAAGGTGATTCAATTTTTTTTATATTTTAAGCAGTTATTATTAATCGGAAAATTTAAAACCGTGATTAGTTTTTTTCTTCTTCTTTTTTCTTACTTAAAAATTGAAAATTGACCGGCACTCATGGCACTCTAATAGCCAATATTCACAGATAAAATAGTGCTCCCAGCTTCATGATTACAACTTCGCAGTGACTTGGTTGAATCCATTACTAGTTCCACCATTCCAATTGATAAGAAAAAACAGGTTTAATAATTTAATGAGAAACTTGATAAATTACTTACACGAGCATATCATAATCAAGATTGCCCTCCCTACGGCTGCGGATGTACTTGGCATGGATTTCAGCAGGCAAATGGAAGCATTTAACAGCATGGTCGGTGTTCATAAGATCAGACCACTTCAGCTAAAAAATAAAAAAAAAAAAAAAAATTTAAAGGACTTATGGTCACGCACGTAGTTACTAACTGTTCTGTATTTCCATTGCAAAAGTATTATAGTAGATCTACGCTATACATATATCCCGTTTTCGAAAAAATTTAGGATTTCAGAAAACTTAGTATGTTCACTTGTTATCGAAGCTTCTAGGTGATACTTTTATTCTTTAAAAGTTTTAACGTGATTGCAAATAAGCTTGAATTTTTACCAAATTTTCAAAACGTTGTTTATCCAATCCATACTTGTTGTCCATCAAATGTTTGAAAATAGTAGGGCGCTCAATCCATGGCCAAATCATGTAATCTAACATGCCTGGCTTGTCACTACCAAAATAGGGTGTGCCGCGTTTTTTTAACTCTTTTTCATAAATATCAAGAGCCAATATCATATCTATGTAAGCACCTGGAGAACTCTCAATACCAAAAATAGCCAATTTGAATAGGGCCTTAGTAACGTCAGTAAATCGATCTATAAGTAATTTTTCAGATGCTTTTTTTAACGGATCTTTTGGGTAGAGTGGACGCTCAGGATATTTTTCGTCTAAGTAATCGGCAATTATAAGCGATTCAATAAGTGAAGGATTACCCTCTTCATTAACGAGTTGCAAAGCAGGTACTTTGCCAAGTGGACTTATTTCTGTTAGCCATTCAGGTTTTTCAGTGAGGTTGATGAAGATGCTATAATATGGAATATTCTTTGCGTCAAGCACTAAGTGAGCACGATGAGCATATGGACAGAAACGCATAGAGTAGAGACGTAGTACACCGTCGTCGGGTAACACAGGTTTTGACGAACCTAAAAATAAAACAGTTTAAAATCGAGAATTTAATTTTATCACGTATGATTTGGTCTCAGCTATTCTCTCAAACATACAAATAAGTTGCAGTCCTTTACCAAATCAAAAATAGAAATGATAAGATTAAAAACGCCTAGATAAACTATAGTTCTTATCGACAAGTAAATATTAGAATTTGATCCAAGATTTGTCCCACTGTCATAATGGTGTCTCTTATATTTTAACTTTAAACTCACCTTTTCCCAAATGTTTGCCACCGCTCATTTTATTTACCGATGCTGCCTTTGCTTAGAAAAATAAAATTTGATTCACATTTGATTGTCAACAACTACTAGAATTTGAGCTGTGAGCAAAAAACACAACATCGAAAGAACAAGTGAAAAGCATGCTGCCACTTAAAACTAATTTTTACGAAAAATTGTAGTTACTTAAAATTTTAAGTTTTGCATCCCACGATATAAATAAGTGGGCAAACTTATATTCGCTGAAAATAAAAACTTAGAATACAAAGTGAGGCAAAAATACTGCTACAAAAAGAAAATCGTTTGAATTTTTAAAAAAAATACCTCACGTAATTAGTGAACGGCCCCTCTTTGGACCACCGTCCATACCAGCGGGCTCACGCAAATGAGCGCGAATCATTTGGTAGCATTTCTGATTGAAATCTAATATTATGACCTGATAACTCACCTGCGGATAATCCATTATTATTGGAGTCGAAAATAAGGTTTCAAAAATTTTACGAATATGGCGAATTTAATTGGATGAAAATAAAATAAAACAATTTATATAGAATTTATTTTTTCGTTTTAAATTCTTTTTTTGAAAACATTATCATAAAACCTTTTGGCTTTGGATGAAAAATAAAATAGTTTTTAAGATAATAAAAAGTAAAACTTTTTCTGGGAAAAAGTTGATGACTTTTTTTTGGCGGGAAAAACTTGATGACCTTTTTTCTGCTGATTAATTTTTCTGTTCTTATCAGGCCTCTGGTTTTGACATAAAATTCTGTGCTTGGTACAAAGAAGTAGATAGGAAAGAACTAGACTCCGAGCTTTTTGCCTGTATTAAATTTTGGCGAGAAGAATGAAAGCTGGAACCAATGAGAATTACGAAGCAAAATCCAATTGGATTTATTTCTGATTTTGTTCGGCTTTTGCAACGAACCGAACGAATTCACAATGTTAAATTCAGACCATTTTGTATTTTTTAATTTATTTATTTTCTTAAATTCATAAAAAGTTATTTGAAAATGAAAATAAATAAATTGAAATTCAAAACTAAGGAAAACTTGTTGAGAAAATCATTCAATTACGATGACTTACATTTAAACCTGCATTTGAGAAAATCAATTTTTATATATACCAGGCAACCAGCAAATGCAATAGCATGATTTTTATTTTGACTCCTTCAAACTTGCAAATTTGCAAGTGATCCCGCGTAAATTTTGTTGTTGGTTTTTCTTCAGAAAAATTCAGTCGAAAAAATCCTAAAAGAAATGCGTGTATTTGTTGTTGCGTTTTTGTAGTTTACAACCGATGCCGTTAGTTTCAATTTTGTTGGTATTTTTTCGGCAGAAAAATTGAGTGGAAAACAACAAAAATTTTATTCATGTTGTTTGCTTGTATGTGTGCTGAAATTATGCTATTTTTCGCAACTAGGATTTTTCCTTTGGGGGCTATAAATATATAGAAATTATGAAGTTATATTTTTCAATTTTCTTGTTTTACTTGAAACGAATCATTAGTTGAAACAAGTTAATAATAAATAAGTTCAATTAGAATAGCTTAGTCACTAGAACTGATTCTGCATTTAAAAAAACACGAAAATCATATTTTCAAAGATAAAAAATGGAGATTTCTTTAAAATTAACACGGAAACTAAGTCAATGTGTCAAAATACACTACTACTATCGAAGTGTTATCTTAATTTGGGCTTAAACCTTTCCGAATCCAAAAATATTCATGTAAGGGGCTTAGCACGCTTGATCCCTTGATCAAGTACGTACATTTTTCGGATCAAACTGAAAAATTAAAATGATATTCATGTTGTTTTATTTGCTGAGCGCCTGCTTCAAACAAAATTTCATTTATCTTACGTATTGAATTGAAATTATTTTACAAAACTCAAAATATTTCTATAATTTCTATATTTTTCAACATTATCATGGAAATAAAAATGAAGGTTGTATTAAATTATTGTATTAAAATTTGACAACTATGAAACCACATTTTGCTGTCAAATTTTAATACAATAATTTAATACAACCTTCATTTTTATTTCCATGATAATGTTGAAAAATATAGAAATTATAGAAATATTTTGAGTTTTGTAAAATAATTTCAATTCAATACGTAAGATAAATGAAATTTTGTTTGAAGCAGGCGCTCAGCAAATAAAACAACATGAATATCATTTTAATTTTTCAGTTTGATCCGAAAAATGTACGTACTTGATCAAGGGATCAAGCGTGCTAAGCCCCTTACATGAATATTTTTGGATTCGGAAAGGTTTAAGCCCAAATTAAGATAACACTTCGATAGTAGTAGTGTATTTTGACACATTGACTTAGTTTCCGTGTTAATTTTAAAGAAATCTCCATTTTTTATCTTTGAAAATATGATTTTCGTGTTTTTTTAAATGCAGAATCAGTTCTAGTGACTAAGCTATTCTAATTGAACTTATTTATTATTAACTTGTTTCAACTAATGATTCGTTTCAAGTAAAACAAGAAAATTGAAAAATATAACTTCATAATTTCTATATATTTATAGCCCCCAAAGGAAAAATCCTAGTTGCGAAAAATAGCATAATTTCAGCACACATACAAGCAAACAACATGAATAAAATTTTTGTTGTTTTCCACTCAATTTTTCTGCCGAAAAAATACCAACAAAATTGAAACTAACGGCATCGGTTGTAAACTACAAAAACGCAACAACAAATACACGCATTTCTTTTAGGATTTTTTCGACTGAATTTTTCTGAAGAAAAACCAACAACAAAATTTACGCGGGATCACTTGCAAATTTGCAAGTTTGAAGGAGTCAAAATAAAAATCATGCTATTGCATTTGCTGGTTGCCTGGTATATATAAAAATTGATTTTCTCAAATGCAGGTTTAAATGTAAGTCATCGTAATTGAATGATTTTCTCAACAAGTTTTCCTTAGTTTTGAATTTCAATTTATTTATTTTCATTTTCAAATAACTTTTTATGAATTTAAGAAAATAAATAAATTAAAAAATACAAAATGGTCTGAATTTAACATTGTGAATTCGTTCGGTTCGTTGCAAAAGCCGAACAAAATCAGAAATAAATCCAATTGGATTTTGCTTCGTAATTCTCATTGGTTCCAGCTTTCATTCTTCTCGCCAAAATTTAATACAGGCAAAAAGCTCGGAGTCTAGTTCTTTCCTATCTACTTCTTTGTTAGAGTCTCTACTATAGTGTTTTTTTTTTTATTGTACCTTCGACACAAACCGGATGGCTTGTTGCCATAGTATTAAAATATTTTTTTTCTGTCCTTTAACAGTTAAAATAAAGAATTACAAAAAACATTAGAAATTACTCTTAAAAAATTTGGAGTGAGTAAAAAAGAAAATTAAGCCCTCTAATGACTAAACTTAATATTTCGATCATATTCCTTATGAAATGAATTTTTTTTTTAAAAATTTAAGCTTCATGTGATTTTGTCAATTCTTATGTTTATCAGAGATTTCTTCACCAGTTCTTTATGGTAATCAAATGTTAAGCAATCAAAGTTATTCATGGATATATGTAGTATGTACATACATAAGCAGGAAAGATAACAAAATGTGAAGAATGAATTTCTCAATAAGATTTTCTTAAGTTTTTAAAAAAATTGAGTTAAGTTCATGACATCGCCCGAAAACCATGGTACATACATATATTCAATATGCATTCAATCACATAAAATGTGTCACCATACCATGGCAACAATCACTGTCGTTACTGCAGCTGCATGAAAATGAAAACTGATTTGCATTCATCACACGTGATATCGTCAACATTTTTCACACAATTTGAAAGAAAAATTGATTTGCTAACAAAATTCCCAGCATATGTTGTCGTAGTGCCTCCCAAGCCACCAACGCGTTGTCTTTCGTAAGTGCAAAGAAAAAATGCTGAGTAAATCAAAAACCAAAAACTCCGTTATCGTGACACTTTGACAGCGAAGGGTGTGGATGAAGCAAAAACACAAATCGAAATGGATTTCCAACACCTCATTAACAGGCAACTCCATTGATGCGTCTGACGATGACGACGAGAGTATGTTATCGGTGTGCCGGCAATATTTTTGTTACTGTTGCAATTGTTGTCACTCATATGCAAAGTCGAGCAATATTTATGTTTCACACCAAGCAACACACACAACTGAAGCAGCATTTTCCAATTTGGGTGAAGTTGTCAAGCTTGTTGTTGCTATCGCTGCTGCTTAGTCCGATCATTGTTTACGCCTCTGTGGTCTTGCATTGCATTTGCAAGTGACAACGAGTGGTTGCGCCTGCGCAAACGCAACACACTTAAAATTCTTTCCACACGCCCATTGAATGTGGAAGCCCAAATAAAAAAAAAAAAAACTAAAAAAACTTTCGTTGTCGTCGTTAATCATTCATAGTGGAATTTGCTGCGATTTCAGTTATTGACTTTATTTTGATTTGTTTTGTGAAAATATTTGTGAAGAAAAAACTACGAGTTAAATACATACTATTTTTGTTAATAATAGTGACTGAAATAGCATTGAGTAGAGTATTCTAAAGATCGAAATATTCCATGGAATTCAATTTCGCAATGTTAATACATTCTCCAACATTATGTTAATGTTATGTTAATACATTCTCCAACAGGGGCTTGGTTTGCATATTAAACGAACTTGACGTCAATAGGGCTATATCATCAGCATAAGCTAGTTCTTCCGGATGACCTCAAAGGTTCAAGTGGTTCGATTGGTAATGAGAGATTTTTGTTATGAACGATATTGCATTTAAAGCTCTTTTATTGCGCCCTTGTGAGTTTGATAGGAACATTTTTTGTTTGCATTGCACTCCGAATGAATTCTCTACTTAAGTTATATATATATGTATATATTTAGGTTGGGCGTAACAGGTATAGAAATGTATATATCGCTCACTTACTTCAAGACTGGCATAACTCAAAAAACGTGATTTTTGAGATAATGATGCAGAAATGTCCGCTATTTCATGTTTTATTTTGTGTCAAAAAATCAGAAAATTATCTCATAAACTTGCTTTGCGAGAAGAGTTTATATAGACATACTTTTCATTATTTTCATATAAAAAGCAACTTATTGAAAACTTTGAATGCGTTTTTCTCCCACTTTATGTTTTTTGAGTTATGCCAGTCTTGAAGTAAGTGAGCGATATATTCTTAATTAGAGTCATCTTTTAAGTCGGTTTAGCTATGTCCGTCTGTCACTCTTCCAGTAGAAATCACGATTAAGGGAAACCCATGAGACATAATTTGAAGAAATACTCGTAGGATTGAAAATGGGTAAAATCGGTTCATGGAATACGCCCACCGTCCATACAAATAGAAATTTTTAAACACTATGCTGGAAGAGTTGCTTAAAGTAATGCTGCCGAATTTCACACAAATACGTAAAATGATTCGAACTGATGACATACAAAAAGTGGGCGAATTTTGACCAGAAGGCGTGGTGCAGTTATATAAGGTAATACAACCCAATTCCACACAAGTTATGGGAATAGTTGAACAAGCTTTGAACAGATAAAAGGTCAATTCCAAGAAGAGGGCGTGGCACCTCCTATACGAAAACAGTATACTGAGAGAATTATTTAAGGTAATACAAAGAAATTTTACACAAATACACGAAATGGTTCAAAGACACAAAGTCACACAAAAGGTGGGCACATTTTGACAATAGGCAAAGTAAAAACCCTAAAACACTATACTGAGAGAATTGTTTTAGGTACTAAATCAAATTACACACAAACACACGAAACAGTTGGACCTAGCACCAGATAAAAACGTTAAAATCAGCCTATATGAAAAACTTTTATTTTCTAGCCATACACAAATTATTAGATTAAATTTTCAATAATTCTTGCATACATCAAGTCTCTTCAAAATGAGAGCTTGTGTACTGCACATTTCCATATACTTATCATATGTTCACTTCCTGCTTGAGTTTGTCCTCTGAGTTATTTATTCTCACAGTACGCGCAAAATTCCATATGGTTTTTCCCTACAAACATTTATTAGTTACGCTGACGCCATAATATTTGATTTTTTTTTTGCACAACTTGTGTGACTTAAATAACAATTTAGCTTATGTATCTAATACATTTTAGCCTAGTTAGCGTATGTTCGTTGACGTTAAAGTTGTCTCATCGTTCGTGACCAAATGGGCGATTGTCAGCAGCACAGTCCAATTTTAAATCGTCCACTTTTCCAATGGAATTTCTTTTCACTCCAACCGCTTGTTAATGGCTAATGCGCATGTGTAACAAGTTGACTTTTGGCTGAAAGCAATTGTTGAATATTTTGGCCAGGCTCACATTTTGTTACACAATTCTTTGTTGCTATTTATGCATTTATTTATTAAATAAATTGTTTCGTATTGGTCGTTTATTGTTTTTGCTGCTAATTGAATTAATTAAAATAATTTTGTTTTGTGCATGGAATTGTGGTGGGTATGACGGAGATGCGTCATATTTTGGCTATTCTGTTGTGTTTTGATTTTGCCTTACAATTGGTTATACTTGGACACATTCGGTAATGTTTTGCTATTTCGGTTATCACGGTTAGTGTGTACTGAATTTGTAATTCATTTTGTGCCTGCAGTTCTTCAAAATACTAAAAATATTATTATTATTTATGATGCTAAAACGTGTCAATGTTTTTCCTGTAAACGTTGACGGATTGCGAAAATTAAATCAATCGAATTGAAGTTGAAATTATTTTGTTATTTTTGATTTGAATAAAAAGTTGTAGCACATAAAATAATATTTTCATTGAATTTTTCACTATTTTGGTAAGAAATTGCAACTATCTTGGCGTGTTAGCTTTGACTTTAGTGCTTAAGGTGATATAAATTAAATACTTAAAACACACGCCCAATACTCAGAAATGAGCCTATATTTTCTTCAGGAACATAGTGGCTCTGAATTGAAAATTCTCTTGGCTTGAGCGTTGTCTTACATACGAAAAAGCAGGATTTGAATTTAACTTCAAACCATGTAAGCCAAATCAAAGAACATAATGAGAGTTGTAGATATGTTCTTATTGGCCGTATGAAATAAGGCAAAGATTATACAGAAAAATTAAGATTAAATTTATTAAACGCATAATTTCCAAACCATTTGTACAGAGTTTTCCAAACTATGCCCGCTGAATCTTAATAGGTGAGGTGTTCCGCGAGAATTCGAAAAGGTTTTATTTATTGCAAGACATTTAAAGAAATTCGTATTCATACTGAAAGGCGAGTGATGATTATAATTATCAATCCTAAAAAATAAATTTTTCTGTTTAAGTTTCGGAATTGCGAAGTATTCCATTGCATAAAAACTTTGAAAAACCCTGCTGTAGTACATTGAAATTATTTTTCGATTTGTCTTTGTATTGGAATTTTTTTGTAACTTTTTGGCGACATTATTGAATTAACATTATAGTATAAGACGTCATCCAACTAGCATTGATAAGACTTTTGACAAGTAAAATTTAGGAGGAAAGCTCACTAAAAATATCCTGGACGTCTGATATTGGCCGCCGAGATCGTGTGTGATTTAACAACATTAGACTTATTCCTATGGTGCTATATTAAACAAACAAGTCTATAAATATCAGAGCTGTTATTCGCGAAATACAGCCGCAATTATGTGAAAACGATATGTAAAATGGAATCAATGGAATGATAAGTAACCTATTAGGTACATCTTGAAATGATTAATTCTAGCGAATGCTGACATATTGAGGTCTCTGGGTTTTGTTGATTATTTTTCGAGCTGATAACTCACTTGGAGCATTATTTCGGCCTGAAATTCTACGAAGTTTACGCATTGTTTCAGCAAAACTGTTCCTATTATCAAAGTGAGTTTCATCAATGATAGCGCATTGCTTTCTCATACATATGTCTATTGTTCCATATTTTCTAAACAGACCATTATAAAAATTGAAAAATATTATTAAAACACTCTTTATATGTACATAAACTATTCCTCCAAATAGTTCAGAAAACTACATAAATGACAAATGCAAAACAAATTGACTAGAGACTTCAATTACTAACTGCAAATAACAATGTAAGGAATAAAGAGACAACTAAAGTCTATTATTGTAGGCGTAGTAGTTAAGAAAAAAAAAACAGAAATAGAATAAGACATACAAATTTGCTTGACATTGGGTTGGTGGGAGCGCAGCACATGACTATTAACAATTGAGTGAAAAACTCACATATGGCTATTAAGAAAATCCACTAATAACAGCAATTAAGAAAAACCAAAAGAAAACGTAACTTTTTAGCCACGTTAAGGTCTTAAAAAAGAAAATCGTGTCAAAGTCGGGTAATAAAACAAAATAAATGACGTCAAGCTTGGTTCTGGCACACAATGACAAAATTAGTTTGGCTAAAGTAAATAACAAACAAAAATTAGTGGGAAATAATTTAGCTTTAAAATAAGTTGTAAAAATGTTTATTACCAGCTGTTGCCAATTCTGGTGCGAGCGATTCTAATGCGCCGCTAATTTAAGTTACTGATTCATGTCATTTCAATTGAATGCTGCCTCAACGCAAGAAACGTATCTTGTGGATACATATATATGCATACATAGTATATACTCGTAAGCTTATTTTAAAGTCACATATAAAACACCCACAACATTTTTGCGAAAAACATTTAATATTTTTTTATTACTATGTTTACATTTTATATCTGTGCATTAATTCGATTAAATTTTTATTTATTTTTTTTCAGCAACAGGCAATGACTGAATTGTTTTGAGATTTAATTTGAGTTTAATCTCTTTGTTGTTGTATTTTAATTTGCAATTTTTATCAATCAATTGCGGCGACAGTTTAAAGTTCGTTGATGTTTTTTTGCTTGGGTGTTTCTTGACGTGTTGGCGTCTATGGCTCCACTGGTATTAGACCATTAACCATTAGGTGGGCTGCTTTGCTGCGGTTTATGCTGTGGTTGCTTAGCATATCCTGTCTCTTGAAGTTCTTGATTTTATTCCAACTCAAAAATAGCGTATGAGTCAAAGTTCTTGTTTTTAAATTGAAAGAAGTACAAGCACAACAATAACAATGTGGAAGCATAGCCATAAATGCTAACAGTTGGCAGAGGCGTTAAAAGCACTTGGTTGTGGTCTGATTTTTGTCCCTTGATAAAAAAAGCAGACAAACAGCATGAAATAAGTTACCACTGGAACTATGATAGTATATGAAATTTTTATAAGAACGTATACAAATTTATAATATTTAATGAAGTCTAAATTTTCACTGCTATCAAATATTGGTCGATTTTTTCATGGGCTCTACGCTGTTCGTTTGCTAGTTCTTTCTGGAAATGTTTTGGACTTAAGCTAAAAATTTGATTTTTTCATCAATCGATGCGGATAGCTCGAAAATTAAACACCAGATAAATAAATAAATTTTTCACTAGCCTAAGAGAAATTATCATAAATTGAAAGTAAAATGTTCTTTAAATTGAATGAAAAACAAAAAAACATTTTTTTTTACTTATTGTGATATTTTTTTAAAAAATTTCCATAGAAAAAAAATTGTTACAATTAAAAAATTTAAACATTTTTCTGAATATTTTGACCAATCTTAAGAACTTTTACTCAGTGTGATCTTAACTGAAAATTGATAGCTTAGGTGAAAAAATGATAGTAAGTTGAAATTTTGACTAAAATTGTTTTTATCACTAACGCAAAAACTAGAAATTTTCAGAAGATTTTTTGAGTCCAAAAATATTCTAAATTATCCAAGCTATGCATTCAAAACAATAAAATTGTGCGTGATCTTTTCAGTTGTGGCCACCAACCAACGTATCCTACAGTATTCGTAAGATCATGACTTCGTAAAAATTTTGAGACCTCTCGTATCTCGATCCCTTGCGCTGAATTTCGGAGAGAGAGGTGATTCGGTTGACGCGTTTTGGGCCATACGTACATAAGTTTCGAGTGGAGCTTGCAAAACTATGGGTCATGAAATTAAAAGTAGAGTGAGTTTCGACTTTTTTTTTAAACATACGATTCTCGGACTGGCATACGTATTTTGAGGCCTACATTATAAAAAAAGACTCTTCTTAGTTAGTTAGTTCTTAGCCTTATGAGCTATTAGCTTCTCAAAGAATCTCAAATCTATTAAATTATTATCATCTCTAAAGGACATCAAGTCTTCAACTGTTTAAATTTCTTGAAGGAGCACGAGTTGTGTTTTTTGCCTTGTTTCTTGCTCCTAAGGCCAGAAATTTTCGGATCTTTTAATAGCTTTAAAGATTAAAATCTCTTAAAGACCTCGAACTCCATGAGAAATTGTGAAATATTCAAGGAGTTATAGGTCTCTGAAGATCCCCTCAATCCTTGAGCTAATTTGATTTTCGAAAAATCTGCAAGTATCCAATGTTCTTGTTTTTTTGAGTGCAGCGAGTTTCTTGATTTAAGAGGCTCATATTGTTTTTATTAATTTAATCAGAGACCTTAAATATCAAGCTAAGAGAGCTCTTATTTATTTTGGGATCCCAGGTAAGTACAATAAAAAACTATAAGATCTATAAGCTTCTAACCGACTTAGCTAAGAAGGCTAATATGCCCATTAGGAAAATGGGTCAACATACAACTTCACTAAGTGCTCATCAGGAATTATGCACCTTACTTATTGTTAGTATTTTATTGGTTGCTGCTGTGATAACTGATCACTGTCTCATCGGTACACATGCAGAAAGACTACGAGCTATGTGTCTTAACATTTGTAGAAGATGTCAGGACATTGAGTGTGAGGAAAGCACAAAATATTTTTCCTGCTCTTTCTGGAAGATTTTTAGAAAGATTTTCAGACCATGAGGTCCATTTCTACATACATTGTTGCACAGCAGGGCTCTATATGAACTACTTATTCTTTGGCAGAATTAATTTATCGAACGATTTCTCGAAAGTTTGTTTAAATAAAATTATTCCTTTTAGACTGAAAAATGTTTCTTATTTAATGGCACAACTTACTTTTTCTACAATTAAATACAAAAATGAGAGCATTACCATAAAATTGGTTAATTTATTAGTGTTCTCAATAGATTAACCATAGAATGTTCTGGTTCACCATATATGCAATTGTCGCTTCAACTTAAGTCATTCGTAAGAAAACGCCAACGCAGTGGCACGAATTTCCAATTTGGTCAGTAAGCGATTTCATTTGACCTATGCTAATAAAAATCCAAAGCCCGAATGTGGTGTAATACACTTAGAATTATTTGTTTTTTGGGATGCTGACTAAATTTAGCAGTTGCGACATAAAACAAAAGTTCGCTGAACCGTACAGATACACAGACAACAACAAAAAATTTCAATTCTAAAACAAATTAACAATCTTATAAATCTTTTTTTTTAATAATAAATACAAACAACAATAGATGTAGAATGATGCACAAAAACTATGATGGCTACTTTAAGAGGCATCTCAGACATTTCGACAACCAGCAATGAATCAAAGCACGAATTCTAACAATCAAATAATCAAATTGACTTAAAATCGACACATCAACGAATTTACAAGTTTTATTAGCTTTATTAGAAAGAATTTAATAAAAAAAAAATTTATAATAATAAATAATCGTTTACACGTTGGTTCATTAAGTTTTGCGCAAGAGCGTTGATCAGTAGGGGCTTCTTTTTTTCTTCTCAATTCCTTTCTTTACAGGCAGCTACTGTTGCTATTGTTGTTGTTGTTGTTTTATTATTGTGATTAAATTGTCAGCAATCAGCGATTATTTAGTAAGAACAATAGAATAAAACAAAAACTACGCACACAAATTAGATGGCATATGTATAGTAGGAATTTATTTGCTATTTCTGCTTTCAAGTCATCGAACTTTCACCGCTAAAAAATCCTAACTTCATTTTTGCCACTTTTTCGAAAAAAAAAATTCTTTTCGTAATCATAATTTTAAGAAATATTTTTTTTGCCTCACAAAAAGAAAAAAAAAAATCGCCTCTTTTAGCTTTAGGAATTTGTAAACTCCGCATTGTTTTTTGAGGATATCTTAGAATGTGCTGCGCAAAAACTAACAACAAAAGCGTTAAAAATTAAAATTTGTTTTTGTTCTGAAAAATAAAATGATCATAAATTACTACTCTCACACAATATTTTGCCCATAGTGTCATCACGAAAAATAGAAATAGAAATGAAAGCATTTAATTTGAATTCTCTCTCCAAATGGATTTTGTAATCAATTAGCTTAGTTCCATATTTAGCTGCGGAATGACATTGCTAGTGGGCTGTCTGTGAAAATGAAAAAAAAGAGGTCGTCTATTGCCGAATTTCAACGCAGAAAGGAAATTAAGAAAAAGTCCAAGATAAAGATTAATTTACATAAATCATTTGATGTGTTGACTTCTACGTTAAATTAATTAAAAGTTGCTTTCAAGTCGATAACTCCTGAATTTTTTTTTTAAAATTATTTTTCTCCGAAAAAAATAAATAAAATGTTCTTCACTTTTAATTGAGATATTGTTCTTCGTTTTGACCTCTTATTTCGAAAATACTATATTAGCTGAGATGATTGCGAAAGCTCGAATCGCTCAAGCAACTGTATTGTCAAAGTTTGGCCTTGACCAAAATAGACGTGACGAGACAATAGCAACTGAACGAACGTTGTTTGCATTCGTTACGTCTGTCGTTACACTTAACCCAAAATGTTACATTAGCGTGCCGGCCAAACAGCTGTTAATGTGAAGAGTAGTGACGGTTATATTCGGTTCTTGTAGTACAGTTCAAAAGTTTTCGTTCACTTTCGGTCAGTACGTTCGTTCATTTTGGTTATCAAAATTGGCTTACAAGTCCTCGAATTTTCTCAGTCACGTCTATTTTGGCTTAGGCTATACCCTGACGTTATTTGAAAATCCCTTTCAGTAGTACAGAAAGACATAGATCACGTCAAACGTTGCAATCTAAGACAAAGAATATTCTTACCGCGAAATAGCAGTGTTCAGAAAGCAAACTAACTGCAACACCGCTTCCCAAACATTTACATGTGTACACTAGTATTTTTTGCTAAGTAGTCATGTAATACTATCCATATATAAAATTCCATAACTTATAGGGTAAGTGCCACATGACGATTAATTCATCCTATTCTTCGATGTTGCGCTAACCTTCGGCCAAAGCTTTTGGGTTAGATTCCAACCACCAATGAAGAAACAAAAATATATATTAAAAAACGATATATGCATACGTCACATAACCATATGTGAAAAATTGCTATAACATATCTTACCATGCGAAACGAGAGCGGAACTTCATAACAATGCGTCTTGAAGCCGCCGAGAAACGCATCCATGTTGCTTTGATGTGGCCGTTGGTGTTGTTATTGTCGTCATTGCTGTTGTAAACTAGCGTCAAATCACATGTCGAACAGTCGACTAACAAAGACTTTGGCAGCAACTGCAGCTACAACACCATTCACCATTTGCTCCATGTAATGCAACCGTTAAGCGGTTCTTCATACCACTCGTAGTACATTTTCGCCGCTGTTGGTGCTGCGCGCATGCGCATTCAGCCTTGAAATTGCTGCAGTAAACGCTGTTAAAAGCAACAAAATAAAAGGAAAAACAAACCGAGCACGTTATTTTGGCGCCAAAGACAAACAAAGTGTTGCACTCCTCAAAAGGTTGTGTAAATAACAAAAATTACAGCAACAATCAGAACAACTAAATGAGGAAATCAGCGGTTTTTTATGACAAATTTGTGCTTTATAGCCAAGCAGCAACCTTACCAATCCACCAAACAACAATAGCATTCCTACTCGAACGTTAGGTGGGTGGTTTTGCCAGATTTTTGTTTAGATTTCTAATTACAAATTTAAATTGTGGCAACAAAATGATGCAAATTTATTGTTATTGTTGTTATTATAAGTGGCTTTTTGTAATTGAGATACCACTTGAAAATGTTTACTTTTTTTTCGGATTTTTAAGACATAATTATACTGCTACAGTTTTTGGTTATAGAGTACCTACAACATATACCTTTTAAACAATTTAATTTAAGATAATAAAAACGTTTCTTAAATATAATTGAATGCCATTCAAGGTTTCAAAATCATTGGAATTTGATATGGTTTTTACTTTTGAACTTTTTGGGCCTTGCCATGCTCTCTTAAAGTGACTTACGGTATTTGAATTGCAAATAATAAATAGGGTGCTTATGATCTATTTGCCATCACAGTTAAACATTGAGTGCGCTTGATCTCTAACATTATTTCATCCGCTACCCAGTTGGTTATCTGTGGAGTTTTAATTGAGGCGGAAGAGCAATTGCATCAATCAAATGTAATGAAAGATGTTGGGTTTTAGTTTTCTGTATAGAATCAATAATTAATACTATTATTGAAATATAGACAAGTTATTGAAGGAATGTACTTGAAGTCAACAAAGCTTGCTTTGAATGTGTTGGAAAATTGCGCAAAGCACCATTTAAGTTATTATATTTAGCTACGTCCGAGTTTAGCCCAAATAAATATATTTTGATATAAACATTTTGAAATTTCCTTAGAATTGAGCACATCTTCCATATTAGAACTATCGCATTTCGGATCCATTTTTTAACTGTGCTGATCGAGGCCCTA
Source organism: Tricholauxania praeusta (assembly GCA_949775025.1). Lineage (NCBI taxonomy): Eukaryota > Metazoa > Arthropoda > Insecta > Diptera > Lauxaniidae > Tricholauxania > Tricholauxania praeusta. The sequence goes on along the minus strand of OX459028.1, from coordinate 7,387,964 downwards.
ATAAGGCTATTGCGTCTTTTACTAAAAGTTTTGGTGAAATATGGAATTATGTGGTTTTTGCACCGAAGTCTTCAATTCTAAATGTGGAAAACAGAAATAGAGAACATTGTATAATATGCAATGTATATATTTAACCTTACCAACTTCAATTTTAAAAAGTTTCTTTAATGACAGACCACCAACGATATTCAGCAAGGCTTGAGAGCTTACACTAGTACCTATTATATATCCGTCTCGAAAAATTTGAGAAAATTTTTTAGTAACACCGAATAATATTAATTAAAATGAGATAATAAGCTTTGTTATTATTTTAATTATTAAGAAATCAATTACACATTCTTAATGCAAATACATACATGCGTAATTCATTAGCGTAAGCGTTGACAAGTTTATTATCTTGTAGCTTGCAAGCCAGTCAACACTTGAAAGATTGTTGTGTCTTCATCTTACAGGAGATGAATTTACAATTTTATAGACGAGTTGATCTGACATTTTTTATATCACACAAACATATTTGAAAGCAATATGATTCTATGTATTGCTTTTGTTATTTGCATTGTCAGGGCTGCCAATTAGCCGTTTTGACCCGGCCATGCCCGAAGTTCCAGGTCAAAGCCGGGTGTCATGTAAGAATAAAAACGAGGTCATCAAGTTGTTTTCCACAACGAAATTTCATTTTGGACGGTTATAATATAAAATATAATGCATGAAACGGTTGGTTAGTACAAATTAACCAAAATCTGGTCGGATGAGTTATATATATATGTATATGCCGAAACATAGCCGAAACATATGTCACCAATTACCAGCTTGAATTGGTACATTTGTTATCTTTGTCATTTTTGTTGAATAAAAAAGCATTGATTAATTTGTAAGAATATACAGTATTGTTGGTCTTTGCTAAAATTGACTGAAAAAGTGTAATGTAATGTAACATAAAAATGCTTAATTGTAATTAGTAATTATCGGTCTCAAAACAAAGTAATTTCTTTAAAAGATAATATGAAATATTTGTTTTTTTAAAGAAAAGGCTCTCAACTTTTTCCCAAAAAAAAAATTCGATTTTTAGCATTTCATGGGAAAATTATTTTATTTTGAGAAGGCCGGGAATTTCTTCTTTTCAACTTGACAACCCTGTTAATTTTACATATGACACATCAAATTATATGATTAGAAGTCGGTGTGTCAATGTTGACCGGCTGGTCCTCTGTTTTCAATTTGTGTTTAATTCAGATTTGTGCTAAGTATGATTTCCACAGTAGCGTACTTATGGGGCGGCAGAATGGTCCTCGTAATATATAATTAAAGTTTTGCTTATGTCATTTTGGAAATGTTGTAGACCTATTTTTTAGTGAATGAAAATTATTGTATAGGTGAGAATTTAATATAAAATATATCTCATTTTGCCAAAAGTGAGGATCATTTTTTTTCGTAATTTGAAATTTTTAGTAGGAGGCAACAAATAGCTTTTTGCCCCGGGCGTCCGATGTGCAAGGTGCGCAACTGCATTTCCATTTCAAAATCACAAAAAAACGTCCGTAGTTAATTTGAAATAACAATTCCGTGTCCGATGATGTGGTATAAATAAATATTTTTATTTCGCCTCCAACAACAATCGCTTGAAGCTGTCACTTATAGGTCGTCCATAAAATACGTCCGCAGCAAAAGGAGGGGAGGAGGTCGTAAAAACGTACAAAAGTGAACAAAGGGGAGGAGGGTCGAAACTTTTTCGGTCGTCTATTTTTTTAAGTGTCACTATTGAAATATTTCGATTTTTTTTTGTTCATAAGAAACTAAAAAAATAATCAAATGGGGAGTAGCATTATTCTTTGTGTACTTCTTTCAAGAAGACAAGGGTGGGGTAGGGAAATCGGATAAAAGTGGACAACCAGGGGGTTAATATTCCAGAATTTTTGCGAACTTGTTTTGTGGCCGACCTCTGATGACTTAAGTGCGAAACGCATTGACGATTCGCTACCCTCGGATAGTTTTTCTCGAGCAAACCATTGCTTGGCATCAGATTATAAGTTCGCGCATGTTCGTAACCATCGTTTTTTCGACAATTTTAACTATGAGCTTCCACGATTAAAAGTGTTTGCCGGAAATAATAAATAAAACAAAAAATGCAGCACTCGTGGCGTGATGTATGAACTTAATACTGTTGCGTTGTGTTGTTATATGTAGAAGCATTATCCAAAAGTCTCAAAATGTCATACATACTATATTATTTATGTATACATGCCAGTGATGTCGAACAAGTCAGAAATGTTAATAGTTTCAAAAATTTTGAAAAATACGAAAAATTTTTAAAAACTCCAAAATGTTGAGGAAGTCCAGATATTTTGACAATTTCGAAAAATTTTGCAAAAGTTAAAAAGAGTTGAGGAACCCGAATAATATTGCAATGGTCGAAGAATCTTAAAAAAGCCGACAACTATCATATATTAAAAAACCCGAAAAACATTAAGGGATCTTAAAAAGCTCAAAATTTAGAGAGATCGAAAAATATTGATGAAAAATATTGAGTCAGTCAAAAAGTTTTTGAAAAATGTTTACCAAGTGCAATCAGAAATATCGAGAAGCCCTAAATAAAACGCTGCGTGACCATATGTTATGTATAAGTTAGGTTTTCGGCCTATGCTCTCCAGTATAGATTCATTTCATACCCGCCAGCGCTACCGCCAGAAGAAATGTTCACACTTCCAAAAAAAAAAAAATATGAAATAAAATAAAATAAAATAAAGCACCGCTGAGCTCATCCATCATTAATAGCAATAAAAATAATAGCAGCTACAGAACAGCTGTTGCTGTTGCTAATTGTTGTCACTGCTGTTGCCGATCAGCTGCTAATGTTGTCTCATGTTGGTGATGTTGCTGTTACTTCTGCTGTGGTGAATAAACGAACGCTTGGCACCGAACAAAATCGCGTGGTCGATGTCGGCATTGCGCTGCTGCTGCTGTTGCTATTTTTGCCACAGCGGCAGCAACAGACAGAGCAACACAATCATTTTAAGCTGAAAATTGTTTAATTCCGATTTAGTGGCGATTTATCCAGCTACGACGTTAGACGTGATTTTTGTTTTTAACTGCGCGATAAACTGCAGCAACGCGACAATAGGCGAGCGAGCGAATACGAACAACAAATGAACTCCAATAACGTGTGGGAAACTTTGAAGTGATTTTTGTTTCCTTTTGTTTTGGCCACTTTTGCAATTGCAACTAGAAATTAAAAGAAAAATAAAAACAACATTTTAAGTGGATTTTTCCGGCGCTTGTCAATCGAACAACAGCATTGCAGTTGCAGTTACTGTTGTGCAAATTTGAATTTTTGGCTTAAACAATAAAAAAGATGTTTGTACTCGTAACTCGTGAACTCGTTTTAAATTAAAGTTTTTTTTTTTGCTTCAGCGTTTTGCTCGCATTCCGTAGTGCAGCGTGCATTGGTTTCCTCGATTTTATTTTGTTTTCGATTTTCGGTTTCGTTGCTACAGTTTTGCATTTTTATTGACATTTCTTTGCTGCTGCACTTCGAACGGCAGCTAATTTGTTTTAGAAATTGCTTTCAATTGTTTTGCGTGTTTGTGCGGTTCTTGTCGCTTAATTGCCGCTTCGTGCACGCATGCGCGTTGTTTGCGTGGTTGGCGCATGCGTTTAATGATGACAGTTGACAAAAAAGATTTTTGATAACAAATTTACATAAATAAATGTGCGTACAATTTTGAATGTTTGCAAGGTAAAACGTTCGGTAAAATTGTGAATTTGTGAAAATTATTGAAGTTGTAAATTTAGTTGAAAGAAAAATTGTGGACAAAGAAAGTACATAAAGAAATGTTAAGCAGTATGAAATTATTCGTTTGGCTGCTATGCAATTTGGTAAGCATCACAAGAATCCGAAAAATTTATTTAACAGAAGTAAATATTTTGTTCTTCATTAGTAATAACGAAAATCGAACAAAAATTCTCTCAAGACTTATGTAAATGCCCCGCAAATGTAAACGCTGAATTGTCCAAAAATCACCTGCAGGAGAAAAATCAATTTAAATTTGATATGTCTTCTACGGTATAAGAAAAATTGTTCTTATTATTATTACCGACAGAAAAATAAAGAATACTTTGAAATATGCCCCAAAATTACAGGCAACGATGATGGACCTAACTTAAATAGACGCGTATACAGACTCGTCATTTTACTTCTTCTAGGAGTGCAAGGCGCCTTGCTTTTAAGAAAAGTTATGTTGAAAACTTTTACTGTCGCGACTTCACGTCCTCTAAACGTGCTTGATTTTCAGGTGCTTTTGTTCCACTAAAATTCACTGATTAAGTTCAAAAATTATATTGACACAAGCCGAGAAAGTTTGCGATCCAGAAACGAGACAATACTTATCCTAAGTTTTTGATGCGCTGAATCCGAATTTGACTTCCGATTCAGCCCATCTGGTTTTCGACTTAAAATTGCTAAAAACGCTGTCTATCTAGTTAGCACTTGTTAGAAAATTCATCTGAGTACTCCTTCAAAAGTGTACTGATAACGCTAATGTGCTAAGGTAGAGCTTTATCAAATTTTTTCAACGTTGCGCAGCACTGCCGTGATTCCTTTGTAATTAAAATACCGCATATAATTTATTTTTTAAGAATGTCATTGGCTTAAGCCCCTGATTATCTGATATATTAAGAAAGAGAGGTTCATTTACACATGTGTTTTTCGATTTTTCAATTACCATTTTCTAAAATCAGAAAAAAAAAATTTTTCGCTCCACCCTATTTTATACTTTTTAGACTTGCTTTATAGACTCTAATGTATACTTGATATGTTTTTAAGTTTAATTAAATCATTTTTAGTAGTAGTTCTGAATAAGATATGTATGCATATGCGCTAATGAGGTAGCTTGCTTAAGTCTTTTGTTTTTCTTAAAGGCATACATTCGTACATCGGTTTCGCAAATGGAGTTTTTAAGTTTTCATTTATATTATTAAATGTTGTTAAGAACGAAAGTAAAACTTATTGGCTTATATTATTTATATAAGATATTACTTATATTATTATTATAATTCGTCGTTACAAAGAGAATTCCAAGAAATTTTTGCAAAGCAATGTTGGTTTGTATGCAACCAAAGGTTTTAATTAAAAAAAATATTTGCTCGTTAAATTATTAAGTGCGCTTATAACAATAAATCTTGATTCTAAATTGATGATAAAATCTGTACAAAAAACTAATACAGACAAATAAGACGACATAGTCTTGTGATAGCAATTTTGGAGATTAAAGGAAGAACTATGTTATTAAGTTATTAAAGTTATTAATTTTATGAAAGAGTTCAAGTTTTCATATCAAGTGTATGGTTTCGAAAAAAAAATGCATTAAAGTTTTAAGTACTTGTCGAACTATGTAACACTGCTGTTCTTATGCGTAATATTTATTTGCGTACGAAATTAACTACAAATGATTACATAAACAAAAAATTCCTCTATAGGAATAATATAATTGATATTCCCCGTATTTGGTAATCAGTTACATTGTTCCTTTGAGAATGTGTTGCCATTTGCATAATTCATGAACTTCACGCGCTTGTTATTGCTACTTAAAATATTAATGGTCGTTTTGTTAAGTTTCGAATTAATTTTGCAGCAATACAAAACTGTAGTCACTACCCAACGAGAAAACTTGGTAGTGATTCAAAATGGGAAATTGCATGTTCCTCACGATTTTCATAGATAAAGTAAATAAAAATGTTTATACGGGTTGATCTAATATTGGTATGTTGTGACTCAGTTAGAACAGTTGTTGTTCTGGAAATGGAAATATGCAACACTCGAGAGCCTCGCCAGAAATTTTCTGCTCCTTTTTATTAAATGTTCTTAATCAATATTTTTCGCTTAAAATTTTAATCTTTATATATATATTTCTACTGTACGTGTGTATGTCACTGAACTCCTCCTAAGCGGCTGGACCGATTTGTTCAAAATAAATCACACCTGATTTTCTATACATTTCTGTAAAGTTTGTTTATTTTTAAGAAATTGGTTACACGTTTTGAAAAAAATAGATAAAAATTCGATAAAGTCGAAACTTATTGCCAAATAAACCTACGCTCACTTGTACAACGGCCCTAATTGACATTTTTTTTTTTAAATCCAGCTTATTACATATTCCTGAAGACCAACCTCAAATATACCTTCACCCAGAAAATTTGAAAAAATTAAAAAAATATAAATTAGGGCCGTTGTGCAACTGAGCGATGATATGTACATCTTATGGATCAATCGCTTAAGTTTGTGGTCACGTTGGTTCGATTTTCGGTTGGCACAAATATATGTTCGAGAGATCTGTAGGTGTGACCAACGATTTAATTTTAAATTAAAAAAAATAAAAGAGATGACTGTTGGTTGTAGCAGAAATTGAAGTCGAGCACTATCGCTTTGAAGACTATGGTTGTACAGACTGTGTCATTGTTTTAAGTGATTTTGCGTTAGCAAAATGTAAGCAAAGCACAAATCGTTCAATAAGATGCAACATAAAGAGAGGTGAATTGAAAATTAAGCGATCGTTTGATGCGAACGAAACGAGCGATAAATAACTCATCACGGCGCGACCTATTTTCCCGGTGGGTAGCTCCGATACCCACATCATTAGAATACAAAAACCTGTATACGATGACCTATATTTCAAAAACATAAAACATAGTCAAGAATACAAGAACAAGCTATTATAACATCATTAGTAAGTGAGGGTAGCTATTTGTTGAGTCATAACATTAGAATATTGACTAACGCACGCAGATTCTTCGCCACTTTGCGTGGCAGCTTCTTTTAGCGCGAACATAATATTTAAATATGCAAATAGCGCATACTGTTGAGCAAAGAGCATACGTTGGAATCTGTCAAGTCTAACGCTTCTTTACTTTCTTCTTTGTATTTTAAACTTAAAATGAATTTGACAAGCGACCTTAACTGTTGTTTCTTAACAAATTTTAATTTGTTACTTTGTCTGCTTTTCTTTATGTTTCTTTTTATGTTTCTTTATATTTTTTTATTTCTGATAATGAGTTAAAACTTAAAGATTTATGTAATACCCGCATTTTACGGCACGCAAAATATACCGAGTTTTGATTAAATTTAGTACAATGGCAATAAAAAAATCTTTGTTCGCATTTTGTCATCGCATTATGTTGAAAGCAAATACAATTTGCATAAATTTCAAATACAACAGTAACAATCAAAACAATAACAATAACGAAGTTCAGTGGCTTCAGTGTTTTTTACACTGCACGAGCGCGTTGAGCCGCTGATGTGACTAAAAATTTCGATGAAGAAGTCGATTGCAAAGTAACTGCGCAACCGGCACACGTTAATCACTTTGACGCTTTTTTCTCATGCATTTATGTTTAATATACATAATAAATGGATCACATATTTTTATTCAAATGTAAACTTAAATTTAAAAATTAAAAAAATGCTCCAAGTAGGGTTTTCTCATAACATAAATCAAGAAAATGTGGGTAAAATTTATAAAAAAATGTAAATTTTCTACATACTGCATACTGCGCTTGGTCAGCCACTGTATCTTAAGGGGTGTAAAGAGTTTTGTTTTGCATTTTCTGTTCGAATTTTTGATGTTTTCAATTACAAGTTTTCCAACATTTTTTTAATCAAAATTTTTGGAAGTTTTCAGCATTTATCGATCTCTTCAATATTTTTCAACATTTTTGACGGCTTCAAGACCTTTTGATTATCTTAAAAATGTTCCCAATTTCACATCATTTTCAACTTTTAGTATGATATTTTGAACTTTTAATTTTAACTAACCAATTTCACATCATTTTCAACTTTTAGTATGATATTTTAAACTTTTTCCATAGCATTTGACATTTTGCGACTGTTCAATAGCTAGATAAGCTTGTATACTCACTTCTTTAAACCAACGCACAAAGGATGCCCTCACAAATTGGGAAAATGAAGTGCACTTATAGTTTTCCACAACTTGATACTTCGGCCAAAAAACGGATTACCACGAAATTGCGAAGGTCTATTAAGTAAAAATGCGCGAAAAAGGAATAAACCCGATGTTAAGCCTGAGGCTACGAGAAATTAGTTAATCAATTTTTCAAGAGTGCATTCCACTATAATATCAAACAATAATTCTTAAGAAAAGAAATCAAAGCAAAAACTTCTTAAGCAAAAGCAGCCACATTGGCGACTCTCTGTGTAGTTCCAGATTGCTTAAGAATAAGCGCAAGTAAAAAAAAAAAAAATACTTTTAAAAACATCAATACCAAAGGCATGGTCTTTATATTTAAAGCAAATAAAATATTACTTTAAAAGTTTTTCTATTGCTGGAAAAAAAAATTTTTTTGTTGCCTTTTTGCTTAATTCGACTTTGAACCAATAGGCGTAATTTAATGCCAAATATATTTAATTGAAATTGTTTTTTTAATCGCCATATTAGCTGTACCATAATGAAACATAATGCGAGTATGTACCTTTAAAAAATTAATCAGCTTTTAATGATAACAATTTTCATGGCATTTTTCATGCTCCCTCATGTGTTTCAAATATATACTTAAATATGTCATAGAAAAAAAAAACAAAAATTAATATCTAATTGCAACTTAATCATAAAAACTTAGAAATCCCACGAATACATTGAGTCTACAGATATTACAGTCGAATTGTTTGTACTCGGACTCGTGTGTTAAGTAGCATTGCCGCTGCGATATTAAATTGCACTCATGACTCCATTGCGACGTGGGGGCTGCACTAAAAGTAGTTCTAATTTTTTTGTTTTATTTCAACATTTACTATGCCTCACGTCATAATTTACATGACTGACGTAATAATGTTTGAGATATATACACGTATGTATATATCTTCAATTCTTGCTTTTCGCTGCTGTTGTTGCTAAACTGAATGATTAAAGAGTTTATTTTTAGCTGTTAATTAGAGAATTTGTCACATAGAGCTTTGTGGTTTGTTAAGCTATTTTAAATGATAAATTGGCTTAAATGTTTTTGTTTTTTAATTTTACATATTTAAGCAAATCTTGTCTACATCCATAAAATCTTTAAAAGTAAGACTGCACATACATGTTAATAGATTTATTAGCGAGTTAGTTGGAGAATGGGAGCGCATGCACTGCAAGTGCTAAGTAAATGATAACAAGATTAAGTTGCTTATACTGGGTAACTTTCATATGCACAGTTTTATTGGAGACTAAGTACTTGAAGTAAGGGATGCAACTGTATTTTTGATATTTAATAATTTGCCAATGATATAAACGAAATATATTTCATTCATGATTCAAGAAAAAAAAAACTAAATTCTAGCAACTATTGGCTAGAACGCTCTAATTAACTAACAAAAATGTACTAATGTAGCATATTGACAAAAAGAACATTGTTTTGATTTTACAAAAACCAATCTATTTTTGTTTCTATCGCTTTAATAAGAGTTGTACGAATTTTTCAAAAATTAGCATGAAATATGGTAATATGGAAATATGGAAACTTGCTAACTTTAACAGAAAAAAAATATGTGTATATATCACCTGATTTTCCAAATTTTATTATATATTAGGGGGCGTTCAAGTATTACGTAACGCAATTTTTAAAGATGTTTGACCCCCCCTCCCCCCATGTAACGCACCGTAACGTTTTCCTTTACCCCCCCCCCCCCCCTCTTAAACGTTACGTAACACTAAAGTGACCATATTTACCTAAAAGTTACAATTATGTTGCGAAAAGTACTGGAAATACATGCGATGTTTATTTTCTTTATTATACCCTACACCGAGGGTATATTCATTTTGTCATTTCGTTTGTAACATATAGAAGGGGGCGTGGGAGTTAAGGAAAAGTACATATATTCTTGATCAGCGTCTTGCAGGCATCTTGCTATTAAAAATGGATTAAATCGGTTTATGGACACGCCAACCGCCCATACTCTATGTATATTTGCACAATCCCATTTTGAAAAAAATGCAACGATTTTGATGAAACTTGGTGATTTAGTGTACATGTGAACTAAATTAGGATTAAGCTAGGTTTCAAATTTCCAAAAATTCCCGTGGCACAGCCCTTAATTTTAACCTTTATACCACCATATCTCGTAAACCCTGCAAGATATTGTGATGAAATTTCTTTGTCCTTTATTTTTTCGACTTTTTGATCGACTTGTAGTTTTTTCAACCTCTTTTTAACATTTTGCATACATTTACGACTTTTTCAACATTTTTCAACCTCTGTTAACCTTTTAAACACTTCACACTTTTTTCGAATTATGCAACCTCTTCAACGTCTTTTTAATATTTATTGAAATACATGTTCTTTCAGTGCAGCGAAGGGTATGTGAGTTTCGGCCTGGCTGAAGATAACACCTTAACTTGTTCATATTGTTATTTAACAAAAAATCACATTTCCTTAAGTTTAAAATATGTTAAAATGGCGAAAAATGAGACGCTTATACCTTAGGTTTTGGTTAACCAATCACGAAGATGATAGTTTAAGGAAATTCTGCTCGTTGAGTGCTTTAATGTGATGTATCATTTATTGCTGTAGCTTATCTAGATCCCGTCAACTTTTATCATTTTAATAAAATGTTTTGGCTGTAGCTGTTCAATAAACATACACATTAAGAAAGAGTTTCATTATACACATCTAATTTCAAATAACCACCCGCTAAAGTAGTTTCACTTCAAAAACAATGTTATGTAACGCGTTGTTCGAAGCCCCCCCCCCTCCCCCGTAACGCATCGTAACGTTTTGCAAGACCCCCCTCCCCCCCTAATTGCGTTACGTAATACTTGAACGCCCCCTTATATGGAAAAGTATGGTTAACCAAAATCCAAAGTTCCAGCTGCAGTTTCTTGCAAGCTTTTTTTTAAACAATTTTTATCGAAATTTATTAAAATAGCATATTGGCAAAAAGTTCATGCAGTATGCTTTCAAATAAACGTTTGTTTGAGGTTTGATATTCTATAAGTGAATTATGCTGATTTTTTGAAAATTGAACTTTAAAAAGTCATAATTCAGAAATTTTTTAAAATTTTAACAGTAAAAAAATACATATCCCCGGATTTCCTTAATTTTTGTACATATTATGTTAGAAAGTATGGTTAACCAAAATCCAAAGTTTCAGCTACAGTTTCTGGATATTGCTGGAAAAAATATTATTTTTTTCTTCACATCTTGCAATAATTTACAATAGTTGTGCTTATAGAGTGAGGAGAGGTGCTTAAATTTGGAAGAGAATTACCTTAAAAAGAGGGGAACAGATAACGGGTGTTTTTATAATTTTTATTCCTTCAGGGATAAAAGTGTTAAAAAAGTCGAAAGTGTTGAAAAGTCGGAAACGTTGATAAAAGCAGTGTTGGCACAGTTATAATGCTCGGAGTTTCACGACTTAGATGAGCATCTTGAGTGTCCATGGTAATAATAAAATAAAAGAATAAAAAAACAAAAAGCTTAAAGCCATGCCAAAAGCTTAGTTTTATAAATATATACTTACAAGCAATTTTTGAACTTTACCAATTATTCGCTGAAATTAAATTTGTTTTGAGCTATGTTTTCTTTTTTGAATGACTTAAGATAAATTTCGAAAAAAGTTAGACGGTAATATTCATTTCAAACTTTTTAAAATGCTTTGTAAAACATGTCCATAAGGTGGAATGGGAGATTTTTGAAATTCTTCTACAAGCTTTCACCATTGATTAGTGCAAAAATATTTTCCGAACCGGATGCGTATAACGCATGACTAGTGAGGTGAAAACAGTCGATTACGCAAATACTTTTCACCAAACGTATACCACCTTTTCATAAGGCACATACATTTTAAGTTACATGTATGATTACCTCAAAATGTATGTAAAAACTGTTTGACTGTGCATACTAAATTTTCTTAAGCTATGTTAGATTTAAGTTAGAAAAAGTCAAAGAAACTTAAGAATAAAAATTATTTAAAAAATAAAAATTCTTATGTATAACAAAAATCAAAAAATGAACAAAATTTAATAATACAAATTCCTAAAATACGTTAACTAACTGATTTTAAAATTTAAAGGTTCACTAATTAACCTGCCAGCCATTTGTTAGCATAAATTTATGTTTTTGCATTAATTATGCGGGTGAAAAATTCGCGCACTTAATATTCAAGGCAAAATTAGGTTAATACGTCAAGTTATGCTGTATTGCACGAATTACCAAATGGCTTTAATCAATCAAAAGATTTTTTTACGAATTATAAATTGTTTGAAAGTTTAGATTTTTATCTTAATGGCTCATTAAAAGTTCAAATCAAAAATCCGTCACGCCTATTTTATTCAACATCGCGATTTGTTGCTGGCAATTAAAATAAAGGGTGCTAAAAAAACGCACTCTTTGCGAAATCTAAAAGGTCCATAAAAGTGGGATTAAAAAATAAAGCAAAGCTAAAATATTAATAACGCATTTATTTTGCGTATGCGCAAGCGCACGCCTTGCTTTTGCATAATGGCGCAAATAATGTATTTGAATAAAATTTATTTTTTTTGCTTAATACACGATTTATATGGTCATTTTTCCTTATTTAGTATTTGCAGTGTTAGTGTTACAATCCACATAATCCGCAACATTGGTCATAATGTAATCTGCATCTGCCGTCTTCAAGGTCAGTCAGTTGCCAGTTGCTGTCTTATTTTGGTTTTCTTTCCCTTTAAGTTTATTTTATTTTTTCTTTAAGTCTACGCTGTGACTCCAGCATACTGCCTGCCACTACGTCCCACTACTTTAATTTCTCATCATTTACATGTTAATTAGTAAGGCTGTCTGATTGACTGACTGGCTGCTTGACTGATCGACTAAGCCAAACTGTTGTGGTCTTTAATTGCAATAAAATTTGCACTAATTAATTTATTGGCTGGTTTTTTTTATGTTGGCTAACTTTGTTATGCAAATGTTTGTAATTTTTTTATTGTAATTATATTGTTTGTAGCAGCAGCCGATTTAAACTGAAAAAAAGAGAAACAATATAGAGATTGAAAAAAATATATAATATGTGATGTGTGGTTTCAGTTCATTCATTTGCATGCAACAGATTTTAATTTTTGTTGTTGATATCATTGCTATGTCTCATGATGTTAGTAATGATTTTATGTTTTTTTTTTTTCAGTTTATAGATTAAAATAGTTTTAAAGTTTTTTTTGCTTTATCTAAATGTCAGTGATGATATGGCTCAATTTTATCAAAGTTCGTAGCTTAACTCTTTTGTTTGTTTCGTATTTTCTCGTTTTCTTTTGATCAGAAAGTTGGCTGATGCAAAAATATTAGATACATAGAAATATTTTTTTGTTACAGTAAACTCAAACTCTTTCCTTATGTACAAGGTCAAAGGTCAAATAAATACAAATTTATTATAAAGTTTAGTTTCGCACCTTTTACATAAAATAACCGAAGATTAGCTTGAGAAAAATTAGATTTATTGCTTATCATTTGAGAACTTTCTGCTAAAAGTGCACCGGAGACAATTATTCATGTACTTCTTAACAACAATATATAGCAATATCAAACAAAAAATTTGAGAATGTGATCGAAGTATTTTCACCACTTCTTTTCTGTAATTCCTTACACATGAGGCTGAAAAAAGTATGCAAGAAGCAGATTTGAGGACAATTTTGTATAAGTTTGTTGTCAAAATATTTTTTTCATAGAATTATGAGCTTATGAGTAATAATATAAACAGTTTTGAGCGACTTTGCACTAAGCAGGAAAAAAATATAGACCATCCACAAGGTCGAGAACTAGAACATTTCATTAGGTTTCTTAACTTAGTAACATATTTAAAAATCGCCAACTTTTGCAATGCAAAAATCTCTACTGACTGAATTACTAAGTAGTTGCATATTAAATTTCAAAGTTATCTGCACATCATTTGCATCATTTATTGATATTAAAAAATGGAAGACTTAAGCTTAAAACTTGAAGTTGATGCTTTGACAGCGATTGAGTGCTTAATTGATATTTTATTGATCGCATATAACACTAGTTTACAAAATTGGGCTTGATCTCGAGATCTGGTTTCTCATAGATTTTTTTCGATGTATTTTGGGGCGTAGATTCCAAAAATGGCAACCATTTTTTTTTCTTAAGAATCGTTTTCGAGATATCCCCAAAAAACCCCTTTTTCGGCACTTTTTTCATTTATTTGACTATATCTCCATGAATTTTTTTTCGACTCAAAAACGACTTTCAGTTTTCGAAAGATATTTGTATTTCCTTTTTAACGATATGCTTTTTGTTTGAATCGGATAATATTTGATGGAGTTAGAAGCGCTCAAAGTCCAAAAAAACTTACTTTTTTGGTTTTTTTTGAAAAACACTAAATTTCAATTGCTCCATTTGAATGAAAAATTCCTTTTTTTTCATATTTTTAAAATTTTAAATGATGGACTATCTTTTTACAAATATTTTAAGTATAATTTGGCGGAAATCGGACAAAAAATGTAGAAGTTATTCGAGAAAACAGTAAAACACTTGCAATAAAATTGAACGAAAATACATACGATTGTGTGTTTGTGAAGTTCCTTACTTTTATTCTCTTTTCTTTTTAGATAAAAAACGTATGTATTTTAGTTCAATTTTATTGCAAGTGTTTTACTGTTTTCTCGAATAACTTCTACATTTTTTGTCCGATTTCCGCCAAATTATACTTAAAATATTTGTAAAAGGATAGTCCATCATTTAAAATTTTAAAAATATGAAAAAGAAGGAATTTTTTATTCAAATGGAGCAATTGAAATTTAGTGATTTTTAAAAAAGACCAAAAAAGTCAGTTTTTTTTAACTTTGAGCGCTTGTAACTCCATCAAATATTATCCGATTCAAACAAAAAGCATATCGTTAGAAAGGAAATACAAATATCTTTCGAAAACTGAATATCGTTTTTGAGTCGAAAAAAAATTCATGGAGATATAGTCAAATAAATGAAAAAAGTGCCGAAAAAGGGGTTTTTTGGGGATATCTCGAAAACGATTCTTAAGAAAAAAAAATGGTTGCCATTTTTGGAATCTACGCCCCAAAATACATCGAAAAAAGTGTATGAGAAACCAGATCTTTTTTCTTGTAAACTAGTGTAATATTTGAGTAGACTTTGAGACTTTGAAGTGATGCAAGTACTTGATATTGATGTAGCATACAGTATTTCTTGTTGTAGTAATATTTTGTAATAAGAAAATGTCAATAACTATTAAATAATATAAAATAAAAAAATCTTGTAATACAATTTGAGTTATTGTTCGTATTTAAGTAAGCAATAAACTATAGAATTTATTGTAAAAAATTTTACTCGTAAATCATAATTTTTCAAACAAATACAGATCACTGCAAAATTATTTTGTATTACATATATTTTTGCAATAGCAAGTAGTCCAGTGTTTGTATGTTTTTTTGAAAAATTATTTAGATTTAAAAAAAATATGGGCAATTTTTCTGAGGATAAATAGTGATTTATTTCCAGGTTTTTAAGCAACCTTTTGTTTTTTCTCCAAAAACATTTGCACCTGAAAAAATATTGGTTTTCGTAATGAATTGAACCAATTTTGATGTTTAGAGTATTTATTTATAAGAACAAATTGATAAAATATATATTTAGAGGGCTTCAGCTTTGTAAAGTTTTTAATAAGGGCATCGCCTAAGTCTAAAGATTTTTTGAAGTTATTAAGGATTTAGATTACAAAGTGGAAGGACTTCCAAATTGGTACATGCAATTTAATGTTGTTATGGAGATATGACCATGATGTTACTTGTTACAAGCTTATCAAGATACGAGTACATATATTTAAATCAACTATGTGCCATCTTTTTCAATACAAAAATCTCCGCTGATTCGACTTATTGCTGACACCGTGTAGTATTTGTTTTTGCTCAATTTTATTGACTTAAATACGTTTCAAATTATAATTTTGTTATGTCATGCATCATGCTGAATTACTTTAAAGTAAAAAGGTATTATGTGGATTATTTCTATTTTTTTTCTGCTATTTAAAATCAATACAAATGACACACTTCAACTCGTACTTGTTGTACGTACATACAACACTCAAAGTATTATTGTGCAATAAAATTTACAAATTGCAATGTTACTCGTAAATTGTTCTGTTAACACACATTGTAAAACAACAATTAATGAGTTGCAATCTATCAGAAGGTTCTTTGTTAAAATGTTGGCACTTTGTATGGCAGCGAGCTTTTGCTGTTAGCGGCTTTTACTTTGACTACAGCACACGCAAGGGTATTTAAGCCAACAAAGACGGCGCAGACAAAAGCAAACGCTTTAAATTAATCTACTTATACGCCTACTATTTTTGAGGTGTAAGCCTTTATTTTTCTTAACACTCTTTTGAGGTACCTAAGTGAGATTTACAAACAGTTTACACATCATTGTTTTATGGTATTACTGTTCAATTGTTGAAATGCAGGAAATGCTGCTCAATAATTGCTAACAAAAAACAAAAAAATAAATAAGAAAAAAATCACTTAAGTGAAATACAGCAGTTTAAAAATAAAAGCAAAACGTATTAAATAATAATTATATACCAAAAAGAGTAACAACAACTTCGAGTACATATTACTACTGGTTAGCCCACAACATTATGGCTTAGCGCAGTATAGATTGACAGCAGCTGTCAGCCACATTTGGAGCAAAGCATAAGAAATATGTGAATATGTACTCGCATGTCTGTATGTAAGCAATCTCTTTCAACAGGTTTAATTTGTAGCTCGTTTGGCGTTTTTTTTTTCTACCAAATTTTTTGGCAATTTGCGGCTTAGATGTAATTCAATCACTAGCATCAATATGTTTTTTTTAGCAATGCAAATTCCTAGAACTCACTTTGTTCGTCATTTTGCAAAGCAATTTTGTAATTCAATCTAATTCATGCTGTTGCTTAGGTTCAATTATTAGACACTTGGAATGTGATGGAAAGGTATTTTGGCTTGTGATTCATTCAATCGTCAATAATGATATTTGATGCGATTAAACAGTGTTTTGCCAAAGCTCTGGGCGTGTAAATAGCAGGTTGCAGCTGGTTTTTCACAGTCAGTGGGTACACAAACAACAGCTGTGATATGTGGTGTGATGTCAATATTAAAATATTTTGAATTTCAGCAGTTGCCGTGCAGTTGTTTGAAGTAATCAAATGCAGCAAGGGTTGCCTGCTTAAGTCTTTTGTTTTTCTATAAATTAGAGCTGCGTTTCAAATACTTTCGCACTTGATATCATCATTATTTTTTGAAACAAATTTCTTTATTACATTTTTATTTAGCACTTGAAATTTATAATATGCAGTTCAATTATGACATGGATCTTCCAATAATTCAAAACTCTATTTATCTAAATTCTGGTATTATGCGGACAGTATTTGTGCTAGGAAATTAAATTGTGCAATGTTTACAGCATTTTGTAATGCAGAACATGGAAGTATAAAATTTTACGAAATCAGAGTATCAAATACTTACTGCTAATTGCAGTTAGAGAAACTTGTAATCCAAAACTTTGATTTTCGTGGTTGAGGATTTTGTTGCGAGAATATTTTAAGTTGCATGTTGGCAACAAAAAATTAATGTTATTCTAAATGTTATTGCATTATTTTAAAAAAATTGATAAAATTAGTCATCGTCTTTTATTTCAAATGTTCGAAAATGGCAAAAGTAAAAAAATTTATTCAAACTATAAAAAGAAAAAAAAAAAATAATTTTTTGACATTAATTATAGACTTGAAATCTTAAGCGTTTTAAAGTCGCACCTTTTGACGAATTTGTGATTTTTTTAAAATCCGCATATCAAAAAAAAAAGACTAAATTATTGAAAAATTGAATTTAAAAACCATGTAGTTTTTTTGTAAAAAAAATAAGCATATGTTCTTGTGGAACAATTTAATCTCAAACATATATTCCATGTAGAAAAATGCTTTTAATAATCACATTATACTTAAGGCATGCATTTTGTTCGACTATTATATTACGATTTCAATCATATCAAGCGGCACATAGCTCCCTTATATTTCTTCTAATGTACGCAACAATTCTCGCATTGAAGTTGCTAAAAAGTATACTGATACTACGTGAGGTTTTCATAGAATATTCCATATGCAAAATATACAAATAATGAAATAAAACACAGGAAAGTCTCATCACAATATGCACAGATAAACTGCTATCCGGTTAATGGTGATAACGCAAATCCCCATCATTATGCATCCAATGTGTTGGCAGCATGTCGCCAGCGCAAGGCGCGCAACATGTGCATTGTTGACACTGCATTGGGTGTTTTAATTTGATATTGAATTTTCCATCAACATCGAACAATGAAGTTATTTACGAATTCTTCTGCCAGATTGACATGTGGGTAGGCGCCACCAAATGCACACAGTTACACATTGTATACAGATATGTATGTGTGTATAGCTATATTTTCATATGACAGCTGTTGTTGTGCAGCGTATTATGCGCACAAGTTGTAAAGTGATCTTGAACCGCGACCGTAGACTATGTGTGCGTGTTAAGCATAAATTATATAACGACTATGACGCACATTGTGCATGTGTATTTGTGTGTTTAACTATTGTTTTTGTAATTATTGCATGATATGCGCTTTGTATTGTTTAGATTTTTATGGTATGATATATTTTTGATTTCTTTTTCTGCAATTTATTATGTGTTTTATTCAATAGCTCATTCTTTTTTTTCTCATTGCAAAAAATTCTTTATGTTGTGGGTGATTTTTGGGTGTGTTTCCTAACAACTGTTTAGTCATTTGTTGTCAATATACAATATGTATTAGATCATACTCAATTATTATTTGTAATTTAAACTGCGAATTAAATATTTTGTGTTTTTTAGATTGGCATTTATTCTTTTTTCAGTAGTGGCGGCAAATAATAAGCTTAATTTTGCACCTTTCAGAATGTTAATTAATTAAATTGTTATGCCAAAAAAATAAAGTATGACAAGTCAGTCGGAATATGATTGACGTGGGTTTAACAATAAAAAAATGAATTATTGATAAGTATGTGTTAAATTTTATTTTTTGTAATTACACTGAAATGTTAATAACATTGGGTTGAACTTTGAAAAATTAATATATTATTTGTGCTTAAAAGTTTGACAATAATTTTAATTTGTTAATCTCATGCTAATCTTGTGTCGCTTCAGTGAATAAAATAAAAATCTTATGGCTGAGAAAACATATAATGTTATAAATTGATATTTCAAATATGAAATAAATTTTTGGGGACAAGGATTTGCTCAAAAGTGCATAACTATAACGTCATGATCGCTTGAAAAGTTC
The DNA here is from genome assembly GCA_949775025.1 of Tricholauxania praeusta. NCBI lineage: Eukaryota > Metazoa > Arthropoda > Insecta > Diptera > Lauxaniidae > Tricholauxania > Tricholauxania praeusta. The sequence continues at coordinate 7,368,653 of OX459028.1, read as the reverse complement.
TTAATAAGAAGTTTTAAATGTCTGTTGTGTATAATTATTAGTTACTCACTTGTTTCACCTAACATAGGGGGGTTAGCACAAATCAAATGAGTTGTTAACGTGCTGCATAGTCCGCCCTTTTTTTAAGCGTTTCGCGGCTTTTAAGGATTAATTATGCCCTGATAGATCCTATCGGATATAGGTTGCCTCTTTTGTAGGTGAGCCAAATAGTGCTAATATTTCAGTTGTCAGACAAGCATTTTTCTTTTCAGACATTGATTTGATGCATGCATGCAATGAAATATCACTTCAGATTTGATATGATCCTATGCTAGCTCATGTCATTCGGCGGCTGTGTTGTTTTTAAGTTTTTTAAGAGCCTAGATAGCTTCTAATATACTCTGTGGCGTAACTTCTTCTTTTGCTAGAGGTAATGTTGCTTGTGCTTCTATTAGTTAATCGGCTTGGTATCCGTAAAGCAGCCGTAGTAAATATTGATCATATTTTTTGATTAATCTGGAAAGGCTTGGGTTACGTGATCATCACAGATTTTTTTTTTATATTTTTATTAATGTATTAATCAAACTTTTCGGCATGTATGTTTTCCCCATCAAATTAAAATTAATTTGTGAATTATATATGTACTACATTCGCCTCTTGTCTTTTAGACAACAGAATGTTTTAAGCTTCATCAGGAAACTTGTACTTAATATTAACTTGTGATAGATTTATACATTGTAAATAGTTTTCTTCTGAAATGAATCAATAAAATAAAATAAAAAAAAAGATGTGACGTAGTACGTGGTCGATCTATATTGTGCTTTCCTACAAACTCACTGCAGATCTTTCCTTTTTGATTTTTCCTCGAATCTTTGTTACAGTCTCTGCAGCTCGGATATATCTAATCTGATTTATCGACTTAACCCTTAGCGGCACCACTTCAATTTTGTAACAATCCGGCACATTGGGGTCTTTCACGACCCCACGTTGAAAAAAAATGTATAAAAAAGCGAATTTTCATTTCCAGGCTTCAGAGCTGTGATTGAATGTTGAGATGACTCTACTCTATGAAATTCAATGATTATAAGGGATATTTTTCAAGAAATGTTTGTGCTACGTGAGGCTAAACTTGAGTATTTATTAGTTCGAAATATGATTTCAAAATTTTCGTTGGGTCGTTCACAACCCAATGGTGCCGCTAAGGGTTAACATAAAATATGTTATCATTTTATGTGTTTGTTTAGTTGATTATTTTAATATTCCTTTGCCTCTTAAGATAAATATAAATACCGTAACATGCATTTTTATTGTTGCAATTAAATTTTCATTGAAAGAAAGTGGCTGATTCGGTATATAAAATAGCTGTAGCTGCTGTAAATCATAAGGCTATCAACATTTTTGAAATTTTTTCAAAGTTATAAGGAAGTATTTGTTGTTGAAAACTAATCTCAAATTTTATTATACTACGCTTTGTGATAGGTAAAATTGCAAATCAAAAATCATTTACTTTTAAACTCAGCAAGCGTTTGGCTTCCTTTCAGCCAAATCTTAAACATAAGTAATCAAAAATTTCCATTATTTTGCTAAGCTGTCGGAAATGTGCACGATATAAACTCATTAATTTAAGCACATTAAGGCAACATTTTTTTTTAATTTTTTTTTATTAATAAGAAGCAGCAACACTTATGATATTATGTTATGCAGCCAAATACAGTTGTTCATGAAAAAAACTCGAAAGTTGAACTAAATTTAATGCAGTATAACACGCTGCATTGATTTCGATTTGTTTTTCTAAAATCCGTTTGCTCGTAGGTATTTCCTTTATTGTTGAGCCATTAAATTAAAAACTCAAAATTTGAAGTGTAAATCTTGAAAAAATCAAGCACCATTTGCCGCTTGGATATGTTAAGCCTTGGCCAAATTAAGCATAATCAGTATGCAAAGCCCAATTCAACATTCAGAATAGAAAAAGCAATTAAGAATGCAACAACAGGCACAAGTTTGCTAAGTATTTTCATTGCTGCGTTCCATTCAATTGCTGCTGCTGCTGTTGCTAATGCGGCGGTATCATTTAAAAGAGTTTTATTTTCCATTATAAATTAACGCCTCAATGCGCACGTTGCACTCGTGCGTAATTATTTTGTGTTGTTATTGTGTTGACTATAAAAGTTATTGCATAATTAATTAATATTTGCTTTCAACATTAATAATATCGCATTATGATAATTTTTATTCACAAAGAACCATTTTTCACTTGGAAATTATTAACCTTCAAAATGCAGCCAAAGCGTGGCCAGAAATGGGGAACGGAAGCTTTTTGCGTCACTTTCAATTTTTAATGTGTGTGCTTTATGATTTTTTTATATGTGGCAGCATTTTATGGTAAAAATTATAGCCTTTTATGTAATAAAAAAAAAAAAATGTGGAAAACGTTGCATGCATGCGCCTTTGTGTGTTGGTGTCAGCTTGAAACTAAGCAAAATTAATTAGGCACAAAATCAACAGCAGCAATAGTACAATCTGTTAACATGTCAGCAGCAGTCCACATTTGATGCGTCAGGGCGTGAAGCCGAAAATGTTAGTAGCCTTCACAGCAAGTTGAATTCGCTCAAAAAATTACTTCATTAATTTCTATTGTACAGGGTTATCAAATTCGTGCTTCCGAAAGTAAGGCGCTTTAAATTTAAAATTCTCTTAAACTTATAATTCATGATATTGTTTTGCATGAAAAACAATTTCGCTTAAATTCATAAAGCTAAAAGATTCATTGTGTAAAATGGCTAATCCAAAAAAAAAATAAAAAAATGCAACATCGAATAACACATGCTTTTTAAACCTTAAATTGGAAGACCCATTACTTAAATTTTGTTATACTTTTTAAAGTTTTGCTTGGCTGCTTGTCAACAGCTACATTAACTGCAACATTGTTTGAGCGTTAATCTGTGAACCTTTCACATTAAAGTGTTAAGTTTGATTTAAAGTTGCATACGATTACGCATAAAAACAAAAGACTTAAGCAACGAACGCATTGTGTTTGTGATATTAAAATAAATCAAACTAATGGCTTACTTTTAGCTTCTTTTTTTTTTGCAAAATGACATATGGTAGCGTATTTAATATTTAATTCTCAAGGCTTTGCCAACAATTAAATTAAATTTATGTAACTTAAATGTTAAATAGCACCAAAAAAGATATGTATTTTTGATATTACTAATCAGAATAATCGTGGCACATGAAAAAGAAAAATTTTCAATTAATGGAAGCAATTACTGACCTGCACTGTTTTGTTAATATATCTTATCAATATAAAAATATCCCAATACATACTAGGAAATCATCATGAGAAATGTTTTATAAGCTCGGCCAAAATTTTGTGCGGGAAATTGCGGTTGTTTTTAGTGATTTTTAATAGTTTTTTGAGCTATTTTCCATTTTGGAAAAAATCTACTATGAAGGAGCTATCGAATTTTGGTTGATTTTGAAAGAAAATATTGTCCAACAGATGTAATTCTTCCAATAAAATTTTTTTACGTGCGATTTTCCTTTTTTAATTTGAGTAACATATATTTTTCTGAAACTTTTTTAAATATAAGTTAAACCTCTAAACGACCAGAGCTACTCGAGATAGTCATGGAAAAACCCAATTTTTTGTCAATAACGCTTTTATTTTTACTTAAGCTGACGACAGTGCCTCAGAAACATATCTAGGTATGTTTCTCAAAGTGCTGTCATCAGATTAAATAAAAAATAAAAGAATTATTGATAAAAAACGATTTTTTCGAAGAGTGCCTCAGGACACTCTTACCGATTAGAGGGTTAAGGTTTCAAGGATATTTTACTTTACATCAGTGGCTTAACTAAGGTTATTGGTATCTGGGGCTAAAAAAGACACTTGCCGCCCACTTTCGTTGTAAAATTAAGACATTTTCATAAGAAAGTAGAATTTTAGGTACTAAAAAAGGGCATCGGATTGTCTCTACTCACTTTTCATGAAAGATTCAAAACTATATCCCGAGAAATATTTTGCCACCCCCAAGCCATTGCTTCGGAAGTGACTCCCCCTTTCGACCATTCTAGTTCTACTACTGCGTTACATCGAACTCATTCAGAAGCGAATTATTTTGGCCATTGAACCTTTAATTTGTTGATAATTTTTTTGAGCAAAATCAACACAAAAACTTGAAAAAGACATAACATTGGTAGAAGGCCAAAAACCATCAAAAAATTTTCATATAAAATTCTTATGCAAATTGGTATTAGTTTTATTTGAAAAGTAGCTCGAAAATAATTCAAGCAGATCTTCATGAATTTGTCAAACACACTCCTTTCTAATTTGATATCCTTCTGAAAATAGGATATCAAGACTTGGGTGTTGTTTTCAGAGGAAAATCGATTATGCTTACGAAATATAATATGTATAAAGCCCTAATTTTTTTGAATTTTTTGAGAGATTTTTCTATATATTTTGACCGATAATTTTATAAGAGATTTTACTTGCACCCAATTTGTTATGCTGCTACTGTGTGTGAATAAAATTTATAGACTATCAGTTGGAAAGGCGATAATTGAACGTGCAATGAGTGATAAGTTTTGATAGCAAACCTCACATTGAAGACAGAAAATTTAATTTTATTCCCTTTAGACATTTTTCAACAATGCAAAAACACATATAAAATAAAAGCAATAGCACATTTTTTAACTGAGAATATAACTTGTGAGTTCGCAATAATATTTTTGAGTGGTTTTACAAATGTGACCCTGTTGAAGTCATAAATTGACGCAGATTGAAACAAAAAATGATAGATGATGAAATCACAGATCGACTGCGGAAGAAGAAAAATATTAAAATTTTATTAATTTTATGAAAGTTTTGCAAAAAATTTCTTAAAAAACTGTACTATTAGTGAGCATCACGTTAAATTGATGGAGAGAAATGGACTAACATTACAGAACTATTTCTTCGAGAATCTTATATTACAGCAAATATATCGCTTTTGATTTGGATCTACTTGACCCATGGGTAAATCTAAAGTTGCGCACAGCTTAATGCCAAAAACTTGCCTATATGTTATACAAAACTCGAGTGGCAATTTTTTTTTTTAATATGAGAAAACTCATTGTAATATTGTGTAACAATTTATAATTGATGATCTTTTACGTTTTATTGTACAATTTAAAGGAAAAAACAAAATATTCACAATTATTTGATCTCGCATTTGTTTGTTGCTCTTGTTCCATCTTAGACACGCCTGCTATGTTATCTACTGTGCATTTCATTGCATTGCAATCAAAAAAATGTACAAAAATCAAAACCAAAAAAATAAATAAAAACAATAAAAAAACTAAGTAGCAAGAGCAGAATTTATTAAAAAAAATAACAAACTTAAAAAAAAACTAAAAAAAGGCAACGTAACAACAACAACAACAAAACGAAACTTTCACTCTCATTTTATTTCTCAGCGCTGGAAATTTCAGCACGCAGCACCCAAGTAGTAGCAACTGAAGCAGCAACAACAACAAGTACATTTAACTGCAACAATAATAATGGCAACACCACAGCATTGGCATGCAACGCAAGTTCAAATTCAACTTCAACTCTCGTACTTGTATTTGTTTTTGCTTTGTATCGACATATCTACAAGTAAAGTAAAGCGATCAAGTGTAGATTTTGCTTGTAGTTTTTAGCACTCACGTTCGATGTGAAATGTTGATAACCTAGTAAAAGGAAATCAATTCAAATTGGCGTTATGTGTACAGCTGCAAAATGAAGTAAAAAAAATGCTCCCATTTCATGCTTAGGATTTAGATTTAGGCCTAGAGACAGGCAATTTGTTTTTGTTAATAATTTGTCAAATGCAAACTCGTAATAATCGCACTAAATCAAGGTTCATACATTGTTTGTTGATACGTTGATTGTAAAACAATAGACTTAAGCTGCGAACTCGATGGTTTGCATGAAGTTGCAAATATAGAGAGGTGACTCAAATTAAAAATGTAAGCACACACAAACAATTGCTGCTTGGCTTTTGTTAGCTATATGATATGTGATATCAATTTGTCATTAGATTTGTATAACGTGTATATTGGATTTGCATGGATTAAGAATAAGTGTCAAACATAGAAATTCAACTATTGTTAAGTGTTGCACCTTCGCCGATTTCGTTTGATAGCCATAGTTAATATCATATTGAAATGTCAATGCTTAGATTTCTTAACAATGTGGGCTATGTGGATTTACTAAACTGTATAGTTGGTTGATATATTTTTACTCCATTCTAGTGTTGATTAGATCCTGGCAAAAATTCTCCGAAAGTCTTTAATTTGTTGGTAGTTTATATAATGGAAAAAACCCCATTAAAATAAAATACTTTTTGTAACCAAGAAAGACATAAATATTGGAAATGGAGCAGGAATCATGAACAAAGTAAAGCGATTTGAAAATCAAAATTTTTGCTGACGAAAATTATAAAAAAATTATTTTACAAAAGTCTTAAAACTGAATGGAAGAATCCATATATTAATCACAATAAGGGTTACCAAGCGACCGAGACTTACTCAATTTTTTCTTAAAGCTAAAGGCCTGGTACGAACTTACAAATCTCTGAAATAGCCGAGAGCTTGACGATATTTTTTTGAAACAAATCTTAATTTGTTTGTTTAACCAGCAAAAAGAAAAAGAAAACTTTTAACCATTTTACGAATTTTTTAATATTGCTTACTAAAAAAAAAGATCATGCAACAAAAAAACTGTTTTTTTAAGAGGCTGGGAATTGTTTCTGTAGACTGATCACAGTTATCAAAAATGCCTTCAATCAACACCCAATCCAAAGTAGTTTTGGGACAAGTCTCATAAAAATTTTTCTTCTTAAAAATAACATAATAGTATATATTTTTAATGTTTCTTGAAAGCAAAACTTTTTTAGATGAAAATTTGTTAGCATAATGCAATACCTAAATTACGATTATAAAAACTCTCTGTTGCAGTTTAAAATTGAAACTCATACAAAAATGCTTAAGGTACATACTCTCATAGCAGCTATTTTGATAATTTTCCTAAATGCAACAAGCTGCTTAATAAATCAAACAAACATTTACAAAACTATCAAATTTTCAACCACAATTAGCTTATTAAAATGATAATCGATGCTCATTACGCGCCCCAGGTGACTGAAGATAATCCGCAACAATTAATTTGCTAACGCTACTTCGCACAATCGCTTCATTTGAGCTGTGAAAGACTTAAAAAATTAAAAAAAAAAAAAAAAAACCAAAAAAATATCATCACAAAAAAGTATTAACCACAAATGATGATAATGAAGTTGATAGTGACAAAATCTTTAAGCTTATTGTAGAGAGCAACAAAACGATACTAAAAACCGGTAGCTATGAGAGCTAAAAATTCAGCAGCAACATTTGAACATCGCAGACGTTAATTTTTTTATACGCTGTTGCATGCAGTAACAATTTGCGCGCTAAAAGCAATGCTGTTTGCAATGAATTTTGTTACCGGGTTTCCGTTTGTCACTGATTACATTGAGCGTATTATTATTTACAGCAGCTGAAAATAACAACATACACACACACACATACATATGCACAAGCAAATGAAAACAAAAACAAAGTTGCAATGAATGAGTAGACAACAACGGCAGCAACATCAGCTGCAACATGGATTGCATAATTTTTGACTATGAGCAGAGACAACATGTTGTCGTTGCTGTTGTTGAGCATCTTCGTTTTCGGACAACAGTGCAGTTATGTTGTTAATGCATTTGTTGTTGTTATTACTCCATTGTGTTTGAGTGTGCGCACATGTTTTGCTTGATTTGGCGAGTGCTGTTGCTGCTGCTGCGCTTCACCTTGACTGTGAATTTTTTTCTTTTTTTTTTTCAGATAAAAATAAAGTTTATGCGATTGCTTCGATGAAGTTCAACATATTTCTTGTTTTAATACCTCCTTTGAAAACCGGCATAAAACGTGCATTTTCTTTAAAATGTCACAAATGTGTTTAGCTTGCAACTTGTTGACTAAGTGGTATTCATCGTCAATGAAGAAGTCAAACGCTTTAAGTAGGAAAAAATAATCGACTTTTACGAAATATTAAAAATTGCAAGTGTTTTTACTTGCGGATGCTTGGCTGTAAATGGACTTGACTGACTGATTGCAACGGAACAACGGAAATCAATCAGTTGGACATAAAAAATATTTACTTAACTTTCTAATGAACTATTTATGATCAAAATATGAAATTTCAATATTTTTAAAATTCTATTTATGTAATATCGATTCAACAATATAAAGTTTGGTCAAGTCATGCAGACCACGCCAAATTGGTTTGGTTTATACATTAGACCGGGTCGATTTGTATGAAGCAAAATAAAGTCAGCCAGATCCGACTCAAAAGTTAAAAGGACCCTTAAAAACGAAATCTGTATAGTTTTTTTTTCGTTCCGAGAAAAATCAATGGAGCACTTTTGATTCTCCTGAAGGTCCTTTTTGGTTAAAAAAAACGAGTTTTATGTTTTCTTCACAAAATGAATACTTGAATTACATTTGATTACATTCTTGCAAGCAATTTGAAGTTAAAAAATTTTAAATTTTTTTTCAGCTATAAATAATATTTAGTCCCAAAAAAATCTAATTTTGGGACTGAATATTATCTATAATAGAAAAAAAAATTAAAAATTTTCAACGTCAAATTGTTTACAAGAACGCAATCTTTATTTCTCGAGTAAATTTGGGTATCCATTCTGTGAAGGAATAAAAGTTACCAGCAAAAAACACGTTTTTTTTTAGCCAATAAGGACCTTCAGGAGAATCAAAAGTGCTCCATTGGTTTATCTCGGAACGAAAAAAAAAAATTACACAGATATCGTTTTTAAGGGTCCTTCTAACTTTTGAGTCGGTGTTTGGATGAATCTATATTTCGACTTGGTCTAATATACATATAACTTAACTAAATATTTAGTATTTATTTGGCTGATAGTTATTATTTGAAATTTGTAAGCTTTCACGTAAGATATTTCATAATGTGCTTCATTTTTTAATATGTCTACAGTTTTTGAGATAGTTTCGGAAACAATTTTTAAATACTGAATTTTTGATGACACCTCTATCTATTAAAAAAAAAACATCTTTTCAGTTTCAGTTACATATTTTTTTCAAGAATACAGCCAAAGTTTTAACTCAACAAAATAGTATATCAAAAAAAATTTTCAACATATTAATAGTTTCAACATAAAGTATTAATTCTTATTAAGAAAATTCAACAAAAATCCATGTTTTTCACTCAATTAATATTAAGAATCAATATATCTAACAAAAAATAATTTTTATTTTCAAAATAAGAAAAACTTGATATTGTAAAGTTTTTTAAAATCATTCGAATTTGCTGGCTTTGAAAGCATATGGCTAAGAAACTTTCGATACTGAATAATTGCTGTTGTTGGATTTAAAAATTCAAGCAATCGCTATTAAAAATTTCAGCTTTGATTTGGGTAAAAAATACATTGTACGATTGTTGCAATAAAATTATGACATAAGAAAGGAAATGGCATAATATATGATTTTCCTTTAAAAATCAAGTTATAACCATATATGAGACCACACAAAAATTTATTGCAAAATACCACATGCTATAATAACAACAAATAACAGCTGCAGCAAATGTTTCACAAAATCAGAGTAAAAACCGCAGCAACAGCATAGTGGCACTTTTAAACAACATCAATTTTTAATAAAAAAAAAAAAAATAAAATCAGCGTAAGTCCGGTGAAGACAACAAAAAAAAAAAAGAAAAGAAAAAATGAAAAACTTTGTAACAATATATATATTATTTAACAATTTTTCATACCAGTTTATTGCATATGTGCAACAGCATCAACAGCAGCAGCAGTGGCAGCAAAATCAACGCTATTACGTAGGTGCGTTTGCAACGCCTTGTGCGCTTGCGCAGTTGCTACTATCAACTTATGCTGCAGTAAAAAATGGAAAATCTGGTTTTTGCCTTCAATTACCTTAAGTGATTTAATTTTTGTTTTGTATAAAATTTTTAAATAAAATTGCGCAGTTTCTGTTGTTTTTTACATGCAATTTGCAATAATTTATTTTCTTAGAATGCATTTTTAATATTTTACCAAATTGGTAAAGTCAGTTTAATTGGAAGTCTTTGAAGTAGCATAGGTATCATTACAAATTATTGGTTTTTTTTGTGGTTACTTGTTCTTACTGGTCAATTTAAGCCAATACGAAAAGTCCACAAAAATTGTGCTCAATACGAAAAGTCCACAAAAATTGTGCTCAAGGCTGAAATATTGTCAGTTGCATAGCCTTCTTTTCATAGTTATGTATAATGGGCACAGCAACACTTAGATTTCTTTTTTACAACTTGCAAACTTTATGGTGCACTTTTTTTCTATTCGTCTTTGGATTTGTAGAGATTTAGGACATTACGAGTATAACTGAAAACTATAGAATCTGAACAAAGAAGTATTCAATTTTGCTAACTTTTTATGAGCTGTGTTCGACTAGTTGATAATTATCATATATCATTTCGGCATAGGTCAAACCATCATTACGCTACAATTTCTCAAAACTTACGAAAATTTTAAAAACTTACATGCAAAATATTTTTTTATCTTTGCTTATTTTAGGAAATATATAATATAACTAGGAATGGTGGAGCCTAATAAAGGCAGCCATATGTGCATTTTATCAGTATCAAAAAGGTGAAAACTAATTGAGAAATTCCGGATTAGGTATGGAAAAGATTAGCCATTAGGGAAGCCCTATAAGATCTTGTCCAGTTCTGATTAGCTTAGTCATATCAAAAACTGATCAGTGCCATGGCTCATTGCATTACCAAACCTATCCGGGCCTGATACGATTACCCAAGTCCATACTGGATCTCAACCGTATGCGATACGGACGAACATTTATACTCGGGCTGCTTAGCTTTATTATTTTTGAAACACTCTATATATTTATTTTGCCCATATCAACCGTACTATCAGCTTATTATTACAAAATTTTGATAAATGAAAAATATTTCTAAGTGTAGTTATTGATCCACGAATGGAGTGAAATATTTTTTTTACACATTTTACTTTCAGACTTCATGTTTTCTTTTTTACTAGACATTTGCAAAACTTTGCAATACACATGTTTTCGCTTTTATAGATAGATACTTTTGCGTACAAAAATCCCACAAATTTGCAAAAAACATTAGAAAAATTCCATTAAAATTTAGTTTCCATTCATGAGTCCATATAAAGTTATTATTGCAAAGAAAAAAGAAGTCATAAATGGCATTATTACACTATGTGTCATGTGGGCGTATTGAAACCTACAAATCTTCAGCAAATTGCTAGATAAACTCAATACGAACATGCATTTGTTGACATCCATTCGTAGTGTGGGCTTTGAAAGTCCATTTTGTTTTCATTCGCTTCTTTGTTTTCCGCTTTGAATGAAACTAAAAATTGTGGTTTAATTTTGTTGTTGACTTTTTGTTTCTTTTGTTGCGGTTGCGCCGTAAATCGACAGCTGATTTAAGTATGTACACACATATAAGTCTTTAGAAAATAGTTAATTTTTTTCTAAATTACCATAAATTATTCGCGAGTTAAAAAAAATATAAAAATTCAAGGGCTATGGCTGCTTTCATTTTGATTTGTCCAAGCGTAAATAGCCTATTTTAAGTAAATGACACACCTATTCTCAACTTGAGTCTCTTCATTAGCCTTAGCTGTAGAATTAAAAAAAAAAAAACAACCGGAAGTAGCAAAAATGACAATAAAATTGTTAAAAATATATAATACACAACTCAAATAAAACAATGATAATTCTTAACTAAAAACTTAAATTCACTAAAAACTTATAGAAGAAAAACAAATAATTGAAAAACATGTGGTAGATTTTGAAAAATGTTCCTTGTACCAAACCATTTCTGTGAAAATGATTTTAAGTTCAAATTTTATCAAAACTTCCCCAGAATTTTTAATTTACCATAAAGTCGAAAAATATTTAGTTTTTTTCTTTTGATTGAAATGTTTCTTAAGCGAAACATGATATGAAATGACCACAATATAATGACATTTTTTATCATTTAGCATAGACAGACAGCGTCATTTTACCAAAAGCTTGGGAGGGGGGGGGGGGGGGCGCGAGAGTTTAAATAACAATCGAATCGATGATATTTTAAGCTAAATCAATGTAATTAATAATAATATCAGATCCTTGGGAGCAATGCCCCCCTAGCCCTACCCAATTGATGCCTCTGAGAGCAGTTTTAGAAACTAATAAAAAGACAATTATCAAAAAAAAAAAAAAATGTAATGATAGCGACTAATAATTTTTTTTAAGTTTTTATATTATTTTTTTCCATTATTTTTTCGCCAAAAGTACGGTAATAAATAGGAAAAAGCAACAGGCAATGATACTGAGTTCAAATCTGACTGCTCTCTGAGGTTACCCGGCGCGACAGCTTATGTGCAAATAAGAAATATTCCAAGAAATTAACTGATGTGATTAAAAATATCGTAATAAGGGCATACCACCGTTGGCCTTGTTAAAAATTGAATACCTTACACCGCGTTAACAGTAAAAGTAACAGACAGGCAAAAATACAGACCAGACAGCACTAAATCAACCTGCCACGTCCCCTTCTATGCGTTACAAACGGTATGTCAAAGTGAATATACCCCGATTGTAGGGTATAAAAAGCAGCTGATTGCAAATTTTCCCGGCGTAAGGAAAAATTTAAGAAAATATTTAAAAATTTGAAAGAGTATTGAAAAAGTTAACAAATGTTGGAGTCAAAAAAATTGATAAAAGTTTACAAGCGTAAGGCAATTTTTATCTATTCAGCCACTTCAGTTTAGTATGGGTTTCCTTTCACACCCCTTAGAGAAGATGTTTACACATCCACAAAATGTTGCTAAGACTGAAATTTTTTTAGTGAGATCAAATGAGTGAAAATACTAAAAGCATTCGCTTCACCCATAATAGTCTGCATGTTTTTATTAATTATTATTTAATAATATTGCTATTATTATTTCCTAAGGCTATAATTATATATTTTGTCGCTTTTGGTTTTTTCCTCACATATATGCCACTCAATATGTGCAACATGAGGTCTATAAAATGTAGCATGAAACGCAACACAGTTGTCACAGTTTGTTTTTCTTTTATGATGTGATTTTGTTCATTTCCGTTGTTTTATTGAAAGTTGGTATGTCACTACTAAAATAAATTCATTAATTGACCGAAAAATCAATACAAATATCAGTAACGTAAAAGGCATTGAATGTACTTGCAAAATAGCAATAGGTAAGGCCTTTGGCTAAAACTTTGTTGAGAGATGTGTTACTTAATGATTATGGCACTTAATATTACCTTAGATAACGTATAATTATGGTTACAAAAAATACAAATCATTGTCCATATGCATCTATCTAAAAATCAAAAATATTTAAAGGTTTATTGCCAATATTTTGAAAATTATCATTTTTTTGCATAGAACATATGATCTAATCTGTTATGTTTAGCTCAAAAAAGTGTATGTCGTTTTAGCTAAAGTTTATCTATCAATTATGTGATGGATCTCCTTCTTCTCCTGCATTTTCAACAACTGACTGTTCACGCTCATTTGCTTTGGCCTCTTCTTTACCATAATCACCGAACGTCAGATTTACATCAAATTCTGAACTCTTAAAGATGCCAAGCGGTGTGTAATTGTACTTCATTGGCCAGATCTTATTATCCAATTCACCCTCTTGGATTGTTAAGCTGTCATAGCTGATTGAGAAATCATATAAATCGCGATAAAAACGCTTTGAAGTAAACACCAATTCAAGTCGTTGAACTTCAGGCAGCAGCTTATTGTAGACATCAGAACGTAAATATTCGTCCGAATCAGCTGAATCTACAAAAAGAAAATACTGTTGGAATATTTTAGAAATTCCTAGATTCAAACTAAAATCTTCTCATTATATTAATTAAAATATATCGGCACCAAGAATAACAACTCAGAGTCTTGACTAGATGCAGAAAACTTTAGATCATAAAGTACAAAATTTTTCATCGATCTTAAGCGACATCTAAGTATTCGTGAAAGGTGACCTTAACTCCATATATGCCTATTTCATATTTTGAAATAAGCTATTGAACTGTATGATATTTCATACGGCAATCAATTTTCTTTCATTCGCCAGCGTACACTTACAAATAATGCTAATTATGACGTATGTGTGTCTTTTATTTACCATCTGCTCTTAATTGCTCTGACAGCGTTTTGCATAGCTCATGCAGCTTTTCTTTAATCTTCCAATGTTGTAGAAACATCTCATACTCATCGTTTGGTGTAGCAGCAGGAAATTTTTCATTTACGTTAACAGGCGCTGTTCGACGACAAATGAACGCATCAAAGTAAACCTAACGAAAGTAAGGACCATTAGAAATTTGAAGCTTTCAAGTGTAAAACCAAAACCGAAAATACAAACGCTTTTGATTTTATCTTCCACCAAAAATATTCGTGTTGCTGTCCAACAATCGTTATAGTTAGTCAGAAGTGTATTGAAGAATTCATCTACCATATCTTCGTCACCCTCAACCACCAGCAATGTAACTTCGCCCATGCAGAGAAACAAACCATTGAGCTTATCCTCGGTGAAGGTTTCGTTCTCAACATGAATGATGATACTCTCCAGCAAGTCCCTGAAGTTTTCATAAAAATCTTCCTTCCTGGACTCCAAATCGGAGGGCATGCTTCTTAAACTCTTTATATCAGACGGCTTCTCAACGTTTTTGCCAAACATGAAAACACGCTGAAAGAAGATTTCCTGCTTTAGTTCAAGCAACTCGTCACGCACTAATTCAGCCAGGGACTTGCGTATTGTATAGTCAGCTTCTTGCCTGAAAGCTGCACGTGATGGTCGGGTAAAACGTTGAACTTTAGAAAAGCGTCCCTTTGACTTAATCTTTTCCAGAGTCGATTGTTGACCGGGTGTACCGCGACTCATGGCTAACGCTTTGCAGTGCAAATAAATAAAGTTTTAAGAATATTACGTGCTCCCGCACGTTGTTTTCAATTCAAAATTTACTGTCAACAAGATATGAAAATAACTATCTGACATTTTTCCATAGCTACTATATTTCGTTTCATGGCCTCTACGTACATTCACTGGTATCGATTTAAGTTTTTATCGGTTGCCTAGGGATCGTTTAGTAAGGAGCTAAGTATGTAGTTCGTTTTTTTAATAAATGGTATGCACTTTTAACGTTTTTATTAAGGGACTCAAGCTGTTCTTTCACAAATCTGTTGTACATTTACCATATTTTATTTTTAAGATTTTTATTTACTTGAAATATTATTGACGTCTTTCTCTAAAATTGTATTCGGTGAATATGCCTAACCTCGAAAGTTTAATATTCCAAGCCATCATATCAAAAAGAACAAAAATATCAGTGAATTTTTTTTTCTCTGTGGTGACCGTCAATTTTTACTAAAGAAATAGAACTTAAATTCAGAAATGAAAAGTCTCAAATTATGGCGCGTTTTACATAAAAAATTAACGCACAAGATTTGATTTCCCTTTAGATCATTGGTTCCCAAAGTGGTCCAGGTGGACCCCCAGGGGTCCATGGAAGACTCGACGGGGGTCTACGTTGGCGTTTCAAAAAAATTGGGGTTCACAATTCGTAAGCGGAGGTTCACGAAAATTTATCTGCTTTCGATTGTGAGAAGCTAAAATGTTGGGTTAACTTCACCTATCAATGTGGACAGATAATATTTTAAGAAGCTCATCGACTGTTACTTGCAAAAACTTGCACATTCCATATTTAGTACAACGTGTCGGAACTCAGCTGTAAGGCAAATTTCCATAGTTAGATCTAATCTTCACATTTTTAGTCGAGTTTTGGGAATATAGTAAAAATGTAGCTGCAGGGGGTCTACCGGAACCAGCTAAATTTCGAAAGTGGTCTATGAGAAAAAAAAAGTCTGGGAACCTCTGCTTTAGATGGATATTTTTTTATAGATTTTTTTTGCTTCACGCTTAAATTTGGAAGAAAATTTTCGTAACTTTAAGGTTTTTGGTCATCGGGTTCCAGGCCTTGGACATTGATCTTTAATTTAATAGGTTTTAAGGTTTTAGTCATGAAGATTACGAAAGCTTTAATGATATGACTGAAAGCAACAAATAAAACAATTCATTAATTAAGTCAACAACAAACCTCATTCAATTTTGCATTAACTACAAACCGTAGTCATTCAGAATAAAATAGCGTGGTTAATATTTTTGCTGTCACACTTTAGCATTCGTTGTGGTTGAAATGAATTAATCACGTACCATTGTCGTCTCGACTAAGTTTGTGGTAGAGTAACAATATTTGCGTAGTTTTGCTGAGAGATCCAAGAATAATTTTTAATAAATTTTATATTGTAAACTTAATTTATATCCTAAACTTAAGAAAAAACAAATGTTTTCAATACCCTCACGATAAATATATATTCCAGTTTGATGAATTCTTTTTTTCGCTTAAGTCAGACTCTCAAGATAGTATATTCCATCATTATTTTATCTTCAATAATTGGTTCATTAGGAGAGTTATATCAAACTTCTTCATGTAAATTATTAGCATATTCATCAAATCTTCATTTAGAATGAGTATTAACAGCCTTAAATAACAACTTAAGTAATAACTGCTTGTATTAAGCAACCACGCTTGTAATTGATAACACAACATCATGACAACTTTGCTGTATCAACTACAAACGTGGTTGAATCAACAATATTTGTGATCATCAACTCGCATCAGTTAGTTGATTCATTGGTTGATATGAAAATTATTTATCAATAATGGAGCGTGGCTAAATGATTTTATCCACGTTATGCTAAAATTCCTTGACTTTCGAGTACATGGATACGTAGCTAAAATAAGGGACTAACCCATGAATTTTCTTATTTTCATTTTTATACTTTTTTATTAACGCCTACTTTTCGTATCATATATAATTTCAGTTATGCGCAGCTAAACTTGTTGAATGTTCTTGGGGCTCACCCGGAGAAGGACAATATCACATACAAACCGATGAGGGACCCGAACGTTATTTTCGCTTCCAAACCGATAATGGACAGTTTCGCAAAGAAAAACGATTAAAGGATGGCACCGTCATAGGTATGCTCTTTCACTCGATACTCATAATTTCATAATAAGCTTCCGCATACTTTCCTTAGGCACTGAAGCTTGGATAGATGCTGCAGGATTTTTGCGACAGAAGGATTATATTGCCGATACCGAAGGCTATCGAATACTAAAATCCAAAACAGTTTTTGTTGGCCAGGGCAGACCAATTGAGGTGCATATATACCATAAAACAAAATAATTATTTTTATTCATGAAAATATGAAATTCTTAAAATTGTAGGATGCCATTAAGTCAACCAAGTCTGTACCTGCTCAATCTGGTATCCTTGTTGATGGTGCTCATGGCCGCCACAATAGCATTGCCCATTCGACGGAGCACAAACACAGTGACAGCTTTATTTACTCATCAACACCGATTCCTATATCGTCGACTACACCCACACCGACTTCAACAACGACTGTGGCACCGGCGCGTGCTTCTGGTTACCTCTCGCCTGCAGAGGCAGCCAAACTCGAACCAACGCCTTATCTTGGCTACGACCACTATCCTGACGAACTGCCACAACACTACCCAGTGCGACCCGTGGTGCATATACGGCCACATTCTGAGCCAATTGACACTGGTGACTATGTTGGTGATCAACAAAATACGCTCGCTGAACACGATTACTATACGTCAAGTGCACGCCCCATTTTGGCACCAGCCCCGTCACGGCCTTCGCTTTCCATGCAACCACCACTGCCGCCAAGTCACCGTAGACGCATACGTCCTATAGCTGTTGCACCTACAACACCAACACCAATCACTGCTCAAGAGGCGGCAGCAGCGCCACCATCTTATTCATCATCGACACCATCAACTGTGTTCGTAAGTGGTTACTCCACGCCATCGCCGTTCGCTGGCATCTCTCCCAGTACTGCAACTACTGCTGCACCTGGTTACTATTATGCGCCGCAGCCAACGACGCCGGTCAGAGTTGCTCCATCAAATAATGTGGCGCTTCCGTATGATATTAATAACTTGGAGGTGCTGCAGCCGCCACATTTGCCGACGCACTACCGCAACAGGGGCCGCCCACAGCTGCCAAGTCAAGTGCATAGCAACGCAATTGGTGCTGACTATGAGTCCCCACCGCCGCTTGATGGCGAATATGATGGTGTCGCTGCGACGCGTAACGGCTTCCGTTATTACCTGCCACGTCAGTATCATGAAGAAGAGAATTTTGGTGATCAGCAACGGGCTGGTAGCTTTGGCTACGTCGATCCCTTCGGCATACGAAGAGTTGTCTATTACAATGCCTCACCTGAGCGTGGTTTTGTGCATCGTAAGAATAATCGTTATGTCGGTTTCAATGCGGCGCCCTATGATCCAAGGCCGACGCCGTATTAACATAGGGACACACATTTTCCAAATCATCATCATCAACGTGAGAATTACAAAACGCCCCGCCCAACGTCCATATCTAATCGCTTAACCCCTTAATTCAGTTAACAAAAACTAGCCAAAGATGGAGTTATGCGGGTAGTTTAAGGGCTACATCTCGATACCATAGGATGCACGTAGTATTCATTATTCGCTTAACTTATATCGTTTATTTATAATAATTTCATCTGTGTTAATTACTTTAATTTTTAGTTTATAAGTTAAGAAACATTTCAATTTGAAATATTAATTGTGTGTTTTGCGGCGACTGGTTCAATCAAGAAAGTTGAGAAGTCATACGGCCAAAAGTGACAATTTTTCCTGTTGACACTGAAAAGGAGTTTCGAAATGTCGTTAGTTTTTCCACCTAATTGAGGTCGCACTCACAGTTTTTTTATTTGAAATAGACACCAACTAAGCGAGTTTTTTCATTTCAAATCGTTATAGCTTTTGGCTCCAAGTTAACTTGTATGGCCATCGTTGGCTTAGTATATTTTAGTATAAAGTCATATGTAATGTCTTTTAATGAACATTAAAAATTATTGCGTATCTGTAAAGCTTTTGACTCCAAGCTAAATGCTATACGCCTAACACTGGAAATGTATTTCCTCCATATTATTTTTGAATCTGTATAGTTTGTGGCTTCAAGCTAAAAATAATTTGTACTTTGTTGGTTAAAATATCGTGTGTGGACTTTTCTAAGTACTTGTGAATAATGTAGCTTTGACTTCAAGTAAGAAATAGATGGATAGAAATCCTCAAAAAGTACTGTCAAGAGTTTTTTTAGTTTTGTTTTGCTCTTTATTAAAAATAATCTTTCCATCACAGATAAGAAGTGTTCATAAAATCGTATAAATAATAACTAGCTTTGACTCCAATCTAAAAAAATAATTGCCCATCTATGTTTAAAAATAGTTCCTTCCAAAATCTGAAGTCTTCTTTTGATAAGTAGAAACTTCTTAAGTCTGCATAGTTTAATTTAGACTTCAGATTTTTTTTTTTAAAAATACTTGAATTCTGTTGGCCTTGGTTGAACTTACCGATACCAAAATAAAGGTATCTTCCTGAGGTTGGTCGTGAAAGGTGGCCAAAACTAAACATAAACATTACGAAACTTTTTTTCTTGTCTTAGAGTTAAATATTTCTTTCACGAATTAGGCTATAAAAAAGATCGGACTAATTTTTTTGATATTCCATAGGAACAGCGCTCTGACCATATCAAGGTCTGACTGTATTGGTCTATTATCTACAATATTTTTTTTGAAATCGCTTGGACCATGTTCGCAATCAAATTTAATTAACAGATACATATGAATTGTATATCAATCATTAGATATAATATAAATCGCCTTTTAAATTCCGAACAGTTGCTTAAATATACGAGTATGTATGTACCATATATGTGCAATGAAAATAATGTATGCACAAAATATAATAATTCATGTATTAATCTTGCCATATTAACAAAAAAAAAAACAAAAATTGTAATAACTATGAACTCTTCTATTTTAACTTTAGTATAACTAAAAAAATCATAAATAAATTTAATTACTAATTGCTATTAACTTATCGCTTTGTATATTAAAATATTTTCGTGTGTATGTGTGTTTAACCAATATAATTAAAAAATAAAAGTATTTTAATTGTTAGCGGTACAAGTTACGAGCTTATCGTATAGATAGATTGTAATACAATAATTTCTTTGCGAATAGATGTTCATTAGTTATTTATAATTCAATACATATTTAATACAAAAAAAAAAATTTTTCAGGCAACATTTTATAAATCTGTAACATTTTTCCATACTATAATGAACGTCCGTTGCGAAGAAATTGATAAAAAAAATTTAATGAATAAAATCAAATTGAAATATATTTACAAGTGGATTTTTGTCTTTCTAAAAGAGTTTTCAGTGTCGGAAAATTTGCCTATAATGTAAGAAAAAAGAAAATAGCAAAGAAACAGAGCAAATGAGAAGAAAACAAAAATGCCATTGCATACTATTAATTGATAGTGGTTCAAATCAGAAATTAACAAAACGAAAAAATAAATTCTTATGAGCTAAAATAAAACATAAGGTATTTTTTTGTTTGTTGATACAAAAAGAATACTTTAAAGGAAAAGGGCTTGAGCGGGGCCAAAGCCACTGAGTGAAGCAAAGTGGTGAGCGAAGTGAGCAGTGGGTGGAGCCCCTGAACATTTTTTTATCTCATATTAAAATATTTTTAGCTTACATACATATTGATTTTAATAGGTTTACCAGCGACTTTGTGGAAAGAGTTATCTAACTCTTAAGGTTTTCAAATTTCAATATCCCATACATGAAACCATCGCTGTTTCTACAACCCTCTCGATCTCTACATCTTTGTAAATATATCTACTAGCATCTTTATGTCTATGTCTTTGTCTAGAGGGCAACCTCTTTCCATCAACATCTCTGCACAATATTTATGACTTATACTATGCACAGTGTAGATATTACCATTTCAATTGTTTGCTTCTGTGGAAGGTGCAACGCCAATTTGTCCAAGCACCTTAACTTTTCATCACTTATCGTTTTCGTAAATAGTTTTCTTACATTCACTTGAAGTACTATTTTAGATAAAACTGTTAAAGTTTCTTATATATGAAGAAAGTTCAATGTCCACGCTTTCTTAAGTTTCCCTTAAAAAATTCTTTGATATTGGGAGTGACTAGCCTATTCATTTTTGTTCGACAATACGTTATTTGATGTGTTTTTATCAAATTTCATTACATAACTTTAGTAAAAGTTATCATTCGTTCTTGATTTCGATGAAGTTTCCTCGAATGCCTTCGCATCGTCGAAAACCTGTAAATGTGCTCGTCTTGAGTGCTTTTGAAAAGAAAGGACCTTTTATTTTATTTTTCCAATCAAATCGGAAAAAAAAAATATGTAAGCACTGAAGCTTATATAGAAGGTATCACGCACTTTTGTCCAAGCCCTTCAATATTCGTGTAGACATTAACTTTGTGTTATTGTACAAAATTTTTTTGAAATCTCTTGAAAAATATTGTGTACATACTTCATATGCACATTCAAAGTCTTAGCTTATATGGCAACTGACACGCCTATCTGTCCAAACCTACCCCTGTTTTCCAGAAAACGTTTGTCTCATTTAAGGCCGAAACCTTTATGACATGATAATTTAATTTTTGGCTTTATGTGATAATAATAAAAAAATTATGGTACATTAAGAAAATGGGTCTTTTC
This sequence comes from Tricholauxania praeusta, assembly GCA_949775025.1. Taxonomy (NCBI): domain Eukaryota; kingdom Metazoa; phylum Arthropoda; class Insecta; order Diptera; family Lauxaniidae; genus Tricholauxania; species Tricholauxania praeusta. The sequence continues at coordinate 7,346,872 of OX459028.1, read as the reverse complement.
CTTCGTTAATGCGTGTTAGAATCCTATATTCCACACTATATATTAGGGTAAATGGCTTGGGCTGCACATTAATTCTAACTCAGGCTTGTGTCAGTAAATTTTCTTGTAGAAAGATTGAAAAAATTTGCTTGAATTGTTTTTTGGGTGAAGTGTTTCAAAGCTCGGATGGGAGGTGTCAGACCCATTTGCCAAATCCCACTAACAGCTTCTTTAAAATTTGCTTGAATAGTTATTCTAGCATGACGTTTCAAAGTTTTGTTTATATTTGGGGTGCCATACACACTTTTTCGACTGCTGCTAATTTTTTGGTCACTGCTTGTTTGTTTCTCCAAACTTTGATAAGAGCGGCTTTACTACCTCACTTAGTGAAGCATTTAATGCCTTAAATGTACCACGCGACGATTTTTGGAATCGGTGCAGTAGTTACCAAGGCCGCATATAATATGTAAACAAACAAACAAGATCAATCTCTCATTAACTAATAGTATATGTACTTAGAAGGGGAAATAAACAGCAACTTATTAGGTCCATTCCGTTACCACTCCAGTGCACTCTAGAACAGTCACCGAACATACCTCTCATATTAACATTAATTTTTTTTGTTTATATTCTTCAAACGATCATGAAATCTTTATTTTCTCTTAAACCGCTCTCTTAATTTTAACACTCTTTTTTTATTGGAAAGATTTTTGTTCAGAATACTTAACTTTGTGTAGGTTCATCATCGAAAGTAAAATTTTTCATTTGTCAAAATTAGTGTGCGTTTGGAGGGAACGTCGTCCATAACAACAATCGATGTGTTACGAGTATCAACAGTTTAGTAAACAATGTGGGAAAAGTGTTTCATGCTGATTTGTCACATATTGCAATATACCGATACCGTTTGCCTATATAGTGTAATGTCAATTGAATAGCGATTAATTAGAGGTATATAAAAAAAAAATATTCTCTGATCAATGTACCGTGAATGCATTTGGTTTTTTTTTTCAAAATAATTTAGAAATTTAAGGCTTGACACGTACAAATTTCGCTTTCTGTGCCGCTTAATGCTCTGACTCAACTCAGTTGAGTTTGTGTTGTTGTTCACTGTAGGTAAAATTGTTTATGGAAAATTATCTAACAAAAACTTTGGTAAGTTATTCATTTATTTATGTACATAAATGAATAGTTGAATTGATTATTTTGGAAACATATTGTTGTATGAACATCTTTACTGGTGGATATAGAGGCGGGTATAAAAAACTGAACTTTATTGGAATGAATTGGCTCAAACGCTAACGCCTTATCGTAGCAATTTAGTGTTAATTTTAGACTTTGATTACCTAAAGGACTTTAGGTAAACGTTGACACTGTTTTGGCTTATAAAGGCTCATCAGTACGCTTTGGTTAATGCCGCGGGTACTTTCAAATTAATGTTCAATTAAAACAATGCAAATATGTGTATCGAAAATTTAAATTTTCATCCAATACAATGTGATAAATTTGTTACACTATTTCAACCTAGCGTCATTTGACGTCAGAACATTCAGAGATCACAAAAGGTGAATCGATTGTAAATTTACATGAATATCGATCGTTGCTAACTGGCTGTAAGCAATTGCCTTAGGTATTCTGAATGCAAGACAACAAGTAACAAGCGTTCTATTTATTTTAACTCTTAGTACTAAAACAAATTTTTGAAAAAAAATTTAGCAGCGTCTCGAGAAGCTATCGAAATTTTTATTTTGCTGCAAATTTTTCGTTATAAATGCAAAAAATACACTTCAGGTTTGTAAAGCTGTATCCGAAATCAAAATGCTCTAGAAAAATGTAAGTAAGTGTTAAAAAAATCATCCAATCAGCAGCTTTTTCAGAAATTTTTCAATTCCTATCAGGCTCCCGGCTTTGACATGAAATTCCGGGCTTGGGATGGTAAAGCGCGACCATACTGTCTGTTATGATAGCATTTACCCTACGATCTCAACTTGAAAAGGCTTATCTCTTGCTTAATTTGTTATCAAAATTATACAACAGATAAGTTAACACATCAGTTATGATAAAAAAAAGTTTTGTTTCTTTCCAGAGTGCCTCAAATTGATAAGAAAAAAAAATTAATTCATTCAGTCTCTACCGGTGTGTTTTTAAACGTGGATCGATGCAGTTGCTCTCGAAGAAAATGGAGCCTTTAAAATGCACAACTTTCCTATTGCTCTCAATATTTGTGATAAGCTACACAAGTGCAGCCAATATACTTTGTCTGATGGGTGTGGCTTCTCATAGTCACCAATTGTGGTGAGTTCTAATGCAATGAGTCAGTCAACCTTTGAACTACGACTAGTCGATTTAAATAATTTTTGTACGCTACACACAAGGTATATGAACTTTGCGCTTTTATATGTAAGGCATAAAACGGGGCGCGGTAGCTATAAGAAAGTGTAAGTGTTTTTTATGAATGTCACTGGTTTGGACAAACCAGTATACATGTAGCACAGCAGAACACCTTAACTGCGCCCCGCCCACAGTTCCGGCCAAAGTACCCTTCTAATAAGGGCTGCTCTTTTTTTGCTATTAAAACTGAACAGGGCACATATTTAATTTTTGACGAACCCAATAATTTTACTTATTTTCTTTCCACAGGGGTAATGTGCTCTTTAAGGCGCTGGCATCACGCGGTCACCAACTGACTGTTGTTGCTCCAAATGTACCCACTGAACATATGGAAAATATAACTTTTATACATTTGGAAGAAACGTATCGCACTATTATGAAGCATTATGAGGAAGAATATGCTAAAGGCGCATCCACTGGCTTGCAATCGAACTCATTCATGAGCATGGTTTCGTGGTACAAATACCAGATGACCACAACAAAAGGTATTTTAGCTTCAGAGGGCTTTCAAACTGCCATTGAATTGAAAACCGAAGAAAAAGCTGAATTCGATTTGATCATCTTCGACTCAACCAATGGCCCTTCGGGTCTGTTGAACTTGGCGCACCTTTATCCCGATGCACCGATTGTAGGCATTAGTGCTTTTACGGTGTGTTCGGAAGTTTTTGAGCTGGCACGTGGCGGTGCAAATAATCCAGCGATGGTGCCATATTTCACAACACTTTATGATGAGCAAATGAACTACTGGCAGCGGATATATAATACGGTGCACTATGTCGCCAGTTATTTGTAAGTTAAAGTAAAACTTTTTAATGTGAAACTTTGGTCAGAAATTTCTGTTCTCAGATTTAAACATTACGTGGTATATCCAGTGATCAGCACCCTGTTTTCCCAGAATGCGCACGTGCAGCAAGCAAAATTACCCCTTGACAAAGTTGACGAACTGTTGAATCGCATTAAAGTATTGCTGATAAATTCACATTCCAGTATGGACTATGCGCAACCTTTGCCACCAAATGTTATTGAAGTTGGTGGCATGCAAATTGTTGAGCCACAAACTCTACCCGACGACTTACTGAAATTCATTGAGGGCAACGATAAGGGTAGCATTTTTATGTCGTTGGGCACAAACCTACCCTTAGAAATGCTGGGTATGGAACGTATTGAAGCAATTTTGAAGGTGATACGTCGCTTGCCTGAATATAACTTTTTATGGAAGGTGGAAAATGGAAACTTAATAAAGAACCCACCTAAAAATCTGTACATAAGTAGTTGGTTTCCACAGAATAGTGTGTTGGGTAAGTCATATAGTCATGCCGCTGCTCCAAAGACCACTTTTAAATTTTTTTTACTTCCAACTACAGCACATAGCAAAGTGAAGGCCTTCTTTACCCATGGAGGCAGAATGAGCTTGCAGGAGGCTGCATACTATGGTGTACCAGTGATTGCAGTACCCATGATGTTGGATCAGTTTAATGTAAGTGATATGGGGTAATACTTTGCAAAGCTCATTTAATTAATTAAATTTTAATTGGACCTAAATGTTTAGTGTGATAGCAGGCGAAATCGAAATTAAAAAAAAATTGTATCCTCCTTTGTTCATTAACTAGAGCTTCTTATACTCTGAAAAGATTTCAGAGTGAAAGATTTTCGACCGGACTCTAATAAGGCAGATTTTTTTTAAAGAAATCTTTTTAGTTTTTTTGAAATTTTGGGTAATTTTGTGAGAACGGCACAGTCAGGTGGTGGTGAATCACAGTCGCAGAAAAGCAAGAAATTGTTTATCATCTACCTGCTATGCTGGACCAATAAGTAATTTAGAATTAGTTAATTATAGTCAGAAATAGTTCTTGGTGGCATAGCCATATGTTAGTGTTGTGCAAGGTTTTTTCCTTAATTAAAATTTTGCCTTGCGTTTTTTGGCTCATTGGACATGACAGGAAAAGTTCTCAATGCAAACAAAATATTTTTTTTTTTTCAATAGTTTTTGGCCACCTTAAAATTATTTCTGTCTAAGACTATTCTCTTAATTTGACTTAGTTCAGGTTGATTGTCATCTAATCAACCACGTCAATTTTGAAGACTTCTTTTCTATCACCTTTGAATTTCTCAGTGATACGTTCGCGAATCTTCTTTTGGTTGTCATATTTTGAAATTATTTTGATGTTATGAGCCTCGTAGTTTCTTGAGTTATTCTCTTTATTCTTCGATTGGCACCTCTTTTATTGTTACATTATTTTCATATTGTTTCCCATCTTCTTCAACAATCTCACTCTTCGTGATTTCTACCCTAGATTTTTTTATCTCACGTCTATGAATCTTCTTCGAAAGTTTTCCATTTTCATAAATTATTTCAATATTTTCAATGATATTGATTTTTGGCTTGTCGTCCATACTTCTTTTGATGACGTGTGTACTTCTTTTTTCACTTGGGGTTACCATAACCTTTTAGAATTAATTTTCTGACATTATTTTGGAAGCTGTTTGGCTCAGTTTTCTATTTCTCAACTATATAGGCATAGGGTTTTTCATGGAGACGGATAGATGAAAACTTAAAATTAAATAAACAAGTTGTGTGTGACATATCAACGAATTTTTTGTTTGATGACATTAAGAACTGTCAAAATCTATCCGTCCTTATTGAAAAACCCCTATATGAAAATGGTTCAATTGTTTGCTCGAATTTTAAGAAGAACGAAAAAATGCCTAAAGTGTTAAAGTGATATGAAGTTTTGGTAAAAATTTATTCCGTGGCTCGTTGCTTAATGCTTTGAAATTTCGTTTTCTACCATTTGTCGCCTCTAAGTTCTGGGTCTCACTCTGCATCTGTAACTTAAGAAGCTTTGAATAATTTTGCATTTTTTTTTTTTTAGTATTATTGAAATTTTTTTTAAAGTTATTCAAGGGCAATTATTCTTTACACCCATGGTAGATATACATATCGCTCACTTACTTCAAGAGTGGCATAACTCAAAAAACATAAAGTGGGAGAAAAACGCATTTAAAGGTTTCAATAAGTTGCTTTTTATATGAAAATAATGAAAAGTATGTCTACATAAACTCTTCTCACAAAGCAAGTTTATGAGATAATTTTCTAATTTTTTGACACAAAATAAAACATGAAATGACGGATATTTCTGCTTCATTAACTCAAAAATCACGTTTTTTGAGTTATGCCAGTCTTGAAGTAAGTGAGCGATATGTTTGTATGGATTTGCTGCTTCTAATGTATTTTACCATACCAGAATTCGCATTTAATTTAACTTTTTTTTTTAGAACGCACAACGTGCTGCCTCACGTGGTGCAGGCATACGCTTGGAATTCGATAAATTGAACGAGGCCACCTTTCTCAATGCATTGACAGCGATATTGGAGCAACCCACTTTTGCAGAGAATATGCAAAAATTATCAATAAGTTTCCGCAATCAACCGATTCGACCGCTAAACTCTGCTATCTGGTGGGTGGAGCAGGTCCTCAGTCATCCACAGGCATTTGAACATCTGGTGCCGCATACTGGCGGCGAACTATCTTATTTTGTAGCAAATTCTCTGGATGTCATTATATTGGTGGTCTTTTTCATTGTGATGCTGTTCGTCAATAGTTACATAATCATTAAACAAACTGTACAAAGTTTCAAAAAGACACATAAAAGCGCTAAGACTGAAAAGATAGCAAAGAAGCTTAAGGAAAAAGTAGAAAAGGCAGAAAAGAAGAAGAAATAATATCAGAATGTCTAACAGTAAATAGGAGTAGACTTTTTTCACTTGTTAATACTCAACAACTGGGTCCCGTTTCACTGTGCCAATAGATGACGTCATAACATAGCGTTGTTAAAACAGAAATAAATACTAAAACTGGATTTTGTTGATTTACTTTCAAAGAGAGAAAAGAAAAGAAAAAAAAAATAAGGCACCAACAGCAGATCTTTTGAAATTGAGAGCAATGTTAACCCAGTGGAAAATGTTCTGTGTGCATGTCACAACCAATAACCACACTTTTAACTCATTATATGTGTATAATCGATTGCATTACAAGTAATGCAGATATGAAGCATATAAGCATTTTCAGTTGTGTACCATTTACAATATCATATAAAAACATTCAATAAAATAACAGTTATAAAAAAAATTTTTTGCCACAGTTTAAGATAATATACTACTTAATCCTTATACTATAAGCGAAAAACAACAACATATTTAGTGCGACAAGCTACTTCATAGCAATAAGTTATGAAAATAGAAAATTGAATTTCAGAGTTCATGTTTTTAAAAATTGTTATACGGTATAAACAATTGCATATATTCCAGATCAATGTCAAAATCAGGTATACGGGAAAGCCATGCGAGATAATTTCTTCGGCAAATTAAAAATTTTTAATAGAATTGAAAATGGGTAAAAGAGAATTTTGGACAAGCCTATCTCCAATATAAATAGCTTATGCTGTATTAAGGTAGATATTTATGGTAATGCAACCTCAAAACGGACACGAAAAAACTAGTTCGGGTTTGGTTTCATATACATAATAAAAGTGTGTTTATGAAATGATTTCAAAATAATTAATGAGAAGATCGACATACTCTTTGAAATGTTATCTAGAAATAAACTGTGTTTTGAAGCAGCTTATGTTGACAAGTAATCATTACGATGGTATTAGTATGGTATGCACGTAACTTTTCGCTGGGCACTGAAAAGTTATTCTGTCCAGTTGTTGTTGACTTTAAATGAGCACGTTTTTTTCTCTTTAAAAGAGAAATTTTTAGTAGCTTACGCTTAACAATATCCATCCATACATGCAAATAACAAAAAAATTCTAAAATACTATGGAGAAGAATCTAGATATTCAATTTATTTTCCAGATGTTCTTCATTTTTTTTCATTGTAAATTGAAAAATATCATTTTAAGAAAGTAAAAATCTAAAGTTATTTAGTATAAAAATGTGCACGGTACGTTTTTGGGTGCCACTTTCTACTGTCAAACCACGTCTACATTTTTCGTATGGCTGAAAATGTGAACAATATATGTATGTATGTATACCCCAAGTTGTCAAGTTGAAAATAAGCAATTTCTGACTTTCTCAAAATAAAACAATATTTTCTTTAATTTTGGTCAGAAATGTTTAAAAATAATTAATAAACTTGTGAAAACTTCAATTTTGATGTGGGAAAAACTTAACCTTTTATTTTTGCTTATTAAATACAAATTTAAGGACAGGTAACAAAATTCCTCCGATTCCTGGCTGTTTCAAAAACTTTTCAATTCCTACCGGACTCCTGGATTTGACTTCGTGTCATTCCGGGCTTGGTCAGGTCAATACCGATCATTTGGCAACCCTACATAGGCCTATATTATAAACTTGGACTTAAACAAAAGAACTCCTCCCAAAATTTCAGCTTCCTAAATCAAACCTGTGAGCCACGCAAACAGTTTGATTCTTATTACAATCGATATGGAAGCACTGCTATAGTACTGGCTTTTTTGTGTATGTAACAAATGAATTATTCTACATACGTGCGACACCGCTTTTATATTACATATACACATATGGTCAAAATAATAAGTACACGCTCACACAATTAGTTCAATGGCTTGTAGGCAAAAATTTATTTAAGTTAATAGAAAAACAAATTTATAGCTAACTTCTTACAACATATTAAATAAAATAAAAAGGTATAACATTAATAAAAAACAAAAATATCTTTCAGTTTCATCAAAAAAGTTAAAAATGGATTAAAATGACTGGACAAAATAATAAGTACATTCAGTACATTTTAATAAAAAAAAAAATTAACTCGATTTTATCGGCTCTATTTGTTGATATTTAAAGTTCATCATTAGTAGCCGGTATATCAACCATTGTTTTGAAAAATTTTGGGTACTATTTTTGGCATACTGGAGATAAGCTTACGGCAAGTCTCTACTGGTTTTTCATACTAAGTTTTTTGGACAAAACTCCATAATTGCTTCTTATTTTGGAATACTTCCTTTCTTATTCTCTGCTTCAACTCTCGCCAAAGGTTTTCCAAAGGATTCAAGTTCAGTCATTGACTTGGCCAGTTAAGCAAGGTCACACTATTGTTTTGACACCAATTCTTCACCAACTTAGAAATATACTTAGGATCAATATCCTGCTGAAATTTCCATTTTAGCGGCATACTTTCCTCAGCATAGGGCAACATCGTACTTTCCAAAATGTCTTTATAGTGGAATCTGGTCATGCTATCGGAAATTCGATGTATTGGTCTGGCACCGTACCATGAAAAATAACCCCAGACCCTCCCCCATGCTTTACAGCCTTTTTTGTGAAGCGTACGTGAAGTTCTCTACCCTTGGGGACGTCGAACATTTCGGGCGGAGTCATTTCCAAATATATTTATTTTTGACTTGTCGCTCCACAAAATATTACGCTATCTCTTCTCGCCGTCTGGTCCGGACCAATTTGAATGTTTCTTTGCGAATGATAAACGCATCTTAAAATTTTTTTTTCGAAGCATAGAAACTTTTCTCGCATCCGTCAAGGTAAATTGGTTCGTTGTAATCGTCGACGTACCGTTCGGAACGAGATCACATTGCCGATGTCTGCTGAAATGGCTCTTGAAGATGCGAAATGGTTCTTTTTTGCGACAGTGACAGTATGATTATCTATCGTTGTTGAAGAATTTTTTGGTCTTCCGCGGGTTTCAACCACTTTTTTAGCTTTTAAGGCGTTTTGGACGAAAAAATTGACTGATCCATGGCTTCGGCATTAGTACGAAGACTTTGGCCGTAATTTCTGAGTGTCGAAACCATCTGCCTCTCCTCGGCAGTACAATGTTGATTTCTTCCCATTTATGAAATTTTTTTCTTTTTATTTTGATATAACTAAATATGAAAATAAATAAAATTAACAAACTTGTACGAAAAAGCCGATCAGATTGTTGCAAAATTAAAGAAATGATTAATGTACTTATTATTTTGTCCAAGAGAAATAAGCCCTTTAAATGAAAACATACGCATGTAGAAAAATTTGGAGAAATCCCTTCTCTTTTTCACTTTTAAAGGCATTGCCATATTGAAATTATCAAAATAAAAAAGAATTTCCATATATGTATATTTTCAGTAAAACAAAAAATAATTGAGAACTAATAAGATATCAGGTAGTGTACTTATTATTTTGACCATATGTGTACATACTTATTTAAAAAAAGTTTCGGTTACATTTTTTTAAAATAGGTATACTTTGTATAAGACTTTGGTACAAAGCAAATTAGGCATGTGGCAACCGTGCATGGAGCGGCTCTCTCAACTTTTCTCTTGTAAGCTCAGCACATGTCTCACTGTATTGAACATTTTGATACTAGTTGTCAAGTATCATTCGGCTTAGAACCAACTTCTAAGCCTTCCTTTCTATTAAAAAAAGTTTCAACAGTCGATGCAAAAAATTGTTGATTCTCAAATTATATAGTATAGCATTTTGTTGTTCCTCTTCTTAATGTAGCCTTTTGTATAAATTTAGCTGAGATTGCATATTTGCTGTACCTGAACACAGTCTTCTGTAGTCAGTTCTACGCAAGGCTTTAACATGAAACTACTACCAAATTTTAAGCGGATTGGCAGTAGAAGTTATTGCAATGCCGCCGCTGATACTGCAAAGCCATTTGACGCAATACCTGGTCCGCGTGGATTCTTTGGTATCGGGAATCTATATAAATATCTACCATTTATTGGTAGCTACTCTTGGCTAGCGCTACATAAGGCTGGCGAAGACAAATACCGACGTTATGGTGAAATCGTGCGAGAAACCATTGTGCCAGGACAGGATATTGTTTGGCTGTATGATCCCAACGATATTGCAACGCTGCTGAACGAACGTGACTACCCGCAGCGACGCAGTCACTTGGCATTGGAAAAATATCGCAAAGATAGGCCACATATATATCGATCAGCGGGTTTGATACCAACGTAAGTATTGTCATTAGTAGATGTTTTCTTTCGCAAGGCTTTAAATTATTTTCATTAAAATTTTAGTAATGGTGCTGAGTGGTGGCGCATACGCTCTGAACTACAAAAGGAATTAAGTTCACCAAAAAGTGTGCGCAGTTTTCTTTTGGATGTTGATGCAATTACCAACGAATTTGTGCTGCACTTACCTACTGAGCAGAGCTTAGATATTTTACCAAAACTGGCGAGACTCAATTTGGAATGTATGGTACTATCTCAATTAATAAAAGATTTTCATATGGAAAAATTTGTGCAGAGATGAAACTTGATGCGAATGTTTGAATTGGGATCAGGAAGTTTTAACTGGTCGAGGTTTAAAGAGGATTAGACTAGCACTAACTCAAACATTTCCACCGACTTTCATTTTTGAACTTATCTTTCTAAAGACTAACTTAAAAAGGGTTACCAAAGTCCACAATTTCAAGCACCAGTTCTTGAATTTAATGTTTAATGTGTAATTGAAAACTTGTAAATGATCTTGAGGTTCGTTGCCTCTAAAAGTGGGTACTTGTTTCTTGGTCCATAAATTTCAATATCTTTTGGAAAAAAAGCTTACTGGTGCGACACATTTTTTTAGAGCTGAGATTTTTCTCATCTGCCTTTTGGTATTCTGGTAACCCTAAATTACAAAAACTTCTTTATTTACTGGACTACAAAAATTGTTAATTTCTTGTAGATTGTTAATTTTTCATAGATTATGGACATCTCATTAATGTACATTATTCTCTTGCAGTAACTTGCCTGCTCACTTTCGATGAACGTCTCGATTCCTTTTCACCAGCGGAACACTCACCGAAATCTCGCTCTTCTCGCCTGATGAACGCCGCCGAAATTACTAACAGTCATATCCTACCCACAGACCAAGGTTTGCAGTTGTGGCGCCATTTTGAAACACCTGCCTTTAGGAGATTGCGCAAAGCGCAGCAGTATATGGAGAGCGTAGCAATTGACTTGATCGCGCAAAAGTTGACATATTTTAAGGAGGATATTGAGCATTCAACAACTCAAAAAGCATCCAATATGACACGCAGCTCCCTAATTGAAGAGTATTTGAAAAATCCGAACTTAGATCTCTGTGACATTGTGAGCATGGCTGCAGACTTGCTGTTAGCAGGTATTGATACCACATCGTACACAACGGCTTTCGCAATCTATCATATAGCACGACATCAGGAAATTCAGGAGCAGTTATATGCAGAGTCAGTAAAAGTGTTGAGTTCAAAGGACGCACCCATAAGCGGTGAAGTGCTGCGCACTGAAATACCGTATACACGTGCAGTGCTAAAAGAAGTCTTTCGCTTGAACCCGATTTCCGTGGGCGTGGGAAGAGTACTTAATAAGGACTTGGTGCTTGGCGGCTACCATGTACCAAAGGGAGTAAGTGCATTTCTTATATGGCTGAGTGATTTGGCTTAGTGACATTTTTTAATTACAGACCGTTGTTGTTACACAAAATATGATCGCATGTCGTCAGGAAAAACACTTTGCAGATCCAATGCACTTTAAGCCTGAACGTTGGCTGCAACGTAAAAACGCATTGAATCCCTATCTGGTGTTACCATTTGGTCATGGAATGCGTTCGTGCATAGCACGGCGCTTAGCTGAGCAAAATATTTTGGTTTTGTTATTGCGGGTAAGTGTATAAACAATTCATGTAGCAATTTTCAGTAGCAATTTTTTTAATAAGATGATTCATAATTTCTTAAATAATTTCTTTCTTCTTTGTGGACTTTTATTTTTGGGCATGATGGTTTTTTTTAATTAAAAAAATACCGATTTTTCAGACCTCATAATTCAGGATCCCCCCTTTAAAAAATGGAACTCTATTTTCTTTCAATCGACTATAACGCTTCGTTTTAAAGATATTTTTCGGACCTTGTCTTAGATGGTATTAGTTTACTTAAGCTAATTTTGTTTATTGCTTTAATGTAAAATAGTAGATTAATGTTTTCGCAGTATTGATGACTTACAATTTTAAGATGTATTTTTGAAAAAATATGAGTTTTAATGACTTTACTTAAATTAATGATCACAAGACAAAAGATTTTATTTGCGCATTATTCAATTCTACACAAATATAAATACAAAAAATCATTTTTTTTGGATTCTTACTACATTTTTTATATATTTTGGAATTAAAGAAACGAGTATAATAAACTTACGTCCACAATTTTTTCAGAATAACGATTTATCTCATTATGCCTTTTTCTGTTAAAATATTTCTTTATGCACTTTCAGCTCATACGCAATCTTCGAATCACCTGGAAAGGCGGTGCTAACGAGATAGATGTGCGAACGCTGTTGATAAATAAACCTAGTGAACCCGTCAGTGTCCAACTGAGCGAGAGGAAATAATAAATTAAGAAATTGAATTTTAAATATACAAAAAATAAATAAAAGAAATAAAATTCATGAGACTTATCATTTGTTGTCGGTCGGATAATAAAGTAAAAAGACGAAAAAAATTAACATTTACAAATACATGTTTTATTCAATTTGTTACAGTTTATATACATACAGTACAATTTATAAGTTCAATGTAGTTTTGTATTATTATAAGACGATATTGAATCATTTTTATATGTTGCTTAACAATAATTATTACTGAAATAATTGCAATAAGTGAAGGCATGGTATAAAATGTAATCGCTTACATCAAACAAAATAAGGTTACATTACTGAGTATACACGGTAATCTAATGGTATATGGCAATTAAAAGAAATAAATGCTTAAATTTTATCTTGCTAAACATCATTGAAGTTAGTAATCTTTGTATAATGGATATATATTCTTAAAAATATTACTTAAATATCTATATATAGCTGCTCCCAAGCACATGTTTGTATACAAAACGCGTAGGTTTTAATTAATTCTTACAATTAGACAGAAGGCAATTTAAAATTTAATGTGCTATCAATAACGTAATTAAAAAAAAAAAAAATAGTTATGCATGGCACCATGAAACTTTCTTCAGATTCTTTTGTAAAATTGGTCTCAAAATTACATATCAAAAATTAAAGCTCTAAACGAGTATGAAACATAAAATTTACAAGTCACTGTATTTTCCGAATAGAAAATAACACAAATTTAAAATGTTAGCATCCCAAGTGTCTAAAGACGATTTATGAATTCTTAATTAAAACAATTGCCTCATCAAAAATATTTAGCTTAAATTGTCTCAAAATTTTATTTGAAAATAAAAGGAAATCTTAAATGAAGCACACCAATTACGAATAGAATAGATAGTTTGCCATTTTTACAATGAAAAATAAGTTATCTTTAATTTTCGGACAAACTTTCAGTTTCCTTTCTTTAAAAAAACCTCAAAAAAAAATAGTTGTAAATGAAAACTTTAGTTCAATCAAATTATCCAAAAATTGAGGTTCTTAAGCCATTAAATTTGATTTGATACTGACTAAAAAACTTAAAATGGTGGGGAGTTGTTGGCATAAGGCTCAACATCGACAAAAGGATTTTTGATCATTATGTCTATACTAAGATACAATCGTATTCTCCTCAAACTTTTATTAGAATCGCTCAATAGAAGTAGCTCGTACAGGAAGCAATAAAAAACTGCAGAAAGTGGAAGCTTGTGAAAATGCATTTTGTTCGCTTTTTTTATCTTTCAAAGTTCGCTAGTTAAAGTCAAATAAGCTCCATAAATGGGAAATTTGTTACTAGCAATATGTGAAATTTATTTATGCCACTAGCTCATGGCTTAATATCAATACAAACTCTTCTGAAAACGGTGATATTCCATGACAAAATCATGTAATACTACGAGTAAGAGATCATCTTATCCTCCATTGCTATAGAATTCATTGCAATTTGTAAGATTTTCTGACTCAATTTTGGAATTTGGAAACAAAACATTTGTTTCTATATGAGATTTTGACATTGGTAGCTCAGATAGATAATCATGTTTTTAGCCAAATTTGCGAAAAGCATTACATATCAAAATTTCATACTAAACATAAATTTTAAATTTACACATACATACATAGCTTATAAAGTAAGCACTGGTCTCTAAACGTTCACAATATTTATATTATGCAAAACATATAAGAATTTTGTTAACCTACAATACATCGTGTACAATTTTTTTTTTTTTATTTTCTAAACAAGTTTCTTGAAGGATCTGAGAATACAAAAACTTCCCGCTCAAATCGTTATCCATTTAAAAATTTCAAAAATTTCTAACTATTCTTTACGGCTACTGGATATAGACGAGTAGTACGTTCCCTGTTTAATGCTTTTTCTAAATTACTATTCTAAACCAACAATCATACATTTCTATTTCGTAAATTTGTAGTTTCCATACACGACAAATACGACACATTCAAGGATTATGCTATAAGGACTTTGGTTGTTTATTGATTACACTGGATTTCTAAGAACTAAGACTATCTTTCTAACGAGTACTCATACGTTTACGTAACATTCTACAGACTAACGACTATCAAATATGAAATGCAATACTCTACATTTTAGAGCTACAACAAAATGGAAGTATGATATTGTGAAGGTGAACTTATTAGGTGCTGATTTCTAGTGGAAAAATGATATTACCCTGTTTGCTTTTCATTTTTTTCTTCCTAAACTACAAACCACAATCAGCAATGGAAAAAACGAGTTTCTAAAGAATATTCTTAACTACATATTCTCTTAGGAGTAGTACATATATCCCACTGAAAATGACGTGAGTAGTAGGCGTGTATAATGAGCACGTGCACGTGGTAAGTGAGTTAGTGAGTATAGAATTATAGCTTTACTTCGCAACTGATCAGTTCGAGCATACGTTCTGCCCTGGAGTTATTTACAATTCCAAGAGCAGAACTTCCTCATGTTAGAGAATGTTTAACGTTGTTGGATCCATCATGCGGTCATCATATAAGCTCAATGTCTTTGAGGCGCGCACTTTTCTTACGGAAGGCGGTACATCACCTGGGGTTTTAACGCGCTGACTTGGATCACGTAGCTTGTCAGTACTGCCACGCCCACTAAACACTTCATTGAAAACTTCTAAGCTGCGTTGACGCCGAAAGTGTTTTTCGGTGAATGTGGGCCTGCTTCCCGCCATTATGGGCGTGTGATCTATTTTGCTCTTGGTTTCCGCAATGTTGATATTATTGTTGTTGACGCTCTTCATGAGACTCGTCGACAAGGAACGCGGCACAACGCGCGAAGGTGTACTGATGCGGGTATTTATGTTTTGCTGAGGCGGTGTTGCACAATTTGTTTCCGCATGCTGTCGCAAAATATTGGATTTATTTTGTTCCGGTGGCGAACAACGTTGCGTTCTCTCAGCGCTGCCACTTAGATCTAAATTGTTTGGACGCCTATTCGGTGCATAAGCTTCTGTTGGTGTCGTTGCCATTGTTGTTGTTGTGGATGTAGCTCGAGACTTTGTATCTCCGATGAAGTTCACCGTTGTATCCTTTGTAGGCGTGAAGGTGTTGGTGTTGTGATTGTGCTGCTGCATGCCATTTACAATAGCAACATAGCGATTGTCAATTAAGTTGGATTTCTCGCCGCCACCAACATCGCGTTGATGTACTGAATTGCTTTCGTTGCCACCAATTGCACCGTCTTTGCGAAAGAGTTTCTTTTGTATTAGTGCGCGTACGCCATGCCAGCCTCTTAGCTTGCGTTCAGTATTCTGCTGTTTGGGAAATCCTTGACCCATACATGCACCATTTTGTCCCATTGCAGTAAATTTCTTTGAATGACCAGCAATCAAGTCCTCCACAGAGACATCATCCTCTAAACAAGACAAACTGTTCTCCTGGCCACTTTGAAAACTGTGCTTCTTGCTCTTTTCTACATAAACCTGCGGAGGTCGCGTATTTACTGGTGCCAAATTCCGTTCTTGACATGGATTTCTACCCTGATATGGTTGCAGTTGCTGTTGCGGATGCATAAGATGATTCTTTTCAAGTTGGTTGCCTATATATTGCAACAGCAAGAAGGGAAAATAAATATTTTAGAAAACAACATAGCTCATAATTTTGCTCTTTAAACTTACCATTGTCATAATGACTTATCGAAGGCAGCACCTGCTGATTGGGTGGCGGACGAACAGTTGTCGCGGTTGCCTCAGCATGATTTTGCCCATGTTGTTGCTGTACATATTGTTGTTGTGTTCCCAATTCTGTTGCTAAATTATTTGTGCTTAGCAACGGACTTGTGCCCTGCATCAGCTGATATGATCGTGGCTTCAGATTTTCCACATCCTGCATCCGTTCTTCGGCACACAGTGAGGTCAAACGCGCTTCAGCGTCATGATCCCAACAATCTTCACATGTATCCTTTACCAATTTTTCAGCTGCTCCGCCACCCCAACCGGCTGGGAATAAGGGGCGTGCTTTATGTCGTGCGACCAATACTTGCATTTGTTCAAAGGAAGGATGCGAGCCGACTTCCAATTCATATGGTGCCTTATAGGCGGGTGTTATTTGTGATGGAGCATAAAAGTCTGCACAACGTGTGGCAACTTCCCACAAAACTAGGCCTAAGGCGTAGACATCCATCTGTTTAAGCGATGTTTCACAATCGCGCAGATTAACTGCACCCTCAAGCAGTTCGGGTGCCATATAACGTATGGTACCCACCTCATTAATGCTTTTGGTTTCTGCAAAGGCGACTTCACCTTTGTATTCATATTTGGAGCCGAAAACTTTGAGTGCAAAGCCGAAATCCCCAATGCAGCAACTCAAGTCGGCATTGACGAGTATATTGCGAGTATTAAGATCACGATGGGCCACACACGGCTTGTAGAGATCGCCGCGTTGCAGTTCTGTGTGCAGATGTGAGAGTCCACGCGTTATAGATTTTACCATAGTGCAGAAGTTGTCAAATTGCATTGTATTGGCAATAAGCCAATCTTGCAAACAGCCCAGCGGTGCTAATGAAAGTAGTAGTAGATATTGTGGCTTACCCTCGATTGTGGGCCGTTCATCGAAACCTGAAATGAGACAACAATTAATAAATAGAAATAATTCATAAAAAGGAGTGCTAGTATGCTCTGAATGAATGTTCATAAGATCTTTAATAATGCAATAATAAGCTTAATTGTCATCACGACAAAGAACATTTATGTGTGTACGTCTCCATTTTCAAAAAAAAAAAAAAATCATTGCGTCAAGAAATTAGATAAATTAACAGGTGATTATTAAAAGATTATTAGCACACTTTAAGTACTGGGTGACTATTTTGACTAACACTTTTCGTATAAAAGCTAGTAATTCACGGAGTAACATTAATGCATCGTGAATTCGCTTCGAGAATAAAGACAGAAGAGTGACAATGCGTTTTTGAAAATGTTTCAAGTAACTAAGCACTAATGAAAATTATAGCGATCTGAAACAAGTATTAGGTCTTCAAAATTTCTTATGCTTATATTAAATTCTTTAAACCTTCCAAAAGCAAATATTTTTTTATGATTGCATCAAAGAAGCAAAGCTTAATCCAATTCCTAAAAAATTCAGTTGTGACCCAAACAGACAAATTTGGTAAAAGCTTTCTCATTCCCAATATACCCATAGCACAGAGCTCCATATGAATCATCTTTTGGCAATCGAACTAAAGCTTCAAGTCCTACCAACTGGAATTAGGAACTAACTAAAATTTAAGCTCATTCCAAGAAATTGTATTAAGGAATTTTTTGCCTTCAAGGGCTGAAAGAAGAAGTTCGATTGTTTTCGACCAAACTTTTACTCTTTATAAAAAAAATTATGTAATTTGTTGTCCCCAAAATTAATCGACTTACATCTCCACTTTTCCTAAGCTAAGTATTGCAAAAATTTCAATGCATAAAATATTTCCTAAACAGTTGCCATAATACATACCAAAGTAGGTCAATAGCGCTGGACACTCCATCAGTGGTAGCGAATAAATTTCGCGCTCGTTAAGATAATATTGCTTGTACACCTCTGGAAAATTCTTAATTGCCACCACTTGTTCATGTATCATGCCCTTATAGACGATGCCGTACTTTCCGCGACCAATCATATCCAAACACTTGAGGTTGTCAACATTGCGCAAATTCGAGCTATAGCCCGGACCTGAGGGGGCTAATGGTGCTTCCTCTGGCTCGAGTTTCTCCCGTCTACGCATGAACACATAAGTGGCATAAGCGACACCAGATACGAACATCAAAGCGAATAATGAGCTCAAAACGGTATAAATCGCTACGCTAGTGCGTTGATTGGTGTTATTTTGCGCGCTGACTATGGCAGCAGCGGTTGATTTATTTGTTGTCTGAAAGCATGCAAAATAATTTAGTATAATTCCATAAATACTATATATATTACTTGAAAAAACATACATTGAAGATAAGCGGTTTGGCTACTGTGACATTTTTGTTACACAAATCACCAGAACAGCAGCAGTAGAGTAGTGAATCGTTTCTATTGCTTGCAATGCACTCGGTTTGCACGCAGGTAACGTTATGGTCGGTGCTTTCTTTCCAGCAACCTAAGAATAAATATTTGAAACATTAATGTTTATATATAACATGCTGTAACTGGTAAAGCCTATGAAAATATGATCATACTGATTAAAGTTTTGTGTAGGCACAATACTCTGCTGTGGTAATTTTTAATCCTATAGCCCACAACATAGACTGATTCTAATATAGATTTTTGAACTGGAACCTATTTACTATATTACATATACTAATTTAGTCATTTCAACTGAAGACAATTTAAAAAAAAAAAAAAACCGTGTTAGGCTTCTTTTAGTGTCAGAATGTCATTACATCCTGAGTGAAGTTATGAACAATTTTAGGGATATAAAGTTTTAAACATTGTTTCATTGGATTTTGATTTCCTTATTTTCCAAAATTGATCATAACATGCTTAGGTGCATTCATAAACCTTACATCAAAATGACTTAAGCTACGTAGATACTTTCGGAAATGAGATATTTTATAAAGCAACAAATTGAGGCAAAATTGCAATTTTTTTAATTGTAGGGTAGTACAAGAAAAAATTTTTTGTTTCAAAAGTTTAAAATAAAAAAAAAGAATTTAAAAAAAAAAATTCGCCCGAGCAGGGACTTGAACCCTGGACCCTTGGATTAAAAGTCCAATGCTCTACCGACTGAGCTACCCGGGCACATATTGTATTGCTGTAAAATATTCATTTTAAAACAAGCGCATAGAACATATTCACATATACCAAGGGTTGACTAGCGCTCTCGCAATACACTCACGTTCGAAAGTATATCGACACATACACTCGCGTACGCACAGCTTAAGAACAACTCAATTCGTTTCTCTTACCTTGTGAACTGATATTTGGTCGTGTGTCATTTGTTGTGTGCGTCCAAAGCGTAAAACAAAAATTAAAATCTGCAGCACAGCGCATTGGACGCGGTTGATCATTGACAATTTGACTTAAATGTGTTAGGTTCTTATCGTTTGCATTGCTTCCATCTTTTGTCCCGGCTTCTGAATAACCAGAAGAATACTCCTCAAAGTCTTCTTCATCCAGCATACTACTGTCATCGAATTTATATCTCATGCAGAGAAGCGGCTTGTATGCTATAAATATTTGAGATGAAAAAGTTAGTGTTGCTTTTGGTGTATAAACATACCGGTTAAAATTACCTGCCCGCACCACGGAAATTAATGCCAGAAGACAGAAAAACTGTGCCAGCTTAAGCATTTTCGTGTATTTATTCTATATCTTTTTGTTTCAAAATTTTCACCAATTTATTGTAAAGGGATCCATTATTTTTCTGAAAAAATTTTGAGAAAGAAAAATATTATATATGTGCATATGATCTAGAATTCTTCGGGAACACTCGGAATTCGAAAATATATTTATATTCGAGTATATATACATATAAGAAAAAAATAAAAAAAAAAATAATAAAAATACTTCTAGGGTTGCTAGCTGGAAAATTCTCATTTTTTAAAATTTGTGTAAAAAATTAGATTTTTTTTTTCATATTTACAGAGCTATTCTGGCAACTATCTTAGAAGTCACCAGAGTCTTTAATAAGACAAAAGTCTTACTTAAGACGTTTTGGTATTCTGGCAACTATCTTGAAAGCTTTTTTCTGTCTTTCGTAAGACAATTTTAAAGACCTGCTACGAGCAGGTCTTTAATTTGTCAGTTGTATTGTTTACATTACAAACGTTAGAAAAACTATTTATTTTAAAGGGAATTATAAGTTGCTTTTATTTGTCGTGTTAAAAAAATGTATATACATATGTTTTTAGAAAAAAAACATTTTTACAGGGCTATTCTGGCAACTATCTTATAACTCACCAGAGTCTTTAGTAAGACAAAAGTCTTACTTAAGACGTTTTGGTATTCTGGCAACTATCTTGAAAGCTTTTTTCTGTCTTTCGTAAGACAATTTTAAAGACCTGCTGCGAGCAGGTCTTTAATTTGTCAGTTGTATTGTTTACATTACAAACGTTAGAAAAACTCTTTATTTTAAAGGGAATTATAAGTTGCTTTTATTTGTCGTGTTAAAAAAATGTATATACATATGTTTTTAGAAAAAAAAACATTTTTAGTGACGGGACTCGAACCCACGCACTTGGAGCTATGAGTTCACAGTCCTAACTACTTCTCCACGCAGCCTGGTGAATTCCGGATTTTTTATTATTCCTTTTATAATTTTATTAGTTTAAAATTAAAAAATCAAAATTTGACAAGTTTACCACGAAAGCTTTTGTGTGGGGAATTCAAAAGCTTTATCTGTAAGACTTTTGCGCTAGAATACCTAATGTCTTACAAAGTGTCTTACAAAATGTCTTACAACATATTTTCGTAAGACTTTTAGCTGTCTTTGCCAGAATAGCCCTGTTAGTGACGGGACTCGAACCCACGCACTTGGAGCTATGAGTTCACAGTCCTAACTACTTCTCCACGCTGCCTGGTGAATTCCGGATTTTTTATTATTCCTTTTGTAATTTTATTAGTTTAAAATCAAAAAATCAAAATTTGACAAGTTTACCACGAAAGCTTTTGTGTGGGGAATTCAAAAGCTTTATCTGTAAGACTTTTGCGCTAGAATACCTAAAGTCTTACAAAGTGTCTTACAAAATGTCTTACAAAATATTTTCGTAAGACTTTTAGCTGTCTTTGCCAGAATAGCCCTGTTAAAATCTTTCTTTTTAATTTCTTTTCGATTTTCAGTATGAACACATAAGGAATTATCGAAAAAATTCTTGCTCTATTTTTAAGCCCATATATAAGGAAAAAATGCATGATCTCTGTGCAAGTAAGCTTTGGTGTTTCTATTGTAATAGCTCAAGTCCTTCCGAAGGAAGGACTCCTTCGCTGTTTTCTCTACATTCATCTTAATATACTATAAATTTGAAATGAATAAAATCACGCCTTTAGTTTTCATCTTCTTCTAGTGCTAAACTGGATCTTGATAAAAAACTAAATTTTATTTTCTACAGATATTTTCCACACTTTATATGTCAACCTTAGCCATTATAACAACATACAGAAATGTATTTTCGTTGTCACTCTATAACAAAAATGTGCCTGGCAATTTGCCTTTGCCTGTATTCTATATGCAAATGCTTCGCGCACTATTTTGCAAGCATTGCACTTGCAGCATGATAAATGACAATTCCATAATTATCTATGCCATTTACAACAACAAAAGCCTGACGAGACGTTTTTTAAATAACAATTGGGTGCATTTTTTTTTTTTTCATTTTGCTGCCTATGATTTTTCTATTGTAGTCGTATATGCATTAGACTGTCTGCTATATCGCAAGCTTCTTAAATCAAAGAGATATATTAATATTTTTGTTAGAAAAAAAATATTTTTTTTATGATATGTACAAAATTTTTATTTAAGCCCAGTATAGCGTGTCACCAAGTACTTAACTTTTTTGTTTAATTTTTCGTTGTACTCAATAACTTACAGCAAACATGTATTTTTTTAAAACATTTCTTGTTTTCTACGTTGTAAAGAAGAAATTCCTATCCATTTAAACATTTGACTTCATGTCAACATAGTAAAAGTTTTGTCCAACCAATAAAGTTTCTGTAATGAGCACAGATAGTGAGTAAACTACCCAAACAACAGACACACAGATGCCGTTGTTGATACTCGTCGTATTTGAACAAAATGCTGATAACACGCTGATAAGCAGTAAACAAATCGGCACAAAATAGTCATTTGTTTTTTATTGTTTTTTTAATTTTTCATTTGCTATTTAGCAGATGACTATACATTTGACACTTTCGACTTTATACTCGCTCAGGGTTCTGGTATTTTTATCTTTTACTTTGTTTATGAAATGAGATTGCTAATGTTTTCAAGAAATTTTGAAATTCAATTGAGAAAAAATTAGGACCAGATTTTAATAATAATAATAAGAATTAATATTTTAGTGCACATATAGCACATATTGAGCCTCGGGTAGGCCTTATACCACCGCCATTCTGTGGATTCAAAAGGCGATAGTTGAGAAAGCTTTTTGTGGAAAATTATGCTCTTGAGCAAGTGAATGATATAACCACACGATTAAAGTATCAGAAAGTAGATGGGGCTTGTCAAGTGAGGCTTCATAGAAGCAAGCAACCTTAAGTAATCATATTTACAGAGTTTTCAATGGAATGCAGTGCCAAAGGCATTATCTGAACGAAAATAGATTGAACAATTAGACAAATCGTGTTGACACATACCGAGTCTTCTATCTAATGGAACTTTATACAAACATACAATGTGAGAAAGATTCCACAAAATCGAGTATGGAACAAGTGAACTTGACACTTTCTTAATATGTAAAAATTGATTTAAAAGTTTTTCTGATTGTCTTTATTTTTTTTCTTTCTATACTTTAGCTTGAGGCTTAAAAATAATTGTCTCATAAGTTGAGCTTCCTAGCTTTAGCCTGGAAACGGGGCGGACAGAGCTTGTGTCAGATTTCGTTGAAATTTTATATATAGACTGACTTACTAAAACGTAGAAAAAAGCTACACACCTTAGGTGCCACGATATAGCTTTTCAGGTATTTTGTTTGTATGGAAGGCGCCACCCACTGTTGTCAAACCATGCCCACATTTTTTACATGAAAATGCGGACGCAATACAACCGAAAGGTGTTTTTTTTTTGCAGACCCATAGGCCTATACTATAGAATCAGATTTGAAAAAAGTTCTCCCAAAATCTTAGCTTCCTAGATCAATCCTGCGAACGACTCAAACAGTTTGTGTCATATGGAACGTAGAAAAAATCTCCCATTCGTTTTTCTGCTTTTTCGTTTTTTCCATATGAATTGTAAATTTATTTAGCTTTTTAGCTATTAAGCTTGAAGTATTAAGTCAATCAAATAATGGATAGAGATATAAAGTGATAGAAAAATAGAGTAACAGGGAGGCAAAAAGATTTTAGATGGAGATAAAAAATTTTTAAGTTTTCATAAAAAATAGAAATGTACTGAAAAATAGTTCATTCCTATGCGCCAGAGCAACAGACCCCTCGTCCCCCCTAGTTCCGTCACTGAACTACTGATAATCCTTCTGTTGTACTGTATTATTTACCGGAAAGCAAAACAGATCCCTTACAATTTTAAGCTTATCTGACTCATGAGTTAAGCGCTTATTTTAATGCGTAACTGAATTCTATAGTAAGTAGAAATAATTAAATTTTTCCAAGCACTTTATAGCTTCATACCTTTGCAATTACCGCCATACACCCAAATATTAATTATGTCATCTATGTATGCGTAACGTTCGGTATTGACAAATTAAACAATGTCTTTTACGTAGAATTTGTTGTATCAACCTTTTCTGCTTCAGAGTTGAGTAAACAAAGGTCCTGCTTCGGCAATTTATTAGTCATCTGATTAAAACAGCAAAAAGGCGACACAACAAATTGGTGTTTAAACAAAATTTATAAATAGAAACTCTATATACTACGCAGTAAATTTAAATATATACTACCCTAACAATAACACAGTGATTGTCATTGTGTGTTGTTATTAATTTACAACAACTGACAACAACAACATTTAGCGTATGCAAAGCGTTTATTTGTCAAAGTAACTCCCCATTGCATACTTTCGGAATGCATAGGAGATGCAGCAATGAGAAACTTGGTACGGCGCCATATAATTATTTATTTTATTATGCGATAGTTGTTGTTATGGGGACGATTTCACAAATAAGCAAAATGAAATTAAACCAACAAATCAGACCACCACCATCATCAAGAAAGAGTACGTTTTCGATCTGCATATCTTACAAAATGCAATTTTCATATATTTCTGCACATTTGGTGCATTCGCATGTCGCTTTTTTTTTAACTTTTCATTTCATCTAAATATTACTCGAGTATAATTCGTAATTTTGTTCTGCTCTCTTTTTTCTGTTCAGTGATTCCCTCCACTTGTTTGCCCCAGGTTTGCGTAATTATTGTACGTCTGCTACTGCTGCTGCGTCACTGAGCAAAGTCGTTTTTTCCGTCTGTCCATTAGACATTGCACAGTGTACTGGGTTTAGTAAAAATTAACGAAAATAATTTTTGATATATGATAAGAAGTGAATCTAAGTGATTCTTCCATATTACGTATACTATAAGTATGTAATTTCAAAAAATATCGAACTTTATTCAGATGCAATTTTTACTAGGATTAAAAAAATGTGTTTAAATTAAAATAAAAGTTTTATTCACTTTTCAAAATAATTCATAAGTCTTAACAAAATTGTTTATAAGCTGAAGTACGCTCGAACTTGCATGAAATGAACACACAGAGAAAATTATTTAATAGTATGTATTAAGATTCTGCAATATTCAAAAAATAGTATATATGATATGGATGAAAGAAATCAGTGTTTCATATCGTAGTTAATATACCACATATTCTGCAATGGTGAATAATCAAATTAGATTAATCATATATTTGGTTATTTATACATACATACGAAATTATATTTTGGTTGAAATAAATAAAAAATTCCCTTCTTTTTTTATAAACATATCGATATATTATCAATTTAGATAAAAAATCGATAACTGATAATACCGATAGCTAAATATTTTGTAATATCGCAAGTACTGATGGTGTATAACAAGCAGATGGCAATAATGTTTTACTTAAATGAGTTGAGAATTGTTTACAATTTGTATAAATCTGAAGTGAAAAATAGTTACGGAGAAGATTACTAAATATTTATTTGACCTAACTACATCTCTTGAATTCCCTTAAGCAAATATAGTGTTCGGATAAATAAACAACACTTTAACTTCCAAGTTAAGTAACAGCTATCGCAATTTAGTTATTGCTGAGAAACTATCAATCAAATACATTTATTTAAAGCAAACATACTTTTTATTAGTGTAAGCTATCGATATTTTAAAATATTGGCTTATAAAAATGCGCTTTGGCTTCGGACTGTTCTTCGCGACCCTCGGAGTAAAAATCCTTCCTTTCTGCGGTAGTATTTTTGCTCACAAGCATTGCGGGATTTTTAATTCCTGTAAAATCTTTTCTGTAAAAGTCTTGCATATAAAATTCATATAAATGAATTGGAAAATATTTGACAATTGCTTTAAAAATACGGCAACTCTTGTTAAATCAAATGGCTTAAGTTTGCTTTAGCGACGACAATAGTTTTTTTTCTTTTTTTTCAACCTACTTTTTAATTCTAAGGAAAAGTAAGTTATCCAAAATATCTCTCGAACCCAGTTAAGAAGCTTATCTTTTATAAAAATCAAGTTTGGAACCCCTGAATTGATATCCAAAATATAGGTGTCATAACAAAGATAATTTACACTTTGAGATGTAATCTATAATTTTCAAGATTTGATGATTTCGTTCAGATCGGTATACAAGCTAAAAAAATAAGCTTTTGTGTATAAAGTTACCTAAAGTTTAATTTTCCTTGTTAAAAAAAGTATATCGAACTTTTTTTTTGTCACATACTATGTAAACGTTTTTTCAGCATTTCACTAAAAGTCAAGATGGTCATTTTATTTTTACAAATTACACGTATTCTGACTCATATAGTATAATTCCACGGTTTGCCATATGCTTTGATTTAACAATAAGTGTGGTAATATATTTTAATAATTATTATCACAAAGAATATGAGCAAAACAATATCAGTAATTTGCCAAAATTGACAATTGACAATTGGCATAGTTTTTTCGTGAAGAAAGGGTTAATATAAATAAATTTTACATAAATGACACCTCATTTTAAAGGAAAAGAAATAAGCTTT
This sequence comes from Tricholauxania praeusta, assembly GCA_949775025.1. NCBI lineage: Eukaryota > Metazoa > Arthropoda > Insecta > Diptera > Lauxaniidae > Tricholauxania > Tricholauxania praeusta. Next base: position 7,320,318 of record OX459028.1, on the reverse strand, counting down.
CTTTATATGTCAAAGACGTTATATTTAAGATATACACTTTTTTTGGAAAAGAAAAACGGTTAAATTTTTGAAAAAGTCATTTTTGGAAAATTATTCGTTAAATTTTATAGATTTAAATTATTTTGGATATTAATTTAAAGGTACCCAATGTATGAAGATTTTTGTAAACGCGGTAGCCGCAACTTCCGAGAGCTATATATCCGAAACTAGATCCGAGCCACATTTTTTTTACAAATTTATTCCTTAACCCCTTAGTATACACTTCCCCTTAAAGAAAAATGTCGAGCAATCGGTGCCAATTTAATAAAATGTTTTATCCAAAGAAAGCAAAATGAATGAAAATTGAAAAAAATATATCATACGAGTAATTTGAAATTTTTTGCCACTTCCACTGTCGAATGAAAACACTGTGCCTCGTCGTTGTGGGGGATTCTTTAGTTCAGCTATGCAGCATGTATGGAGTATGGTGTGCTGAAGTGGCTTGTCAGTCGTTGCCGTTTGCGTTGTTGGGTGTTCACAACGAAGGTTGGGGTTTTTACTTGGGCGCCGTCTGCCGCCAGTTAAGGCGAAAAAGTAAAGAATTGATTTTTCCAGTCGCTGCAGGAAATATTTGCGTTCTATGTTTTTTTTAATCACTTAAAAATAATTTAATGCTTTTTTGTTGCTGTGACTTTTTATAAGAAACATTATTTTATCTATTTTGTTTTGCGATATTTGCGGATCTATTTATTTAAAGATTTTTTAGTATGTACTTTCTTGCAAGACTTTCCATTAAGTTTCAGTAGAATTGAACGGATTTTCTTTTGCACACACTCACTTTGCAATTTTTTGTTACTGCTGACTCTTATTTTGAGTCAAGTATTTTTCTTAAAATAAAAATTGCTACTTTTTATCTTTCAACAATGAATAAAATAGTTATAATTTATATTTTTAAACTTTTTTGTAGCTTTTAGCTTCTATTTATTTATTATTTTACTAAAACAAAACCGGCGCCAACGTACGAGTAGCGTCCGTCTTTCGCATTCGAATCGAACTGTTCGAACAGCAGCAACTTTGGTGAGGCATAGCCACTGTCGTCGTTTCGAAAAGCTGCCTCAAGTGGATCCATCCATTCGATACATTTGTCGTTTTTCGCTCGCTCGCTAGTGCACATTTCGCATATCTCTGTATTTGACTTTTTCTACTCTCCGCTTTGAAAGCATTATTCGTAGTATGTTGCTTTTAGTTCTTAAAGTTCATCAGGTTTTTTATCAGTACATTAGCGAGCACAACTGGTGTTACACTTGTCAGTTAGTACACTTGCCGGAATTTGGTCTTATCTTCTTTAGCTTAATTCGTTACAGCACTATGACGCTTATAGTTTTAACGAATTGTTCTATTATTTTCCTTTTTTATATCGGTATATAAAGTGCTCAGAGTGTCGATTTTATATGTTTGGCTCTCTTGAAAAACTTTTCCCGGGAAGATAAGCTCCTTTTTCCCATGAAAATAACCAAGTATGTTAGCTTATTATTACGAGTATGAGTGCAACAGGGATGTCAAAACTCAACTCAAGTAGATCAATAAATTTCGTAAGTAGGGGCGCTAAAGACTTGTTTTAGACCTCGATATTCAACGTGCAGAAAAAATTAACTGTAAGAACGAGGAAATTTTTAATATTCTATTATAAAACAGTTACACAAATCTGAAAGCATTGGAACTAACTGGGCTGGTAATAACCTTATGTTAGTTCCAACACCAACGTCATGTTTCTATTGCTCAAGGATAGCTAAGGATTGCAATTAAAACATAGACTGAGTTCTGTCTGAAAGCCACTTGTTATGACCAAGCAGTTCGACTGGTGAGTATCGATTTTGTTTTATTTATTTACAATTTTATTTTTCCATTTCAGCACAAATTCTTAAAAGTTTAGTATACCTACATACATACATATTTAGAAAAAAATTAATTTCAAAATTAATTTGAGATTTTCAAAAGCATGTACTTTATAACCCTGTCAAAATACGAGTGGAGTGCTGTTGTCACCGTTTTCTAGATAATTTATTAAGCTTCGGATATGTCATGAGAAAAATCAGTAATAGGCTTTCGAAATAAATTTTTGGTAATGGTTACAGTTGATCGGCAATTTAAAAAACCATTTTGGAGAATATTAAATTTTTCATGACTCCTGGCGATTAGAATTAACCACAAAAATGCATTTGTAAAAGAGATTGTCTTTGCTCTTCACTATGAGTCAAACTTATTGAGTACATCTTTATATAAACAGCACTCTGCGCACGTTTGTGCCTCTATGGTATATCTAGAAAACCATTAATCTCACACTCTTAGCTAGGAAGAATTTCTTTTAGAAAATTTAGTTTTCCTTAGAATAGTTGTAAGTATTTTTTGTTTCCGATGAGAAGAAACGTATGATGACATAAGTCAGTTAATGCTGATTTGTTGTCAAAATTAAGTTTGAAACCTTGTAACTTTGAAACGAATTTAGTTGGAGCAATTTGTCTACTAACATTTTTGAAGAACAATAAATTATTTAGCGCTATATCTGAAAATTTAGCTCTGATTTCTTCATTTCAAGCAAAAATGATATGCTCCCTATGAAATATATTAGAAACAAAATTTCAAAAAAAAAAAAGTAAAGCTTAAGGTGCTTAAATAAAACGTACATATAAAATATCCCATTTTCGATTATTAGAAATATTTACATTTCCTAAAGAAAAGCTGTTAGCAATTTTTAATGATTTGATGCAATTTCCGCCAAATTATAAGCCTGGTATCGGTATAATACAAATTATTGTTTTGTATGATTATATTCTAGTATTTTATAACTTTTGCTCTTGGAATTTGTGCGAAGTTTCTCTTCTGTTCTTGCAGCGATTCTTCACAGAATATTGGCGAAATTTTTTTGTAAAATTTTTCAAAAGTTTTTCCTAGGCCGCAAGCAGGCAAATGGCTTTACTTGGCACCCAAATTAACCTTTACTTACCTTATGAACATCTTCGAAATACCCATTTCCTTGTGAAGTTCAAAAGAAAAAATACAGCTGAGCAGTAAAACTTCTTGACGAGTGGCGCTTGTTTTCGAAATCGAACCCAACTGTTTTTATTCTGTTTTCTTTTAAGATAAAAAAACAACAACATTCTACAGACGGCCGCCCAAGTTTTGTCATTTTTTTTTTCAAGTTCTACCTTTTGCTGCAAATTCGTTGCTTGAATCGCTGCTTGATTTTAACTTGGTCGACATCGATGTTGTCTGAGCAGTCAAGTGGTTCTTTCAATGTCTTCTTAACAAAACAAACAAAAACTTGCGCACAAAAACAAACAAAAACTGTGGGTCATAAGAGAATACATCGATGTGGTTAAAAATGCTGACATGCGCATTCGATACATGTTCCACTCTCCAGTGGACAGAGAGCAACTTGATAAAATAACACTGGACTACAACAAAAATCGGCTCTTAATAATAAAAGCATACTTTAAAATTTGATTTGCAAATTCGAGCTAAGCGATCCCAAATTAGCAAATTTATTTGAAAGGTAACATTTCTTGAAGAATGTTATTGATTTACTACCGCTGGCTATTTTGGTGAAAGACAACTCATAACTCGTTATCATGAAGAGGTAGACTCTTTCAGAAATAAATTTGTAATAATAAGCAGGCAATATATGACCACTTTTACAAAAGCTATATCCATAAATTTTCAATCAAAAAATTGCAAAAAATACGATTTTTTAAAAAAAAAAAGAAAAGAATCAGATTTGTTTATTGAAATGTTGAATTAATTCCAAAAATGAACAAAGTATCTATGCAAAAAATGTTTTACAAAGGTATTGCTGGTAGTACTTTGCCCATGCATTCGCCAAATCCAATACGTAGTCCATTACGTTCGCAATGACCACGAATAATGACTTCATCACCATCTTGTATAAACTTTCGTGTAGCACCGTCATTAAGATTAATCGTCTTGGTTCCACGCCAGCTAAGTTCCAACATTGAACCATAAGAATCTTCTGTTTCACCGCTTATGGTGCCCGATGCCATCAAGTCACCGGGACGTAAATTACAGCCAGTAACAGTGTGATGAGCGATTTGTTGCAGCACAGTCCAGTACATGTACTTGAAATTCGACTTGCTGATAAGGGTCTCAGTACTATTTTCAGCTATAAATAAATCAAATTAAATACCTACATATGTGAACATTTGAGACATCAAACCCCAAACTTACGTTTCAGTGAGACTTCCAATTTAATGTCAAAATTAAATGGCTTTTCGTGTCTTAAGTATGGCAAAACTTCTGGTTCCTGGGGGTAGTTATCAATTAAAAATGGTTCCAACGCTGCTACTGGTACAATCCAGGGTGAAATGGTAGTACCATAATTTTTAGCAGTAAATGGCCCCAATGGAACATATTCCCATTTCTGTATATCACGTGCACTCCAATCATTCATAAGTGTAAAACCGAAAACATTTTTCCATGCCTCATCGACAGGGATACGTTCGCCCAATTTATTGCCTGGTCCACCAATAAAAAATGCCATTTCGAGTTCAAAATCGAACAATTTGCATGGACCAAATACTGGTGGCTCGCCATCTACGGGCTGTGTTTGTCCCAGTGGACGACGTATTGGTGTGCCGGAGACAACAACCGAGCTGGCACGTCCATGGTAACCTACAGGTAGATGTCGCCAATTCGTCATAAGTGCATTTTCTTTACCGCGAAACATAATGCCGACATTAGTAGCATGGTGAATTGATGAGTAAAAGTCAGTGTAGTCACCAATTTGTGCTGGTAAGTGCATTGCACATTCAGTTTGTGGAATGATGACGCTGAAATCGGAATGAAAATAAAAGCTTAAAGTACTCAGCACAAGAAAATAAATTATCTGCGGAATAGTTTCGGGTGAGTTGAAGTTTTGTAAGTTCTGTAAAATAGCTTAAAACGTAAAAAGTTTCCATCGATATCTTGTAGACTAAGAAAGTGGTTAAATTTTTTTTTTTTGTAGAGTTCAATTGCCTATAAAATTTCAAAATTGTTTATTCTGAGACGTCGTTCAAAGAACTACAAATAAAATGCTTTTGTTAGGTAAATTTGAAGCTGTATACTTATACCAAACTAACAGGAAAATCTTTGGATAATTTACTTAACACTAAACGAAATCTTTTCCTTCGAATTTTACGTTTTGACTTTTTAACCCTAGTGGGACGGATGGTGGTACAGGTGTACCCCTTGACATTTGAAATTAAAATATCTCAGAATTCTTTTAAGTTAGAGGTCTGGTTCTTTCTGACAACTTATTTTACCTTTTTACTGCTCCGGTTAGGAGCAAGTTTTGCATACCTACCTCGTGGGAGCCGGTCGGTGGTACATGTGTACCACCACTTATTTTCATATAAACTGTTCAAAAAATGCAAGAACTTGCAAAGGTACACCTGTACCACCATCCGTCCCGCTAGGGTTAAGCAGGATACCGCCTCTCAGAGATATTTTCCATTTAAATAAAAAACTCATATTTCAAAAACATCTGAAAAAGATATTACTGCTCCTCAAATCTTAACTGATTTTAAGATTTTATTAGGCATTCCTATATTTTTGGATGTTCCAATGAATTCTGGGATGAAAGAATTTTTTTTTAACATCAGCCAATACGCAGAGATAATTTCAACGAACTTTACTGCCTAGCACTAAGTCGAACATTCCCGACATTTCGACAAATTCTTCCATACATTGACTAAGACTAAAATGAAAATTATCAAACCTATGAGAAAGCACAGCATTTTGTTCTAATTGTGAATTCTTGAGCAGCAATTCATGGGTACGTGTACGCACTACATTCCAAGCATCATAGCCGAGACTCATAAGCAAATTCAGTGTATCTGAACTGAGAGCATCCTGAAAGGGATGAAAATGTGTAATGTACTGTAGCATTTAAGTGAATTGAAAAAAGTACAAACCTGAACTTCCGGTGGATAAAGTTGTGCGATGCCGGATAAATCCAGGACATGCTCGCCGATAGCAACACATAAACGTTTGCGTGGCTAGAAAAAAGAATCTTAGGATTAGACATAAAGAAATAAATTAATAATTTTGAAAACAAGAATTTCAAACAAAACAAGTTTGAGTTGATATAAATTTTTATCATAAATATTTAACTAAACTTGTTGTTATTGTTTTTCTTGCTTTTATTGAATAAATGTGGATATTGCTATTCCGATAGAACCAGTTCTAAGCACCGCTATGTAAATTTCATTCTTGAATTTAAATTTTTCGAATTCAATCAGATAAAATCATTCGGTTCCTTAGCAGGTGGCATTTTTTGCACTTTTATTCCGAAAAATATACTTAGCCATTTCCTAATTTGCTTACATTCGACTTTGTAGAGAAGACACCATAAGGCAAATTTTCAAGTGAGAAATCGCTTCCTTCCGGTATGTTTACAAAAGTTGTCATTTTTATGGAGTTTATATTTAATTTCCAAAACTTTGTATAGATATTTTTCACTTTATCACTGCTATAGTCCAGTTGCAGTGCTAAGAGTAAGGCTGCTACAACAATGAGAACACGTTCGTACGCCAGTTGATCCACTACTGAGTTTCAGCTTTTATCATATGTAGTCTACACTGATAGCTTTTTTTATGGCTTTATTTTCGTGAGTTTATTATCGTAACGAATCCAGCTAGTCTAGAAAAGCAACAATACAAAACCGGCATTTTTGAGAGTGCCACCATTAGTTTCTCTTAAAAAAACAAGTTTCTCACGCTTTACAGTGGTATAAATGAGTTAATAAATCTTGTAGAATCAAAAGAAAATAGTGTGTTGATTTTCGACAATTTTCATGACTTCTTCCAAGATTTCGATCGGAACTTATGCGTTTTATTTTTAATAAAAGATTAGAAAGTTTTTCAAATGAACAATACCAAAATTTTTTTGAATTTGGTCTTATGTCTTCATTTAATATTTTTTATATATAAAATTCGCGCGTGTCATAGGCAATAAAACTTTTATTTAGGGTGGCCTTCATACAAAAGTATTTTTAAATTGAGTTTTTATGAAGACCGCACATCGAATTAACACCACGTGGTCCATATATTGAGAGGCATAGCTTTTAAAAGAATTTTCCTAAATTTGTAACATTTTGTCTTGCATAAAGCTTTTGAGATAACTCTGCTCCCCATACTGATGAAATCCTGTTCGTTCGAATACATATTATAACACACAAAAGGCATGACGAATTTGCTTGATTTTTTTTTATTTTGTTCAAAGGTTCTTAGCAAAAATGTTTAAAAAAAATTGGGAAATTGCGAAAAACCGATATAGTGTTTTGTATGGGAATTTTTTATAAATAATGCACACTGAATTTCGCAGTTAATTTATTTAGATGGATTTAGGCAGGACAACGTCTGCCGGTCCAGGACGGAAATGATTATAGGTTTGAAAACAGTGACAGAGAGTGCAGAACAATGTCTGCCGGTTACGCTAATATTAAATAAAATATGCATTGTCTTGAGTTAGAGCTTATTTCAGGCCTAAGAGACTTTCCTTGTTTTATAAACTTAGTTACTAAATCTTATGAAATTTTACTAAAATCGTTTCCTTTGTTTCCTCTTTCAATTCGAAGAGTACATTAACTTACTGCAAGGAAAAATATCTCAATATAAGGTAATATAATAATAATAATAATAATTTTTTTGAATTTAGTTAGTTCTTTTTTCGGTGTAAAAATTTATTGAATAAAATATCTTGATATTCGACATTAATTCAACCCACTGTATACATGAAGTTCATTAAATTTTAAATTGATCTTTCTCTCTTTTTGCTTAAGAGAGAAATTCTTGCTGAGGCAATGCTAAATTGGGTACCCAGCTGGAAAATTAATGTTTCATTAACAATCTATGCATATTAAAATTGTTTTCTTAATCGAATTGTAAAAGTTTAATATATGTAGCTATTGGCTTACATGCCAAATCACAAGTAAACAGATCTGTAGTTGTCATACGACACTTAAAAAATATTTTGGCAATTTTCAAAATGTATTCATCTTAGCATTTTTAATGCTTCTTACCAGCAATTTTTGCAATTGATCACGAGCGCTTAGGCACATGAAAAAATCATGTTTTCGAAGTCTTGTGTATTTCAAAAACTGAAACTTTCCTCCCAAATCAAGGATATTATGTGCAATCGAAAAAAAACAAACTTCTAAGGGGCTTTACAACATTAAACACTTTTATTCTTTATTTAAAATTTTTGTTTTGTTTAGTGTGTGTGTTATTTAATTGGATACTAATCCAGCAAACATAATACATTTTTGGTTTAAATTTACGCGTTTTATTAAATACTTCTATTAATTTTTGCTGTAAATAATTGTTTTCTATGTATATATTATTTTTAATTCATGTTATTGACAAGTACATATATTTTGCATATTTTTTCTTTACTTTTATATTTAGATATCAAATATTTATTAACAGTTTGCTAACAGAAGTTTTACAGTGGAATATATTTATGTATGTAGTGCGTTTTATAAATGGCAGTAAACATACATTTTACTACGAAAGTGCAGAACTAAGAAAGTGCAATTTTTGTTTTATTAAATTTCATACATATATATATATTTAAGAGTATATAAGTTTTAAATAAATCGTGCTCAATTACTACAAATGCTCTAGTTAATATTTTTACTAAACATTTATTGAAAAAAAAAGAAAAATAATTTATGTATAAATCAAATGAAAGTGCTTTCTTTTTTTTAACTTTACACATTCAACATTTAAATTTTTGTTTCTTCTTTAAAAAAACTTTTCTAAAATTAATTTTTTGACTTTTTAAAAATTGCGCAACTTTTGGTATTTGTTGCACTTATCTTTTTTTTGCCATTATTGTCAGTCACAGCGAAGTTTACTCTTCAACGGCACGCAGCCGTCTACTGTGTTTGTTTTTGCTCTTTATTTACTTTGCTACAGTGGCGTCTACTAAATTAAGTTTTTTTTTTTTTATTTGATATATATTCTGCTTACATTAATAATAATATAATTATGTCTTCCAAAGTTGTGTGTTCTTTAATTTGTTGTTGTTGTTTTTAAAAGAAATGTCTTCCAAATTGGTTTAAGATTTGTTTTTTTTTTTTGTTTTATTATTTTTCTTTCAAATTTTTTCATTTAATATTTATATTATTGTTATACAATGTTAATACACGTAGTTAATTTATGTCTTCCATAGTTCCTATTTGTTATTTATAGATTTTTATACGTTTTTATTAGAAATAGACCGTTTTTCAAAATTGGATTTTTTTTGCTCTCATTCAATATAATTTTATTTTTATTCAATATAATAATGCGTTTAGTAAATATGTTTGAAGGTAATAGTATATAATGTGGCTAATATATATAATATAATATAGAGTTGCAAATATGTATTGGAAATGTGCTATAACGTGAAAAGAACAATTAGAATGTTGATTATTTATGTTTTGTATTTTAATCTTTATTTTCTTTTGGCTAACACTTGTTTAAAACATGGTTCTTAATTGAATTATAGGTTTCTTTATAAATTTAAAATAAGTTTAGTTTTTTATTTTTGATTTAGCCGAAATTTGGATGCAATTTTTTTTTTCTTGTTGGTTAATTGATATGCTGATTCCATCACTAACTGAAAATCATAGTTTTAAATAAAAAATTTGATCAAAAGAACAAAATTAATATTTTTTTAATGAGGTTTATGCTTCTAAGTTTTAGATATGTTTTATGAATGTAATTTTGTTCATGTGTTTTCACTTATTTGAAAGGTTTTATTTTGTGTCAAAGGTACGAACAACGCCTGTGCAAGCGTTTCCAGTAACCTTTGATCACTTGGAAGCCCTTTTGTGATTTTGTCATTTTATTCTATCGATTTTGCATAGATTTTCTTTTTTCTTAATTTGCAAACTCAAGAAACACAGGGAAAAAAGAAATTGAAAACAAGTACTAATTCAAATGAAAATCATTACTTTATTGTATAATTTTCGCTATATTTCTACATATATAGTATTTGTATGTATATATCATTATTGCATTTTATACCACTATAATTGTTTTCATTTCATATAGTTTTACTTTCTCTCAAATTAATTATAAATTAATTGATTCGCATAGGGAATTGTAATTATTTTTAATTTATCGCTTAGCAACTTTGCTTTGCTTTATGTTTGCTTTGTTTTATTGTTTTCGCCATTAAGTAATCGATACATAAGTAAGTAAGTAAGTAATGAGGCAACATATTTATGCATTTAATATTTTTATAACAAGAAACGTATAGATTTAAATTTAAGGAATGCTTAGCACTTAGTTTAAGCATTCGCTAAAGACTCAATAGAATACATAACATAAGCCATATAGTATTTGCTAAACTTAACATTGAAATTAAATTAAATTTTATTGTTGTTAATTTGTCACACAGAATACAGCAACAGAAATCACATTATGTGAATACAAGATATTTTTTACCTGTCTTATTTTTTAACCATCACTGTGCGCTACAGTAGCCATAGTAGGATGCATAGACGAAAATTAAAATTATTGTTTTTGTTCCTCTTTTGCAAAGATCGTGCTGTGATTTGATTAAATTCATCATTCACAAGCAGTTCATCTTGAATCATGACCATTCACATAATTCGCTTCTTGCTGTTTATTCAATAAAATGGTGACAAATCACACTTGCACAAGGACCCGCCATCACCTGTTTTACACAACGTCACACAAAGCTCATTCCAATCGGGCGTTGTGGTGTCGGAAGCTGCCGCCTGCAAATCTGAACCGCCATCCTCCGATAGCACCACAGCAGCAACTGTATGCTGCAATTTACATAGACTACAACCGGCCAATGTTGCACCATTGTGCATGCAGATAGTGTTGCATACTTCATTGCGTTCGATTAAACTCATTGTGGGTTTTATAGCACCAAGCTCGAGTTTATTTGAGCAATGACAATTGTCTTCCCCTGTAAGACAAATGGAATTGAAATAATGTTTTCTTCAAATAGTTTATTGATTTATTTATTAAAAATATACTGTGCAGTAGCGCCTATAATTTTTCAATACATTTTTTGATATAATATTTCTAAGGATTGATTTCAATTCAAAAATTATAGCTCATAAAATAAGTAAATAATAAACTTTTATCCAACAGAAGGTATAGCACAACTAAATTCAACTCCTCGTAAAAAATTGTTTTCACATTTATTTTTCAAAATCTACACTGTGTGCAGTTTTAAGACCTAACATTTGGCCAGCCCTACTCCTTAACCTCCAATGGAATATTTTAGTTTTCTGAAAAAATTTACATACGAGCCAAATGCCTGAAATTTGTTCATGCACTTAAAATTATTAAAAGCACAAAAGAATTAAATAAAAGTATAGGAAAAAAAAATTCCTTAGGGTTTTACTTATTTCTGAAATTTTCTGTGACATAGATTAGCCTAGGAAGCTTTGTTGTTGGAGAACCCCCTTTAATTTTTTTTGAGGAATATTTTTGCTTAAGACCGTGTGAAAGAAATCATAGACGCTTGTACCGTCGGTACATTTTTTAAAAAAAATGTGTCTAAAATGCTATATAAGGGAGGGGTAGTGCGATGAAAGAATTCTTGTCTTTTCTTGAGAAATAACTTTGCTTCAGACACCAAACCTTGGTTAACTGACATTTAACTAGAAACGCTGACGATTAGGCCAAAATATGATGTCAGATTTGAGCTAATCGACCCGAAATTACTCTGAATTATCAACTGTCAATTTTACTATAATTTGACTGCACACAGTGTTTTCAAGTACACTTGAATCAAAATTCATCTTTTCGAAAATGACTTAACTTTTCTAGTCTTGTCTTTATAAAATATTACATTCTGTGAACAATTTTAGTACTTGGGAACGTCGATTTGTACGAAATTTGATAGATTTTTCAAACGCTGCAGCGTTCAATCAATATCGGTAAAGTGTTCAAGGTTCTACAGTTCCATAATGCTAATTTTGAAGACATCAAAATTTGCGATTAAATACAAAACTTCCAGTTTGATTTTACAATATCACCTTCAAGAGCTATGATATGAACAGAAAACACATTAACAAGCCGCCTGACTAAAAAGAAGAATTATTTTCAGTTTTCCAATTTCAATCCTTTCATAATGAACCAAAATATTGCAGTATAAAATGGGAAATCCTACGAGGAATATTTGATTTTGTATGCGGGACGGTATCTCGTTCCTTTTCTGCTTAAGCTTTGTAATTAAATTTTTCAAATTCCGACGGCATTTAATTTCTGCAGATACAGCTTACCAATATTTTGTTAATCATTTTTTTCTAAGAATTCATTGAGACATAGTATATATGTATTTTATTTTCTATACCTATCATGTTCCAGCAGCAGTTTTCAACAAAATTGCAAATCAAACATTCAGTGTTGGGTCTTTTATGCGAATTTTGCGGATGTTAACTGTAACTAACTAACTATCGATTAGTTTTGGTGTCATCTGGTTTTTAGAATTTTAATATGGAAATTAAGTATTTGCAGCATTACTAATATTTTTGGATATCAATAATTTATATGCTTTGCGTATTCTCGGAAAATTTTTATTTTAAACATACGACGCAGAATGTACAGATATAAACAATTCGTCTCAATAATTTGGGTAATTAGTTCTGCCGAATGAATTTCTAATTCGATTGAAAATGCAAATTCTTGAGTTTTTAACAGTTTTTCCTAAAATTTTAACGAATGAAATATGTTGCGCATATTTCAATGGAGCCAACATTAACTTTTTGGAAACATCAAGCAAGGGGAAAATCTTACTTAACGTTCCAATTTTAACAAATGCGAAATAAAGTAGGGTTCTTAAGACGAGGTACAGCAGTAGTTGCGTTCTAACATAGTTCCAAAAACAGCATGTTAGAAAAATAGCCACCTCTATATCGTGGCAACAGGAATGTTAGCATTTTAGAAGAAACCATCTTGCTTGCAATGGAAACTTTTGGTGTAAAATATAAAGTTAAAAAAACTTTCATCACAGAAATCTGAGAAAAATCCTTAAATTGCCGTCAAGTTGTTCAAAATGATTTTTGTTGTAAAAAAAAAGAATTTCAGAACAAATTTCATAACAAATTCTCTCGTACATTTATAGAGCTCCTACAGTTTAAGTTCAACTAAAAAAAGTTCCTGAGTGTGCAAAACTATAATATCGAATTTGTCTTAATTTGACCATTAAAACTTATGAAAATATATAGGGTTCATTTTTTTTAGTTTTTTGGCTTTTTTAAAATGGCAAGATTGACTGTTTTGAGTTAGAGTTCATTTTACAGCTGAAATTGAAGCAAATCTATGTGTATTAAGTAAAACAACTTCAGTGCAAAAGCCTCGCAAGAACTTGAGAATGGTTCGAAGGATTTGAATAATTTTTTTTTTGTTGTGTTCGTAATTGTTCAGGCAAGGCTTATAGCACTAAAGTTTCAAAAAATTTGAAAGAAAAATCGGAAAATTGCATAAAACTAATATATGTAGTGTTGTGCAAGGGAATTTTGTATGGAGAAAGCACTGCATAACTTGCGAGTGAATCAACTTGCACCGTTTATTCGACTTTTTTTATAAAAGAGAAATGCTGTCCGTTTGAGTCAGTCACGACAGATTTGCTCGATTTTTTATTTATTTTGTTCGTTATTGTCTGTAGAAGGCGCTTAGTAAAACAAAATTGGAAAAATTCGAAAGGAAAATCGTGAAAAACTGATATATCACACTATGTGTATACAATTAAGATAGGGACAGGGAGAATAAAGAACAAGAAACTCAAACTTCGCCGACATTTTCCATGTTTCTGAGATGACATTTTATTGGATCTTAACCTCTATGCTATAAATATAATAAATGATTTGAATTGCCTAAGGGGGACTTATTTTTCTACAGCAAAATTTTCCACAAATCGAAAAGTTTAATAAGTGACGATTTTAGGATGTTGCTGAATAATGTCAGCAAGTATAATGCCGCACAGAATCCACTCAGTTTTACTTCAAAATTCACAGTCGAGGACTATGGCTAAATCTTTTTACGCAGATTGCATTTAAGTATAAATACAATTAAGGGTTCTGCATTTTATGCCTCAATTCGCTTTTATTGGATCTTAACCTCTATGCTATAAATATAATAAATGATTTGAATTGCCTAAGGGGGACTTATTTTTCTACAGCAAAATTTTCCACAAATCGAAAAGTTTAATAAGTGACGATTTTAGGATGTTGCTGAATAATGTCAGCAAGTATAATGCCGCACAGAATCCACTCAGTTTTACTTCAAAATTCACAGTCGAGGACTATGGCTAAATCTTTTTACGCAGATTGCATTTAAGTATAAATACAATTAAGGGTTCTGCATTTTATGCCTCAATTCGCTTTACTAAGCCTATATTTTTCTTATGGGTATTGGGTCGTTAAGTCCAAAATTAGTCCTCGCACCAATTTATATGCAATTTCTTTTTTTGCAAAACTTTGAATATATTTACAATTTCTGACACATTGTTCTTTCTCATTGCGGCAGTTTGTGTTGCTATAAAAAATGCATTTGCTCGTTACTCATATGATTGACTTACCTAGGTGTAGTCTACATAGATCGGTACAAATCAATTCTCTATTTGTACTTAGAATTGAATCAGCATAACTTTGTTGCTCGCTTGGCGATATACCGTGGATAGCAGCGCAGTAGGGGGTGCATGGTTCACCCCCTAAGCTAGCTCTATATAATACAAAAGGAAATATTGTTTTATAGTCTTTTAATTAAAAATTATGATTTTGCTTAAAAATACTCATATCGGTTGAAATAATATTTATGTACCGGAAAGTAACAAGAAACATTGCGGTACCTTCATTAATTCATTTAGGTACTACTTTTCTGTATACAAAACTCCTATTTTATGAATCAGAGCTAGAAACATTTTGTGAATGTTAATTTGAAATAAAACAAAAATCTTATAAAACTTTGGCTGCAGCCGGCGTAATGTTTGACTTTTTCCTTCACTTTTTGAAAAAGTCGTTTGTTAAGCCAACATTCAATTTCAAGATTAATTTGAAAAAATTAATTTTAAGATCAAAAAAAGTACTAAATTTCACTTAACCTAGAAATATTTTTCAAAAATATAAAGTTATTTGACTTTTAAGACTCCCATATTAACAAATGAGTTAATTTTATCTGCTGTGATTGTCCATTAACACCAAAAAATTCATTTACCCAAATTGGTTTAATTCAGTAAAATAGCACTAACGGCATAGAGTTCTAACTTTTTTGCCTGTATGGTAGAGCCCTTTACTTTTGGAACTTTACCGGTTCGGATCGTTCTCAGGTTACCTCGAAGTTTATATCTTTCTTCTTAACCCAGGCTTAATCAGTAAATATTAAAAAAAAAAAATTTGCAAAGCGAAATTAATATTAAAGCTTTTATCATATGATATACATATATATTTCAATGATATATAACTTTTATTACGAATCTGTTTTGAAAATTGGCCTTAACATCGCATTTTGTCCAAAAAGTTAGTAAAATGGCATCGATCTAAGATCCTCAAAACTAATATGTTTTCAAATTTTTATATCACTCATTTTGAAATTTGCGACATTTTCGTAGGACACATTTTTGATTGTACTTCGTTTTGTCTAAATTAAGAAAAATCAACATCTTAAGAACTTTACAACATTCAAAGGTATATAAAACGAAAACATTTTCGGCATAATTTTTCAAGGTTTCTGAGTGAATTAACTGCTTTAATTTTTTTTCAATTTCAACTCAAAAGCTCTTTGGTTAAACGGTCAAAAACCGATATTTTCAGCAATATTTTTTATTCACTTTAGATTTGTGATAATTTTCAATTTCAGAAAAATATTGATTGAAAATGAATTTACTTTTTTTTTTCAAATTCAATTTTTCACAAATTCATAAGTAATATTATTGTTTTTCATTTCATTTAGTTTGATTATGTTTTCCTTTAAGCTTTCGTAAATCTTTTAGTTTCTGAAAGATTTAATCAAAAAAAGTTTTTCACTTGAGATCACAAATTATGTGCATTACATAACTTTACATTTAATAAGTTTTTCCACGTTTCGCCTCGTAAAATGTCCTTTAAAATATGAAGCACTTCAAACACTGCGTTACCTTGAGCTCAATGAACACAAGCGCTGTACCGCCGCACGCTTTGAACGCAACAAACAAATACCGAATACCGAGCGAGGACAACTTACCTGCAGAGCTGTTTGCACACCAAACTCCAATCCTGAACTACACTCGATGATCCACTGTAAACGACAGTTTCATGAGTTTCATCATTGCTACCGCTGATGCTTCTGCCATCAAGGCTCAACTGATTTCTCCTTGAATACGCTGCTACATCTTCACTGATTAATGACGTCACAACGGCAGAATTGTCCTTGCTGGGCATGAAAAATGCCACATGCGCAATACCAGCCAATAAGATAGCGCGAAAAAGAGCTGACATCATGTGTTGCTGAAATGTTGAAAAAGGACGAAAATGACATTAACATAATTGCATTTGTCTGTGTGTTTACATATGTACTAAGTGTTAATGGAGGGGCGTTCGCTCAAAAAAGTGTTGAGATCCGTTGCTTATGGCCGCCACCGGAAGTGGAAATGGTGTGGTATGAGTAACTACAAATATTGCTCAACGGCCAAATGACTTTTCGATGAAATTCAAATGAAATTGGCGAGAAATGTTTTTATTCAAGCGAATTGCCCTTCCATAGAAAACTAACGAATACAAATAGTTTTTTTGTTTTAAAAATTTATTTCATTATTACTGAGGGATTTGCTTGCACAAATGAACAAAAGAGTGATATTGAACGATGAACGATGTTTTATAAAAAACACCATTTGTTAGATGGAATTATATTATGCACATGATGTGTTTTTCGTATATCATTTAATTTGCTGCTTTAAATAAATTCTTTAAATGTTCGAAATGCAAAAAACTAAATGAAAAGTAAGTGTAAGACTTTGACCAAATTTTGTATTTAAAAATGAATAAGACTTTAATGGAGTATATGAATAAAGTTTGTATTCCTTTTTTATTTTGCGCGATATTTTCTTATTAGTTTTAAGAGTTGAAGGATTAACCCCTCACGAAATATGGTTCATATTAGGTGGATTAAAAGTTCTTGTAAAAAGACCTATTCGCACCAAACTTCGGTTCAAGAACAAATGTTTGGATTTCATGTTACACTCACACGACTACACCATTTTACTGATATGGCCTCTATCTTTAACTTTTAACTTTACTCTCTCATCAGCGCACACAGTCGAATATGATTCGTCCCATTAGAAACTTTGATACCTATTACGCTTACATGTTTCTACAGCTGATGCTGTTGCTGTTGTTGAGAAATTATTACAAATTCGCTAAAATGGCTGCCAGGAAAAGAAATTTCATTATTTGGTAGTCAACAACCATTTTTCGTGCTCAGTTGTTGTTGCTGCCTTGCCATGAGCAGTGTAGCTTAAAGGACCTCAGTCCACTGGTTTAACTTGAAGCAACAACATTTCATCTGTTTGTTGTTAGTTGATACATATAATTGTTGTAACTGTTGTTGTTATTATTCGAATTATTGCTGTTGTCGATTGATTTTGTTGAAACTGCGCAAATATTTTTGCTTATTTGGGTTACAAGACTTACATCAGATATCTGAGACCAAAAGCAGGTGAGTGCAAAAGAACAAGAACTAGTAACGTAGTGTGTGTGTATATGCGATGATTTACATAACTACTACTACAATTCCATAGACATACATGGATGTTGAAGAATGAAATTATATTCTGGTTGTCTTAATAAACTTAGTTAAGCTGATTATGTTTAAGGAAACAAAACTTATGTACTACACTACAATTTTCATAATAGTAACAGCGAACCTTTCTAGGATTATAGCATACATACAATTTTAGCATTTGTGTCATAGCTTTCGAAATATGATGATTTTTCTAAATTTCTGGCCAACTTTAAAAAAAAAAATATTTACTAAAAAATTAATAAAATTTCTTATCTGCGTCGCAGAAAACTATTGATTAGTAAAGAATCTGCCAATTTATTTGAGGAACGAATTTTCAATTTTGAGGAAAAAAATTAGACAATTCTTAAGCAATTTTTTTTTCGGTAAAAACGGGATAAAAAAAAATCTCAACAAATGATTGAACAGTTGGAAAATAATATTAACTTAAAATCTACCGCTGCAAGATCGGGTCTTTTCAACGCTACCTTAAATCCGGGTCCGGAAACTTATGACAAGTTGTTTTAACCTTTTAGGCAGCACTAAAAATCTTTATGCGATTATGTTAAAAACCCGCACATCTACATTGAAGTTCGGTAATTTCAACTAGGTTTATTATATTACTATTATCTTTTTTATTAAGAAAAAGATCGGTAATAATTTTGAAAAATCGTAATATTTTGAAAGATTTGGAACTTATTTGAAAAACACTCCAGCTACGTTACTTTTGCTAAGTTTAGACATCGTATGAGCTCATCAAGGATCTGCAACTGTTCATCGCAAATAAGTATGGGACGACTTTTCATATCTTGATCGATTTGCTAAAAGTGAAAGTATAATCGATTTAAAGGGCAGTTCCAGGTCCATGAAAAACAGGTTTTTTCTTTAATTTATAAAAAATAATATAGTGATTTATTTAAAAACTATCAACTTAAATAAATGTCGATCGTTTTTCACTCTTGACAAACATTTGAAAGGGGATGATGACACATTTTATTTAATTTTCCATCAGAATTGTCGTGAACAATTTTTCAGCACAATTTTACTTACCATCGTTGTTATGTCAAATTTGTCCAACAGGTTTGAAGACTCGAAATCGAATGATGATCAGCACTACTGAAACACAAATATTTCAAATTATGCGCAAAGAGTTTGCAAAATAGATTAGACTGCAATTCATGCAAACTGTCAAATGAACACTTGATGAACTATTGATTTTATCAATATAAGTATAATTATCTGTAATCTTATGTAACACCCACTACATTATACAATATTCTCTGTAAAAATGTTTCAAAAACCGAATCAATCTAAAACACCGGCAATATAGCGCAGAAGTCATTCGATAACTAAAATTTATTAAACTTAATTCCTGTTAAATCAGTAACGATTTCTTGTGTGGGTATCATTAAATCGTAATTTTTATTGACCTTCAGCTATATAATGCATTATTAGGGTGGATTGATGAAAAAATTTTCGGTGCTGTGTAGAATTTGACTATGTTGCAGAAAAAAAGCTATGGTAGTTCGAGCATATTTCTACTTCAAATAATAACTTAAAAGCTAACTTATCATTTATTTTGATTTAGGAAATGTATCATGTGGCATATAATTTTAAAAGTATTGAGAATATACAGAAAACATTCAACTTTTTGAAAAAACAAAAAAAAAACTGACAAATTTGACAACTGTAGGTACTGAAAATATCACTTTAATTTCAAAAATAGCAAACCGATTTCAAAATTTTGTATACCGGTTTCTAAGCTTATTATATTGTTTTTCACATATCAGTCATTCAATAAAGTCGGTAAGAAAGCTTCTTAACAAATAGTTATGTCAAGAATAAATATAGTCTAACTTTTGCAGATATATTTGTTGTGTGCACATGGCTAACATAAATTCAATAATGCTAGCCAGAACGATTGGCAAAACCCACAAAACTTACCAGACTCTACATTCTACGATTGTCCAGCGAAAAAAATAATTTTTACTTCACCCTAATATACATATTGTCGCTGCTGGAAAAATTTGCCAACCTGTCATACAGCGAATTTCCTGCTGATGTTTCCTCTTCAGCGATAAGCCCAAGTTCCTTACGTATCGTACTGTCACATTTTTTGCCAATCAACCTAAGGTTTGTCTATGATAACGAAAGCGACTATCGTAATTATAATTAGTTGGTCGAGTGTGTAATCGATCAGCGGGCAAAAATTTCAGTTTGATTAAATATTTTGTGCAGTTCAAAATATGCAGGGCACTTTGAGAGTTAATTTTCTTAATTTAGAATTTAAAATAAACTTCAAAGTCTTCGGTAGCTGCGCTCTATCGGAAGTGCTTTTTTGTTGTACGGAAGACTTGTTACTTGAACCATTTCTTTCGCCTATAAATTTCCAAAAATGAATTATTTGAAAATTTCAATTTGAAATGGAAAACATTGATGTTCCATTTCATAGAAGTAAAAGTATTTTTTTTTTTTAAAGTGAGCCTAAGTCGATTTATCCGCGGATCTGATAACTTTCTTGAACATCCAGGGAATAGTATATAGTTTTTATTTTCGATAAAATGATTCTTGAATTCTTTTTTGAATTCATTGGAATAAAATCAAAAAAAAAATCAATTCTTCGTATGAGAATTAAAATTTTTCAATTCAAAATTTTGA
Source organism: Tricholauxania praeusta (assembly GCA_949775025.1). Lineage (NCBI taxonomy): Eukaryota > Metazoa > Arthropoda > Insecta > Diptera > Lauxaniidae > Tricholauxania > Tricholauxania praeusta. Next base: position 7,299,898 of record OX459028.1, on the reverse strand, counting down.
TCCTTTGAATGAAACGGTAAATCAATCAATTCGATTTGCTATGGTATTGACAAAATTTATTTTAATTCTTTAGAATAGAGCTAAAATTTTTCAATTCCAAATTTTGTATTTTAAATGGAATTGACAAAATTACAATTGCCAGAGCTGATGGGAGGAAGATTTTTTGGGACTAAAATTCAAAAAAAAAAGTGAGTGGAGCTATAGTCCTTGGACCGAGTTCTTCCAAGATCAGGCAATTTGTACCATAAACAGTTTCATAGATATTTGCTATGCTCTTTCATTCATATCAAAAAAATAATGTTTTGAGCAATTCATTAATTGACATTTTCCAAATGATTTCAGGCTTTCAACTTGGAGAAAGCAATTCTTGAAAGTCGATTTTTTATCTAATGATTGTTCTCCTTAAGCTTCGAGAGTAGACGTAGAAGAATGAGACCACTGATTGATAGTTAATATCCCTGAGACTAGATATTACTCCGTTAAAATTTACTCAGTTTATAGCACTCTGTAAAATATATATGGAGGCATCTGAGTAGCATGTAAACAAACACTGAAATTTTATTCAATGTCTTATCGCATTGTCAACAACACCCACTTCAGAGTTGATTTGTCAATATCTTGCAAAATCGGATAAATCATAATATTTGACTTCACTTAATGACTTATTGTTTACACGCTTTATGAATGAAAGTTCAATTGTCTACCGTAAAGATAACAGAAGGTTCGACTGTTGTTTTTCTACTAGTTTTTGCTTAAAATAATAAATAAAAATATCAAAATATTTAGTTTTCCAAAAACTACAATTGACCCGCCATATTGCTCAGCCATAAAAATCACAATATTTATTATGTGAAAATTATTTACCCCGTATTTCGTATGGTGAAAGGAGTGAGGCACTGACAATCGTCTGTTTAAAGTTTATAGTACTGAAAAATAACTTTAAAAAAACCTGCCACTTTTTTATTTATTATTTCACTATGCTTGGGAAAGATAACAGAGCCGATTCCAAGCTAAAATTTGTGAACGCCAATACTTGATGGTTTATACATGACATTTTGTCAGTCAAACTGTCACATGTGAAGTTAAATTAGTTTGACCCAAATTTTTCAGCTTACAGACGAACGCGCTCTATGTGAAAAATGTCAAAGACTTGAATGAAACTTTCAAAATGGCATTAAATTATGTTTTACATAGATGCCACACAAATGTTGTTGATAGTAAATGGATCACGTGCATATATGACCATAGTTAGTGACATAAATTTCATTATACATACATATGAAGACTTTTATATAGTATGTGCATTAGGGTGGTTCAGACATATATGAAAAAAATTAAAGTTGTTCCAAACTTTGCTCCCCGGGCACCAAAAGTTTCGTATTGGTGCCAATAAAAACCACATAAAATTTGGTCCATTTCAGAAAACATTTGATGGACCCGCCACCCTTTTGAAAACTGGAAAATGGTCCTCAATCTATCAAAAATCATTAATATCTCTCCGACGCTGCCCCCTAGAGGGATCAAATCTATGACAAGGTCCCATTATTTTTCCTTCTCCAACATTTTTTCTGAACATACTTACCCCCTATCGCAACCCCTTAGGGGTGCTCCCCTGCAAAAATTACATTCTTGCGAAATTATGAAATTGGCTTCCCCCTTTTCTCAGATGCCTTAGAAGGGGTAAAACTCAAGACAAACTCGTATTATTTTTACTCTCTCAAACTTTTCTCTGTATACATCTACCCCCTATCTGCCACCCTTTTGGGTGGCAAATAACACAAAAAACACAAAAAATTTCGAAAAATAGTTCATAGCTCCCCCGGAGTGACCCAAAAAGGGTTAATGTGTATCATTAAGTCCTATTATATTTTTTTTTCCAATATTTTTCCCGAACATACCTACCGTCTATCTGCCACCCTTTTGGGGGTCCCCCTACAAAAAACACAAAAAATTAAAAAAATTTCTAAAAATAGTTCATAGCTTTCCCTGAGTGACCCGTAGAGTGGTTTAATGTATTACCAGGTCCTCCCTACATTTTTCCGAACATACCTACCCCCTATCTCAACCCCTTTGGGGGTAGTTTCGAAAAATAATTCATATCAGTACTAGGTTGTATTATATTCATTTTTATTGCATTCATTGTTTATATTAACTGGCTCTTTTCACAAAAAAAGGATACTTTTTGCGATATACTTCTACGATTTGTAGCATTAGCTGTTTTTTCTTGTTCATCATTTGACAAAATTTGGTTGTAGTCTTTCACAAACGCAACACCTCTTTCAGCGGTGTCATTTACGACAGCTAAGCCCAGCGTTGCCGTTTTTGGTAGTTTCCTACCAAATCGGGTAGGTTTTTTTCCTCTTGGTAGGTTGGTAGGTTAAATCTGATTTTGGTAGGATTTAGGATAAATTTTTATGAAAATCGAAAATTGAAATTTTTTCGTGAAGTTTTTCAAATCAGGAAGCAAATATTTACATCTGGAAATAAGCTTTTGCCAAGCCTATCTTCAACAAGTGGGTATGGTCTCTGTTTTCTTGCATACAAATTACGTTTAGGGAATACGCATATGTATGTACAATGTGACGAAATAGTGTTGCGACTGATCGCACATCTAAATTGTTGCATGTGTGATCAGACCCGGCGTATTAGAAACAAAAGTTACTAGCGCTATTAATAACATAATTTTTTTGATCGCAGCTGTGATCAAAATCGGGTCGCTAAAAAAGGTCTTAAGTTCTAAGAACTAACATTTTTTTATGTACATAAGATGACATAATAAAAAAAATATTTCCGTAATAATAAATTTCAATTTGTGGGCTTTAATAAATAGCATTTTAAAAACGGACTTTAGGTATACGGTTATTGTCAGGATAAAATATGGCTCTTTTTCAGAACCCCGACCACTTAGGGTGTGTTTACCATACTCCAAAAGGAGAATATTTTAAAATGTGCTCTTTTGCGAAATTCAAGCGAAATTGTTTTGTTGATGCATGGCTTATCCTGTGTTACTCAGCCATTAAAATTATTTTTCCGGAGAACTTTTCGAACAGCATGGACTTCTTAATGAAAATTAGTTTTACCATTACAGTACGTTTTTGAGTAGATATGAATGGATTTTTAAAAATTTCTCGGATGGTACATTTTTCGTCTATCAAGCTAAACGTTTTTTTTTGCCACCGTTCGTTGTTTATTTGAAATCCTTTTGTCCTCTTTATATCATTTAATAATACCGTGAATCGCTGGCTTTCATTTTTTTAAAAAATTTGTGACTTTGCGATCGGTTTTGCCTTCAAAATGATTTTTAATTACTATTTTTCTTTCTTCTAACGTTCATCACTTAATTGTACGCTGCATGTGTCATGTGGTAACTTTTTACGCACACTTGCCCGACTTTTGATGTGAACCATTCCACACGATTTTGCAACAGAAAATTTGTGTTATATGCGGTTAAGCATTTTAAACGACGACATACAAGAATATGTATTTTAAACAGCATTGAATGTTAATAAACAAATTCAATGCTGCAAAAAGGTTTTTTTTTTTAATTTCTAAAGTTTTGGTAGGTTACAAACGATTTTGGTTGGTTTTCGAGAAAATTTTGGTAGGAAAATAAATTTCTCAGTGGCAACACTGGCTAAGCCTTTGCAAAAAGAGAGCACATCTCTGATCTCATCATCAAATTCTCATGATTATTGAAAATTCTGTATTCAATTCAAGGAAAACAGCAGTGGTACATCCAAGCCATACTCGAATATATTTTAGTATTATATAATACAAATATGTATCTCGGACTCCATTTAATCGTTATGCAGCCAAAATGAATTGATCACGAAACATAAAAATTAAAAGATTGTATGTCAACCGCGCATGGCTCATTGCCCCAGGCTTAAAGAATTTCGCACTCCCCCTGCACCAAGAAATATTAGTGCTAGCTCTAAAAACTCCTTATAATCATCTCTGCTACGGTTTTGATAACAGAAGCTTCATATACATATGTATATCATCGCATTCATCGTTTGATCGCACGAAATTATCTTCCAGGCCGCTTTTATAGGATTTTTGATCTAATTTATTCCACTCATTTAAAAACCGTTCAAAAAGGAGAGATTCTTATGACATCGGATAGCTTAAGAAATTACGCGTCTAATGAAATACTCCAAATTTCGGCATCTTAGTCCAATCATATAAAAAATCTACAAAGAAAATTTCCTCTATCTCAATTTTACAGGTATTTCAACAAATTGACATAAAAAACATCAATTATCTCGAAATAAATTTTTTTGAGATACGTCTATTTCGCTTAGTACGGCAGAATAGTACTTAGTACTCGAACCAAGCTTTATATCAAAAACACTTCCAAGTACAATTTCATTTACATATGTATATGATGGCGGCATGGAAGATTTATTGGTTTACGTTCTAGTCGGTTCTGCAATACATGCTCCAGATCTTTCACCTGTATCACTGGGAGTCGTATCAAAACCCATAGCTGCAATATCATCGACTATATTCCATTGTAGTAATACATTATATACTGCCATTAAAATATTTTCACCAATAGAGCTGCTGATTTTGGCTGCACAGAGAAACTTTTTTGTTTTGTTTGAATTGAATATAGAATTTTCAATAATCTGGGAATCTGATGATGAGATCAGAGATGTGCTCTCTTTTTGCAAAGGCTTAGCTGTCGTAAATGATACCGCTGAAAGAGGTGTTGCGTTTGTGAAAGACTACAACCAAATTTTGTCAAATGATGAAGAAGAAAAAACAACTAATGCTACAAATCGTAGAAGTATATCGCAAAAAGTATCCTTTTTTGTGAAAAGAGCCAGTTAATATAAACAATGAATGCAATAAAAATGAATATAATACAACCTAGTACTGATATGAATTATTTTTCGAAATTACCCCCAAAGGGGTTGAGATAGGGGGTAGGTATGTTCGGAAAAATGTAGGTAGGACCTGGTAATACATTAAACCACTCTACGGGTCACTCAGGGAAAGCTATGAACTATTTTTAGAAATTTTTTTAATTTTTTGTGTTTTTTGTAGGGGGACCCCCAAAAGGGTGGCAGATAGACGGTAGGTATGTTCGGGAAAAATATTGAAAAAAAAAATATAATTGGACTTAATGATACACATCAACCCTTTTTGGGTCACTCCGGGGGAGCTATGAACTATTTTTCGAAATTTTTTGTGTTTTTTGTGGGAGACCCCCAAAAGGGTGGCAGATAGGGGGTAGATGTGTACAGAGAAAAGTTTGGGAGAGTAAAAATAATACGAGTTCGTCTTGAGTTTTACCTCTTCTGAGGCATCTAAGAAGAGGGGGAAGTCAATTTCATAATTTCACAAGAATGTAATTTTTGCTGGGGAGCACCCCTAAGGGGTTGCGATAGGGGGTAAGTATGTTCAGAAAAAATGTTGGAGAAGGAAAAATAATGGGACCTTGTCATACATTTTATCCCTCTAGGGGGCAGCTTCGGACAGATATTAATCATTTTTGATAGATTGAGGACCATTTTCCAGTTTTCAAAAGGGTGGCGGGTCCATCAAATGTTTTCTGAAATGGACCAAATTTTATGTGGTTTTTATTGGCACCAATACGAAACTTTTGGTGCCCGGGGAGCGAAGTTTGGAGCAACTTTAATATTTTGAACCACCCTAATGTGCATCTGCTTATTCAAACAAGTTTGTAAAGGAATGTTTCAAATGTTGCACTTGTTTGTTATATAACTTTGAGAAAATGCTTCTGTTTTTTGAGTAGATTTCAATGTTCATTGAAGTTTTTCAGCCAAGGAGATATTGCAAAAATTTAACAAAATCATTCAATGATTTTAAATTATAAGTGGGACAATGAACATGGTTTATTTTCTAATGTTTTCAATTTACATATAACCTTCTAACTAGTGTTTCACCGAGGCCGAGGCGAGGCGAGGTTCTAGTTGATCTCGGTCTCGCCTCGTTTTATAAATTTAAGTCTCGCCTCGCCTCGGCCTCGGACGAGGTCTTGCCATCACATGCATCGCCTCGCCTCGCCTCGCCTCGCTCTCGGCCGAGGCACCTCGGTAAAAAAGCGAGGTTTTTATTAAAATAAATAAAAAATTATACATGTATCCAGTCATCAAGCCTCAAGAAATAAAATAAAATATCTGTTTTTATTTTTGGTGAATTGGATGAGATGTGATGAATTTAATTCTTTTCTTATATGGGAAGGAGAGGCATTGCCTATTTTTCCAAACCAAACTAAGCTATGAACGTTTTACAAACTATAAGAAAGATATGTACCAAATCTTATTTATTTACGTCAAATAGATATTGAGATACGATCAAGTTAATTTGTTTCTTATATTGAAGGTATGGAACCGCTCATTTTATTAATTGAATCTTAGTTATGCCTCTACCTTTTATAAATATACCAAGTTTTATTAATCTGCATCAAGTAGTTGATAATATATGATGAATTCTGTTTTTCTGTTATGTGGGGGTGGCATCACCCATTTATCGTAAACTATATTACGGAGCATCCCAAATCTTAATAAACATATATGTATGTCAAATCTTTCGTCGGTCGGTTGAACGGTTTAGGAGTCCATTAGCAACGAACATACATATACTGAACTTTATTTATATACTAGCATTACCCTGTGCGTTTTGCTTCACCTTACCGGTTCTTAGAAAATCTGTTAGAATAAATCAATTTCAATGCAGTGCTGTCAATCATGCAGTTTTGCTTATAGCCATACATAGCCTTACATGCTTCCCTAATCGATCAATCGAAGCGAAGTCGCATAAAATCTGATGCAATCCAAGGATTTCTGTGCATTAGCGCTTGGACCAAATCTGAACTCGTAAGAAGCACATGCGGGTTAAAAATAAAACAAAGTAGTTTGCTCAAAATTAAATACTAAAATATTAGTTAAATATAGATTTTAATATAAAAATTACATTCATATTTTGAATCTGCATAAGGGTCTTACGAGTTCAGATTTGGTCAAAACGCGCCTCGCTCTTGGTTTCCAAAACGAGGCGAGGACGAGGCGAGCCCGAGGCGAGGCCGAGGCGAGGTGCCGTGTGATCTCGCCTCGCCTCGGTCAAGCGAGGAAAATTTATTTTTCCATCTCGCCTCGTTCTCGCCTCGGTCTCGCCTCGTTCTCGTAGTCAAAAACGAGGCTGCCTCGTAGCCTCGGTGAAACACTACTTCTAACATTATATCATATGAAGTTCATTCCTAAGGATCATCTTTAAGGACATAAAAGCACTTAGTTGTGGTTAAACATCTTTATTAGAAATCCTACATAATTAATCAGTTATGCTTCTTGTATTCGCTCTGCTTATCTCAGAGAAATATGTAATATTAACATGATAGTAGGAAAACAATAAGGCAAAAATGAAAGAATCGTCCAAGAGTTGCTTACAAGCACGTCAAATCATGCTTTTAAGTGGTTCCAAAAACAATTATAGTCGACTTTAAAACTTTCTTAAACACAAAAGCTACGCACGTGACCGCTGATGGAACATTGTGTTCGACAATAACCTCACTTTTTCAGCACACCTAAAGAGCACTCAAGCTGAGTTGAGATATCATTCTGCTGTTTTTCTATTGCCAAAAAAATAATTAGCATATCGATAACCAAACCGAAGTAACCTCAAAATATTTGTACATATTTCTATTTCTTCCCCAATGATACACAATAAATGGTCCACGTCATTTTCGTCAAGCAATACTTCGAAGAACTTCCCAAGATTGCTGGTAAAAACCTAATAGGTGTTGACAAGTTAAATCAGTGCAAGTTACATTATGATACAGAGAACTTATGTTCCTCTGCCTTGTGATCACAGAGCGACTATCGGCTTTAGCTGTTATTCCTTGTGGTCACAGATATTATCGAGAGATTGTGAGAACATGATCAATGCTCTATTTTTTAATACTATACTGTATAGTATTATCGAAAAATAATCGTAATAATTGAACCAAACAACAAAGCCAACTTTACTCAAAAAATTTATTTTGTTTATATAAACCGAATATTTGGAACAATAATTTTTTTTTCGGATACGGCACATCATTGGACAAGAAAATGCACAATGATAATATACATGCACTTAATATTGTTATAATCAAATTTGAAAAATGCTTAGTACTAAGTTAAAACATTCGTTGAGGACTGAAAAGAATACATAATATAACATACGTCGTATAGCATTTACAAAGCTTAAAATTGAAATTAAATTTATTTTTATTGTTGTTAATTAGTCGCACAGATTACAGCAACAGATTACAAAACAAAAAATATTTAGCAGTATTATTATTTTAGCCATCAGTGTGTGCTATAGTAGCTATAGTACTTATGAATAGACCGACATATTTTGAAAATTAAAAATTTTCGTTTTTAATTATTTTTTCAAATGGCGGCATGTGCACAAGAGCCCGCCATCACCTGTCTTACGCAAAGCCTTACAAAGTGCATCCCAGTCGGGAGTTGATGGCTGGAAAGCAAATTTACTTTCACTACAACCGGCCAATGTTACACTATTGTGAATGCAGAATGTGTTGCATACTTCATTGCGTTCGAATACATCAAGTGTTTGTTTTGGCTTGTAGTTATTTGAGCAATGACAATTGTCTTTCCCTGTAGAGCAAATTAAATTTTGATGTTATTTTCGAATAGTTTATTGATTTATTTATTTAAAAAAAATATATTGCACAATAAGGTATAACCCTTATCGGTATAATAATTATTAATATTCTTAATAAGCACATTTTTCATTCATTTTGTTGAAAATGTTGAAGTTTCTAGAGTCTCGTATAAGTTTCCATTTCTCCCCTCAGTTTAAGTTCATATCTCATTGTCAATGGCTAAGTCTGTTTACATAGAACGCATCACATTAATGAAAATAAGAGTCATTTTGGCATTTTTTGTCTAAGTTCGTTGTACTAAACTTATATTTTTCATTATGGATTTCTGGTCACTAAGTCTGAATACTATGTTCTTTAGGACATCATGCCAATAAATTTTTTTTTTTGGAAAATTATTTAAATATGCAATTTCTCCGTATTCATAATAATTTTGTGTTGTTAAAAAAATGTGCTTGCTCGTTTTTCATATGCTTGACTTACCTTGGCTTACTCTACATAGATCGGTACAAATCAATTTTTTATTTGGACTAAGAATTTTATCAGCATTACTTTGTTGCTCACTTGGCGATATATTGCCGATATTTTTGCAGGAGGACGAGCATGGTTCACCCCCTAGGCCAGCTCTAAAAAATAAAAAATGAGTAGTAGAATGTTGATTAAAAATTATGCTTTTGTTTAAAAATGAATAAGATGCCGGAAGGTACCCAGCAAGCATTGCGTTACTTTAATTAATTCTTTTATCCCTTATTGAGATAAAACAACGATTTTGATAAAATTTGACAAGGAAATAGATTGATTCCTAAGTTAAGATATCTATTGTATAGGACAGTGAAAACAGAAAAAATATGTTTTTGATGCTAAGCTTATGAAGCGATTTTGATGAAATTCTACAGGTAAACTAAAAGACCGGTTTTGATGAAATTTTGGTATGGAAATAGATTGAACCCAAAGGAAGGGATAGGGAATGATGACAAAAAAATATTATACTCAATGTTAGTTTTTACTTCACCAAATAGTATTCTTTGTATTTCACTTAAATTGTTGAATTTCAACTAGTGAGCGAATTCTAGTAGTTGTCTTAAACAAATACTGTTTTATCAAAGATGCAAACACTAAAATTGATTTTTTTCACACTAATTTTTGTTATAAAAATTTTATATTGCTTTGCTATTTTTGCTATCGAAAAAATTTGCCGAAAAAGTTTTTAAATTTTTCATTATATTTGTATATTCAGATATATGAAACTTCTTGAAGCCTAGCAACCTTCAGAATAGCCTTTGAAATGAGAACGTTTTCAGAATAGTTTTTTATATTTTAAAAACTTTAAGGGATCAGATTTCTGAATGAATTATTTGCTTAAGTTTTTTCAATTTAAACTCATAACTATGAGCATCAGTGTTGGCATGTCACAAGGATTTTTAGGTCACACATCGTAAACTGTCGTAAATGTCACAATGTTTAACATGAAATTAATAAGATCTTTTATTTGAAATAAAACTTAATTATAAAAAAAAAAGTATCACAAATGTCGCAAACTCCAGATCAACCTCGTTTTCACAACTTGTTAAATTGTTCGTAAAACAATTTGATGAACAAAATAATATATGTAATTTGATGAGAATTTGAATACGCTTGACAAACAATTGATAATCTGAAACAAGTTATGAATAAATAATTTTTCTCAGTATGAACTTAAGAATTCGTCTTTGACTCAAACTAAATGTTTGTCACAAAGGCTGGAAGGTTTACGACGCTTACGACATATGGTCGTACACGCGACATTAGTGACATGCCAACACTGATGGGCACTTTAGTAAATCAAATGTACTTATGTGAAACGGTCATAAGAATTATGCCTTGCGATATTTTCAGCAACAATTTTTCTGAAACTTTAGTTTCATAATAATTTTCAATTTCAGTCATATGTTAATTGGTAATGCATTTATTTTTTCAATTATTTTTTTAACCTTGTTAAAAATAAATATGTTGTTTGGGTATATTTTTTTCTTTGAACTGTCGCAAGTCTTTAAGTTTCTGAGAAATTTAGTCATAAAAACGTTTTCACTTGAGTTCACAAACTAGGCGGATAATGTAACTTAACATTTAATAAGTTTGTGCACATATGCGCTAATGACCAAATACCGAATACCGATCGAGGACAACTTACCTGCAGAGCTGTTGGCACACCATACTCCAATCCTGAGATACACTCGATCCACTGTAAACAACATTGCTACCGCTGTTGCTTCTGCCATCAAGGCTCAACTGATTTCTCCTGTAATACGCTGCTGCATCTCTACTGATTGCTGACGTCGCAACGATAGAATTGTCCTTGCTGGGCATGAAAAATGCCACAAGCACAATACCGGCCAATAAGATAGCTGGCATCATGTGTTGCTAAAATTTTGAATAAGGACGAAAATGATATTTTATAATTGTATTTGTGTGTTAAAAACTATTTATTCAAAGAAGTGTCGAACGTTTTTTACTTTTGATGTTCATTTGAAAGACGATGATCAAAAATCCAACAACACCATATCACTTACCATCATTGTAATGCCAAATAGTTTTGAAGATAAAAAATCGAATGACAAGGACTGCAAATCATTCAAATGAATACTTGAGAAACTTATATGTAATTTTATGAAAGGTCCTATCTTTCGTAACACCCACAAAATTAAATATTATTTTCTTTAAATTTAAAAATTCATCTGTAATTGAATAAATCTAAAAACTAAATAGCTCAGAGACCGTTTGTTAACTAAAAGTTGTTAAACTCGACTCCGTTAAATCGATGACGATTTCTTGTGTGGTTTCATTTAATCGCAATTTTTATGGACTTTCATATAATACATATTGATAGAAAACTTTACGCTGCCCCTCGTAATTAACGATTTGGTACTAGTAATTAGTTGTTCCCTTTCTTTTTTTATTTGATCAAACACTTATGTAAGCATTATTGAGTAGAATTTGACCATTGAGAGGAAAATTGCTTTGAAAGTTTGACCATAAATTTCTGAATATCACAACTTTCTTAAACAATTTTTCATTATTTTCATACACATCAAAAGTAGCACATCTTTTTAAAGGTCCTGACAATGTACAGAAAAACACAATTTTAATAAAAGCAAATAGCAGTTTCTGAAAATTTATAGTCAAACTTTCAAATGTATTTTCCCCCACATGGTTAATTTGAATTAAATTATGCTACCCAGAAAGTTTGGCAAAATCCAATAAAATATATCCAACCAGATTGTAAATTCTCCGATTCGTATGTGAAAATGCATTTATTTTTTACTCCACCCTACTATAGAAGTTGTCGCTGCTGGGGAACAATCGATGTATAAAGTAGGTCCAACATCCATCGAATAGCAGAGAATTTTTGTTATCGTTAAAAGTGATCCTAAATTCCTTTTCCAATTCTTTGAAATAATATAATAAAAATCATGTGTGCAGTTCACACGTGGTAGAAGTGAAACCTTTAGAAAACTATACTGTAGTAGAATGAGGCGAAAATTATTTGTTAAAATGATAAAAATTGACGGAATCTAGAATTGCTACAGCAATATATCAAATTAAAATACTCATCGAGCAGACTGCCCGAAAACTATCAGCTTCCTAAAGCTGAGATGCAGGCGTAGAAAGATTTCCTATGTCTTCAATTTATTAAGCTTAACTTAAGATTAACTGCCAAAGCCTTGCCTTAGCGAAGGAAAAAATCTACTACTCTCTCTCTCATTGTAATTGTTATTATTTCCCAACTAAGCATTGTTGTTATTAAAATATTAAAAGCAATAACAAATTACAATTAGACAGTGTAGTAGATTTTCTTCTCCTAGCTATGGCAAAGCTTTGGTAGGGAAAACTTTCCACGCTTATATCTCAACTTTTGTCTATCCGATCTCAAAGCTAATAATTTCAGGGCACTCTGCTCAATAGGTACTTTTATTTGATATATCATTTATTGCTGTAGCTATTCTAGATCACGTCAACCAAGCCCTACCTTTGAGGAAAAAACTATACTAAGTAACAGTACGGCTAAAAAAAAATAGTGTCGCTTTTTGCATTTCATTATACATGCCAAATTTCAAATCACACTAGTGCTAAAGAAGTTTCACTTCAAAAAAATAAATCAGTTCCTCTTATGTAAATTAAAGTTTTTCAAATGAAAATTTTAAGCCTTTGAATGAAACGACGAATGAGTCAATTAATATATATTAGTCAATTAATAAAATTGACTTTAATTATTTGGGATCGATTGAATGGAATTAACAAAATTACAATTGCCAAAGCTATGGGCCTACATTTCAAAAAGTGTGAAGTGGCTATGGTTCGTGGACTGAATTTCTTTACTTTCATTTCTAGGCAATTAAATCCAGAATTGATTTCACAGACAGTTGAACAAGCAAATATGGCTTGACAGAATCAGAAAAAAGAATCAGCTGATTGCATACACTCTCCCATATTTGCTACGCCTCATTCATTCAAAAACGATAGCACAAAAAGTATAAATTTTAAAGAATTCATTAATTTACATTTTGCAAATGAGTTCAAGCATATGACTTCAAGAAAGCAATTCTTAAAAGTCAATTTTCTATCTAATGATTGTTCTCTTCAAACTCTAAACTACAAATTTGCGATAACATTTCGGGCTACATTGTGCATAAATAGCACGTAGAAGAATGGGACCTCCAATTGATATCTAATATCTCTGAGACCTGGTATAACTTCGCTTAAGTTTACTCAGTTTTCATCACTCTGTAAAATTTATATAGAGACATACTGACTAGCATGTAAGCAAACACTGAACTTATTGTCAACAACACCCACTTCAGAGTTGATTTGTCAATATCTTGCAAAATCGGATAAATCATGATATCTGACTTATTGTTTACACGCTTTATGAATGAAAGTTCAATTGTCTACCGCAACGATAACAGAGGCTTCGACTCTGCTTGTTTTTTTGCTCAAGATAAAAAACAAAGTTAACAAAATATTTAGTTTTCCAAAAACTATATCGTTTTAAGCAGAAGCTGGAAGTTATATCCAAATTACCCGCTATACTGCTATCAGCCTTAAAAATCGCAATGGTTATTATATGAAAATTATTTACCTCCGTATTATGTATGGAGAAACAAGTGAAGTGAGGTTCTGTCAGGAACTTTTTTCTATTTACTAACGGTTACGATCAATGGATACATATTTGTGATTGATGCATAAACTTTGTTTCTTAGTAAAGCTTATAGTACTGAAAATACCTTTAAAGAAAACTGACACTTTTTCATTTATTATTTGGGCGCCGATTCCAAGCTAAAATTTGTGAACGCCTTTACTTGAGGGTTTATTATATAGTGTCATGGACAAGTATAGTTTTCATATAAGGATTGATAATTTGAATAATTCCCCTTTCTTTAGAGCGACAGCATTTGGGAAGACTACTTCGAACATGACATTTTGTCAGTCAAACTGTCAAATGTGAGGTTAAATTAGTTTGACCCAAACCTTTCAGCTTACAGATGAACGCGCTCTATGCGAAAAATGTCAATGGCTTGAATGAAACTTTCAAAATGGCATTAAATTATGTTTTACATAGATGCCACACAAATGTTGTTGATAGTAAATGGATTACGTGCATTTAGTTTGCGAATTATGTCAATACACATATGTATGACCATAGAAAGTGACCCAAAATCAAAATCAGATGTACACTTTTATATAGTATGTAAATTAGGGTGATTCAATTTTTTTTAATTGTTTGTTTTTAAGTTGCTGTTGCGGAGAAGTTTATGATATGAAAATTGTTCTCACGCAATCACAGTTTTGTAGCTCAATTCTAAAAGCTGGCGCCGAAGCATGTTAGTTTTACATGTAAATTGTATAGAAAGACTTTGTTTTAGTAAAAAGGGGTGTGAATGAATAAGAAATGCATTTTGTTGGCCTGCTTAAGATCGTTTTCCGAAGTAATTTTCTACGTTGAACCCGAATCCGGCCTCAGAATTGACCCATTACGTCAGAATTCTGAAATATTTGGGGTTAAGTACCTAATGAGGTTTTTTGTCTACTTTCGAGACCATGCATAGGACTCAAAAAAATTTGTTAAGCTTAATTTAAATAAATGCAAAATTTTAAATTATAAAAATAGTATTATAAAAGTATTCCGATTTTTTCCCATGAAAAAGGACGAGCATCACAAAAAAAAAAACGAACAGAGCGTTCTGGAAACGATTCTCATAAACCGAATCTTTCGTTAGCGGAGGCAAACATTTTTTTAGCGTTCAAACCACAATGTACACATAAGTAAATTTCTGTTTGATTTATAGTTTTCTGCAAATTTGATATAGCAAAAGGTGAAATGTTTTTTTTTTCGAATACGGCACATCGTAGTATAAGTCATTCATGCGGCAGCACAAGGCTCATTTTATAAAATATCAGAAAAAGCACAGTCGAAAAAAGAGCAAACTCAAAAAATTCAGGGGAAAAAAATTAAATAGAAAACACTTACATAATTCATTACTTATGTATATGCATATGTCTTTATGTATTTCATACTTATCATTTCGAATAGTTTTACTTACTTCAAATTAATTATAAATTAATTGATTCGCATAGGGAACTGTTATTATTATTAGCTTATCTCTAAGCAACGCTAAGATAGATAAGTAAGTAATTAAGTGAGTAAATAAAAATGTAATATATATATGCATTTAATATTGTTATAACAAGAAACATATATAATTAAATTTAAATAATACCTAACTTAACATTGAAACTAAATTAAATCTTATTGTTGTTAATTTGTAACATAGAATACAGCAGCAGAAATCGCATAAAAGTGCATATAACACATTTATAGCGATCTTATTATTTTAGCCATCACTGTGTGCTATAGTAGGTATATTTTAAACATATTTTAAATATTAAAAATTTGTTGTTTTTATTTCTTTCCGAATGGTGGCTTAGGGCACCTGCACAAGGCCCCGCCATCATCTGTTTTACACAATATCCTACAAAGCTTATCCCAATCGGGCGTTGTTGTCTGGAAACCCAATTTACATACACTACAACCGGCCAATGTTACACTATTGTGTACGCAGAATGAGTGGCATACTTCATTGCGTTCGAATACATCCAGTGTTTGTTTTGGATTGGAATTATTTGAGCATTGACAATTGTCTTTACCTGTAAAGCAAATAAAATTTAAATGTTATTTTGAAAAAGTACATTTATTTAAAAAAAGATATTGTGCAACACCTGAAACACATACCTACTTCAATATAAAAATTATAACAAATGAATTTTGTTTGAAATTTTAAAGTTCTACAGCTTTACATACACGGTTAAAAGTCTTGGAATATATTTTAATACAAGCGAAGTATTACAAAGATTTTTAAACAATTTTGATTACATTTAATACTTTTGAATAGATTACAAAATTTTGTAAGACATTTTGTATTAAATTTTAATGCAGTTCAAACATTAAAACTATATTTTATAACATTTGGAATCAATTTGATGCTATCGAAAGTATTACATTTGATTTTTAAACTATACTGTATTATATTTTAATACTTTCTTCATTAAATTAAAAAAAAAAAAATATGTCGTATCCACTGGGATTCCAACCTGGTTTCCTTTCAATACAATGGTTGCATGAGCAGTTTTACGACATCAGTCAACGTGGTATCATATTTTGGTTGGCTAAAAGTATATTTAAATTATCAATTGACAACAACGTAAAATGAAAGCTCAATATTTCATTTTGACGGAAAAGTGAGTAATTGAGTTTTAGTCGTTCACAGAAATGATGACAGTAGCTCAGTTGGTAAAGATTAGCATACTCGTATTTGAACAGTGGCATGCCGCAGGATGACGACCTATGTTCAATTCTGATCGGTGAAAGGTAAAAATTCAAATTCTTCTTTCAATCTTAAGAACGCAACATAAATAAATTTAATTGATACAAAATATATATCGTAAATTTTTTTTTTAAATCTTAATATAAACGAGTAATAAATTTTAATACAAATTATTATTGGAAATGAATTTTAATATCTAGGCAGTGTTGAATTTTAATACAATTCTGGTGTAGTTACATATGTAAGCCCAATAGTATTAAAATTTATTCCAAAATTTCTAAACGTGTACGTTTTCATTTTCAACAACGTTTTCAAGTCCCAAAAACTATCATTACCCTATCGGAAGTTGCTCTTGTTTTTGCAAATGTCATAGCGTCTTCAAAATTTCCAAATGAATCGGAGGCATTGCTTAGAGAATTTCAGAATAGGAAGCTTTCTATACGAACTCTAACCTTAAAGCATAATATCAATCTCCTGCTGGAATGAAAACTAAGCCTTACCCAGGAAGAGGTGAAAGTAACTGCTGACCTGAACTAAACGCTGTGGCGTGAGAAAAAATTCCTGAATATGGGACTAGAACGACTGGATCATGTGGTATATGTCAAAAAGGTAGAGGCAGCAGAGTATATATTGTGTTATGTGACTATCTTGGCATGGTAGAAACCAGTCTTGCTTCACAAAAGGATCCAAAGAGAAATTTCATAATAAATTCAAAACTAAGACAGTTATTTTAATACACGCCTATCTCATGAAAGGCTGTGACCAACCCAAATTAAAATTGAAAAAGATCTCAACACTTAAGTTTTTATAGTTTTCATAGTTACTAAAAATCATTTAATATTTAAATAAGGAATTTTCAATATTTTTTATGAAATAAAATTGTAATTTGATCCACTGATAACGAAATTGGCATATCACAGAATTTTTTTTGCATCATAATTTAGTTTGATTGTGATTTCATTACACGGCATTACAAAATTTAACTTTTCTCTTTTACATTCTACGAGTAATGATAAAATTAATGAAATTTTAAATTTTTAATTTTTAGAAATTACCACTGCAATAAATAACTTGTTATGACTCCTGGAAGACTACCAGAAGAAACCAATATTAATAATGACGGAAGATCACCTAGTAGGCTTACTGTCAAAAGTTATACAAAATTGTACTGTCGGTCAGTGCTCAAAACTTAACCAAAACTATCCAAAAAGCTCTCAACGAAATTGCAAATCAAAAGAATTCAGTTTTGGAACCTTCTGCCCGATTTCCCTTACCTTATTCTTAAGTTTCAATCATAGCATTTTTTGATTAGTTTTGGTTCCATCCCGTATTCAAAATTTTTTTATGGGAGTTAAGCATTAAGCTGCATTACCAATTCGTTTTAACTGTCAATAATTTATAAATTGTGCACATTTACTCGGAAAATTTTAATTTTATGCATTCTTAACATAACAAACTGGAAGCAATTTGTATACGAGTATAAACTAATTGAAAAATAGCGTATCAAATTTCACCAAGAAACTAAGGCCTTATGTGCTTTATTTTAATTCGTAAGTCAAAAGAGTCTCAGAAAGAAAATATTCATCGTAAGATTGTGATCAATAAATGTCGTTTCAACTCTTTCTCAAATATTCACCGAACTCCTTCAGCTTATGTTCAAACTGAAAAATATTTCTGCAAGAGCAAAAATATGATAACGGATTTGACTATAAAAACTAATGGAAATGTGCATTAATTAGAATTTTTTTTATTTCCCTTGAGGTTCTTAAGATTTTTGAATCCAAAATTTCTGATTTTTTTGTGAATAAAAGCCAATAGTAAATATTTGAGTATTGGATCTCGATATACAAGCAATCACCTGCACAAACAATTCAGTAACAATTTTCAATAATTTCAAACATTTTTGAAATATATTTTCTTAGAAACTTAAAATCTTAAAAATCAATACATATGTGTCTACATTTCTGAGATGAGACCCCGGACTTAACATCCATGCTATAAGCTTAATATGTGATTTGATTTCCTTAAAGGGAACTTATATTGTCAGAGCAAAATTTTCAGCAAAGCTAAAAATGTCGTCTAGTGTCAAAAGTAGTGATATTAAAATTTTTCAAAATTACGTCAGCAGATATCATGCTACACAGAATTCACTCGGTCTTAGTTCAAAACTCATTGTCAATGGGTATGGCTAGGTTTTTTTTACGTAGAACGCATCACATAGATAAATATTACTAATAAATCTATGTTTTTCTTATGTATTTTGGGTCGCTTAGTCTGAGTTATATATCTTTTTGGAAATAAGGTCAATTTAAATTTTTTGTTTTTTAAGAAACAAACGCTTTATATATACAATTTCTGGCCCCGATTTCGATTTCAGCACACCCCAATTTATAAGGACAGTTTGTGCTGTTGTAAAAAAATATGTTTGCTTTTTACATATCTGCTTGACTTACCTAGGCTTAGTCTACATAGATCGGGACAAATTAATTTTTTGTTTGGATTAAGAATTTTATTGGCATTACTTTGCTGCTCATTTGCTGATCCGATATTTTTGCAGTAGGACAAGCATGGTGCACCCCCTAGACCAGCTCTAAAAAATAAAAAATAAATAGTAGAATATTGATCAAAATTTATGTTTTTTCTTAAAAATATTCGTATGGATTGAAAGATAACACAAAAATATGGATTAGATGCCGGAATGTGTTACTTTTATCAACCTTTTTTTATCTCCAAAGCTCGACTTTTATGAATCAGAGATAGAAGCTTTTGTGAAAGTTATTTTTAAATAAAAAGAGTTTATAAAATTTTGGTCAAGCCAATTTTTAAGATAAATTCTAAAATCAAATATCATCGTTAAGTTCAACTTTTTAAGATCAAAAAATAAACAAGTTTCACTTGACTTTGAAATATTTTATTTATATATGTGCATTTCCACAGAAATTGTCATTTTAACCGGCCACGTTTACGATTTTTGAGCACACCCTTCAACCATGGATTTTCTTGAAGTTAAGACTATCTTAAATTAACAATCAAGGTGGAACAATTAAAATTCAAAGGGAGACATAGTTAAAGTTGCATTTAGAGTAAAAAAACGTGAGAAGTTACATATAAAGTTACATAAAACCAAAATTGATTTGGCCTCTGAAAGATTTAATCAGAAAAAAATTTTTTCACTTGAGTTCACAAATTATGTGCATTACATAACTTTACATTTAATAAATATGCGCACGTATGCGCCTCGTAAGATGTTCTTTAAAATATGAAGCACTTCAAACACTGGCTTACCTTGAGCTCAATGAAAACAAGCGCTACACCGCCGCACGCTTTGAACGCAACAATCAAATACCGAATACCGAGCGAGGACAACTTACCTGCAGAGCTGTTGGCACACCATACTCCAATCCTGAGATATACTCGATCCACTGTAAACAACATTGCTACCGCTGATGCTTCTGCCATCAAGGCTCAACTGATTTCTCCTTGAATACGCTGCTACATCTTCACTGATTGATGACGTCACAACGGCAGAATTGTCCTTGCTGGGCATGAAAAATGCCACATGCGCAATACCAGCCAATAAGATAGCGCGAAAAAGAGCTGACATCATGTGTTGCTGAAATGTTGAAAAAGGACGAAAATGACATTATCATAATTGCATTTGTCTGTGTGTTTACATATGTACTAAGTGTTAATGGAGGGGCGTTCGCTCAAAAAAGTGTTGAGATCCGTTGCTTATGGCCGCCACCGGAAGTGGAAATGGTGTGGTATGAGTAACTACAAATATTGCTCAACGGCCAAATGACTTTTCGATGAAATTCAAATGAAATTGGCGAGAAATGTTTTTATTCAAGCGAATTGCCCTTCCATAGAAAACTAACGAATACAAATAGTTTTTTTGTTTTAAAAATTTCTTTTATTATTACTGAGGGATTTGCTTGCACAAATGAACAAAAGAGTGATATTGAACGATGAACGATGTTTTATAAAAATCACCATTTGTTAGATGGAATTATAATATGCACATGATGTGTTTTTCGTATATCATTTAATTTGCTGCTTTAAATAAATTCTTTAAATGTTCGAAATGCAAAAAAATAAATGAAATCGAAATTTAAGACCAAATTCTATATTTAGAAATAATAAAACATTAATGGATTATTTGAAATATATTTTTATTTTGCGCGTCAATTCCTTATTACTTTAAAGAGATGGAGGATTACTCCCTCACCGAATATGGCTTTTATTAGGTGGATTCAAAGTTTTTGCAAAAAAACCTATTCGCACCAAACTTCGGTTCAAGAACAAATGTTTGGATTTCATGTTACACTCGACTACACCACTTTTCAGATATGAACGGAACGCCTCTGATTATAAACTGTAGAAAACAAAAGTTTATCTGAGATTTTTTCCATAGGTACAGCGTTCGCTCCATGTTTTCGAAAGCCTGAAAAATTATCCTTAAAACCTGGGTCTAGAAAATAAAAACTAAAATGCGATTTTTTCTATCTGTCTCCAAGCCGAGTTTATGGGCAAAATTTAATGAAAATCAAAAATGGCCGACTTTCCTATAAGCGATATTATTTGTTATTATTTGTTTCGCATGTAAAGAGATTTCAGCTCAATTTTTCAAGAATACAAATAGTGGTATTTTTTAGCTTAGAACCAATTTTTAATATTTATTAAGCAATTTTTTACTTAATACCGACCATTTTGTGAATGATTTCTTAACAGGTTTCTGTTGGTAAGCAGTAAAGCATACACAGTTGGACATGACTCGTCCCATTATAAGCTTTTGTGCCTATTATGTACTTTTACTGCTAATGTTGTTGCTGTTGAAAAATTATTACAAATATGTTAAAATGGCTGCCAGAAAAAGGAATTTAATTTTTTGGTAGTCAGGAAGTGCTCAGTTGTTGTTGCTGCCTCGCCAGTGACGAGTCGCATGAGCAGTGTAGCTCAAAGGACCTCAGTCTACTTTTTAAAATTGAAGCTACAAATTTCCATCTATTTGTTGTTAGTCGATACATATAATTGTTGTAACTATTGTTGTTATAACTTGAATTATTTTTGCTGATTCTTTTTTTTGTAAGCTTCGTTAAAACTTAAACTGTACAAATATTTTTGCTTATTTGGGTTACAAGACTTACATCAGATATCTGAGACCAAAAGCAGGTGAGTGCAAAAGAACAAGAAATACTAACGTAGTGTGTGTGTGTATAAAGGATTATTGACATAACTACTACTACAACATCATAGGCATACATGGCTGAACATTAATTAACTTTATTTGATCTGAGCTATTGTTGAAGAATTAAATCATATTACGATTATCTCAATGCACTTGATTAAGCTGATTTTAAGGAAATAACGCCTAATAGGTCTTAAAAATGACAAATTATCAGTTCTATGGATAACTTAAAATGCGAAAATACTGGCACCATGATATATAGAAAAATCGTATTGAAAGTTCGAGAAGTATACATTTATATCCTAGTGTAGACACAAGGGTTAAAATTGTTACAATTTGAAAATAGCTGAATTGATTCCAAAAGCTTAATCAGCTACATTAATGGTACAATAAAGTTTGCGACCAATATCAAAGCTCACAAGATATGACGGTTTATCTTAAATTTTTCAGCTACATTTCTAAAAATACTGATATTTTTCCAAATAATTATATTATTTATATGTAATCTTAGTAATATTCGTAATAATATTACTAAATCTCAATTTATATCATTTCATTTCTTATGCAATTTCTTTTGGTTTATTCTTCAGTAACCATTTATTTATCGGAAAGATAGAATCGGTTATAGTTTTGTAGAATCGTTATTTTTCGAAAACAAAAAAGATTATTATAAATTATTATATTATACTATGGGTTAACAAAAACAGATCGTGAACAAAGCTCATGTCAAGTGAAAGAAATTTAATCAAGCAATTTTACCAATTTCTTTAAACACTTTATATCAATTTTTGAAAAATTTTCAAAAACTTTGTTACTGATAGTAAATAAAAGCTTATGAAATTGTTTTGATTTTTAAAAATATGACACGTTTTGAATTCTCAAGCTTCCGGCTTCCTGGACTTCCATTATCTTGAATGGTCAATAGATTATTCTATGTACCCAGGCTCTTCACTTTTTATGAGATCAGCCCCCTATGATTGAATCCTAGATCTGCGACTGCTTACAGCGAATAAGTTTGGAAGTGAAAAATGATTGATTTAAATTTTCTTAACGATTGCACAAGACACTGTATAAAACAATATAAAATCAACAATTTTGACTGTACATACTTTTTTTAATATATGTATTGATATAAAAAAATTATTAATATAAAGAAGTGTCGAATGTTTCTAACTTTTGATGTGCATTTGAAAGAGGATAATCAAAAACCCCACATCACAATATCACTTACCATCATTGTAATGCCAAATTGTTTTAATGATAAAAAATCGAATAACAAGGTATTTACAAATGAGATTTGAATGCAAATAACTCCAACTATCAAAAGAATACTTAATGAACTTCGTAACACACAGAAAATTAAATAGTTTGCTTATATTTAAAAATTCCTTTCGAATTGAATAATTCTTAAAACTAACAAAATAGCTCAGAGGTCATTTGTTAACTAACATTTATTGAACTCAACTCTGTTAAATAAGTAATATCTGGTATGGTATCATCTAATCGCAATTTTTATGGGCTTTCAGCTATACCTATATAATACATATTTTAAAATAAATCTTTACGCTGCCTCCTGGTAATTCATTATCTGTCATCAGTAGTTAGTTGTTCCATTTATTTTTTTCAATTTGAACAAACAGCTGAACTTGACCATGTTGGGGAAAAACTACATTTGGAAGATTAAGCATAATTTTTTTGAAAATCAATATATTTTTAAACTATTTTCTTGATTACAAATCAAAAATAGCACATCATTTTAAAGATGTTGATAATGTACAAACAAATACAACATTTTAATAAATTCAAAGAAAATTTTCGGCTAACTTGAACTTAATTATGCCAGCCTGAAAGAATTGACCAAGTCCAAAAAAAAAAAAATCAGAAGAAATTTAAATTTGGCGGTTAGCATGTGAAAATATATTTTGTTTACTCCACTCTAACATAGGTACATGTTAGCGCCGCTGGAAAAATTCATCAATCTGTCATACAGCAACATTCCTCCTAATGTTGCCTTTTCAGCGATAAGCCAAAGTTCCTTGCGTATCGTACTGTCACATTTTTTGCCAATCAACCTAAGGTTTCTCTATGATAACGAAAGCGACTATCGTAATTATAATTAGTTGGTCGAGTGTGTAATCGATCAACGGACACAAATTTCAGTTTGATAAAATATTTTGGGCAGTTCAAAATATGCAGGGTACTTTGAGAATCAATTTTCTTAATTTAAAATTAAAAATAAACTTCATAATCTTCGGCAGCTGCGCCCTATCGGAAGTGCTATATTAACATATTATTCCTTTCGGCAATAAATTCTCCAAAATACCATGCCTAAAAGAATTATTACAATTTGGAATTGAAATATTGTAATTCGATTTCAGAGAAGTTTAATTATGAATCAATTTTGTCACTGCAAAGTCATAGGAAATGAGTTGGTTACCAATCATTCAAGGAATCAAAATTAGAGGAGAATAATTTTTTATTAAAATCTAAAGAATTGTAATAAAGAATTTGAATATAAGAGCAACTGAGTAATTGAAAAAACGATTTCAGTCGCTCAGTTTAATAAAAAAAAAATTATTAAAAAAATCTTGGACCATTCGAAGAAAAATCCAATCGATACCCTACAGCTGAAAATTAATTTCAAAAATAACCGAAGTCACCCGAATTTCGACAGATAATGTTTAAGTACAGTTTCGAAAGTATTTCTCTCACCATCGCAACTGGAAAGAGCGATGAGTCAAAACCGGCTCCTCTCCCAGAGCTGCCTCTAATGATGTCAAAAATTCTATTTTCAGCTTTTCGCATCGATTGATGTAATTTTTTTTTTTAAATGATTCAATGTCGAGCTCTCCATGGATCTGAAACTTTTATACAACATCTTTCGAACTGTGTAGAGTCTTTCTTTTTCGGTAAAAGGATTCTTGAACTCCACTTCCAAATCTTTGGAATAGAATCAGTTCCTTAGATGAATATTATAATTTTTCTATTGATTCTTTGAATGATACGACAAATGCATCAATTAATTCGTTTTGCTACGTTAAGCAAAACAAATTGATCTCCCTTTGGAATGCAATCCAAATATTTAAAATGTAAATTACAATGTCTTGAATGAAACAAAACTACAATTGCCAGAGCTGAGAGGGGGAATGTGTTTTTTTTTTTTTTTTGCCTACTGTGCAACAAATTGTGAATGCGGCTCTGCCCGAGGGAGAATTCCACCAATTTCAAATCTAGGCAATTAGTTCCATAAAAAATATCACGGACAGTTAGACAGATAAGCAAGGCTAAAACGAATCAGAAGGTGGTGCTGATTGCATATACTCTCACATATTTGCTACGCCTCTTTCATGCATATCCAACTAAAACAAAATCACAAAAAAATTAAGTGCTGAACAATTCATTAATTAACATTTTCCAAATGATTTCAAGCATATGTAGGGCTACCAGACGACCTGCTTGCAAAAGTAGCACATTTGTAAAATTTAAGAATTTTCAAAAAACACAAAGAAATTTCGTGATTTTTAGAAAAAAAGTATAGTAATTAGCAAAAAAAAAAGGTTCCCGTTTCTACTTTCCCATAGCACTAATAAAAAACATCATTATTGCGTGTTTTTTTTATTTATTTACATTGTTTCCATAAAACATTTTTTGTAAAACTTTGTTTATCGACCAAAAAAAAGGTCGTAACTTCGAAAGTAGTGAAAAGTAGCGCATTTCAACCAAAAGTAGTACATTTCAAGTGAAAAGTAGCAAAGTAGCAAAGCCTTGCAAAAGTAGCACTTTTGCTACTTTAGTATGCCATCTGGTAGCCCTAAGCATATGACTTTTAGAAAGAAATTGGTTGAAAGTTAATAATTGCTCTCTTCAAGCGTTTAACTATCTGCGATAACATTTCAGTCTACAATGTAAATAAATGTCAAGCTTGAAGAGGAGTGGGGCCTCGAAATTATAGTTAATATCCCTGACGCCAGATCTTACACCCTTTATTCAGTTTATAGCACAGGGTAAAATTTATTTAGAGCCATACGAAGTAGCAAATAAGCAAACACAGAAATTTTGTTCAATGCCTTATAGCATTGTCAACAACATCCACTTCAGAGTTGATATGTCAATATCTTGCAAAATCGGATAAATCATAATGTTTGACTTCACTCAAATAACTTATTGTTTACACGCTTTATGAATGAAAGTTCAATTGTCTACCGTAAAGATAACAGAAGGTGCGACTATTGTCATTCTACAAGTTTATGCTTAAAATAAAATATAGTAAAAATAACAAAATATTTTAAAGTTTTGTTAAAACTAGTATTTAGCAGAAATTAGAAGGTACAGAACTAAAAAAACTATCCGAATCGCCGCAATATTGATTATCTCTTTCCGATTGTTTTTGCCATGAAAATCAAATTGGTTATTATGTGAAAATTTTTTATTATATTTGGTGAAAAAAATGAGTGTCTGATTTTTGTCTGTTTACTTACAACACGGCGAATGAAAATAAGTTGAACCAATTTGACACACAGGGCTTCTGTGTTTGACGCATAATATTCGTTTCTGACTAAAGTTTATATAATTTTTTATATTTGGCTAACATTAACGCCAAAACTTGAGAGTTAAATATGTATGTTTTTAAATCGTCGTGTTATGTCATTGACAAATAAAGATTTCACATAAAGATTTGAATAGTTTCCCTTTCTATAGAATAAAAGCTTTTGGACACTTTAAATTTGACACATGTATATGTCAGTTAAGCTGTCACATATGAAGTTAAATTAATTTGATCCAAACTTTTCAGCTTACAGACGAACGCGCTCTATGTGAAAAATGCCAAAAATTTAAATGAAACTTTCAAAATGCCATCAAATTGTGTATTGCATAGATGCTACACAAATGTTGCTGATAGTAAATGGATAACGTACATATATTTACTATATGATTTATGTATAAACATAAATATATGCGCGTAGCTACTGACCCAAATTCAAAGTCTTAAATTTCATTATACATACATATGTACATCATTCTATATATTATATGCATCTATTTTCTAAAACAAATTTACAAAAGAATGCTTCATATATTGCACTTGTTTGTTATATAATTTTGTGAAATTGCTTCTGTTTGTTGAGTAGATTACAATGTTGCATTGAAGTTTTATAGCCTTAGTAGCTATTAAAAAAGTTTACATAATAATTCAATGATTTTAAGTTATAAGTGGGTCAACATGGTTTATTTTCCATTATCATCGATTTAAAAATTTCTTTCCAACATGATGTTTTTTAAAGTTCACTCTTCAGAAACTCTATGTTTAAGAACATAAAAGCTCTCAGTTGTTATATAATTTCTTATTACAAATCCTAGATAATTTATCAGTTATACTCATTTCAATCGTTTGGTGCACCCCAGAAAAAAATGCTACCGAGACGTTAGAAACTAAAATGGTAAAAATTACTTGTTCAAACTTTGGTTACAAGCTCATCAAATCACATCTTTCAGAAGGTCCAAAAAGCCATGGCAAAAAATGTGAAATAGATGCAAAAAAAATATCTTTTTCATAATTCGTACGTATCGCTAGAAGAGCCCAAAGATTTTATAGTGAATGAGCTTAAATTGAGTCCTCTTGTAAAGGACAACACCAAATCACGTGACTGTTACAGGCTTAGCTACAGATTATTCAGAAACCGAATTGAAGCATCTTTTCAAAGTGAATTAAAATATGATGCCCATAAGCCCTTTATTACTAACATATATCAAGGGGTTCTTAGCAAATCTTTTCCCTGGCATAGTAATTTTATAGTTGTGAGGAAAAAAATCTGACAACAGCCTTAACTAAACTTACAATTAAATATTCCAAACTAGTTAAGTAAATGTTTTGTTAAAAAAAAAATTTTATTTAACATAAGTAACTTTAATGAACACTGCATGCGTAATAATTTTCTTTTTTATCTGTATAAGCAGTATGTCAAAAAATGGTCGAGCCTTCTGTATTGAGAACCATGGGGGTTGATTGAAAAATTTTCCACCGTTTGTTTTTATAGTTCTCAATTTGTTTACGTGAACTCTCTCATAACTAAAGAATGCTTGGAGAGCAAAAATTATTGGGCAACATTAGAGGAATGAAGCAGAGTTATTTTACTTACACCATATGTTATACATTTTAAATTATATGATCATTAATAATTAGATACATTAAAAAATAAATTTTATAACTGTACATAGGAAGAAATTGGTATTAGTAAGTACCTGTAAAAGCACATTTAGGAAAATTAAACACCTAACCATTTTTATTTGAGCCTTCTTGAAATTTTCCTCATATAAAGTAAACTTCAGTTCAAGTACCTTGTCATTCGATGAAAAAAATTCCCTGCTTATACTAAGGATACCGAGTGCCCCTGATTTCGAATTTGCTGAAATGTACTCCGCGTCCTCGAAAACATGTACGTGTCTTCGATTTAATTTCTTGCTCATAACTTTGGGAAAGAAAACAGATTCGAAAAATCGTTGCAAGTTGAAAATTTTCCGAAAGTCTTCCATTTGTTTCTGAAAGCACAGCTTTGGCACATATATATTTGAAAACTTTTTCCTAAATTAAGTAAGTAATTTAATTAATTTTAATTCAAATAATTTCGATTATTTTTAAGCCCATTAATTTTAAAAATATTTTTTTTTTTCAAATGGTTTTCCTTTTAAGTTTAGTAATGGAAAAATTATAAATGTTAGAGGTTTTTGATGAAAATAATTGTTTTATGATTTTAATCTCTAAAGAAAGTGGCTTTCCACAAATTTTTCAAAAAACAAGAATTTCCAAATAGAATATTGTAATACATTTTTATCGAAATGAATTTTTGGAGAAAAAAAAAACTTCCCATATAAAAATTATGTATAGATTGCCTTAAAAACGTGTAAACATTCCTAAAAGGACACACAATGTAAATATATAACATTTGACACTAAAGAAATAATCTTATGTGCATGTAAAGTAGTGCAAAACATGACCAACTCCTACACTCAATGCACTTTGTAAACTTTAATATCAACAAAAATTCAATTAGAAACCTTTTCCATAGTTTCCACACAAAAAATAAAAAAAAAAACAAAACATCCCCATAACGAAAGGAGTGTCCTGTTGATTTTCCCCAACTGAATACTGAAGCACCGCCCACATTGTTTAAAATATGGCTGCCGAAATGTCAACTATGACGTCATACATTGTATAAACACAAACCGAAGCATTAACAAAACATTTACCCAATGGGGGGCCAAAGTGGGTTCCCATATAATCGCATGCATCATGTCTATGTATTTTAGTTCTATGTATTGGTGAGTTATGCAACCCACGCACCTACCCTTTAGATGCTGACTCGATGCTGCTACTGGAGCCACTTTGAATCAACCGTTATTCAGTCGCCTTCGTAGGGACACGTTTGAATGTTGAGCCACATAGCGCCGCAGATCGTCAGACAGTGAAGCTGTTTTCCAATTGCCCGTCCTTTGGAACTTGTAGTATTGCCAAGTGGAAATTTTTCACTGTACATAGTACCAGCAGATACAAAACAAAAAGCAAAAGTAGTGAAATCCGTGCTAAGTCAACGTTTTCTTTTAGTGCAACTTTCAAGTTCTTTATCTCAAAAGTTAATTCAAAAATCAAAAAAGTGAGCCAAGTTAACGCAGAGTAAGCTTTGCCAGTAGTTCAAAAATCATACAGCTCTCATCATCATTAATTAGTTGCAAAAATTTAACAAAAAAAAAAAAAAGCTATCGTCCAATATTTTTATTAATTAAGTGTTAAATTGCTTTAAAAAAAAGAACGAGTTGTTGCATTTTCCATCAAACGCATCCGCTTAGTTTTCAAGTTATCATCACAAAAAGAAAAGAAAAATCAGCTACTCGAAAACTAAAACGCAGTAAACGCACAAATATTTGCATATATTTCCATTTCCTCTCCACAGTTATACAATAAATTAGTCAAAGTGATTTTCCTCAAGCAATACATCGAAGATCTCCGCAAGATTATTGGTAAGAAACGTAATTCTCGTCTACAACGTTTAATTTCACCACTAATATCGTCAATTAAAGCCCAGATTCAATGTTAAGAAAAAGAAAAAAGAGGATACTTCTCTTACTCACAGATTACAAAATGGCTGCCTTCGTATATAAAGACGCCATTTTGTTTGCAAATGCTTTTGTCAAAAAATCAGAAGGCTACATTCCCAGTTGGAAAATATTTCTTTATTTAGTAAACAAGTCGATGGTGTAGTCTGCGAAAAGTTTTATTTTCACTAGTCTCAAATCATATCAAGAAAGGCGTGGCACTAACGGGAAATTTTAGAACTGTGAGGACTATGTAACACTTGTATCGAGAAAAAACAGATAAATAAGTCAACTTGATCGTAAGTCGTTTATCGTCAGCGAGGTTCTTACGGTACTTTGTTTCTGTGATCTCTCTCAAAAAAAGTCATAACTGGCATAACTCCGATAAAACACTTCTTATATTACAATGTCCCTGGGAAGTGCTACGTTCTCAAATAGCATACAAGTCCTTGGAAGGAGGTACGGTTTCAAATACATAATGCTCAGGCAGCGCCATCCAGTTCTCAGCTCTCTAAGTATATGGGAGAGAAATTCTAGGCACACGCCTACGGTTGCATTTGTTGAAAAGGTCAGAAGACCATCATATTGAAATTTGAAAAAAAATGCGCTTTGCGTACGTGCCATATCCGCTTTATAACCATTAAGCGTTTGATTTTGAAATTTGTACTTATTATTGCCAGTTCATATGACAATATTGGGACATTTCGTTTCAAAAGTTCTGAAAAATTTTTGAAATTAAATATTATTTTGGAACTTATTGAAACTTGCTGTACTCTGTTTTTTAAGTGTAAGTAGTATCGATAAATTATCAACGAAAAGCAATAATAAGTATTGAGACAGTATATCTATGTTTTATCATAATATCTCTATAACTTTCAAAAGTCTCATTACAGAACCGTTTTTCAAGCATAATAAAATTATAATCGTATTGTTTCTGTCATTGAAAATTTTAAAATATCCTCACTTGAGTAAATGAATTGTATCCAAAATACCATTTTATTCAGTAGATCCACGACTGGTTTTGATTAAAATACCTGAAATTCACAGAGTAATTTTACAGCTGCCTGATTTAGACTTAACGTTACTATCTTGTTGAAATATAGAAATGGTATACGTCATAAAGTTTCTTAAGTCACTTGTTCAATCAAGCATTTATCGCATTTTGCTAGGGTTCGAAAAGTAGAAACAAAAGTTTTTAAAAGTATTAAATAATCCACTCAATGAGTTTGAAGGCTCAAATTTTTATTAGGAAGTCAGTCCATTCGTTTTAATCTTAAAACTTAATCTAATTTGAACAATTATGTATGCCTTCATGAAAAGAATGAGCTGAGAGTAGTTAATTTTTCCTCCTAAAATATGGATATATCTATGGTAATCGCTTAACTTGAAAAAAATTAACCAAGACTTAGCTTAAAAAGATACAGTTTTTACTACAAAAAATGTCTCCTGAATACTTGCATCAACCTGATAATTTTATACTATGAAATTTTGCTTAGTTTGTATCGCAAATATAAAATGTCAATAGCAAAAAAACTTTTCTCAAACTTTGAAATATTCGATTGAGTGTAATATCTTTCTTATGGCTTCAAAATTACATCTCCGACTCAGACCAGAAATAGCGTAAGCCATTTAAAAATCAAATTTTTCACGAAAGTAATGCCATCTGAAAAAACATTTCCGATTGGGTTTGCTGATATGCAAAACAAAGTTAAGAAAAACCAAGAAATAACGAGAGAGTGTGTATCTATTGAAAGAAAACAACTTATTTTCACATCTTACAATCTACATGTAGCTATCTCAAACACGGAAGAACTACACATTTTCGTTTTGTGCGCACAAAATTCATTTTGTCCTTGAGTTGTCCTTGCAGCATGCTGCACGCGTTTGTAAATCAAAAACATTTTTTTATTCGTTTTGTGAAGCTTTGTGGCGCATGATTAGATTAGAGTGGGAGGCATACATACATACAAAGATACACATACCCGTACATAGTACATAAACACACACCTAGATAAATAGCTGCAAAAAAAGTATATACTACACACGCATAGGTATATTGAAAGTTGTACGCATAACATGAGATTTTTTTATGTATTTAAAATAAATTTGAAGTGTCATTTTTGTAAAGGTTTTAGTGCTACTACATACATTAGAAATATCAAATTATATATTATATAACGAGCTGTTTAGTTACGTAACACAAAACACATACATTTTGAATTTTCAACGCAATATTTAGGAAAAACTTTGAATCACCCCTATTTTTATGAATACATGAAAAAAGTATTGTAAAACTGGAAAATGGACTTCTACGTAAATGGAAACGTAAAAAACGACTATCTGAGATAAATAAAAAACGATTTCAATCTTATCGGCAGAGTATGCATAATAAATCGATAATCGTTTTCCTCTTCCTAAAAGGAAATATCAATGTACTGAATAACATTTTCGATCGCAGAAAAATTCGTAATTCGTTGAAAAAAATATGGTGTGATTTCACGGGTTCAAATGAAAAACAGTCTTGAAGTTGAAAGATGAGGAACCATATGGTTTTTGCAGTTTTTGGTAAAAAGCCATTCTGACCCTGGATTCGTCTTAAGCACACCAAAAAATATACAGAATAATACCTCATATTCCAAGTTCAATCCTTAGTTTTTTTTTTGTGGGTTTGTGTGATTAACTACCTCAACTTTTCAAAAATAAAGAAAAAACAATTTTATCGGGAAATCTTTATCATAATACAAAAAAAACCTATCCTATCCATTTATTTTAAAAAAAATGTTGGCCGCAACTCATTAGTTAGTTTTGACGCTTCCTATATTCGTTCGAATTTGTTTAATTATCCAACAGTTAGTTTTACTCATGCACTTCCGTCTTGTATTTCATATTTCAAGTATAGAATAAAGTTTTCAATTTATTAATAATGCGCTAAAAAAAGTTCCACTTCAAATGTCGCAAGGTATCCGAAAAGTAAGGCAATTACGAGCGTTTTCGAAAAGTCGGTAAAAATCAAAAAATAATTGATGAGTTAAATAAATAATAATAGTTAAAAAGTAGCGAAAATCATCAAAAAATTGATAAAAGTATCCAATACACGTATTAAGAAGAAACACCGAAATTCAAATGTGGCAAACAATGTCAATTTCATTTCTCACCTCAAAAATTGAAAAATGCTTTCTGAGATTACAAAGATAATTGAAAAAAATTACCATTCTTGATGTCCTCCCAGCTCCTTTTTAAGAAATGGCAATTTTCTCCTAAATTTGATGGTTTCTGTTATTTACCATTTCAAAATTTGTTTCAAAGTTTTTTTTTTTGATTCTCGTTTTCGCTTGGCAATTCTCAATATCTCTGAAACTAAGATCTGTTGTATAAATGTGAAATATCATATTTGCATCCTTATTTTAAAGTATAACCAAGTACATATTAAAGCAAATTGGAGAAGTTACTTTCGAAAAATTTTTGTATTATATGTTTATGGTGTTGTAAGACTTTTTGTAAATGAAGAATAATGTTTTCGGAACAAAAAAAATAACTCAAATTTCGATTTTTGGGCTATTTTTGGAAAATGCCAATTTTTATAACTTTCAAAAGGTTAAATCTCAGCTTAAACGTCTTCAGAAATGTTAAAATAACGTTTGAGCTTTAAGTAGAACGATCCGCATGTACATATATATTACGCTTTCACAAAAAATTTTATTATTAAAAAAAAACATCAAAATCTAATGTTTTTCAGAAATTCTAAGCATGTGAAAGATTGTTCGATAACAGCCGCATATCTCGCTTACTTAGCGGTTACTAT
This sequence comes from Tricholauxania praeusta, assembly GCA_949775025.1. NCBI lineage: Eukaryota > Metazoa > Arthropoda > Insecta > Diptera > Lauxaniidae > Tricholauxania > Tricholauxania praeusta. Next base: position 7,266,326 of record OX459028.1, on the reverse strand, counting down.
CAAAATTGGGCCTACTTTGAACATGACATCTTTGAAACAGAACAATCTAAGCTTAAATATTTGTTAAAAATAGCACAAGTATTGTACTTGCGAAGAAAAAACTCTTTTGAGTTTACCAAGCCTAAACAACAATAAATATATCTACTATAAGTGAACAAAGTTTTAACTGTATATATGGGGTAAAACACACGAAAACGCCACCTGAAAAAATTTTTGGCTCCGATTTGGGTGAAATTTGGCATGATTGTAGTATTGATGTCTGGCAATAAAATTGTGTTTAAGATTTTGCCCTAATATTATTTGTTGCTCAGATACGCGGGCATGAAATTCACGATTTTCGTACATTTTCAGAATAAGTGTTTTTTTTCGAAAATTCATAGCTTACAGCAAACTTTATCAATTAATAATTGGTGAACGTACATGTTTTGGTTTTTACTTGTACTATACAAAAAAAAATATTGATTTTGAAAAAAAAAAATTTTTCACAAAAATTTTGCGAATTGAAAAATATTTTTGCATTTTTTTTAAAAAAACCATATTTTAAAATTTTTTTTTTTTTTTTTTGAAAAAAACTCTGATTTATTCTGCGCTTAATGCCGTAAAAATTTTCGTGGGAAAAAAATTATTTATATTTTTTTTTTAATTTTAAAAAAAAATTAATGAGCTAAAATTCTGTAAATTGAAATGAATTTTTCAATTTTTTTTGAAAAATCCATTTCTGAATATTTTTTTGTTTTTATAATTTTAGGTTTTTATTTGTACTTTTGAAAAAAAAATACTGATTTTGAAAAAAAAAATTTTTTCGCACAAATTTTGAGAATTGAAAAATATTTTTGCATTTTTTTAAAAAAAACCCATATTTTAAAAATTTTTTTTTTTATTTTTAAAAAAACCTTAATTTATTCTGCGCTTAATGCCGTAAAAATTTTTGTGGGAAAAAAATTGTTTATATTTTTTTTTTTAGTTTTAAAAAAAATTAAAAAGCTAAAATTTTGTAAATTGAAATGAATTTTTGAAGTTTTTTTGAAAAATCCATTTCTGAATATTTTTTCGGTGAACTTCAGATTACAGCTTGATACGCAAGCTTTAAAATGATATGCCATAACATGAGGGCAAGTAGTTAATTAAAATGTTTGAGCCGTTAACCTGAAAACTAAAACTAAAATTTAAAATCAGTGCAGCAGCCTTTCATCGCGTAGTACAGCGCGCGCTTAGCGGCTCAAACATTTTAATTTACTACTTGCCCTCATGTTATGGCATATCATTTTAAAGCTTGCGTATCGAGCTGTAATCTGAAGTTCACCGAAAAAATATTCAGAAATGGATTTTTCAAAAAAACTTCAAGAATTCATTTCAATTTACAAAATTTTACCTTTTTAATATTTTTTAAAACTAAAAAAAAAATATAAATAATTCTTTTCCCACAAAAATTTTTACGGCATTAAGCGCAGAATAAATCAAAGTTTTTTTAAAAATAAAAAAAAAAAATTTGAAAATATGGGTTTTTTTAATAAAATGCACAAATATTTTTCAATTCTCAAAATTTTTGCGAAAAATTTTTTTTTTTCAAAATCAGTATTTTTTTTGAAAAGTAAAAATAAAATCCTAAAATTATAAAAACAAAAAAATATTCAGAAATGGATTTTTCAAAAAAAAATTGAAAAATTCATTTCAATTTACAGAAGTTTAGCTCTTTAATTTTTTTTTAAAATTAAAAAAAAATATAAATAATTTTTTTCCCACGAAAATTTTTACGGCATTAATCGCAGAATAAATCAAAGTTTTTTTCAAAAAAAAAAAAAAAATTTTAAAATATGGTTTTTTAAAAAAAAATGCAAAAATATTTTTCAATTCGCAAAATTTTTGTGAAAAAATTTTTTTTTTCAAAATCAATATTTTTTTTTGAAAAGTACAAGTAAAAACCTAAAAATGTACATTCACCAATTATTAATTGATAAAGTTTGCTGTAAGCTATGAATTTTCGAAAAAAAACACTTATTCTGGAAAAGTACGAAAATCGTGAATTTCATGCCCGCGTATCTAGCAACAAATAATATTAGGGCAAAATCTTAAACACAATTTTATTGCCAGACATCAATACTACAATCATGCCAAATTTCACTCAAATCGGAGCCAAAAATTTTTTCAGGTGGCGTTTTCGTGTGTTTTACCCCATATATGAAACTAACAGTTCTTCGATTTCAAAATATGCATTGCAAGAGTTCTACGTGGAAGATCATAACAAATGGCGAATGCCGCCAACATTTCAGCTTGTTTTCATGCGGAGTTTTCATAAGACAACTCGATAATTTCATTAAACTTTATAAAAATCAATTCACATTTTATTGTTTTGCTTTTCTACACAGTTTGGAAAATTTTACCAGCGTTCGAAACTTAAAAAATATTAATCAAAAGCTTGTTACACCAAAGGCTTCATTTGCATTTTCGCCTTTTCATTGCAAATCAAATTACTTGGTTTTAACTTATGACCACATATATTATTTAGCTTGTCTTTTTGAAACACATTATCAATTTGAGCAAATACAATATAGAAAATAATAAATATTCTAAGTTGTCATTCAAATAACACATTTTTTTTTTTTAATTTCAGAGGAGAAAATGTCGCTTAATCCGAATGGTTATAAACTATCGGAAAGGACAGGCAGACTAACAGCTCATGGTAAGTCATATAAAAATAGCACAAAATAACCTACACTCAAAATAAAAATATTCATATACGAGTATATAAGAAATGAGGAAAATGGTAGTAACTTTGATCCTAAGGAACTGATAATAAACTGATATTGAACTAAGGCAACTGATATTAAAATATCACATGCAATTTACTCATTTTAAAGAAAGTTCTCATATAATGGAAATTTTTTTTAATCTGTCTGATAAAAAACTATCTTTTAATGATTTTATTTTTCCTTAAAAATATCATAATTTCTAATAATGTGAATAAAAATATAAATGTTTGCACAGTACGCATAGCAATGAGTTTTTTTAGAGTTAAGTTCATAAGCACTTATTCTAGTAAAATCAAAATAGCCGACATTGTTAATTCGATATCTTGGATAAAGCTATGCTGAAAAACTCTCCAAATTTTACTCAGCAATACACCTCTGCTGAAAATGTGCATACGATGTGATCTTTTTTTTTCAAATTTTGAATGTTAATTTTTCAAGTTATCTGTTTTGGAAAACATCCAGATGCGATACTTTTTGAATAATAAAGGCATAATTTTTCCATATTTTTTCATAATTATTTTGTCTTATACGAAAATTATAAATTTGTTGATCAAAATGTTGCAACCGAATATTTTTCAAAACGGATTACTAAAAAAATAAACATTGAAAATCGGAATAAAAAAATTAACCAAAATCCAGAATGTGGACCTTATTTATATTACGTACTTAGGTGTGCTATAATACTATCTTACAATAAAATTAATTTTAGGCACCCACTTTTCCCCCATATACCCCCAAAGGGGGTTAAAAATCTGTTTTTTGTAAAATTTCAAAATAAATTTTTTGACTTTTGGGGGTGTAATGGGGTACTGGGTGGTTTTGGGTGGGACCAAGTGGATGAAATCAGTGTTTATCTATATTAACAGCTTTAGTCTACATAGGAATACGCATTCATTTTGAAATTTTACAAAAAACAGATTTTTAACCCCCTTTGGGGTATATGGGGGAAAAGTTGGTACCTAAAATTTATTTTAAGTACGTAATATAAATAAGGTCCACATTCTGGATTTTGGTTAATTTTTTTTTTAAGGACTTTCTTTTAACGTATTTTTAGGTGTAATTTTGAGGTTATGTCGAAATCTGAGGGTGATGGAAAAATTCTGACCTCGGATTAGTGTTTAAGAGGCCAAAATACATACCGTATGATACCTCACGTTCCACCTTCTTGACCTTTTTTTGTGTGGTTCTGTGTTATTTATTACTAGTCAATCGTTAATTGAAAATTTTTTACTTTAAAATTTAAAAAACCGATTGCTCAATAACGGTTTCGAATAAAAGGCTGGAAATTGACTTGTTGCTTTTAATACGCTCAAAAAAAATTTTAAAAATGAGCGAAATCGAAGAGGGTCGAGCCAAAACCTTGGTGATTTTCATGGAATGCCAAACATACATTTTTAAAAATTACGATTTATTTTTAAAACTTGAAAATATCATAGTAATATCATTTTAAATATATGTATATTTGAGAAAAAAAAGATATAAAACTTGTTTAAGATAAAATCGATACCTACATAAGTATGTACATATATACATATATCATCTACTAAGATAAAATAATCTCAACCATAAATATAACAAAATTTATCATGTAATAAATCTACTTAAAGCTTAAACAAAATACATTTCTGGTCTTTACATCATTTACACAAATACAAACATTTGCAAACTTCGAATGATGCACTTGAGTCTATTTATATAAAAACTGAGCATTAAGAACTCACTCACTGTAAGCAGCTCAAGGACCACATGTCTGTAGCACTCATTCGTTCGATGATAAATTGTGCTGCTGTCAGTCGACCATGTGGTGTAACAGATTTCGCAGCAATAACTGATGGCAGAAAGTCACCCACTGCCACCTTCGGCTCCGGAGGAAGGCAATGTAAAGACTATGCCGCGTGCCTGAAATTGAATGTAACAAACATAAACCGTTTAGTCACAGGATATTACGTACGCTCACAAGTCAAGGGATACAAAATGTACAAACGTCAGCGTATTCGTATTCGAGACCAATGCATTTATCCTTGTGATAACCTTCGCAAAGAGCTATGTCGGAAGGGTGGTGCTATTTACACCGGTATATTCGTGTGTACATTCGAAAACAAAAGAGACAAACAAACAAACGAACAAACTTCATTTTAAACACATTTGAAATGATTTCGAGAGAGGATTCAGGAATGTTTGGAATTTCATTTCATTGCGACAATTTGTCACAAACATTGTTGAACATGCGTTACGTGTCAGGGTACTGCAAAGCGTTTTGGGGTGGTTTGTAGCGTGTGTTTCTACAATTGCAAGGGAACAAGTAACTATTACATGAAATTCACATTAAAATTTAAGTTACATTTGCAGTCGATTTGTTGCAAAATTAAACAACACTTACATGCTTCAATCGTTTTATGTTAGACATAAGCAAAATTACAAATTTAATTAAAAATACTTTGTACACATTACATTTTGTCCATTCAGTGGGATCTTGCATGTTGCTACTACTGCTACCATCATGTAATTCCATTTTGAATACATATATGATATATAAGTATTTCAATTCCAATGAAACAGCGTAGTTCGCCTCGCTATGGCAAAACTTTGACAGTGTATTCTTCAGTGTATTGCTTGAAATAAATTGAAAAAATAAAAAATCTTTCCACGCTTATATCTCAGCTTTCGCTTAACCGATATCGAAGCTGATAATTTTCGGGCGCTCTGCTCGATGATTACTTTAGGATGAACTAGTAAAGCCTAGGAAAATTTAATTATTTTAGGGTTTCGGCTGCATCTCAGGGTTTTCATCCTCCAATATGTCTAACATCGACTTCGCTTTGGTATTCGGCTGCGCTTCACTGTATTATATCGCACGGTGGTGGCCGTCACGAAACTGCCATTGAACATATTGGCGGATGTAAGTCCTGAGCCGCCGCCAAATGCCCCTCAATTACTCTAACATAATAAAATTTTAAAAATATCAAGAGTGAGGACGTTAAAGTAAATAATAACCTACTTCATTCTAGGCTTAATTGGATCATCCAAACACACTTTGAATAAATTAGTTTGACCTAGGAAAAACAATTTTTTTTTGTATTAACTAATTTATATTTTTTAAATTTTCACGTACTTAGCATTAAGCATCGAACGATTTTGTACCCACCTATTATCGATTTTCGAAATATACAATAAATTTTCCGTCTCCTTGAGATAACATTTTTCCTGCATAGCAAAATAAAAATATTCTTTAGTTTTGAAGAATAATATCTTATGTGACAACTTGTTCAGAGAAATATTATGCGCAAAAGAGGTCTATTAGAAAAATGTCAATTCCATGTAATATATCAAAAATCTTCCTACCCCTAAAATCTGCGACTGTAGGTTCGGGAATTTTCGGCTTGTTCTAAAATTGATTTTTGAAAATCACAAATTCAAAATTTTTTTCTCATAAGCAACACACTCTACAAAGAGATTGTACAGAAAATTCTGAAATAAATATGGAGTAGAGTAGAGTGTGTTGTTTCTCAAAAAAATCTTAAAAGTTGCTACTTTGAAAAATCCTTTGGCACCTTGCATGCTAAGAAAACGCTTTAAAATAAATGCTGACTGGTGTATTCCTTTATTTCTGTTTTATGAGAAGGAAAACAATACTTACTTACTTACTTGGGTGGCCATAACAACCCGTTACCAGGTTACGCCCGACCTCAAAAGCTCTCTCCAGGCGCCTCTGCTTCGCGCGCGACTTCTCCAATCAGTCACACCAAGCGTGGATAGGGTGGATAGGAAAACAATACCGCTGTAATACTTAAGAAAAATTCCATTTTGTACTTTTTAAGCTTATAACGTCTTTTTTCTTAAGATAGCCTTCTTGCGGGCATAATAATTGGTTGAGCACATTGAATTCTTTAAAGCACTTAAGTCCATAACAAACTACAGCCAATATATTTTTATCTGACCCCACACAAGTTCCTCCATATTGTTTAAATTTTTGGCTAGAGATTTGTCATGGAATGTTTTATATATTTAACAGCCCAGTTCAAAAATATTAATTGAAAAAAGAAACAATTACCCAAAAACACCATTAAGTGTGACAATTTAATCCTACTGCGGGCTTCTCTTCAAATCCTCAATTAGCAATTATTCCAGGACATTGGCAAAGAAGGAAGAGTAACATGAGAGCACTGTTCAAGCAGCTCTTAAGGGTGCTTTAAATATGGCCTACAGAGGGTTACTTGCGGCAAAATACAACGAACAAGTGCTATAAAGTGTGGTGTTATTTCACTGAAGAGCCACAGTTCGACATCAAAAGCTGGCGCGTTAATAAAATACAGATGATGTGGGCGAAAACAGTTAGTTGCATGGAAATGAGGGTAATTTTTAAACGAAGCACGCAAACATTTTCTAAGGGTAACATAAAATAAATAATAAAAAACTAAGTTCATGTTATTAAATTTAAAAGAGATTTCAACGTAACATAAGGTTTTGGTTTATCATGTTATGGTGAAGAATATGCAGATAACGTTGCTTTGGTTGAGAGGAAATACTGTGGCATCGTAAAAATATATTTATCATCATAAGCAGACGTGTGCTTGTCGATATATCACACAATCTTAAGTTTTTTTTTTATGGCTATAAAGATAAATTACAACTTTTCCTGTAGCGGCTATTGATGCGTTACTTTTGTTGTGCTTTTTTTTTTTTTTGGTTTTCTGATAAAGATTTTATTTTTTTTATCAAAAAATTCATTACTATAGCAGATAGTGTCAATAACAAAATATGTGAGCGTCCAAGAGAAAAGAAAATTCCAGCATTGTATTGTTATTGAATGATATATCGATAGCCAGACCACTGCATTTAAAAATACATTACATATACTAAACGACGTAAAAACCTACAAGACTTTTTCCGGGACAATATGATCCTTTTCACATGACCGGTCACATATTTTTTTTTTAATAATATGTTTTATTTAATTTTTTCTTCTTTTTATAGATCTGCTGCCCACCACAGTGACTGCTGGTGCTGAAACGAGAGAGTTTCTGCTAAAGATCATTGATGTACTCTTGGATTTTGTCAAAGCGACCAACGATCGCAATGAGAAGGTGCTCGACTTTCATCACCCTGAAGATATGAAACGACTTCTTGACTTGGATATACCTGATCGAGCAGTGACGCTCCAGCAACTTGTTGAGGACTGCGCTACCACGCTGAAATATCAAGTGAAAACTGGTATGTAATAGCATAAAAATGTACCCATTACTTGAATTCTCCATAGGGCACAAAAATGCGTTAGATAACTTATTTGCGAGTAAGACAACAATTAAATATCGAACGTTAAGTGATAAATGATATGCTTTACTGAACTAAAAGTAAGCCAAAATAACTCTTTAAACATAAGCACAGGGGACGTCCATAAATTACGTAAGTCAAAATAGGGGGGGAGGGGTCCGGAAAAATCTCCCCAAGTCTCACCAAGGGGTAGGGGAATCAATAAAAATCACACGTCAACTTGTTAATGCAGAGACTATACATTATTATAGCAGATTACATTAAAAAATTAAAAGGCAAGTCTCACGGAAGGGAGAGAGAGTCTCGTCAAAACTCACCAAATCTCACCAAGGGGAGGGGAGGCGTCCGAATTTTCAAAAAAACACTTCATGTCATTAATGGACGGCTCCATAGGTATTCAGAGTTGTATTTAAGAAACTTTAAAAATAATGTTTAGTCTGCTGAGTATGTTTTTTACATGAATTGTTTTCAGTGCATATTTCTTTAAAAGCTCTTAAAAGAAAGAAGAAGCACTGAAGTCAGATTTTCTGTAACTCTACAAGTTTTTAAGGTGCCGAGTAAAAAAAGTATTAATAAGACTTTAAGTGTTTGAGCTAAGTACACTGGGCTCAAATAAAAATTTATTCTGGTCAAAAAACTTAGTTTTTTAAAAAAACAAATGCTTCGATAGAGATTTGAGAATAAACGAAAAGTCTACTGTAAACTGATGATTTTATTTTAAAGATAAAAAGATTTTCCAGGTTGATTGATATTTTCTGACTTTAATTCTGCAACGCATTAATCAAATCGCGTCAAAACATTCTCCAAAAATTTAGGAAGAAAGCGTCTAAGTTTCCTCAAATTGAAACCACAAAAAGTTAAACAAACAAAAATTGATTTCATTAAAAGTTTAGCTCACTCCTTTACACCCTAGCAGTGCAATATCCGCTGTACTCAAATCACACCTCACCGTTGTGTTGCACAACGGAACAGCAGCAAGTTCCGTTACAACGCGTGCTTCCGCTTCCCGCAGCGCGCTGAGGACAAGCGCTTGTTTGAATAAACAAACTTATTATCGATACTCCAACACAATTGCGGTCACGTGCTTTATTAGATTACGGATAGAATGAGGGATATGACTGGGTATACGTTGCAAAAGAAGCGAAGAAGCGAAGAAGAGAAGAAGAATATAAGAGCTGCTTAATTTTCAATAGCTTGCGTTATTTATGTTATAGTCGTGTGTCGTGTGTCAACATGGCTGTAGTTTGTTTCTGACTTTTGACTCTTTTGCGAACAACCCTTGGATTATGATTGATTTAAGTTTTTTTTTTTTTTTTTTGTAGCCAAAATTTTTCAATTTACACTCTACCCTTTTTTAGGGTTTTTTTGCTTCCCTTTCCACTCTACTCTTGTGCAGCTTTGGCTGCCTGCAACTGAAAGGTGTCACCACATTCAATGGTCCATAAAATGGCATTCAACTAATGTGGTTATCTCCTTAGATGCACACTTTGTTTGTTTGTTTGCTTATGCCTGGGAATCACGACGGGATTCCCATTGTGTTGACAACCCTAATGCGACCGCAGAATATTTAAGCACGTTTTAAGTGTCTTCGAACATATGCCCAGCGTCTGCTCTCCCAGAAGTTCTCGAAAACAGACAACTTGTAATTATATTCAAATATATGCAACGACAAATTTGATTTGGAGTTGTGAATTTGTGGATTACGAATTACGCACATCGATGAGCGCAACTAAGTGTTCATACGCCTGGTTAAACATTCTAGGCAAAGATAAGGAAATGTTATTAAAGCTAATTTTATAAAAGTTTATTTTAAATATTATCAATCAAGTCACATTTGAATTCAAATTGCTTACTCGGGATAGATCTTTACAGTTTAACAGAGAAGCGTACATTACGATTATGTATATAATTTTCGTACAATTCATTTTAAGAATCGTAAAAAATAACTAATGAAAAAAATTTTTAAATTTCAAAATAAAATGTTATTGAAACTTAAAGTTCGTACATTAAATTTTGCAAATAAAATCATATATGAGGAGTAGCTCCGCCAGTAGCTTTTATATTGTACGTACCAAGTCTCATTCATATCAGTTAAATAGTTGATGAGATATGATGAATTTGATTTTTTTCTTATATAAAGGGGCATGGCATCACCCAAATTTTACACAAGAGAATTTGATTTTTCTGATATAGGGGGGGGGGGGCGTAGAATTCCTGTTTTTTTCAAGTTCAAAAATAAAAGTTCGGAAATTCCTTCCAGTGTCTATTATATAAACATGGTTGTTGTAGGTTTAGTGGTTTTTCTGTTGTTACGTGACCAACCGACACACAATCGATTTTTATACATATGTATCGGTCATTCTTTAAATAACTGCAAACTTCGATTTTTTTTTTCTTAAAATAAATCTAAAATTATTTGAAATGAAATTATAGGAGCAAAATAAAAATTTAAGCTTTTTTTTTTTGTTTAAAAATGCTTCAGTAATATAAAAAAAAATAATTTACTTCACATATTTTTTTTTTTTAATTATATTTCTTGTTCTTAACTCTCCGTTGGTCAGATGTTCCGACACGCTTCGGACGGTCGAATTTGGTCTGGCTGGACCCCTATACATTTACGCGTATTTGAATGGGAAAATGGCGATATGACGTCACATTCAATTGAACAATTTCGATATAGTCGAAATATATTTAAAAAAATCATATTAAGTTGAATATTTATAAAAAACTTGAAAAATGTTAGGTGTTGAATGGTGTTGAAAAATTCAGAAAACCTTTTAAAATGATGAAAGCAGAAAATTGTTGACAAAGTCAAAAAATGTTGAAACATTTAATTGGATTGTTTTAATTGTTTAATTGGAAAATTCCATGAATTTTGAAAAACTCGTAAAATAATGAAAATTTTAAAACTTAGCATTTACGTAATACGTCACTGTCACAACAATACTTACCACTTTTTGCATTTTTTCAGAAAATCAGAAAGCATATTCTTGTGGTCCAGTGAATACATTTCATTTAAGCTCTGTTAGCTGAAGTCATGTTAGTACAATGTCGTTGTCAGAACTTCTCATAAATTATAAGAAAATCAAAAACCAAATTTGGGACTTTTTTTTTTCATCTATTACCTATCCAGTCATTATTAAAGTCTGCAATGAAATAAAACCAACTATCCTATCGTCTATAACAAATTACAGGTTTTTTCCAAATAAATAATAAAATGAATTTCAAAACTTAATTAACCATTTCATAAATTTTTCTTAATAGAAATATCTTTCGAGCTAAGATTAAACCTAAAGGAAAGTTCAGAAATCATTCAGTTTAAGAAAACCTTACCTCGTCTTAATTTGCCGCATTGCTTGAGCAATAAAATTACAACTCACTCTGGCAATTTCTTATTTCGCAAATGCTATAAAAATCCCATTTATAATCTATAATCTCTCATAAGTCCCCATACTCCAGATTGGCAACATAATGCAAGCACTTCTACACACACACACACATATATAAGAGCATGCACACAGTCTCGCATGCTGTCAGTGATGACTCCATAAAGGGAGCTTTAATCAAAATCCGTTGTTATTTTCTGACTCGCTGCTCACTGATCCTTTGATGCGAATGAAATGATTCAATGCACTAACAATACGGGCCAAACATACCAACGAGAGAAGTGCAAATGTCGTGCAGGAGGGTTGATGTCGTTGCTCATCTGTGCGCTACTGTCAATGCCAGCAGTGAACATTGAGCAAACATTTCAATTTGCGAGTGTTTAAGTCCCTTCAAGACAAATGGAAATAAATGCCGGTGTTGCAACTCAAGGAATTCCCTGCACTGACGTCGACAAAAAGTAGAGATGAACGCTATTCTTTGCAAAGAAAAAGGTACCGGCTGTGCGCACTTGGACTATAATAGCTAAAGGCAATGGGTTTTTAATCATACACGACTTATGGCACCCAAGATATGAACTGACAGCGGAATGACTAAGGAAGGGTGTGCTATCGTCGTGCGCTTTTAGCGTTCCCAGTAGGAAATGAGTGTAAGATACCGTTAAAATAATAAAAGTTATGCACTGCAAACCGAATTCAACAGACTTAATGCTTTCGTTAATGAATGTTCAATGCAAAGAAATTTTGTTAACTTTCCATTTTGATTTCCATTTGGGTGGTTTCCATTGTGAGCTATTATTTGTTTGTGAATTTATTCCTTATTTACTCATACATTGTTTGGCATTCACGTGATTTGAGCAGCCAGAAGTGGTAGAAAATGAAGTATTAAAGTAATCGCAATTAGCTACAATAAATGAGCAATTTATGACCGCCCAGCGTGTGGGGCTGGTAACAGGTATCATATTTCAAATGGCAGTAAGATGGTAAGTTAAAGTTTTATTAAAGCGAAATTGTAGTAATTTTTTCCATCCATTTTTTTGTTGTATTTTTTTAAATTTTTCTCTACAATCCACAAGTATTGATTTTTCATAGCCGGAAGTAACATGTGTACGACGACAGACCGGCTGTCCTTGATTCGCATAGGCTTCTAACAACAGCGCCACTGAAGCATGCATCCATTATCCTTGCTAGCTGTGTCTGGATACCATTGTTTCAATACATTTAGATTATTTATGCTTTTTTGCGCACAGTAATACATGCAACAATAAAAAATTAAAGTCTGCTTTTAGGGGCCCGACCTTGTGAGTAGAAACTGCAAAAGTAGCAGCTGTGCATTTTCGCCCGCTGAAGGTTTGTCGTCGCTTGTTGTCTGTAAAAATGCTGCTTAAAACAATAACATACGACAAGCGCTTCTTTCAGACGCTGCTGTGATAGACAGGCGCAAGTAATCGCCCATCAAAGTTTAATCCGCTCACTGTATTCATCCCTAAAATAAGAAATTGTACTTTTTTTCTTCCTTTTATTGTTATCCTTGATGGATAAGTAAATCCTTGCTCAAATTATTCCGCAACATTTAAGTTTCCATCAAAAATGTTTGCAATGTCTTCTGGTTTGTCTGCCTGCTCAAATGGTCATTTCCGTATGGTTTCTTTGAAAGATCTAACAAAACTGTCTGATTTGAAATTGTTTCCTTATTGGATTGGAAATACTTGTTGGTTATATGGTAAAATGTTTTAAATAACTTTCTGTAATTTCTTTTGTCTGCTGAAAAAAGTTCATGTATGTCCAATAGGAGATTAAGGAAGAAATCCTATTAAGAAGGTATCAGCAAATAAACATTGAGTTTGCATAAAAAAACTTAGAAATTATTAATCATTTGCGTGCATCATGAACTGAAATTACTTTAATAATAAAATTGTAATCATGCGAACTATAGTCATTACTAAAGAAGATTAAATGGATTATATTTAGGATTGGGCAATAACTAAAGCATAAGTATATTTGGATATCTATTTTGATGGAAATTTATGAGAGAGATTTAACAGTTCAAAAAAAGAATTTAATTTGTGCATTTTATGCATTATTCTTTTTCGACTTATGACCTTAGTGCCTTGATGAAAGTTGAGACTTTAAGAAATCCTTCAAGCGAGATATATTGATCGATTTCTACCAATGGCCTCTAAAATTTTTATTATAAAATTATATATTACAAGTCTACTAAGTCTACTTGTTACATTTCCTTATTTCCATAATATACAATTAAGTTTTTTTTTTCTATCTTTTACAGGACATCCTCACTTCTTTAACCAGCTATCATGTGGTCTGGATCTCGTTTCCATGGCCGGCGAGTGGTTGACTGCAACTGCCAATACCAATATGTTCACATACGAGATTGCACCCGTATTCATACTCATGGAAACTGTGGTGCTTACTAAGATGCGTGAAATTATCGGTTGGCATGGTGGTGATTCGATTTTGGCACCTGGTGGTTCCATATCCAATTTGTATGCATTTTTGGCTGCACGTCATAAAATGTTTCCCAACTACAAGGAGCATGGTGCCGCCGGCCTACCTGGACAAATAGTGATGTTCACATCCGATCAATGCCACTATTCGGTAAAGTCATGCGCTGCTGTCTGTGGGTTGGGTACAGATCACTGTGTTATGGTACCATCCGATGAACACGGCAAGATGATCACATCCGAATTGGAACGACTTATATTAGAGCGTAAGGCTAAGGGTCATATACCATTCTTTGTCAATGCTACAGCAGGCACCACTGTGCTGGGTGCTTTCGATGATCTGAATGTGGTCGCAGATATCTGCCAAAAATACAACTGTTGGATGCATGTTGATGTAAGTTGAAGAAAAAACCAAACAAAGCAAAAGAACTCACATAACAAATAAAAACAATTACTTTTTTTCTTCTACTTTTTATTGCATATCTTAAGGCTGCTTGGGGTGGTGGTCTGCTTTTATCACGAAAATATCGCCATCCCTGTTTAAGCGGTATCGAGCGGTAAGTTTGATTAAAGAAGCATTCGCGCTTATGAACAAAGTCAACGTAACGTGTTCACATTGTGCCCGTTGGTCATGTTTTTAATATGCGGCAACAAGATGCCGTCCAAAACAATTTACACCTTCATTAATCACGCCACATCTGCAAGTAATTGCCTTGTACTCGTAACGTGTAAGGGTGGCAGAGTTGGTGAATATGCGGTTTTATTCTTAAAAGCTGAAGGTTCAAAGTTTGTTGCATTTCATTGTTTCTGGAAATAATGGATTTTTTAAGTGACTTTTTGCTTTCTAACCGCAAATTTTTTTAGAACAATTAAAAGTTCGAGTAAAAGAGGTAGCAGTAATTAATACCGGGACATGCATACAATCAAAGCCAACTCATATGAAGTGCTGGTTAATTTAAAGGAACTTACAGCATAATATGCAGAATATTTTGCTTAAAGCGTTTGCATGTAATTTTAAAAACTTTAAAGAATCATCAATCTAACAAACTTTTAATTTTAAGACTCTTGTGCCCTGTCAGAGCCATTCACTTAATGATTAATTATTGTAGGCGAACTGACAGAGAATGAGGAAACATCAATTAAGAGCGACACTTAAGTCTATACAACAACCACAAAATGTGTACTATCACCAACTTTCCTTCTTGTTGAAAAACCACAATTTGCATTGAATTAAAGTGAAAGAAACAAATGACACGGGATTATTGCGTTACATTAACTCCAACCAGGGAAACTTCTAATCTTTACAAAAGCATACATACATACATACTGTCGTAGAAGCTTGATGGATATGTTAATCAATTTCGTACTACTTAGTGGCCATAACCAATGCTATGCACAATGCCACTTATTTGCCTTTCCATTAAACCACAAGCCATCGATTGCTCTGCGTAAAGTAGAGGATTAAGGAAATCCCTCTTACTCTGTACTTTGGCGGCAATTGCTTTTACGTGCCATCTAAAATGCACTTCGCAGCTGTGACTGTTTCTGTTAAGTTTTTAAAGTTTTTGCCATCCCGTTGCTCTTAACTTTTACATTTAAATTCCTTAAAAAGCCTATGCTCTTAAATCTTGCCCATTTTTTAACCACCAATTTTAGATTATAATTGGTGTTTCTTTTCCCCTGTGACCAATAATAAGTAAATGTTCCTTAAATTCATTTAATTTATTTGAAGGTTTTTTCGTTTGAGTTTAATTTTAATCCTTTAATAATAAAGTAACTTTGAAAAATTGTATGATAGGGTAGAGTGCACCCTATTCACAATTCATTTTGTGCACTTTCGATAGTGCTACTAAAAATGTTTGGTAATTTCCAACGATTGGAGTTGTTTTCGATGTTTCCTTTAAGGGGTTGGGGGTACCCCGGTCAAAGGAATAAACACAAAGCCTTACAATAGACATAAGTACGAAAGTCTTCTTAGCGTATGTATAACTTTTTAAGAATATCAAAATATCGTTTTGATAAAAAAATTTTTTTACGAATACATGGACAATATTTTCTTCAAATTAGCGCATGAAGCTTCAAGACAGATCGAAGCGCTAAAGCCGTTTCAAGCTGTTGTACTCGTGCGTGAACCCTATTTCTCAATGTATAGATTCCCAAAAATTTTCTATCTCCAAGTCAATTATTTCTATATCGTTCTGAATGTCGATATCTACATATGTATATCTGCACTTCTAACTGCATCTTTATCTTTATACCTCTGTCTCCACCTATATCTCAATCGATTCTTAATCAAAACCATCGAGTTTCTATATTAGCGATAATATGGCTTTGTACTAAGTTTCATTGCATTTTCTTGAAAAAATTGTTTGATATACCTATCTGATTTGTTCTATGCGATATGCCAAACTTACTTGTTTTTATACCAAGAATCAGAATTAGGAATTGAAAAATTTTTATTATATTCCATGGAATTGAAATATGGGCCTTTTAAATTCAATGGAACTAATGGCACTTCAACATAATGCCAAATATTATAATTTTTATGTGTGATTTTTTAATAATGCCCAAAATGGGTTTAATTAATCAAAATTTAATTAAATTTATGACACAAAGTTTATAGTAAAAAAAGAAAGATTAAATAATGATAACTTGATTGAAATCGGCAAATAAATCATTGTTTTTGCCATGGACTTAAAAAGGTGGTACCATACTCCTCTCTTTCTGAATTGCAACTTTTGAGGAATTTGATTTTCAAAGATTTTTTGAAAATTTCACCGTATTCCCTTCGAAAACCTTCATGTTATGATAACTTAAAGTTTTACTTTTATAGGTGGTGCGTCGCCAACTTGTCCAATCTCGAATACTTTTTACCGGACTATGACATTTTAACTTTGTACCTTTGTACATAGTTTTATTATATTTTGTTGGAAAATACTCTGATATAATAAATTTACAATTTCTATAGGAGGCGCCACGCTTACTTATCCAATTCAGTACATTTTTTGTTGAGGGCATTTTGCAACATTTGCAAGTCCTATCGATTGGTCCATGGTTCGAAGATAATTTATTTACGAGTAACAAAGATGTATAAATCAATAACACGCCCAGTACTTAATATAATGCACCGAAAACTAAATATCAAAAATACTTTTATCTACTGCAACTACTGATGATGATGGTGTGATAAGAAGAATGGCGCTTAACTCTCGTAAACATATCAAGATAACACGTCGAGCCTCTGCTTCAGCCTCAGCCAACACGTTCTCCCAAGGGTAATGCAATTGAAATGAAGAATATGTCACTGCAGTGTTTATATTTCACTGAACAAATAAGATAAAATCAGTGCAGCATGCCGCGCGCTGTCTCTGCCAACATTACATTTCGCTCCCTTGATACATTTCATTGCTTATGCACCCTTACTCACCTCTATGCTGCCTTCAACCTTGCCAAAACCATAAATAGCTCCCAAAGGGATGCTTAGCACACTTTTCACTTTGAAACCCGCTATCAACCCTCCTCTATACAGTGCGAAGGACGAAACCGTTTTTCGAATTCAATTAAATGTTTGCGGACTTTTGGGTTTGTGGGCTTGCGGGCACGATTAATGGCACGCTGTCGAATTAGTGTTAATTGTTAGTGTAATTTGTTGTAATACAGCATTTAATTTAATTTTATATAAATTTGACTAATTTGATATTTTTGTTTCATTCATTGCAGCTCCGATTCGGTCACTTGGAATCCACATAAACTTATGGGTGCTCTTTTGCAATGCTCCACAATTCACTTTAAGGAAGATGTAAGTATTGTTTTTGGGTCTCTTACTTTAATATTTTCTACATAAATAGGACAACCCTAAGTTTTTAACCTTAATACAGTTGCCGTTGTGTTAACCTTCGCAATCAGCAGACTGTTAACGGCATTCAAATACTTTTGTGTTTCTTTATTTTTTTTTTGTAATTTGAAATTTTTTTCACTTTTTAATAAAAAAATTCTTTAAACTTACCACCCCAACCAATAACCCCGCCCACTATTGAGATTTATAGTATGGTAACAAAAGCATTGTTGTTACTGGAATTTCATTGTGACTGAAGCATTTGTTATGTTATTGTTGTTGTGTTCAATGTTATTTCAAACACATACCAGACGATGCTGACATTGAAGCTACAAAGCATAATGTTCAGTCAGATGAATTGATTAGGGTTGCCAAGTGTGTAAAAATATTACTTGTGTATGATCTTATCAAAATAAGAGAATGTATTGTATCACTTTCATTTTACAGTCTTAACGTCAAAAGGCATTGCACTTTTTAGTTGTAAGATAGATCCTTATCATAGCTGCCGGTTAAACTTCTCGCAAAAGAATCGTCTTTACTCGCAATGTCAAACGAAAATGCTCTCCAAAAATCTTACAAAAAAGAAACTTAAAATAAACGCAGACCTTTAAATTTCTCGTAAAATCTCACAAATTACAAAATAAAAATTTTAAGCATAAAAAATTTAGAGAAAACCTCTATACAGCTCACAACAAAAAAATCTCGAAAATTCCCATGTAACATATTTTTCTCCCGAATCAGAATAAATACTGTGAAAGTTCACTTTCTCAGGACAGTCGAACAAAATCGAGAAAAAGGTTGAGTGGCACAAGTAAGTCGCAGCAGTCGTTGGCATTGATGTTTAGTGCTTCACTGAGAGCCGTTATAGCTCTCGTTCTTATTTTTCGTATGACCGAGGACGAAAACGAGAAGGTCTGGCCGATATCTCGTTCTCGGCAATAATGTAGTGCTTTTCGTACGATTATACACGTATAAATAGATTTTTATAAAATTTTTTTAATTTTGAGAAACCTAAACTCGAATTTACTGGCAATATATGCTTTGATGTCGAAAAGACTGAGAACAAAATTTGAACTTGTGTGGACAACAAGGTGTGGTATTTTTTACAATTAAAACGCTTTATCTATCAGCTGCAGCTGTGATACTTGATACGTGCTCTTAGCCCCGGGCACCGCGAAGTCTTAAGCTGACGATGGCTTATCATTCATTCCCTTCTGAAGAAAGGACTATGACTAAGACTAAGACCATGTCATTCTTTTGAAGAATAATCTCATTATCAATATAATAGAACACATGTCAACTAATTTATTCTTAAGGATAGTCTTCATTTCCACGATTTTAAGATCTTTGGCTGCTAAGGTATAATTATTTTTATAACCTTAGCATTTTCGGTTGTTTTTTATTAAAACAAACCACCATTTCCCTTTTCGTGAGTCAGTCAGAAAATTTTCATTTAAGTTCAATAGTTAAAATTTAAGAAATTCTGTTTGAAATTGGATCTTTTTAAATTTAAAAATTGTCGAAAAAACCACAAAAAATTCTTTTTGAAACAGTTTTTGGTATCATATTTTCCTGAGGCAAAAAATGGCAAAATTATTAAAACAATGCAGCTTATGAATACCTTATAAAATCCATAAATTCAATGATGATCTATCGATCGTCGAGTCATTTGGAAACACAAAATTCTTCAATACCATTAAGTTCATCAAATCCATGTACGTAGGTATTTATTATATTGTATGAATATCAGGATGTGAGGTTAAGAAGTTAAGAGTTCGAAATTTTTTTGAAATAAAAAATTTCTTCGATAAAATCACTCCTGGTAATGTACAGAAAGACCTCAGTTATGAGAATTTTGCTTTTATTGCATCTGAGTCAACAAATCTTCATCTTTATGAGGTGAATTCAACTTATGAAAGATGTGTAGAGTGAACATTAATACTGAGATACGTACACGGTTAGAAGTCTTGGAATAAATTTTAATACAAGCGAAGTATTACAAAGATTTTTAATACAATTTCGATTAAATTTAATACTTTTGAATATATTACAAAATTTTGTAATACATTTTGTATTAAATTCTAATACAGGTAAAACATCAAAACGATATTTTATAACATTTTATGCTATCGCAAGTATTACATTTAGCCAACCTAAATATGATACTACGTTGGCTGATGTCGTTAAAATGTTCATACAACCCTTGTATTGAAAGGGAACATGGTTCGAATCCCAGTGGATCCGACATAGTTATTTTTTTTTAAA
Source organism: Tricholauxania praeusta (assembly GCA_949775025.1). Taxonomy (NCBI): domain Eukaryota; kingdom Metazoa; phylum Arthropoda; class Insecta; order Diptera; family Lauxaniidae; genus Tricholauxania; species Tricholauxania praeusta. The sequence goes on along the minus strand of OX459028.1, from coordinate 7,246,360 downwards.
ATTTAATAAAAACGAGTATTAAATTTTAATACAAATTTATATTAAAAATGAATTTTAATATCTAGACAGTATTGAATTTTAATACAATTATGGTGTAGTCATATATGTAATCCCAAAAGTATTAAAATTTATTCCAAAATTTCTAACCGTGTATACAGACCAATGTGTTGTTCGTGCCGTTTAGTAAGGTTATTTTGGGGAAAAAAAAGCAAGCTCATTCAACTAATTGTAAACGAAACCAAGTGCTCTAAGCATTTTAAATACAAAAGTAACAAGCAGCAAGGGACAAGCGATCATTATGTTTTACACTTATGAAGATTCCCTTTAAGTGGTAAATGCCGATTTTCAACAAAATCGCAACTTCACTTCTTCTGGCATTCCTAATATAAGTCCGTCATAAATAGTAACAATTTTTTGTAATTTTAATTTTAAAAATAAATCTAGCAACTCTAATTCAATGCATTCAACATCTGCGGGCTGTGTTGCTTGACGCTACTACCCCAGCAAAAGTAAAAGTTTGTGCTTTTCAATTTTCATGAAAAACAGAGGCCGATTGCCTTCTGACTTTGCGTATTCTGCAATATGCTGCCACATTGGTCACAGTTGCTCTTGCTGTTATGTTTTTTTATTGTTGTTGTTGTTATTGATGGCCTTTTATGCACTGCTGTTGTAGTTTAAGGAATTTTAATTAAAATTTTCTCTGACTTATTGCTGCCTGAGGTGGCAGAAGGGTAGATTTTAAACTACTTATTTGAATCATTTGAAATATTTGAGAGCATTAAAAGTTTAAGCACTCAAAGCAAAAAGCTTTACAACAGCAAAAACAAACAAAAAAGTTTAAATCCTCGCAGCAGTTGGAATTGAAAACGATGTTAACATGGAAATGCCATAAACCGTGAGAACCATCACAAACTGTTGGCACCCAAAGCAGTAAAAGCTTACTATCCCCACTGGCTAAAGTTTGCATTTGATTTTAAATTTTATCATTTCTATTTTTCCAGGGTCTTCTGATTAGTTGCAATCAAATGTCCGCCGAGTATCTATTCATGACTGACAAACAGTATGACATAAGCTATGACACCGGCGACAAAGTCATCCAGTGTGGTCGTCATAATGATATCTTCAAACTGTGGCTGCAGTGGCGCTCAAAGGGTACAGAAGGTTTCGAAAAGCAGCAAGATCGCCTGATGGACTTAACACGCTATCAAGTGCGACGCATTCGAGAGCAGTCTGAACGTTTCCATTTAATAATGGAACCTGAATGTGTCAATGTATCATTTTGGTATATACCAAAACGCTTGAGAGGTGTGCCACATGATAGTAGAAAGGAACAGGAACTTGGAAAGGTAAATTTAAGAAACTATTTATTAGTATCATCAGAGCTTAAATAGGAATAGAAACAAAAATGATGAACTCATAGAAATAAATATAATAAGACCAATAATTAGAATACGAATATCTTCATTTAATCAAAACATTTTCTCTACGCTAGATCTGTCCCATCATCAAGGGTCGCATGATGCAAAAAGGCAGTCTCATGGTTGGCTATCAACCTGACGATCGGCGACCAAACTTCTTCCGTTCGATTATATCATCATATGCGGTAACTGAGCAGGATGTTGATTTTATGCTCGATGAAATTCATCGTTTAGGTGATGATTTGTAAAGGATTCATTAGAAATTCAAGCTAAAGCAACAACAACCATAGTAAATATAGGTAATTTGTAATTTTAAACAAAACTTTTTTTGAATTATAATCAAAATTCGGAAAATGTTAAGTGAATCAAAAAACTGAAGTATTAGCAGCGCAAATTCACGTTATAATTATGGCTGACAGTATTAGCAATGTTCCCTGGCAAAATAATTTAAAAGCAAAATTACAAGAAATAATAATTTTAGTTCAATTAATTAATAAATTAATATAAAAAAATGGACTTAAGTGATTAATTAAAAAAAAAAAACAAAAAAATTAAGAAAATTAAAAACCCAAAAAACTAAATACAACCAAGAAGTATCTTTAAGGTAAAAGCATATCATTCGATGCCACATTAACTATGTAACTACAAAAATAAAAAAAATAAAAATAAAAACAAAATGACATCAGTCTTATTTACATACAGAGCATGTATTTACTATATTGCAAACATAGTTTATAATCCTGTTGTTTATTATATATACATATACGTATAAAATGTTCTGTTTGACTTGAAAAAATTTTAAAAAAATAATAATATAAATCGTCGCGCGATATTTGTTTTGACGTAAACGCCGAGTGAGTAACTTTGGGAAATTATTAACAAGCTACCGGAGATCCTTTTCAGCGTTTTTAGTAAAGCTACAAATAAAATTCTTCAAAATGCGTTTGCCGTATGTGCCTTTCTCTTAAAAATTAACAATCTTATCAAAACAAAATATAATGGCAACAAAATTACAAAGTATCTGGCATCAAAATTTTATTTTCGATCTTATGAACAGTATCACAAGAACGCGTATCTGACTTAAGCTTTTAAATCCTTTTTAGTTTGTCGCAAATGGAATGCACTTAATTGTACTTAAGACTTTCAAAAACAAACATTTGGCGACATGCCTACATCTCCATATACAAAGTTAGCAGAAAGTAGACTGTAGACTGTCTACATTTCTTGATAAAAATGTATACACTTTGTATACCGAATAAAAAATTCTATGAAAAATAGATGTCATAAAAATATTCTCAACAAACGAAAAAAAATTCAATCGAAATATATATTTAATTTTGATGATAGTGCGAAAATGTTGTTATTGGTACGTTCCAACACACATGGGTTCAAGTCCTGAAACATATATTTCAAAATATTATCGGAAAGCGCACAATACAAATGACCTCTCACCGATTATTTCTTGGAATTCTTCCTCTGTTTATTTGCCGCTGGTGATCTCTTAATACTCCGATTCCATTAATTTTTGTATACACCGTGACAAGGCTATGGATAATTTTTTGAACTGAGATTCCAACATACGATATTTATAATTCAAAACTCTTTCCTTTCCTCCTCCTCCAATGATTTACAATTAAATTTCACTACAATAAATTTAAGTACTTGATTATTATTCTGCACTGATACACTGATAATAATATTTTGCTCCTTTATTACTTTCATAATTTCTCTCTGGGTAGTACATGCATATGTATATACATTAGGGTGATTCAAATTTTTTTTTTTACGTTTTTTTTAAGGTGCTGTTGCTTAAAAAGTAAGTTTATGATATGAAGAAAAAGTTCACGAAAATTCAGTTCTGTAACTCAATTTTATAAGGTGGCGCCGGAGCCTGTTAGTTTTACATGTAAATTGTATGGAAAAATAATTTTTTACAAAAAAGGTATCTAAATGAATAAGTGATTAGTGTTGTTGAGCTGAAAAGGGTCGTTTTTCGACGTAATTTCTTACGCTGAATCCGAATCTGGCCTCAGAATTGACCCATCATGTCGGAATCCTGAAATATTTTAGGTTAATTACATGAAACATGATGTTTTTTGTCTACTTTCGAAGCCATGTATAGGATTCAAAGAATGTTGATCAGCTTATTTTTAACAAAAGCGTCATTTAGTACCATCCTTGCCCTTTAAAATGAGCTTTCAAGTGGTTATCTGTGATGTTTATTTGCAAAGTTACAGCCATTTTAAGGTGACATGAATTTGAAACTCGTTGGTTAATATTGTTTGGTTGCAACCCTTTGTAGGGGATCCAACTCATGTCACTTTAAAATGGCTATAACTTTGCAAGAAAACATCACAGATCACCACTTGAAAGCTCATTTTAAAGGGCAAGGATGGTACTAAATGATGCTTTTGTTAAAAATAAGCTGATCAACGTTCTTTGAATCCTATACATGGCCTCGAAAGTAGACAAAAAACATCATGTTTCAGGTAATTAACCTTAAATATTTCAGGATTCCGACATGATGGGTCAATTCTGAGGCCAGATTCGGATTCAGCGTAAGAAATTACGTCAAAAAACGACCTTTTTCAGCTCAACAACACTAATCACTTATTCATTTAGATACCTTTTTTGTAAAAAATTATTTTTCCATACAATTTACATGTAAAACTAACAGGCTCCGGCGCCACCTTATAAAATTGAGTTACAGAGCTGAATTTTCGTGAACTTTTTCTTCATTTCATAAACTTACTTTTTAAGCAACAGCACTTTAAAAAAAAACAAAAAAAATAAATTTGAATCACCCTAATATACATACATTATATTATGTTGCGCATTAGGTACTTGAACTAAGGTGTTAAGTTACACTTGAGGATCAGAATTGGTGATAAGTCTGTCTATCGAATCTCATCTAAAGTATTTGGAGTATTAAGTATCTCAGCTAATAATGCACATTCGCCAAAGTAAAAAAAAAAATGCAATTCGTACTAGTAATTTGCCGTGCGTCAATATACGGCAACGTGAGCTCTGAGGAACGGTATAAGTAAGAGAAAAATTTGCAAAACAGGTCTCAAAAATCTTCTTATTCAAAAATGAACAAATGGCGCTTACATCAAAATATCTCTCGGGCGAGACAATATCAACTAAACTAATTACTAAATTAATAAAGATATGAATAAATATGAAAAGTTTATCATAGTTGTCAATTATGTTGTGTTTATAAAGAAATATCCAGTTACTATATCGTATGTATACAACGTAAATGTTAAATATTTTAAGAAATTTTAGTTATAACTATTAATATTATTAAAAAATTTGATATTTTTAAAGAGTAAATGAGTTAATAGCATTTATTTAACAATAAGTTGATTTCAAAAATCTTATTTATTAAATTAATTTCTCATGAATTTACATTAGTACATACATCAGCTTGTGAAAGAAATTAATTTAATTTCATTTGTATAATTTTCATATCTGCCAATCGTGCATTGGAATGGATTTATTTTTTTAGATTCGATTTTGAGTTTATAAGATTCGAACGCACTTCTCTCAAGTAAGGAATTAAGCAAAATATTTAGTTTTTCATAAGGACACAAATTTTCTCCGGAAAGTATCACTCATTTTATGAATACTCAAGTTTTTCATGCATTTCAGTACAGGCTCCAAATACAATCTATTGAAACTTGACTGTTTTTAATGTTAAGGACCACATTTATAAAAATGCATTTACTACCATATTCGATATGAGAACATATAGCGACTAAAATAAATCGATTGTTTTTAATATTAGAAAATCCTACATTAAAAATTCAATGTTTTTCAAGAATCAACTTCTTTTTTACTAATTTTTCAAAGACGAATTAAATTCAAATATCAAAAACATAAAGTCGATCTGTGATCAGAAAACAAAACAACATAAATCATGTGCTTGCAAACAAAAATTATGCTGTTTTACCTTGTGATGTTTTAACAAATTTAAGTTCCCTTTTTACTTCTTTATTTGTTTATCAATTGCTTAAGTTTTTGGTACTTAAATAGAGAATTTCTGTAGGTAACTTTTGTTAATTTTTTTCGCTGAGAGCGATCAGTTGTTTATTTCATTACCGTTTTTTGTCCTCATAAAATAAGTAAGTCGAAGCGTAAAAATGTTTCTGTTAATAATATCATAATTACTGGCAGAAAAATTGCTTAAAAGTGATAGTGAAAGGACATACATATGTGTGTATCTAAATGTAAGAAATCTAATTTCATAAATTTAGGTACCATCCATCTGCAGTAGTAAGAACTTGATATATTTTAAATTGCAATTGTTGTTGTTGTAACTTCATAATATATTTTTCAGATTACTTATGTTACCTATAAGATTGCAACTTAGGGTGTTATATCACAACAGCACCCTTCAACATTTTAACTTAAATTAAACTGATATTAAGTTTATGTCCTCACATTCAATATTCACAAAACTCAAGATTTTATCGAGAGAATATTAACTTTAGTGACGCATCAAAACAGCACTATTCATTTTGGTCTCGTTTACTTAAGGAATTTTTGACAAAAAACACAGTTCAGCTATTAAAACTACTTTTTATACAAATTTTAGAAAACTTTGTATAAAATGTATAGATATCATAGAGATAACCACTTTGTTTTGCTCGCAAACTAATTATTTAGAATAATAATAAAAATGTGTTACATAACATACATGCTAAAATAAAGAAAACCACCAAATACAAATATTCAACACACAAACAGAAAATTATGTACCTAAGTAATGATACCTGCGCTTATAATGGAAATTTTTAGTTTACTGTATACAATATCTAATTTATTTTAAGTTTATTTGTGAAAAATAAGGAAATATTCAGCTACAGACAATATTTTAACAAAATACACACAAATAATGTATGAAAAGTTGTAGGAGTTGAGTGCTACCGTTAATCAGTGTTTGCAAAAATATAATAACAGTTTGCGGATGAAATTGCATTTTGTCAAAATAGCAATGTATTACTGCCAGAGACTAAAATAACTGCGCACTTGATGTGGAATCATTAGTGATGCCCACTACCACAAGTAAACGCTCTCACGATGAGCATGTGTTGATGTTTTGTTTATCAACTCCGTATATGTAAGTGCACGCTTTTTTACGTCATCATAGACTGAAAGCTTAATTTATGCATAAATCAGTTGCGTTCAAATCAGTGTAGTATTCCCACGAGGGAGAGCTTTTTTGAGCTTTCACACGGATATGCTCTTATGTTAACAAAACTCGCAGTAGATATTTCAGAGAACGTACGAGTTTTTAAAGAGAATCAGTTTGAAATCTCACGAAAGCTTAATTTTCTTGCAAGAATACCAACTGACCGATACAGTTTGAAAAAAATTAAGCATTTTACCTGCAACATATGATAAGGCCTGCACTGTTTTAAGGATAAGCTACTCAAAAAATTACTGTGTTTTGTAGCTATTATTAATGAGCTAAGCATAATAAAATGAAACTATTAGACCGAACTAAAAGCTGTTTGACTGCAATTGAAAAAATAGCAATTAAAATAATACAAAAAACACACAAAACTGTGTCAATTAATATAAGCAAAAAAAAACTAACGCTTTATTGCACTTAAGTTATTCATTCATTTGAAAACTGCATGAGTGCAGAGTTTTATTAAAAGTTATTACCAGAGTAAGCATCGAAATTAATATATGAATCTGGGCAAACCGCCAATACACATATATAAACTTCATAATTGTAATTTGGAGGGTTGTTACTGCGTTATCATATTGATACATATACATGTAAATGTTGTAAAAGTCAGCGAAACGCTGTCAGTCTCCGGCGTTCACTCTGGTTAAGACCTTACAGTTTGCTAAGATGATAATTTAATGAGAGTTTCCTTCCAAAATATATTAGTGGTCTAGTTAATAAAATAAAAAATTAAATGTACTAACAATAGAAGTAAAATTCAAAAAGATTTTTAAGGAAGAAAGGAAGCCACAAGTAATGACTTAAAAAAAAAATAACTAAGCGAATACTAAAATGATCCTATAAAAAGTAATACTATGTATGTATAAGAAAAATTGCTATGATGCTTTGCAAAATGTTGATACATAATGTTATAATTTATATATAATCCCACCAACTCAATGTTGACTATCTTTATAATAACCACGCAAAGCTCTTCTAATTTGCCCTTTTTTCTTTCTCCAAATTCCAAAGTTTTTATTTACACCAACAAAAACTTACACGTTACTGAACGAATACATTCACCGCAAATTACACACACACTATCACTATTAAAATGTCACCCATTAATATTTGAATGTTTAAATGTATTGTTAATTACAAATTAATATTCTGAAAAGAAAAAAAGTTAAGTGAAATTAAAAAAGAAACAAAATAAAATAAAGCATTTTAGTGATTATATTAAAATAATATATTATACATATATATATCATATATATTAACAAAAATTGTAAACTCAATATATATGCATATAAAAAATAAAGAATTATTGAAAAACTTTCCGAGTACTTTATTCTTTTCTAAAGGACTGTCCATTAAAAGCGATATGTTTTATTTTTAAATAAAACAAAATCTAAATAATTTAGACCAATTATAATTAATACCACTATGTTCTGAGGAAAATATTATTCAAACGTTCGCCTCTAATCTTCTTACAGAGGAAATTACGATGAGTTCAATTTTCCACCAACTTTTTTAATAAATCAGGCCTGATTTCACGAATTTGGCGTTCACTATTTAATTTTTATGCGTCAATTTTCACAGATGTGTTGGCTTATACCAAAAAACTAAATGCATCACATAAGAAAGTGTAAAAATGCCAATTCACATATGCATCTCTTGAAATTAATGTCCCTTAGAACTGTTTACGAAATAAACCGTCATGTTGAAACCACTTGTTGGTTAAATCAAAATCTTTCAATTTTATGGAACATAAAAACTCCGTTTTCATTGATCTGTATAGCTCACTATTGACATTAACTACAACACCTTCCTTGTGAAACAAATTTTTAAGTACAACAGTAAAATACGCCAAGTTGTTGTAGCAGATAGTCCTTCCTATCTAAATAGTAGAACGCCTTAGAATCGACAATTTTTGGTTTTCATCAATACACGCCTGTCGTCAATTCGATTGGGCAAAAAAACTAACTACATTTCGACAAATATCTCTCTAGGCTGATTATAAAAACCATAAATTGTAAGAAGTGCAATAAAAGAACGATTGTTTTTAAAAAAAAAAAAATCGAAATTTTCGAATGATAAAATTACAGACTTTACAAAATGCAGTGACAGTGGCACAATATTTTGACTTTTCATATGTGGCTGTCGATTTGAAAATATATCACTCCTATTGAAAAACCCTTTACCTACTAAGGCATAAGAAAAAGGATTCTCAATAGTTTTTATCATTTCCATGTGAGAAGTAGAATGCTATGAAAAAACAAACAACGATTGCACGTCAAAGGGAAAGTCAGTCGGCCATGTGCGATGTCTTCGATTGGCAAGCTATTTTGTATATTGATTAAGGCGGTTAATGTCCTATGTCCGTAATTTCAAAAATTCAGAGCTTTTTGTAGTTTCAAAAAGTCAAATAATATAGCCTTCCTTACATCATTATAGCATCATTTTAGCAGAGACAGAAACCAATTGGATGTTGAACAAACTTTGTCGGCAACTGGGTGTTTCAGAGTAATAATCAAATTATACGAGTATAAAAAAACTGTATTGTGCTATAAAACCACCGCCATAATTTTTGCTTACACAGGACCTTTTTTTTTTGCTATGTTCACACGGGACACACACACTTTTTTTCCTTTTTTCATTGTGATTGGTGGGAGGAGGTCAGATATCAAACTTCCGCTGTTGTCCATCGATTAAAAGTTTTTGTCAAGAGCAAATAAATGTAAACATTTCGCATTATTAGTAATACAAGCCGAAATATTTGACTTTTACTCTGGCGTGACTCTTATGGTATTATTTTACATCTTAGGAATAAAGAAATTTATTAAAAAAATTATATTCAAAATTGAATTTACTTGGCTTACACAAAATTTGTAGCAAATATGTAGTTGAAATTTTAAAGAATAAAAGTTAAAATAAGGTTTCCCCAACATGAATTATTTCAATGCGCCAGCTGTAGTCGAAACAAAAATCAACCTCAAATCGCCAGCAATGATAGCCGAAACTTAGCTTAATAATGTCGTTATCAAGTTGGTATCTTTTTCACATAAACTCATACTCTTTGATCTCTTGATCTTCTAATATTGCACATCATTTTCATCTACTACGAAATTCGGTAACAATAAAACGGTACCTAATTCATAGACAAATCATCCATATCTAATTAATTTTGTTTACACTTCCAACAAGGTAAGACAACAACAACAAAAAGAACATGTTTAATATGTTAAAAACCTTTTTATTGTATTTTCGCTTTTTTTTTAAATTGTTTATTTATCTTATTAATTTATTACGCCATATGTTAAACTCTCACAATTAGTTACTTAAGTAATTAGTCATATATTTAATCGTCTGCCTTATTTCTCTTAGTAATAACTGCTTTTTACAATGTTATTTTTTTATTTTGTTTATTTGTAAATTTTTGTTGTAAACTAGTAATAGATGTAGATTAGACATATCTATAGATTAGACTGTCCGTTATATCTCAAGTTTCTTCAATCGATATTTATTATTTAGTGGTTTACTTACTGAAAAAATTATTTAAACGCTTTTGTTTATTATCTTATGAAGTTTTAAGAAAAAGCAAATACATTCAAAAAAATCATTGTAAGAATCTTTCAGAAGAAATTAGTTTTTCAGTGTATTATATTTTTTCTTAAAAGCTTAGTCATTCTCTTGTAATTTTGCTAGTTTTTGAGTAAAAAAACTAATCTGTGGCACGCTATGCTAGCCTAAAACATAAAAATTTTGGGATATAACTACGATGACCATGTTTCTTATAGCACTATAAAGGATATATTGATATTTTTAGAAATGGCTTAAAGCAAAAAAAGTAGTTGTTAGATAAAAAATAATGAGAACACCACCTAGTAATAGAATGAAGCAATCAAATAGATAAGCCTTTGTGACTTCTTTCTGTGCCACTGGTCATGCTACATTCCTTCGTTACTTCAGAGTATTTAGAAAGTAATGCTCGTTTTGTATATGTTTAATTTTTCACGAAAAAGCGCTGTGTGAAAATATCGACACTTTTAAATGATATTTTTAATATTTGCGATCACAGAAAAAAGCAGACCGGAAGCTCAAGACCATTTTGTCTGTAAATCAACTAATTTTCGAATAAGAAATAAGTAAACTAAAAATTTTGGCCATTAAAATTAAAAATGTTTTTCTTGACTTTTTAAAAAAACAGAAATATACCGAACTTTTCGATTAAGGAAACTTGAAATATAACCTACGAGTACCATAGAATGTACATAGTAGTTTAGATTTCATAATGCTCTTAGTTTCAATGTTTTTAGCAGAATTAAAAAATTTATTTGTTTTTAGCATTTACGACAATTAGTACCTATGTGTTTGCAGCTATTTATTAAACAATTTAATTTTAAATACAAATTTTGAGAGAAAAAAAATAGAAAAAAATTATAGCAGTTAATTGTAGCTAATTAGCTTTAAGATTTTGTAAAATAATAATTGACTTGTTAATTATAATTGCAAACAGTAAAAGTTGCAGCGCTTGAAAAAAAATATCTGTGAAGTCACAATAAATTTCACCACATACATATAATTTTGCAAATTATGCAATTGCTCAATTAAATTAAATAAAAAAATGTGTCAGCTATCGTTTTCTTGTAAATTGCATATTTTAAACAAAATTTTCATTTTAAGTACAAATTTCAGTGTAAAAACTTAACAATTAATTATTCGTGTTATATTAAACTTAACTAAATAAATGCTAATTAAATTAGTATAAATATCAACTGTTTTTTTCTAATCATAATAGTTAAAACGCGTTGAAACAACAATAACAATATAACAAAACTTATTAAAATTGCATTTGCTTCTAACAAAAATTAGGGTAAATTTTTTTATTATTTTTTTTTTAACAGTAATTGTAGTGATATATTCAGCATATTTTATATGAAATTTTAACATGACCATAAACGATTTTTTAATATCTTTTTTTTATTTTTTGCTTTTGCCATACCAACTTTTAAGTGCGTTGTCGATGACAACCACGTTATGACATTTTTGAGCAAATTATATGCTATTCTTTTCGAAATATTTTCGACTATATAGTCGTAAGTTAATAAATTATCTCCTTAAAACAATTTTTTTGCTGTCGTAGAAATGATAAATGGTGGGTTTTAAAGAGAAATCTTAGTTACATACGATTATATAGTCAAAAATAGCAGGAGAAATTGGTATATTTTAAATCAATGCATATATCCTCATGTATCTTGTTAGTACGGTAAAATGAAAGTCATTTTTGGATACAGTGATCGAGTTTCCTTGGACAAGTATTTTAACAGCGATCGAGTATCTCAGGAAAAGTACTTCAACAGAAATAGCATGCTCCCTTTTTGAGCTATAGTTCATTGAAATTAAGAAATTTTTACTTCAAACAAAGGACTTAGCTGTATTTGTATGAATTGAAAGCATCAAAACTTCAATTTGCTATATCTGGGAATAAAACTTCTTTTTTGTGGGCTTGCGTAAGATAATAAATCGTTAATGTCGTATCGCAAATCATTTAATAAAAATTTTGAATTGTCTTCAGTTAATATTGCACATCTTGTATGACTGCAACATTCAGACAGAATATGTGTGCCGGTTAAATAAATATCATTCAAACTTGTTTCATTGAGAAACATATCTAAGTACATAAATAACTTTTTGATTACTCCAAACACAAGATGATATGTAAAAAATTCGTTAAGTTAATGCAAGCATGAAGTTTCAATATAACCCTTACAGAAATATTCCCAATGACTACCATTTTCGGAACGAGGGCGTCAACGTACATATATCATATATGTATATATCGGGTGTTTTTAGTGTGTCAGACTTTCCAATGGGGATTAAAAATCAAAAAAAATTATCAAATCTGGCTATGGTGAAGTTATTTATACTCATTTCATTATTGAGAGGTTAACACGTTTGCAAATTCCCGAAGCTTACTAAATAAAACAACGTTTAGAAATTGTAGAAACTTCAACTTGAATTTCAAAAAATGTCAACTTTAAATTTACTTAATATGATTTCTTGAAATTTTAACATGAATTGGCCTTCAAGATCGTGTGACTTACCGCCTTTGAAGTTTTTTTTTTTTTTTTTGAGAAATAAAAAACCCTAGCTCATACAGTCAGCTATAAGTCAGCTACGTTAACCCATTTGAAAATCAACGTTCGCCTTATTATTTGACTTCTAGGTTACGCTATATTCAGGCCAGTCACGGCGATCTTATGCCCCAAACCATAATTAAATGCTAAATAGCGTAATATTATCCACTAAATAAAGCCAAAGTTCAGGTCATTTGAACAAATTTTTTATATTTTATTTCAACTACGACACTTTAAAAAATCACCCCATATACATATTGAAAAAGCACTGTCCAAAGGTGTATTTATAGAAAACAGAGCATATGGCTGGCAAAATTGCTTCATATCTTGAAAGCATATGGTACCATGCCTGATATTTAGCTTTTCCGATAAAAAAAAAAAACTTAATAAATCAATTTGATTCTTAGTAACCGGCTACATTTCGCAGAATAGGGCTGCGCACATAATTCATTTTTTTTTTAAGGACTTTATGTATAGCTAAGGGGCCGTTCAAGTATTACGTAACGCAATTAGGGGGGGAGGGGGGGTCTTGTGAAACGTTACGATGCGTTACAGGGGAGGGGGGGGGGGGGTTCGAACAACGCGTTACGTAACATTGTTCTAGAAGTGAAACTACTTTAGCGGGTGGTGATTTGAAATGAGGTGTGTATAATAAAACGCTTTCTTTATGTGTATGCTTATTGAATAGCTACAGCCAAAAAATTTTACTATAATGATAAAAGTTGATGGGATCTAGATAATTTACAGCAATAAATGATATGTTAAATTAAAGCACTTATCAAGCAGAATGTTCTAAAACTATCATCTTCGAGATTGGTTAACCAAAACCAGAGATGTAAGCGTGGAAAGATTTCCTATTTTTCTCATTTATTGCTGTAGCTGTTCTAGATCCCATCAACTTTTATCATTTTAATAAAATATGTTCGTCTCATTTTTCGCCATTTTAACATATTTTAAGCTTAAGCAAATGTTTATTACATTATGTGTGATTTTTATTAAATAACAATATGAACAAGTTAAGGTGTTATCTTCAGTCAGGCCGAAACTCACATACCCTACACTGCACTCAAAGTAGGTACATATATTTCAGTAAAAAAAGACGTTGAAGAGGTTAAATAATTCGAAAAAAGTGTGAAATGTTTAAGAGGTTGAAAACTGTTGAAAAAGTCGTAAATATATGCAAAATGTTAATGTTGAGAGAGGTTGAAAAAGTCTAAGCAATTTAAAATCGATGAAAAAGTCGAAAAAATAAAGAAATTTCATCACAATATCTTGCACGGCTTACGAGATATGTTGGTATAGAGGTTAAAATTTAGGACTGTGCCACGCGAATCTTTGGAAACTTGAAACCTAGCCTAATCTTAATTTAGTTCAAATGTACACCTAATCACCAAGTTTCATCAAAATCGCTGCATTTTTTTTCAAAATGGGATTGGGCAAATATACATAGAGTATGGGCGGTAGGCGTGTCCATGAACCGATTACGTCCGTTTTGAATAGCAATATGCCTGCAAAAAGGTCTGACCTGAGTGTGCTAATTTCATTCAATTAGCTTTCTTGGTTTTTCCGTAAACCTGATTTGAACAGACAGACAGACGGACATAGCTAAATCAACTCAGGTGGTGACGCTGATCAAGAATATATCTATATACTTTTTCATACCTACCACCGCCCTCTTCTATGCGTTACAAACAAAAAGACAAAGTGAATATACCCTCGGTGTAGGGTATAATAAAGAAAATAAACAACATACGAATGTATTTCCGGTACTTTTCGCAACATAATTGTGGTCACTTGGGTGTTACGTAACGTTTAAGGGGGGGGGGGGGGGGGGGTAGAGGAAAACGTTACGGCGCGTTACATAGGGGGGAGGGGGGGTCAAAAATCTTCGAAAATTGCGTTACGTAATACTTGAACGGCCCCTAATATAAATTTTTATATACAATGTAATTAAATATTGATTTTAATGTGTAACACATAATATGATAGTATATAAACGATTGGCAAGTTCTGTTTTATATTCAAATTTAGTTATTTTTTCTTATTACGAGTAATTGTAGTGAATTGAATTCTATAGTTATCCTCCTCGGACCATTTATTTTAGCTTAGTAATAGCATGCATACATATGTATATCTCATATTCAGTGGGGAAGGAGGGCGGGCGGGCGGTATTTGCATGAAGCTGTCTTTTTTAACGCTCAATTGAATTCATTTTATTTTTATAATTATAGTAGGTATGTATGTATTATTAATATTCTACAATTAGAAATAAAAAAGTAAAAAAAAAAATTAATAAATTATTATTTTTAGTTTTAAAAGTTAATATCGTAAATTATTGAAGTCCCATTTCCATATTAGTTCCCACAGGTAAATAAAATCATGTCGTGTTCTTGTCGGCGTCATCATCATCAATTCAATTCGAGCAAAGGTAATTTATTGGTACTTTACATTTCGCTGCTAGTGTGACGATAAACGTCGCATTCATCATCATTCAGCCGATAGTTCATCAAGACGACAACGCACAGCGTGTTCCACCACTTCTAAGCTGGAATAATCCAATTCCTTGACAAGACACAATGTGGCCGAGAGTAAATTTGAACTCTGTTAAAAGTGGAAAGAAAGATATTTTTCTATTTTTTTCGTAAAACAACCAGTCGAACATGATCTTCTTTAATTTGTTTTAAATTTTCGATTGGTTAAACTTTCCGGTTATGTTACCAAGAAAAAACTGAAAAAAAAATTACAAATAGATCCTTTTTATAAAATTCACAGCAACTCAAAAAGAGAATGCAGAGAAAAAGTTTTGATGTACTTAGTTAAGAGCAAAAAATATTCAAAAACAATAGCCGACCTTAATCTCAATGGGTTGTATTTTTAAATATTTGTTTTTCTTTTGGAGATGTCCAAGTTAAAATTTTCGCGCTTTGCACATAAGTCAGTAATTAAAAATATTTAAAAAGAATTACTGTCCTTGAAGTGCCCGGAAGTCATATTTTGATGCTTGCTATTTTTCTTTTCCTTAAACCTGATGTTATTTTCGTTTAGATAAATCTAAATTGTTCCTCTATATTCTCATTCTTTGTGAGCTTCATAAGAAAGTTTTATTTGTTCAAATTTTATTTTTGCAAGCAACATTTTCGAAACAAAACGCTTTAGAACAAAATTAAAATCTTATTTTTTACTTATCTTAACAATTTAAAGCAAATTGGAGAAAATCATGTCCGAAAAATTTATAATTTTGCTCGAAAAGTTTTCAAGTTATCCTATAAATACTTACGCGATTTATCGGTCTTCGATGATAACCTGAATAATGATTGAGTACAGCTGTGGAGACAGTACTGGCTGAGTCACCGAAGCGTCCATCGGGTCGTCTGTACAAATTAATACACATATTAAAATTAAAAAATGAATAAACTATTTATAAAATATCAAAAATGGCAAACTATATTGCAAATTGAAAATATATGGACAATTATTAAGTGAATGACAACATTGATAATTGATAAATACTGAGATCAAGATAGGAAAATAAAATAAAATTAAATATTGTAACGATGTACTACTAAAATCAGAACCCCGTACCGAATTCAGCAATGCTGATAGCCTTGAAGCTGAAATATTTTCAAGATCAAAAACAAACTGTTTTTTCAGCAGCTTTTTGCATTACTTCAAAAGCTTTGTTTCATAAATATTTTAAGTTAAATTCATAGCAGCAGAGTTTAATAAAATTCTTCGACTATATATTCAATGAAAAATATTTACTCACCTTGGTCGTGGCCGTTCCGAATCTTCCCAATCACCGCCATTTTCACGTGCACTGCCATTCCTATAGGCATAACGATCAGCACCTTCACGCTCAGCGGCTCCAGCGCTTCTGCGTTGAACACCATGATTACTCGCATATGGATTATGTTGTTGATGTTCTTCCCATTCAGTTAAATCTGTTTGGCTGTGCCTATAATGGGCCGGATATGATGGACGATCGGACTGATAGTATTCCTTTCCGTTTTAGTTTTCAATAAGCAGGTCACAGGAAAAGAAAAAAAGAAAAAGCAAAAAAAAAGAGGAACACAATAAAAATAAAATCGATAATTATGACATACATGGTATTAGTAGTGCCTGCCCAAAATTGGGAAACCAAAAAGAACACAAAAAACAAAAACATTCTCATAAGCACCCTGTATTGTACATCTGTATACACACCTTCATGGAATGCGTTGACATGCTGGGCGGTATCGGCGCCCGCTCACGATAACCAGCATGTATACTCGACTCCTGATCTGAACCCGGTGAACGCTTTAGTAGGTGATGAAGATGCGTATTAGTAATATGTATATGGTACGAGTAGTAACGGGCGGTGCCATGTAGTATTACAAAAGCAGTAGTTTACGGTTAAATGAGTGAGACGAAAATAATATTTTGAAAATAAGTTTTAGTGATATAGTGTGGTGAATTTTATGGTATTTTATAGACGTTAGGTTTGTTTATCAATTTAAAGTGCAATGCCAAAGGAGAATGTTTGTTTCAGGGTCACCCACTAATAACAGTTACATATATAATATAATAATATAAAAATGTTATCTCTGGATACTTTTTGAAATCTGAATTAATGTAATAACTGGTCTCAATTTATATCCAAAAAATGAGAGCCCGGTTTAATAGAAACAGGGCTTTTAAAATTTAGGTTTTTCGAAGGTTGTCAAGTAATTGTTACTATTTATGTTATTATTTTTTTCACTTTTTAGATAAAAATTTAAATTTTGAAGACAAAACAATATTTTTCATAACTAAAACGTTTTATAATTTTTTTTCGAATATTTTATTCTTTCCTCAAAACAATAAACTATAAACTGAAATTGAGTCGAGGGTATTAATGGTACCAGACTAAAATCCATACAAGCAGTACATTCCTCACAAATTTAGGAGACTGATACAGGAATAAAGAAATTGTAACAGCTTAGCAAATTCACCTATTATAATAAATGAAATCCTTTTTGTATTGTACAAGAGACTAGCTGCCTGAACAGGCTTTGCTTGGGTAATAAAAGTCAAGTAAAAGTTGACAGGAGGATAACATTTTATTTGCTAAAATCAGAGAATTAGTGTAGAAACAATGGATTTTGCATATACAATACATATGTTTCAATAAGTCCAGTAGTATTTTTAATCTCACAAGTAAGGATCGACATTTAAAAACAGGATGTATTTATTGATAGCGAAAATTGTTTCTTAAATAATTTAATAGTTCATATCGTTACCTTAATATAGAAAGGCCCTAACTAACACTTTTTTCAAAATCGAGATTTTTATAGATTTCGGTAGGTCACCCACTAATACACCATTACAAGCAAATAAAAAAAAGACATTACTCTCTTTAACTCACAAAAACTTTAATTTTTATTAAGTTTTTTCGTTCTCCTGTAAAATAATAAAAATGTAAGATAGGGCCTTTCTATATTAAGGTAACGATATATCCTTTTACTAAGCTGAAAATTTTGTAAAATCAAAATTATGAAAACTTTTTCGCACAGCCTTGAAAATTCTCCAATTTTTAATTAAATTTACTGTGAGGAAATTCCCAGATAACACAAAGTTTCTCATTTTTTTTTTATTTAAATTTATTCAAAGTCAAACATTGCGGCAAAGGTGAAAAAAGCCTAACCTAGAAATTCTAGCACGCATAGTACAAGCCCAATTTTCGCGTGACTACTCACATAAAACTTATAAGCATTGCAGCTACAACTGTTGGCCTAAAGTTCTTCGCAATACTTTCAAGCTGAGAAAAAAAGTTCAGTGTTGGGTTACATAGGTCACCGTTAATGCTGGCAGTGGCAACTGAAAGCAGATGCAGACGTAAAATCTGAAATCAGCTAATTTTATGGAATTTTTAATTAATTTCAATGCAAATCAGTGACTATAACAATTGAAGCCAACTGTGCTCAATCGCTTTCTATGGTATTAAATAAAACAAATAAACAGACAGCGCTGAGTGAGAAACTACGCAAAAAATTCAAACAAATCCGCAGGCAACGTCACGCAGTCATATTTGTTAATCTACAGAAAATGAATGAGGTCAACCACCGACTTGTTAAGGAGCTATTGATGTTTTAACAGCCTCTGCAGATAAGTAATCTAAAGATTTGCATACGAGTCGCTCATAACTTAAGACTTAATTTGCTTACATATGAATGGGTGAAACTTCCTCAATAGCATGGCCCAAAATAGCAAATTCTATTATTTAATCAAAATCTTACCAAATTTGACAAGTAGCTTAGAACGCGATAAGTAATCGATTAATAAGAAAACAAACAAAAAACGAAGCAAAATTTCAAAACACCTTTTGGTTAAATAAACCATTGCTCATAGCTTTAAACTCTTTAAATATGCAAAATTATTTTTAAGAAAATCATAACTTTTGACTCAATTAAATTTTTTTTAGTTGGTAACCCTGTGTATTAGACAGATATCAGTAATCAATCATGCACGGTCAAAGTGTCAAACGATAGTTTGCAACATACATTTACGAAATGTTAGCCAAGATATTACGCAGCTTGGGCAGTAATTTTTGATGCTGAATTTTCGAAAATATCTTCTTATCTGATAAGGCATTTTTCACCCATCTGCAGGTTTACCAAGTGACCGGGATTGACCCGACAAGCCCGGAATTTCATGTCAAAGTCTGGGACCTGGTAGGAATTCAAAAATTTGTGAAGTTATAGCCGAGATACCGCCCGAAATGTAATAAAAAGTCATCAATAATTAACACGAAAGTATCAACTGCTGTAAAAGATTGATTACCAATATTTTTCATAAATAATGATTGATCAAACTCGAAAATTTCCCTAGATTTGTTTTGGATTTCTTAAAAATATTCGAAACTGAAGTTGTAAAAAAGCTTCTGAGTTTTTGATTCTAGCTTGTGGTTACACCGGGACATATCTTTTATAAATTGAATGTTCGATAATTTTCTCTAATGATTCTATAGTTTTTCTAAAATAAATACATGTGTAAGTGCTTACATCAAACGGATAGGAATTGCGATTCTCTTTAGGATTTGAGTTGTACTTTGGTGATGGCGGGTGCGCTTGTTCCTATGACAATTGAAGATATTTGTTAGTTGATAATAATTTTATATAGTTAATTAACATACATGTCGATTAATATGTCAACAGATAACACTAGTTTACAAGAAAAAATATCTGGTTTCTCACAGACTTTTTTCGATGTATTTTGGGGCGTAGATTCCAAAAATGGCAATCATTTTTTTTTTCTTAAGAATTGTTTTCGAGATATCCCCAAAAAACCCCTTTTTCGGCACTTTTTTCATTTATTTGACTATGTCTCCATAAATTTTTTTTTGACTCAAAAACGACTTTCAGCATTCGAAAGATATTTGTATTCCCTTTCTAACGATATGCTCTTTGCTTGAATCGGATAAGATTTGATGGAGTTACAAGCGCTCAAAGTCCAAAAAAACTGACTTTTTTGGTCTTTTTTGAAAATCACTCTATTTCAATTGCTCCATTTGAATGAAAATTTTTTTCTTTTTCATATTTTTAAAATTTTTAATGAAAAACTCTTCTTTTGCAAATATTTTAAGTATAACTTTGCGAAAATCAGGCAAAAACTGTAGAAGTTATTCGAAAAAACAGTAAAAAACTTGCAATAACATTAAACGAAAATACATACGACTGTGTTTGTGTGTGGCTCTTTACTTTTATTCTCCGTTTCTTTTTAAATAAAAAACGTATGTATTTTGGATTCATTTTATTGCAAGTTTTTTACTGTTTTTTCGAATAACTTCTACAGTTTTTGTCCGATTTTCGCAAAATTATACTTAAAATATTTGCAAAAGAAGAGTCTTTCATTAAAAATTTTAAAAATATGAAAAAGAAAAAATTTTTCATTCAAATGGAGCAATTGAAATAGAGTGATTTTCAAAAAAGACCAAAAAAGTCAGTTTTTTTGGACTTTGAGCGCTTGTAACTCCATCAAATCTTATCCGATTCAAGCAAAGAGCATATCGTTAGAAAGGGAATACAAATATCTTTCGAATGCTGAAAGTCGTTTTTGAGTCAAAAAATAATTTATGGAGATATAGTCAAATAAATGAAAAAAGTACCGAAAAAGGGGTTTTTTGGGGATGTCTCAAAAACGATTCTTAAAAAAAAAAAATGGTTGCCATTTTTGGAATCTACGTTACAAAATACATTGAAAAAAGTCTATGAGAAACCAGATCTCGAGATCAACCCCAAATTTGTAAACTAGTGTAATTTATAAGAAAATATAACAACATATAATACTACACTATAAAAATAAATACAACATGAAGGGACAGTTCTAGAGCTACAACATGGCAAACAATTTCCTGAATTTAATCAAGACATTTATGCATCTATGTACATCTGGTACTATAAAATCCCTGTGTAGGAAAGATCATCTAATTTTATTGTACACTGGCTACATTTTCAATTATAGTTCGTGGAATTGAAAATAGACAACGAAGACATATAATATAATATAATGAAAGAGTTTTTTTAAGATACTGCAACCAAATTTCACACGGTTACTACAATTATTTGGACAAGCGCTGGCAAAAAAATTTAACGAATTTGAACAAGAAAGCGTGGTATCTATCAGGCAACTAAATATTTCAACACACGTTACTGGGGCAATGCAATTGAGTTGCACACAAATACTTAACCCTTCTGTGCGTGACAAAAAATACACCTTTCCCCAGGTGATAGGATACCTCTTCACAAATTGCATGAACATTTCAAATTTTTTAGCTCGAGCTGTAAAAAATAATGACATCCCTCAAATTGATCAGATGAAATCACTCATATGAAAATATTATATTGATATAATGTCAGGAGTTCTCGTGAAGTTTCAGAATTGTAGAGCATGTTCAAATGTAAAAAAAATTTGTTTTGAAAATGAAATGGGTACCCCGTCACATACAAAAGGGTTAAAATGCTACAGACTAGCCCTGGACCAAAAAAGCGCGAGGGCGTGTCACCACACAAAATGCTTAAAACGCTATGCTGAGAAGTTTTTAAGATAAAGATCGAATACTACAAATGATTCGGACATGCACAAGACAAAGAGTGGGCAGTGGGCGTTGCACTTTCCACACAATCAAAAACTTAAATTCCTTGCTTAGAACTATTTAAATAAATTTTACCACTTAAATTGTTCCTCCTTCAATATTAACTTAAGATAGTCTTAACTTCAAGAAAAAATCATGGTTGAAGGGTGTACTCAAAAAAAAATCGATATCATGGCCGGCTAAAATGACAATTTCTGAGGCAATGCACATATACTTTGAATACCATATATGCATATTATAAACATTGATTTTTATTTTAGGAAATGTTTGTCACGCAGTAGCTCAGTGGGCGTTAAAAATAATCACCACAGCCATGCAATTTTTTCTCATCTAAGAGTACATGACCACATCAGTATTTTTTCTAGTCAAGAGTTTACTGTATGAATGTGAAAACAAATAGATTACTTGTTACTTGTGCTTTTAAACTTTTCCATACAAAATACATCAAGCGCTTATAGTAGCTTATATGAAAAAGAATAGCAAGCGTTTTGTCTATTTTCAAGCTAAATCACAATAAATAAACAAATATTGGGTGCAAAAATAAGATACACTAACTAAGCAAGTGTCCAAAGAAAATCAATAAAAAGTGCTACAAAAACTATAAGATCAAGTCCATACTTTTTTTTATAAATTTTTAATACCTGCGATGGCGATGATGGTATTGATGTTTGAATTAATGGTTCGCTTATACTTTCCTCGGTATTTTCTGGACTTGTTTGTTGTGAAGGCTTTTCATTTCATTGGATAAAATTGTTTCGTTTTTTTTTTTTTTTTTGTTTTAACGACAATCGAAAAGCATTAAATATAAGTTAAAGAGTTAGGTGTTAATATTATCAAGTTATATAATATTAAGAAATACTATAGATATGCATGCAAAGTTTAATAAATAAATCAGAAATTAGTTCTATTCAGTAAGTAAAAATTTGTATTGGCCAGAAGCTTACGAAGAAAGCGGTGCATAACAACAAAAACAAATCTCGCAGTCCTATTTTAATGTTGCCCTAAAATTAGCCCCTTTCAATGTACGAAATTGAAATGTTGCTGCATACTTAACATACAAAACATTGCAAAATTTATTTTTAGAAAAACAGCAAAATTTGTGTTTATTACGATGTGAGGAAATAAATTAGATGCTGTAAAAAGTTTGGCTTTTGATTTAAAAACGAACAATAATTAATAGAACCGGATAATTTGCTTGAAAAAAATAACAAATACTTGGGAGCAAAAACTCCTAACTCAGTTTAAAATCGCACTTTCAAAACTCAAAGCATTGTGAAAATGGGGGCTCGTTACCAATTTATGTCTTATGTTTTTTTATAAAAGTTGAAGAACTAAAAAATATCGTTAAATGAGGTAAACATTGTTGTTTCCAAGGACTCAGAAATGGATTATATTAAAGAAATTCAACGTGACTCGCCAGGCAGACTTCGAAATATATGACGTAGCAATCTGACATTTCATGTTATGGCTCTCAGACTATATACAATATTGTTTGTGTTTCTCTTGAGTTTGCTGAAAAATCTCAAAATGTAATTTTTCAAGGGAAAATTATGAAACATTGGTTTATTCGGCGAAAATTTCAAATGTGTCTTTATTCATATCAAACATCAATATGTTCTGGTAGATTGAACTTTCATATAATACTTACAATTAAGCCACTGTTTTGAGTTACTCTTGAATAGAACTATGTTTTCATAAATGTTTGGCTGAAGACTTCAGCTAACAACATATTATGCTAGAGACTTTATAATTATGACTTAGAAATGCATAGGCGGCAACTTCAGTCTTTTACTCAAACAATTTATGTGACTTCATGGAGGGCAACGGGAGCTGATCTTTCTGGCAAAATTATTTTTCAGATTGGAAGTCTCCAAAATTTATTTACTTAGTTGTTATGCTACCGCCATTTCAGTTTTAATGGATATTAAAAAAAATTATATATAGAAAGTATTTTAACTACTGAACACGTGTCCATGAGTCCAAATGAGTCCGGAGTTTATTCTGCTCCAACTTCAAAACATTTTAAATTGAAATGAACAGTTCACAATATCGTCCAAATAAATCTGAATACATATACTTTGTGCTTCTCTATTTAATTAATTAACGTGACCACCTACTACAATATACCGTTACTCATTAATTAAAATATACATTTGAAATATTAAAGAAATAAGTCCAACTACATCCCATTATATTTTATGATGAATCAGAATTTAAATACCTCTTTCATGGGACTCGAACTTCTGCGTGGTCCATGTTGTTGTGATGGCTGTGATGATTGTTGTGCTTGTCTTTGATGCTGTTGTTGCTGGTAGTTTTGTTGTTGTTCATATTGTTGTTGCTGCTGCTGCTGTTCGTAGGCATCCTCGTATGTGTCTTCCTCAATTGCAGCTGGCCCACTGCTACCTCTATTTCGCAAGGCTTCATCAATTTCCTCTTGCGTCACCTCGACATTATCCAACTTTTTAAGGTTTGGCAAGGCGCGCAGCACAATAGCACGGTAACTGAAATTGAGTTAAGTTAATTAAATGCGAATTACACTCAATTCTCTCGGGTCTTTAGTTGCAACATACTTTGGCCCAGCTTTATCACAACATGGATTCTCCTCAAGCCACAAATATTTTAGCGCTGGGAGAGTTTGTAAGTACGCGATTTCATTAATATCCTGTATGTTATTTTTGCGCAAATATAATTCCTGTAATTTAAGGCAGTCTTCAAAATGTTGCAGAGTGCTGATTTTGTTGACACTGTAATGACACGGTTCGAATAAAAATTTAAAAAATAGAAAGAAACAAATAGCAGTAATTAATCATATCGAAAGATCAACCAAGTAGGTCCAAAAGAATTTTGATCGTATCGTAAACTCAAGATATATTTTTTTACTTTTTGCTTGTATTTGAGGTGCCAAGCCTACTTGAATAATACCGCACAGATAACTCCTTAGTACAGAGGATGAGTATATTTCGTTAATCAGCTTTAATTTGCGTTCAAAGTCAACATTATTCAACTGGAACCTACAAATTATAGCACTGTCATATAAATCTCACTTATCGCTAACGAAGAAAGCAGGACTCAAACCAACAAGACGATCAATCCTCTGTAACGTACGTTGTGGGAAATAAAAAACCTCATGTTATTTGTTCGTTTGAATCATCTACGTCGTTCCTTCAACTTAGCGTTTAATGTCAATGAATCATCACAAACTAAATTGTTGCTGTTTTCTTTGTCATCATCGTATAAAAATCGTAACAATGATATCATCACAGTTAGGACAGAACAAACTGATCGGAGAAATTATTAATGAATGCTTTGAAATCCCAACATGCTACACGGTAATCAGAAGACAAGGCTTATTTATTCAAAGAATTCCGAAAAAAAAAACCTATGCACAAACTTGTCATGGATTCTTATACAAATTTTATTTGATTTTGTCTTGAGATATATTTTTTTTTATTATAAATTCTTATCATAATTTATTAACAATGAATGTCTTTCTGCTTATATTCGAAATATACATATTTCTGTTTATGTCAAAGAGCTTGCGTGATTCTAAAAAATTTCAAAGCAAACCTATTTAATTGCTTCGTCATAGCCTAAAAATATTTAAGCAATAAGAACTTAAGCTTATAGTAAAACAAATACAAAAAAACAACAACAAAAATAATTATAAAAATGACACCGACCAACGAGCACTTAAATGACACCTAAATTTCATGTTAGCATATTTGTCAGTTAAACTTTATTTTCTTAACTTTTGTTTCATTTTTTATTCGACTTAAATTTTTGGTTAAAATTTCTAATTCGCTTTTAATGGGTTTTCGGCCTGAATTTCAAAAAAAGACAACAATATTTTTTTTTTTTTTTTGAAAAAGCAATTGATATTGTTTTGATGAAACATTGAGATTAACCGAAATTACTATCAAATTAATAGCCATAACTTAAAAGTATTTAACCTATAACTGGCCGAATAAGTACAAGTTTAAATTTCGATTTTGTCGTTCTTTTAAATGGACTTCAATTATACGCATACTTAATGATACCAGCTGTACTGATCATACTAATTTTCAGACACATATACTGATTGAGTTTGGATACTGGATACCGAAGAAAATGACTACAGAAGATCGACGGGTTAAAATGTTCAAGCACTTCGATACCCAGAATGTGCCATGCATTCAGTTCTCTCAAATTGTCGAATGCGTCCGATGTTTGCCTATCACCTCAGCGCCTTACGTATTATTTAGAAACTTAAACTCCTACATAAAACTTTACGCAAAAAGTGTACGAGGGCAGGCTGAATAGTAATCGGCCTAGGCAAGATATGCCACCATTACTATAAAATCAGTGTTGTGCTTCCTAAATAACAACCTTCAAATAACAGCTGTCAAATTTTCAGCTACCCGCGTCATTCAGAAAGAAATTTGCATTTTCATAAAAAAAGCAATAAAATCAAATATGGTGCAGTGATTAGATACTTTGGAAAAAGAAAACGAACAATAAGATCGACACTAAATTGATCCAATATTTTGCTGTTGATATCGTAGGTGCAGAGTCGATCAATTTAGTGTCGTTCTTATTGTCAATCCCTCCACCTACGATATCAACAGCAAAATATTGGGTAGCTGAATTTAATTGCGGTCGTACGAAAATTTCTGATGATGTGCACCCAAAAGTAGTAACTACACCAGAAATGGTCGATAAAATCCATGGCATGATAATATGTACTATCCACGAATGAAATTTCTCGAGATTGTCAAGACTGTGAAAGTTTGGGTATGAGGACTCTTGATGCCAAACTAGTGCCACATTTTCTCTCAGTCGACAACAAACAAATGAGAATGACTTGTTGTGCTTAACAGTAGATGAAATATGGATACACCATAGACCAAGGAACAATCGAAGCAATGAGCTTCTTTTCCTGGGATGTGCATGAAATTACTCACATCGCCAGCAAATTTTATTCAGACTGTTGAACTGATTTGACGCTGATTTCAAATACAACCATATTAGGAGAAAACAAAATGCTCTTCCATTAGGATCACAAGTTCAAAGTCGCAATGGCACAAATATAGCAATTCCGCTATGAATCGGTCACTCATTCACCATATTTTCCAGATTTTGCTCTATGCAACTATGATCTGATTCCAAGCTTCAAGTTATTTCCCGAAGGAAAAAGGTTTGGGTTGAATAAGGAGGTCATCGCTGAAACGGAAGAATGCTTCGAGAACTAAAACAAATCGTATTATATGGAAGCCGCCAAAAAATTGAAGAGGCATTGAACGAAGTGCTAATGGAGACTATATTGATCAATTCAATGAAATTTGTTCTTGGCAAAGCCTATCTCGTCCACGTATGTGATTTGACGGAAAGGCGTCTAAAAGTTGTCGATAATGGATAATAGATATAATTTTAAAGGAATACAACTATGTGACGCAATGCGAAACCCGACTACCGTTTAAATTGTTTTTTTCTTTTGATTTCGACGTGAGTGTTCAATATTTGAAAAGGTCAGCGTAAAATTTGTAATGGAAAATTCGTGATGTCTTGATATGTAAGAAATACTTAACAGAGCAATTTCATGTGTAATATATATTCAAATATGCATCAGATTATCTTTTAACAGAGGGTATCTCAAAAACCTAATGAGTTGGAAAAAAATTATTAAAATTTTTTGTTTATCACAAAAAATCCTTCGGACCTACCTGGTTAATCGCTAGTTATGACCAAAGACGGATCTGCGTTACCAAAATAAAACAATTTTTCTAAAATGAAGTATCTATCTAGCAGTAAATGGAAAGACAGATTTTTACGAAAGGCTTTAAATAGTGATAAGAGCTAAGCATTGTGTTCGAAAAATATCTAATGTCGTAGGATCTTGAAGATTTTTGCCAACTTAGATTTCACAAATTGCAAACCGTCTATATACTAAGATATTGCTAACAATGACCGTAACGAAGGTGACTCAAATACTGACTTTGATTTAAGCTACGATTATGCTTTAGTAAATTAAAACCACATTTTAAATATTTTAAGCAAAATATAAATATAAAATAATCTTAAACTAACCACAGTAATTACAACAACTGCAATGATGTCATAATCTTTACACTCGTACTGGTGGATAACTATTAAGTATTTTTATACAGTGTTCCAAGTACAATTCGTGGGAGAATGCGATTTGAATTCATTTGGTGTCAAAGGCTAAGTAAAAAAAACTAATATTTGCATGCAATAATGCTGAAAGGCCTGAACAAACTGATACGTAGAATATTCTGAAAGAGTAGAGCAATGTCCATCTGTTTTTTTGCAAAAAAACTTTATAAGCTATTGGTTTTTAATAATAAACGATAAATATGTATCGGGATTCAACACATCGAAATTCGTTTTCTAGATTGTTTCTGTAAAGAAATGTCTTGAACATAAGATCGAAATCGAGACTTTATTTATTAAGGCAGATTTTTTAAAAATAAATAAAAAAAACCTTTCAACTTCACTTTAACTATTCAATTTTGGTTTAAACAACATCAATATTCTGTAACTGAGCTAGCTATGGAAAGAGATCCATTCGAACTACATATTCTAGAAACGAAGCAGGTTCAAATCTCCGTCGAATAAAGTATGTGTCATTGAAGTCATTTTATAAACAAAAATTTTAAATAAATTAAGACAAACAAACGTTCTAACCGCCATAAATATAAACTGTTTCCACTATCGTCAAAATTAAATATAAATTTGGTTTGGATATGGTTTGTTTTTATAAATTTTTTTGTTTACATCATGCAAACTTTTTATGCAGAAATGTAGGTAATCTGCCCACTTTCTGCTAACTTTGTATTTGAGGATGTAGACAGATCGCAAAACTATGGTGTCAGTTTTTAAGCCATGAGGTAGGCAACATGCCTTTTGTTTGTTTCACATTTTATGCTTAGAGATAGACAAATTGAATACCTGAGCTTATACTCAAAGAAAAGAAACTTCGAAAGCTTTGAACATTGAGACAACTGCTCATATTCTTTTTGTTGCATATCACAGGTCTGGAAGCAATTTTCAGATTGATTTGAAATAAATTGGAAAACTTTTAAAGCAATGCGCTTATGGCATGCAAGACTATAATATCCTCATTTTAAAATATTATTTTAACAAAATGTTTCATAAAATTTTTAATATTTTGTAATTTTTTTTATTTTTACTTTTTTAACTGCACTCTGAAAAGAGTGGGACAAATTTGAAGTCAAATTGTTTATTATTGCAATGTTTGTACTAAGCATAGCACAGCGTTCGTATTTCGTAGACGTTACTTCTTTTTCATTAAAAAAAAAGTACCGAGACTGATAAGAACCCTTAAAAATTAAGAAATGCTTATTATTATGAAAATATAATGAGAAGCAATTTATGCACTTATGTATATTAATAATTTTGGAACGAAACTATCATTCGAAAATTCATATACTTACATAAGTAATAACTGCAGATTATATTCAATTCAGACCTTAGTGAATATGTAGTTACAATACACAAGTAAGCAAAACAAGTACCAAATTAAAAAACTAAAGTGGTAACACTTGTAGCACATGTGTGGGCAAAATACGCTTAAGCGCCTATATAAAGCAAAGTTGTACGGCAAAAAGCAAAAATGGATATGAAAATGTTATGCTGAAAATGTAGGCAGCAAAAATACCATTATGAGATATCTTGTAGTAGAACAAAATAACGCACAAGAAATCTAAAGAAATAAAAAACTATGTATATAGAGGCTCGTATATGAAACAAACAAAAAAAGAAATATCTGACTGATTTATAAAATAATAAAAACAACAAATCAATTTGATTGCCAAGGTCGTTTAAACTATCGTGAGTAAACTATGGCAACTGTTTGTAAGGTTGTTATACCATAATTTATTTTAATTTTGGTCTTATTGTTGATGAAAATAAAAATAAATTGAATATCATACATTATTCACATAGCAAAAATTATAGTACAGGCAGTATTTAATATTCACAAAAGGTGTTGCTTTCAAAAATAGGGGAGAGTTGTAGCACTTGATCCATCTTTTTATTTTATCAAATATCTTAAAAAGTAACAGATATGTATATTGTTCTTACGCATGTAAAAAATACCAAAAAACGATCGGGAGAGTGATTATTGTTTGCCATTAATTTAAAACCAAACCAAAAGATCACATGCTCCATGCATTTTGAGACTTGTACACTTAATAAGAATGAATCATCTTAGTCCGACTGCATTTTAGTGTCACTTTTCGGCAAGCTGTTTACAAATGCATTATAGTTTAATTTCCTAAACACACAAAGTTCATAAGTTCCTTGTAGTGCTACTTCAAAAATCTTGATATGAGAACATGGAGATATTATGACATGAAACCTAAATTAATTCATCGAAACCCATGCCTATACTTGGCAGAACGACAACTGTATTGTAATTACGAGTCCCATATCTTGCCACAAATAATTTTGCATCAATTACAAGTAAAACAAACTGAAAGTGAACTTAAAGAGCGACAATAAAATTGACGAGAACGGAAAATGCCAGTCGCAGTCGCACTTAAGTTCAATAGTAGATGGCAATAAATGAGTTAAGTGTGAGAAAAGCACGTGATCTGACAGTGGGTATGGTGTGCGTTTTCAGGCTGTCATGGTAAGCCGCCATGAGTTTTTATACCCTACACCGAGGGTATATTCACTTTGTCCATCCGTTTATAACACATAGAAGGATGCGTGGCAGGTATGGAAAAGTATATATATTCTTGATCAGCGTCACCACCTGAGTTGATTTAGCGATGTCTGTCTGTCTGTCTGTCTGTCTGTCTGTCTGTCTGTCTGTCTGTCTGTCTGTCTGTCTGTCTGTCTGTCTGTCTGTCTGTCTGTCTGTCTGTCTGTCTGTCTGTCTGTCTGTCTGTCTGTCTGTCTGTCTGTCTGTCTGTCTGTCTGTCTGTCTGTCTGTCTGTCTGTCTGTCTGTCTGTCTGTCTGTCTGTCTGTCTGTCTGTCTGTCTGTCTGTCTGTCTGTCTGTCTGTCTGTCTGTCTGTCTGTCTGTCTGTCTGTCTGTCTGTCTGTCTGTCTGTCTGTCTGTCTGTCTGTCTGTCTGTCTGTCTGTCTGTCTGTCTGTCTGTCTGTCTGTCTGTCTGTCTGTCTGTCTGTCTGTCTGTCTGTCTGTCTGTCTGTCTGTCTGTCTGTCTGTCTGTCTGTCTGTCTGTCTGTCTGTCTGTCTGTCTGTCTGTCTGTCTGTCTGTCTGTCTGTCTGTCTGTCTGTCTGTCTGTCTGTCTGTCTGTCTGTCTGTCTGTCTGTCTGTCTGTCTGTCTGTCTGTCTGTCTGTCTGTCTGTCTGTCTGTCTGTCTGTCTGTCTGTCTGTCTGTCTGTCTGTCTGTCTGTCTGTCTGTCTGTCTGTCTGTCTGTCTGTCTGTCTGTCTGTCTGTCTGTCTGTCTGTCTGTCTGTCTGTCTGTCTGTCTGTCTGTCTGTCTGTCTGTCTGTCTGTCTGTCTGTCTGTCTGTCTGTCTGTCTGTCTGTCTGTCTGTCTGTCTGTCTGTCTGTCTGTCTGTCTGTCTGTCTGTCTGTCTGTCTGTCTGTCTGTCTGTCTGTCTGTCTGTCTGTCTGTCTGTCTGTCTGTCTGTCTGTCTGTCTGTCTGTCTGTCTGTCTGTCTGTCTGTCTGTCTGTCTGTCTGTCTGTCTGTCTGTCTGTCTGTCTGTCTGTCTGTCTGTCTGTCTGTCTGTCTGTCTGTCTGTCTGTCTGTCTGTCTGTCTGTCTGTCTGTCTGTCTGTCTGTCTGTCTGTCTGTCTGTCTGTCTGTCTGTCTGTCTGTCTGTCTGTCTGTCTGTCTGTCTGTCTGTCTGTCTGTCTGTCTGTCTGTCTGTCTGTCTGTCTGTCTGTCTGTCTGTCTGTCTGTCTGTCTGTCTGTCTGTCTGTCTGTCTGTCTGTCTGTCTGTCTGTCTGTCTGTCTGTCTGTCTGTCTGTCTGTCTGTCTGTCTGTCTGTCTGTCTGTCTGTCTGTCTGTCTGTCTGTCTGTCTGTCTGTCTGTCTGTCTGTCTGTCTGTCTGTCTGTCTGTCTGTCTGTCTGTCTGTCTGTCTGTCTGTCTGTCTGTCTGTCTGTCTGTCTGTCTGTCTGTCTGTCTGTCTGTCTGTCTGTCTGTCTGTCTGTCTGTCTGTCTGTCTGTCTGTCTGTCTGTCTGTCTGTCTGTCTGTCTGTCTGTCTGTCTGTCTGTCTGTCTGTCTGTCTGTCTGTCTGTCTGTCTGTCTGTCTGTCTGTCTGTCTGTCTGTCTGTCTGTCTGTCTGTCTGTCTGTCTGTCTGTCTGTCTGTCTGTCTGTCTGTCTGTCTGTCTGTCTGTCTGT
The DNA here is from genome assembly GCA_949775025.1 of Tricholauxania praeusta. NCBI lineage: Eukaryota > Metazoa > Arthropoda > Insecta > Diptera > Lauxaniidae > Tricholauxania > Tricholauxania praeusta. Next base: position 7,214,168 of record OX459028.1, on the reverse strand, counting down.
CTGTCTGTCTGTCTGTCTGTCTGTCTGTCTGTCTGTCTGTCTGTCTGTCTGTCTGTCTGTCTGTCTGTCTGTCTGTCTGTCTGTCTGTCTGTCTGTCTGTCTGTCTGTCTGTCTGTCTGTCTGTCTGTCTGTCTGTCTGTCTGTCTGTCTGTCTGTCTGTCTGTCTGTCTGTCTGTCTGTCTGTCTGTCTGTCTGTCTGTCTGTCTGTCTGTCTGTCTGTCTGTCTGTCTGTCTGTCTGTCTGTCTGTCTGTCTGTCTGTCTGTCTGTCTGTCTGTCTGTCTGTCTGTCTGTCTGTCTGTCTGTCTGTCTGTCTGTCTGTCTGTCTGTCTGTCTGTCTGTCTGTCTGTCTGTCTGTCTGTCTGTCTGTCTGTCTGTCTGTCTGTCTGTCTGTCTGTCTGTCTGTCTGTCTGTCTGTCTGTCTGTCTGTCTGTCTGTCTGTCTGTCTGTCTGTCTGTCTGTCTGTCTGTCTGTCTGTCTGTCTGTCTGTCTGTCTGTCTGTCTGTCTGTCTGTCTGTCTGTCTGTCTGTCTGTCTGTCTGTCTGTCTGTCTGTCTGTCTGTCTGTCTGTCTGTCTGTCTGTCTGTTGAAATCAGGTTTACGGGAAAACCAAGAAAGCTAATGGAATGAAACTTTCACACACAGGTCACATCTTCTTGCAAGCATCTTGCTATTGAAAATGGGCGAAATCGGTTAACGGACACGCCTACCGCCCATATCCTATGTATATATACCTAAGCCAATTTTGAAAAAAGTTGCAGCGATTTTGATGAAACTTGGTGATTTGATGCACATGTGAACAAGATTAGGATTAGGCTAGGTTTCAAGTTTTCAAAGCTTCCTACAGGGGCGTGGCACAGCCCTAAGTTTTAACCTTTATACTACCATATCTCGTAAGCCGTGCAAGATATTGTTATGAAATTTGGTAAACGGATACATATCAAATATATCTTGAGTTGAGATAAAAGTGGGCGGAATTGAAAAAGTGGGCGTGACACTTTTCAACTGCTAAAAATTTTGATTCCATATATCTTAAAATTGGCACAAAAGATTTTCATAAAAATCTTGGAGATGATACCGCTGAAAGCTGTCATCTCAGCCTCTTTATTGAAAAAAACTCGTTGAAGGGCGTGGCACCGCCCACAATATTTATAAACGTTATATTAAGAGAACGAACAACGTAATCGTGATGATATTTAATGAGGTAGATATACTTGTTGTAAGGTCTTTTATTACAAAAATTTGGTACAATAGTATCTGGCGGCGTGGCACCTCCCATATAAGCAAAAACTGTTAATTGTTATAAATAGTGTACTAAGGAGTAATCTTCATAAAATTTGGTGTGTAGATGTCAGTTACTATAGGCTTTAAAAATAAATTAGTTTTGACAGAATTGCATCAGTGGGCGTGACACCTCCCATATTAACATAAATTTGTAAGCGCTGTTTTAAGTAAACTATTGCAGCAATTGCTATGAAATTTAATGAAAGTGGTTCAGTTGCTATAGAGTATATCTGAATCAAAAGTGGCTGAAATAGCACCAGTGGGCGTGGCACCTCCCATACAAATAAAATACGGTAAGTGGCATATTTATCGAAATGAGTGAGCAATCAAACTAAAATTTGGTGTTAGGGGTTTGCTTATGAAAAGCTATTTCTGGATCAAAACCGGGCTGGATTGTACCAGTGGTGTGTCACCGCCCTAAATTTTAAATTAAACTGCAGCATATATCGCATACTATACAAGCTATTGTGCTGAAATTTAATATAAGGATGTCGATCACAAATATAATTTGTTGAACCAAAATTGGGCGGAATTGGAGAAGTGGGTGTGGCATATTTCAAATTTTTCATTTTTATTCGATTTTTTTAACACTTTCCATATTCTTTCGACTTTTTCAACCCTTTAACTTTTTCCAATATATTCTATATGTATTTGTTCGACTTTTTCAACCTCTTTCAACTTTCTTCATAAGTTTCTTTATTTTTTCGACTTTTTCATCAATTTTGAATAGTTTCAAATTTTTTCAACCTCTTTCATTTTTTTTAGAGTTTTTCAACCTCTCTCAACTTTTTTCAACATTTTGCATATATTTACGACTTTTCAACATTTTTCAACCTCTGTCAACCTTTCTAACATTTCACATTTTTTTAGACTTATTCAACCTCTTCAACGCCTTCTTAACATTTGATGAAAAGGTACTTTCAGTGCAGTGTAGGGTATGTGAGTTTCGGCCTCGCCGAAAATAACACCTTAACTTGTTTTTATTCTTTTTGAGTATTTTATTTTTTTCCAAGAAGCACGAAGGAAGTTCAATGAAAGTTGTTGTAATAAGTCTGGTTGCATGCGAGTCTAAGGCATGTTCATATCTTTTAAGCAAAATTTTATGAATTACTAATGCTAAAGCAAAGTATTTGTGTATTTTTATTGTCAAGCACTTCAAAATGTTTCATCAGATTCTATAGTTCTAAGAAAATATAAAGAATAAATAACAGTGATAATACGATTTTTTGGAGACCTTGAATAATATTACTATTTAATCAATGAAAAATAAAAAAAAACAAGAAAGTACTTGTCAATATTAAGTGGGTGTAGGTAGTCCTAAGTTACAGATTCTCATCGACCTAATAACACAAAACTTCGGGATTGTAAGGATATGTTCAGTGGTGGATTTTGCTTACTAAATATATTTAACCTATTACCAGGGCATTATTATAATGTAAGCGGTGGAACGATGTTCGATGTTTTCCATGGTGTCATTTATGGATATACATTTGTTTTATACCTATATTTGTGGGAAATCACTATGCGTTCAAGTGCTAAAATTTTTATGTTTTTTAAGCAACCTATGCTGCCCTTAGAAGCGCAAAAGGCGTATCTCAAAAAAATGCACATTTGGGATTCTTATGGTATCTGATAGCTTAAGACATTACGCGTCTAATGATATACTTCTTATGCCGGTATCTTAGATCAAACATATAAAAAATCTCCAAAGGGAAGTTTCTCTTTATCAATTTCAACAAGTTGAATACAGTCAGTTTCAAGGTTCTACTCTCCGAAATCTTACATTTGTCTTATGAGTTTTAAGATTGTTAAGTTTGTAGTTTCCCATTAGATATCTTTTAGTTTTCAAATGCTCACTTCAAGGGTTTATATATGGTTTAAGGTTGTAACCCATTTCTAACCCAACATTTGGTTACAACATATTATGATATGTTTATTTTGGCGATGTACTTCAAAAAATTGATTTCTTTTCAGTAAGTGGCAGGCCCAATCGAACAAATCTGCCTAATGCAGTCAACCATTAGCTATATGTGTACATACATATAGTATATACATAACACTATATGTACTATGTATGTCTAGAACAGCTTCGAGTAAACTTTTCTTAAGATTGGCTCTGCCACTTAATCGCAAATAGAAGCTAGACGAAGATACTTACTTTATGCTACAAAGTAAGGAAATATATTTTTCGCTTATCAAACTGACTTACCTCAAGGCCAAAACTTCAACACCACGCATTCGCTTGATTATGGAAACATCAGTGAGATCACTTCCCCTGAAAGAATAACAAAATAAAAGTTGATAAATCTCAATAGCAAAATAAAGTGAAAAGTTCAATTAGCACATAAACAAGTGTGGACGTCTATAATGTTGTAGGAAAAATTCATAATTATTATCATTTTTAATTAAAAATATTGCACGCATTCGCGTAACGCTCATCGAAGCTTATCAATCCGATGAACTACAACAGAGACAAAGTGTACCAACAACAAAAGCAGCAGCAGCAGCAACAACAACAACAATAGCGCATTGCCAATTAAATCGTATTACAAAATCAAATAATTCGCAATCTTAACGTTTCAACGACACAGTGAAGACGATAAGGAACGCGGCGACGACTGCATTTTAGTGATGATGTAACGAATAGTCGAAATTAAAAATTTGTTGTATAACGCAAAATAAAAACGACAACTTATGACGTCACAATGAGTTGTAGCAGCTAATTAAGCACCGAACTTAGGAAGCAACCACCACTACCGACTGGTGCTTACGGGCTATGAAGCTACAACAACAACAATTGTTACCGTTATCGTTGTTGAATGAAGATGTTGACAACACACGACGACGATGATGGTCCGCCGTTAAGCTGAAGTTGAGATACATTTGTATATCATGGATAGTTTAAGCGAGGTTAAGTGGCAAACGCTCTACACATTTCAAAACATGAGTGTAATAACACGCTGCTGCTCCAAAAAGTAATTGCCACAAAATGGGCCAACACGAAATGTGTGACTGCATGCCTGCATAAGACAGTAAATGTAAAATATTAGAGATAGAATAATAAGAAGTTGTTTTGAGTGTTTAACCAATTTTTCACGCTGATCAATAACTTTAAATCAATCTTCCTCTCTTGTTGATGAATTCTATGGTAATACAGAGTGAATCTATTTTGAATAAGGCAGCGATAAGAGTCCATGTAAACACTGCCAATGTGTAGTGTCATTAAGATTTCCGGTTCATTGGATTATGATCTGCACTCCTCAAAGTTATGTATAGTAAAAAGATCCAGTCGTCCGAGAAATTTCAGTGAAATATCATGCACAAAAGTTTGTTGACGAAATCATTTACAACTGAGACTTAGTTGAAATGATTATGCGAGCTAAATAAAATAAATTTTGGATCATAGATCAATGGCACATCAAGTTTTCGGTGTGTCGAAAGAAGTGGCTAAGTTTCTAGAGATCTTAAAACAGTTGCACTATCGTGGCACATCGATTTTGACCGCACTATATGTTTTATGCAATCTCACGCAATTTCTTTCGAATTCGGCTGGCGGTTTTCAGAAAAATTTCAAAATATATTCCAAACTTTGTTTTTTAAGGAAAAACAAATTCGCACATATCTTGCGAAAATAAGTTGAACTTATGGACCAAATGAATGAGAATGACACCGAGTACCCCTTCAGAACAGTGTGTCATAGCGGAATGTAGGGAACGTCGGCGATTATTAGCGACATAATTGAATTTGTTGCGCCTCTAAAACCATTAAAATTAACAAATGAAAATAAATAAAAGAGTCAGCCGTATTACCAAATGCATGTAGAACGAATATGGGCAGCTAATTTTTTAGTATTTACATGCAGTACAATATACATACATATGTACATACATATACATACATATGTGCATATATACGAGTAGTTTTTTTTTTTTTGTGCAACATGATGATCACTCATTCATGAGCCCGGCAGAGCGTAAACAAAACTCAAGTGGGCAGGGAGTGGTAAAACGGAAGGGTTAATAAGCTTTGGCTACAATCGTACAACAACAACAAAACAACTAAATGGGGGAAAATCACACAACAACAATAGATAGAAACCGTGGACTAACCACAGCTAGAAAACAAACAAAACAAAAAAAGATTTTCCACAAATGCCCAACAGATCTACAGATACTTAAATACACAGTACGATCATTGTAGTACTTACCAACAATTGAGCTTTTTAATTGAACCCAAGTCTGATTGTTTTGACCTGGCTACAACCATTTCTTCGGTGAGGCGCGTCATTTTGCTTAGAAATAGTTTTGTTGATTTTTTTTTTTTAAATTTTCTACCTTACGTTACCTATGCAGCTGTGTGTGCGCGTATTTGGGTGTGTAAGTGCATAGATAATAGCTGCCAATTGTAGCTGTTTTTGTTGTAGTAGAATTATAAAGCAGTCAAGCCCGTTTTAGGCAACAAAAGTAACGCCAACGCCAACAGGTTTCTGGCTTAAATGATTTTTTTTTCTTTGTTGTTTCTTTCCGTTTCTCTATTTACGTTACACTTTTATTGCTTTAAATTAAAATTTTATTAGATTTCTATTTTAGAGTATGTACTTTAGTTTTTGTTACGTCAAGATTTTAAAATGATTTGTTTCCAAGACGACAACGAACTAATTTTAATGCAGTTTACATCGTTAACCTTTGAGCATTTTGAGAAAGTCAATTCACAGAAAAATCATTCTATCTGCACTGAATAAAAGTAAACTAAAGGTTCGTTTGGGTTAAAGCAGCAGTAGGTTGGATTGGCTTACTTAGCTCTTGTTTTGGTCAGTTCTCACTCTACGGAACAGCTGTCTAATGTTCCCCTTAGGTTAGATCAGGTTTGGTTAGGTTAGAGCTTAAAGGTACCTTGCCAAAGTGACGACAATCAGAAAGGTACATTGTATGTATTTTTATTAATTTAATTCGCTTTACTAATCCAGGGAATCCCTTAAAACAATATTTGCCTTGCTATTTCCTTATGAAACCCGTAAGTTTTTCTTTAGATTATACACGCATATGCCCCAAAAAATTTGTGGAGCGCTTAGAAGTGCCAAGAAAATGCCAGAGTATAAATTCCTATAAGTCGAGCAGTACCACAGTCAGCTCCGGATCTGGCTAGGAATGGCGGACCCAATAGCGGACAGCCGTGTGTGAATCTTATCAGGAACTCAAAGGTGAAAACGTATTAAGGAATTCCGGATCAGATAGAGGAGACTAGACATACTGCAGCCCTGCCAGGGAAAGGCCTATGAAATTTCTTTCAGTTCTGATCAGATTTGCCATCATGCCGCATCAGACACATTGATCAGTGCCAAGTTAAGTTTGATTGTGCCGGTTAGTCTGGATTTATGCGTCACCAAACCTATCCAAACCTGACCCAAGTCCAGACCGGATTTCTAATAGGACCAATCACATACGATACGGACTAAATTTTTTAGTCGGTCTGATAAGTGCCGCATAAGGCACATATCAGGTTTACCTTGTCGGGTTAGCCTGGGTCCATGCTTTACCAAACCAATCCGGATCCAAGTCCAGGCTGGATCTCTAATAGAGCCAGAAGTATGCGATCCGGATGAAAATTCCTGCACATGAGATGTCAAGTGGATTTATCATCTTCATTTCTGCAGCTTCCATAATAGTCATGAGACATAGTGCAGTAACCGGTTATGACTTACGTAAGTAAGCGTGATCTATTCGTATTAGAAAAGTTGCATCGTTCTTTTGTGATTTAAGTTTGGCCGAAAAGTTTTTTCAAATTGTGATATCTTCCCTTGTGATGTTCTGTTTGGTGAAGCTTGAATGATTTGCGACATTTTAGCACGTTTTTTGATTTAATATTGTTGGAACTTAGCGCTTTGATTGCTACTTTAGTATACAAGACGTATAGCTCTTTCAGTCTGAGTAGTTTCGCATCTTTATGGCACATTTTTCAGCTTGGATTCAATCACCGATCTGAGGTATTAATTCGTTCAGCATCAGTAAGTCCGAGTAGACTCTCACTCCCGTATCTATATATTTTTTGACCCATTGAAAATTGAGATATCGCTTTCACTATGTTTTACAGCTGTCTATTTGATCCTTTCTCATAGATTCTTTTGCGTTACGCAATGTTGTGCCATAAATAGCAGCAGAACTAAAATTGTGCACCTTGTATTTGTTTGTTAATATAACTGATTCACTCTTAGTTTAATTTATCTCATTTTGATAATCTATCAAGAGTGGCCTGTATGAGATCACTGATGTTTGAAAGAAGTTTTGGTCTTGCCAAAACAACTCATCAGCGTGCGCAGCAGCTTAGAGATTGGAGATATTTTCTGTAAAGGCACCTGACAGAGAAAAGTTATTGTTTTCTTCACTTCCGACAAACCCTTCTTCAAGTTTATTTAACTATGGCATGAGGGGAAGTAGCTTATCGACACACGTTTCCCATAAATATGGCTGTACCGAGAGGTTTTTCGCTCATCAATTTGGAAAAGAATTCAAATAAAATTTCTTCATTCGACAGAGGTCCTACAAGTTTTCGCTATGATATTGCCGATAAATCGCTAAACCAGCTACGGTATAGCGGATTTAGCTGCATCTTGTAGCATCACTGGCATGATTCCACTTTATCCTACAGAGTATACGTCATTCTGTTTTCTGTTATTATGCTAAAGTTACATAGTTTGTTAAGCACCAGCTTGGCTAGCTAGTTATACACAGTAGCGTATCTAGGGAGTATGGGGGCGGTTCCCTGAGCGCAATGGCTTGGGGCGTCAAAATGGTTCATGGTTTTTAGAATAGTTAATTTATTTTGTGGACTAGTTTTTTTTAGTTAGTATGATGAAAATTTGTTAGGTAAGGGACGGCAAAATACAACTCTGGTAAATTTATCCACCGATGAAAAAACTATTTTCACAGCTCAAGATTGACCGCTCAATGTAATTTTTCACCGCTTTTTAAAGTTTGAACATGCATTTTTTCACTGCTTACGAAACAGCGCTCAGTTAAGTTTTCAATGCTAAGTCAATTTTTTGCAGCTTATTGTCATCGCTTATTTAAATATCGGAAAAGTGCTACAGAGAAGAAAAGAAGCACAATAAATCATTTATCTTGACGTTACAGAAACTAAAATCCGTTTTGATTTTTCAAGGATACGACGAAAGCTGCGTGCAACAAATCTTGACGTATTTTACAGATTACGTATTTTAAAGATACGCGAATTTAGTAACGACGTAAAGCAGATGTTCGTTCAGTAAATCGCAAAGACAAATCTTATGACTAATTGCACTGTAAGTATTTTTTGTTTTTATTATTGCAAAACACTTTTATATTTTTTTGTTTTTCTTTTAACAAAGTGCCGAAGTATCTGCGTATCTTACAGATGCGTTTTGATTTTTTTTATCTGTCTTTTTTATGACAGCTTTGCGGACACTTCTTATTGTTTTCTTTCTTTTTTTCTTGCAATTCCGACGTAAATCGATTTTTTCACTTTGATAGCACCCAACAGACTTCCGCAATTTTGTTTTATTGACAAATTTCCACACGGCAGATACAAAAATTTTCCAATTACAAAAAAATATTTCACAAAAAATTTAAACGCAAAATTTTATTTGTTACAACAAAAAGCAACTATTTATTTTCATCTTTTTTTATTTTTCCTATGCTTTTTGATAGCAAAGTGTTTGTTGTCTGTCCTCTCGTATTTTAACTCACAAAGTGGTAGTACAGGTATTTTGTTATTTTTGTTGTTGTGCGTTTCTATTCAGTACTCGTATGTAGGAGCTTTTCAGGAGTCGGCGGCACCGGTGAAGTAACAACGACAGCGACGACAACGACGATGGACAACGTGAATTTAATAGCGTAAAGTATTGAAGCGAACAGCGAGCGAACTCAAACTGAATTTGAGGAAATGAAAACCCAATCCACCGACCATCGTTCACTTGAATTCTCCGCAATATGCGCCAACTGTCAGATCGCCGCATTCTGCAATGACAATCTGATGACGTTTCCATAGATTTCAGGCGAGCGGCGAAAAGTTTTTCGCTTGTTCGCTCACTTGTATTTGCGTTTTTTTGTTTGTGTGGAGCACGGTATTGTGCTCCAAAAAGCTTTTGTGGCAAATTTTTCGTTTGTTTTGCTCCTCATATTTTTGGGCGTCTTGTTTTATTCAATGCCGCTTTAATATTGTTGTTACGAATGCCTATGAAGAAATGGAATGTCAAAAGCTGCGCAAATTTCGAAATCTGTCATGTTTGGGGGTGGATGGGGGTTTCAGTGTTGTCATTCCTCGTAAGTTAATACTTAACTCGAAGTTAGCCAAAAACGATAAGTCTATAAGACCTGCAATCTCAAAAATTCATTCCGCGCAAACATCAGACCTTGTTCCCCTCCATCAGATCACATAAATTTTTTTATTTATTGTCTGGGCTTTAGGCTCAACTTTAGAAAAAGCGACTTTCTTAATATTGAGTTCAGTGTTAAGCTTGATTTTAAAAGAATTTTTTATGAAACCCTATAACGGTTAGTTAAAGTCAAACCTAAGATTAAGCTCGATATGAAAATCACCCTTAGAGCTATTATAAACGCCCTTTAACTGCTTTGAGAAGTGAAGGGAAACGTTAAAATTACTAGATGATCAAAAAACAAATCGCGGACATACAGAAAAACTTCAACTTTCTCCTACGAATGACTAAAAAGTTCTCGAAAGTGATCTGTGGAAATAACTCGACTGAACTTTATAATGGTAATAGAATATGCATTAATGGTAGTCACAACCATTTAATTTTAATTTTCACTACCACTAAATATTTAATGGTAGTGGATTGACTTGCATGTTATTATATACATACATATGATAACATTCAACTCTTTCCAGCTTAAATAGAGGTTTCTTGGATTTTTGCCGATGGTTCTTTTCCATATCTCCATACCTTGCGGGTTGAGTCTGTAAGATGTTCGTTGCCAACAAAAGGCTTTCAATACATTGCTTTTCTTGCTTTACTGCTTTCATTGTTTTGTTTATATCAAAAGATTGGGAATATATTTTGAAGGCATCGCTTTGTAAAGACCAATAGTTGCGTGGCTATTGTTATAGTAATCTTCTGCGACTGCTTTACTGCCCAGTCGTGTATACTTTCTCAGATGAACTTACAGAGCTACTCGGTATTTTATATAGCTCATTCTAACACCTGTTAACTTGGACTTCATTTTAACCATGCCATTTTTAAAATGATGCCAGAAATTATATTAATAAGTGTCGTGTTTTAATGATGTGACCCGTGTTTTTACTATATTTTGGCATCCTTCTTTAATTTTTTCATAAACCGCCGCACGTAGTTTCGAAACCAAAATCATATAAAACGCCGTCTTATATATTTAACTAATTTATTTTACTACGCAAAAATAAAAATAAAAAAACTAAACAATGCATTTCAAATTTAACTTTAATACCAACTACACAAAAAGTCCATCTGACGTTAGAATACAAAAAAAAAAAAGAGTTAAAAACAGCAATAGCGCAACAACAACAGGCCTAGCATCAACAGCTACAGCAGCATAGTTATTTCGACAACAACAACAATAAAAACAGTGCTCGCAGATTGGGGTGTTTCTTCATAATTTTGGAAATCGCTCTAACGACAAAGCTGACGTCAACGTGAAATGCTTTTATCGGAGCGAACAGGTAATTTGCCGCCTCCCATCAACACAAAATATTCTGTTTTTTTCAAATTGTAAAAATTTTGCGACTAAAAAAAAAGGTCCACAAAAAACATCGATTTCTTATTACGACCTTGCGCCCGGGGCGGCCATCCTCTAGAAACACTACTGTGCCCATTAGGATTCTGTTAAGTTCAGCTTATTTTTGCAACACTTTCGGCCTTGGGTTTCATCCCAAAGTAATGTGAGGATGCACATCCACTGGATTTTAATTTGCAGGGGTATCACTTATTGCCATTATTCTGTCCCCATAAGGTCCCCGCCATATATATTCGTAGCGATGCTGCTTGCCAGTGCAGCAACAATTGAACACGACGGACACCGAATTTCGTTTCACATGGATTAAGTACAAAGTCCAGTCGCACATCCTTCTTCTTCCATGAAGCCCAGCGAATGATTTCTCTCTTTGAAAGAGAAGGCTCTTTGAAAGAGAAAGCTCTTTGATTCGATTTCCAAAATTCTAAAGTCGTACCCAGACCTGATCTTATGTTTTCAATGACTCTATTTCGTTACGCCAGTCTGACCATACAGCTCCCGAGAACCGTTATTTTGAGATTTTTATGTCGAGTCGATTTTATTGACTTAATTAATAAGTGACCCCATATATATTTTGATGTCAAATCATAAAAAAATATTACGTATCTGTCTCTGTATCTCTCGGTAATTTGTACCATTTTCGTTGATTTCTTATATACGAGGTGACTCATCAATACTGTTAAGCGAACTGTATGGCTTAATGACTTTAATCGCTTCTAGACATATAAATTCCACACTTTCAATGGCAGAGCAAATAATTTTATATGCTATGTAGTCCATCATACCTCTTAAAAAAGTTATCATTTAACCAAGAGTGGTCCTTTGTAGAACTGCACTCAGGTTTAAAGAAGAATTGCTTCGGAATTTTCGCTTCAGCGTAAATGCTGGCGCCAACTGACTTCATTTTGAGGCTAGAGGTATGTATGGTATGTAGCTGTAATGCCCATTTTCAAGAAAAAATCATGCACGAAAAATTCAGCAAAAAGCTTTTGTCGTTTGTTAAGATTCTGAAGAATCAGTTTATATGGACTATTCTAATTCACAAAATATTCACTGATCCTGCCAAAAAAGCTAATCTATTGTAACTTTCCATTTATCAGCAAAATATTGACCTTTGTCGAGTGTTAATATTCGACAATGCCGATCAATAACCTTCGAACAATGGCAATAAGAAGAGTCCTTGCAAACTCAACATAAGCAAAACATCAGGGCCAGATGGCATAACATCCCATGTTTTGAAAAAATTTTCTTCTGTGAATTATTTGGAATGTTAGTGATCTTATCAGGGGTTTAGTTATAAAAATTTTCGGCACTTGATTTCAAACATTTTTGCAGTGCATTAACGAAATAACCAGCTCATTTTGTAGTTTTCTTACTCTAGCTTAATCTCTTCGTTTGCTCGCGAGTATATGAGGTGCCGACCACTAATGTAAAGAAAAAACATTGAAAATTCAGCCGTTTCACAATGTCCGGTTAAGTCTTAACCGGGACTTCAAAAGACAGTTTGACATAAAGTCTCATGCGAAATCTGTCAGTTAATGTTCGGTTTAAGTTTAACTGAACATTGTGCAAACGACCCAAAGAGTTTAATTACTCAAAATAGGCACATTTTAATAAAACCAGGTATGTAGTGCAGTCTATATAAATTACCCATAAATCTACTCATTCACTTATTCCTTGCTCAAAGATCTGCTTACTTGCTGCCATATTTGAACCCGGACACAACCGGATTATTAGTTGAAATATCCTCTCTTGAATGCAGCAACAACACTCCACATATCAGTCGCACTGAAGTTAAGGTCAACTATGACATCAACCTAAATATCATGCTTACAAAACACGTGTCACTTGCTAAAAGCTGTTAAACGCTACAACACCCCATAATGGAGACTATCCGTATCATAAGTTATTCTCCCACCCCAAACACGATATCCTTAATGCCATTTAATGCTGCAACGGCACATAGTCTCATGGTATCCTGGCAAGCACCCAATTGTTTAGTAACCAGGGAAACTTTCCGAACAAACATCTAACGTCAAACAAAGCCGTAAAATAACAAAAATACAACTCTTGAAAATTTCATTCAATTCGATTCCAAAGTAACTTCAATTCCAAACAGCATTGAACTTTACGTTGGATTTTTCTGTTTTTTCTTTTTTATTCGAAAAAATAACTTAAAATATTTAATAAATTCTTTCGCGCCACATACTATACATATACATCTATATTTGCTAATTGTTTATTTCTATTGTTGATAGATTAACCCACAGTTATTGTGTTGCAAACTGAAACAATGCCGTCGCCACGTAAGTCAACCTCTGAAATGAGTCTCATTAAGGAAGAACGTAGCAGAATGATGCCGTAAGTGTGGGATATCGTCAACGAACCACTTTTTTAAATACAAAACGATAAAACAAACAAAAAATAAAGACTACTTTGCATGTTATGTAATTCAACTTGATCAACCTAACATCTCTAATAGATCCTCAACCAAAAGCTGCGAAAGCCTTTATTCCGTCAACACAACAAGTTCTAAGGGTTCTGCCTCTGTGGTTTACCGGCGAAAAGCTTCACAAATGGCAGGCGGTACAAATGGGCATCGTCAGCCTACCATGATTCCAGCTACAACGGAAGTACGTCAAAGGGTGCTTTCAGCGCGACGTTTGCGCATGAAAACTTTTCAAAATCAACTGGCCGACGCACAGCAAACAATCGCAGTGAGTGAAATATTTCAATTTTAAAAATTTGTAATTTTCATTTGCTTGAATATATAGTAAGTATCTGGCTAGTATGAAAGGCGCCACGCATACTTGTTCAAGACAATCAATCGAGCCTATATTTACATTTACTTTAATAGTACGGTCAGTAAAACTTTTCAAATTATTTGCTTGTAGGGAGGATGCCACCTTTATTTTATGGCGTTGGGATAGAACTTATGCAACTCACATTTATTGTGTTAAATAAGTATAACTAATGTATTTGAATAACCGAGCGGTTCTCCTTGAAGAAAATATCGAAATCCCAAAATCGGTCATTCTTTATAAAAAAAAAATAGTGTACAACTGCAACAAAAATAAATATTAAATCATTTTATCGCGTCTGCCTCTAGTATATTGTGTTTAGGGCATAGTATAGATATCGAAAATAAAAAAGGCAGACATCCACACTGCTGCATTTTTAATAACAGCAATTATGAATATGTAAAAAAAAATAAATAATTTTATCGTTTTCTTTCAAAATTTCGTGTCTACAGGATTGCCCCTTGAAGCGAAAAATACAAGAGGCAGACGTGTAGGTCTCCGAGTTTTCTAAATATATGGGGTTGTGTGTGTCAAAATCGTCGGTTTTAGTTAAATTCGTATATGCTTGTACCTTTTTAAGGGCTCTCAATTAATAACGCAGAGACAACTCAATGGCAGAGATTGTCGTTTTATTTATATTATTTAAAACTTAATCATTTTCAACCTCTGACGCACGATGAAATCATATAGAAATTTAGGGCACCGGTCCAGTCGCTTAAAACTGGAAGAAGAAGCCCAGTTTTAAATACTCCTTTGTAAGCAATAGAAAGTTGATAGCATATTGTGGTTGATTTTATATCATAATAAGATTACTTAATTACGTAATTAATATATTGATAATTTAATCGACCACGGTATAATTCAACCACAAAATCTTCGTTAAACCAACTACCGAAGTGCTTAAATCAATTTATCAATCAAGAGACAATGTGATATTGGTTACTACAACAATGCATTCGGTAACAATAGCCGCAATAATTTTTTCAAAATTTCAAAGTTACAAAATTTGATCCATAGTCTAAATGGTCGCAGTAGATATCCCTTTTGAATACTAATTAAAGTACAATAGGAGATACACTCTTTCGGCACGATCAGTAACATATAGATCTTCACTCAAGCCGTCATATTTTTATATGAATCTTTGTAAGATATATTTTTTATCATCTTTTTCTCTTGAACTTTAGGATCTTGCACATGAAAATCGCATACTACGAACACTACACAAACGTCAGGACTCAGCACTGGCTAAATACGAATCCACTAATGCAGAACTTCCACAACTGTTGCATTCGCACGCCGAAGAGTTGCGCGTCTGGCAGACAAAATATCGCAATCTTCAGGCACAAAGCAAGGAATTGGAACAGAAGCTAAAGCAGAAAGAAGCAGTAATTCTGTCGTTGAGTGATCAAAATAAATACTATGCACAATTGAATAAAGATAAGTAAGCACACGTGCAGCTTTGAAATTAAAAAGAAATTTTTCAATGCAACTTCTGGCATTTTACAGAAATTTAGATGAACGTCAACGTTTAACTGAAAAGTTACAGCAATTAGAGCAAAGACTACAAGAAAAAGACAATGATATGAAACTCTTTGCACGTAAGGTTCAGTTAGAGTCCAAGAGCTTCAAGAAACAATTGACCAGTGAGCAAAACAGACACAAGGATCTCATTCTCAAGCTAGAGAAAACAAGACTTGAGTTATCTGGCTATAGAAAACTGGATGAGCTTGGTGTAAATACATAAATCAAATCTTTTTTTACGCAATCAAGTCTGAAAATTACATTATTTTTAGCTTGATGACAAATTTGGCGACATGTCCATACCGATGCGTCGCAAAGTTAACTATAACATTGGAGTGAAAGAGACAAAGTTGGATAGCTTACTGGAGAAAGAAAAACCCTTGGGAAAATCAGAAAGCTCTGCTGCCGAAGATGATGGTGATGGTGATGTCGAAAATGAAACCGCGGCAGACTTTATTGCAAGCAACCGATCAAAGAAGGGTAAAATAAGTGGCAGCAAACAATCACTCACTGTTCGAAAGAAACCGTCAACAGCGACTATAATATTATCGACTTCAGCACAAATCAAAAATGAGCCATCCCATCGTCGAATTGATCGTGGCGATGGTGATGCTGCTGCGTTAGAAGATGTTATGAAACCCTCGAGCATAAAATCATCGGTCAGAAAATTATCGCCAAGACAAGATAAGCCAAAGATGGGTCCAAGTTACCAAGAAAACTTTGAACAGACTCAGGACTTGCAGAAAGACAATGATTCTGTTGACGTTAATTCTTCAAATGCTGATGGCGTTGAAGAAATTTCTAATGGTGATGTGGAGTCTGATGCTGATGTAGCTGAAAATAGTGAAATCGGTTATGAAGAAGAGATGGATGGAGAAGAGATAGAAGAAGGATATGAAGAGATTGAGGACGACGAAGTAGGAGACGATGATGAAGATGAGAGTGTATCTGATAGGGTGAGTTAAACAATATTTCAAAAACATAATGGCAAGGAAAACATTTTTCTTTATATCAGATGGTCCAAAAACCCAAGAACTCTGCACGAATGAAGGAAGATATTTCTAGTATTCGTAAGCAAATTTCAGATGATTACAAAGAACGTGAAGCCTTTTTAGACACATTTTGCCGGCAGGCCACTAACACGAATATGCGAGAAGAGCTGCCAAAGCGAAATAGCATCAGCATGGGCCAAAATCTTCCTAGCAGTCGCAAAAATAAACTTTTAGCCGCACTTAAGGCCATCGACGATAACAAGAGCGGAGATTAAAACTAAGTGATTTTGCTTCGCGAATTTCAAAATAAATGCTTTTATATAACAAAATCATATATTTTTTAATATAAATATTATATAAAACCGAAGTACTTAGACATAATATATTTTTAGGTATGACTTAACTACACAGATTACCTTCGGCAATTACGTCTTTTGTTTTCCTCGCATTTTACTGAGTGCACGTGAAACTTTTTTGCGCAATTCTTTCTGTCGCTTCAACTTATGCATCTCTTCGGCACCCTTTTTTTTACGGAAGTCTGTCATACGTTGTTTAGTTTCCTTACGATCACGACTACGTTTCTCCTTGTAATTCGTTTCAATCATCTGCATCATTTTAGCTACCTTTTGCTCGTGTGGTGAACGTATCACAGCCACACGTTCCTTGTCAATCGATCCCTTCGGATTAAGCGGACCCTTCTTCGGCTTGTCCTTGTAAGGAAGCGCTCTTTGAAGTGCTTTCGGTATGGTGAGAGGTTTGAAGATTTTTGGCTCTCTTTTAATATCTGTATACATGCTATCTAACTGTGCTTCGTTTCTTATCTGCCGTTCGCGCTTCAGCTGACCAAGTGTTTTCATACCTTGCCATTGCGATTTCTGATCTGGCGGTAACAAT
Source organism: Tricholauxania praeusta (assembly GCA_949775025.1). Taxonomy (NCBI): domain Eukaryota; kingdom Metazoa; phylum Arthropoda; class Insecta; order Diptera; family Lauxaniidae; genus Tricholauxania; species Tricholauxania praeusta. The sequence continues at coordinate 7,196,918 of OX459028.1, read as the reverse complement.
AGAGACGTTATTGGGGCATAAAAACGTTGCACATCGACACGGAACCAGGTGCGACAAAAAACAATATCACTTAATAATATCTTGTCCTCAAATGTAGCACGAAAAGATCCTGGGGGCGTGTGATGTGCTTTTTTAATTTGTCCACGTATGCCAGAGACAGTCTTAATTTTGGCTCCCTCAAATTTTGCAACCTCTAAATTGCTATTAAACATCCCTTTAACAAAAGCAGACTTTTTGTAAATTTTAAATGGATGGCCAACAAGTTTTAGCTTTTTCATTATTTGTGTTGATTTATCCAATTCAGTGACAGAACCCGTTGCTGCAATGCGAAAGCCAATACGTTTCATTTCTTCTAAATCGTTGCGTACACTTTGTAATGCCAAAAAACCAGTGTTTTGGGGTGTGATTGGACCCCAAAAAGTCATGCCACAAGTAACGTGATTGGGTGTGTATTTGAGGAAACGATGGCGAAAGTTATCTTCAACCTTTGCGTACACAGGAACCGTTTGAAAACGACGCCAGCCCATTGATATAATAAGCGGATCACCTGTTTTTAGAATCTTTTTATACCAACGATGCTTTTTAACTTTGCAATTAACATAGCCGATATTCTCCTCAGCCATATTGAGTCCACCAACTAATACGGGATAGCTCGGATCAAAGTTTACAGTAAATTCCGCTGGTAAACTTTTAAAACCAAGACGTACATAGAGACCAGCACGATATCCCTCAATTTGCAATCGCAAATCCGGATCCAAGCTGACGAATTCATTTTTGTTTAGATTAGATTGTTTCTGGGCCTCAACTTTAAGGCTTTCATAAAAGTCATGATCGCCCGTAATACGACCATCATCTTCTTTTTCACCCTTGGTATCATACTCTGCATCAAATTTGGCTTTTAGTTTCGTTTTCTTTTCCAAAACTTCAGCTTTCGTAAGATTTTTCTCTTCAACACGTGTCATTCTAGGCTTTACTTCGCTTCCATTATCAGTGTTGGCTGTTTCAACAGTACTTGTTTCAGTACCATCGTATTTTTTGCCGGTCTCAAGATCCTCAAAATCACCATAAACTTCGCTATCAGCATCACTCATGTCATCAAGACGCAAAAGATTTTCAGCATCTTCTGATGCTTTCCATTTACCCGTCACGAAGCAGTTTTTAATAAGATTTTTATTAATATCTTCAAGCCAATTCCTGGTGGAACCTAAAATTTAAATGATGGTGGTAAAAAGCAAAAGTTTTCCAAAATTTTCTTGCTACTCTTACCTGATAGATATTCAAAAAATGGTGTTTCTTCTTTGTCGCGCATATCTTTATCTTTTTTCAATTCAGACTGTTTTTTTGCAGCCACCTTAAATAGTCCACCTAACTCTTCTTCAGAATCTGAGTCGTTTTCCTTTTCTTGCTTTTTCTGAAATTACAGAATTGTAACAATGCAATTCTTTGCACGATACTCATTTACAAATATTTATACCTTCTCGCTACTTGTGTAAGCACCATAAACCAAACGCATTAAGTTTTTAGACTCAGAATGACGAGTCAAAAAAGATTCACGAGCCTTTTGCACCAAATTTTCTTTCCAACTCATGTTATTGGTCACGATTTCGGCTTCAACGTCATCATTTTCTGTGTCAGAAGATTCATTGGCGAAATTAGACTCATCCTGGTATTCTTCATCTTCAGTGGAATTGCTGTTTTCTTCCTGTTCATCACCACTTTCATTATCACGCCAATTTTTGGAGCCAAACTCTTCTGCATCTTCGTCAGATGAATCATTTTCATCCATGCCAGAATCATTTACTACCTGTAAAACATAGAAAAGGTTAAAGTACTTTGAATGTAATGCAAAAATAATTGATATTGGATTTTTTATCGTTTAACCATGATATGCTTGTTTTCCAAATTCTGGTTAATAAGCCAGGCGACAAGTTATTTTTAAAAAGATAAAAATTCCGCCCTCACAAGTCACTACAATTTAGCATGAAATCGGTGCATTTTATTTATTTTTCAATTATTCAAATCAAATAAAATGAATTCTTCATCAATCAACTGCAACGCTAACACAAGTTATAACAAATTTGAGAGCAACTCGCGAAACCTTACCTCATCTTCATCATCATTACTGTCTTCTTCACTGTCATCTACTTCCATTTGCTCTTCCTTGAAATCCTTTGATTTGATTGCAACACCATCAGAGAAAAGACGAAACTCCTGCTCCCCGATTTGCACATCAATTGTTTGCTTTTTTTCAATAATTTTTCCCACCAGCTCCTCTTGTTCGCCCGATTTTTCCTTGTGACTATGAGAGCCTTGCAGTTCAATGTAAACTGCATCCTTATCATAAACAATACCACCCACACCAGACATAGGAGCATACAAAAGGCGCTCCTTCTCCAGCAAATTACGTTTCTTTTCTGTACCAGGCAATGGACATGGGTCGGATATACTGCTGAGCTCCTCGATTTTAGCATCACCTAACCCAGCAATATGAACCATAAATTCCTTTTTGAAAGGTACACCACGAACGTAGCCATACAGCACAACGTCTCGATCACATTTTGGATTCTGCCGTATCAGTTCGGTATTGGTGATATCCTCTACACGATCAATGAGCATATAACTGTGAGCACCCCGCCATGTCAGCGGACGGAATTTCATTACAGATATAAAACGTCCCAAATTTTTTATCTCATTACGCAAATATTCTCCATGTATTAAGCCGGACAAATAAAAGAGTTTAGCACCGTCATACACTTCAGTCCAGAAACGATGCTTCAATTCCTTCTTTCGTTTCTTTAATTGGGTTGGATTTTTTATCATATCCAGATGTGTAAGAACACCCATTATTTTTGGCATGCCATGTGTTTGACAAATATTGAGGAACTCGAAAATTTCCATTTCAAAGCCATAACTTGCATCACACAGCAGCAACACGAGATCAGCGCATTTGGCAATGTCGATCATTGAATTTACATCATTATTGCACTCGATCAACGTAATGCGTCGCTTTTTTGAGGTCACTATAGTGATAGGACCTTTAATTTCTGTCACATTGGTTCGTGTGAAATTCTTTATCAAATTTTTGATGAGCGTTGTCTTACCAACTTTTGGTGGACCAACTACTGCGATTAGCACTGGAGGCGGCACGTCTGGTGTACGATCTACAATCGGAATATGTTGCTTTTTTGCTGTCAAATCTTCCTTGCGTCGAAAATTACGTTCCGCACTTACAATTGAATTTATTGCAAAAGCTTTAGGATTACGTTGACGGGCGCTAAGATTCTCCTCCTTTTGATTAGAAGATTTAAGCCCCTTCTGCTTCTTTTTCTCAGCTTTCACACCAGATTGCCGCATTCGATGGGACTTCTTTTTGTCCGTGCCTTCGTCAGCCATGATTGCGGAATAACTTTGATGCTCTTTTAATAATTTCACTAAGAATTCTTAAAAACTTTGTATGTATTATTAAATTAAAAAAACTTCGCACGTGGATGTCAAATTGAAATTCAACAGCTGAGCATATAAAGGTAGACGCAAAGTGTCAAAATTCTAAACAGCAACATTGCGACTGCTTCGTCGGTAGTTGTCAAAACTTTACATGCGGAGCATAAAATAGTCGTTTGAATGCTAAAAAAAACTAAGCAAAATAAGATCCACCCTAGTGCAAGTCACACATACTATTACGCTATTCACACACACCAAATCTGAGCGCCGGCGTATGACATCGGTACAGTAGCAAACAATTTTATTTTTTTTTCGTTTGTTTTGATAACTATGAATGCGAATTGATCGCTTACATATGTATATATATGAGCAACACCAAATTTGTGAGACGGCGTTGGAGTCACTGCATGTAAGCAAACTATATGATCCAAACACAAATGGGCTCAGACCGCCTAAACTTACCGACAGATGGTAGCTGTCAAAATTAAGTCACATAATCGTGTGAAATATCATAACAAAGCTGCGGTGGTAACCCCAAACGGAACCAACCGACTAACATTTATGTATATAAAACTGAATTTTTAGTACAGTACAATCTCGCTAATCCGGATCAATTAAAAACTACCCCAAGCCGGACTATGCGGAGATCTGAATTACCGGATTCTACAAGACTGAAATAAAACGCACGCAGAAACAAGCGAAATTATGTGTACGAGCGAATTATATAAAGTGTGTTAGTCAGCGCTTACACGAGGAAAGTTTTTCGGCAGTTTCCTTGTTTGTCGGCAAGAGGGGAAAAACGAAAGGGACGAGATAAAAAATTTGTCATATGTTGCAAACGCGAAACGAAAATCACAAAAGAGAATCGACGTTTACACGAGGAAAGTCTGAGAGACAAATTCTTGTCTATTCTCTTTTGTGATTTTCGTTTTGCGTTTGCGACATATGACAAATTGTTTACCTCGTCCCTTTTGTTTTAACCCTCTTGCCAACAAACAAGGAAACTTTGCCGAAAAAGATTCCTCGTGGAAACCTTGACTTAACGACTATTTTCTTCTGATGAGAAATGGGAGCTGATGAAAATTATCCGTCGCAAATGTATTTACATACATAATTGAATTTTATTGAGTTGTACGATAATTAACAGCATAATGACAATCGCCCCCAACTTCAAGTTATTATTTGACAGCTGTCAAGCATTGGCAGAAAAACCAAACTTGTGTTCGTTTTGCTTCGCCAGTCGTCGTTTTCATTGAACGGTTAGTCAAAATAAAAAATATAAAAAACGCGATACCACGAAGAAAAAAATTGGGAAAAGCAAAAAAAAGTTAAAAATCGTTTGCTAAACTGCATATGGCGACTAGTCGACAGATCACCATTACAAAATATCGATAAAAAGTGAACGTTCAAGCCTTTATTCAATAAGAAAGAAATATAACCATAAAAAAATATCTAAGATCTTAAGAATTTAAACAAAAACTGCCGAATTAACGGGAAAATCTGAAAACATCGCAATCGAAGTGAAAAAAAAAGATTGCTGCAGGAAACGAAGTGAAAACAAATTCAAGGTAAGTAAAATGGCAGAAAAACGCTGGTCGAAAAATTTGTGGGAGTTCCAATTCAAAATTGTAGCGTACATCAGTGAAAAAGATTTCCTTTTCACATTAAAGTAAATTAGAATGGGCAACGGTGATAATGAGACGGCATCTTCCATGTTGGATGATGAGTAGCTGCAACAGCAGCAAAAACAGCAAAAAATTGGAAATGAAAAAAATAGTAAAAATCATAGCGTACACAAGTAAGAAAAGTTGTCTATGAAAATTTAGGGTTGCGCCTTGCAAGTAGTGATTTTTTACAGAAAAATAGCTGTCGACATGGTTTTTATATTATTTTCTGGACATCAAATCGATCACAGTGTAGCATATACATACATATATATTTACTTCGCAAAGTCGAGTGAACTACACATTTCTGTTAGGTTAATAAACTATGTATGTTGAATAGGTCAAAAAGATAATGGGACGACCGATTTTGTTGACCTTTTTATTTTAATATGATATAACCCTAAATAAGGTCCTATTCAGAAGGATGTAAACGACATTAATGTTGCACAATCATTTTTGTTTACATCCTCTGAACTTTAGATTATAATTTCCGTTTCGAATAACATGTGCAAATATGAAGATCTGTATCAGTGGTTTTTTTTCTTGTATCGGTACTGGTCCGATACACAAAATAGGAGTATTACCAACCCTTGTGCTGATGAACATGTATAATGTACAAGTATCACTGTGATGCTGACTCCAAACAGCAAAATTGAGTAAAATGGTTTTCAAGAAAACCCACCAAGTTGATTAGCCGTTATCAAACCTAGACCTTTCCTGACCCCGAACCACGGGATCAGAAATCTTGCTGTGTCTTGAAATTCGTACAATTTCAATCGTTTACAGGCGAACTTTAAAGTCTGTTAAATAACTTTTAAAATGGATTCGATACCGATTTCGTTCGAGTGTTAAAAAAACTTACAGCACTGGTAGCCCCCTAGAAGATTTTTATTCTGTGAATAAATTTTCGAATTTTAAGCGTTCCCGACGAATTCTAGAACATGAGATTTTATTTCAACATGAACAAGTGTTCAGTGATCATTAAACCTTTGCAGTAAGAAGCTTCAGCTAGCTACATTTCGTATTGAGATAATTTTTTTCCAAGAAAACTGGCAGTCTATACCGTGTGCTCATTGAGAACAGTCGTGTATTTTTTTCCTTCTGCTTCGGTTATTTTTTTTTTTTTTTTTGTACTTCATACCCGTTACTCCTTTTGATAACAAAGCTTTTTTGTTTCTTGTGCTTATAGTGAGAAGTGCTTTATTGTATTTGTGACTAGAACTGTGCCACCATGCCAGCATCCTCCTCAGGAGGAAACTATTATTCTATATTAGATAATGATACATCTGATACACACCAACCACCAAAACGAAAAAAGAATGCCTTTAATTTACAAAACAAAAATGATTTCCCCACTCTAGGTTCAAGACTTTTATTGAACAAAAGCTGCCCAAAATATATTCTAATTAAAAATAAAAATCAAGATACTCCTTTAAGATCATTGAATATATTTTTGGTTTCTAAAGCCCTCGAAAGCATTAGTTCCGAAAAGCCAGAAAAAATATCATTTACTCGGGATGGTGACTTACTAATACTTACAAAAAATGAACTTCAAGCTAGCAAATTCCTAAAAGCTACTCAGTTGTCAAATGTATGTTCTATATCTGTCTCTCTACACCCAACCCTTAATACTGTCAAAGGAGTAGTTTTTGCACCTCCTTTACAAAACTTGAAACCGGAAGAAATTTTGGAAGGTCTTAAAGATCAGAACGTTGTTGACTGCCAAAAAATAACCAAATTTGTCGATGGAAATTCAATAAACACATCCTTGCATATTATTTCATTTAACCTGTATGATATACCAAGCGAGTTAAAAATAGGATTTTTGAACTTCAAAGTAGACCCATATATTCCTTCTCCATTGCAATGCAAAAATTGTTTCAAGCTTGGACATACAAAAAAATTCTGCAAAAATGAACCAAAATGCGAAGTCTGCTCATCCGGAATTCATGATCCAACACCCTGTATAAAAGTAGAGTGCATAAATTGCAAACACAATCATCGCTCCAATAACAAAGACTGCCCTAGTGTGAAAAAGAGAAAAGAAATCCTAAAAATTAAAACAATAAAGAAATGCTCCTATGGAGAAGCAACAACATTAGTAAATGCCGAAACAAATTCCGTTATTCCTATACCAACAGAATCTCTAGAAAATGCAATAGAAATGAGAAATAAAAGACTAAAAAAACCAAACAATGACAACACAACTTCAAACCAAGATTCCAATGAAATATCTACTAAAATACCCACAACATCAAACCTTCAAACCAAAATAACATCAAACCCAACTACAAATACAACTACAAATACAACTCAAATAATTAAACCAATCTCTATCAGCACATCACATTTCTTACCAAATCCTATCACCCAACGTCGAAATGCAATAGATTATTCTTCAAATATTTTTTCGTCAGACAATGAATTTCATTGATTTTACTCCTCGTGATATTTTTCGTATATCACGATTGAGTATTATCGCCTTAATTACATCTTAAGTCTTTTATGGTCCTAAAAATTCTTCAGTGGAATTTGAATGGACTCCATAACAACTTACACGAACTTCAAATCCTGATCAAAGCTCATTCACCTGACATTATAGCACTGCAAGAAATCCGATTAAAATCAAATCAATTTAAAATTAAAAATTACGAATTTACGATGAATAGAAATTTTAATACTACATATGCAAAAGGTGGCACAGCTATACTGGTCAAGAACTCAATTCAGCATACTTTCCTATCTGTACCTGTAAACATGCAGGCAGCAGCGGTAGAAATATCAAGCAACATAAAAATCACTTTAGTTTCAATTTATATACCACCATCAGAACAAATTTCATCTTCTAATCTCAACGCACTTTATAATACTTTTAACACATCAAATATTATTATCATGGGAGATTTCAATGCACATAGCACCCTTTGGGGATCTCCTCTTACCAACTCTAGGGGCAAAATAATCGAAACTTTTTTTCTTCAAACAAATTTTTCAATTTTAAACGACTGTTCTCCAACTCACTTATCTACTCACTCCACTTTCACACATGTAGATCTTTCCCTGGCCTCTTCAAATCTCATCCCCTCTCTAAACTGGACTATAGACTCAAATCTTCATGGCAGTGACCACTACCCAATTTTCATTTGTTTCAATAATTTTTCTCAAAACCACAATAACAGCCCGACAAACAACAAATATCTTTCTCGGTTCAAACTTGAAGAAGCCAATTGGTTGAAATTTCAAAATATTCTCAACAAAAAAATTACAGACACGCATATCTCGGAAAATTTAAATAAAGAAGCCGCATTATTTCATAAACACATAATTTCCGCTGCAAACGAATCCATTCCGCATACATCCATAAATCCAAATTATTCTAGGTGCGTTCACTGGTGGAGTAAAAAACTTTCTAAACTTCGTTCAGATAAGCAAAAACTCTGGCATATTTTTAAAAACAACCTATCTCCGGAAAATAGAATCGCTTATAAAAAAGCCAATGCAATTTTCAAACATGAGGCAAAGCTATCTAAACGAAAATCTTTTCATGAATTTACCGCCGATGTAAATCCACACACTTCAACTAAACTTATGTGGAACAGAGTAAATAGACTTTACGGGAAAAACACACATATCAAAATAAAAAGTATTTCAAATAACGGATCGGTAATCACCGAACCGATGCAAATAGCTAACTTCTTTGCAAATGAATGGTCATCACTGTCTAGCGATGAAAATTTCAGTCCTGAATTTATCTTAAACAAAAACAACGCCACTACACAAATTGATTACGCTCCTTGTGAAACCGCAAAAATAATTGAATCTGAGATAACTTTATTCGAACTAAATACTGCTCTTAAGGGGCCGTTCAAGTATTACGTAACGCAATTTTCGAAGATTTTTGACCCCCCCTCCCCCCTATGTAACGCGCCGTAACGTTTTCCTCTACCCCCCCCCCCCCCCATAAACGTTACGTAACACCCAAGTGACCATATTTACCTAAAAGTCACAATTATGTTGCGAAAAATACCGGAAATACTTGCGTATGTTGTTTATTTTCTTTATTATACCCTACACCGAGGGTATATTCACTTTGTCATTTTGTTTGTAACGCATAGAAGATGGCGGTGGTAGGTATGAAAAAGTATATAGATATATTCTTGATCAGCGTCACCACCTGAGTTGATTTAGCTATGGCCGTCTGTCTGTCTGTTCAAATCAGGTTTACGGAAAGAAAGCTAATTGAATGAAATTAGCACACTCAAGTCAGACCTTCTTGCAGGCATCTTGCTATTGAAAACGGACGTAATCGGTTCATGGACACGCCTACCGCCCATACTCTATGTATATTTGCACAATCTCATTTTGAAAAAAATGCAGCGATTTTGATGAAACTTGGTGATTAGGTGTACATTTGAACTAAATTAAAATTAGGCTAGGTTTCAAGTTTCCAAAGTTTCACGTGGCACGGTCCTAAATTTTAACCTCTATACCACCATATCTCGTGAATCGTGCAAGATATTGTGATGAAATTTCTTTATTTTTTCGACTTTTTCATCGATTTTAAATTGTTTAGACTTTTTCAACCTCTCTCAACATTAACATTTTGCATATATTTACGACTTTTTCAACAGTTTTCAACCTCTTAAACATTTCACACTTTTTTCGAATTATTTAACCTCTTCAACGTCTTTTTTTACTGAAATATATGTACCTACTTTGAGTGCAGTTTCGGCCTGACTGAAGATAACACCTTAACTTGTTCATATTGTTATTTAATAAAAATCACACATAATGTAATAAACATTTGCTTAAGCTTAAAATATGTTAAAATGGCGAAAAATGAGACGAACATATTTTATTAAAATGATAAAAGTTGATGGGATCTAGAACAGTTACAGCAATAAATGAGAAAAATAGGAAATCTTTCCACGCTTACATCTCTGGTTACCAATCTCGAAGATGATAGTTTTAGGACATTCTGCTTGATAAGTGATTTAACTTAACATATCATTTATTGCAGTAAATTATCTAGATCCCATCAACTTTTATCATTATAATAAAATTTTTGGCTGTAGCTATTTAATAAGCATACACATAAAGAAAACGTTTCATTATACACACCTCATTTCAAATCACCACCCGCTAAAGTAGTTTCACTTCTAAAACAATGTTACGTAACGCGTTGTTCGAACCCCCCCCCCCTCCCCTGTAACGCATCGTAACGTTTCACAAGACCCCCCCTCCCCCCTAATTGCGTTACGTAATACTTGAACGGCCCCTAAGGTTGTAAAAGGAAAATCACCAGGTTTTGACAAAATTAGCTATCCCATGCTTAAAAATCTCCCCTATACAGCAAAGTCCCAGCTTTTGCAAATTTATAACCAAATTTTTCAATCTGGCATTATTCCGCAGGAATGGAAAATAGCAACAGTAATCCCTCTGCCTAAACCAAATAAGCCAAAAAACCTTTTTGAAGGATACAGGCCGGTATCACTGCTGTCTTGTTGTAGCAAAATTCTAGAAAAAATCGTAGCTAAGCGGCTGTCCTGGTTTCTTCAAACAAACCATATCATTTCAAGCAATCAAGTAGCTTTCAAAAGTAACAAAGGAGCTATCGATGCGTTATTATTTCTAGATTACAAAATTGCAAATGCGCTGTCAACAAAAAATCATATTTCCATTATATCTATCGATTTCGAAAAAGCTTTCGATAGAATTGGCACACATGGCATTATCGACCAGTTATGTGAATGGAAAGTAGGACAAAAAATTTTGAATTTTGTGTTTTCCTTTCTAAAAAACAGAAAAATTAGAGTTCGAATCAACTCGTCACATTCTGAAACGAAACCACTGCATAATGGCATTCCACAAGGATACCCCTTATCGGTGGTTTTGTTCAAAATTGCATACGAAAAACTAAATATAATAATTTTACGACATAAATTTTTTACTCATTGTATATACGCCGATGACTTGTATCTAACTACTATTTATAAAGACATAATAACATTACAAAATAAATTAAATGAGTTATTCTTAGATTTAACTCCTTGGTCCAACAAAACAGGAGCTAAAATATCTTTTGAAAAATGTAAAACTTTGCATATATGTAGGAAAAAGAAATGTATACTAACAAGTTTAAATATAAATTCAAATGTAATAGAAAATGTAATTGAAATAAGAATTTTGGGAATTATTTTTAGTAAAAACTATAAATGGACCTCACATTTAATATATATCAAAAAATCACTTACAAATAGACTTAATTTAATAAAATGCTTGTCTAGTTTTCATAGCAACGCACATCCTAACACAATAACCAACCTCACAAAAGCACTTATATTATCAAAAATAGACTATGGTTTGCCAATATATGGCCACACTGCAAAATCAAACTTAAGAAAAATTAAAACAATATACCACGCTGCTGCCCGTTATAGTATAGGTGCTTTTCGTTCAACACCAATCACGAACATACTAATTGAAACAGGATTACCAACAATTGAGCACAGGATTGTAACTACTACAGCTGGACTGATACCAAAATTATTATTGCCCGCTGAAAAACATATTATCAACAAAGTAGAAAAAATCAATATCCAAAGAATACCAAAATTTCCATCTACCTTCTACCGCATTGTCAAATTCGCTGATGAAATGGGCCTTGGTCTAAAACCACACTTCACATACTATCCTCGTAAGCCACCATGGACTTTCGATGAAAACAGCACCGTGAAAACTTTAATGCACCTGCCAAAAAAATCAACTTGCTCAAGTACTTACCTAAGTTATTTCAATCAAACAGCGGAAAAATTCAAAAATTGGAGCTTTTTCTTTACGGACGGATCTAAAACAGATTCCGGAACAGCTTATTCAGTAGTTAACAATAATTATCAAATTGTAAGACTTGCACAATTAAACGAACGCAGCTCAGTTTTCACGGCAGAATCAGAAGCAATTCTATACGCATCAAACCTCTGTAAATCGCAAAGAGGTAAATTTTTAATCTGCACAGACTCGCTATCTGCAATTAAAGCTGTAGAGAATTCACTTCATCAACGCGAAACCATAAGAAAAATTCGTAACAACCTAATCGAATCAAAAAATAAAATTAAACTTATGTGGATACCCAGTCATATAGGTATAAGAGGAAATGACATAGCAGATGCAGCTGCCAAATATGCCTCACTTGCTCCAGTTATTAGACAAGACACATGCAACAGAACCGATTTGAAAAGAAATATAAAGTCATTTTTAGCCGATATAGAAAGACAACAATGGACAGCCTACTGCCACTATTACAAACGAATCAATCTGACAGGAAAAGCTCCTATTTTTCCACCCGATTTAAAGAGAACGCACATTCAAAAATATTCAAGACTTCGAATGGGTCATACGTTTTTAACACACCAACACCTAATGGACAATACTTCTCCAACATTGTGTCCGCTTTGCAATAACGATACAATATCCATAATACATTTAATAGAAAACTGCAACATTTTAGAATCGCACCAAAGAAATAATAACAACAGCACAATAGCACTTCTTCAAACCGTCACCAAAGAAAACATCATCAAAATAATAAATACTTTAAAAAACCTTAATATTTACTTCAAAATCTAATTTCTTATTTCATTATGCAATCTGGCCGAAGACCCTAGTCGTCAGTGCCTTATCTTAAGTTTATTTTGTAATTTTAATTGTAAAATAAATATTTAATAATAATAATAATAATAATCCAAGAAAACTGGTGCTTCGCTCAACTATTATAAAATGAAATGATTTCAAATGAATTTACAGTCAGTTATACGTAGCAGCGATCAAATTCATAAAAAGTAACAAATTAATTCAATGCTTTAATTTAACAAACTTCATATAATAATAACATCATAGGTAAAACAAAAAATTGGACATAGAGACATATGTTACGATTCTTCAAATCTCTTCGGTATATTTTTGGTTGATGCCACGTCAGCACTCAAATTAAGTTCTCTATTTAAACATGCAAACATATAAGAAAGCTAACTTTTAATCCAATGCAAATTTACATTTGAATTTCACCCTAAATGTCTTCCTAAAATGTTTTCTCTTCAATTCTGATTGCATTTTTTCTATTTAAGGGTAAATTGTCCATAACTGAAAACACTCCGATTGTTTTTGAATTCAATGTTGGATCGAGCTTTCTTTTTATCAACAGAACTTGAACTTAGCGCTCAAAAAACCTTTGGGTACCGAATTGGTTACTGAATTTGCACAACTTGCGTTATTTTCAAATTGTTTACAACAATTTTCAAATGCCGTTATATTTTCTAATTATTTTTAGCAATATTTTCAAACAATACATACAATGTCATACACTATTTCTATTAGAAATTAAAATAACGGACGACCAGTTAGCTTTTATTCCAAATGCAATTAATTACATAATTTTATTTTTCTGCAAAAACAAAAACTAATTAATGAAACAAACGAACAGATGGACGCTGACTAGAAAGGTAAATGATTTGACGGACAACGACACGACGTATTTTATTTTTGCAAAATTGTTTTTGTTTGCTTATATTCTTTTTAATAGTAGGTATTTTTTTTAATCAACAAAGAAATGCAATTCGATGAACTTTATTATGTCTTTGCATTACTTTTAATTACTTAAATTTTTAAAATCAAAAAAAAACCCCAACTAAGTATAAAAAGCAAAAATACCAAATCGAAAAACACAATCATCATCATCGTCGTTTACATACATTTAGTACATGAGCGAAACCTGAAGAAGGAAGTAGAGTCAATAATTGGGACCTAAACCATCTGCTTTATTTCATTTATAATAATGAGCCAGCCACAAGTGGCCTAACCATTGTTAAAATACAGTACATGGCAAAGTCTGTTAATTTTTGTATTATTCATAAGAAATTTTGTAATTAAATTACATTTGAATTCGTTCAGCCGAAATATTAAAAATTGATAAATACTGCAAAATCTTACAGATTTATTGCCTTTTCGGGAGTTCTCTACTTAGACCGCTGTATTTTATTTTCTATATATTAATGATATTAACCCTTAGCGGCACCATAAGATCGTGAACGACCCCACGGAAATTTTGAAATCATTTTTTGAACTAATAAATACCCAAGTTTAGCCTTTTGTAGCACAAACAAATTCATTAAATTTCATAAAGTAGTCATCTCAACACTCATTCACAGTTATGAAGCCTGGAATTGAAAATTCGCGGGTCGTGAAAGACCCCAATGTGCCGGATTGTTACAAAAATGAATTGGTGCCGCTAAGGGTTAAAAGTTGTCTTCTGAATTCTAAATTTCTGCTTTATAATCAACTTTGAGAGCAAAAGTACAACTTTTTGAACTTTCTTGATCTCTTGATATCACAGAGGTTATCAAATACTATAAAAATATCACATATACATATGCCGATTCACTTTCGCATTCTCCAAGCGCATTAGGTTCTGCTTGCATGCTTTTTCTTTCTTACAAAAATTTGATAGTTGAAGATCAAGAAAGATATGAAATCGCAGCTTTATGCTGATGATCAAAAGTTTTTCAGTCAAATTTGGAGTACAATAAAGTTTTTATGCAAAACCATTCCATTAGGCTGAAAAATCCCGAAATCTTTCACTAAACTTGCATTGCGTTAATTGAACATTGTTGCTTCATTACCCTCATATTATTCGCGATACTTGCTTCTGGTGATCTGCGTAAACATTTTTTTTTTTAGGTGCCCAAATTGTGTGGTACTGAATTATTTAGATGTATGGTACTATTTTACACTCTGTAAATTTTTTTTCACGGTTAGCATTTTTTGACAATGTAGGTACGTTCTTTTGGCTTTTCAGTTTTATGGAGTCAATTTTCATGAAATTTAAAAAAAAAAATATCGTGAACTTTTTTTATTAAAAGTATAGTTTTACAATTTGGTTTTATTAAATTTTTTATTTTATAAATAGCCATGGAAAGCCCTTGCGAGTCGGAAAGTTCACTTGATGGTGGTACTATGCTGCCACCCAGTCCAGTATCACGAGAGCAACTGCAGAAACGCATCGAAAGCTTAACGCAGCAGAATAAGTTTGTTGTTTGGAATAAAAAAAATCAAAATTTTTAACATTTTCTTCTTAATAATTGTAGAGTACTCAAAGCTGAGCTGGACACATTTAAAATAAAATGTAAAGTAGTACAAGAGGAAAATCGCACGCTTAAACAGGCTTCTGTAATTATAGTAAGTTTATTGTTCCAACTTTCTATTTCATTGTATAATATGTTAATTTTTTCAACAGCAAGCTAAAGCTGAACAAGAAGAGGAATATATTTCCAACACTCTGTTGAAAAAAATTCAAGCATTAAAAAAAGAGAAGGAAACACTTGCACATCACTATGAACGTGAGGAAGAATGTTTAACAAACGATTTGTCGCGAAAATTAGATCAGGTATCTATATCAATCAAATGATTACATTTTGGTTATAAACAAGAACTTATTTAATCAACTTGTTATAATGCTAATAGCTGCGTCAAGAGAAATGTAAACTAGAGCAAACACTTGAACAGGAGCAGGAATGTCTGGTCAATAAATTGATGCGTAAAATTGAAAAACTTCAAGCTGAAACAGACAACAAACAAACTAATTTGGAGCAATTGCGTCGTGAAATGGTTGAACTTGAAAATACGCTTGAACAGGAGCAGGAGGCGCTTGTGAATAAATTGTGGAAACGCATGGATAAGTTGGAGACTGAAAAACGTTCATTACAAATTAAACTAGATCAGCCTGTATCTGATCCCACTACGCCACGTGACATAAATAACGCCAATGGCGACACTGCCAGCAATCTTAGCGCTCATATACAGACGCTTCGTTCTGAAGTACTTCGGTTGCGTGCAAACCTTGCAGCAGCCCAAAAAGAAACAACGAAAAAAATGCAACAGTTTGCGCAGGAGGAAAAGAGTATTCGTGAAGAAAATGTACGCCTGCAGCGTAAACTAAAACTTGAGGTTGAGCGACGCGAAGCGTTGTGTCGTCATTTGTCTGAATCGGAGTCCTCATTGGAAATGGATGAGGAACGTTTCTACAATGAGAATTTATTAGGTAGTGGTGCCTCCGCTGTTAACGTTCAACGCCAGCGTACCATTAGCAGTCCAGTCTCACATAGTCCATCGAACAGTCGTCCGCTAAGTCCAGGCACAGCTCAACAGAATCGCTGCTATGCATGCGGGCAAATAGTAGTAAGTATTTTTAACACGAAACTGAATTAGTTTGTTGAAATTTTATTTTTCTCCTATGTGTAAAAAAATGAATTTTCAGAATCGCAGAGCCAGCGAACGTTTTATAAAACCAGCACTGCCCACACCAATGCTGGGCTTAAACACATCAGCTCCTAATGTGCTCACAAGTGGTAACCCATTATTAACAACTGGTGCTTCCGGCACAGGTGTTATATCTTGTGGAGCAGGCTTGTTCTCCGGACCAGGAAGTGGATACCTATCGAACATAAATAACGAACGTCTAAGCCTAGGTGGTGGTAGTAGTGGAATAACAGCTTCGATGTTGCCATCTAATTCGAGCACTACATCGTCTCTAAATGCAGCTGGTATCGGTGTGGCATCCAATCCAATCAATATAAGTTCAAATAATTCGTCCAGCAGCTCAAGCAGCATCATGAACACTAGTAACTCATCATTATCGGCATTTACGCCAACAAATAATAGCTCTAACTCTACTTCTTTTGCACAACCAGCTAGTCCAATGGACACCTCCGTATATAAGGAATAATGCGGTATACGCAGATATTTGTTTAAAAGAATGTCGAATGACTGCGATGAAACCAAGTGATGGAATATGACGTTTGCATTCGGTTAATTAAAATGAACTGTTTGTTTACTTTGGATGGTTTCTATTTATGGAATTGATTGCTTATTTATATTTCGTTATTTTATTTCAAAAAAATATTTGAATATGGATTCAAATCTATAGCATAAAGTTTGAACATTTACTTAAAATGAAGAAAAAATACGATTTTAATCAAAACATCAACTGTTGCTAATTCAAAGTACTTTGTAAGCTTAACCTGCCAGTGCTGAACATTGAAATGGTTTTAAATAATTTTTCTCTCCCAGTTAAAAACTAAAACATGCTGCATTATTTCACATGCATCGCTATGTGGAATTGTTTGGATCTAACAATAGCTATACTTAAGTATACATCCTAACATGTGAATGTTTTCAATTTATTTTTATATTTCGTAGCTGCTTTTGAGTTTCTATTAAATAATATTACACTAAAAAATTAAAAATAAAAAACTATGTCGCTATAAAAAATATTACAAATACATTTATCGGTTGCTAGAGGTTTACCGCAAACGAAGTTCTTTCTATATAATTATTAAAATAAAATTTCAATTATTAAGTATGAAAAGGATTTTTTTTTATAAAATATATGCCGTAAAATTAGGTGTAGACAATCGGTAAATGTATTACACTATTTTGGATTTTCTTAATAATTTTATTACTCTAAACAACGTGTTTTGTTTTATGTATCACGTCAGGATTTTGAATTACCCTTGCTTGAAAGTGAATCAGAAAATTGTTCAGTTCATGTTTATCATTAGGTACTTCCTGAGTCTGAAAATCTCGCTTGAATAGAAGATCTCCAATTCTCTATGTCCAACAAAGAGAGAACAACAAGTTATGAAGTCATTCATTCATCGAGGGTGCGCCGATCACAGTTTGAAAATTGTTATTCCAGCAATCGATAGGAAAATGCGATAACCATTACCAGTAGCGGCCTTGCACCCCTAGATAGATGTTTTGTCACAAAATATTTTTTTGCACCAACCGGAAGTTTGAAAACATTTTTCATATCTATAAGTCGATAGGGAAAATCCAAAAATAGACTTTGAACATCACTATGCGGAATGCCGCATTTTATGTCCAAAGTTCAGAAACGATACACAAGTTTTATGCCAATTTTCTGGATAAAAAAAAAGTTTAAACAATCAATTTTAAAAGGTGAGCTACGGATCTTTTTTTGACAGCATTTCTAACAGTGGCGTCAATTGGGTAGGGCTAGGGGGGCATTGGCCCCACCCCAAGGATCTGATATTGTTCTTAATTGATTTCTATTGTCTAAAATCAATTCTCGACCTTTATGCATCGTTTGGTGAAATTTTATTTTTTTTTCGAAAATTATCGTAAAACTGGCAGATACCGATAATGTCTAAAATCTATTTTTCTTTTTTTCAAAGAAATGGGTTGAAAACACCTTTTCCGGGATTTAGGTCCTTCTGAATTGATATCTGAAACCCATTTTGACGTTTCTGCATTGAGTGCATAAATCTGGAATTGGTATGAATTAAGATATTAATTTTTCAGTAAATTTTTGAAAAGTTTTTTTTTTTTTTTAAATATGAATGTTTGACACTCATTTATCACATTAATACATTAAATATGTAATGAAAAAATAAAATACATATGAATTTCTTATGTAAAAGACTGAAAAGAGTCAAAGGTTACTTAGTTATCCAAAAAATTCAAATATTGTTGATTTTTTCAGAAGTGTTACGTCAATGTGCTATATGAAATTCAGGCGCAATATCGTTAATAAAATCGCTATTATTGGACATATGATTCAAAAATTTTGTAAGGTCATGTAGTTTAGTCAAATGCATCAGACTCAATCAAAAACTCTATTTTGAATTTTTTTGTTGTAGATATGTATGTACAGGGTGTTTTTTTTAGAGGTATAGAGCTTCGAATTGAAATAAGACACAAGAAAATCGTTTTAATGTCCATCAATTTGGCTTTATTGGAAGGATAATTTTATGCCATTAATGTTTAAATATGATTTCGGGCATGTGGCCGCCGCGGCTGGCTCGAATAAAGCCAATTCTACAGGTCCAATTTTGAACCACTTTTTCGAGCATATGGGGCCGTATGTCGGCAATAACGCCACGAATGTTGGCTTCCAAGTCTCCTAACGTTTCTGGTTTATTGGCGTAGACGAGCGACTTCACATATCCCCAAAGAAAATAATCCAATGGTGTCAAATCACACGATCTTGGTGGCCAATTGACAGGTCCATTCCGCGAAATTATGCGCTCATCGAATGTTTCCTTCAATAAATTGATTGTGACGTGCGCTGTGTGGCATGTAGCGCCGTCTTGGAACCACAACTCATCCACATTCATGCCATCCAATTCGGGAACAAAATAGTCGGTTATCATGGCTCTATACCGGTCTCCATTAACGGTAACTGACTCTCCAGCATTATTTCGGAAGAAGTATGGCCCAATGACTCCACCAGCCCATAGAGCACACCAAACAGTCAGTTTTTGTGGATGTAATGGCGTCTCAAGGGTCTCATGTGGATTCTCTTCACTCCAAATGCGGCAATTTTGCTTGTTGACGTAGCCATTCAACCAAAAATGAGCCTCATCACTGAACAAAATTTTGCGATGAAAATCAGCATCGAGATCAATCTCATTTTCGGCTCATACACCAAAATCACGACGCATTGCATGGTCTCGCGGCTTTAATTCTTGCACAAGCTGGATCTTGTAAGATCGCAAGCCAAGATCTTTGCGCAAAATCTTCCATAAAGTTGATGGACAAAGCTCCAATTGCTGTGCACGGTGGCGAATCGATTCATTCCTCTTTAACATTTTACTCTACAGCGGCAATTGTTTCTTCGGTGCGCACTGTTCGACGTCTCTGCGGATGCGTATTATCACATAGAGTAAACGTAGTGCGACAACGACCCATGGTTAACCGAATTAATTGCTCTGATGGACGATTATGTCGACCATAAAATGGACGGAGCTTGCGGTAAACTTCGCGAACTGAACCATTATTTTCGAAATAAATTTGCACGATTTGCAAGCGTTGTTCTTTTGTCAACCTGTTCATGATGAAATGGCAAACCAAACTGAACATAAATGACATTAGAGTTGCCAGATTTGACCATAAAATGCCAGTTTTATCTCTATTAGAAAAACAAACCTCTAAAAAAAACACCCTTTATATCTCAAACAAGAAATAAATAACATAAATAACACTTTATATTAGAGTACTTTATTAATAAATACTGAAAACACAACTTTCATATTTTAAAAATTCAATTTTAGAATTTAAAGTTTTCAAAAATTTTTATTCTAAAAATTTGTTACAACGGTAAGGTGTCAACTATCATTCTGTTAACATTACATCAAAGTCACCACATACTTCTCAATTCTGCCAAAATTGCCGTACTTGGTGGAATCGAGATTTGAATGCTGGCATCAAGTTTTTATGTTTGGGCGAATGCCAAATTAATAATGAAATGAAACATTAAAATTTTATAAATTAGTTTCACTAAGCCTGTGTATTGTGTATACTATACGGGTATTGTTACCGACTGTGATGTTTTTTTTTAGAAAAGTATGCCTTGTAATTTTTATAGTGGATTTCTATTTATTTTTCGTTCTGGTATATTGGTTGGTTCCTCTGTTTCCTCAGATTTCAAAAGCATCATTTTATTTTTGTAGTACTTATTAACCTCTTTAAGCACCTCAGAAGGTTCCAGTTCCAATTTATTTCCTTTCATATGAAGTTCTAACTTTGGTGTCTGCTGTATGACTTTTGATCCTACAATAATAACCATCGGATATCCCATTCTAAAAAAAATAATGTCTGTCTTAAAATTTTTACAAACTAAGGGCAGCTTTCTTTCTTGACGTTATTTTTATAAAAAAATTGCTAAGCAAGGAAAAATCATAGGTTGAACTTGAACCGTTTGGTAAAACATTTTAAAGTTGTAACTGAATGTAATAACTCAACTTCCATATGAAATTTCTGTATTCCTATAACAATACTTACCTTTTTGCATCCATAAGTCGTTTTCCTATCGTCAGATCTTTGCGATCATCATGTAAAACATCATCTGCATTCATTACTCCGCCTAAGGAATTACATAATTCTACCTCAATTTTATCGCCTAACTGTTGCTCTTTGCTGCCCTCTTTTGGCCCAATAACACAAATATCAAATGGTGTTAAAAGCGCTGGCCAACGCAACTCGTTTTCAGACGAAAGCACTTCTAATGCAGCAGCTACCAATCTAGTTATGCCAATACCATAACAACCCATTATGAGATGTGCTGGTTTCCCATTTGTTTGTAGATACGTTGCACCTAAAGGTTTTGAGTATTTATCGCCCAACAAGAAAGTGTGACCAATTTCAATACCACGCACTTCATTTAACGTTGTTGCTGAATTGCATTGTGGACAATTGTTTTGGTCTCCTGACACTTCTAAATTTGCAGCATAGTCACAGGCATTGCAAGTAAGTATTCTATCTTCACCAGTGGGTGATATAAAATGATATTCATGTGAAGTGCTACCTCCCATCATGCCAGCATCTGCTTTCACTAAAAAAGAACTAATTTTTTATGAAACGATTTAAACAATTCACTTTCAATTAATAACCTTTCACAAAAGGGACTTGCAGCTTATGAAATACCGCAGAATAAGCCTGATTGACATGTTCATACGTTATATTTGCAGTGGCAAGTGTTTGATCAAAAGTATACATATCTTTCATTAGAAATTCTTTTGCACGCAATAAGCCAAAACGCGCTTTTAACTCGTCGCGAAACTTGGGACCTATCTTAAAATACAAAAAGAATAAAATTATGCATTTACTCTTAGCACATGTTAAGGCATTTACCTGATACAGTCTTAGTGGCAATTGTCTGTAGGATATTGGTGCTGCTGCTGCCAGCATTGATGTAATGGCTTCTTCATGTGTCTATTGTAAATAAAGATAGTAAAACAACAAAGATTCAAAAATTTTTAAGGTCAACATTTTTGGGACAAAGTAAATAAAAGTTATGTTCTGACTGGGCGATAGCAATAGGTTTACCTACATCATCGAGTACCGGGATGAAATGAACAAATTTTTAACTTTTATCACTTACAAAAAAATTCTCTACATAAATATTTCAGCATAAGTTTACTTTAGCTCCCATTCGCCAATTTTAATTTAACCAAACTTTGCATATGGTTTTCAATTCTAAGAATAAATATGCTATCATAAAGTGTGAATCGGAAGTTGTGTTTATAGCTTTTTTAAAAACTATAAGTTGGGAACCCCTGAATAGATATTAAAAATTCGGTGTCATAAGAAAGATAATTTAATTATCTACAATAGTAAGCAAATCTTTGAAATTTAACCTGTGGTTTTAGAAATATGACGATTTTTCTGAAATTTTTTCGATTTTTATTTTAAAATCCGTCTTTCCAGAAGTACTTTTAGCCCCCTACTACCCCTGAGAAAAAAATTGGGCAATGGGAGCTAAAGTAAACCTGTTTTAATATTTCATTCATTACTCACCGGACTCAATAGATGTTCTTTGCCATGACGATCGCGCACTATAAAGAATTCTGTAATGTCGCCATCTAACCGACCGGTCTTCTTCCAGAGTGCTTTCGACGTTAGCACTGGTAACGACAGCCGTTGTCCATCAACGGCACGCATGTGTCGATTAACCAAATCGATGCATTTGTCCAGCGCACGTTGTGCTATAGGCAGAACTTGGAACGTGCCATTGTTTGCTGATTTAATGAGACCTAACTCGGTCATAAGCTATAACAGTTGATTTCATCAAGAAAAGTTTTCATTGAGCAATTGCAACACATACCTTTTGACTGCGTGATATCGATTCCACATTTTTTGTAACCACCGCATTTTTTGGTGTGACTAGCATAGGCCAAAATAATTTTGAAGTTTTATTCATAATTTAAATAGAAGCGAAGTGATTATTGCAAAATTCAAGAATATTTGTAAACAACAGCTGGGGGAAATGGTAACGATCAGAAGATGTAATAAAAACATGAACTGTTTTGAA
The DNA here is from genome assembly GCA_949775025.1 of Tricholauxania praeusta. Classification (NCBI taxonomy): domain Eukaryota; kingdom Metazoa; phylum Arthropoda; class Insecta; order Diptera; family Lauxaniidae; genus Tricholauxania; species Tricholauxania praeusta. The sequence goes on along the minus strand of OX459028.1, from coordinate 7,173,929 downwards.
ATACATGGTCACATTTGCTTAGCACCTTTTTTTTCTGCAAACTTGGCATAAATTACAGAAATGGGGAATTAATTATGGAGCAGCAAGAAACTAAAACACTGCACTTTAGAAGGACAGGAAATAGAAACAAAAATTTAGTAATGGCATTTCTTAGCTGACAACATGATTGAATTATATAGGTTGTTGCTTTTTTCAAAATTAGGTTCAAAGTCAACATCAGCTGATCGACCAAAACACCTTTTTCTACAGTTTGTCAAAGTGTATCAGGTTTTTTTGTTTTGTTTTGGCTATCTATTTTGGCATTCGGTTATTCATGACGTCTAACACTGTCAGAGATGAGTTTGAGTAAGTTTGACAACTTGCAACAACCTTATTATAATTACAAAGTTGCCAGTCTAATATAATTCAAGTTTTCATATGAATAAAAATAAATCGAAAATGTTTTGGCCATATACATATGAATAAATTTTAGCTCTTTAATAATAATAGATAATTTTTTCAGTGAAGCGTTCTAAAATTGTTGTTCTATGCGGGTGACACACCTACTAATAGGCGGAGAGCCGGCTGTAGAAAAGTCGAGTGTATAAGATTACACCATGGGACCTATGCCAAGTGATAGAGCTCAATGGGCCTAAATAGAATATCTAGGGTTGCCTTGCCAAAGCATGTCCCGATGGTCGAAAAAAACCCATTTTTTGCGCCAATTTTTCTTAATAAAAAGTGTATAAGATTACAGCATGAAATCGGTGTCAAATGATAGAGCTCGATAAGCCCAAACAGAATATATAGGGTTGCCTTGCCAAAGCGTGTCCTAAACTAGGGTTGCCACCCGTTTTTTACGTAAATTTTTCTTAATAAAAAGTGTATAAGTTTACAGCATGAAATTGGTGTCAAATGATAGAGCTCGATGAGCCTAAATAGAATATATAGTTGCCTTGTCGAATTCTGCCCTAAACATGGGTTGCCACTCATTTAAAAAAAATTGGACCAAAAAACGTGAGGCAACCCTAGTTTAGGACACGCTTTGGCAAGGCAACCCTATATATTCTGTTTGGGCTCATCGAGCTCTATCATTTGACACCAATTTCATGCTGTAATCTTATACACTTTTTATTAAGAAAATTTGGCGCAAAAAACGCGAGGCAACCCTAGTTTAGGACACGCTTTGGCAAGGCAACCCTATATATTCTGCTTAGGCTCATCAAGCTCTATCATTTGACACCCATTTCATGCTGTAGTCTTATACACTTTTTATTAAGAAAAATCGCCGCAAAAAACGGGTTTTTTTCCGGGTAGGGTATAAATACAATCGAATATTTTTTGATGAAGAATTATAAAAAAATTATTTTGTAAGAATCTGAAAATTAAATTTTAAATAAAAAGAATAACCCACATATTCTTCAAAAAAAAAAGACATAATAATCAGCCATACAATTGAAACGTTTGATTTATTTGCTTAATTGTGTTGAATAAAATAGCTTCTCTTTCGACCTATAAACATTTGTGTATATAAAATAATAATCATTTTAGTCGATTTAAGACGGAATCAAGCTAAAACTACTAGATTGCTCAGAGTTTGTCGAACTAGTAATTTTTGCCAAAAGATTCTTATATTGAATGTCTGATTTTATAACTAGTAATACTAAATTATTATTTTTGGTTTTGACTCATAATTTAACAAAAGCGAAAGCGACAAAAAATCCGTTACCATCTAGAGTAAGATTGTGGCTCTTGAATGTTCATTTCATTATTAGCTGGAGTTGAATGAGCATTACGTTGTGGATGTATCGCATAATCAGGTTCAGGAACTTCGGGGTACATATTCTTTTTGGGTGGCGGTGGTGGTGCCATTTGCGATTGTACACGACGTTGCGGTGGCGGCGGAGGGTTAGACAACATGCTGGTGTAAGACCACGGCAATTGACTGCGCAACTCATCGTTTACTCGTTGTGGGGGTTGCTGCGAATACTGACTTCCTTCTTGAACCGAATATCGACTATTTAGGGGAGAAATAACTGAAAGTTCCGGGGATGTAGCAAGTGGTGTTTCTGTAGGTGTCGCTTGAGCGGGATAATCTAATTTATCTGGATGAGTGTCAGCATTTCGATATGTTGGAAATTCATTTATAGTACCATCTTGTCTGTTTGGTGAGGCCGAATGGGGATCACTTGTACTGGGTGATGGATCATATAGCACCTCAACTGGTGCTTTTAGTGGTTCAAAAGTGCGTCGATCTCCTCTTTGTTGTTGTTGTTGTTGCTGCTGTTGTTGGTAGGAGTTTTGACGATCCACTGGCATTATAGCAGCTTGAATAATAAGTGGTTTTGGTTTAATTTGCGGTGGATACTGTTCCACATACTGTTGTTGTTGCAGTACTTGTTGCTGTTGAATTGGTTGTTGGTGTTGTTGGTTTGATGTATTTGGTTCGATGGCGCGTTGAGTGTTTTCAACATTTTGAGTGGCAATTGGAGCGACATGTTTTCTTTTGTCGGTTTTTGCCTGTAATAAAAAACATTTGCATTTAAATGACTTTGTGTTCTATTCTATTCATACTTACGTTCTTAGCCAAAGTATTTGAAATAGATAAACAAAAACCAGTGCCAAATATATTTAACAACCATATTAACACCAGACGCGAACTTATGCAAGTCATAACAACAGCGGGTGTTACAAAGTAGGCGTCGAAAGTGGAAAGCACGTTCATGGCTTGATCGTTAACCGTAACTCCAGTATACTCAAATGCTGAGGTAGCAGACTAAAGTAAAAAATTATATCGTTTTGAAAATATTGGTATTTCATTCCTTACGGTGGTATGAACAATGTCATGTATATGATATCCAGTAGCAACGGCATCTAAGACAGAACCAGCCATTACCGCTAAGAACCAAGGCCAATAACAAACGGCTGATAATGTCGAGGTGACAGTACAACAAATTGTAGCTGAGAATAATTAATAAAACGATATAAATAATAAACGATTAAAAAAATTTAAGAATTGTAAAGTGAAAATTTTCCATTTAAAATGACCATACATTTCGTTTCAACATTTCTGAACACATTTTACACAAGCCACATATTTGATTCAAAAATACTGTTAAAGTTTAATTTTTCAAAAATAAAATTTACGATTTTTGGGATTGTGTGTGTTCTGAAATTTGCGATTGAAACAGTTATTTCAAATTTAAATTTTTTGGACACCGACATATTTTTTATCATCAAACTTACCAATAACTAAAAAAGACGTTATAACCCATACCACACTAATAACAATGTATACTATCAAGAAAATATATTCGCGATTAGTAATTTCTTCTGATTTGTCGAAGTCTATTTCTAATGGGTAGTCGTCCACTTGAGTCATTTCAGTTATGCTAATGGTAGGATTGCCACAATCTCTATCTGAAATTTTTAAAATAGAAATTTATTTACATATCTACAATACAATAATATATCTGGCGCGAATTTATCTGTACAACAATAAAGTTATAGTTATTTGTTTTAATATACAATGAAAAGCTTCTGCAACAGCTGCGCAATTCTTTCAAAACAAAATGAGCACAAGAGTAAGACGGTAAGAATAGTTTCATATGTTTAGCAAGGGCCATCAAGAGTCTAAATACTATTCTTTAATAAAATGGCACTGTTTCCAGTAAAACATTTCAGAATTTCTATGAACTTCTCCGGTATCATGGTAAAAGCAGAAAGAGCGCTGGTTCCGGCTCAAGCAATAAGTGTTCTTTCTGTTATTATCTTTACTAAGCAATTTTGGTAGCTAGTTTTTTTTTTGAACTTTTGATTCAATTTAATTTTATAAAAAAAAACGTGTGAAAATACTTCATTCTCTAGTAGACGCCCGACGGCCTGAAATTTGGAGTCATTAAGAATACTACAATATTGTTAATATTATTTCTCTGCATGAACTTTTTTTCCATTTGAAAAAATTAATATGGCGGACCTAATAGGGTAGCCCAAAGGGAATAACTACAGAAAAAAAAAAAAAAATTAGTTTAGCAATTAACTCACATACAATTATAATGATTTAAGCCTAATTTTTGTGAGAGTGTTGTTTGATTAAGACGTGCATACAGAGTGAAACAAAAATCGAAAGCTTTAAAATTATGGACAACATATTTTTTGAAGCGCTACTATTTACCCACTACAATATATATTTTTAAGTTGACTATATTTTTTAAAGTTTTCAACTTTTATCTCTCAAATAGTACCTAACTTTTTAATTCGTTATAATTGTTACCAAAGTTATGGTTATCTGTAACATATGTACTTCCAACGTTATTAATGTAATTTTGTGTTACGTGGCGTATGAGTGACATTTATAGTGGCTCCAAATTTTTTTTCGCCGGGGAGGAGGGTCTAATTTACTTTTCGGAATGAACCGTAAACAGTAGAAGGCAATATGTCTGAATGACTTTTTTTTGTGTTCAATATGTAACTTATTTTATATTTGTATTAATTTTTACGACGTTAGTATAATTAACTTTTTATATTGACCAGAACATTTTTTTATCTACTATACTTAAGCGAGCTAAAATTGTGTGTAAATATATGAATATATACATATATATAATCGAGTTTTTTTGTTCAAAAGTTGCTAGAGAGCTCAAATCTTGTCGGGAATTAAATTTTTTCTTAAACTAAAGCAAACTAAAATGCCATCAAATGGTCGGAGCTCAAATTTTGGAACAAAATTTTTATTTTATACTATTTTAAGTTAAAGTCCAACAAAGAAATTTTTAAAAATGTTTTTTGGTTGAAAAATGGTTGGAGCGCAAGTCTTGTTGGAAATTAAAAATTCTTCTTTTAATGAAAGCTTACCAAATTAAAAAAAAAAAAATTGTTTTAAGCTAAAGGCTTAAAATAATAAAAAAAACAATAATTTTTTTTTGGCTTCCGCGATCTTTTAAAATTAAAAACAAAAAATTGTTCATTTCCGACAAAATTTGCGGTCTCTCGCGTTTTTAGATGTTTTTTTCTAAATTTTTCAACTTTTATCAATCTTTTTCAATATTTTTTTAAATATTTTCAACAAATTTTCAATGTTTTCCATATTTACGACTTTGAACCTCTTTGAATTTTTTTCAATTTTCTACCATAGCTTCATATTTTCTCGACTTTTTTCTTATAATTTCAACCTCATGCTTTTTTCAACATTTTCCATATTTCATCGACTTTATTAGCCTTTACCATCTGTATCAACCTCTTTAAATTTTTTTCAACATTTTCCATACTCCTTCGACTTTTTCAATTTATTTCGAGTTTTTCAATCTCATTTAACTTTTTTCGACTTTTTCCATCTTTTTCAATTTGTTTCGACTTTTTCAACCTCATTCAGCATTTGTAAACCATTTTCAACTTTTTTTATTTAACATTTTCTAAGTTTTTTTTCAATTATTTCAGCCTTTTTCACCTGCTTTAAAATTTTTTCAACTTATTTCAACCTTTTCCTTTTTTGTTTTCGACTTTCTCAAAATTTTCTTACTTTTTGAATCCTTTTTAACATTTTTCAAACCGTTTTGACTTTTAAAACCTTCGCCTTTTTAATCTGAATATTAAAAACCGAATTATGGTCGGTCTCCTGGTACTACTTATTTATAAGAGGCTTTTTTCCAGTCCTTAGACTCGGGCATTGCAAGTTATTAATCCGGTGCTGTCATGAACTTTTAAGAAAAATTAGTTAATCGGTGGAGTGCTTTACTGGGCCAGTATAAACATTTATCATGTTGTGAAATATCTCAAACTGTATATTTTTTTAAATACATTCGAAATTTGAAATCTTGCGCACCTATTGATGCGATCATCTCAAAAATTAGACATAATAGAGTGAAATGAATTTACTTTAATTAGCTGGAGGTAATGAGGTATGAAAAACCTAAAAATTTTAATAAATTTAAGAAAAAAAAGTGGCGTGATAGAGAATTATGTATATATATTAATTGGAAAAGTTAGGTAGCTCAAAATAACCTTTCCGGAAACATATACTTTAGCCATGTGAATGAAAGTTTATTGAAAATAGTTTAGTTTCTTGTAATGGCATCAGATGTATTAGTTTTATCGAACGCAATATATCGAACACTTTTACCGGTATTGAAACCGTCACTGTCATTAATAGTATCGAATTAAAGATGATACCTAAGATTTTTATAATAGTATCTGTGGTCACAAGCAATAACAGCTTAAGTCGATATATGATCACAAGGCAAAGCAACATAAGTTTTGTGTATAAGCATATGACTTATACTGTTTCGAACTGTCATCGTAGATCGACTTAAGCTGTTGTTGCTTGTTGTCGCAGATATTAATATAAATATAATGTTTTCAATGAATTGATGAATCCAAGGGTTGAATGATAATTTTAATAGCATAATAAAATTAAAAACAGCTTAAAACTGGAATCTTCAAATAAAATTCAGTTCAATAGTTCTGTTAGACAAACTTACCTGTGAAATAAATTATATCCATTGCAAAATCAAAAGGCTTTTCATATACTTTTATCGGTCCATCTGGACAGGTTTCTCGTGTAAGTCCCCATATAGAAAGGCCAAGATAAATAACGCCCTGAAGCTATAATCAAATCAACATTTTTATTAGTAATCAAACATGCGCAAACATACATATAGTAAAAACAATAATTTAACATTTAAAAGATTAGATATAGACATAACAACAACCACATAATTAACAAAAAATACACAAAATGACTTAAAAAAATATATTTGCTCAATACATGGTTAATTTGTACTTAAAATTAAAGATTATTGTCTTCAATCAAAACTTACCAATATAACGATAGCCATGAAGAGTATAAAGCATTTGGCGAAACCCGTGCTAACCCCTGAGTTTGACATTTTTCTCTGCGAATTTCTTTTTGTGTTTCAACTCTTTTAGCTTATATCCTAATCTTTTTTAGGTCGCTCTAGACACGATGTTGATCTAATCCAAGTGACATTAAAATTAAAAGCATTTAAATCATTAATATTTAGCGATTTATTGAAAAAAATATCACGGTACTCAAATCCGTATGATATGTACTAATATTCTCAAGTAGTCACGTTAAGAATCACAGTCCTTCTAAGCAATTCCAATTCATATATCTTATCAAAGGTAATCAGAATCACATTGAGGGGTTTTTTATATTTCCGCTTGGACTTTTCGTAACTCGGTAACTTAATTAATAGCTTTAGTGAATCTCTTTGCAAGTCAGCGAAGCAAAATATATTGGCAGCCGACGAGAATCGGTATAAGATAACACAAACTTTGTACTAAAGCCGCTGGTTGCATAGTATCATAATATAAATGTTTCACTATCACTTGTCGATTTGTCTCTTACACAAATAAACAAATGACTCACACTCTCTTGCACGAGTAATTATTGTACAATAGATAGTTAATTTATACAAATTGTTTTTTTTTTTAAGTTTCAGTTTATATTTACCTACCAGCTAACGCACTGCTTAACGTACTATCACTCACTGAAGCAAATTTGGCCCATTGATTGCAGGCCTACTCGTTTTGGACGAAAGCGTTTCTTGAGTACTTTGCCAATTTACCATACCATATAGCTAAATGATTTGTGATAAGATTTTGATAACACAGTCATGAAGTGTAGTAGGAATGATATCAGCTTTATTTTGCCACTATAAAAAATACAAAATCGAAACTAAACAATTTAACTTATTGATCAGAATACCAACACTAGTTAGTGATGGGAATTCGTAGATCAGTGGCGTTTTTTTTATTATTTTTTTACTAAAGTTTTTCTTCATAATAGATTCGTTTCGGTATAGTGATCAAATTGTTTGCAGAATCATGCCATGTTATAGTATATTATATTATATAAAAGTATACAACAGCGTTTTTTCAAGTTTTGTAAAAAATCTCGGTACACTTTTACTTTTTTCAGTACATTTGCTCGGGAAAAATCGACGTTAGTATATTCGACAAGTTTATTTATTTATTTATTAATTAATTAAGTCAATGGAATCTTAAATCCTTACTGACTATGTATACTAACAATAATATTAATTAAAAAATAATAGTAAAAATAATATAAAAACAAAAATTAGTACATTCAGTACATTTTTTGCATTTTCAGTATATTCAACTGAATTTCAGTACATTTTCGGTATACATTTTCAGTATAATGGAAATATGGAATAAACTTTCCTGCCCTTATTTTAGCAAAGAATTTAAAATTTTCTTTGAATTTTAAGTAACTTTTTGATGTTTATGACGAAAAAGTGCATTCTCCATCTAAAATGTACATCTCAAATCTCGATTCAGTACATTTCCACAAAACCCAAATGTCGATCTTCTGATCCAGGATTTTTGTTTTGTGATAAGTGAGGTTAGATATGTCAAAATTATAGACTTTCACCATTCATGATGCATTTCTGACCACACAAAATTAAGTATTAAACTTTTTCTTTAAATCGATTTTAATAAACACAAGATGACTTGATATTTTTTAACATAATTTGGCCACTGTGGAAAGCCAAACAATGAAAAAAATATCATTGGACTGACTATAAAAGTAGCCATAATTCTAAAGAAAGCAATATCTGCAAGGGAAGGATAAAAAAAATGCGTATTAAAAGGAAAGTTCAATGTAGAGCAATTGGTGTTAGAGGTCTGCATGAGTGCACTCGAAAGGACCATCAAGCCTACAAATTCGTTTTTAAAAATTTTTTTTGTTTTATTTTACCAATGTGATTTTAAGCTGATCACTTATTCCTAATATTTTCCAAAAATAAAATATGTTCCTGTTTCTTTTTCTTTTATTGAAGTCTTCCATTTAAACATCGTGATAGTGGCTTTATTTGTGTCTGAAATGTTTCTATGTGTATCTTTGAACTCCCGCCGTATCATAAGTCTTTCACAAAAGTCTTGCACCGTGCAGGATCATTAGCTAGGTTGCAAAGTTTTGAAAATTTTTTTAACGACTCCACCTCCTTTGTCAAATTATGTCATAAATCGCAAACACTTTTACTTTACAAAATCTGAGTATCTGTCTTGCAGAAAAAGTTCATTAATCAAATTATTGATTATTTGTGAATTAAAGTTAAGATGAAATATATGCCTTTATTACGTATTACAACTATCTAATTTTCAGTTGTGACTCACGAGCTTGATATGAACTATTTTCAATAATATCATTACATTTTTATTTTATTTTCGAACGTTGGCAGCAACTCAGCGGAGAACGTATGTAATAACACAATCAAAGCGAAAAGCTGAGTTGAATTATTACAACTCAACTTGAGTTGAGATGTAATGCAAAGTAGGGATGAAAAATATTTATTTAAATAATTCAAAATTAATTGTAATAGACCAATTTCACCCATTTTTCATTTCGATGGGGCTGGTGTCACACAATGTCTTTGTTCTTTAAATTGCCTTCGAAAATTGTCTTGATGTGGCTACTTAAGAATTTTGTTTCTTCCAGACTGTGCTTCTACCAGTTTGTTTTCTTGTACTGTGACTTATAACACTCTTTCGGAAATGCTCTTTGATATAATCAGTTTGGCTTGGGCTTGTGTTAAAAACGTACCTTCTTAGGGCTTGAACTTTAAAAAATTCCTCATTAAATGATGAACAGGTTCGCCTGACCTTATATGTAAGGATTTTAAGTAATAAAATATGTTCAAATTCTGCCAACAAAGTCAAAAAATGCAAAAGTTATTGCAAATGGGCGTACCCTCCATTTTTGAAAATGGGATATACAATGCGCGCAATATCGGATTTCTAGAGTTACTTCTGAATGCATAAAAAACATCTTTTCGTATGTTTTTTTTTGCTTTTCCCGAAGTAGTGCGTTTAATTTTAGATTAATTGGGAAATTAAATCTAAGAAAAAAATTGTTTATCCTTTGAAAAGTTGATTTCAACTCCTAAATGATCAAAACCATTATTTTTAGAAGCTTCTTGTGATACGGCAGCGAGGGCTTAAGCCACCCTCCCTGAGGTGAACTTTTTCATCACATAATTAACAGGGAATGAATTTGGATATTAAATTAAAAAAAAAAAGTTGTTAGGATGGTTTTCAACAGTAAACCATATATCGCCACATATTCATATGGTGTTTTAAAGCTTTCGGCATGTAATCATTTCGGCAACAAACAGTACTTGATATCGTTGCATAAAAGTTGCTAGAATGCGAACTAACATCTCGCTCTCAGATTCACCCGAAGTCAATCCGCTGAATATCTCCAGATAATTCATTTTGGACAGAAAGATATTTATAAGCAAAAAATAAAAATTATTACAAAAGCAAAGTACTCAAGTGAAGACGCTTTGAAGAAATATCTTAAACGAGAATGAAAGCGAAGATCTCAATGGATTTTCAAAACTTGGTTATCCAATCGTTTTAAGAAAACCGAAAATGGCATATAGAGAAGAAATTAAACTGAGTAAAGGGAGGTCGCGGAGGGCAAACGATCGCTGTTACCTGATTCATTGGTGTAGGAAACTGAAAAACTTTAACACAATTCACTAAATGCTTGGTGCCGCATCCAACTCCTATTACTCGACACAATATGCTTTCCGAGTTGGTTTCATACATATTTCCAAAAGATGTTTTTATTACCGAAACAATGATGATGAATTGATGATTTCTCAAACAATTCTATATCAATACTAATTGTTGACGAAAGGTCCTTTCACTTACATATATGTAATTCACGGGCCAAGGAGGGAAGCAAACGGTTCAACCAAGAAATCTATAGCTGAAAATATTAAAGCCTGTTTCTTAGGAGAATCTTTAACCGACAGGTTTGAAAGAAGACTGAGGAAGGGTCTAGTAAATCATTAAGATCTCATCCAGGAAAAGGCAAGTAATAAATTAGTTAGAGCTCAAACTTGAGCTTTAATGAAAATATGTCAGCATAAAATAATAGGCCTCTGATAGGATCGCAGTTTCTAATGACATTTAGTGATTGAATTGAATATTTTCCAATTTGGAAAACAAAACGATATTTAGCTTTTTTTTATACCTATAGCTCGTCATGTGTTGTTCTATGATGTTAAACAACTTATAAAGAAATAAGTTAGCATTAAAACGTAAAGAAGCATAGCTTTAAAAGTTAGCTAGCTTTGATTTCAAATAAGTTGAGTATGATTCATTTCATTTACTAACTTGTGAAAATTATCTTCACAAGAAATTTGCATAATAATCAGTTTCATATAAATGCGATAATTCAAAATAAGCTTTCATATAGAGTTTTCTAGGCGTCTACGTTATCTTGTCTTAGATCATCACTTTGAACAATACACAGCAAACATCACCTTTACTGCGAAGTTTTACGCTTCGTTGATCTTGATTGATTTTTGTTAAATTCGATTGTTTGTGCTAAAAATTACTAAATATATTCTATTTGCTTTTTATATATTGCGAGTATATCTTATACGTGTAAGTGGTGGTCATATGACTTAAAAAAGGTTATAATGTCGTTTTTCTTTTATACAAAATATAATTATGCAAAATAATTTAAAGAAAAGACAAGCAAATGCAAGAGTCTTTTGAGTAGTGTTAAGTGAAACTTTCAATATGAGTACCACATTTTTAAAAATACAAAACAAAATTGATGATCCATTCATGCCCTCTCAACATTTACTAAATCCTTGATGAAAGTATGACTGGATCAGCTTCGATTTCAGCTACCTTTTCCTTGAGCTCCTGCTCGGCTTCCTTGAGTTTAATGGTTGGTGTCTTCGTAGTAGTAGTAGTAGAACTGGTTGTGCTTGTAGCAGTTGTTTGAGCTGTAGTGGATGTGCTACTACTACTATTTATATCACCACTAGCAGTGGTTTTGCTCAACTCTGAGGCTGTTGTTTCTGTGTTTGCCTGTGAAGAACTAGAGTTTTCTCCATTAGCCTTTGCTTCAGTTGTGCTTGTACTACCAGTGGCTGCAACCGTTGGCTGCTGTGTAGAGCTTGCTGTTGTTGAACTGATGGTTGCAGGATTCTCTGTAGAACTACCTACTAAAGTGCTTGTCGATGTGGTAGATGTTTTTGTAATACTAATCTCTGTTGAATTTCCTGAACTTATTGTAGCAGATATCACTTTCGTATGTTTGACTTCAAAAGGAAGTATCAGTGGAAAGTCTCCACTAAAATCTTGCACAGTTACGCGATCAATAAGTATGTGCGCAGGTAATCCTTCTTTTGAAGGTACCTGTTCCGTTGTTTGCAGTAGTAAGCCTTTTGTTCCAACTGTCGGAATTTCGGTAGATGTTATCTGATGATATGCTTCAGTGCTCTCCGTTTGTTCAGTATGACGCTTTTTATTTGCATGACTTTCGTCTGCAGCAGGTGGTATTACTTCCACTAAGCCGGCACCTTTATTTTGCATAATGCTACTGACGCTGACCGCAGATCGCACAAGACTATTCTCCAAACCACCTATCAGTGACTGTAGCGACACTTGTTTCGGTGTACCATCGGTATTTTCTTGTGCAACATCACGTTTGATAATTTTTGTTTCTGGTTGAGGATCCTCCGAGAGACTAACGAAAATTGGTTCAAAAATCGGAGTTGCATAAGTGCAAGCGATGAGAGTACAAAGAACCTATGAGAAAAAAAAATGCATGGACTGAGTTGCAGTGTATTTTGCGTCCTATTTGTTTTACTTACAGCGAATTTCATAGACGAACGCATCTTTTATGCGTTTTAAGAAATCTGTTTTCTGTTCGTTAAAGCAGCAACGATCTCGTTGCTTCACTGATTGAAATAATACTGAAAGAGCTGTTCGCCACAACACGACTTTTAATACATTGGTTTTAACAGCAGTGGATGCCAATTCATTTTTGTTATATACGATAGTACTTACTATTGAAAGCGTTCGGTCTCTTTTGAATGTTTATTTAGAGCTGCTCAATAAACGAAGTAAAAACTGGTTTGCCAAATTTAAAATAATGTGATGTGGGCTAAAAGGTTCCTGGAAGTTTTTAAATCTATCACAAGAAGTACGTGCAGAGCAGAGCCAAATTGCAATACAATATATTGTATTGATAAATACAATTAACGCCTATTCGCCTCACTGAGACATGAGAATGGGAAAAAATATATAATTTTATTCATTTTTATATTCACAAACGCGTTTTCTATAGAAAACAGCATCAACATTTTCAGAATTCGTATATCAAAACCACATTCCTTGTACTTTATCTCATTTTGCACGGATATAATCCTTTTTAGGTTTGACAAAAATCTGGACTAAGACAAAAATTGTGAATAATTCACGATTATGTGCTCAGATTGTATTAATCGGTATATGTTTTGTCAGTAATTCAGTTGGAGAATCATCGAATCATTTAATTGTTTTCAAAAAAAAAAAAAACAGTACTAATAGTTCATTATGGGCATAGACCAGTACTTTTAGGGTAGGTTAGGCAACGAAGTCAAAGTTAAAATATTTCATTTTATTCCAACATCTTCATACTAAAAGCGAAACTAAAACGGGTAAGAATATTTATTTTCGTATTCCTTTAAACGGTTTGAATGGCATTTTTGTATTCGTCTTGGGAGAGACTCCTCCAGCTGAAAAGTTCAGCCATGAATGTAATCTTTGAACTTTGGTTTTTCATGAAAAAACAATTGCCACAGTTTTGTATGGGAATTGAGTTTTGGCACGGTTCGCTAAATTCCACTCTCGAAAGACTAGAGAATCGTTAAAGTTGCATGCTATTCTTTATGAAGCCGTGTGTCTGCAAAGTTGCAGAACAGATCCTAGAATCACTCAAGATGAAAACCCAACGTCGAACATTTATTCCTGTATGCGGCATATGGAGTAGAAAATGCAATTGCGACACCCATGAGCTGGTGTAGAAACCGAAAGTCCGAAAGAAAATCCAAGGCTTCGGGAAGGGAGAAATCTTCTGCTGAAAAAACGTGTGCTGAATCAGGTAAAAAGAAAGTTTGAGATATTACTGGGCCTTTTGAATAGACTGCTCCGCCCACTACACATCTAATTTTAGCTCCATCGGCAAAAAAATGGTTTAAAAATTTAAGTTGGGAGTGCTCTTTACCCACTGAATTCAATTATCTCCGGAAAGTATACCGTAAAGAGAATGAGTCATGTATTTAATGCTAAACGAATAACATAAGATGTGGGGGGTTTTTTGCCAGTATGCAGCAAATACTCGTAAAATACAGAAATGTTTACTAAAACATGTTATCTATTTGATTGCATAAGAATAATAAATATAGTGCTAATATTAATAAGAAATGAATGAAGATTTAATGAAATTTACTAAGAGAAGGTAAACAAAAGTGTTAATTCATAGAATTTTTATACAAAGAAAGGCTTGTGCCCAAGAAAAGAGGTATAATAAAGTTTTAGTGTTTCTTAATCAAATCTGCTGCATGTATATTATCATCAACATTTAATAAAAAATAGTTTTGATTTCGAGAATACAAAAATATGTCTTGGTAGTATATGTATATCAATAATGCCTCAGCCACAGTAACCGTAAATATCTCTCACTAATTGGGCTTAAACGTTTAGCTATATATTGCTTTACTCTATTGATTAGTTTTGATGACAATTTAAAATTCAAAATAGGGAAAACTTTTTAATTTAATTGTTTGCAAAATAGTTAATTTTTATTTGTTTTTACCTAGTGTTGTTTGTGTGGCTTAATTGAACTCATTAACACTTTATATTTAGAGTAGAAGTGCCACATGACCATGTTGTCTCATCAATTTTAACTAGAAATTTTCCAATGCTTTTATTCAAATTAAGACAAATAACAATTGTATAATTTCTGTTTATTGAGCTAATGGAGCACTAAAGAATAAATTGGCACACCGGAGAGTAGTAAAATAAAAGAAATGAAGGTAAATAATAAGATTATAATCATTGGCAAACCATTAAATAAATAAAACCGGGCTAAACATCCCATAATCACTTAGGGGCAGAATTCTAAAGTACTGAAGCGTTCCGGTATTAATATAGAATTCATATTTAAGTGAGGAAAATTTTCGAAATTCAAACGCAATAGTAAAATAAAAGTGACAAATATTAGTTATTGTTTACTAGGCAAACTATATGATATTTCTTATATTGCTAAAGATAGGGTGGGCAAAGATTTATTACGAAATATTATTGAAATTTATCGACAAAATAAAATGTAGCTAGTACCAGCTATTTAAAAAGCACATGACCTTGCAGGTACAAAATAAGAGAATACAAAACAAAATTTTTCGTATTTCTAGTCACGAGTGTAAAATTCGAAGAAACATCCACAGCAAATGATGTAGCTGGAAGTGAAGCAACATTCTTGAGTGTTTTGTATTTCGTATCGACAAATCTGCTGAATGCACTTAATTTTCCTACAAAAAAAAAAAAAAGAAATTGAAACCATGGCCGGGCTAAAATGACAATTTCGCTTGGTTTCCTTTTTTTTTTTCAGCACACATTTCGTTTTTTCTTGAAGTTAAGACTATCTTAAATTAATATTCAAGGAGGAACAATTAAAATTCAAAGGAAGACATAATTAAAATTGCATTTAAAGTAAAAAACATGAAAAATTACACATATGTAGGTATGTATGTAGTTACATAAAAATTATAGGTATTTGAATTTTAATTGTTTCACCTTGAATATATTAATATTCAAAAATTTATAATTCAAAATAGTCTTAACTTCAAGAAAAACCATGGTTGTTGGGTATGCTCCAAAAACAAAAAGCGTAACCATGACCGGCTAAAATGACAATTTCTGTGGAAATGCACATATATATACATATGTACGTTATTCATACATGCTTTCCATCCGTGCAAGGATATTCTTTCGGCAACCTTGGATATACATAAATCATTCGAAAGGAGATCCAAAAAAGTGGGGAGATTTTCCGTATTACCCTCATATACACCTCGATTAATGCGTAGTACTCAGCTGGCGCGGTAGCCTCGGACATAGTAGAGCCTCGGTTGATCGAAGGCTAGATAAACAAGATTCTACTCCATTAGAAATACTTGTGTAAAAAGTAAAAATTCAGAGTTGGATATGGGGATTTATTAAAATGATGAAATGACAAAATATTATAAGACCTTCGAACAGTTCCTAAGGACCGATTCAGTCTGTTACAGTACATACTTCTAAGAATTGGAGAATTAAGTCAGTGTCAAAATATACTTATACGTCGTGGACAAAAACACAATGCTCTTATAATATCGAAATTCTGAATTTGCGGCGTTAAACTACAAAGAAAAATAAGCAATCATTTAATGCGCACATAAAATTTTCGTCAGATATTTTTAATATCATTTAGGGTAGCAAACAACACATAAATTTTGCGCATGTTGTCGCCTGAGACTGCAGACAACCAACCAACACGCTTCAAAACGAGAACAATTAATTAGAGCCTTTTAAATTAAACAACTTTACCCTTATGCACGCCTATCTCATCTCCATCTATACTATCCTACAATTAACACCTTTTAGCTTAAACGCGAAACGATTGCAAATTAACATCAACGAATAATTATGAAGATCATTATACGATCGACTAAGGTATATAAATAAAAACCTCGCGAATTAAGAGGCTTTTAAAAAAACACTATCCACTTCGCAGCAACACAGTAAAACGGCACATTAAAAGCGCTTCGAAAAGCGTCAAGCGCCCGAAGCAAGGACAGAATTTTTGTTTTCTTTGACGATAATTCGACGAGAATTACTGGAAGTGAGATTTTCATTCACAACAGCGATAAGCAAGCACTCAAATTGACAAAATGAGCATAATCAGAACAACATCTGTAGTGGCATTAATGCTGATCCTAGTTGTGGCAATCTCATTAGGTTTACCAGTACTTAACGATTCCTCGGGCATTGACAATGAAACGATCGCGGAACTACGTGCCAGCTTAAACGGCACTCCCAAGAACCTGTAAGTGCTTGCTGTTATACGTGCGTAACTTTTGGTAATAATTTATCGTTACTTTTTCAGTTACGTTGTGAGAGCAGTCGTCTATGAAATTGGAATTTTAACGGAGGTCGATGATAACGATACTAGTTTTGAAAGGTATAATTTTTTAATACGCATATCAATTATTGAAAATACTCCGCGAAGGATAATGATGTACATTAACAAGATTAAATACCGAGATTAAATCATGACGCTGAAAATACAACATCTTCAATCGCCATTGAATTAAAAATTTAACTATTTCTTTTTACAGCCAAGAACGTGTTGATCTAACATTTTTCGATGCACATACCAATGGCAGCCATATTGATTTGGGCAACATTCCACTGCCAATTCAAACAAATGTGTCTGGACAGGTGCTCACTGGCATTGCACCGGTGAACATTGGTGCATTTAGCAGTCCAGCGGAATTACTTGCAACGCTGCCGTTGACTGGAAGCATCGTTAATATAACACATAGCAATACAGCATTCTACAAGCTAACCACGTCCAATGTTAGTGCAGAGGATCAGCAAAAAGTACTTACAGATGATGAGCTGACGAAATTCCCGCAAATTGCAAGTTTATTTCCGTCAATGGGAGTTTTAGGTGGTACATCAACAGAAGCAAAAAGTACAGAATCTCTGGAAGAGCAAAACTCAATTCAAAGTAATGAAGATTGATTGATATTAGGGGCAAACTCAACTTGCAGAGATAGGAAAGACTGTAATGCTAAAATAAACAATAGGGGTCCTCATAGGTAGCCTTGTTTTTGTGTTAGATCGTTAAATTGTAGATTAAACACAGAATAAAGTGTTAAATCGCACACTAAGTAAAGCACATGAAATACTTGACGGGCTGACTTTCATGCGCAATTTAACACAAAAACAAGACTACGCGTGATGACCCTTATTGAAAAATAGTTAATAAACAATAATTTTTAAATAGAAAAAAACAAACAAATAAATTTAAAAAAATTATAAGTCTCCTGTGTATCATTTATAATGCGACCAGTGAAAACAAACCTAGCTAGTACATTTTCTGGAGTTGAAAATGCCTTGAACGTTCAAAATTGGCGATTTTGAGACTACTGAATTTTGACGCTAAGTTTCTGCCACATTGTATCCACTCGGTATATGATTCAAGCTCGCAATCCAGGCTAATTGAAAAAATCATATAAGAGGAATCTTTCAGTGGTTTGAAAACTTTGAGCTTTAAAGAACCTCATACATAGCTTTGTAAAGTTTGAATTTTTTTTCCTGAAGAAATAAGGGCTTGTTTGGTGCAATAGGGTGCAGTCTTAATCTTCACATCTTCCGGACAGTGATAATGTCCCTTTTCACAGATCGCATCACATTTTTAGCTCAGTTACATATAACTAGTTTATGAAATATCAAAAAACGGTTAAAAAACTTCTAACTTCAAAACAATATTATTTTCGGTAATCGTGTAACCAGTTTTATGATCTCTGAACCCAACAGAAATACCGACCATCAGCTGCGCTCATAACAGTCTGGGGCCCTATTCTGTAATAATATAAACCAATAACGATTCAATGCATTATTCAATACAATTTATTCAATAGCGTATCGCATTGCTTCGCATCGCATTACAGAATAGGGTATGGTCCCTATTGACAGAAATATTCAAAAATTATGAAGAGTTAAATTTGAAATCAACGTCTTCGATTCGTGTACGACCACAAAAACTATCAATAGAATAACAATAATAATTTAATTTAATTTTGCAATTGTTTATTTGATACCATTAATAATTTATATATATATAAATTAAATAATAATTACCTTTAGTATACCTTAGAAATTCATTGAATTAAATTAATTCCTTATATACGTGTGTGTGTGTGTTTATTTTATGTTTATGTATATAGTGTGTATCCAAACGCGGAGTCTCTGAATTCTGATTTAGTTACAATTTCAGTCCGCGCATGCATCTATCTATATTCTACTTAATATATTCAACTAATTTACACGCCATTAAATAAAAAGTTTTAATATTAAAATGTTTCGAAAAAATCTTAGTTGAACATGGTTAAATTAGTTTGAATTCTCTTGTTGTTTAAAAAGAAATAAATTAAAGCGAAACATTCGATTACAAATTACATACGTACATTAATCATTTTTTAAGTTAAAAAGTAAATTTCAAAATATAATTCATATTTTGATAATTAAAATAAAAAAAAAAACAGTATTTTAACACGAAATCATGTACATCAATTTCTATATAAAATGAATATGAATCTAATGAATGCCGTGTGATTTTTCAATGTTTACAAAGAAAATCTTCTAACTCCTACCAGATGTAGAGCAGAAAGAGCATTTCTCTATCTATTATTCTTGTCTAATCATCGAAGCGATATTTTTTTAATATACCTATATTATTTATTTATTTTTTATATTTGTGAGATAGTTAAATCTACTTTTCTATAATTCAAAAGTGAAGTCCTCATAAGGGTATCTTGGGATAATGCGCCAAGGATTTGTTTTCATGCCTTTGTTACCGATCCAACTTTATTAATTTACATAGTGCAGGGGGTTTGTAAGTAAAACTTAGATTTGTGATTTTAATCTGAAAAGAAAGAAAGAAAATGAAATTGAAAAATATTGGTTTTAATAATATTCTTTAACATGAGATTACGTTGATGCATGTTGTTAGTAATTTTATTAATGGCGCCAACTTTTAAATTTTGTTAAAGAAATGTTCTTTTAAAACAAAAGTTTGCTATTCTAAGTATTATGCGAGGGAGTACGCGAGTTTTTTCGTAATTTCCTTGAAAACTTTCGGTCCTACAGAAATATTTTTTGAAGAGAAGTTATAGCTGGGTCATTTCAAGCTATTTGTAGACAATGAAGTCAAAGTTAAATTAACAATAACTTTCCTTATTGGATAAAATACATTTAGTATACAGCTCATGTTTATAGAATGTATGTGAATATTTGTAAAAAGTTCTATTTCATACTTTTGTTTGAAAATCAAAAACTGAGTACTGGCTGGCTCTGTGGAATAGACTGTAAAATTTTCTTCTGTAAGTGCACCACAGTTTGGAAATTGTTGATATATTTTGTTTGGCATAGACGATTAGTAAGGGAAACAATGTTTTTTACGGATAATATCGGAGGTTGTGAAGTGCGACCTCCTTTGGGTTTAGTATTTAAAAATTCCAAGGTTTTTGAAAAGCCGTGATTCTTATTCACGGTGCACAATAAGCTTTTTATTTGGAGATTTTAAAAGCTTGGAACTTGTTTTACTATTTTTTTCGATTTCAAGGCAGCAATTTTTTTGTATCTTAATCTGCACTTTTTTGGTTTAAATTAAAAGAATCAATACCATTGAACGAGGATTATTAAGTGGCTTTATTTTGTTACGGTTAACAAAAATGAGAATTTGTTGTATTGGAAAGTTCTTTCGTATTTTAACTTTTAGCTCATATTTAGTATACAGATAAAGAAGGCTCAATCACAATGTTGACGCACGTCTCAGTGGGTGTGGAAATGCAATGCAACATTCTAAAAACTATTTCTAAACATTAGAAGAGGAAATTTTGTATTTAGTCATTGTTGGTTTTTTTTAACTTGTTTACGTTTTTTGTTATACATCATAATTTATCTTGGATGTGCAAAAGATGCATTGTTTTGTATCAGATATCAGATCTTTTTGATTCTAACGTCAAATGTATTTAAGTCATACAATATTAAAAACAAGAAAGAGGCCAAAATAGCACGAAGCAGTTTTTATTTCAAGTCAAGTAGATGCGTAAGGAATGTGTTAAAGTTTGGTGGTGTATTCTGTATTCTTAACTTAAGTCGTAATATTCTATTGCAGAGGTAAGACACAGAATGGTTCTGATTTTCCGTTAGCTAAAATATTAATCAGGCTAATTTTTTAAGAAAAATTATGGATTTATCATGTCTTTAATCATTTTTTTTCTCTAAAGAATGTTTGCAATACTCACCGATCACGTGACTTTCCATATTAGTAATTCGTGGTTTTGATGCCGGTTGTGGAATAATCGTTATTTCATCATTTATTTTTAGTGGTTTCAGCAATGAGTCATTTGTGGCTCCTAAGCTGCTTCTTTGGTTGCCACTGGTCATTGTACTGCTAGTTGATGCATTGTTGTTCTTTTTACCATCCATTGCCTTTTTAGCCACTGTACTGTGAGCAGTATATACATGTGTCTCAAATTGTTTATACATTCCAAAGGTGGCTGTGCAAACAGTGCACTTGTATGATAGATGGGCTGGTTTCAAGGTCATATGATGATCCCGCGACACATGATTTAGCAGCTTCCATTGATACAACTACAAAGATAGAAATCATTTGAAGATAACTTTCATATGCCTTGTATGTTCATTTGACTTACTCTTCCACACACTGGACACCGACCAGCATCTTTGCCTTTATTAGCGGCTTCTTGCATTGAGCTTGTCACCAAACCATGTGAGCCAAGTAAATGACGTTCTAGACCTTGATCAGTGAAAAATCTAAACTGACATTTTTGACAATTCAAGGGAGGTCGGTTGTAAATCATCTTCGGATGAATCTGAAATGTTTCAAAAGTTGTTTCAGTTTAGACCAAGAAATAAATAGGGCCAAGGCAAATACAAAATAGGGTTGATTTAAATAAAACAAAATTACTTTTTACTTAAAAGAGAAGCTTAGAGATGGTTGATTAAATGCTATTCTTAGGACGTATTTATTTAAAACGTTCAAATCAATTTTAGTACAAACCTTAACTTTATGCATCCATTGCATGTGATTCCGCAGCTGCTCTAAATCTTTTATATAACCATCACATATTTCACAAATAACGAATTGAGCCTTGTTGCCGCTAGGACTTTGTCCTGGCTTCATGCCCGCTGGCGGCATTTTGCTTGAAGATGCTGAGGAAGATTGTGCAGAACTACTCTGCCGAGGTAGAGGAGTTATTGAAATACTTGGTTGACCAGAAAGGGTCTTCTTAGCCATTGCATTGGCATTCTGAAATTAAAAAAAAAAAAAAACGTAAAAAATTTGTATTTAATAAGGAAGCTTATACTAACTTGAATTAATTGGGCACCAGCAAGCTGATAATTGTTTTGTGACATCACAATGTTAGTTGCCATTGGATTACGTACTTGATTAGACCCACGCATGACTGGTGAACCAGGATTCGGTCCTGATTTTGTTATTGTAGGTGGTCTTCCACGTATTTTATTAGCAGCGTTTTGTGCGGCCAAAGCTGCAGCTTGTATGCTACGTGCCTGTGCTGCTTGTTGCTGCTGTTGTTGTATAGATGCTAACGCAGCTTTCTGTGCGGCAGCTTGTGCTGCCATGGCCTGTAAATAAAAAGTTTAGTACATAAATTATTTTACATAGAAACAATACAAACTAAAAGGAAAATGGCATTTTGGCACTTGCAACAGTTTGTTTGTTCCCTTAAATAAGCGGACATACCTGATAAGCAGTGGCTGTTCCTACCAATCCATGTCGCGGTTTGATTCTTGGTATTTTAGCTGGTGCTTCCCAGTCGTGAGGTGGTGCTAAATTCAATTCAGGTCGGAACTTCTTGGCACAAACCGGTTGATGCCTTGCCATCTTAGCTTTTCCATTGTCTTCAAAGCTACAATTTGGACACTGATGATAAGGCAATGGCTTTATTAATCGCGCCTTAATATTATGTACTGCTTCCATATGATAGACAATTTCTTTATCATTGCGTATTTCATAGGTGCAAAAGTTACATTTGAACAACTGTCCATTCATGTGAGGTGTTTCATAGTGGTTGGCCATTGAAAGTGCAGATTCCGATTTAAAGTTACAAAATTCACAACGTTTCATCGTACATTTAAAGGGTGAATTTTTCTTCTTTGAAGCTTCCAAATTGCCCGAGAGCGCTGCAATAGCACGTGTAAAATCTGTAATATTCTTTCCTAGACTCTTACGCATTTTCCTTTTTTGCAGACGTATTAAATCAGACTGTACAAACTCTTGCACAAGACCTACACCGATATCCATAAAAAATTTTCCAAGTGGGCTTTCAAAATAGTTATCCTGACCAGGTTTGTTAGGTAAATTAGAATTAGCAGATGTTAAATCTACTGTGGAGAGATTAGTAACAGCGACAGCTGGTTTTATTGCTCCTTTTATTGCTGTCA
Organism: Tricholauxania praeusta; assembly: GCA_949775025.1. Lineage (NCBI taxonomy): Eukaryota > Metazoa > Arthropoda > Insecta > Diptera > Lauxaniidae > Tricholauxania > Tricholauxania praeusta. The sequence goes on along the minus strand of OX459028.1, from coordinate 7,150,853 downwards.
AATCATCATTAGCTTCTTTGATAAGTATCTTTGTACGTACACCGCTCTCTGAATCATCATCTTCCTCGTCATCATCTTCCTCTGACTCTTCTGACCATGACTCATCGTCACCGCCACGACGCTTTTTCTTCTTTTTGCCAGTTTTTTCGTCTTTATCTTCTTTATTCTGTTCAGTCATCATATCAAATTCATCTGATTTGTCTGCTTCAGCAAGATCATCTTTTGTAAGTTCGTATTTTGCTTCGATGCCCCTAACAACCTCTCTTAAATTGTCTGTGGGTGGTTTCTCATATATATAGGGCACAATAAATGAGGGTGCTTCAAGCACATACATATCGTCAGTCAAACCAGGTAACAAATTTGTATTGGTACTGAGACCAGCCAGAGTTGTACCGGTAGAAACTGATTGTACGTTTGCAGTGTTGGAAACTGGTACCAATTTCGGAGGTGTTGTTACAGGTGTGGCGGTGATATTAGGTCTTATATTAACTGGGTATATTACACCGGTGTCGTTTGAAATATCTTTTGTGCCAGTAGACGCATCTTGTGGCATTAAAGAGCGTGCATCTTTAATTGTAATTTGACTGACGGTAGACGACGGCAGTGAGGTACGTTGTCTTTTATTTGGTGGCTGAGAGTCATCAGAGTTTGTTACCAAGTCAACAGTTATATTTTTTCTTTTTGACACTTCTCCTAGCGCTATTGGTGCAGGTGTGTCATCCTCAATAACAACACAATCATCATCATCATCATCGGCGATTTCTTGTGGCATGCTCGCTTTTTCAGCTTCAGGCTTGTGAAGCTGTTTAGATGGTGGCGGTTGTTCAATTTCGTTGTCTGAATCTGATCCAATAACGACTGCACCGTCGGAGTCACTGCACACTGACTTTGATTTTTTCGCGCAATAATTCAAAGCAGAATCGCCGCCATTGGCCGTTTGCTTGAGATTCCGAGCCACTTCATCCGGCATTGTTTCTTCCATTTCTTCATCGGAATCATCACCCAGGTCAACAATACCGGCATCGTCTTTTGCTTTTTCTGATTCACTAGCAGTACCATTTTCCTTTTGAATAGGAGAGTTTTTTGCAATTGCCTTTTCTATTTCAGACGAATTTAAGGGATCTTCTATGCTTTGCTGCGAAATTGAGCAATCATCGACAGGAACATCTGTTGATTTTTCATCTTTAGCCTCAATTGATATCATATCTTCGTTAAAATCCTGCTGACGACTGTTAGTTCTAGCATCTGATGATGCATCCTGACTAGCGGCATCGGCATCAGCTTCACCATCTGTATTCCCTTTATCTATTACAAGATTATTGAGCGATACTTTTCCATTATTTGTCCCGCTCGCAGTGCTATTTTCTCCTTCCTCTGTGTCTGCTGCTGCGGGCACTTCAGAGTCACTATTTTGTTCTGCTTTGTTATATGGGGAATTATCGCAATTCCGCGAGGCGTCATCACAGGCACTGGATGAATCCTCATTCGACGAAGATGGATTTGATTTCGAAACGCTTTCCAGTTTGTCCTTGGCAACAACAACTTCACCATCAATAAGAGATTCATCTTTACTATTTTCAGATGATGTGGGCTGGGATGGATGTTTACCTCTTGTCTCAGACATTTTCGAGTCATCACCAACTCCAACACCATTTTCGGTAGATGAAGTGATTTGTGAATCATCTTCTTCAGTGTCGGGAGCATCAACATCCATAGCTTCTGGTTTATCAGTTGATTCTTTGATTTTGTCACCATTTAGTTGATCTATTGGTGTCAAAGTAACGTTGTTTGTTGTTGTGGTATTGTCAACAGAATTCGTTGTTCGAGATTGAACTTGCTGTTGTAGCGACGCAACGTTCTCAGGTATTACGGCGTCTACTTCGGTCATATTGACAACTTTATGATGAATATCTATAATTAAAAATTAAGAAAACGATTAATCAAAGTTCTAAAAGTGGTTGGAATTTAGCTAAAAATATATTTTCAAGATGTTTTATAGATTATATGGAAATCGTGAAATTTTGGAATACGGTTTAAGTCAACAAGAGAATAAGAACATTTTGTTAGTATAATCTCCTAATAATATTTATTTTAAATAAATCATGGGCCAGAAAATGCGAATTTCAAAAATAGAAATAGTAAGAAAGTAGTAATTCAAAACATAAACTATTCATACCGATAAGTTTAATATTATGTAAATTGGCACTCTTATGGCATAGTTTTTATTTTTATTACAACCTCTGTTTCAAAATATGATAATCATTTTTCCGATTATGAACAATAATAAAATTACAATAAATTCTTTTTTTTATTCAAAATGACTGAAAGTAATTAAGAGATTAGTTTCGCCCTGCTTTAGCAAGAATGATTCATTCTTGATGCTTAATACTGAGTTGAAAAATACTTATAAAGTTTAAAAAATCAAAGAAATGTTTGATAACACAGGTGTATGTATGTCGCTACAGTTACGTAAGTATAACGTCAAACAATACAAAACCCACAGAAATGAGAAAAATCATTCTATCGATATTTTTTGAAGGATTGTCAATATCTGACAAATTAAGATACGTTACTACATACGTGCACATATGCATGTGTACAGCAGAATGTTGTGTTTTTGTAATTTTTTAGTTTTTACAAAGATAAAACATTTTTTTGGTATCTACCATTCGCAAATATTTTCCTAGTTCTCCTGTACTGTATTACTGAGTCATCATTAGGAGTACATACATACATATGAATCAGTAATTTAAAAAAAAATCATACAACACAAACTCAATAATATAAGCTGCATAAAATGCAATATTTTTACGAATTTGTGGTTTGTTTATTTAGACTATTTCTTAATCTATGCCTCAGTTTTTCATAAGTGAGTTTAACGTAAGCTAAGCGCTTTGCTCTCAAATATTCAAACAGACTGCGAGTGCAATGACCTTAGCTTAAATTCTGAAGTTTATTCATTGACTATACAAAACATTTATCAAAGGAAAACCCAACCGAAAAACTAATGTAAAATGAATAGCAGATTTTGCATGCAGTCTCCAAAAAAAAAACACGATTTACGCATGGTTCAGGAAAATACGTCCAAAGCCAATATTCAAGCTTAAAAAAATAAGGTGCAGAAGATAGATTTGAAGTACAAAAATTCATTTATTGCCCAAAATGATTAAATGAAATTTAAATACACTTCCGGGTAAATGTACGAATGGCCAGTTGTAACTCATAAAAAAATTTCAGTTGTAACTTATAAAAAAAAGATTAAAAACCAAATTTCCTACTTTGATGCCGGCAAAAGCATTATTTTTTACGTCAAGATATTTGTAGCATTGAATAATGAAGATTAAAAGCGTTTTTCAATACAACTCTGTAGAGTAAGAAAGTGTTTGACTGATGATTTTGTTTTACGAAAATGAGTATACTACTGATCGACATCGAATCAGTCGCTTTGGCATTTGAAATGGGTTTTTATTTATCTACGATAATATTATAAGGTCGACCATTTTTGTACCCGAAAACTTTTATGGGGACGGCAAGAAAAAAGAAACATGCCTACGTACATCAAAAAAATAAGATTTCCTGCGCATCCTTACAATCTTTACTTACTGTATATTTTTCGGTTTTTAGTCCTTCATTCGAAAAATCGATTAGATCCAATTTTAAGAACAACTGTTTTTAACTACATACATACATATGTTCACATAGTGGAACAAGACTGAATACATACTAAGTTTTTGTTAAAATTTTCATGCGCTACAAAATGTATTGGAGATAGGGTTGCCAAGCCCCGAATTACATGTCAAAGCCGGGTGCCTGATAGGAAATTGTATGAAATAGCCGGGAATTCGATGATTTTTGTGACATGTAATTAAAATTTGTGTTTCACGAGCAAAAACAAAAAGTCAACTTTTTCCAAAAAAATTTACCTACTTTTTACCATTTGAGGTAAACATTTTTTTTTTTGAAGGCCGGGAAATGCTTCTTTGTAACTTGGCAACCTCAGTTGGAGACCTCATATACCTCATATATTTTCCATAAAAACAAATGTTTTATTTCAATGTAAAATTATATTTATAATACCCAAAATTGAAAAAGTTATCAAATAAACTCAGATCGGATTTTTTTGTATTATTTTTTAAGAATTTAATTTTTTAATATGTTCATACATATCGTCAATGTAGAACAAAAAGTCACTATGTCCACTTTCTTATTTTCGAGGATTGTGGCTTTTAATATAAATTTTATAATTAAAACTTCAATATGACCAAAAACAAATCTTTTGAATTATATGGGTTTTTTGTTATTAAATGTTTAAGTGCATACAAGGACTGCTAAAGTGCATACATTAATCCTTATGAAAATGTAGATAGTGACTTTTTGTCTATGTACATAGACGATACATGGATTTCAAAAACGAAAAAAAAAAATCAAATCAGTACCGAATTTCCAATTCCAAATCGTAAATGAGCTTTTGAAATATTCTGACTATAAGAGAAAAAGTGTGATTTAAACAAATCTTGTTCAACGTTCTTATGTTCCCATTTATCGATTTTCTTTATATGTCTTCATTATTTCTTAATACACGTCCGCCTGGCCGATAGCCTTCGACTGCGCTTCGGACAACTGTTAGTTCATCCCATTCTACTTTTCCTGATGATTTTTCTCACATACCAGCTATTAATTTTATCTATGACTTAAATATATGTATGTAAATACATATATACAAGTATGTATAAGTTTTGTATTGAAAAGAAATCTTGTTCTTTCATTTTACACGGTTTAATTTTTCTTTTTTTTTATAATTTTAAATTATCGAGAGAATGCAACTGTCTTGTGCAAAGATTTTAGCGGTTTTAGCGCTTACAATTGTTTTCATTGCGTATGCATTTCACAGATACTGACGACGACTACTACTACCTTTAGTGCATCCAGGATCAAAACAAACAAATAACAATAACAATGACAACAAAAGTCACAATAACACAACGAAATAATTTAACACCGCCAAAATTTCAAAATCAAAATTTAATGTTCTTTAAGACTACGATAGAAAAATTTTTATTCACGGACAGACATTTCAGACGCCATATTGAATTATTTTATTTTATACTAAACATACAACTATATACGTACATACACATGTACTATATATGTATTTATGTCTGTCTGATATTTAATACGTAAGTAAATATATATATGCTCGAATGTTGTATGTACGTACATACTTATAAATGCGATTTCAGTATATACATATATGTATGATAATCATTACTATTTACCGAAGTGTATATACTATTTGTATATATATAAAAATACATATATATATATATATATGTACTTGTCGCTGTCGCTGCCTACAGCTACATATATAACGTGCTATTTAGGTGAGTATCTTTTTCGACATCTGCACGCGGAAAGCACTCTAAAAACACGTTAGGAACAACGAGGGAGTGAAGAACCTCTTACCTCAAACTTACAAGAACGCAACAAAAATAATACAGCTTGGGACTGATGAAACCACGCTGGCGCTGGTGCTGGCAATGCGACTGTTGTTGTCACCGCCGCCGCCGCACTTCTGCTTGCGTTGCTGTTGTTGATGATGATAATAATTATGTTTTTGACCGGCAAGCGACTACTCAGAGAGAACGACAGAGACCAACAAGCGACTGAGACAACATTCAAAGGCCAACTAAACTCTGTTGTTTGCGCATTCAACTTGGTAGTGAACACGGAATACACCGTCACCAGTGTTGCATGTGGTGAGCATATTATTAAAAAAAGAAACAGAAATGAGTTCGAAAATCACTATGGATCTGAAGGTAATTTATCTTAACTAGAATATATACATATGTATGTATGTTTATCGTATAAATGTTCTTTTTTTGAGTAGATAGTTTCTATTAAGTTTTCATAACGCCAGATAAACTTAAACGTAATAAGGCCTTGTTAAGTTACAAGGATCATAAACATAGGCTAGGGAGCTTTAGATTTCAATGGGTTTGACTAACAGATAATAAAAAAAAAATATCTTACAACTTAGGAAATTCAATGCCTTTGAAACGAAAACGACGACACTAAAAAATAGCAAATAATTTAGACAAAATGCGTATAGGTTTCTGCTTGAAAAAGCGATTCTAATGTACCTATAATATTCACAAGTAATTCAAATTTTATTCATAACGTTAGAGGCAACACTGGCTCATTTACCGGTAGAGTCAACAGCAGAGTTTCCATGGTGTGCAAGTAGGGGTTGATTTTGTGATAGTGAGAGCGTATGATGCATGCTCATAAGAATATAATGCGTGTGGAATAAAATTGACAGTGTCGAATGTCAAAATTGGTAAAGCAAAAATTTACAAAATGCCACGAAGGAAATAAACAAAACAAAACAGAATTTATCTTTCACTCTATTGCTGTTTACTTGACGAGATACAAGAAATTTACAAAAAAAAAAAAAGATCTGAATTCACCTATCGATATGGTATCATAGTATGTTTTGTATAAAATATATGGTTCGCTTTAAAAAAAAAAACAACAAAATGGCAACAAAATTGTACAAGAACAAAATTTTGTTTTATATTAATTAAAGGTAATAGATTAAAGTTGACCCAAACTTAATTTCAACAGTCGTAGTCATGGGTGGTACATGCTATCTATCAGGTTTTTCATGACATAACCCATTCCAATACAATCTATTTGTACAAATTGTACATAGACTTTTTATTAAAAAAAAAATGTTATTTTTATTTTTCATGGGTGTTGGCGATATTTTATAGAAACTTATTTTTACAAATAAGTTTTTTTTTATTCAAAATATATTCTATTGGAATTATTTCAATGGAATAAGAGATTTCAAGATGACTGTACATCCAATCCTTCTAAAAATAAAAGGGGAATGTCAGGGGAAAACTGCACTCATTCTCAACTTTCAGCAATTACATGAAAGATTTTCAATATATATATTTTTGTTAATATGTATGACGTAATCAGGGGGATTTTTTATTTTTATTCTATATTAAAAAAAAAAAAACAATAATTGAATAGTACGAATTAGTGTGAGTTATCAAACAATATATCTAGATTTTGAATTGGCATTAAAACTAATAATAATTTTAAATATCATATTACCAAAAAGCGTTATGTAGAACTATCTGGAAAAGTTATTTTTCTATATACTGGGTACAGACACTGAGTAAATGTTGTATTAACGCTCATTTTGACATTCATTACTAGCTTATGCAACATTTATCAATTTTATCCGAAAATCAAAGAAAAACAACCAATTCCTTAAGAAATTTTATGGTTTATTGAAGTTACTATATACCTACATATTTGATAGATTTGGAAATAATTAAATTTTGAATGTCATCAACAAAGTTAATTAAATAAGTTCTTTATTATTAAATTTACAATGGTGGTGGTCATGGTTTTAACACGCAGCGAACAATGCTTTATTGATGGCAATGTTTTGAAGGTATAATTAGCAAAGGGAAACTTTCTCGACTATGGACGTTCTGATCCGGCATTAGCTGTGGATCCCCGAATGGCGATGGGAAAAAAACTAAGCCTAGGCACTTTATAAACTATTTATTGCGCTTAAATCTTATTCATTTTTGCACAATTATTATTAAAGTTCGCGAGTTCAATTATCAGATCAATATGAACTAAAGAATAAAATCATAAAATATCGGAAATTGAAACCAAAACAAATTAAAATAAAGGTATTTGCACAATATTTTTTCCATTGTCTTTAAAATGTAAATAAAAAAATAAAAAGTAGATATCCTACCAAAATTTATTTGAACCTAAAAAGTGTTTGGTAGCTAAATCAGAGAAGTCGAGTATTATTATTGTAAACGCAATATCAAAGATTTTCTTGAATTAAAAAAACCTGACTTGATAAGTGCAAAACTATTGGAATCAAAGATTAAAAATATGTACATAGTTCTGCTGAATTTGTCAATCCTTCCAGGAATTGACGTGGAACTAAGTACAATTATTCATATTTCTTAATCCAAAAACTGTTAACGCGGCAGTTAAACTTAACTTGACGCTATCGAAATTTTTCCCTCGTAACATATATGTATATGTAAACAAATCGTAGGCCAACTTAACCCAAATGTGCGAAAAACTGTTGTTTGCCGTTTCTGTGTAATTAAGAATACATAGAGCTGCTTGGTGGCAGCATAGTTTTCAGCTATTTCTTTAGTTTTTAAATTCAAATCTTGAAAAGCTCATTAAAACGCAACCTTTTCACACTATCCAAAATAGTTTTGGAAAAATAAGTATATCTATCAAATAAAATGTTTAAGTATATGTGAATATTTACTTGTAACGATAAAGGATAGGGATACGAAATGGAAAATGGCTAGTGAACGGAATTGACTAGGGGTAGGTGAATAGAAAAAGCAATAAGGTCACGTACAAAGCTAAAAGAAGGATATGGGATGAAACTGATGTACGAAATTGAGTACAAAAGAAATGGAAAGAATGAAACCATTTTGATTTGATTTTTTCAAATATTAATTACCAGGAGCTTAGCAGTTGGGGGAAATATATTTTTGACGCAAGTCGCAAAATGTTCAAAAAGTGGAAGTACTGCAAAAATCGAAAAAATGTTGAAACAGTAGAATAATACGTCGTTAAGGTTACATATTAGTCAAAAATGTAACACAAGCGTGGTCGTTGCTTTTCCGCCAATACATTCAAGTATAGCGAAGCCAATGATGTTAACACATCAAAACATGATTTCACCCGTTAAATTTTAAGAATAAATAATATTTTCTGCTAAGGTGTCGAAACCCCTCCTCTCTACCATAAATTTCCTTTTTTGTGTCCAAACATTTTTTTTAAGTGCCAGGTAAACAATTTGTTAACGCTTCAAAGGTTTTAATGAGAACAAATTTCATCCATCCGATATCCCTAGAAAATAACTAGTAGATCGAATTAATTAGTCATAGTAATTGTTTTGAAACAGGCGTGAGTGCAAAAACTATCAAAAATGCAAACGAAATAAAATAGTATTTTTTATCGATTTAAACCAAGTAGTGAAAATTCAATATATTCTTAATAATTCCGGTGCGAACGTCTATACAAAAAATTACTGTGTCGAAACAAATTCAATACACCAACTTTTCCCGGATTTTGAATCCTAGATAAGGAATATTTAAGTTGTTCTTATCAAGCTTGCTTAAGAACAGTGTATTATTTATTTATTTATCTTTTTATAACGAATAGGAGAAACGATATGTTGCACTTAAATTTAAAACGCATACTATTCAACTACGTTTTCGCAAATAAAAATTTTTTTTTTCTATGTTACTTACTTTCAGTGTAATGGTACTACGTTGAGGTATAACAATGTGAAGAAAAACAGTTTTTATTGATCGTCTTCTTCGTCCTCGTGATTAAAGGAGAGCTTGTTGCTACAGCTAATGATGTTGGATTTTTTGTCTTTCTTTTTAGATTTTTTGCTTGTGGAGATGTCACTTTCTTTGTCGTTACTATTGGTATTGGATTTCTTTTTAAAGATAACGCGTTGATTGAGATCTGCAGTAGCCTCGGCTGCTTCTGTTATTCAAGAAGAAAAAATAAATAAAGTTTAGAAGATATTCGGATTTTTTACATAAAAAACATTTAAAAAAATTACAAAATGTGTGGTAAAACTTTTGCCAGGAAAATAAAATTTAATTGTAACAACTAATGAGTTCTGTTTATTTAGGGCTACCAGATGACATACTTTAGTAGCAAATGTGCTACTTTTGCAAGGCTTTGCTATCTTGCTACTTTTCACTTGAAATGCACTACTTTTGGATGGTTTTGCTACTTTCGATGTCTGCATTGTAAAATAAAAGTTATTTGAAATATTGTTTTAATTTTGCTGAGGTTTTTCGTAAGAAACGAGGATTTTTTTTTGCTCATGAAAACTATTTTTATGGGACTAAAAAAATTTTTTGTTTTCATTCCAAAATTTAAATTTTTTGACATACACTACTTTTGTAGGCAGGTCATCTGGTAGCCCTATGTTTATTGTCAATTTTACACTCTTTTGGATTACATTATTTAAAAAAAGCATCAGAATTTAAGTTTTAGGCTTTGAAAATTGATTTCAAATTGCACATTTTTTGAATGAAAATTTCACTGTTTTATCAAAAAAAAAAAAAAAATTCAGAGAGAAGAAGAAATGTTCATAGTCCAACAGATAAGGCAGAAAATCTAAATTTTTGATTGAAAATTAGAATATGGGAACAAATTATCAAGCACAAAAATTTGTTATTTTTACATTATACAACAAAAAATATTGCAACCCAAAAATTCAAATTGAACATCTTTTCTTACTTACAGAATGCAAATAAAAGAAGTATTTTGGAGTAAAAAGTGAAATGACAAATGGTTTGAGGGTTTTCGAGAACTGAAAATGCAAGCTGTTTTTGAATCTATTCTATGAGATATTTAATTCTTATTTGTCAAAGTGATGACTCTTGTCCGTGTCTTAAAACTTAAATTTTTTCACAATCTTAATGGACGTTATCATTTCTTATAGATTTTAGATGCTAAATTCATATTCGGTGCCAGAATCTGCGTAGCATGTTAGAGTCTTGAGGTAATCACTTTTTAATTTGGGAATTGTATTGTATATTTCTTGTTGTTTCGGTTGTACTGAATTTTGGTTACAGGATTACTCTGCAAATCCAATATGTTCATATATTTAACCCTTAAGTGACGAAAATTACCCTTTTTCAGGAAAAAACATTTTAAAATACTGATTTACAAATCAAATATAATATTAAATTTAAAGAATTAAATAACTGAAAATTCTGATATTCTTTTTCAGAAATGTTTTTTAGTTTTATTTTTAAATCTAGTTTTTAAATGTTTTCTTCTTAAGTTTTGTAGACATGGAGGTAGTTCATCAAATAAATTAAGTAAGGAAGTAAATAAATTGAGTAATACTAAATATATAGTATTTACTATCCCTAAATTTATTTATTTTTTGCTATCACTAGATTTATTTAGTGATTGTGATAAAATTTTCATTATCACTAAATTATTGGAAATTTTCTCCACTACCAATAAATAAATAGCGTGATAATATTTAGTCAAACAAACAAAGTCAGTAATAGGGAAAATATTTCTAAGCGTGGTGCGTCCCAGGCAAACGATCGACATAAACATAAAGTTTTATTCATTAACGATAAAATTAAACATAAATTCCACTTGTTTGCTGGAAAAATTTTTTGTTTTTAAGCTTTTTACTTTGTATACGGAGATATAGGCAAACTGCTTACAAAGAGGCCATCGTCTTGTAAGAATAAGCTAAAGCTGTTACTAGAGTTGTGGGTAATACTGCCTACAAAGAGTGTTACCGTTCACAATATATTTGCCGCTGAGATATAACTTGATCCTCATATGATTTTGTTTTCGTTTGAGAAATTTGTTTTTTAATGAAATTCAAAATATATCCAACAGAATGCAGCGAAACATTAACAGGGCCGCTGCGTAAAACAATACATATGAGCTGAAATGTAAATAAGCAAATCCGGGAAAATGGTTGCTATTGTAAGAAAAATTATTGATGGCCATGGCATTGCCCGAATAAGCATAAAATTCAAATCATTATACTTATAAAAAAAAAAAAGGTTTCGAAAAAGTGGGAATGGCTCCTGCCATACATTGAAATACAATTAAAATTATGATATTAACAAAGTTTTACATGAAACAAATACCGTCTATATACAGGATAGCGACTTTCAAGTGCGTATGTAGGAAGTTTATTGGTTTTTGGTGCCAAGAATTAAAGTTCTAATATATAATCGGGTGATAAGTAAAAACATGCCAAACAGTTAAGAGAAGAAAAAATTTATGAGTTTATACAGGTAAGTGTTTGTCGAGTTAATATATGTATGTCTGTACACATAAATAAAAATTGAGGTGGGTAAGGATACAGGGCAATAGCTAGGTATTTGATATTCATAATAGAAATGGACAACTTCTGATATTTAGTGAAACCTCTGTAAGGACTTGAATTGAATCTTAAGTATAAGTCTTGAGTATTTTTTTTTTTGATATTGATTAAATGAAAAGCAAATATATTATTTTTCTTTAACTGGCTGAAAAATAATATTTAGTTAATGGAGCATTAAAAATTAGTTTCGAATAATATTAGTTATATTATAAGGACATGATGATAAATTATAACTGAAATAAAAAAATACTAATTTATAAAAAATCAAGATATATATATTTAATTTTCAATTTCGATTTGCACAATTTTCGCTTCTTAATTTTTTTCTCTTCTACATCTATATTCGTAGTAGTATATTTTATTTTACCGCACCTTCCGCTACCGTTCCCGCTGTGACCCAGCAACTTAACAAAAACCAGCGATTTACTTATTTTCTTTTTGTTCCTATTTCTTCTTCATCGTTTTTTCTTCTACTAACATTCTGTCTGTCTGTCAGTTGTGAACAACCATCCGTTCGTCCCGCTGTTCCAACTGTCTGTCTGTCCGACCGTTTCAGAAACCCAAACTTTTTTCCGATTTTTGCTTTCGTTATGAATTTTGTTGGTTGGTTGTTTTTACTTCTTCCCAATCACTATTCCTCCCCTCTTGTTAAGAAACACCAACCAAAACCATAAGACAACAGCAACGGCCCAAACCATTTCACCGCCTTCATTGCGCCTTATCGTTCGCTCAGCGACCGACCCACGGGTTGGCTGGCATCAGCATCTGGCTTTTGGTCGCTTGCTTTACTTTTTCATTTATCACATTATTTCTTTTGGCGGAGCCCCAAATACTGTACCCCGCATTAGCTGCGTGTCAATGTATGTGCTCGCGTCTTTGTGTGAGTGCGTGTCAAGAAGGGTGCTCCGCTGGCATATTGCAATGAAGACTTTTTCTGGAAATTTGCAATTTTTGCAAAATACCAACTTGAACTCATAAAATCACAAAAGTCTGATAACAACAATAGCGCGCTGTACGGCTTTTGTAGTCAAAGCACTAAATAAATGCAGCTTTTACTTGGGACTTCGCTGGCAATTGAAAAAATTTTCTTTGGGGTTAGATTGAAATTTACTACGATATTTCTTAAAAAAAATTGTTTTAAATTTAAAAAACTTCGAAGATTATTAACAAATATTTGTAAATACATTGAATATTTAGCAAAATTTATGTTTTCCACTATTTTTTTTTTAGAAAAAAAAAAAATTATACATACATATTTAATGTCCGTCCGTATGTCTGTCCAACAAACAAAATGGACGCAAGAAAAGTTTTCCAAAAAATGAGAACACAATTTTTTTTCGTTTTTCCTCCTCCAAATCCTTTTTGCGTAAATAAAAAATTTCCGAAATGTTCAGAAAACACCTGAAAACTTGCACGGCTTTTTTTGGTAAATGTAAAAAAAAATAATTTTTTTATTTTATTTTTCCGTTTTTGCTTGCACTTTCTTGCGAAAGATAAAATTAAAGCATGGAAACTTAGTGGAAGCCAACGACGAGACGAGAAAATTAAAAAACGACGCAACGCTTGACTCTGACTCAACTGAACTGAAACCGAAAAAAAAGTGCTGAACTGACAGCCAAGTGACAGCTGAGAAAGACACACGGACGGACAAATGGTGGAATGGATGACGAAGTGACAACAAAAGGAACAGAAACAACGATTTCATGCATTGCGCGCGCCGATTCTGGCATAGATGAAGGATCACTTGCTGTCTCCTCTTTTTACCTTTTTCCTGACGATGTTGCTCGGCAGCCACTTCTTCTGCAGTCAAATCGCCCGCTTGGAGCACAACAATTTGCGGTTGTTCTTCGTCACGTTCGGGACGTTCTTTGGTGTCTTCTTCTGAATAATTGGAATCCTCGTCGTCGTTGAACTTCTGGCGCTGCGTTCCAAATGTTATATTATAAAAAACCTAATAACAAACGTCCTTCAAATGCTCACCTTTGTCTCAACTGTTGGCCCTTCTTTATAACCAATTTCTGCTTTTAATTTGGCCAAAAAACTTGGATCTTGTGGTTTGATATACGAAATATTTCGTTTGGACATAATTTATTTATGCGCTGTCGGTGAGATACAAACCGCTCTTCTTCACATTAGTTTAAACACAAGACACAATAAAAATAAATAAATTATCTATAATAACAATCGATTTTTTTCTAATTTTTGCACACAATTCACATAAAAAAATTGTTTGTAGTTCTCGCCGCAACTTTAACTTCTGTTGGCGGTTGTTTTCTTTTGACCAAGAAAAGCAATGTCAAAATTTGTTCGTTTGGCTTCCTCTTTGTTTCGTCAACTTTTCGATAATCGAAAATCATATTGAACGAAAATTTAGTGCTGCCAGACCTCTTGATAATTGATTCACCAATGTTAAATTTTACTCCAGGTGTTACACGCTGTATGTTAAAACAAAACAGGAGCCGCAATCTCTCACCCCATTTTGGTGGATTCTTATGGTGGTATATTATCAAAAACTTAAATTATCAGGTGTCCGAAATATGTTCGTTTGCTTGATTCTCATGTAAAATTAAAGAATGTTGCATATTTAGTAATGAAAGTTATCCACGTAAATGCCTAAACAGAACTGGGACGTGCGATTTATCTTCCGTGTCAAATCGCACCAAAAAATAGAATTTTTTCTATTTCTCTGCGATAAATTTTCTAGTACCAATTTTGTACTCACTACAAACGTATAGGAAAAATCTGTGCGATATTACACGTTCCAGTTCTGTTTAGGCATTAACTTTTAATCTGCGTCTGGACCCAGAATAAAAAAAAATGACTTCCAGGTGATTATATATCTGACATTTTTGGTTTGAATTTACTTTCTTGAATGCTGCCGTGTGTGAACATATATAATGTAAATTGGTACAGCAAACATGCTGGAATTTTATAAACATTTAGGAGTTCTTACCGCAAGTGCAGACATTTTTCAAAGTGAAACTCGTAGAAATGTTGAAAGACTGTAATTTTTAAATACAGTGGACTTACATATGTATCAGTCACAATATGTACCAATCATAATCTAAAGAAAAAAAACAAAAAATCAAATTCCTTTCGGGGAAAATATGACCAAACGAATTTTCGTAATATGTATTACCATATTTTTTATGTTATTTTCTTAGATTTTGGAAAAACCTCAAAGCTAAGAAATTTCATTAGAAATCCAAGTGTACAAGTGAAGGCGGTAGCACTGTCCTTCATCGAGTGAAAAAACGTCAGCTTCCGAAGTGATTTCTTTTTAAATTAAAAATTTTTGGTCAAACCTCCCTTCAGTTTAAATTTCACCAGACTTTCTTTATTTAGAAAAAGGCAATGTAATCTTATTAAAGACATTGCAAACACTATTCGAATCAACCATATTCTTAAATTTTGAAAGCGATTTTCTCAAAAAATATTGAACCAAATTAAATATTAAAATTCAGCAACATCAAGTTATCCTCGATACGAAATTTCACCAAGATTGACTACTTTAAATATTTCCAAATTTTGTTTCTGCTCAAAGCACTGTGCGACGTGGGCTAATGTACGTAGCCACGTTGTGACGGATTTGACATTTCATTAAAGTAGGGCTACCAGATGGCATACTAAAGTAGCAAAAGTGCTACTTTTGCAAGGCTTTGCTACTTTGCTACTTTTCACTTGAAATGTACTACTTTTGGTTGAAATGCGCTACTTTTTACTACTTTCGAAGTTACGACCTTTTTTTTATTTTTTTGGTCGATAAACAAAATTTTACAAAAAATGTTTTATGGAAACAATGTAAATAAATAAAAAAAACACACAATAATGATGTTTTTTATTAGTGCTATGGGAAAGTAGAAATGGGGACCTTTCTTTTTTTGCTAATTACTATACTTTTTTTGTAAAAATAACGAAATTTGTTTGTGTTTTTTGAAAATTCTTAAATTTTACAAATGTGCTACTTTTGCAAGCAGGTCATCTGGTAGCCCTACATCAAAGTAGCATGCATGTATTCGAGGCAGAGGCCAGGGAAAGGAGAAGGTGCCGCATGTAATCGCGTGGAATGTAGAAATGAATTCTTTGAGTGCATGTTTGACATTGCTTCCATGTTAAAATTTTAAATTCTTCCGCACGCTGTCACATTTGTGTACTTTGGCCATATTCTTTAATTTCACTTCAACAGATTACATTTAAATTAATAGGTGGTATTTATTCGCATATCTATTTAGTGGACTGTTTGCGTGGATGCTGTCGATGTAGAGCATTTTACATTTCAATTAAAGTGGAGGAGGTGTCTCATGTAATCGCGTAGTAACTAAACTTGAATTTTACTTTTTCGCGGGTGTAGCGTGTGACTTAAAAAAAAAAAATGTACTCTGAGTTCTGTGCGAAGTCCCTTAAACTTTTACTTAAGAAATTCGATGAGGTATTGACTAAGTTCCTGGCCAACTGAATGCCACTGGTAACTTTCAATCTAAGAGAATCGTAGAATATGATGCTTATTTGCTTGCAGTTGCGAATTTACAAACACAATCAGGTGGCAACATCAAAGTTAAAAATCGGAAGCCAGGAGTGGCATCCGCTAAGGTAATATGTAGTTGAATGTCGCTTTTTTGATTTGTCGTTTTTGAAGACGGCACCTAGCTATTTAGCTATCACATAAAACAAGCGATAATAAAGTTGACAATCACCTTACAGAGCGCAAAAATGCGATAGTTGATAATCAACCAGGTCATACAAAGTATAACTTTAGTCAGTTGTTGAGGAAATGCATGAAAAGGGATGTGAGTGGGCAAAATGTGACCGACATACGAAATTTTATTCAGTTTAACATGCCATATCGACAGTTAGCAACTATCTGAATAAACATCTATGACTTTTTTTTTAATTTCACTATAACTTTTACTTAAATAGGAAAAAAGTAGTAAAAATGTAATCATGTAAATTATCACTCCAAATCTGTATTAACTTCAGTACTTCGAATACTTTCCTTTATCAATTTAATTAAGTAAACTTTGCCACATTGGTGTTTTCTGCTGAGCTTCAACGAAAAAAAGCTTTTCGAACCAACATCCTTGAGAGCTGTGTGTGCAAAAAGCACTGGTTTTATCGTCCACCGTCGTGCAGCAGGAAGGCAGCAAGCAGTCAAATCCGTCGTAAGTTCTTAACTCCGCATCAGTTGATGACGGGGAGTTGTGGAATGCCACAGAAACATAGTATTGATATCATGATTACCAAATGAAGGACACTGTAGCGTTTTGGAGGCAGGAACAAAAACAGGATTTGATTAAAAAATAAAAATAAAAGTTAAAAATAGTTGCAGTAAAGCAGACTTCAAACTAAGAGGATACAGCGCTCTGGGAAAGTGGAAAAATAAAAGGTAATTAAAAACAAATTAATATTCGTTTTAATTTTCGCATGAACTAAAGGTGCCATGGTGCGTTTTATAAAAAATCTTGGAAGAAGTTGTAGCCTTTTAATTGGTCCATTGGAGCAATAGTGCTGGAATTCAGTGCCTTGACAAATTGACTATTAATTGAAGTACTTAATATTTAATAAGGTAAAGTTGAAATATTTAATTTCGTATGGAAATATTTTCTTCTGCTATTTTTCCAATTTTTTCCTGTTTCGTCTACCCATTAAAATCATTTGGTATCTTAAATTCGCAACGTGTTGCGCATGTCTTCTCCTCGGGAGCGCTGCATTCGAAGCTTTTAATGTTCTACTTTGCATTCTATGCTCTGCAGCGTCTGACTCTCTTTTCACAGTACAAAATTCAGAGGTGTTGAGGAATTTGTATGAAAAAAAAAAAAAAAATCAATTTAAATAACACAAATCAACAAATTAAAACTTTTGCAGACATTTCTTATGCAGGGTTTTTAATTCTTTCACTGAGCTTTTTCTAATTTTTTTTTGTCTGGGGGGCAGATATTCCCAAATCCAATTCAGCAATTTCCAATTTAATAATTAAATTGATAAAAAACATTAAAATTTTCTGGTGAAATCTAAACGTAAGTTTATGGTTAACACGTGAAGCACCGCAACACTTTCCGAAATATCGACCTCTAATAAGATAGATAGAGATAGTTGCTGTTGATTCGAAATGAGTTTTACAGCGAGTGTTTTGGTCATTGCCTTGAATATTAATTGTAGCGGTGAAAAAATTAGCTAAAAGTACTTCTCGCTTTTTAAAGGGGCCCACGCATCTGTAGTGACGTTATTTTTTTTTGTGCTCATTAATTGGGAAAGAAAATAAGTTAAAAGGCTGTGCGCTTAATGAATTTCTTAAATAAGACATTGAAAAGTGGGAACTTTTTTTTGTGCTCATCAATTTAAAAACGTTAATAGAAGCTCCCCAGTCTCAAAAATTAAGTAACCTCTGCAGTATTGGAAGAGTATGATGAATTTCTTAGAGAATATTGGGATCTTTTAAAAAGTAGTTGTCTCTGAAACTCGAAAAGAAAACAGATTTTCCCAAAAAATATAGGTCAAAACTTGGAGAAAGTATTCTTCATTCATTCCAGGTTCTAACGGAACAGCCTTGGGTTGAAGGGGACTGTCGAAGAACTTTTTCTATGATAATATTAGCAAAACTTATCTTAGATTTTTCATACACAAGACTTATTCGAGCTAATTTAAAAAAAAGAAAAAAAGTCCGAATCATTTCCTATTGCCAAATAATATGTATATGGGGCATTCCATGTGAAATTTTCGATCGAAAAATAAAAATCGATTTTTACCCCTGGAATATGTTTTTCAATATCTTCCGATGACCCACCTAAATTTTCACGACAATCGCTTGCGCCAAACCCGAGATAACCCTTGAACAGATTATTTCTTAGACAAATTTTCTTGTTTTTACATGATTTCCAGGAGTGAATAACTCGAAATGGGTGCATTTTCATGACATAATGATGCAGACAAAACTTGTTTATTGTTTCTTGAAAAGTATTTTCCTCGTGGTTAAAAAAATTTTTGCGTATGCGCAGTATGATTTTTTGTTCAATTAGATTTGTTTTTATAGTTTACATATCGTGAGCCCCGAAATTTTTTCTCTCAATTGGTCACAAAATGTTCGTCAAAGTGTCCTTTAGTAGTCACAAAATTTTCAGAGTGGAGACTTTTATATTGCTCTTATTTTTTTATAAATGAATATAAAGTGAGATAAAAAAAAAGAGAAAAACCATATTGAATATACATTTTTTTATTAAATCCGACGCTTAATGAAATTCAGATAGATACAGAAAGGGCAAGATTGTTATGTCGAAATTTTCAATAAAACTAAATTATTTGAATACTGTCGTTACTAGACTCGTTAGATGTTTTTTTAAATACAATCGAACCGTTCTGATCCGCCAGG
The DNA here is from genome assembly GCA_949775025.1 of Tricholauxania praeusta. Classification (NCBI taxonomy): domain Eukaryota; kingdom Metazoa; phylum Arthropoda; class Insecta; order Diptera; family Lauxaniidae; genus Tricholauxania; species Tricholauxania praeusta. The sequence goes on along the minus strand of OX459028.1, from coordinate 7,131,528 downwards.
AGGCAGTGTTGGTGAGCAAAACCTGGAATTCTTTTTTTAATGTCGAACCGCTTTTTAGGTGCCTCTCGGCCTTTTTATAATCTTACTTTGTTGCATAGACAAATTCAATGTTTTTAATTCGATCAGTGGCGTTTAACCACTCAAATAATTGATGTGGAGTTAGAATCGGTCTATCTTTATTCTGTATGCTGAATTTCGAGCCTGCTCTCTTTACTGTACCACCAATTCCATCGCATGGTCCCTTTCCATGTGCGGTGGGGAAAAAATGCCAGGAGGCATTAATTTAAAAATCAGAGTAGTGATATGCTAAGTTGATGACATTTTTAAAGTTTTTGTACTGCTGACTTGCACCGTCAGAAACATTTTGTATTTTGTCTACTAGCGTCAAGTTTTCTTTTAAATAATTTATAATGATTTTATTAAAAGCATACACTGCGACGGCATCGTGGTCTAAAGAGTCTGAAATAATTCACCGGACGCAATTGAACTCTGCCAAACAGTCTCCTACCATGCTTCTCGAGCTTAAACGGATTAAAACAACGATCCCTGGATACTATTCTCGATTTCGGTGACATTTTCACTTGTAATTAAGAGTTGCAGAAGGAGAAATGCGACGCAAATCGAATCACTTTTTTTTCTGATATTTTATTGACATAACAATACTTTCGTATTGAAGTTTTATAACATAAATATCAACTATGAAAAAAATAAAACAAATTACATGTTGTAAAGTTGATTTCAACAAATCACAACTTGATTTCTCAACAGATTACCCTTATAATCGAGTTTTTTAATTTTTCTGCACATCAGTCATATCGAGCTACTGAAGGCAATATAAAAGTCTCCACTCTGAAAATTTTGTGACTACTAAAGGACACTTTGACGAACATTTTGGGATCAATTGAGAGAAAAAATTTCGGGGCTCACGATATGAAAACTAAAAAAACAAATCTAATTGAATAAAAAATCATACTGCGCATGCGCAAAAATTTTTTTAACCGCGTGGAAAATATTTTTCATGAAACAACAAACAAGCTTTGTCTGAATCATTATGTCATGAAAATGCACCCATTTCGAGTTATTCACTCTTGAAAATCATGTAAAACAAGAAAATTTGTCTAAGCAATAATCTGTTCAAGGAATATCTCGGGTTTGGCGCAAGCGATTGTCGTGAAAATTTAGGTGGGTCATCGGAAGATATTTAAGAACATATTCCAGGGGTAAAAATCGATTTTTATTTTTCGATCGAAAATTTCACATGGAATGCCCCATATGTACATACATTTTTTAAACGAATTTTTGAACTAAATAAGTATAACCTGGCAAGGTGCAAAGATAAAATTAGTTTTAAGGTGCAAGTTTGAAGGGCATAGTTTTATTTCGCACGCTAAAGATAAGAAATGTGAGCATGTGACAGAAAAGCTCAAGTGATTCTGAAAATATTCAAAGCGATTCTGCGAAAAATACTACAGTAATGTTAAATGTTCAATAATAATGCAGCATAACTGAAGCTCGTTCAATGTTTGATAAACTTTACTCTCACCGAGAAGGTTTATTGTTTTCAAAATACACGTAATCTAAATTGTATTTGTAACAAACAGAAAATTTTCAGAATTTACAACGTGAATGGCATCAGCATCGTAACGTCAGACACTATTCGTTCTTGTCAACAAGAATTCTGTCGAATACGGTACAATACCAAAATGTTTCGTTATGTTCAAAGTGGAAATTGTGCATTACAGGGTTTGAAAAATAATGTTATTACAAAAAATTCTTTGGTATTATTTTTGTATAAGATAACATTAATTTTGTATCAATTAATATTATACATACCACCAAACTGTATATAAACAGTTTTTCTCCTCTGCATTTTTCTAGTCAAACATCTAGACGTTGAAGTCAATAATGACACTTTGTTTGTCTCAACAGACCGTGATACACCTTCATTCGCCAGTGTATGCCAGTGCATTTCAGAAACAGATCAGCGGGAGAACAACCTATACTTGATTCTGATATTTATATTGTCTCAGAACTACTCGTCTATACGCTGCGCTTTGATTGCCTATTTGTCGGTTTGCAGTGATACCGAGCTGAAGATGTACGATGTTTGGCACCAATCGTTATAAATATGAGAGCTATTGAATTCACATAAGTTACATTTGTTACGTTATTGGAGAATGTCAGCAGTCAATGGTACCCCAACCGTAACTACTGCAGCAATAAATTTTGTAACTTTTACTTCTAATCGTTTACTATACGTATACAAAATTATCACTAACATAGCATCTTAAAAAGACTCAACGTGACGTCGGTATTTGCGTTCACTACTTAACTTAACTATAAAAAGTATAATAAAAATGGGGAGAACATTATATATTGAGCAATAACATATTTTCTCATATATTGAATGCTAAAAAATGATGTATCTATTATTAATTATGCTATCTAATAATCATACAAAGTCCCTTAAATGACGTCTGCACTAAACTGAAGAGTCAATTTCTTAAAAACTCGTAACTAAGCACCATCACCAATGCCAAATTGCTGACAAAACCCGCTTTCCCTTAAAATTCACGGTAGACGTGCTCCCTATCCCTTTTCTATGTACATACAAGGACAAATATCACCCTCAAAACGAAGTAAGTATTTTATTTTCACCTTTAGAAGGTTTTTAATAAAAATTTCCAATCGACTGGAACTCATCTACATGACTACGGTGGCTCAAATTAACTCAACACTGTTGTGTTTAAATTTTCTTTGTACATCAAAGCAATGTTCGATCCGAAACACGATTTCAAAAGCTGCCACTTCGAAAGCTGCTTTGTATGATGCGATTTTAATTAATGAGTGTGTGAATTCATTCTGAATCTTTAAAACATAATGTCATCAAAAACTTTGTTGCTTTGTGTAATTGAGAGGAATGGCCATCAAACGAGTACGTTAGTCAAGGGTTCTGCTAAAGGTTTCATTTATATTATTGTTTATTTGTAGTGTGAAACGAAATATACAATACAATAATTAATATTTGCAGTTTACCTTTCAGTTGCCTATGGCTGCAATTGTTCATGGTTGTGGCAGTCCCAGGCAGCATCAGGGTGGAAGTGCTAGTGGTGGCACGCTGAGTTCCACTAGAGGTTGTATACCTAGTTCGCATCAGCAACACTCACACCTACCGCATCAAACATCGGCACCCATGTATGCCAGTATGCCAAAGTACACGAGATCATCATCTCAACCAACTGCCACGCCCAATCATCCTCATCATATTTATAGCAGCGGCAATAGCAGTAGCTCTGGTCAGTATAAAAAGCAATCGATGCTGCCTCCCTCAATGTCATACCTTCCCAAGTCTCCTGCAGCACAGCAACCCTCGCAATTTGTTCATAGCCAACGACCATTATCTGCCTCAGCTACAGCCGTGGACTCGTGTCGTAATTACATAGCACATCCTAGCGCCGCTACAATGATCTATCGTAGTGCTCGTCATAGCAATCGAAAATCGGCTGTAGAGCTTCTGGCCGAAAGTAAACCGTTTTACGTCAAGTCGGAAACTGTCATGGAACGCTTGCAACAGCAGTCAGCGAATTATCGTAGTAATTCATCGGCCATAGGATGTGGAAGTAAACGTGGTCGGAATAGCTTGGATAGCGCTACAAGTGATCGTTTTAATGTTTCATCCTATAGTGGCGTTTCAACATCATCCTGTCTACAAGGCGATATGGAACGTTCATTTGTTGCGGCTACTTCAATGCTTCATGGTGGTGGCAATGGCAGCAGAGGTCAACATATGCATCATCATCATCATCATGGTCATATCGGACGACGCGGCACTGTATCTACTAACAATTTATTGCAAAGTAAATTACGCAAATTGTTAAGCACCGAAGCGGCTAACAAGGACTTGTGCTCGTCGCGATCAAAGGAACGTTACCGAGAGGAACTACCAACACAGTTCGATTTTTCTTCCAACAAAACCTTAAGTGGCAGCTGCATTCAAGAGGTAATAAGTAAAAGGTTTGGATAAAATAAAAAAGATTTTTAAATGATTAATTTGTTTCAGCAGCTATCCCTTGCCAATCAAACTGACCCATCATTGATAATTCCTCAGTCTTTTTTGTCTCCTCAATCACTACCATTGCAGTCTGATGCATTTGATGACATTTACAATTATGGAATTGATAACAGCAGCGCAGAAGGGGGTCCGCTCGTTTTAACTGACGATTATCGCGCAATAAGTCCGCCAGCAGAGTACGCAGCGGACACAAATCAAACGCACAATGAACAGCGCCAGAGGTATTTTGCTTTTTGTTTTGCCCATGGTATCAATTTAACTCTCTGTCTTTTCAGATACAACTATCAGCGCTCTTATTCGCATTCACATGAGGTGGCTGCAGAAGATGCCAAGTACGCCACTGCCAATGCCTATAACATCAATAGCCACAAGTCTTTACCGGATCTTCACTCGCAAATAAGTCGTCATTCGCCACATAGCGAAATATTAAGTTGTTGCAGCCGCGGTAATCGCTCAATCAAATCTACTGGCGAATCTTCATTAAATCGGGACTCCGGTGGCTCATCGGGACATTACACACACCGTAGCGAACCATGTTATAAGCAACAGCGTGGAGAATGCGAGCGTGATGTTGTCACTACGGGCGCATATGATACAAAAATTATGTGCACATCAAACTGCAGCGATTACCGTCGTGACAGTGGGTCTTCAACTCAGCACAGCGCTAACTCTTATTGCGGCTATGCTTCGCCATCCTATCGCAACATTGATTGTGCCGAGTGCCGTTGCAGAAACAATTCCATACAAATGGAATCTGCTGATTATCTATTCAACTTTACTACGCCCGAGGTGCCAGAGGCATTCCAGGATGATTACTCACCACCATCACCCTCAGTCATTAAGTATGCTGCGCATATGGAAGAGCAACGCATTTCAAATCAACAAAAGCAGCTGCAACACAATGCGCAAACATATCAGCAGCAGCAAAGAGCTGCCAAGCATATGCAGAATCAGATGCTACAAAGCCCAGGTTCGGCACCATCAGTGGAAGATCTTAGTCCACCACCAATTCAATTTAAGCGTCAAAAATGCATACGGTTTAAAAATCGTCCGCGCGTTTCTATATCAAATACAGCGTTGACAGGTGAAGTTGGATCAGGTGGTGGCGGCGAAGTGTATGTTCGTAGTAGCGAAAGACCCACATTCTTCTTCCCCAAAAGTATCGTATCCAACTCAGATACACAGCAGCAGCATCATCATCAACAGCAACAACTTCAACAGCATCACTACAAGCGTGAGCAGCAATCTAGTCGCAGAAATAGCCAGCAGTCTATTGAATTGGTGAACACACCGCGTGAAGCTGAAATCGTTGGCATTTCCGATTTGGAAAAGTTTTTTGATCGCCTCGGCTTAAATGATGATAAATTTCATGAAATCTATAGTCCGCAAAAAAGGCGTCGTAGTGCAGAAACTGATTCAGACGAATCGAGTACAGTTTTCTTTTCGGATGTGAGCACCGTAGATTCCATGCGACTACCCGATAGTACTGAGACACAGCCACAGACTACACAAACGTATCGACCTTCAGAGCCGCCATCGATAGTTGAACGTAATGCGCGAATAATTAAATGGCTTTGCAATTGTAGAAAGTTGCAGTATACATAATGAAATAGGGATTTTTCTATGAAGCACTTGAGAAGCATGAATTAGTTGTCATAGCCAGAAAAAACTACAAACTAAAATATTTGCTGCAATGTGCAAGTTTTAATTGGGTGGAGTTTAAGAGAGCTTATATCTATCTGAAAGAAGTACATTTTCCTTAACTAAAATTTAAAAAAAATAACAATGCTCTGGATAATGTTTTTTTTCGATTTGAAATTTATAAAAAGGAGATATTCACATTTCGTTGAAATATCAGACCCAGTAGGTCCATGCATTATTGAGATTGCAAAGTCTTCTAAATTTTTGGCCTTTTTAAATCAAAAAACAATAGTTATTTGTTAACTAAGTCCAATTAAGCCTTGAATTTGCAGAAATAACTAACTACTTATTTATAATTATTTTAATAGGATCAAAAGGGTTTTTTTTTTCTCCAGACTGAACTAAACTAAGCTAAGTTTCTTGTGCATACTTTTTTATTTATGCCCATAATACATAAGAGCACATATGCAAAATATGCCTTGGAATTTGCTGTCGGCTCAAGTGTGATAGGAAATTATATAGTTTAAAATTGATTTTTTTGATGGGCTTACTGTTGCTGTTCAGTATAGTGTGTAGAGCAAAAAAAAAAAAGTCCAAAATTACAATAATAAAAGCCAGATCATAGTCGTTCCTTCCTTATGAAACTTTTCAACGACCTTGAACCTAAAAAAAAAGTGGAATATCGAAGCGATAGAAGAACAAAGGAATGCCAGAAGGGAGTTTCGACGGTGCTTTCTTTTGTTTTTTGCTTTGATTCTTAACATGCTTACTCGTATACCATAAGGACCGAAACTATAGTCAGACTTGCCATAATTTTTTGAGTAAGTTCTGTTCTTGCAATGTTTTTGGTTTTTCAAACACTGCCTGAGACAACTACATTTCCGTCAAATCACATATATTTATTAAGTAAATCTTTGAGATGGAGGCTGATGTTCCGCGGAATGTTCATAAGCCTAAATTGGGAAGTCTCTAAAAAGTAGTTGTCTCTGACACTATACTGATCAGAAGTCTACCTAAGATAGGTAATACTGCTTTATAAAAAAAAATTCCACAACTCTAAGTTTATTTTCAGGGATGACTTTGACCCACTGGTTCCAAAAAAGACTACTAATTGTTTTCTTTCAAATAAAATAGCGTAAAGAAAAGTCCCGAAATTTTAAATGGAGTCTAATTTTTTCGCTGAATCAATATTTTCATTAAGCTTGTAAAGTCCTATTTTTATTTGAAAAAATAAAAAACTTTTGCCCACTGAATGAATGAAACACAATTTTGAAATATGTATCTAGAATGAGAGAATTGTGAATAATAATTGATTTCTTTCCTCCCATAACCGGATTTTTAATGATTACACAGACCTAAAAAAAAAAAGCTTTGGTCTGAAAACCAAAACCACTGATTCTTGTGTTAATTTTTCGAAAAAAAAATTTGTTTGCAATTTGGCAATTCCCCTCACTCCCCACATTTACCCCATTCTTCTCACCAAATTTTTTAAAAAATCTAATTTTTGGGAATTGTTTCGACAATTTTTTTACTTTCTTAGAACTCAGCGAAGCATGTTACAGAAGAATCAGTGGGTTTGGTTTTTGGGACCAAAACTATTTTTTTGTTGGCCTGTGTTATGAATAAGGATTTTATCAAAGCCACATTATTTCTAGAAAGCCTAAAATGAAAAGTTGTGAATGAATGATTGGGGTTTTCCTATTGTTATGCATACGTTTCGTATTTTTTACATGAAAAGAAGTAGATTTTTCAATATTTTCATTATAAAGGGTGATTCTTTTAGTGTGATAAGATTTTAAATTGATACAAAATACATGTTATTTAATTTTGAAACCAATTTTTTATTTCCTTTAGAGATTATGTAATGACATTTATTTTCGGTACGTTTTTGCCACGACTATAATAATTTAAGTTTTTTTTATCACAATTTTGAATTGAGGCCTTACTTCCAAAATAACACGATTTCCAAAGTGTCAATTGCCGGTGATTTCACATATCTATGCTTACAGGTAATAATCCAATCGCGCTAAGTCACATGTTGTTAACAACCAACAAATTTCAAGTTGACATTTTAGTTAATTTTTGTAAGCTTTCGCTATTTCAGTGGTACAGTCTCGCAAACGTAATGGAACGTAACATTCTATTGAGAGTAAAATTTAACGCTACGGTACATAACACATAATCAGACTTTCCAAGTTAATTTGTCGTGTCTGTATCTACCAAAATTTCTCTCACTCTAAATAAATCACCAATTACCAATGCTAATATGTTAGGTTAAAAAATAGTGTGTATGTGATTGGAAATAAATGGAATTTATTAAGTTAAGAGACGGTTTCCTACAAAATGTAAACAATAATTTCTTAATGGCATTAACTATGTTACTTTCCATAATTTATTGTTAATTTTATAAATCAAAGAATATTTTACAAAAAGGCTATGTACACTAAAAATGGAAAATATAGATTTAGAAATTAAGTACGATAAATGACTTACATGATTTTGATATATGAGTATGTACTAAAAATAAAGAAATAAAATATGACCGTAGGATTTGAATGCAAACGTTAATTGAGCATAATTAGCAGTAGAGTTTAAATGTTTATTATATACTTAAAAAAAATAATAATAATTTTCGTATAAATTGCTAATTTTCTCATACTTTAAAGTCGTAGTAGGTACTTATTACTCAAATTGTTTTTAAAAATGCATTATTTAACTATTCAATATTTAATAAGTACAATAAAGAGATTTGAAACAATAAGTATTCGTAAATCTATAAGCTACATATATGCAAACTAGTATGTGCAAGTTTCAACAATAAAATTAAACTAAATACAACCAAAAAATAATAGCATTGAAAAAACGTTTTTTTTTATCAAAGGAAATCAATTGAATATAAATTTTTAATCTACTTCTTATTGTTTTGAAAAATATGTTTTAATATTTTACAGACATACTAGCTTGGAACAATACTAATTGTATATGCATGCATTTGACCTAGAATATTTATTGTGGCCCATTTAATATAATATATATAAGCAGCAGTTGTTGTTGCAGTTAAATCAGTGAGTGTATAAGCGGGCACATCGATCTTAGTAAAAAAGATGTTTACAAAATATTTTGTATTTGTGGTTTTAGCCACTATATTGGTAAGTGTTTCGAGAATTTAAAATTATTTCTTAAGAGACTATATTCCAATATCTTGTGCATAAAGAAAAAAAGTATGATAGCGTCTTTGATTACCTTTGTTATAAACATTCTTACATACTTTTACCTCAGCTCATCTGAGTTTTGAGAAAGCAAAAAGAACCAAAATCCCAGAGAGTAGCTAGTAATATATGAATATTGGGATGATATATGAGTACCGAATTTGTTTAAAAATCATTGACCGATTTGTGTAAGTTCACATGAATATCGGTGTCTGCTCTTGACTGTAAAGTTCGATCAAAGAATGTCCAATTATAATGAATTAAGTTTCTTGAAAGTTTACTCTTAAAAATAAGACGTTGGATTAATAGGAGCACAAAAAACTTTATTCCTACTATTCAATAGGAAAGAGAAAATTTCAAGGTTCAAACCTTGCAATACGCATAAAATAAATTTAACTAACTGTAAAAAAAAACTTTTAGAAGGATATTGGATAGTTTGAAATTTATCTTAAATTTTTCCCAAGCCAAATGAAATATCTGTTATATAAAAGTACGATCATAAACAGTCCGACCAAAGTTATCAATACGTGTATTCCTATATTTAGTAGTTAGCATGCACCGTTTATATGAAAAACTATAAAGAAAATCACGTTAAGGTGTTTTTCTCAACGATCGAACCTTTGTTACTAAAGCAAACCTGTTAAATATTTTCAGTCGTGGGAGAGCCATATTTCAATCATCAAGGCGATGATTTCGATCACGCTCATATTCTCACGCACAAAAGAGATGGAGTATTTGTATCTATGAACATGTTCAACATAATTTAGTACATATTATGAATTTTCAATTGAATAAAATAAAATGTTTAGTGAAAGTCCGACACAAAATTTAAAGAAAGAGAAGAAATTTGTTTTTAATTTCCTGTTGCCGCAATAATGCAGTGTTTTTCCTCCCAAAAGCTGGAACGAGTTCGATTTTATACCTTTTACCTTTTGCCACTTTTATCCCTACATTGAGTTTTCGGGGGCTAAAAACGTGTATGGACCGTGTTTGAGAAAAAGAAATAGAAAGTCACAGCGCCTGTAATTCCTTTATCTCTAAATTCAAACCTATTGGGGTATTTGAGTGCTCTTTTTTTTTTTGGATCGAAATATTTTTTTTATATTTTTTGGGTTGCAATTGAATTAAAACATCTTATGTATAAAATTTGTTCAAAGAAATCCTAAATCCAAAAGGAAAAAAAAAAAAAAAAAAACACAAAGAAATGCTTTAATTTTTTTTACAATTTTTAATAAATTTATTTTTATCTCTCAACAGCTGGTAATACAGGCAACCGTAAGTTTTAATTTTGTTTAATAATACACACAATTTTGAATGAAATATTTTTGTGATTTATTTAAGCCACCAGAATCGCCACCAAAAGAACATCCTCCACGAACACCAACACTTCCGCCTACAGGTCAGACCTGTCCAGCACCAAGTGAAGAAATATTGAGAGTAAGCTTAACTCACCTATGTTTGTAAAATAATTTAAATGATATTGAAAATTTTCTCTTTTTTTTTTAAGTGCATGCGACAATGGGCGTGTCAATATCTCATACGTCTCGACTTGCGGTAAGTTCTTTATACATACATATGTATATGTATATGTATATATGTATGTATGTATGTAGGTCATTCTTTGTCAAAACTATAAGAGTTGTATCTTGGATCACCGAACTTGCTGACTTCTTTTGTGGATGGTATTTGATCAGTTGATAGGTTGAAGTATCTATTTCGGTATAAGTCGAACCACTGTAGAGTTATAACTTTTTAGAGCTTATGATCAATAGAAAAACTAATTTTTAAAGTAATTTTATTTTTATTTTGGTATTTCGTATAATATCTTTTGAAATTTGCACAAAAATGAAAAACTCAACCAGGACTTAGATGCATTTCACGTTTACTAATCATTTGAAAAATACTTACAGAATCTTTAAAAATTCAGAAAAATAGAAGGTTAGGAGAATTAATTTTGCTCTTAATATATATTTTAATCTTAATATTTTATGTTCCAGCAACTATTTTCGTGGAGTTGATTATTATGGAGATAAAAATTTTTTAAAGAATTAATTATTTTAAAAATAATTATGACTTATGCCAAAATAGTTTACGGTAAGCATTAATTGTTTAAATATTACATACAAAACATTTTTACAAGATCAGAGACTTAACTTGTTTTCTTTTGGCAAGAAATCTTACACATCATTTTCTCATATTAATTTCAATTTATTTTTCTTTAGTTGTTTGCTAAATTTGAATGGTAATCCACTTCTTGGAGGTTTGTTAGGCGGTGGCTCAGGAGGTGGTGGTGGTGGTGGCGGCGGTGTTGGCGGTATATTAGATGGTATCTTGGGATAAAAACCCAATATTGATGCTTAACTGGCAAGCAGAACCTTACAGTCAACATTTAAATGATGTCACATGACTTTATTATTTGGAAGAGCAAGAAATAAAGGTTTTCAATAAACTAATATTTTAAATATCATATTTTTATTGTTTAATTAATAAAGAAACTGAATTAATTAACTGAGCAACTGAGAAGAGACTTCTTCATATCCAAATTGAAATATGTATGATATAAAAATGCCTTGAGACGTGTTTTTTAACTTTTAGTTTTTACAGTGTTTTCTTAAATCAAAAGTTTGCTTTGAGTGTTATATTATTCTGAAATAAAAATGCTAGCAAAAGAATTAAAAGAAAAACTTAGAGCATTGGAAAAATCATCAGGAAAAGGACTTTACAGGAAAAAGGAGAAACATATCTTGAAATTGATTAAATTTTTTTTTGGAGCACACTCTTCAATTATGGTTTTTCTTGAAGTTAAGACTATTTTGAATTAATATTCAAGGAGGAACAATTAAAATTCAAAGGGAGACAAAGTTAAAATTGCATTTAAGTTAAAAAAATAGCTATCTGAATTTTAATTGAACAACCTTGAATATTAATTCAAGACAGCCTTAGCTTCAAGAAAAACTAATGCTGAAAGATGTACTCAAAAAAAAAAAAAAAAAAATGAGGACAGCTAAAAGGCCAAATCTGATGGATTTGCACATATCCATCAGTGCTCAATGTAGTGAGCATAAATCATCACGAAAATCCAATTAATGACCCTTTTGATTTCTCCATACTCAGTACACGTATGATTAACAAAAATTAAAGTCATCAGGCATTCCTCTTGGCGGTTTCAATTGAAAGATTCCTTGGATTTAACATGTTCTACGTAAAAAATTCAACTATAAAATGCCTTGCCCAACATTTTAAAACCTCCCACTTTTCTTTAAATATATGCTTGGATCATCAAACGTCGTCGCACTGAGTTTTATAACATTTCATAAGATCACACATAAAAACTCAACAAAACAACTTATAAAAACTCTCAAACAAAAATGAAAATTGTGAAGAAGGATTATTTAAACTCTCGCAAGTTTTAGAAAAAAAAGTTTCATGAAAACTTTCGAAATTGCGATTAAAAATTACCTAACTAAATTTTGTAAAGACTATCACTGAAAATATGAAATTTGTGAAAAGTTACTCGAATTCGAGTTCATTGAATTTAATTCGATCTGTATGACTTGAGCTTGCTCGATTGGCTCACTGCACAGCCTTTATACAAAAAAATATTACTTATTCCCAGCATTTTCAATAAATGGGATTACAAGTGTGTCGTTTTTTTGAAGAATGCTTTGATATTGTTTTATTTTTAATTTAAGGCATTTTTCTTATTTTTTCGGGTGTATTCTTTTTATAATTTTAGAAAAACATTTTTGCATTTTTTATTTTTTCTTGACACTTTATCCTATTTTTTTGGGGGGATTTCGCTTGATGGTCATTGTCAAAAGTTTCTTTAAAAAATATCTGTACGTAATAAAAATAAAAATGAGAATATCAAGGATTAACACGGAAGCGAAAAAAAAAACGAATTGGTAGCGGTAATTGCGCCAATGTGCTTGTAATTGGTTTTATTAAGGCTATCACCATTATCACATGGCATCATCAACGTGGTGATGTTCATACGTTGTTTCATTATTATGGCCTTAACAAAAAGTTGATTGGGTCGAAAAAGTTTATATGTGCAAACATACACGTACACACATCTACCAACGTGGAATGATGTGTAAACTGGCCATTGATTTTTCCCAGTATCCATTTGACCAAAGTTCACACATCCAAATGAAGATTATAATGCCATGATGACCAGCGGACTTTTAGCTGTTCAACTGCAGCTGATGGTGTGCATGTGTAAGTTTGAGGCATTCGTATGTATACTGTAATGAAAGTCCTTTATCGCTAGTGAATTTCAAGTATAATTTCGAGCTTAACATTTGCTCCTTTCCGCTGAGCTTTCTGCTGATTTTCATTTCTATTTTGCATGCATTTCGGCATCGATGCATTATGGGTTAAATTGCCAATTAAATCCCGCTTACATTCGCATATGGTCGTAATAATTTTATTAAAAGTGTGAAAATTGTAGAGAGAGCGAAAAAAATAAGAGGAAATAAGTGAAATTGCTCAAGTCATTAAAAATTTACACCATAAAAGGAGGACACACTCTTTGTTGCAGGACATTACGAAGAATGGACTGCGGGCTCAGTATACAGTGAATGTACGCAGCAGGAAGTGGTTGATTCTGTAGTGAAGGGAAGCTGCACCTTAACGGGTTAATTAAAGGTGTTTGCTTTCATTACATCTCTGTTCAAAATTCTGATGATGATGATCCTTACAATTTGTAGGAGTAAAACTTAACTGCTAGGAATTGGTGGATATTAAAAATATTTAAAGTAAAATTTTTTGTATTGGTAATTTTAACACTATACGGATTTATAAATAATGATAAAGTTTAAATTTGGAAATGCTTCAGTTACCAATAAAAGGATCTGGAGTTAGGGATAAAATATAAGTGTCTTACTTATCTCATGAAAGACATTGTACGTTTCAAAAGGATTACATGCTTCAAAGTAGGCTTTAATGGTTTCTTTAGATTCCTTTCAAAAACAGCTGCTTTCATCTAAATTGTAATGACTGGGTTTTAAAAGATGTACATTTCAATACCATAGTACTTTATGCCAAACAGTATATAGAATTCGAGTCAAAAAAGAAAGAAGGGAATTACTTCGGAGATAGAGGCTTAATGTGCTACAAAACTCAATCACATAATATTTTGTTATAACAACTGCTTATTCTGTAAGCTATATACAGTGGCGTACCATGCACATTAGGCGTCCAGGCAGGAATACAATTTTTCGACAAAAAATCTAAGTTTTTCACCACAAAACATTTTTTTTCACTAAAAAAAATAAATGAAAAGGTTCAGCCCAAGTCGTTGCGCCCAGTGCAGCAACCCCCTTGCCCCTGCCCTACCCTGGGTACGCTAAGGACTTTATATATGTATATAAAAGCATTTCTGTTCAGAGACTTGCATTGTAATTCTCCTAAGCTATAGGTAGCGGATTGAAATTCACTACCATCAATCATTATAAAGCTAAAACATTTCAATCTGGATAGAATGCTTATGCATTGGATCACAGCACAGTATTGACAGCATGTGAAATTTTGTAAAAAAAAAAAAAATTAAAAAAACAAATCTGCAAATATTCGATCGAAGTATACGTTAAATATTGAAAAATAACCTTATGCTCAAACTCCACAAGATTTGTGACTTTTTAGTCTTATGTAAATTATAACTCTAATCGAACTTTTAAGTCTCATGCGAATTTTTAATCTTCTTAAACTGTTCATAAATTAAGTAGCTAGGCAAATTTTAAGTCTTATACAACTTTTTAATCTCACTTGAATTTCTAATCACATGAGGTTTCGAAGCTTATGCGATTTTATGCACCGTTTTAGTCTCATGCGACTTTTTAATCTTATTCAATGGGCTGATTTTAAATGTTATGCGAATTTTAATTTTTCTCAATGATTTCTGATAGCAGCAAATTCGCCTTTGCACCATGAGTCGGTTCTAACATCATTTTGGCAAAGCAATGATTTTTTATATACAAGATGCACTAATTCGACGCATTTCACTATTTCAATCATTTCTGACTTCAAGGAACTTACAAAAAAAAAAAAAAAATAAAAAATGGAAAAAATAGCAAGCTCACAGCGTGCAATTCGTTTTCTGACAGGATCGAACCCATAATAATGATTAAAGGAGGACACATCAGAAGCTTAAATTCGTTTTTGAAGTGCGACAGTTATAACAATTTTGGTAGCCCATTGAATAGGTGTTTTGCAATTCCAGCACATGCACAATAAAAATGTTCTATTTCTATATAGCTCTTGTAAACTAGAAAAAATTGTTCATTGCTGAGAGCAATTAAAGCATTTCTGTTTCGAAGCCTACAAATGTTCCCATTCAATTTTCTAACGAGCTAAGTAACAACGCTGAACAAAACAAGCGATTTGCTGTTTTTCGCAATAAAAACCAAATTATCCGTTGATTGCCTTTGTTTCGGGGACTACGCGCTATCCCCGCATGTTCTCACATCCAAGAAATACCCTTGTTCCAACTTAAATTGCTGGCCGCTTGCTTGATGAATTACGCCTCAGCGTTGGCGCAGTCGAAGTATCAAAGGAGTAGCGAGCCCTTGTAGCTATGCCTAAAACAAACGCCAATAAGAAAATGCAATTAAGTTTTTTTTTATTTTTCGCCAAATCGCCTTTAACTTGGCCTCTATCTGCAAATGAAAATGGTGTTTTTATGATGGACGCATTCAGCGTAAGATTGTCTGGAATTTGTTTTAATTGCAAAGTCTTGAGTGAAACGCAAATGTTGTCCATTTGAATCGAAAAAAAAAAATATATAAACGAGTTGGTATTTTGTATATGTTGCAGCTTGCGGAGGCGTGTATTTTGTTTGTATGAGGTAATGGATTAAAACTATGTTGCATAAAGCGTTTGCATTTATTATTAACGATCTGCCATTATTGCTAACGATTAGAAACTTTCCGCTTTGGAAAATTTCCCTTATGCCAATAGTTGATGAGTTTAACTTAAATTTCTTCATTGAACTCTTAAAGTAAAGACAATAGATAATTCTTATTTGAACGAAAATAAGAATCGATGACTATGGCACTTATAAGGACGATCTCTCAGTTTTTATTTCGAACTTGAAACTGACGCAAAATTTTTCTATTATTTTATGGTATCGATAGTTTTGACTAGCTAAATATCTCCGATTGTAATGGAACTGTTGCGATCGACATTATTGATGGATCAGATGGGATTTTTAAATTTTCCACATCGATATTTATATTTTATTTATGAGAAGTGAAGTTTGCAACTGTTGAAATGTTTTTGAAGGATTGGCTCTGGGGACTAGTGTCCGTTTAATTATCTACTTTTTTGTTTATATAGCTGCCAATCTGTATCTATATCTTTATATCGGTCCGCTTTTCTGTCTGTATGTCGGACGGTAAGCATGTCTGTCAATCTTTAGTTTGTTTGTTTTTATATCTGTTTGTTTATCTATATGTTTTTCCGATTGTCTATCCGTCTGTTATGTTTTCATGTCCTTTTTTGTCCGTCTGCCTCTATATCTGTCTGTCTATTAGTCTGTCTTTCTGTATGTTTGTCTGTTTTCCCAGCTGTCTGTCTTTTAGTCTGTGGAAATCGCTATTACACGAAAACGAAATAGGGTAATGGAACGAAAACTGGTTGATCGCTTACTTTTTCAGTAGTATTCTGTGGGATTAAAGATAGGCGAAATCAATTCCAGGACATGCCTGTGACCCATACAAACAATATCCTTAAGACGATACACTAATGGAATTATTTTAGGCAATTTAATCAAACTTCACAAAAATACTACCAACGTTTCGAACAAACACTACACAAAGAGTTAGTGGATTTAGATAATACACGCTATATTATCTAAATCCAGATTACAAGCAAAAACTTAGAAATGTTATAAGGAACAATGCAACTATTGTCTTAAGAGCTTGAGTAAACATAGTCAAATTTAATATGTCAACATTTCGAGAAGCCAGACAAGGAAAGCCGGACAAGGAATGGATGAATTCCACACAAGCAAAGACTTGAAGCTATTGAAGTAAGTTATTGGAGTATGTCAGATTTTTTTGGGAATTTTCACTATAACGCACTGTAGGATATTTAAAAATTGTTAAACCTTTCCTAGTTGATTTTAAAGTTGGCTTACTACCATTTTGAAAAAAAAAGAATATTGGTACTTAAGAGGTAAACGACTGTTAGTTCTAACCTCCCAATTCTCAAGTTATGCTTTAGCAAATTGAAGTTGCATAAATCAATCACAAGATGCATCGTCTACTGTCGGAAAAATGTATAGCTACACGCAACCCATAATCCTGGAAGAAATTTCTTCTCTTCATCTCTGATCGAACATTCTTACAGAAAATTAGCATAGCTGAAATATAATGCCACCCAACCAACACATGTTTCCAAATTAGCATCCATAAACTTTCATAGAGGAATGGGCCAGACTTTCGCTGCCCTATCTAGTACCATCAGCATCCTGGCTTTCTTTTAACTATCTCACTGTAAGGCACCTATTGGTTGACGTTTGGCATGATGATTTTTTTTCTCTTTCCTTAAGTGAGGCTATTTGCTGTTTTCTTTCTTTAGCTTTTCTCATCATATTCTAATCATTTGGGCTAGTGAAGTGCTAATTCTGTTCTAAAAAGTGCTTATTCTTTAAAGAAAAAGTTTTGAACTTTTAATTTGATGTTTCTACACAAAATACTTTGGAGTGCAAAAATCCACCAAATATGAATATGCCCTGAACAATATCAGTTTACTCTTAGTAATCACATTACAAAAGTTGCACTAAATGCTACAAATTACATACGTATTTGCACTTCAATTATGAGTATTTGCAAGGAGTATTAGCAAACAGCATAAAAGCAACACAGCAACGACACCAAGCCTACGGATGGACACTTGTAAGAGAGAGATGAACTCACGTGGAATCTTATCGTCATAGTCAACAATGTGCCAAAATAACACCACCAACACCAACGCCGTACGAAATATTGGTTCAAATTCAACCTAAACACAGGGTCAGAAAGAAGCTGTCCTTAAGGCTAAGCTGCACCACACCGACAATGACGATGGAAGACACAACAATTAGATTCAGTTTCCGAAATTTAAACCGCAATTTATTACTTTGTATCCAATTTAACTTCTTCGTGCAAATGACCGGAAGCATAGGCAGCAAAGTCACCTCTTTCGAAATAATCTTATTTGTGGATTGCCCACTTTCCTACATAAAGTGAACCAGCAAAGTATTGGAGTGCGTTGGTGAATAGTATACGAATAAAAGTTTTGATGAAATTAGTTAAAGCAAACAGTGGATTTAAGAAACATTGAAGCGAAACATAACAGAGATTTTCAATATGATTGGATGCTCAGTCACCATTTCAACTGCTGTTTAAATTTAATTATTTTTCAGTGTATCAATTTGCAACCTTGGAAGATTATACAAATTTAACACTGGAAGATTAAAATTTAAGTGGCCATCAAGTCATGCATCATTTTGATGGTGCAGCTTAAAATTTAAGAAATTTCTTCAAATGAAATTTCGAATGTTGGAATGCAAACAGGATATCATAAGGATAACGCACGTACCAAAAAAGGTTCCACTGTATTAAAATGGTGACCTGCTGTGTGGGTAAATATCGTAAAAGATTTACCTCGTTGGCATGGCAATTGCTGAAGCGCATGCAATTATTCATCGAAAGGTGATTCCGCATGAACGCACCCAATAATACGAATGCGACATAGCAGTGTTAGTCAAAGATAGCCATTTGTTTGGGGACAAGAAGGTAAATGCCTTGCAATTGTTGCTATCCCAGCTGGATTAACTTCCTGGCACATAGTATTTTACAAACACCAGTCATCCACCAACTACGATATAACAAAATATGGCAATTGTGTGCAAGGGTCAAGACAAGAGAACGAATCAAACGCGACCATGAAGTGGACGTGTATGACCGTTAAGCGTTGAATTGGAAAAATTACGAAAAAAAGAGCAGAACTTCACTCAACTTAAGTGACATTGCGAAAAAATAAAGAAACTTTAAAGAATACGAGTAAATACTAACGCACGTGATGAAATTTTTAAAAACATCACTTACGATATAAACTACTTATATTAAAAATGTTGAATTTAAAAACGGAAGAGTGGGGTTAAAAACGGATATATAATATGAGTTTGTGACGTTTTCCAATTATTGTGTGAAAAAAAGAAACGATAACTCAGTGTTGATTTTTAAACTTTTAAGAATATTCTTTTTTCCAAAGGAAAGTAGGCCTTCAATAAATATCAGCTTGAGCCAAGCGCATGTTAGCCACCTTTTTTGTGACATCATATGTGAAACGTTGGGACTTGTTTATTTAAGAGGGCAGAAATTATTAAAAGAACTACTCTTATTCCAAAGCTGCTGAATTAAAAGACTATTTAAAAAAACCTCTGAATGCATCATTTTCGTAGCGTTTTCATCAAAACCTTCCCAAATTGGGAATTTGTGGGCAATAATCAAAATCCGATTGGGGGAACACGAGATAGCACCTGAAATCTAAACAAGCTATTGCGTCACGTCCAGGCTGAATGAAAAAAAGCTTTAACGAAATTATTGAAAAGGTTGTGAAAAATATGCCTAAACGCATCAATAGCATCATAAAAAATAGAGGATTATGGACCAAATACAGAGAAATTACAACTTTTAATGCTATTCGCGAAACGTGCAAGACTGAGCAAATGCGGGTATCCTTACACTTACCTATTTAATTTAAAAAAGAAAATTTGTTTTGAAATGGTATATTTTGTAGGTATCTACTTAAAAGTTAACATATAAATTTAAGAAAAAAGCATCATATAAATCGCTAGTCAATTGAATTTGCAAACAAAAAAGATCAGACTATTAATAATTTCAAAAAAATCTATAAGAAATGCCCTAAAAATTGTTTGCTGGGATATTATTTAATTTTGCAACATTCATTACTGACATCGCAGATGTGATAAGCCAAGAGGAACTCTTAAGAGAGAAATCGTTAAAACCTGACGCACACTTTCTTCAAAATATTCGCACATTCAGAATCAAAACTTTAGCTCTCAAATCTAAGCCGTCTCTAATTTTGACGGAGAGCCACATTAGATCATCCAAAGCATGTTATGAGAAAAGTCAACAAGAAACTGGCAAAAAGCTTATAAAAGATTCTTCACGCTCAAAACAAATTTCAGTTACTGTCGTTGTTTTGAATGCGCTTTAGTGAGCTAGTCGAATGAGATAAAAATAAAAATTTTACAAGAAAAAAAAAAAAAAACAAAAAAATCATATAAAAATCTTAAGAGTTAATTGCATCCAAAGGATTAAGCCATAATAAACAAGCAAACATTTTAAGACGATGGCAGCTATGAAAAGTGTGTCAAGTGTTGTGCTACTGGCATTATTTAGCTACATAGCAGCTGTTGGTAAGTCAGTGAGTCAGTTGGTGAAAAAAAAGAAAGAAATTAACAGTGAAACAATTAAGCTGCTCAATTAGACCCTAAAACAAAGTGTGACACTCAAGTGGATTGACCTCTATATGCGAATTAAAGACTTTGGTTGAAAGAACGCATAAACTCAAAAAATTTAAATAACATGCGGCAAATTAAAAAATCCGCAAAAATTTAATTAATCGGCCAACTTTGGTCATAGTCATAAAACGATAGGCTCTCATGCACTGAAAAAAAAAAAAAAAAAAAAAAATTAGAAAAAGAATAATTTCAAATTATATGCTAAGAAATATTTTTTTTTTTTAAAACTAATTTTGTTGAAGGCCAAACAACTGCGACTCAATGTCACTTATATCTTTAACGTCGAATGTTGTCATTGGCAAGATATTCATCATCAGCTATAGAGAATCTGATATGATATGAGAACATTAGAACATTACTTTGCGCTTCATTTCATGTTATGGTTCGTCTGATTTAAGCGCCCAAAAACTGGTTTACGGTTGATGAGATTTATCTCTTGACGTTTATAGTCAAGCAACGCTTAACGATACTCGTTCTGTTGTTTTAATTCATTTGCCATCTTTTGTTTAACAAATGTTCGTTTGGTTGGAAGTAAACTTGACCTTAGGTTAAACATACAAATAGAATAAGCGAGCAAGTACTTTTGACATAACATTGTGTTGTGTATTTGCTGTTGATTTCCATCCAAACAATGCCATATTTTTTTCAATATTTTTTCACTTATTCGTGCGGCAAAATTTGCAAATCAGCTGCACAAATTAACAAATGAATTACAATAGCAACAGTATTGGACAATATCAATGTAGAAACTTCCTTAATATATACACTTATGTACACTGTGCTACAAATATCAACATTCTTTTTTTGATACTACTAATATCCTCTAAATCCAGTATATTTCCTTTCCATTTCACTCCTATTTTAAATTATTTCTTTATCTTAGCGGCAGCTGCTTTAGTTATGGTGGGACTGATTGTGAGAGGCCAAAAAAAAAAAAAAAAAAAAAAATTCGCTCAATAACTCGGAAAGAATAATAACATAGATAAATAGAAATTGAATGACGGTGTTACAATCTTAAATCATATGCAACCAAGGGGTTTTTTGGCAAGTCTTCTTGCAAACAATGGATATTCGCACCTTACATATCAATAACTGAAATGTTATTTCTAAGCGATTTTGGGTATTCTCTGGGAATAAAATATTTGGAGGTTCAAAAGACCGCCTATAATTATGCAATAAAGTTTTGCAAATTCCTGATACAAAAAAGAGATGCGTACTATAGCTTCTTAAAGTGCATAGTTTTGGGTACCAATTTCAATAAGTTTCTTGTGATTATTTGTGTGTTGTCTGGTGCTGTATTTTATACAACACTACTAATGCTCGCAGGTATTTCTTTGCAATCAAGTATGACTAATTTCCTTATTTATTTGAATACCTCATTGTACACAGTTACAACGAAAACAATAAAGCATACCAGCAAATATATGAATGCAAAAATATTAATATACGAAAATATTCATATTATTAATATAATGATTGATTTAAGAAAACTAGTGATGTTTGACAATTGAAATTTAAAACCGGATTGCAAAGTGCAGCCAAGCCTGCCTACATTTTGCATAGACTATGCTTATGTTTTTTCGTTATTGGGTTCATTTACTCAATTCGATTCCCTAAGAATTTCTTATGTATAGCTTAATATTCTAGTGTTAAGACCAAAATGCTTATAGGTGAAGAGGACACTGTAGAATGCATGTATGAATGAATGATGAAATATTCAGGAGGGATGGTAATACTATATTATATTATTTTCCAACGAACTTCATATGGCAGATATTCAATATCAAAATGTTATCTCGATCTTTTTAGCATGATTCTTAACCTTGTATATTTTGCATAGTGATCTTATTTAAGAAAATGTATTACGTTCTTTCCAGAAAATGTTATTCTATAACCTTATAATGTTATTTTTCCTTAGTCGCCTCTTGTAATTTCTCGAAAGAATTGCTTATAGTAGAAATCGTCCTTCCATAAATTTTTTCAACATGAGCATTATTGAATGGATTTTCATCGAGAGATGTTATATTGAGCCAAGATATAGATTTTCATATTGCTCCTTTGTTTCAGTCAATGGTTGCTTTATTATAATGCGAAGCTTAATGCCATGGTGGATATAAAAATTTATATATTATATGTACCTCTAGCTTTAGCTTCTCAGTTCCAACATATAACATTATTGATGTTTTCAACATGTTGCTTAGAGATAAGCGATCTAGAAAATTCGCTCTATTGCTTATCTTTAGCATTTCCGGGAAAACAAATTGTTTTTCTTTATTCTCTAAATTTCAGTCAACAATCCACTGAAGAACATTAACGAACTATTTAGGTAAGAACCGAATTAACGAATAACCTTAAGTATTCTTACCATCAATAGCAAAAATATCCTAACAGATTCTTTTTCCTCATGCTGTGCTATTTTATATTATAGCCTGTAGGCTGCAGGATAATAGACGAAATTAACGTGCGAGTGTGTGCGTATATATGTTCATATGTATGCATATATTCATGAATACGCGAATATACGTTTGTTCGGCTGTTCAGCCAATTATAGTTTACGAATTAATCTGATGAATTATTAAAATGCACGTTGTATTCAACCCCGAAACAAATTACAAATATTTATTCTGGAGAAAATCAAAGTTTCGTAATAACTATTTGCTTTATAGGTATTGGACATAATCGTGCAACAGCGATAGAAGAAAAAGTTAATGTGGTTACCGTAAAAGTAATACACTTTGTATGATGACTTTAATGAAACTAAAAAAGTTCTTAAAAAATGAAAATGAATTTTTATAAATAAATATCGAGCATTCTTTAAATAATAGCAACCGCTTAGTTTTTTTTTACAGCTTTGAATATATTTTGCAAAAAGAAATATCTCAAAAACCTATGGGAAATGGAATAAAAAATATAATTTTATTCGAAAATAATTTAATTATAATAAGAAACTTGAGATCAAATTGTTTAAACTTTTAATTTTTTAATTTATAAAAATGTTTCTCAAAATATTTTCACCAGAAACGATTTTTTTATGTTCTTTCTATCCTTTAATCAACGCTGAGAATGTATCTGTTTTCAAATCGAAATTCCTGACATAAAATCAATACAATTAGATTGGACGCAGTTAGACTACGGCTAATTTCAAAAGCTATTTTATTCTGACGTAGCTATGGAGAACAAACCAAATGTTCTTTTCAACAACATAGCCATTCTAGACGAAAACAAATTTTTAGGGTAGCTTGAGGACATGGTAGTTCACTTAAAGAAACAGCATTTGTTAACCTTATGAACAGTTTGGAAAAAATAGTCAAATGACTAAGTTTTGTCAGTTTCACAGCAATATTTATTTTTAGATAACAGCACTGATCAGTAAATTATGTTTATTAAATAGCTTTCCAGTTTATTTTAACTTCAACTTAATATTTTCTTTCAAAATGAACAAGTTTTTATACTCACCGTATAAGACATATCAACCATAGCAATTAGTCCGACTGTGCAACAAGCTATATTTCGGACTTTTTGACAGTAAACAATGATGTCATAAATAATTAGTTAAATAAATATTTCCGATTGAATCCATCATGTTTAGTTATGCTTTGGGCGCTTGAGTAAAATGCAAGCTGAAATAAACAGACATAAGTTTAGACATATGTACATATGTACATATATTCCTCAGAAATATCAATAAAACATTTTAATTGTTCAAACACTTGCGCATTTAAAATTTTATACACTGCCAGACTTGAGCTGTTTACTTAGAGAGTTAATTTTAAATTTTGTTTTTAACAATCAGCGTGGCGCCAACAATAGTATGCTGTGCTTTTTGTTTACTAAAAAAATATCAAAAATATTAACAGCACAAGAAAAATATTCAGAACAAAAATGTTGTTCAAACCCAATGATCTTATAAATGAGGCTCTAAAGATTGTTACTATTTTAGCAGTGTTAGTGACTTATAATTATTGTTAAAGAACTTTGAGACGTCTTTACTTAAGTGTGCGAAATCATAACCTTGAGTTATTGTTTTGTATATAATAAAAATAATTGTAGTCTAAAAATTTGTCAACGGATTTGGATTCATTTTAAAAGGTCCAGAGACCAAGCAAAAATTAATAGCTTGTAAACAATTACTTGAAAAACTATGAGGAAATGATTTTCTTTTGGAAACTCCCAAACAATTAATTAAAGTCCAATTCACTCCCTTTAATATGTAAGATTTCATTCAGATAGACTCCCTCAATTGAATAGATTGTCTGCTGATTGTAGGGTATGTACATATATTAGTTTGTATGCTGGCGCTTCAACTTCCGTTCAGATGAATCTTATTTCGAGTTGTCAACATGTAAATATATTAGAGCTGTTCTAAAACTATATAGCTCGTCATTGTTAACAACATCAATAAGGTGGGCCAACTCCTTTTTAGTTTGACTTTTGACCTTTCCATATCATTCATTAATTTCTTCGGAAATGTCACACATTGCTTAATTAATGTATACTAAGTATAAGTACTGTTAAGGTTCCTATAATGAAATGAGCAATATGTATCTCAGAAAGGAGTCAAAGCTTTATGTTCACTAATTGTGAAAATAATCAGTTTTTTTCCAATCTTGTCAAGTTTTTGAGATATCTAAAGAGAATGGTTTTCAAAAAAGCGAAGATCAAAAATCTTGAATATCATGCAAAATTTCCAAATCGGTCGCAATCATTTCTTAAACAAAAATGACAAGACAACAGCTGTATGAATTAAAAATGGTAATATGTGACATACTTTTCGGCTATTTTGGCATATAAACATAGCCTCAGCAGACGAGTTTTGTTTAATTAGCACTAAGTTAGATTGGAACCTGGGGCGTTCTATCCATTATATAGGGAAAGCTGCTCTAACATGTATACTTTGTGTATTTTTCTGCATTGTAAAGAGTCGCTGTCAAAGCTCATTAATTCCATTAATGTGCTTTTTATTTGAATTTAATTTTACTGAATCAATAATTTATCCGCCATAATTTCTTAAGATTGCATAACAAGATATAACACTTAATCGCTAAAGAAGACTAGAAGACTTATGTTATAAACTTTAATTTAAGTGTATTTTTTAATGAGCTTTTCAAATGAAACAGTCTGACTCATGTTGTTGCTAATAATAAAAATTTCAACATTTGCAGCTGCAGCACCCTATCAAGAGTTGCAGCCACGTGCTGGTTACGTGCCGGTCTATATCCGTGTTGGTGAGACTCCACTAGATGAAATACATCCAAAGCTTGCAGAGGCTTTTCATGAAATCGAATCGAGCAATTTAATGCTGGAGGTAGAAAAACAATATTTCAATTATTTTTGAAGCAACGTATCTAATTTTGGGTATTTTATATTTTCTTTATAATTTTAGGACGATAACAAGTCCCCAGATGTAATCGTTATGTCTGTGGATAAGAGCGGGTCCGAAGTAATGATGAACGACCAGCTTATGGAAGAGTCCAAACCAGTTGGAGCAATCGAAAAAGTTAAGCAAGCTGAACTAAAAGAGAAACAGGATGACGCTGTTGTACCCGCAGCAGTTGCCGAAGAACCCAAAATTAATAAGGAAAGCGATATTGCATCGTTCGATGTGGTAAAAATAAAAGATGAAGATGCTGAGAGGCAAACAAAAGTAGAAGACACAAAAGCAGATAAAGTCACAGATGCTGCAGTGAAAAATTAGAAATAAAATTGATATTTCCCACTAAAGAAAATAAATTAATAAACGAAACGATGACAATTTTAGAAAAAATTCCGAAATTCTTTGTTGCTCAAAATCTCACTTGAGCGTTTTTTCTTTCCCTCAATTGCGATGCCAATAAATTTGCAATTTCTCGCATTTTTAACACCATTAAAATATTTTACACATTTTGTTATTTAATTCATTTTTAAGGTTCTCGAAAAATTTTGCCACGTAAGGCAACCCTCTTCAGAACGCAATTATCCTGAAAAAAGCAGAAAATAAAAAAAATTTATTGGAAAAACAAAAAAATTTCGTAGCAAAACAAAATAACTTCGTTGTGAACTTTGCAATACATTGAAACCCATTGGTGTTGCTGCTTTGGCGGCGGCATCGGCGGCGTGTACGCATTTTTTAACGTGCAGAAGGTGGAATTTGTTTTCAACTTTTTTAATTGATAAAATTTCGAGTTCACCGGAAAAGTTCACGTTTCATTTGGATGCTAATAAAGAATGAGAGTCTTGAATGTTGTCAGTGCTTCCTTAAAAATATTGGTGAAAAGTGGCAAACTCATGTGCCCCAACTCCAACCTAAGCGGAGCGCGCAAAACAAAAATATTTTTCGTTTTTCGATTTTCACGTTAACGCCAACGCACTGATGCGTTAAATAGCTTTGATAACGATTAATATTTGTTCTATTTTTGTAGAGATAATGGGCAAAGAATTAACAGTTGCGTTAATATTCTGCGAAAAAAGCTGGCAGTCATTTTGTGGGCTTTTTTTGGAATAAAAATTTAGCATACTATAGTTAAATCTAGTTCCTGGATGAAAAATCAAATTAAGGTTGTTACTCGAATGTGAACTTCATAGGCATAATCTTTCAAACGACTTAGCATTTTACTGAAGCATAAAATTTCGAATTTTGAAATTTCCTCTACGCTTGGAAAATTTGTTAAAACGAATTATAAGAAAATATGTTGAAAAAGTCGAACAAAGTTGAAAGTCTCGAGAAATGTTTACGTCTCTAGAAATGCTGCAATCTCAAAAAATGTTGGAACAGACGAATAATGTTGAAAAAGTCCAATAAAGTTTCGAAAACTGTTAAGAAAGTTCATAAATGTTGCAAAATGAAAAGATCGAAAAATATTTAATTCTTCGATAAATATTGAATGTATTCAATGTATGTATGTTGAACAAGTTGAAAAATGTTGCAAAAGCCGAAATACTTATGTTGAAACTTTGTAGAAATTGAAAAGTATCAAAAATTAACACTAGCGTTGCCAAGAACGTTAGGTGTTAGATTTTTAGCCAATTTACTCCAATTCAAAATATTCGTCCAAACCCGACAGAATACCAGCCAATGTTTACACATTAAAAACAAAACAACAGCAGAAAACACAATGTTTTTCATAGTTTTAAGGATGACGCATACAATTTTTTTTATAAATATTAAATTGGTCCATTCCCTTTGTTGCTTCACTTTCATTAATTCAATTCATTTCTTTTGATTTTTTTCTGAATTTCCTACTCCATCCGTTTTGAGCTTTTCGAAATAAATGCAAAAATGGTTTTGGTTTCTTTTAATTAAAGCAATCAACATACAGAGAGGCAGTAGCAGCAGCAGCAGCAACTGAAGGATGAATGCAAAGTAGACCGCAATTCTGCTCGTGGTGGACGTGTAAAATGTAGTCAGAGAAGGAGTCAATTTGAATAGATGGGTTGCTGAATTTTAAGTAGGCCATTTCATGCACCTTAAACAAACAATATGCTTCTTTTACTCTTTCTTTTGCGCTGCCCTTTGTCCTTTGCAGTAGGCAACATAAGAAAAAACCAAACGTCAGCAATTTAAGAGCCCAAAACAATACTTAATCCATTGTAGGCTTACGCGCTCTTTTATACTGACTCATCCGTTTGCTTTCTCTTGTGCAATATTGTAAAAAAATATTTTTGCAACTTTATTTCAGTTTTCAAAAAATCAAAGGACTATTCGCACTGCACTGTCTGCTTGGTATTCGCAAGGACGAATCTGCATGCGAATTCAAAAGAAAGTGAATTTCATCTGTTCTTTAGCAAATCGCTAAAGCATTCATTTATGAAAACCTTTGAGTTGAATATTTATGTAAACGAAACTTCAAAAGTAACCTTTAGTGCACTTATGAATATGCAGCTATTTAAACGAAGAAGATAAATGGAAAATTTTATCAACAAAAGCGATATTTATTAGGGCCACATAGTAGAGACATAGCAGCAAGTTTTCTCTTTTTTTTTGTAAAATCGTACGAAATTAATTAAAAAATAATTGTAGTGTCCTTAATGATTTATGTCAGACGACAATGAAGGCCGTAATTTTAATTTACGAAATATGTTGTACCACTTGTTTGTGCAAATTCCTACAACAAACATCCTGTGCCATGGGAAACTACAAGAGTTGTTCACAAAAATAAATGACCTGAGCGCAAATGTATCAACCCAACCAGCCGTCACCCACTTTTCTTTTATGCCGACTGCTGTAATGTGTTGCCATAATTCACTTATAATTAATTTTCCATTCGCAGTGTTATTCATTTAGCATTCAACCGCCCCGCGTACCGCAACATCGAAAACTTTACATAGACCTCGTCGTCGTATGGCGACAATTTCAAAAATACACTTAACATTCCATTTTCTCAGACCAAATGCATAAAGTTACCAAAACTATTTGAAACTAAAATGTGAGAGGGGGTACATAAGTTAGACCAGGAGGGAGTGTTGCAGGTTTAGCTTTCGTTGGCTGTTGTTGCCGCACATGAAACTCCAGCCTTAACATGACTTCAATAAAATGTGACAACTGTTGCCGAATTCAACTACCACTAACTGTTTCTCACCACTAACTGTTTCTATTACTTTGACGACGACACTGACACGTTCTGCACACAGTTTCCGGTTCAAAATGTCGCAAAAGTTTTTCCTTTTATGTTGCAAAAGGCGAGTAGTACGTGCATCTTTGCGTTTGTTCAATATGTCTGGTCATATCTCTTCGCTTATCAAGTGATTTCTTATTCGTAATTAATTATTACATCAACCACACGAATGCCACCTATGGCAACTTCTATAAGATGTCCAGGAAAGAAGTTACAGAGGTGTGAAGTTTTTCTTTTCGTTTTCATTAACGCAATTCAAATGCAATTTAGACGAATTAAGCAGAAAAGTTTCCTGAAAATGTTGATAAAATTTGTAAAGGCTTTTTTCGTTTGATGTGAAAATCCGCTTTTTCAAAAAAAAAAAAAAAAAGTGAATAAAAGCAAAAATATTGTGTTAACAAAATGTGTGTGAAAAAGTGTAAGTCAAATGAAAATTGTGAAAAATTTTTATTAAAAATATTAATAAGTTGAGTATACTTTTTGCTAAATAAGTTTGTGATGTGTCAACATTTATGCTGTATGAAATTGGAGGAAAAATAACATTTACACTAACACTTTACACGGCTTATTCCATATTTCTGGACTTATTCAATACTCTAAGGGTTTTTAAAAATTATTTAATTTCAATTTTTCGAATTTATTAACATAATTCGATATCAATTCTTTTCATAATTTTTTATCTTCTTCAACACTTTCAACATTTTTTGAACTATTTTAATATAATTCGACTTTTTTAAAACTTCTCTATATTTTTGGATTACTTCAAAATGTTCAACATTACTCGAGCTTTTCAACATTCTTCGACTTTTTGTATATTTTTCGACTTGTTCAACATTTTCAATTTCCTTGGAATTCAAATTCGACAACATTCGAACATATGTCATTTTCCTTAAAATATTTTTATTTTTCAATAGAATTCGTCAGTAGTTATCGAGTGACGGAACTACAGTATACCATCTAAATTTGGTCAAAAGAAACGTTGAATAACTTTGATAATTCTCAACCAATTGGTGTACAGTACAATTTTAAGCATGTACCGATATTATTTTTTAGAGCTAAGTAATTGAGATAAATTATATAGTTAGATAATGACAAAATATAACTTTCCGTGAAATACTACGAAATGACCATAGGTACTGCAACTATAAGCGCCATAATATCAGTCTCATTTTGCATAGGAAACACACAGCTTATTAAATGTATATTCTTTATCTCTGCCTAAGATATTCCTTGAAGTTCTTTATATTTCACACACATATTGCTAATATAATAAGGAACAATACTTTTGCTTTTATTCACTGCATTAAACATGCGATTGCTTATCAAAAAAAAAGTCATCAATTTTGTGGTGCGGGCCCCTAGGCTGCAGCCTATGCTTGAACACGGTCCTCTTCAAGAGAACAACAAGTTGTTTTTCTATTTGGAAGATCCCAAGAATAAATTCATCCAACTTTTTTCCGGTGTACCCGTAACTCCTGCTCCAAGTTGCTAGAAAAACATTCAAAATACATTCAAAATTTTGTAATCCCCTCTTTTTTTAAATGAATTATTTTATTTGTATTTTCAAGAAATTAAAAACGTGACTATGTTAAATGACTGCAGTGAAGCAATCGAAGTTCATAATTTTTCTTATGTCTTTTCAATTATATGAGAGTTCAACTTTTCGAAGAAGGTGTTGCTCTGAAGTCTTTAAGAGTTTTTTGCATAGTTTTGCATCACCAACTTTTTGACCTGAATAACTAGTTTTGTTACTGACTGCTCTCTAATCTAAATAAAAATTGGGATCGTACTTAGCTTGGAGTTCCATAGAATTCAAATCAATACCTTTCTTTGGTTCTATTCGTTGAAATCTGTAACTGCACTCGAACTCAATGCATTCCGTTGTGGACGATACTAACATTCCAAGCTATTTGGAGATTGAGTGAAACAACCACACACACTTTCAAGGGATCTAAGAACAATATTCAAATGAGATGGCGTATTAAACCCAACGAATTACGAAAATTGCTCATGTTGGACATGTTTTTCATTATAAAATAATAAAAAATAATAAAAATAAAGGTTTGAATTTTTTATATTAAAGTTTAATCTATTGACATTTCTTTAAAAATTTCCTTTCTCGTGCCACGCCCACTTTTTAGGATTAAGTGGGAGTTTAAAAAAACAATTTTTTTGGATATTTTTTTGAAAATTAATCAAAAAT
The DNA here is from genome assembly GCA_949775025.1 of Tricholauxania praeusta. Lineage (NCBI taxonomy): Eukaryota > Metazoa > Arthropoda > Insecta > Diptera > Lauxaniidae > Tricholauxania > Tricholauxania praeusta. Next base: position 7,100,276 of record OX459028.1, on the reverse strand, counting down.
ATTAAAATGTAGACAAAACCTACACAGAATAAATTCAAAAGGACTAATGTTATTCTCCACAATAAAAATTATATATCCGGATTGTTTAGGTGAGCTATATATAGCACTCAATTATGGTGATGCGTATACGAATCAATGACCACTTCCCAGGGTAACTATTTGGCAATTTTTGCTTTTGAAGATGTCAAATTTTTTGAGTAGGCCAAGCGCAAAAAAATTCAAAATTTTGAAGAAATAACAATTTTCATTACGTCAAGCGCTGAATAAATTAAAAAAAAATTTTGGCTAAAAATTTTTTCCGATCGACCTCAAACTTATTTTCCGCCATTTTTTCCACTCAATTTACCACCTCATAACAACATTTTTTAAAAAAAAGTATGCTGAATATATTTTTTACTATATGGGTTAAGACGATTTCCAAACTGAATTTACTGACGGTTGATTTGTAAAAGCTTCATCCGGTGGGTATATTTGACCAAAACTTGGAAGCCATTCTAGTGGTTTCTAAAATTGTACAAGCATTGTAATTCAATCCTTTTGTAATATATTCGTTAGAAGGTAGATGGCGCTTTATATTTATAAATATATAATATGAATTTAGTCGCTATATACAGCTCGATACAGCTAGTACAAAATATAAATGTTGCAAAGTTTGTTAAAAGTTTAAAGATTCATACTAGAGTTGTGTGAGCGTTACTTAAATATCTGCCTATTCTTTCAGTATATATTTTCATACATATCCTCCAGACATTCACATTTTATAAAGTGACATAACTTGATTTTTTTCTTTTGAAAAATCAACAGATAACAGCTGCTACTTCCTGGATTTAAGTAAATATGTATTAATCTTATGTTGCATTGGCATAAATCGTGTTATTGGTAAATGTTCGTCTACTATCTTGGCAGTGTTTATAAAATATATCCTACACATCATTTAAATAAATATTTAAAGTGTTGTCCTTTCTAGTGATAATTTATTGTTTATGGCTTTAACGCAAACACATTATTGTAAACAAGCTCGCACACAGCCAGTAGGAAATATCTACCAGGCGATATCATTTATTTCTGTACGATGTCAAAGAAAACTTTCCTAAAAAGTCTTTCTCATATGCAGTGAAGTGCTTGGTATTGCTACTTTTTCATTTGATCTTTATTTCAAAAAAAAGAGGTCTAGTAACTTGAGTGCATTTTTTTATAGAGCTAATTTATAGCTATTATGAAAAAGTTATTTAAATCTCCACTGAAATAGTGTCGCTCGAGTCTAAGAAAGATTTTCAGGCGATAGCACCTCTCCCAGAATTTCAAAGGATAGAAAGTTCCATAATGAATTTCGACAAGCTCCATTAATAGTACGGATTTTTCCAACAGGGAACAATTAATCGGAAATTTCAATTCAGAAGTTTATCTGCATGCGTTTGCATGATGTCACACACTGCTGTAGTACGTGTGGGTGTGTAGTAAAGATAAATTTTGCAATTTCTCAGTTTTTACACAAAAAGAAAGAAAGAAAGATAAAAATGAAGATATTAATTTATATGCACTACGCGTTGCGTCTAGCAATATGACTGTGCGCGTGCTTGTGCATCTGTATGCGCTTATGTAAATCTTTATTATCGAATATTTATTGGTAAAATATTGAAAAATCATTGCAGCTTACATGACAGTATGACTATAGCAACAAAGAATTTGTAAGAAAACTTAAAAAAAAATTAAAGAATTTTAAATGAGCAAGAGTGTTGGAAAGATTTCATGCAATATAGAATGAGCTTAATAAAAACTTAATTAAAGCATTTTGCCTAAGGAAATCGATCAAAATCAAATTTAAGGATACAGAATTTAAAAAAATATGCTTGCTGCAATAAAATTATGCGGTTAAGGCAAATTCGCTCCAAAAATAAGCTTATTAATCAAAACTACTTATAATAGACTCCGAAAATAAAAAAACAAAAATGAATTAAGCTCACCTCAATGGAAAAAGAAATGATTTCCATAACAATTCCTGATTTACAAATGAAATCCAAGTACTGAATTTTCAAAAAAGACGTTGGTCAAAATCCTCCCGAAATTACATGAATCTCAACCAGAACTACAAATAATCAAAATTACAAGATCGCGATGTAAAAAATTTTTAACTGGTACGCTTGGCAAATCTTACCCCATATATTAATCAATGAAAATAATCAAAAATAAAAAAAAAAAACATTTAGATTGAAATAAAAAATTTAAAGCTAATTTAAAATGTATGGTTTACATGGTACTTGAAAAAGAAAACTTACATCCTTGGCGCGCTGCTGCTCATCTGACGCACTTCAATGTTGTTACTCCTTGACTTGTGATATTTCGTTCATATTCTTGTTGTTTTGCCATTTTAACGAAAAGTTTACTTAAGAATGTCATCGTAATCAGCGATTCAATGACAGTCAAGTGGGACTAAGTAGTTGTATGTGTATGTATGTGTATCTATCTGTGTGTATGTATGATGTGTGTAACAATCAGTTTGCAAGAAATAATGTTGAATGCTTCATTTCCGTTTTTCCTGCACAACTTTTACTTCGTCAGTGTATTTTGCACACTTCTTTGCTCTTTATTGACATATTAAACAAATACACGCTCAATCACAAAAATACACATACATCGATAAGCACATGTATGCTATAACCCAGTGGGAAAAATTTTTGCAACACAGCATCAGTTTCACATTCATCATTAGAACTTTATCATTGCATTAACTTTTTACTTTGATATTTAAAATTGAACGATGTTGGAGAAAGTTGCAAATATTTCGGTTGGCAAATGTACACACTTTCATGGCTTGATTTTTATTAGATTTCCCGCTCACACACATGATTTTTAAATGATTTTACAAAACTATGAAAACTTGAAAATATAATACAATAGGTGACTATGTCAAGGCTGAATCAAGGAAACTGATTCCAAATGTGAAAAAAATTATTGCTTTCACCCACCTGCACTCGTACAAGGAAACCTTAGTTTTTGAAATTTAAGACACTTGAGGAACCATTATTTTGGATTGCAATATTGAAATATTTTATTTATAAAAGTTTTTTATCTAGTTTCCAGTGATTAAGTAGTAATTTTTATTGCAGCTTTAGGCACTCAATAAAAATAAATAATATAAAATCAATGTAAAGAAACAAAATAAAATTTTTAGTGTTGTCATGAACTTCATATATTTTTTCAGCAACAACTTGATATCCTATTGGGTTGCTATGAACTATCATGTATTTATAATTCTTTCAAAATCTGCTGCCAATCGAACGTCATTACATCAGCAATTCTTTTTTTCTTTCATTGGCATCGCATTCAGTAAAAGTAAATATGTATTTAAGTATGATTTTGATGTTGCATTAGTTACATACATATGTTTCTACAGCTGGCAACACTGTTTGTTTTGTATGTTCTTGATTTGTCATCACAATGATTACTTAAAAAAAAAAAAAAACAAATAAAATAAATGTTTAAAAGTAACATATGTATATATTAGGAGTTGATTTTTTAAATGATTTACTTAATTTAAGCCAAGTTTAAGTGTTGTTTCTTCGAACATGTTTCAATAAAAATGTTATTCCTTACTTTTTCAACATACTGCCTGTCATACTGTATGTACGAAATGAATTAATTTTCGAAAAGCTACAAATTATTAATTTCCTAAGCTTTCCAATTAATCTCAAGCTGGAACCCAAGATTTTATCTAAGGCTGAACTTAAAAAAAAAACATTTGCTTTAAAGATCCTAAAAAAACTTTACTCGAAATACAAAAAATCTTAAAATATTCTTGAATATGTGACTTGATCTTTAGTGGACTTTAATTTTAATTTCCACTTGAGCGTAACTGATATAGCAACTTCTGACGTTAGAGAATTCACAATAATCTCAAGCATATCCTCAGTGTATTTTACGTATCAATATTTCTTAAGAACCATAATTGATTACTGCTCGTAAGTAAGAGATTAAAATAAATCTACTCAAATAGGACATGCCACATTAATACTTGATTTCAAATTGACATGTAGTAGAGTTCCTCTTTTGTCAAAACTTCGTTGGATGTCGACTTGAGCTCAACTGCATCTAAAAGTGATGGGTTCCCTCAAAACAAAATGAAATTTATATCAAATAATTCTTAGAGCAATCATACCATCTGAAATTTTTGATACTAAAAAGATTGTAAGAAAATCTTGATAGTTTAACAGAGAATATCTAGGGTCTCTTTAGTCTTTTCACCTTTTGACAATTGTAGTATTGTAGAAACTATAGCTGTAGGATATTGTGAAAACAAAACATTTTTTTTGCTTTTAACTTCCGGAATGGGAAATAAATAAAAGTACGAATTTTCTATTTTAATGCTTTCAAATTAATATTTTATTGCTTTCAAGGCTCTAAAAATAGTTTACAATACTTATATCACTATAATGTATGTATGTATGTATATATTAAATATATTTATATAATTTTTATATAATATATAATAATGTAAGATTTTTTTTATGTATTAAGGTAATGCTATATGCCTCAAATTGTTTTATATATACTGTAGTTATAATATCATGTTTAGGTTTTCTTGTTAAACTAAATAATTTGCAAAAATTTCTTCAATCCGATTTTGTATACACTTACTATACTTTACGTACAGTTGGGTAAAAAGTTAAGTAACAAAAACATTATTACTCACACAATTTTTTGCTGCAAAGTAATTATCATTTGCCAAATAGCGTTTTTATTACGACTGTCGTTATGAGAAGAAAATAGTTAAAACTTTTTTCGAAATTAAAAATATTTTGTCAAGCCGTTGTATTTTCAGAGATTAGGCAAGACTTTTTGCTGTTACTGTACTCGCAATGCATTTAGCAGAAAGTGGTGACTTGTCTGATAATATATTTCTTTTGAGTGTTATAACCTGCAATATACTGTCAAGTATTTGCTCAAGCTGTATGTCACATTTTATATTACTGTCTTTAGATTAAATTGTTTAAAAGAATTATCAAGGATCTTTTTGAAAAGCTAACAAATTTGTTGCAAAAGTATATTGAAGCAAAACGATGCTTTTAATGCAAACATTTTATAAAATTTTGATTGAAGTTTGATTTTATCATGCAAATTTCAGCATTTAACTTGTAACCTATGTTCCCAACAAATTTGTCTTTGTGTATCTTGTTTATAAGACATGTTTTAGCATCTCAAAGACACTATTGCTCAAGAAACTGCAGATTTTGCCTCAGCATCTCCTCAGCTGCTGACATTATTCATTGAAGCGTATTCTCATCTATTGCCCAGATTCAAAACATTATGGTGCGAGATCACTTTAAGTTCCAAGAATTTCCGCAATTTTACCAATCATCTGCAAAAAATAGTTGTGACTGAGGATATCTGTCACTTTTTGAAAGACGAGAACTCATCTGAATATCGTTGCTAAGCCAATAGAGATTGCCAGCAGGGGGGTGCACTCATACCCCAATTTCAAAACAAACCATAGTTTTTTCCATCAGGCATCAACCTGATTCGACTGCCCCAACTTTCTTAAGCAAACTACATTATCTAATATGTTTTCTGGGGTACAATAAACCATATGCTAGCAGCTCGTCAACAATGATATGTTTGTTTGTATCGAGATAAGAAGTGAGGTTTTGCTAATGATGGTATATAAATTTCGGTAAAGAAAGAATAATTTTAGAAAAAACTAAAAAGAGCAGCAATTTGTAATTTTTGTTTTACTTGAGTCCATTTCCCTTTGGATTATATACTCTTTTTAAAATACCAAAAATCTTTTAAATACACTTCCTTCTCAAGTAAATTTATTTTCGATAGAATGTTGCTAATGTTGTAAAATTGTATGTTTTATCTTAATTGTTTTACGTATTTGAAGTGTTGTTTTTTTCTTAGTTCAATTTGTTTAATAAAGTTTTAGAGGAAAATTGCAAATTGAGTTATTTCTAGTATAAAGGATGTTAGGATTTTTTTTAATTGTTGCGCTAATTTTCTACGAAAAAAATGCTGCTTTAACTTTACATTAGCAAAAAAAAAGAAAACTAATTAGATTACTAAGGTTCCCAAAGGGTGGTAAGTAAATCTTTCTTTGGCTGTTAACTAACAAATATCTGTATATTTTTTGAAAGTTTTAAATGGCCTGGATCAGCCCACTTATGCTGTGACTATGCTTTCAAATTTTTCGTTGCATATCTTGTGGCTGTAAGTTAAGGTATGAGTAAGTTTACCATCACTGAATGACAGCATAAGGGGAAAAAGCATTTACAGTTTTATTTATATGTATGTATGTATAGATTTGAGTATGTGTTGGGTATATTGTTGCTTGTATGTACATGACAATAAATTGTTGCTTTACTATATCGTATTTTAAAGATGTTTTTGAAAAGTTTTGACTTTATTTTGAGAGTTAAATATGGTATGTATCTATTTTGCAGTTGTACGTGTCTCTATTTTATAATTTTCTTTTTCTTTTGCAAATCAATATAAATTTTTATTTTTTTTTGAATACATGATTCATAGTCATTCAAGTCTTGGTTGCAAAATTTTTTTTGTTAAGATTTTATATAATAATTTCATTGTATATTAATAAAAAATTTATTTGGTGTCATTATATTTTTTTTTAATACACTACTCTATATTAACGTATGCATTATGCTTGTATATATCCAATATATAAAGTATTTATTTATATATGTATATATAATTTGAATAGCTTAAAACTACGTGCTTTTTGATTAGATAATATAATTTACTTAAATTATTTGATATATGTATATAGTTTTTTAATTAAGGATCGAGATAAAAAAAAACTTGAAAAAACTTTTGAAATAATTAAAATTTAAGTTGAAATATGTTTTTAGATTAATGAACCAAATATTTGCATGCAAGTAAATAAAATTTTGGGGAAAGAAAAACACTTCATCTTATATACTAAACGAAATCTTGGTTTTGTTTTGCATATCCTTGGCCTTCAAACTGTAGTTTTCGCCTAGTATAAAAATTAAAAAAAAAAATTGTTATTTTTGTACTCCTCAAAGTATGTTGACATTGTCTACGTAAAGAAATTCAATGTTTTTTTTTTATATATAAATTTTCTGATAGTCAAAATTTTCTGCAAAATTGGTTAGCAAAAAAATTTTTTTTCTCAGAAAGTGTTGCATTAATTCATTAGAATTTTTTCTTAGTGGAAAAATTTAAAAATATTAGAAAACTTGAAAAAACGTCTAGAAAATTTTTCAAACTTAAAAAAATATATATTTGAATTAAATTAATAAATTTTAACTCAGCGCTGTAGCAATCAAAAATTTTATTGAGTCAAACATAAAACATTTGAACCAACATATGATCCAAACACAATATGTTTGATTCAAATAAATATTTGATTGCTCTATATGATATATACAATTGTCATGTTCAAACAAATCGTTTTCTCAGTGTATAGGTTTGTAGACTGAAGTGCAAATACGCGACAGTTCTGGCATGGGTTGAGTTTATTTGACATCAGCAATGTAATAACTTCTTACCTGTTGAAGAATAGTGCAAGCCAGTTGATTTGACCACTGCTTTTTGGATAATCCAGATAATATCATGCACATTTTATTTTATTTCTAACTCCGTGAAAGTGCTGGAATAGTATGTTTCAAATTTTAACAGATCTTGTAATGTGTGCTAAGTATTTTGATTTTGAAATGTAATAGCTATTTTGTTAGCTTCGATGGAAGTCCTAGAGGCAGTTTGCAAATGTGGTTAAGTCAAAAAATTTTAAAAAATATTTAGAAATTATACACTTTTAGGAAAATGTCGGATAATGCATACATATGTTAATGAAAAAATGTTATCCTATGTTCAGCTTCATATTATCAATACTTAAAAATTAGTAAATAAAAAGATGAAGGAAGAAGGTTTAAGTTTTTAATGAATTATTTTTAATTTAAAAATAAAATTTATACCAAAAATAATGCACAACTTTCGGCATTGCTTTTGCTTTTTTATTAAAATAAGTCTTAAATGAAAATTTCAAAAAAAAAAAAAAACAGTTTGCTTTTCTACTTTGCTACATATACTGCGTTTTGTTCAAACTTGTACGGACTAATGTTTATTGTTGCTATACAATGTTTTAATTTAACTTTTGTATGCTGTTCACTATGTATAATAATTGTTGTAATTTTACATCATATATGGTACTGTTCTATATTTGCATCTAAAATTTAAATCGTTGTATGTTTTAAGTTCGAAAGGGTTACTTATTTTTGCAGTATTTTATGATTTGAAGCATCCGCTCTATTTTTGTGTCAGGAAGAATCGTGTAAGCAATAGTGCCCAAAAATATGCAATAGAAATTTGCCAAAATATCGTTTTTTTTCTAAAAAAAATGCTTAGCTAAATATATAAAATTTTATTGCATAATCTTAGGCATTACTTGCAATTGGACGAATTCTTGCTGCTTTGTTTCTAAATGTCTTATGTATTTTTTTCTTGTATATGTAATTTTTAATTGTCTACTACAGAATTTCAATACTTTTTTTTGTTGCTTACTTTTTATTTAAAAACTTTTCTTTTTTTATAATTATTTGAAATACTTAAAAAAATGTTTCATATATTTAATTGACAATTTATAATATAAATATTTCAACTACTCATTTGCTTGTTTTTGCTAAACAATATTTAAATTGTATATATATATTTTTACAACTTTATTAAAATATTTAAATTTTCAAAGCCTTTTGCTTTTTTCATGCAGAGTTTTAAAAACTTTTTATTTTCATTTCCAAATTGCTTTCAGTTTCATCTATTTTTTGTTGAAAAATAAAATCATTTCTACCAAGTAAAATGGTTGAGTATTTCAAATTTTTTATATAAAAATAATCTAAAAGGTTTAATGTTATTTTTAAATTTCTTAAATAATATAAATTTGCACTTAATCTAGGTATTTTTTTATTTTATTTTAAGTAATTAAAATCTAACTCATCTAAGAGTTAAGTATTTATTTTAATATATGTAAGTATTTTAAATAAATATTATTTATTTATTCATTTATTTTTTAATTTAAGTATTGTCCTTGTGATATGTTTCTAAATGTTTTTTTATCAAGTTTTAATAATTGAGTGACTTAGGTATTTTGGTGAGAATAAAAAACAAAAAAAACGAAAATAAATAAATATGGTGTTGAATAGCTGCAGCGATCAAATTAAGCAGACTATTCTGCAGTTCAAAAAAAAAAAAAATTTTAACGCAAAGTCTGCATGAGAGTTTTTACCCCATTGCTGACGTTGAAAATCGCACAAAGTTCAGTTGCCCTCCACTCACAATTTCTCCCCAATCTTCTTGGAATAGCAACACTTTGTTGTAGAAACTTTCTTAGTTTTTTTTGTGCCTTTGCTTCGTTATTAAAAGCTTGTTGCAGCATCAGCACTAAATTTGCACATGTGTGGCCCTAAAAGCGTGTTCGTACGTACATAAATACATATGTATTAGTATTGTGTATGTACTAATAATGTGTGCTAGTGCTTTATAGTTCAAGTGGCAAAGAGATACACTTCTGCACACACACATAGTGCATTTCATCGTTAAACCACGCCTTTCTGCCCACTACCAACCAGCTCTTTATTCTACTTATAGCTTCTTCGCTTTTTATGGCAAAACTACGTGATGCTTTGTGCTACGGTATCAGAATCCTTTGAAAAATTAAGCTAAAATTCACATACATGCACAACGTAAGGCTGCCGTACTACTTCAGCATAATTATTACTTAAGAAAAATCGAAAAAGTTACAGTAAAGTATAAGTGAATATTGTACATTAAAATATAAATGCAATTTTCTGATAACTTAAGTCATTAATATAAAAATATATATATATATATATATCATATATATAAGTTTAATTTAAGATCTATCTCAAAAGCCACAAGTGAGAAGGGAATTAATCAACACATTTTTTCCAAATGCAACGACAAAGACAGGAATGAAGCTTCAGCAAATATTGCTAACACTTGGAATAACAACTTACTGCATTGAATTAAGGTGACAGTAAAGTTGCGTTTTCTGTGAAAAATAGGTTAGTTTAATTTAAGCCAGCTTATTGAAATAAGCTGGAATAAAAGAATGTTTGTTTGAAGTCTTTTTTCGCAGCTTAAACTAAAAAAAAAATTAATTTCGAATGGTTTGATTATTTTTTATGCAAAATTGTACGCTGATATTGAAAAAAACTGTTAAATTACCTTATTTTTGATTTTTTAAGGTTTTTTGTCATTTTACAAGTTTTCTAAGTGCGACAAGCGATAAAATTTTAGTTATGAAAGTGTCCCTACAAGAGATTTTGAGTTGACACCTTTGCTCTAAGTGTGAAACTCAAGAATAGCTTAGAAAATTTACTAACCGCTGCATCTATTGATTAATGTTCATATGAAATGATTAAGAAAGCATCATTTTAATAAATTACTCTGGCATATTTTATGAAAATTTTAAACGGAAAAATATTTTCTTGAATCTCCGAAAATATAAAATTTTTATATGAAAATACAGCTAATCTTGTACTGCTGTCTATGAGCACATTGAATGAATGCGGTCATATCTCGAATATGCTGCACTGTCTAATAGATAACTGAAATTAACAAAATTTTTTGGATATTTTTGCTGGAATAACACAAATTATTTGATTTTACCAAAAAAGTTTAAAGTTTTCATGAAATTGCCTTAAGAGTACTTTCATTGACTTGCTAATGTGCTGAGACGAAATTTCGTCTGAAAACTAATTTTTTTTTTTTATAAACATATGCTTACTATTTTTATTAATATACTGTCATTTCAAGTTGAGTTTTTTTTTTTTTTGATTCAAATAATTGTAAATCTTTAAAACTAATATATTCGCTCTATATATACGAGTATATGTAGTATATAGTACTAGGCGTAATAAACTGCTATGTATATATACTTAACTGAATATATGTATTTAATTGTAAATATTATTTTAAAATTACGCATGTATGTATTTGGTTGGTTCATATATACTTTTTGCATATATTTGTATAAGGGACATTACTTGCCAAAACGCAAGCAGTTGGAGCAAGACATCTGCGATTTTGCTGACATTTTTTTTTCTTTGAGTAGTAATTGCCTAGTTGATGATTTTTGATAAATCATTTCGGCATTTATCGAATAATTATCATGCTCTATTTTTTTATAATTTATGATGTTTAAGAGAATTGTATAACAAAAGTATTTTTTTCTCAATAAATACCAACGCTAGGAAAAACACTTAAAGTATTAGGACTAGTCGATCGAATGAAATAAAATGTTTAATATCTTTATGTTCCACAGAGAAAAAGATTTTTTTTGTAATAAACTTCAAAATTGACCAAAACTTAAGTTTCGGTATATCTATTTTATTAAGTAGTTGTATAATAAGCTTTGGAAGAATTTCAATTTTAGCGAAAATCGTCTAGTTAGTTTCTAATGTTTAAGGTTCTAAGAGAGTACGTATGAGTCTTTATAAAAATTCTAGTGCAACAATGGTTGCTCGATTCATGTCGAAATAATTAATGGTAAATCATTAATAAGTTAACTCCGCAAAAAAAAAATCCTCGGAAAAATCGCAGACCTCAAAGTCCAACTACAATTGTTTAAAAAAAGGGTGTCCCATATATTATATATATTTATCTATAATTTTTTTTTGAGTTTTTATTCAATTTTGATTAAATACTTTGCATAAATTTAAAAAAAATTGTAAACATACGCTATTTATATTTTTAATTGTTTTTACTGCTTATGTTTTCTTTACATATATTTATTTGTGTGTTTTGTATATTAAATTTCTACTTATGTTCCATAATATTCGTTGCATTAAATTTTTACTTTGGTTGTTGTGGTTGTTGGATTTTTGCATTAATTTTTATTACTTTCTTTCATGCTAAACTAATTTTGAAATTCTGTTATATGTAAATAATAATCTTTTCATTAAAAATATTTTTATATTTTTATTTTTATTGCATAAAGAAATATTCTCTAATAATTAAAAGTTGCATTACTGCGCCCTCTTAAACGAGTACGCGCTTCTTTTCACTTTGGTTTCTCTTTTAAATGGTAAGTATTTTTCTTGTTTTTATGATGCACAACTTTGCAAAACTTTTTATTTTTCTTTAAAATTCTCAATTGGTTAATCGATTTTGATGTTTAATTGCCTATTGAGTTGAGTTGAGTTTTTGTTATATATTCTCGTTTTCCCTCTATAATGCTAGCCGCGCACTTACCGCTTACAGCAAGTATCCAACTGTAGTCAGAATTGGATTTTTGCACTTGCACGGCTGCTGTTTCCTAATACAAAATTAACTTGCATATGCTATTCCCTTCTCAACATTTTTATGTCACAACGATATCCTCATCATTCTCATCGCTGCTCATCTCATGTCCTGAATCTCCACCACATCCGCTAAGGCTGCCACCACTACCGCTGCAACTTCCACTACCCCCCTCTTTCAGACAGGACGACTCCAAATGCTTATTGAGATACGACTTGAGTGCAAAAGTCTTCTGACAGCGATGACATTTGAAATTTTTGTCACCCGAGTGGGTTTGCATGTGCGCACGCAAATTCGAGCGGTCAGCAAATGCTTTGCCGCAGTGCGCGCATGCGTATGGTTTCTCGCCGGTATGAGAACGCAAATGGCCCTGCAACAACCACGGGCGCGAGAACAATTTGCCACAGATGTCACAGCTATGCGAAAGTTTGTGCGTAAGCAAGTGCATCGCAAGAGCAGGCATTGAGACGTACGCCTTGCCGCAGGTGTTGCATTTTTTGGCTGACTGCGAGTCGAGCGAACGATGTGTCTGCTTGTGACGTGATAGATTGCTTGATGTTGCGTACTGCTTGCCGCACTCGGAACACTTGTAGCAGCCGCGTTTCTTTTTGTAGGCATCTGAGCGACCGCCACTACCGCCACTACTCTCCGAGGCACTCTTGGTCTTGCAGGCTTTGGTGCGTCCATCGACAATGCTAAGGCCAAGTTTTTTCTTTTGAGCAGCTGATTTTTTTTTCTTTGCTGCGGTCATGATGTTGCTGTGCCACAGCTGTGATGATGAGTGGTTCGATTGACCGGAGTCGGAGCACGATGACATATCTATGTCAATGTCGGATGAGTGGTCGGAGTTAGGTGGCGTCAGCGGTGAGCAATTGCCTGAGGCTGAGTGACCATCGTATGAGCTACTGATGTAGCGTATCTTGGAAGTGGCGTATGCCGATTGTTCAAAGCAGCTAAAATTGTCAGCGGCAATGATTCCCGCTGCAGGGGCATTGGAAGCGTTGGATATTTCTTGCATTACAGGTGAATTGTAGCCGCCAACGCTGCCGCCACTACCGCTTGAATCCTGATGCATAATGGTGACAACGCAGGGCGCTGGCAATGGTGGCAGGCTCTGTGAGAGTGAGAGTAAATCATGGGCGGCCTCAGTTTCTTCGATGCTTCGTTCGCGATACACGGCAACGTCAGCGGAGACAGAGGAGGAAGTGGTCTGTGGTGGTGTGGATTCCTGCTTGGGCTCGGTTTTTGCAAGGCTGTAAATTCTGCTACTTTTGCTGCTGTTGCCATTAGCAGGTGGTGCATAGAAAATAACTTGACTCTCCTCCCCGGTTGGTGAGCGGCTGACGGCATAACAATTGGTTGGTTCGCTTTTGATGAGATTCACAGGAAACGGCAGTCGTTGTGTGGAACAGCTGTTGCCGCTGCCACATTTTTTGTTTGCGTGGCTGGCTGCTGTTGTTGGGAGACACTTGGAGGCTTTAATAATGGACGTGGTTGTGGTTTGGTCTCGGCTGTCATCTGCAAGAAGATGAAAAAATATTGATTTTTAGTGCATTCACTCAATTTTATTTAGATTGATAGAAGTGGCCTATTTTAAGGTAATATATGAGAAAACAAAATTGTAGGTTAAATAACCCTGAATTTGATGTCCTTTTTTTTCTCTGATAATTTTTCATAAAACAACCTGTATGCGAGTTATGTAGCTTTTCAAATTAAAGTTTCATAAGGGGCATGATTCATTATTGTATGCGGATATTTGGGCGACTTGTCATAATTTCTTTGGTTGACTATTTTTTGTGGCATAATTTACCTTCAAAACTGAGTTCAGTCTATAAAATGAATTTTAAAGGCAGTAAAACTAAAGCATCCCAAACCGCCTGACATATTTAATATATGATCGATAAGTAACATTTAAGTTGAAAAATTAATAAACGATTAATCTGATGGAGTTTCTATTAATGTCAGCTATAAGGGCTGAATTGTGCGATGCAATATTTCTTCTTCGAATTTTTAATTCATATGAAAATTTTAAATGTAACCACACAGCACACGTATTTGTGTGTATGTATGTGTTCGTAAATGTTGCCTAGTGTCGGTATGAGTATGTAAATAAATTTGAAATTATGAATGCAAAAATGTCCTTGTAGCTACATGCGTTTGTTATGCGACGAACATGTCGAACATCCGGCTGATTTAAGTTTTACATCCACGCCAGCCTCATTTTGACAGACCCCTTACCCCACACTGCTTACATTATATGCCATAGCTAGTGCAACATTGTAGGTACAACAGTTGGCCTCTATGTTTATGCAGCTGTCTTGTTGTCACACAAATACAGGCATAAAGCTTACCCAAAGAGAAAATCGATCGCTTTTAGATTAATCCTAGATCAGTCTTTTTTGTTTTGCTTCAATTCTGATATACCTACATATAAAAATTTTAGAATGAATGTCATTGAATCTTTGCTTATATTTACAAAAACAATAAATTCCATGCAACAGTGAGCTAGACTGTGACTTTCAAAGTGAACCATTTCCCGTTGGGTACAAGCGTACAAGCATACGCATTTGTGATTTAGTAAGCGAAGGATGCTAGTGATGGCTACATTGATGATGATTCAATGACAAACTTTAGCGGACATACACACTAGGGTGGTCTTAAAAAACGACAAGTTTTAAAAACTAAAAAACTTTTTAGCAACATAAATAATAAATTTATTAAGTTGATCTTCATTAAAGAAAATCGGCAAGTCTTGCATAGCTTAGAAGTTATTGAACACCTTTCTTACAAATTAAACGGACGTGGTATTATAGCTTCAAAATGGTAGCCAGCATTGAAGTATAGTGCGACGTATTTTTTGTAAAAATATTTTAATGAATCAGACGCAGTAATGAACTATTCGTCTGAAAAAATGTTACGCTTAGCATTCTAATTATTCACGTTTTGCTCATATAGCGAACTTTCTTATCAAAGCGGGAAGGCTCAACGTGGGGCTAATTTGGATATAGTTTGAAAAAATATTCAGAAAATTAAGAAATTAAGAAAGTCAATAGCAGAATATTTTCAAGCACCCTAATGTACACGAATATTGATACATGCGAATGAGCGCAGTAATGGTAGTGAATTTAAATTAACCTCAACAATGGCATACGAAAATAACCGAGGCTTGCGTTGCAGCGTCGCGCTTAAAATCCATTTGGTATTGGCAATACTTCAACATTTATCGGTAATGTTGGCAGTTGCGTGAATGAAATTCTGTTAGTTGATAAACGTTAACAAGCTGCATTGGATTTGTGCGACATGCATGACGTATGAGTAACCTCTAATTAGCATTAAACTCAAGTCAAGAGTTTGGCAACGGATTTAATCAACTTTTTCAGAAGATTTTTTTTTGATAGATGAACATCATTACTTGCTTTATCACTAGCTTACTAGCTTCAGCACGACAAAGAATCCCGCACGGTGACAATTGAATATTAATTCTCACTTAATAAGGCTGAAATTTAGGTATGATACACAAGTGACCTTCCGTGACATAAGCTTTACAAAAGCTTGCAGCAGCTTTCTGGTGCTCTGCAGACAAAGGGACACTTTAAAGGTAATGCCTATGAAAACTTTTAAAAAGGACAATCAGACGAAATTTTTAAAGTTTCAGCCAAACTGAGTAAGAACTTCTGTATCTTTACCACCGTGTGAAATGCTTTTAATGTTTCACTCGACAAGTTTCCATTGCGACAGACATTATATAACAGAGTGCCAGAAATATGATACGCTGTCAAATAACATTTTAAAAGTCTTGAAGCTACTCCTTTCAAAGTTTTTTTCCAAGGAAGTTGGGACTAACATCATTCTTAAATTTAAGAGAAATTCCATAACATAAATTTCGTCATGATTTTATTGAAAAAGAAAAAAAAAAAATTGGGCTTAACCCTGTTATATCTCCAATCACCTAACAAAATACTTTCACAAATGTTGTTTGCTTATTAAAAGAATGTGATGTATTGCTTAAGCCGTTGAAAATTATTCAGAAAGTCTTTAGTGAAATGTGTTTTTTTCCATTGATTAAAAAATGTAGAAGCAGTATTTGCTGACCAGTTAAGTCACTACGATTGAAATAAATGGACTTCAAATCTGAAAACGCAAATTCACAAAGGAGACCTTTGAATACAGTTGAACTTCGATTATCCGTGATGGTTGGGACCGAGCTCATCCCGGATAATCGAAAATCCCGGATATTGGAATCACTATTTTACGTTATTCCTTATCAATTTTCAAAGTCGTAAATACATAATAAGTATGTATTCGCAAATATGTATGCACATTATTTTATTGTTTACAACACCGTTTTATAAAAGTATTTACATGCAAGCCAACATCGTATTTTTGCGGCAACAACTTAGAAGATTTTTTTTTGCAATGGTCGTTTATTAAGATAATTTTTTCTTTAGTTGTAAGAATTTTTCCTTTTCTTGACGACATTGTAAAGAAAATATGTAAAACGAGTTAATAGGCATGCACAAAAGGGAACTCCCCATATTATATTATCATTCTCTTTCTCTATTTTACTATGCGTGTCGTATGAAAAACGAACAAAAACACAGAGAATGAAGCAGTTAGACTTTTCTCATCACGGATAATAGGGTCAATCACGGTTAATAGAAGCAAAATCAACAAAGTTAAAATTTTTAAAGCTTCCCAGATAGTAGATGTTCCCGTATAATAGAATTATGGATAATCGAAGTTCAACTGTATCTACTTTTCATTAATTATAATTTTGTCCAAGATCATCAAACGGTTCATAGTAGATTTGAATTTTGCCTCACCGTTGATATGTAATCTTAGTGATGTGAGTATATAATGTGGACTTTTTTGAAATAAAATTGTTCAGAAATCTTGATGATATCGAAAAATGATGAAAAAGTCAAATAATTATAAATGAAATGCTGATGAATACAAAAAAATCGGAAAAATATTGAAGTCGAGAATGGTGCTAAATTTCATACATTTGAAATAAGTTGTAAAAGTCAAAAATATTGAAGAACATTACCAATTCAGTAAATACAAAGTGGTGAAATGGTCAAAACAATGCTAATAAGCCATAAAACATTTAAAATGTGTAAAATGCTGAAAATGTTAAAAACGTCGTTTAAGCAGTTTAATATGTCAAATAGCCGGATATGTCTTATTTCAGGCGATTTCTTCTATGCAGTATATATTTCTTGATATACCCACAGGTAAAGATGTTCACTCTAAGCTATTTATCATCGACATTTTTATTTAATTGACAAAAAAGATCTTACAGTAATTTTGATAAAGAATTTTTGAAATGAAACTTAAAATCATTACCTGCAAACATCACAGCTTTGTTCTATCAATTTTCTTAACCCTTGAATTTTTTAACATTTTCATCCAATAAGAAAAAGTTTTCTGTATAATTTTCAATTATTTTATGTAAATTTGCATAATTGAGCCCATAGTAGAAAGGCAAAAGGCAGGCAGACGTCACCCTTCTCCGTCGTTTCACATAAATAAATTTGACACTAAAAGCGGTAACAGTAATAATGAGCGCAATTAGCACAAATCAACTGCGTTTTAACTCGTTCATTCTTTTGTTGCATCTGTTGCGACACATGTGCGTGAATTTTATTTTCCTTTTTTTTTATTTCTTTTTTTTATTGTTGTTTTGCTTTTGCTTTTGCCTTTCATTTATATATTCATTACACGAAAAGATTTTTTTTTGTTTTATTTTTATGTTGCTGTCATAAAGAGGTTTTCTTTATTGCAAGGACATGTTGCTGCTGTCTGCAAAGTTGTTGTTCAAGCAGGAGCAACAGCAGCAGCTGTGGATTAACCAAGTTAAGCAAGCAAAGATTCTAATTAGCGCATGTACATAGTTGAGTACAAGTTTTGTTGAGTTTCTATTTTACTCATGAAATGTAAAGTTAAAAAACACATATACAGGTACATATATTGTTTATTGGTTACGCATGTCGTATGAGTAACGTGGAAATTTATTATGGAGCATTCGAATGGAATGAAAATGTGTGAGTTAAGCAAAGAAAACATTTGATTTTTTTTTATCAGTAGCGGCTTATGAAAGATAAAAATTTTTAGAGAAATTATGAAAGTTAATTAATTTAAAATTTGTTTTCCATGCCAATGATAAGCACCTGTATGAAAGGGCCTTTTCAGTACTGAGAGTTCAGTTAAGTTAGTGGCTTAAAAAAACTTCAATCAAGCTAATTCATACGCGAATCGCTTGGTAATGTCCCTACCGAACAAAAGCTTGACATCAGAATATCAGCTTACGCACGTTCAACATCATCATTTTGGTGATAGAAATATAATTCTTTCGCGATTAAAAACTTTTGCTACCTTTTATTCCAGACAACTTTGTGGATGAGCATTTTTTTTATATAAAAGCAATAAAACAAAAAAAATTTTTTATAGAAAAAATATATTTCATAAGAAATATTTTTCAAATGGAAATATTTACATAGAGCCCGAAATATGACATAAATATTTGCATAAAACTGTTTTATACCACAACTCAATTCATAAATATCAAGCTCTCAAATGCTTTGAGCAAATTTTAAAGGAAACCAAAGGTTCCCTCGAATTTGCTTGAAATAAATTTGGCTGAGAAAAATAATTTAACCAAAAAACTTTTTCATAAAACGTTAGCGACGTGCGTTCACTCAAGCGGAAGTGCGCTATTTTCTTTAACCTTTGCGTGGCGCTTTTTGCTGCATTTACTCACGTGCCTTCTCCAATCCAGCCATAATTTTCTTCAAAAAATTCAATATTGACTCACACCAGCACAAGTGCAATGGAATAAAAGTAATAAGGCTGCGGAGAGACAGCAGAAGCAAGAACAAAAACAAGCAGCAAGGAAAAACATTAATTGCCGCATTGGTAATAAATTCAATTTTATAGCTAACACCGCTGTCAGCATAAATAAGACACGCAACAGGCAAACGCATTACGGCCGACTACAGCGAGACGCTTTTGAATGTCAAATGTTTTGGTGTTGCCTGCTCTTGAAATAATTTTTTTTTTGGCCTATACTTTAAAGGAATCAAATCAAAGCCAAGTAAGGGTGTTATCGTTGGTCATGAACAAATATTGATGACCCTACAGTTCATCAACAGTAAAAGTGCGCGTAAGTTCATCATACGTTTTGATATTAAAACTTGCAACATTTACTTAAACAGATTTCAGTATAGGCATTTTCAGTACTTACTCATATGGGAGGTGCCACGCCTTTTTTCGAAATCTTTTTGATTAGTGACTGCTCGAGCCATTCATCTTAATCATATGTTTTTTTACATAACCTTAAAAACTCTATCATTATAGCATTTAAAGGTCTTATTTTTATGGACGGAAGGCGTGTCCGAGAAGCCATTTCACTGCTGTGAGCTAAAATTTCAAATACCACACGTGTAACAAATTTCATCATATAACTTCGCTTCGTTTTCACCTCATCGTGATTTCAAAAGACAGATAGACGGAGATATCGATATTGACTCAGAAGTTGGTGTCAATCAAGACTCTATGCGTTACAAATGATATGACTAAATGAGTATAATAACCTGCGTGTAGGGTATAATGAAGACGATGATAAACGAAAAGATAGTAGCAGTTGCAGTTGTATGTACCACAACCCTTAAGGCCACACACATACAACTGAAACAGACTTGCTACGGCATATTTTGGTAGCACCTTAAGACATATAGTACATTAAGGCATATAATTCAAATGTTGTTGTTGCTGCTGTTGTTGTTGTACACATAATCAAAATTATGGCAGTTGAAAAAGTGTTTCGCAATGGTGCGCTGGCATATATGCCAGTAGGTGGGGACAGTAGCAAAAGACCGTAGCGCAGGAAGTCGACTTGAACGGAAGTTGAAGTGCGGCAATTTTCTTTAAGTGGCGGCAAAATTGGATCTAAGACCCTATTCCCCTTAGAAGAAAATGAAAAACTTCTTCAAAGTCTTAATGATTGAAAGTTTGTTTTTTTATTTGGCTGTTTTAACTTGATTCAGGCAAGGTGATAGTCTAGCCAAGCTAGTAACTATGACTTTAAAATTTTATAAAAAATATTTATTACACTATTTTGTAGAAGAATTATGCGGGGAATTAAGTGGGTCTAGGGGATTAGACGATATTAAGGCTTCAATGAAATGTGCCAATATTGTTTTATGAAAATAAGACAGCATGTCATAAAAATTCGCACATCCAGCGAACAGTGAGACAGTTTACATTTTTCCATAATTTAACTCATATTTAATAGTGGTTTGAGCTTATCCAGTGAAGCTTGATTAATATTGATGTAAGCTAATTAGAAAAAAAAATTAGTGTCTCACTGTTCACACACTCCCCACTATTTAGTAAAATATTTAAATGGTAAAATATTTTTACGCTACTGGAAATTAAATTGAAATTCTCAACTCGTCTTTCATTTTACCATTAGGCTTTAAAATTTACGCAGCCATCTTCCGTATGAATTTAGATAAGTTTTAAATTGCGATTTGTGCTGTTCCTCTTATTTTTCTCGTACGTTTCGTTTCTTTTCTTTTGTTGTCAGTTACTGCAAATTGTAATTAACAACAACTACTACAAGTACAAGTAGCAACAACAGCAATGAGCACACGTGAACAACATTTGCTATACGTGTCAACCGACATAAATGCGCTGTTTAAGGAAACAAGGCCTGCACACATACTCGTTTATACATTTAAGCCAAAAGCTTGTACGACTACGTGGGTATGAGTATATGGCGGAAGAATTCCGCATCCAAAATCCAAATCTAAATGAGAGAGTGCGAGGTGGAATATCAAAAAGCAACACGTTTCGTTGGATTCAGTGCTGCTGTTTTGCAACAACAGCAATAACGCGTTGCCAACATTAAAAGTTTAAAACGTTTATTTTGTTTGTTGTTGTTGTTGTTGTTGTTGTTGTTGTTGTTGTTGTTGTAAACGCCACTTTTTGTGATGTAATTTTAAATAAAATAATGAAGAAAATTTATAAAGGTGGAACTTTCACTGTGATGTACAATATGGGGTTGGTAGGTAGGCAGACTATATAATTAGGAAATCGGGTTTTGTATTTTGCAGGAAAAAAAGTTCACTCATTGTGACTGTAAAGTTTAACATAATTTGGAAAGTATCTGGATTATAATGATTATCTATCAATTTTTTATTGTCATGATTAAATTTCGTAAGTTTTAATAAGAGTTAAATGGCTAATTATATAGGATCCATACCGACATTATGTTTACATTTGACCGATATCATGAAAAAGGAAAATTCATGTAAGCTTATGTAGAAATGATCTAATTTGATATTGTTTTTATAAAATAAAAAAAGTGAAACAGCTGACAATCCTAATTTACTCACTTGCTTATAGCTTTTTGTTACTGAAAAAGAAAAAAAATTAGTTGAAAATGAAAAATTATGAAAAATATCAAAGTTTTAAATTTCAACGACTTTGTTTCTGAATTCGGAGTTTTCATTCAATTCGTCGTAACAATAAGCTCAGTGGATGTAAAAAAAGAACAAAATAAAATAAAAATATTGGACTAGAATTTCTGAAAGATTAAGTTTTTCTCGGTAGAGTTTCAATCTCTCTCATAACACTGTGTGCAGTGAAATTCGAGGAACATTGACTGAGGGTAATTTGAGACCTCTGACATCCAATCTCCTATCTGATTTTTCACGTCAGCGTTAACGGTAAATTAACTGGAAATTGACACGGTAACACGGTACAACATTCTGTGAGGAACACGATGTTTCTCAAGAAAAGACAACAAATCTTTTAAATTACAGTATCCCTGCATCACCACTCCTTAAGCCACCTGTGGGGAGCATTTGTTAAATTTTCCAAAAAGATTTATATACGCGATAATTAAATTTTTTTTTCAGAGAAGCTGACTAAAATGGTTAAAGATTAGTGCTGAAGGGGTAGTGAAAATAGAAAAGTTTTTTGTCTTTTCATGAGAAACAACTTTGCGTCAGATATCAAACCTCTCAGACTTGAACTAAAAAAAATCGTAGTGTGCATACAATGTAATCTGTCCGGAGTTGAAAAATCAGAAAAATTTTCGTAAAAAAATCACGCTAATGGACATGCCATACAGATATATACAACATTTGAGGGAATTAACAAAATATTGAGAAAAAACTTTTGATTTTTTTATGTAACACTAAGCACTGAGAATTATTCGAATATATGGGGCGATCATTTAGCGAGGATGTCCAATGTCCAAATATCATAAACTCTAATTTTTTTTTGGATGTCAGCTTTTCAAAAAAGGTTTCTTTTTCCGACAATGCAGTGCAATTTTAGCTATTGGCTAGGACTAGGGTTAATGTTTGGCAATTCAATTTCAATTTCGGGTAAACAAGCCGCTTACAATAATTTTATTATCATTTTTACGCTCACACGCATACGCACACACACCCATTGGCTTCCGTTTCCCATTTTGCTTGTACTAATAATATTTAGTAAATTTCATCAGTTTGCTAATAATATGACAAGAACAACAACAGCAACAACGAAGAACATTAACAACAACGGCAACTACATAACTAGCAATAGCAACTGCTACATATGTAGTAGGTACTCGGATAGCAATGACCATTTTAGCAGTAGCGCAAATGGTCCAAAATATTCTTTTACTACAATAAACCCCCATAAAAATCCACGAAGGACTACAATAGAAATGTCCTGATTAACAATTTCCGTTTAGCAAATAGAAATTCATAAGCAAGAAGTGTAATCAAGATAATGACGATGATGACGACGACAGGACAACGACGAAGCAGCAGACGACAACAACGTTATGCTGTCTATAATGGGGAGATTGGAGATGGGGGATTGGTTACTTTGGAATGAGTAAAGAATATTCAATAAATTAAGTATGTGTGTGGTAGGAGACAAGAACCCCTTTCATAAGTAGCTTAAGGGGATGTTATAAGGCAACAAAAACAACAACAGCAGCAAATAATACATGTCCAATAATAATAATAATGTTGTTGCAATGGGCTGGTCTACTACTCAGTTACCGTAGTTAATACCTTTACATGGGAGAAAAAAGTGTAGTTTTTTCAACACTAAACTCAATGCAGATTGACGTTGGAACTTAAGTGGCGGAACGCTAAAGATCGGTCGAAATATTTCAACATGCAGCGTCGGATTCTAAAGGCAAAGTTGGCAACTGCCTATGCGCACCGCGTCGCTTGAAGTCTGGCAACCTGAGAACAAAAAACTTTACTTTGTTCAATACTCTTCAGAGTAATTTATTTTGAGGTTTTCGTTTTACAAAGTTTAAGTTCAAAAACTCAATGTAAAAACTTTAATTAGATCAAGATGCAACATAAAAAAATATAGTGCTCGCAGAGAAATCATATGAGCTGACCTTTAATAATAAGCTGCAATCAAGTTCTCCAAATGTAATGACATAGCATTGCGATATAGAAAAATAATATAATCTCAAAACAATTTTCTCTATGTCATCAAAAACAAATACCTGCAAAGAAAACTTAAGAAAAATCCAACTTAAAATTTCAATTTAAAATTTTGAGTTTTATTTTAAGAATCACGCATAAAAGCGTTTTTTTGAGTTATAATTTTTATATATATTTTCTTTCAAAAATTTTAGCTAAAAATAAATTTAAGGGTAGTAAATAGACGAACATAAATATTTTTAGTGACACTGTAAAATCTTCACTAGAAACTTACTCCGAATTTTAGTTGGAATGGGAACTTTTTCGTTTCAGAGATAGTGATATTTTCATATTCTAGCGACAGTGAAAAAAGTGAACAACATCACTACCATCAAATTGGAGATTAGTAATAAAATGTCGGTATTGAAGAAGATAGTACGCTTCCTCTATGTCTGACAAAAAAAGAAGTCTGAATATTCAACGCTTTTTGTTGAAATCAGGCCATATTTTTGAAGTGTAAGTACGAAATTTTTCCCTTAAAAAATTTTTTTTTTAGAATTTTGTCGAAGAATGTGCTTCACCTAAATCAAAATTCCACCAAATATTACAAAAAACTAAGCAAAAATATTAATTTCTTCTTAAATTTTAGTTTCATTTTAAAAGTGGTTAGGGAGTAATTTAAAAAAAATCAAAACTAATCAAAATAGATTATGAAGTTAAGCTTTCCGATTTCAAGAAATGCAGTATAATACTCAAAATTTATACCTACTAGGTATATACCTAGTGTATTCAGTAAAAAAAATGTTCTTGTGTGAATACTCGGACAGACAAACAAACAATATATATCACTAAAAATTTCTTCAATAACAACAATAACAAATACAATGAAATAAATTTCTGCAACAAAAAATCAATTCAATTCAGCATGCTTTTCCATCGCTGCTGTTTTGAGGAAACAATTTTTTAACTTAGTTAAGCATAACATTAAGTAACAACAACAACAGCAGCAACAATAACAAATAAAATAATTATTCACATCATCACATTCACAACAACAACAGCAACAACAAATAAACTACAACTACAATGGAACAACATAATCATCATTGGCAGCATCATCGCTATTCCAATCAGCAGTAGTTAGCAGTAACAGCAACAGCAATAGCAACACCCCAACCTTAATGCGTATTGCAGCATCAACATAAACACCAGCACGAGCACCAGCTCCATTAACAGCAACATTGGAATAACAGAAAAAGCCCAGAGGCCCCAAAAGCTTATTACTGTAATAAGCGTTTTGTATTATTAGACGCACAGACTCAATGGCGGCTGTACGTCGGTCGACAACTACCATGATGACGCCCACTTTTTCACTCAGCAACGACAGCAGCAGGAGCAGTATACAAACATTTTGGTCTTTAGTGCGCTCGTATAACCCGTAAACGTAGTAAAACATTTCACCAACACAAGTGAACAATTGCAGTGCATACGATGCTTTGCAGTGTTGTGTGATGAAAAGTAGCAGCATTTAAGGGGTATTGCCTATTGCATCAATGTTTTATTTTGGATTTCAAATTTTAGTAGAAAACAGTGAAATTAATAGCTTTGTTTTTTATAACCACAAATCCTGGGAAAGCTTACTCAGAAAGCTTTGAAGGATTTTTAGTTATTGTTTCCTATTCATTTCATAAGAAGATTAAGCAGAAACAAAATGCGTTACACATATTAGAGAAATATATCAGAATTTACTAATAACATTTCTAAAGCAGTGAATAGAAATATTTCATTATAATTCTTAAAGCAATGACTGAAATTATTTCCACAAAAAGACTTTATGTGTTAGAAGGATTAATATATGATATGTGTAGATGATCCTTAATTTGCTAGAGGTAGATACTAAGACTTTTCCATATTTTCAAAAAAAACTTTGGAAGCAATTAAAGAGACTATTATCTAGCCAAAACAACCCAAAACATACAAAGCTATAATCCCTTAAAAATAGTAGATCAAAAGATCAATCAAATCGAGTCTAAAGTTTTCAAACCTTTGACACTTGATTTACCTTGTCATTTCAAATCGACGCTAGCATAGCACTGAGTTCAAATTTTGAACTAAGACTACCAAGTGTCATAATTAAAAAAATCTCGAAACTGTCAATTTTGACTCAGAGCTCTTCTGAAAATTTTGCTTAAATTTTATTATTGAAAAAAATTTGCCAAAATATATATTACTCCTTAGGTAAAAATGTCAGAATTAAAGCGATGTTCTATATAATTTCTGTAGTTTTTTCAATATATTCGTATATGAAGAGTTTCTTAAGTCTTAACCTCACATCCTTTAAATGCAGTATTATCATTGCTGAAAATGCAATTGACGCCAACTTATTGTCAGGTTGAACTCTAGCCGCACATTTCAATCGTGTGTGATGCATCTTGATTTTTAAGTATTTTATTACTACATCAGATATCCAAAGTCGTATCACATTGCCGGGGGTGAATGAAGAACTGTCTTACTACATTTTGATAATTTTTTTTTGAGGACTTGTTTTCTGTCGAGACTCACGAAGTAGTAGAGCATTTATACTAAAAATTTTGTCTTTTATAGACTTAACTTTGAAGTTTTACGTATGTATATAAAAGTGGAAGCCTTAAACAACTAAATCTGAATTTGAAATTCCTGCATTATGTTTAGTGTCAAAAATACCATTTTTATCAGTGATCGATAGATCACAATGAAAGTTGCCATTTCTTATGAACTCTTGTTATACCCTACACCGTGGGTATATTCACTTTGTCTCTCCGTTTGTAACACATCGAAGGGGGCGTGGCAGGTATGGAAAAGTATATATATTCTTGATCAGCGTCACCACCTGAGTCGATTTTGCGATGTCCGTCTGTCTGTCCGTCTGTCCGTTGTAATCAGGTTTACGGGAAAACTAAGAAAGCCAATTGAATGAAACATTCACACACAGGTCACACCTTTTTGCAGGCATCTTGTTATTGAAAATGGGCGAAATCGGTAGACGGGCACGCCTACCGCCCATACCCTATGTATATTTACCCAGGCCAATTTTAAGAAAGGTGCAGCGATTTTGATGAAACTTGGTGATTTGGTGCACATGTGAACTAAATTCGGATTAAGCTGGATTTCAAGTTTCCAAAAAGTCGTACAGGGGCGTGGCACAGCCCTAAATTTTATAATTAATGCCACCATATCTTGTAATCTGTTCAAGATATTGCGATAAAATTTGGTAAACGGATACATATCAAGCATATATTGAATTGAGATAAAAATGGGCGGAATTGAAAAAGTGGGCGTGGCACTTTTCAACTGTCAAAAATTTTGATTCCGTATATCACAAAATTGGCACAAGCGATTTCTATAAAAATTTTGTAGATAATGCCGCTGAAAGCAGTCAGCTCATCCACTTTACTGAAAAAACTCGTTGAAAGGCGTGGCACCAATAATACCTGTGGGCGTGGCACCTACCATATAAGCAAAAAACGTTTATTGTTAAAGATAGTGTGTTCATAAAATTTGGTGTATAGATGTCAGTTACTAAAAGCTATAAAAATAAATGAATTTTGACGAGACGTGGGCGTGGAACCTCCCATATTAACATAAATTTGTAAGCGCTGTTTTAAGCGAACTATTGCAGCGATTGCTATGAAATTTAATGTAAGTGGTTCAGTTGCTATAGAATATGTCTGAATCAAAAGTGGCTGAAATAGCACCAGTGGGCGTGACACTTCCCATACAAATAAAATACGTTAAGAGGCATATTTATCGAAATTTGTGAGCAATCATACTAAAATTTGGTGTTAGGGGTTTGCTTATGAAAAGCAATTTCTGGATCAAAACCGGGCTGGATTCTACCAGTGGGTGTGTCACCGCTAACTACGCAAGCTATTGTGCTTAAATTTAAGATGAGGATGTCGATCACGAATACAATTTATTGAACCAAAAGTGGGCGGAATTGGAGAATTGGGCGTGGCATATTTAAAATTTTTCACTTTTATTCGGTTTTTTCAACATTTTCCATATTCTTTCGACTTTTTCAATCCTTTAACAATATATCCTATATGTATTTGTTCGACTTCTTCAACCTCTGTCAACTTTCTTCATAAGTTTCTTTATTTTTTCGACTTTTTCATCAATTTTGAATTGTTTCAAATTTTTTCTACCTTTATCTTTTTTTTTGAGATTTTTTCAACCTCTCTCAACTTTTTTCAACATTTTGCATATATTTACAACTTTTTCAACATTTTTCAACCTCTGTCAACCTTTCTAACATTTCACATTTTTTCCGATTTAATCAACCTCTTCAACGTCTTTTTAACATTTATTGAAAAGGTATTTTCAGTGCAGTGTAGGGCATGTGAGTTTCGGCCTGGCCGAAGATAACACCTTAACTTGTTTTTTTTTTGATACTGTCGTCTACTCAATTGTGCACCATATGCATATTCATTATGTGGCTGTGTTTCAAACTTTCTCATTTAAATAAAATTGAAATAGCAACTTTATTCAGTAACTCAACAAATTTGCTTTCATACGAAGAAAAACAACAGCAACGAAAGCAAAGGAATTCCATTCATTGCATACTTCATTGAAGGTATTTGAAGGCTTCATTAAAATGTTTCAAGTAAATTTTCAAGTTCACTTTTACTCGACAGCATAGCTCGATGAATTACCGACAACTAACTCAGACAAAACTACATACACATTATGTACAATGTATACGGCATACAATGATGCCCCATGTTGAGGTCAGTTGGGGCCAGTCAGTCATGTGATCAACTCTCTACTTCACTCACTCACTCAATTTTTTTGCATCAACTGGTACGCTGCAAAGAAAAAAGGAAAAATCGTAGACAAAACTTAAAAAAATATTGAATGCTCCGCTCTATAATGACATCAATTGACTTCAAACAAGCTTAAGTCCTTAGATTAGCCTTTGTGTTTGTTTGCTTGCCTGCTTCTTTGAGGATGTCCTTCAATTGCCGATTAACTCAATATTATTTTTGAAGGTTTTCTGCGAGTAAGCGAGTGAAAATGGGGTCGTTCTTTCTTAAGAGCGTATGTGTAGCTACCGTGTTATATGCGTGTGTGTGTGTGTGTTTGCATGTGTGTCATTGTCGAAGAATCTGCTGCTGTTGTTGTTGTGCTTAAAAAAAGTAAGCAAGGAATTTCGCATATTTTTTGTGCAAACAAACAAAGGATCATCCTTAAGGACAACATGTAGTACACACTGTTTTGCTGCTTCTTATTCTTCATCTTTTTATCGACTTTTTCGTATTCGGTTTTTTTGTGTTTTTTTCTTTTTCACAGTGTTGACTTATTCTCATTTTTTGCTATTGTTGTTGTTGCTACATTGTTTTCTTTTGCTTCCTTTGCAGTTTATTTTATGCCCATGCCCATAGTTTAAACGTCTTTGCAAATAGAAAACTCTACCATACCGCTTATGTATTCAAAACTTTTCGTGCAGCCAGCAGTTTTTTATTTTTAGTAATGATAAAGGATTTATGGGAAGTTTATGACATTTTTTGTTGTTGTCTGCCTTTGATGAACCTCCACGCCGATGGTTTTTATAATGTGGAACTTTATCATATCATATGTTACCTACAATGTGTTTAATTTATTTTCGTTTTTCGGGAGAGTATTTTCGTTATGACTGCATTTCGTATACTTAAAGAAATTATGAGCATTTTATTCAGTATAACTTTCATCACTTCTTCAGAGTGATGGTATTTTCAGTACATTTGTACTTTTTTTCAGTACATTTGTGTTGGGAAAAATCGTCGTTAGTACATTGGACTAATTTTTAGAATATTCATTTATCATGCCACAAGTGGTTACATTCATTTCAATATGTCGTGTATTAATTAATGTTAAACAAAAGTGGCATTAGTACTTTGTTTTTATAAACGAAAAATAAATATTTGAGCTTGAAGCTAGTTTAGTTGATTATAGAGTTGCATATGCCTACAGAAATTGTTTCATCAATTTCAATGTCCTTGAATTCATTCATTGTTTTAAATTTCAAAAAGCCTTAGCTCGACCATTTATTATGATTATGCGACTAAATTTTATATTAAAATTTATTGCAATCTTAATTTGCTAATTCAAAACTATAATAATCGAATGACTACAATAAAATTTGAGGTGAACGATTATTCATATAACTTAAATTAAATTCGATGTTGAGCTAAAACTGCTGCATATGAGAGATGAATTAAATTTTATGGTAAAGGCATAAAAAGTACGCCATCTACTGTAACTCTTAATGACAATTTTACATGTAATTTAAATGGATTATATTTACAATTTATATGGATACTTTTAATCTACTACACAGGATGTTAGCAAAATTTGTTCGCAGGATCATGAGTTTACTTAGTAGCAGTATCAAGGAGTTGTGGCTCTATACTGTTGAGAAATGCCTTTGTCCAATGAGTACATTTTCACTACAATCAAACATAGATACCTTTTATTTTTATCTATATGTATAATAATCCAATTAAAATAAGGAAGCTTTTAATTTGGGCGCAAATCCTTGTAGATGACTTTTTAAAAGCGCTTATTTTTTATCGAGGGGAAATATGGTTTCTGTAAATGGCTATAGAATTTCTTATGCCATACATTAATATTGTAGCACATGGAATCGAGTATGCATTTGAGCGTTTCAAAAAGTTGCACATTTTTTTTACCACTACTATATTAGTAAGTAATAGTATAGCATTAGGAACAAAAATTTATACCTTGCCATGCGTTTATTTTCAATTGGATAATAAAAATGATGACTGCATGATCCATATATGAGCGGTTTGTACAAAAGGTGGCTAGCTGTCTACACAGTAGTTTCTCGAATATTTGCTTTGAATGCGATTGAGGATAACTTTAGTTATTACTTTAAAGGATGAGCTCAGCATCATGATTCCTCTGGTATTTACGAAAAATTTTTATTTGAAATGTGACGATGAGTCTAAATCTGGTATTGCTCTTTCTTGCTTCAGGGACTTTTTTTTTTTTGAAAATTTTTTCTAATATAAATTTCCAGACATTTAGGTACCAACTTTGAAAAAATCGATTCCACACATTTAGGTATCAACTTTGATAAAATCGATCTTTAACCTCTTAGTCTTCAGCAAATAAACTTTGTTATTTTTTGTGAAGTCTAAATTTTTTGTTTGTTTAAGCAAACTGTTTAGGGAAAGGGCAATAATATGCTGGTTTTTTGAAACTCTCTAATATACATGTAAACATTTTCTGTACAAAAGGAATGATGCTTTGAAGTTTGCCTTGGCGACAACAGCACTTTCAATACAAATGTTAGAAAATTAATAAAAACAGCAACAGCATCCTTTTCCTTTATATCCGAAAATGGGCCATTTATAAAATTCTTTAACTGAAGTTGGAATTTGGTGGTCAACGACAAAATGAATGCTCTACGGTATGGGTAATTTGTGTTTAAGTCCGCAGCATTTGTATATGTGTTATATTGTACTTGTGTATGCTGTATAGTAATCCAGTAGGAAATCATGTTACTAGTGAGCAACATAACTGTGACTTTAAAAAAATGAAAAAGGACAAAATCTAAAAAAAAAACATTCCTTGACATTGAGTCTTTCTGGGAACATTATGTAGTGAGAGCTTGAAAGTTTACCTAAATTTACGATAAGAGCTGAGAGTTTTTACAAAATATAAATCAAATGATAAAATTCTTGCAAAATATAACTTAAAACTAACTTCAGGCTAAATTTTTTACTCACTTTTGGGTAGGGCTTGGTTTTTATTTTTTTAAAATATTTTTTTTTCCGATAACTGTGTTAGTTTTTTAAGGATACTTCTTTTTAAGCAACAAGGATAAAAGAATTTGGACGTAAGTGCTTTGGGAAAAATCCAATTAATGATTCAATTGAAATTTTCCCATGAAAAGTTTTGCACCCATTTGATTTTTTAAACATTCATGAAAATGTGCTCTTGTCATAAAGTAATTTTTTCCCTACTTTTTTATACTGAGTCATGCGTTCGTATTTGTGTCTGAGTAGTGGTGGTCAGTAAGATGCTTTTAAACAAATAATGGGTTTTAGCCATTTATCCACAGTTCAAATAACAAGGCGGACATGCGGATAAATGAACGAGTTGTTGCGGTTGTTGTTTTTGTTGTATGTCGCAGTAGCTGCGCCGACAGCGAAAGTAGCAACAACGGCAGCTCTATTTACTATATGTGTTGCACGTCGTATAGTTAGTTGCTCGTAGAAAAGGTCAACTCGCAGACAAGGACAACTCGCTTGTAGCTAAATTTGGCTGCTTGTGGCGACATATGTGCGCGTTGCATTTTGAAGCACATGCTTAAATTTTGGGTTCGCTCCCACTTCCGCTAATTTATGACCAAATTATGTGAATTTAAAATGGTCATCAGTCCTTTTGTATCCAAGAGATTACGACTTGAATTTCAGCTCAAAATTATTTCAAAGTTGAATTTAGTTTTAAATAAAAGTTTTTGCATGCGATCGCTTTAGAGTTAGCTGGACTTGCAAATTAGGGAACGTGTAAAGACATCAGGTTATAAGCAGTCGAAACTTTGAAGTATGCTTTTTTTCTTGAAGTTGACATTTTGTAAATCTTATCTAATTGATTCTGTGAAATCACACAATAAAGAAAAGATTTTTAAATTATAAGAATAAGGCTAGCCGAAACAATTATTTTACAAATAGATAGCATTTGAAAATACTTTCAGGTAGTGCAGACGACAAAAAAAGACTGAAAAAGCAATCACAAACATCATATGCTGGTTGAGGACAGTAAGCTCAGCTTAAGGACAATCAATCAGAAGCCATGGGGAAATCCACCCAAAAACTAAACATGCCACCTTAAAATGATTATAATTTCGCGAGGAAGCTTGTTACATGACCGCTTAAAAGCTCATTTTAAATAAATTATACTAAATGATGTGATTATTAGAAGTAAACTAAGGCATTTTGAAATCCTATACATAACCTCAAAGGTATCCAAAAAAATAATAATTAACTATTACGAGGAAAATGAAAATGAAAATGAAGAGGCTTCACTATCAATGCATAAATTTTCAGCAAATAAAAAGTGGATTTTTTGAAAAAATTAATTTTCCTTTTTTTTAGGAAAAAATCAAAATTCTGGAATGAAAGTTAAGGAAAGTAAAATTTTATTTATGTGTTTTTTTATCAGAAAAATATAATTTTGTTCTTCTATGTTTCAAAGCTGCTTTTGTCAAAATTTCAAAAAAATGCTTATAATTTTTTTTTGCTTTTTATATGCTCGATTCGGACGCTATCTATCTTTTTGATGAATTTTCATGGATTAAATCCAGAGGTCTTACTATAGATAATGCGATTCCAAAAGCAAAATTGATTTTAAGGCCAAATGCGATTCGAAAGCTAAATGTCTTTTACTACCTTGTTGTCATCAGTGACTATGTTGCCAAGTATGCGTCCTCTTAAGTTTAGGTACGTTATTGGTGTGCAACATTCCCCTTTAAATGCCAAATAAAATGCAAAGATAAATGCGGAAAGGGGAAATTCAAAATGCAAACATCGCGTCATGGAATACAATTTATGCGAATACATGGATTACAGTGTAAGGCCCCAATTATGTATTTTGCCCCTTAATTTCTATAAGAGCACATGTGTAATCTAGTCGAAAAAAAGTTTATGATCTCAGGCATTTTACTTTCCGTATTTGGTGCATCTTTTCTTGCACAATTTATCGTGCCAAAGTTCAATTACAAAAGTTTGTATAGTCTAGAAAAGTTTGAAGATTCACCTATAAAGTTGAATTTATTGAATCAAAAACAGATGAAAATATAATTCACTTCAACAATTTGAGATGCTCATAAATTTTCCACCAACAGCGTCGATTAATTCAACCTTGATATTTTTTATAATTTTTCTGTGGATTTTTCAACTATTTTGGACAAACATTTTTTCAACCAACAGAGTTAACAGATTAATTTTTAAAAAACAATAATTCATACTTTAAAGTTGACTATCTCAACCAAACTAGCGACCTTTTAAGTTCATCGAGTTGAAATTTGCAACAGTTAAAGGAGAAAAATTTCATCTGTTTTCGAAAAAACGTTGAAAAATTAAACCTTACATTTTAATTGAAGCTTAAAATATCAACTAAATTTTGAAATTTTTACCAAAATTTGTTTTAGTTTTTGTGCCACTTTCTGCTATATTCAAGTAAAGAAATTTGTGTCAATGTTACTCATGCTACCAAATCTGATCTTGATAGGCTCAGAGCATTATTAAGATTACTTTGCACCATAGTTTTTATTTTTTGCGAAAATGTTTCATTTCTAATTTCGCCAAAGGACATATGTACCTTATTTTGGTGTTTTTTTTTTAATGAATTTTGTTACCTTCAATTATATTTTGAAGTGAAAATTGCAAACTATGGCACCAATTTTCATATCAACGTGGAAATCTAATAAAACGGTTAAAGTGAGATGATTATCAAAAGCAATTTACGTGGAAATATAGCAAAGAATTCATAATTTACCAAAACGGTATCTTGTATTTTTAAGTTGTTTTCTTTCCTTCGCTTCAACGAAAATCCCATGTTGCTTTTTTTCCGCATTCGCCAACCCCCCAAGGCGATGCAAACACCAAACTCACAATAGAGAGTATCATCAACGCACAAGAGTAAATCGTTATATGGGTTTATTTAAGGATGGGGTTTTTGCGGCAGCATCCCTGCTCACAAAGTCTACCCTCCCCTCCCCTCTGGCACACTAAAGTTGATTAGAATTGGTAACGCATTTGGTTAATAAAGTAATTCGTATGCGGGTGGGTCTTCGGCAGTTTAATAAAGCAACACCGCGTGCGTCGCACCGCAGCAGCAGCAGCATCGCAGCGCTCGATTATGGTGAAATTGTTATGGAATTCAACCACTTGATGGCATTCAACAGTGGCGTTTTTGGCAAGCGACCGACAACGCAACATTTCACAAGTGCGTTGCGCTGCGGGCATTACGGGTGAAAACGAAATTGTTGAAGATTTTAGTTGCTTTGCAGAGTAATGTACATACATAAGTAGAAGGTGCCATTTTTGGGGAGGTGGAAAAAGCTTGCAATAATAAACGCGCTTTGCAACGTTTATCAGCTTGCGATTTTTTGTTTTTCATGTCTGTCGCACAAATAAATTCAAAACGTATGCGCCAAAATTCAACTAAAAACTCAGTTAATCTGCATGCATTTTATCTGTGTGAGCGTTGGTTGTGCGACGTCTAGCGTGTGGTGTCAAAGCAAACAGAAATCTTCCGGTTTGTCAGCGGTTGCCGGTATCACATGCGCCCAAAATGGCTGACAGCCGGATGCGGAAGGAGACACAATTTAAATTTAATTTAAATAAATATGCTGAGAGCACTGGTAAAGCTTAATTGGATGAGGCTGAATTACAGTGGCAAGCATACTATAAGTAAGAAACGACCCAGTAGGAATAATCTTTTTAGTATGTAGGTAAGAGATTAATACTGATGTTGGATATTAACATATTTCAAGCGGCATGTCAACCTCTTTCTTATCCTGAAAAATTTATGATACTCATCAGCTTCAAATTTACCATAAAGATCTTGCGCCCAGGCACTAAATTCCAATGATTATTTTCAATTTGATGATGCATCTTGAAGCATTGATTGAGTCAACCTATGTTTAATGTGTTCGATTTTTAAAAAAAGTTAATTTTTTAAACAATATATATCAACAGCTTAAGTCACCACCAACTATAATTCCTATGAGGATCATCATAATTAACTTAGTGTGTGGGTGACTGACGCATTGCAGGGCACTCGTTGTTCAACATTTTGCAATCATAAACAATAAAAGCTACAAATTGAACGACTCAAAATCTCCCACACCACACTCTCATTGGTAAACGTTGGACAACGATTTTCATTGAATTTTTGTCAATTGATGCGATGTATGCGAACGGTTTCTCTTCCGCCCGCCGCCGCTACTACTGCCAGTGTGGCTAACTAGTTATGCGCCATTTTTAGTGAT
Source organism: Tricholauxania praeusta (assembly GCA_949775025.1). NCBI lineage: Eukaryota > Metazoa > Arthropoda > Insecta > Diptera > Lauxaniidae > Tricholauxania > Tricholauxania praeusta. The sequence continues at coordinate 7,064,492 of OX459028.1, read as the reverse complement.
GATGTTGCAGATGAACGATGACGCTAACGGCCATACACTTAACAAATGTTGATGACACTGTCACTGATGCTGATGATGATGATGTTAATGATGATGATGCTGTTGCTAATGGTAATGATGAGGATCACCTTTATGAACAGTCATTAATAATCATTTTAGTTAAGTGCTATAGGTTGCATGGGAATTTGTGAGTTTGTGAGATAATACCACAAGAGTGAGAGAAAGTTGGAATCGGAAGAGATGTCACTATACAAAGGTCATCAAAGGAATTCAAAATATTTATGCCAATAATAACATGATCGACACTTAACGCCAAACCTTATTTTGAAAAGTTCATATTTCGGTATTTATGACACACGCCCACTTTTGGTCTCAACATGTCTGTAGATAGAGTGTTTACTTTTGTACATAACAAATTCGTCTGCACAAACCAAACCCACTTGCGTCTTATAAGTGGGGGAGAAATTTGGCTACTGTTGCTGTTTTTGGCTATTTATCGTTTGTAATAATTTTACGTTATTTTTTCTTTTTCTGGGCTTTGTCTTTCATTGTTTTTTGTTTTTTGTTTTTCTACGCTATTTTTCTCTCATTTATCGTCAACGAAATAACAAAAGTTGTAGTGCCCACTTTGGGGCAGCTGTCTACGCAAAAAACGGCCATCTTCCCCTACTGATTTCTTTAATGACGCAAGTGTTGCTGTTGCCATCGCTGAACATGTACACATTTTGACCTTAACAAGGGGATTATGTCTGTACATAAATCATGTGTGTGTGTGTATGAGTACAGCACAATGGACATTGTGTGCCTTTTCTGTGCGTGTGCGTTTGTGTATGCGTACATTTTTGTTTGTTTGTATATTGAGCCTTTTCATCATCTGACAGAGGCAACACTCAATGCAATTATTTATGATTTCCTAGCAATTTCCAAACTCATTTATAAAATTGACTTTTTTTGGTGTGTTTTCTTTTTTAAGATGGTAGTTGTTTTTGTCACTTAGAAATTCAACAGATTCACAGAAAAGGCTGAGTATATCAAATGGTATGCTGGAGACGTTGTAAAATGTTTGCAATGGAATATTTGTTTTAAAAAATACTATTTAAAATTACAAGAGATCAAAGGAAGAAATATGCTGAAAATTGGTTTAGTTTTCTTAGCGGCAATATATAAGTTCTACAGCACACTGCAGAGTTTTGAAATATTGAAAGATAAAAAAACATTACTGTAGCGAGTCACTTCTGAGCTTAACCTGCAGACAAACACTATTTGATGGTAACATGACGTATGAGCAACTTTTCATTTATATATCTGTACATAAAATGCTAATGAGCTTTATCTCTTAACTTCAACCGCAAACGTCTTTTAGATAAGTTTAATTTTAAGATTAAGTGTTAAGAAGTCTGTGGAAGCAAATAAGAAATTAATTAAACTCAAAATATTTTGTGGTTCGGGAAAGGTTCTTTTTACTCACCCAATTCTGGCGATATTTTGTTTACGGACTTTGAGTAGTCGAGTTCACTTTGACTAACAGTTGTACCTAGTCTTTTCAGATTCTATAGGTTGTGGTTGTTTTCTAGAGCACATATGTATTAACAATAATTGGTGTTGCTTACTGACTTCTGCTAACAGATCAATTTAGATCCATATTGTTAAACAAGGAAAGTCAAATAATTAGTTCAGATTAGTTCTGTGCTTTAAAAATTATTTTATGCATTTGAATTAAACGTTACTTATACGTCATGTTATAATACAATTTAACGCTGTAATATCGCAGCTCAGATATGCCGTAAAACAAAAACTATTTCGAATTTCGTTTTATTTTTAAGATCTTAAAAAATAAATATTGGTTTTATTCACGGCCTCTTAGAAAAAATTACTTGTATCGAACACTTATTTTTCTTTTAATATTTTCATTGCATAAAGTTTTTCTAAAAATTAACGTTAATTTAAGAAATCTGATATTTTCCTCACAATTGCATCTTGATTACTTTTATTCGACGAATCTGAGTTCAGTTCATGTTTCGTACATCTTGTGCGGATTAAAAATGTTTTTTTAAATTTATTTTAAAAACATAAATTTCCAGCACTTTATGTGGCGAAAGAGATTTTTGAGGTCCGTGTCTTATTTCTTATCCATATAAATTTGTTCATACAGTCAATTTTTATCAAATAATCTAGAAAATCGTTGTTGCTTATAAATTATTGTTTCACTAATGTACAAATGATATGACCATGATATGCGCCATGTTATCTTTGAATTTTGTAGCACTTTATCTCAGTTCAGATGTGAATTACAACTACATATTAGTATTTGTTAAATTTTTATAGTTTTTGATGACTTACAGTAAGTTTTTCGTGTTATGCCTTGCCGTCAACAAGTTAGAAGTGGTAATAAAAATTTTTCCTTCTACTGATGTTTTGAATTTATTTTTCAAATAGCTAACATTAATTGTCTCACATTGCTTCAATAATCTTTTGCTTTTGACTCTATTACTTGTAATAAATATTTATGGCATTTTCTTCGATTTCTTTAATTTTCACTTTCAAGGAAGCGACTTAATCTGCAATAACGAGCAACAATTGTTATCTTCATTCTATTTAAACAAAATGTGGTAAGACGCAACATTTTAATTACAACAAATGAAGCCTTGGCAAACAGTGCTTAAATAAAATTTTATAAAAACCTAAGAATAATAACAGCACCCACAAATATGCAACAATGAAATAAAAAGTACCTACGCATCTCAGCACTCATACACATACACATGCACGCACAAGCTGAGATAAACACAATTTAATTCTACATTTGTGTTGCTGCAGAAATTTCAATTATAAACCAGCACACTTAAATGGGTGTATGTGTGCGTTTCCATTTCGAAACCCACCATTTTGGTTGATATTTACATGCTCGCATTAAACCAGCAGCCTTGGTAGCTAAAACGTTTTCATTTGCATTTTTAAGCTGACATTCATTTGTGGCGCACTAAGCGTAGCGGAACGTAATGAAATGAAACGAAACGAAATTTTAATACATTGCGCATAAAGTGCAAAACTTTATCACCAACAACGAAAAATTACAAGAACGGGGCCGGCAGTAGTCAGCGACGGAAGGGACGACAACATGATTTCTAAGCTTTGGTGATAAAAATGAACGAATTATTCCCACAGGTTTCAACGACAACAACAAAAACAACAACAACAACAGACACAACACTCTTGAAAATAAAATGAAAAGAAAAATTTCACCTGTTGAAATTTTAGATTCACAGAATTTTGTATCCACAACAATGAGCTGTATTGTAGCAGAAAACAAAATTCATATTCAACAAAACTCACAAGGGTAAATATAATAAAACACATATGAAATATAAATTTGTGTTTGTTAATGTTTGTATGTGTGGGTCAGAGTGTGTGTAAGATAACAACAGCAAAAATGAATGAATTTGCACTCAGAAAAATAACTGGGGACTAACATGGCGTATGAATAACCATTAATTATTGTAAATTAGTTATTTTTTAATCATACTGTTGCTAATAACTTGAGTTCGATGCAAGTTGTAGCTCAACCTTAGACTTAACTTTTTACTCTTTTCAGTGATTTATAAAATATATAAACTTCATGGGTGGCCGCTAAGAAAACTAATGCAGCATTTCCACAAAATGTAGCCTTTAATTGGGAAAAATAATATTTTTTCTTAAATTTTGTTTATATTTTTTTAAGTTTTTTTTTCTTCGGTGTATTAAGGACATACATATAAGCACTCGCACACACCTGTTTGTATTCACCTGTAGAGCTCTGGCTCATCTTAGCTCAATGCAAAGCAACATTTGGCTTCTCATCAAATTACGACAACAATGGAGAACCCAACAACAGCAGCAGCAGCAACAAAATCCGCCTTCACATTTGTCTACTGTTGGCGCCGAGCGAAGGATGCTTAATAACTAAGAAGCTTTCAAAAGCAGCAACAGCGGCAGCTTCAACTTCAACTTAATCCTCCTCAAAATAACATTCAGGGTTAACCATAAAGTGGGAGCAAGCGTTGAATACGGTGAAAATTTAGTTCAACCTGTTGCCCGTAAATAAAAGCATTGCTGCTGCAGACAATCAGGATGTTGCCCGAAATACGTAAAGCAAGAGAAATGCAAAGTTGAAGCATAAAATGTAGAAACCTACGCATCAGTAGTTGGATAAAATGTTGGAAAATCACACAAATTACAGGAGGAAACTAAACAGATACCAAAATACATACAATGCAGAATACAAACTCACGTACACAATGTGTATGTATATATGTGCGTGTGCGGAACTTAAAGTTTATCAAATGAAAATTGGAATTTTTCTTCTTCCTCAAAAATAAACATAAAAATTGTACAAAAATTATGGTTGAATTCGTATTCTGATGATAATGCAAATTGCACGATTGAACTATTCCAGAGTTCATTAAAATGATTTTTTGATAGAAAACAATAGAACCGTCCATTTCGAAAAACGGCACAACTCGCAAAATGCAAAATGTCACATTATCAGCGCAACAATCCATTACTGCATTAGTTCATTTATCAGTCAATTAGCAGTATTATATCAGCACATTAGTTCAACAGCTTATCAGTTTAGTTTTGCATCCATCAAGCAGTTATTCTATTTGTTCATCTTCATCTGTCCATCGGCTCATTACATCCATTATTTTTTATTTCGCAAAGCCATTAGTTTACAATTGACCAGTCATTTAGTTCATTAATCTATGAGTTTTTCTTGATATTTGGATGCATAAAAAAATTATCAAAAATTGAACACAATAAAATGTATGAAAAAATTACCCAAAATATTTTTTATCGAAGAGTACCTCTAAATACAATTACAACAAAAGAAAAAAGTCTAAAAAACTGCCGAAAAGAGTTCCACCGAAATCTGTTAGATTTCAGAGAAAGTTCACATAGCAATAACAAAAATTGATTAGAATAAGCCATTCGAAGAATTCGTCCTTAAAAGGAATATCAAATTTTATGCGATTTCGCTTCAGAAATTGGGATATTATTCATATATCATAGCAGATTGAGCTAAAGCAAAACTGCGAAGTACTATCGGAGTGATTTTGCTTCCACTCCAAATCTGACGAGCTAACAGTCAAGAAAAAAAAATTGTTAAAAAAAAAATTATTTTATGCCAAAGTTTTGGACTAAAGCCATAAAAATTTTCTTAAGACCTAAAAGAAAACTTCTCCAACATTGGTCACAGAATGTACGCAAATACAAAATGTTAATAAACATCCAAGTACTTTCCCCTAATTTATATTTTTGTACAAAAAAAAATGTCTTAGTAGAGAAAAAATCATGTGACTTATTTTAAGCTCAACAAATGTGATATTAAAAGAAAAAAAAAATTGTGAATAGAGAACTGAAAATTGAGAATACGGAATACAAATTTTGATTTTGAGAAAATAGAGTTTAACGCTTTAAAACACATAAGACTTGATTTACCTTGTCGTTTCAAATCGACACATTTTAATATAAATTTGAACTAAAACTGAGTGAAATCTTTGTGGCAGGATATCAAAACCCAAAAATCGCCAATTTTGACCTGGGACCACATTTTTTGTTTTCCTAAAAATTTTGCTTTGGCAGATAAGATAACATCTTTTTCAAAGGGTCGGCACCTTCATTCGATATCTGCAGATTTTTTCGATTTTTGGTTAAGAGTAGAAAAGTAAATAACACCGAAAAACAGTTTTCTGAGGAGCAATTCTTTTGGACAACGTAATAAACTTTGGACTATAATGGGATGACAATGCAGCTCTATTCCCAAAATCCTACCAGAAATAAATTAAAAAAGCAACCCATTAAAGCAATTATTTTTCTAAGTCAAAAGAGATCAAAGCATGTTTACAAATCTGAAGCTCAAGTCAAAAGTGCAGCCAAGCACAAGCATAATAGTTCATTTTTTAAACTCTTACCCCCAAATCAATTTATTTTCTCAAAAAATATTTTTTTTTAAGGAATGAACATCATCAAACCAAAATTCGCAATTTTTTTGATTCTGTTTCCGTGTGCTGATTTTTTATTTAGCTTTTCTATTGCTTTACCACGCTATTCACATTCATCCCTCAAATTTCTTTTTGCTAATTCTCTGCTCATTTTTGACATGATTCTATGCTATTTTTTTTTGTGCCAAATATAGTTGCTAACAACGTAAAGACTGCGGTACCTGTTGGTACCAATATCGCTCAATGAAACCGTTTTGAATTTCATTTCATAGCCTTCGAATGTTTGATTCAAGCAAAAAACGAACAAGCATCCCATTGAACTGACAAAAGCACTGCTGCTGCACAGTAGGCCAATTGAGCCAACTGTGCAAAAAAAAAAAAAAAAAACAAACAGAACACAAAAAACTCGAAATCGGTTAATTTTATTTTATTTTTTCATTTTCACGTATAGTACTACTAAAATAGATTAGGGAATCAAAATTGATGGGCGGCTGGCGTGCAAATGGATTTTCATCAAATAGACCTACAAGCCAACAGAAAAGAATAAGAAAAAAAGAAAGAAATTTAACGATTCCGAACAACAGCAACAAAAAGCATTGAAATTGAAAGAAGCAACACAATGACTATGGTAACAGGTAACGACAGAAGCCTAAAAGTAGGCAAAGCAAACGTGAAAAAAATGGAATGGAATTTCGTTTGCCACAAATAAAATAAACGAAATCGTTCAGTTCAAAATGGTACGAATACAAGTACATATTGCTAATAGATAATATTTGTTGTTGTTGTTGTAGCAATTGTTATTGCTGATTGCTATTTAATTTAAATAAACGAATTAATATCGTTGCCAAATACTTGGCAACAGCGTTTAAGATATGAATTCGCTCACAATATTTATGGCGATATCGATGATTTCTAATATGCAGCTATTGAATGAATGTCCTTGAGCCTTCTACATGTGTGAGTACTTGTAAAAAAATGGCAGTCATTGCGGTAAGACATGAAGTATCATAAAAACGAAAAAAATCTCAATTTGCACTAAACACAAGGCAGTTACTAAAGTATTAAACCAGTTGAATGGCGCCTAGAGGTATGCAACGAACAGTTATGGCACAAAGTCACACAATTTTTTGTTAAGTTACCTAGGTCACAGTTTGTGCTTTTTTTTCTCAACAAAACGTTTTATTGTTTTTGAGTTTCAAGTTAATTTATGATATACATATATATTATACGATGATAAACAATGCACAAAAATAATGTCACTTAGTTGTGCCACAAATAAAATAAACGAGATCGTTCCGTTTAAAATGTTGTCATTTTGGATAATATTTTTTGATATTAAGAATATTTATCTCTTACTCGTCGACTTTGCGTTAGGGAAAATGGTTCAACAGTTAGTAACAAAATCGCTTGGAAATCATATTTTAAAGCGATATCAGATTTAAGGACTTATTACAAAAAATATGCTTGACTTAACATATTTTTTGTTGAATATCCAAAAAAAAAAATAAAGCCCAAATCTGTGTGACTGACGGCTGTTAAAGTTTTTTGTTGGCTACAGTATTACTTAAAAAAAATTATACAGAAAATAGAACTTGTACCTAGAGAGTAAAGGGAAAATCTTTAAAAATAAAAAAAAAAATAATTCCCAAAGACTTTTTACAAATGTTCAAAAAATAAAAGACGAAATCTTTTAAGAAATTGAAAATCTTATGCTATCGTAGTGTTCTTTAGAAAACGTCTTCTAAATTTGATGTTTCTTTGTGTTTGTCTATTTATTTTCGTCAAACTTTTTGTCGAAAAATGTTGAAAAATTTGGAAAGTATTTAACAAGTCAAATAAATGTTTGGAGGTCAAAAGATGAAAATGTTGAAAAGTAAACTTGAAATCATTTGAAGATGTCGCAAACATGACGGAAACGTCGACAAATTTCTTAAATAGTTCAAAATGTTGAAAAATTCGAAATATTTGTGTTGAATAAGTCGAAAAAATTTGAATAAGAAAAAAATTTTCAATAATAAAAACTTTAAATATTTTGAAAGTCAGAATGGTCAATAGCTTACTTTTTCGCAAATTCACTCCAATCTAGATTTCCTTCTATACCCGGCAGTTAATTTGTTTACCCACCGAAAATCTAATCTTTTTATGTAGGTATTTTTGAATTTAAAGCTTAAACGACCCTTCAAATACACTACAGCCATTCGTTCCATAAATTGGTCTCTGTTATGCATTTGTGACAACGCTAAAATCAATAAAATGTGAGAAAATTCAAAAATTTCCAATGCAAGATAATGTCACTTTAATGTGGCGATCACGTAATAACATTCATTATTTACTTCGGTTGAGAAGGAAATAAAGCGGCAATAAAACCGAATAAAAAATGTTATTATGACGCAAAGACAAGTTAATGGCGACAACGACCGAACACTTTATTTGCAATTGCCGCTACTTGCGCCCCATTGCCACCGCCGTCATCGTCCCACTGCAAATAAAAGCGACATCAACATCATCGCCATAATTGCTAGCACAATTACAATTTTAGTCCGCTGGCGACAGAATGCCACAGGCAGAAAACTCCTACAAAAAGACCAAAACGAAGAACAAAAAACCAACACGTGGTCAAGTGGCTAAGAACACCTGTTTAACCAAAAGCGAACGTGGCTATTGACAGAGTTTTCGTAGCTGTTTCGGCTGCCATTGTATGCTGTTGCATGTTTAAGGCCATTTTCATTTTAAGCCAATAAGTAAATAAAAGAAACTACAAAAAAAAAACATCCCATGCGGAAAAAAAGCCGCTTATCGATTATCAATTACGGCGCATTACGTTGCTCCTACATTCGCAGCATTTAAAAATCAATTGAGGTGAAGCAATGCGATGCGAAGCGATGTCGTTATGATGGTCAACGCTCGAATGGGGCAGAGAAGTACTCGTACGTTGCCCTGTAGCCATGTTGTTTCTCTACTGTTCATTGGTATTGACATAAAAAAAAAACAAAAACCTACAGATTATTTGTGTGGGTCAGCTCACGTGGGACTATGGGCAACTAACTTGAGTGGAAAAGAGAACACCTGTGCATATAATACAAGAGCAAATACAAAAGTTACACCAACACAGCAACAACAACAACAGTTATGGCACAAATGTCACTATTTAACTATTTGATGACATTCTGTTACCATTAATACACAAATACAAATTGCAACTTATGACGGTCAAAACCGACCGACCGAAGGACTTAACTGACTTTGCGCTCTGCAAACACAAGCAACAACAATTTGAGCACATCATGCCAATAACAATAAAATTTGTTCACTAAAGTGGTTTTTAATTGCAAATTAAGGATGTGCTGATCTTTTCGAGGATTTTTGTACTCACAAAAAGTTGATGTAAAAATGAAAAAAAAAAAACAAAAACTAAATGGAAAAATGTACAAAGCAGTGTCTGAAGCGAAACCTCAATTGTCAACTATTTCTTTTTGTAAAGGGTGATTTTTTTTAGAGTTATAGAGCGATTCGTGTTCATAAGGGGCTTAAATGGCAGCATTTATTTATCAGTTTTTGTGTGCAAGTTTCATAGAATGAATTAACCTTTCACACTATTCTAAATGGTTTTAAAGTAAAGTGGATGCTTGTTCGCTATTTTCCCAGATATTTAGTTTTTTCACTGACTTTTTATAGTTCAAGAGCCCGCTGTAGAAAAGTCGAATGCATAAGATTATAGGATGGGTTATATAGAAGAGATAGTGAAAAGTGAAACTAAGCAACAAAGGCTCTAAATATTGGAAAATTTTTGTGCTTACTGCTTGAAAAATTTGCAAATGATAAAACTAGGAAAGCTTAAAAAGAATACATAGGATTGTCTTGTCAAATCCCGTACAGCTGTCCTGCACTTTCTTAAAAATAATAGGATGCGGTTAGTCCACGACATATTCTGTACGGTTTATGACTTTAGCTTATGCTATTTTTTCCAAAGCACAATTTTGCAATCAGAAATACGAGCTAAATTAAGCTATTTGTTAGTTATTTTTGGAGCAAACGACTCTAGTAGACCCCTTTCTCTTAAAAAGTTTTTCAGAAAATAAGCAAATAAACTTTAATTTTTGAAAAACCTTATGCAAAAAATACCATGTTTCTGTACAAGTCGCTTGAATTGCCATGTAATATGAATTAAATTGATGTTTTAGAATGAGGTTCGCGACACCAGATAAAGAGCTTTATTAAAAGACAAAATATTAAATTTCCAAAAATTTTCGGAAAATTTTATGACAAAATTTGATTGTCAATAGATTCACATGCAATATAAAATGTCCTTCATAACCAGTCCGTGTCCGCCAGTACCAAGTGCTACTTCTTCGCGCTTAAGGTCGAAATTCGTCCGTAACCACTTTAATCTGGCTTTAGGTCAGAAATTAAAAATAATTTTCAAATCCATTAAGTCCCAACAATGCATTCTCAGTGAGGCGTCATATATTTTGGTTTTAATGAAAAGTAATCCCTTCCTATCAAATTCAGAAAACTTGATTTTATTAGAGCTATAAGGGTAGCAAAGCCTTGAACTGGCATCCAAATGTTTGAAGGATTTTCTATAGCTTTCAGCTTTGCATGTATTTACAACAAGTCATACTTGGCGTGTAAGAATTTGAGTAGATGATGAGTTATAGCAATGAGAGCCAAGGGTGGTGGCCATAACAATGCGCAGGTATTACACTAATTGACCAATTTGTTTTTATGTCACTTTCGCGTTTTATGCACAGAGATTAAATTAATAATCAAGTTGTAAGATTTCAATACAGTATAAGGGCTTGTCGCCAAACTAAATGGGTTAAAAGTGTGCACAAGAGCTACGGAAATTTTGACAATAAGATCAAGAGAGAAATATTCTAAAAAAGGTTCGAAACCCCTTTGAAATATATTTTTCAAAAATATTTTTAAATACTTTAATCGAAGAAAAAATCGAATATTTTCAAATTTTCATCAGATCCTTAAAAAAACACCAAACACTTTATTTCCGACTTTAGCTTTCCAAGAGCACATTAGTTTAAGAAATTCCAATGCAAAAGAACTTAGTTATACAGAAAAGAAGCTTAACTTTATTGTCAACACAAACATGTCTTCAGATATGTTTGAGTAAAAAAAGAATTGCACCTTAGAGTTTGCACCTTATTCTACACATACATAAATATAAATTATGGGTATAATGCCCAGCGGCAAATCGATGAAGTACTCTGATTTTTCATGTATAAAAAGCTATACCCTTTGTGTTGTAAATATTTAAAAAAATAAATATTGTAAAATATTTTGTTTATTTACTTGCTGACTGCCTGTTTTGTATATGGAGCTGTAGGCAGTCTGCTTGCTGGCATCCAGCTTTTTATATGAAGCCGTAGGCAGTTTGCTTGCTTTGTGTATGGGGATGTAAGGGGTCTTGCTTGTAGGCTGCATGTTTTGTATGTGGTGATGTAGGCAACTCGCTAAACTATACAGGCATTTAGTAAGCGATGTTTTAAGGCAATCGGCCTTCCGTTTATTACACATTGTATATGGTGATGTAGGCAAGGTGCCTACAAAGCCGCTATCTCTTTGTAAAAATAATTTACAGTTGTGAGCATTACAGCCTACAATGAGTATAACTATTCATAGATGTTCTCTATAACATATTTTCTGCTGGTGTATCATATTTAATGAAAACTTTGAACATTGTAAATAGGCAACTCTCTTTTTTTCTCCTGCAAAAAGTTTGACAAAAATGATGGCGAAGAAATCACTCAAAAAGCTTGAAACCCATTATTCGTTTGCAATTATGGCCAACATATCTCTTAGAGCGATCTTAAGGTGATCTTATTTTTTGGAAAATTTCGACTAACATTTTTTTTGCAGTTTTTGTCTGATTACTGCAAATACTTCCAAAACAAAGAAGTATGATATTTTCTAAGGAAACTCCTTTTATTTAAAAAAATTATCCTTTTAAAGGTATTTGTCACTTACCATCAATTGATGCTGCTAATATTTTTATTGGCTTTTGGTCCCGCGTTTCCGGCTCCTGCTGTGTGTTTACATTGTTGTTACTGCTGCTGCTGGTGCTGTTCACTGCGGCAAGGACGGCAGCTTTTAGCTTTTCCTTGGCATTCATTTCGACCAAAGATTGTGCGGCCGACCATTCAAGACGCCCGCAGAGATCTGCATGTTTTTCTTCAAGGACATCAAAGGAAGTAGCAGTCGTTGACATTGCTGTCATATTGGAGAGAGCTTTCGGCAAAAGATTTCGTTCGTGATTGCAAGAAGTCCCAGCAGCAGTGGTCGTGGCAGCAGCAGCAGCAGCAATCTTCTTGCTGATGCTGTGATTGGTCAATTTATTGCTGTTGATGTAATTGCTAATTTGCATTATTGACGAATTGACATTTGGCGCTGCGGTTGGTGGAGCGGCTGTTGTTGCAGTCGATTGCTTGGCAATAAAAACAGCCGCCTGCTGAGTAGTTGACGAATGTTGTAGCTTTTGACAGCTTGAAATTTGCTTTTGCTGCTGCTGCTGCCGTTTTGTTGCATTTTGTCGTCGCCTTGCTGCTGTTGCTGTGGAATTTGTCGCATTTGCTGACAGTGGAGCAAATTGCAAGAACGGTGTTGAACTTTTGGCCAAAACGATTTTACTTTTAGTAGGTATGTAGTCCAACGACATGGTCGCTTTGTTAATAAAATTTGCTTGAAAGCTTTTTTGAGCTGTTGAATCCTAATTGATTACTTTTTAATCGCAACTAAAAATATCTATTTTCTTACCAAATTTCAACAAAGTTGTCAAATGTCAAGATCTAATTTTTATTTTGAAATAAATTTCTCTTTTTAATTTTATAATTCCGAAATATTTTAATTTTGAGTAAAATTTCTTTGGTTTTTTATATAATTTGTTTTTGCTTTTTTTTAATAAATTTTGCTGCTCACAGTAAGGTATATTGCTTTCGTTGTTGCGTTACTTAAGGGTCTCTAGATAATTGTTATGGGTACCCCTGAAGGTTTCTTATTTAAATTTTGGGTTTCTTTTTCGTTAAGTTAGTTAATTTTGCTTTTATGTTAAGTTTCTATATTAAATTTTGTTTGAACATGTTGAAACATGTTTTTTTTTAATAATATTTCAAAATATGTACAAAACTGAATTTTATTTCTGCAAAGTTAGTTGTTGAAGTTTCCTGAAAAGAGAGAAAATTTCTTTATAGTAAAATTATTCATAATTTGTAATTTTATATAATATTGGGCTGTAAAGGATGTCTTATCGATAATCGGCTGTCAAATGCACTAAATTGAGTTAAGATTTTATTACAATTTCAGCATAATTGGTATACTTAACAGACTTTGCAAAAATTAAAAATTCATTCCGCGGGAACATCAAATTTTTTGAATGAACTTGCGATTGCGTCTGACATTTCCACGGAATTCACATTTATATTGCAATTGCATCATGTTAAATTTATAAATTAAACATAGAACTTAAACTTTTGAAATAAAAACTTGAAGACTTATGTCCAAATAATTTTAATAAACAAGAAAGGATTCAGACGAAAATATTAAGCTAACTAGCAAAAATAAAAATATCATGTCATCAAAATTGTTATGCAGTAAAATATCTTAGAGGTGTCGAATCAGATGTATGATATATGAATGTGCACATAAGCCTCAGAGAGACTTACACTAACGACAGTAGATGAAACACAAGTAATATCAACAAACAGCTCTGAGAAATTTTCATGCAATAAATATTCTTCGAAATAAAAATTGTTTCGTGTTATAGAAACTCCATAAGGTAAAAATGAGATGAAATTACACAAAAAATGTTATTCTGCAAAAATGGCATGGGATATGATTTACAGTTTTTGACAACTAATTGGAAACGAAGACATTAGTTGAGTTATTGGTAGTTTTTCTAATTTATTTTTCTATGTGAACTAGAAAGTGTATACTTAATATAAATGTGGGACATAGAAATTGGAAACATAAAAATAATTAGCAAAAAATAAAAGAAAAATTTAATAAAATATTGCAAAAATGATATTGTGATATTGTCATTACTTCTAAGAACACTATTTGACCGAATTTGCTTATAAGTACCTCCATAGAAAAATTTTTTTAAGTTTTTTAAATAACTTTTTGAAAACGAAATCCTTAGTAAGACAACATTAAATACTTTTTTGAATAAAGGTCTTCGTTATGAATTTAATAAAAAAGGGAGCTATTCCGTTCAGCCCCGCTTGTCCCGATGGTAGTTACGGTCCTGAATGAACTCTGCTTCAAGTTGCAAAATATGTTGAGGCGGCGCACAGTGGGAAATTTTTTAATGTTTTTGGACAAAAATCCGTCTACAATGCAATTATTAATGGATTTGAAATTTTTTTTTCTTAAAATCATTGTTAAGTACCACCCGAGGTGTGAGTAATGCCCAAATTTTTGAGAACGTTCAACATAACCTCAAAAAATCTTATAAATATATGAAATTCGTGTATTTTACTTAGGAAGTTTTTCGAAAAATAAAAAGATATTTTTTTAAAATTTTTTTGAAGTTGCATTTTATCTTAGACCAAAACTTATTTTATATTATTAAAGTATAACTATTCAAGATTTATCTCTGAAATTTTGGTCCAAAAATATTTGTCAATAAGTTAGAAAAGTGCAATGCCGTGAACGACCTCAAAATTTGCTGTGAGCAAGATATATGGAGACTGGCTCATCCGAAAAAAGAAAATTAAATTTTTTTCGGTTAAGCAAGTAGTTAAGGGGCGTTTGATCGTTGATTTTTGAAAAATATTAATTTTTGACAAAATGGTGGGCGTGCAAAGAAAATTTTCATTTTTTGTGCACAAACTTGAGAAACTTGAGGTCGTTTTAGGCTTTAAATCAAAAAATATGTATCCAAAAAAAAAATCGAACGATCAAACGCCCCCTAATTATTTGCTTAACCGATATATTGCTCACCGCAAATTTTGAGGTAAATATATTTATAGGATTTTTTGAGGTCATGTTGAACGTTTTCAAAAATTTGGGCAGTCCTCACGGGTGGTACCTAAAGATTATTTAAAAAGAAAAATTTTTCAAATCCATTAAAAATTGCGTTGTAGACGGCTTTTTGTCCAAAAACATTAAAAAATTTCGCACTGTGCGGCGACCAAACCAAATACTTCATCGATTTTGGAAGAAGGTTAACACAGAATAAATATTCCTTAGATTATTGTTCTATTTTCTATAATGAAATTAAGAAATATTCATTGCGTCGAATGAAATTTTGAATTTTTTTTTACAATAACAAAATTTCTTAAAATGAAAATTTCGCATTTTGATTCATAAGATTGAAATTTGCCATTTTGAAAAAGACGTTATGAATATGCTTCATTTTAATGAAAATAAAAATTACTGATGTTAAGCCCGTTATGCTGAATTTAAGACAGTTGCTCTCGAGACTATCGCTATTTACATTTTTGCGGCGTGGAAATGTTGCTTAGTGGAACTTTCGAAGATTACAGATGGAAATGTATGTTTTTGAAGGAATTCAATGATTTGTCAGTGAATTTTCAACGATAAAAGTTGACTTTTTGGGGTCATATTTATATTATTATAATAGCATTCTCACTAAAAAGCGTGAAAAAAAATCAAGGTAGCAATATTAAAAAGTTTTGTTTTAATTTCCGATTACTGTATGTCAGATGTGCAATATTGAGGAATAAAACGGAAACACGAAATTTGGTAATAACTTAAAAATTTTATTTTATTTTTTCAATTGAAGCTCTTTTTTCCATAAATAGTAGGCAAGGTAAGTCGTCAAAATCTTTTTTTTTCATGAAATATTTCTTTAATGCCTCGCAAACAAGGTTCTTTTATCCATATCCAGGTAGCTCTAAGTAATTTCAGTTGGTCGAAAAAATTGACCCAAAGTTAGTTTTATGCCAATTTATCTTAAGCTTTTCAGAAATTTTTTTTTCCATGTAATTCTTGAGAACTTTTATGTAAAACAATTGTGAGGTTTCTTCTTGTACTTAGTTGTTACTATTTTCGCATAAAGTGTTTTCCAACTGTTTTACTGTACTGTGTTTCAATATCTTTGCAAGTACTACAAATTTAAGATTAATTTTGAAAAGAGTCATGTGAAAAAGTTACCGTTTTGTTTGTATTTTCTGGGAAATTTCTCATAAAATATTTATCTACACATCAAACGGTAAAAGAGAAATTGACAGAAGATCGATTTGAGATAATATTACTTAGACTTTTTGGAAGTCATGATGAGTTTCCTCAATGGGAATACTTTAAGGTCTGCTATAAAGATACAAATGAAGCATTTCCTAAAAATAATTTCAGTTTTGTGGTATTTTCTCTAAAAACGACATGTCGAGCGTAGCGAAGAAATGCTTTTTTCTCACTCCATTATTCTTACATTTTTCTGAAAGGATTTTAAAATTTAAAAGTTTTGAAAAGTGAACTGCATTTAATAGCGTTTATTGCTTATGCCTGATGAGATTTTTTCAAATGTCTAACTTTTATGCACAATATAAGTTTTCAATTCAGTAAATCCGCAGTACATAAGTTCACTTTATAATCATAGTTAACAACAACAACAAAAACAAAACCATTCAGAAATTTTGAACACTTCATCTATAATGTAAAATCCACATTATTAAAGAAAGGAAACATTTTCCATGAGTTAATTAAATTTTCTAATTTAAGGATTTCAACATTAAAAATTAATGCAACGCATTGCCGTTGTGTAAGTGAATGAATATGGAAAATTGGCAGCAGCGAGTGTATGTTCATGTGTTGGTGTGTGTAGGTGTGTGTTTTTTGATTATAATGATATTCTGACAGGTGGCAGGCGGCCGTCAATAGTAACAACAAGAGCATTAAAGACAAAACAACCACTGTTGCAGCGTCATAGTAACACAAAACAAGAATTTTCATACACATACAGAGCACACACACACACAGATACGTTTAACTAAATACGCAGCCATAAACACTGGCAAAATAAACATAAACACAACAACAAAATCATCTTCGTTAAAAATTCAATTAAAAATTTTTCAATGGTGGGTGACAATAGCGGCAACGTTGGGAGGCAGGGAGGCGGCTGTGTCGCAGCCACTTCCTGTTGCGTGTTTATTTGGGGTAGTGGCAGCAATGCCGTGTCGTGCCGTCGAAAAATTCCAAATTCAAACTCTTTAAAAAGTTATATTTGAACGCCAGATATTTCGTTATCCAAGTGCTTTGTTATTACTAAATGAAAATCTGGGAAATTCGGGGCGTTTATTTGTGTGGCCGTCAGGTGCAACACTGTGCTTGATTACACAGCAAAAAATGTTTCTTACATAGATTTTTAATATTTTTTGCAAAATTTAAGATATTTAATCAAGAGAAAAAAATGTTATCCCTTTAAATAATTTTTTTACATCACCCACATTTTTACTGCATAGTAAGTATCATAGCAACAACTTCATTTAGAGCCATCTAACAAATCTGATAATGAACAATGGAAAAAAAGAAAAAAAGTCCCAACTAAAATTGTTTCAAATTTCAAAACTCAATCCACTGTACTCTGTGCTTCATGTTTTTGTTTCATTATATGTCCCCTCTCCCCCTATTTGTACAAATTTGAAATTTAATTCCAAGAAACAAACAGCAATTATCCTTATTCCTTATTCCTGATTTCAGATTCTCAAGGCAAAAGCAAACAGAAGGGTTGAGCGCTCGTTTAAATTTATACTTTGGTTGTAAAAGTCGTTGTCGAGACATCTGCGTGTGTGTGCCAACATTTTCACATGTGTGCGTTTGTGCCTGGCTCACATTTCTACATAACAATTGAAGTTGGAATTTAAACGTCAAAGTATAAATAAACAATTACGAGCACCAAAAAGCAGTCGTTTCTTAAGTTGTTGGTTGTTATTGTTGTTTTTGTTGTGATTGTTGTTGCTGTTGACTGCTATGTAGAAAATATGCGAATACGTGGGTGGGTGCATCAACAATTGGTGATTGTAGGCTATTCATACCTCTGAATAGAATGAAATGACTTCCGCCTTAATAATTAAGGTAAAATTAAAAAAGTTATTTCAAATACCAAATAAGAATATTAAAAAAAATAACATTTGGTATTGAAACAGCACGCAATGAGTTCACTGACTTTATTGTCTCACGGTTATTGATTTTTATATTTGTACCAAATATAATTTTTAATGACATTTATTACAGCAAACAGCTTCGAGTTCGTGCATGCATTCTACTTCCTCACTCAAAGGATTTCAAAAAATCATTTTCCATTTCTGTCCCTAGCACAATTATAAAATTTATTCCCATATATTCCTATCTGTCCATCTTTATATTTTCATGGGTAGCAAAATTGATAGTTTTTTTTTTAAAACAAAAGAAATCTTTAGAGTTTTTTTTTTTAATTTCATATTTACTATTTTTTAATGATATGATATATGTATAACATACCTACGAAATTTAAAAAAAACTTCCTATTTTGTTCAAATTTTGATACGTCAAATAATCTTAATAGATGGCACCACAGCTCAAATTTCAGTTCTCTAGGAGGTCAGGATCCTGAGGAATAATCATATTTTGACCTGAAAATAGACGTTTTAGCCCGTTTCAAAAATTTTAGTTCTAAAAGTCGACAAATTCAAATTTAAAGTTGTGGATATGCAATTTTTTTACTATGCCGTTTTATATGCTTTTAAAAAAAAAATTAAGCTTTTAGACCTTAAGACCTATTTTTGCGACTTGATTAAATAAAATAAGTCTTTGTAAAAAAAAAAACAGTTTTGAAAATGGTGTCCTAAACCGTAGTTTTGTTCATAATACTAACGACCGATCTTATTATGCTTGTTTATCTATTCGCTTTTAAATGAGAAGCCATATAGTAAAAATTGCGTTTTTTTCGAAATTTGACCTAACCGTACTCTGGACCTCGAATACATAGGGAGCTGAAATTTGGGCTGTAAGATTGTCTTTTTTAGTTCTTTAACCTGTCAAAATTTGACACAGTCAGATGTTTTTTAAATATTAGATAATATTACTACAAAACAGTAAAGATTGAATTAAGAAAAAAAGCTATAAGAATTTTTTTATTTTTAATGTAGTTCGACTATAAATAATATTCCAAATAATTCCCCATTCAAGTTTTTGTTGTAACTCAACTTGTCATTTAAAATTGGTTAAAGCCCACCGTGATTGGGTTATATCACATAACTTATTGAAAAAGTTACTCTTTTCAATACAGCGAGAATCTTTGAAAACAGTTCTAAACGATGTTTTGATTTGTTTAATCTACTCTTTATATATATATCAGCACGTCTTTAATTTTCATTCATGTCTACACATCTTCATATCTCCATTTTCATGTCTACATTTCTTAACATCTCAACTTCTTCCAAATGTCCAGATTTAAATATCCCTTGATTTCCACATATATATTTCTACATATCTGCATCAGTGTAGTTTTTTTTAAAAAAATGTTTTATTTTTCTGATATATATAGCAATTGTTAAGTACATACCTACATAAATATAAATCAACCCCTAAAAAATTCCTGTATTTAAATATTTAGAGGTTACCAAATCCCATGAAGTTTTTTCACAAAAAATATATGACGGCATAATCATTTCTTCGAAGGAAATCAATGCAGATTTTTCAGATGTAGATAATTTATTGTACTTTAAAAATGTTACTGGAAAAAGTTCTATAACTCCAGTAATATCGAAGCTACAGGTTTTCCATCAACTTTTGGTCACAAATCAGAGTTACCTTATTTATGAGGACGTATAGTTGATCCAGAAAAAAATAAAATATTTTAAAAATCATTTTTTAATTAATTATATTCTTTAAGAAACAGTTTTGAGTTAAATATGTGGAATGAATAGTTGTCAAAATATAGAGTTATAAGCAATAAAAAGGCGTCACTTGTGAAAGCAATGACTCACTGATATTTTTTCATATTGGAGTACATACATATAGTTAAGATTAAATACTTTCAGAGCACATTTGCTCAATGACTTCTTCTAGAGTAGTTATTTCTTCTCAAATGACCACTAACACTTTTCTTACTAATAATATCAATCATATGGTCACATAAGACAGTAAATGCTGTTTAATGACTATAAATTAAATGGGATAGCCTGTCATTTCGATAAGAATTGACCTAACGCAATTTGTCAACAGAGATTTTTTAAGACCAATAAATTATCTCAGTAATCTTATGTTTAAAAAAAGGCTTTGATTTCCTCATTTTAATGTAATCCATAATCCATTATTATATGAAACATCTTCATGGAACTTGTGTGACTTCTATATATTCGAATTCACATATTTTCTTCATGCACATTTTACCACATCTTCATATATCCATTCTGCATGAAATCCCATATATATCAATTATTCTACGTTTCGTAATTGTAATAGTTTTGATAACATTAAAGTTCTTGCTTCTGTGGAAGGTGGAAGTCTCATTTGTACATTTTTTCTTTCAGATAATGGTTGTGTCATGTTGTATTCTTGTACCAAGTTTCACTACATTTCCATTGAAAAAATTTTTCAATATGGTTATGTTAGTGAATATATGGTATACCATTGGTATTTAAGATTCATTATATGCCATTTGGAAACTTTATTGATATATCAGTTATCCAAATCCGCTCACACCTTGCCTGGACACCGTTTTTATTGCTAAGAGTTCTTGCATAAATTTTATTACATCCACTTGAGAAACTTCCATGATATGAATGTTAAGTTTTTTTGTAGCTATGGAATGCACCAAAATATTTAAAAGGGTCCTTGCACCAAGATTCATTATGTTTCCTTGGGAAACTTTCTCGGTGTGATCATTTAAGTTTTTTCTATTCTTGAACCAACTATTTTTTTCCCGGACAAATGTCACTTTTCTCTTTGTACCTAACTTCATTTCATACAATTGAAAAATTCTTTTATTGATAACACTAAGTTCTCAATTTTAATAGACAGTGCCACGTACAAAGTTTCATTATATTCTCTGGATTCTACAAGAGGTGTAGCGTCGATGTTTTCGATCACTTTTCTTTTACGCTCAATTTTTGTTCGTTTCGGAAAAGTTATCCGGTTATCATATTCTAAATTCGTGCTTCCATTTTAGGCTACTCACCTTCTTTTGTAAACACATCCTACGGTGATTTGTAACGCAAGGCAATCGCATGAAAACGCAATCGACAGCACAGCGTAAAGTATTGCTAACAGATTCACTACAGTAGTAGCTCTATAATTATTTTGCTGGCAACACTGTTGCGCTCTCATCAAACTGAGTGCTTTAATGTTGTTATGAGCGCATGTAAGCTCTTAACTAAAACAAGTGTTAATATGACCCTGTAGCATTTACTTTGTGTAACTGTTGTTGTTGTTGTAGAAAAGGCTATAGTCTTCTTTACCAACAACGTTAGTGGAACATATTTCATGTAAAGTCTTAAGATTTTACGAAGTTTAAAAATAAAAATTTCGTATTTGTAAGTTTAGAGAATCCTTTGTGTATGTGATTGTGTGTGTGTGTAAAGATTATTTTGTAGTTGAAGTATTTAGAGCACTAAAAGAGCGTAGCGTCAACCACTTGCTCGCCTTTAGTTGCCAGCCCTTCCCATCTCCACCCCATTTTATATCATCACTCTCTTTAACAACACTTAAAATCAGGGTTGCTGCTGAGTGCTCTTTGGATTCTCCGCTTAGGCTTAGTTGGACACAGAAAAAACAACATCATTTGCAACAGCAGCAGCAGCAGCAGATGTTGTGGATGAAGCCACATGAGGCGGTGTAAAGCGCAGGTTCCATGAACATAGAGACCCTTCAGACGTCGTTGCCACACTTAATCCATTTTGAAATCGTTACAAACACTCAGGCAAACACAGACTCACACACACTTTCATGTCAACCCTGTAGGTAATTAGAAAATAAATCACAATTTCAACAAAAATTTAGATGAGCGAAATTTTTGTATGTGTCCTGTGCCTCCTTACGGTGTATGAGCTGTGATTGAGTTCCATCAATTCTCTTCTATATTTTCCCGACTGGCGTATTTATGTTCTATTGATATTTCTACGATAGCTTAGAGAAGTCTCGTTTCCTTCTACTCTGTTTTTATTGTTGCCGTTTCGTTATATGAAAATTAAATGTTTCAAAATTTAGGTTGATCTTTGGCCAGTAAATTTTCAGAATTTGGCACAGACGTTTCAACCATCGTCTCAAAAAACTTGGTCACTTTAGAAAAAGCAACATTTAGCTTCATTATTTTTTAAAATTTTCTTGCTCAGTAGGAAATTGGTTATTTTCAAAGCTTTCGATATGTTTCGCACTTCAATGAGACATACCTCATTTGAAATGTAGTTTTTAGAGCTATTGCTTTACTCAAAAAGTCAGGTTGTAAATTGAGTACCATGTGGATCAAATTGGGTGTAAGCGAATACTGTTAATAATTATTTAATTTAAGCTGAATTCTGATTTAAAAACTTTGACTTGCCGGATATGTCAAATATCGTTCTCCTTCATCAATCGGGAAAAAAATTCAAACTCTGGTTCAAATTTCACGAGAAATATATACCAAAATTTTAAAAGAATTTTGATTTTAGGATAATATTTCCGAAGGTGAAATAGTTCAGGAATCAATTAGAAAAAATGGACTCATATATTCTTTTGCAAATAGAAGATACAATTTTGCGCGATTTTTTATGAAAAAAATACGTAAAAATTTTATATCTTTTAAAAAATATATGGGATTTTGGTATTCTATTTTATTTCAATTTGTTTTTAAGTATATATAAATTTTTATGGGTATTTTTATATATGTTTGAATAATCATCCATTTAGAAGTGTAGAATCTAGCCATTGCCGTTTTTGTTGTGTTGTCAGTCATTGTTTTATAATATTTGCGCTGAATATACAAAGCAGTGAGCATAGTAAAATAATATAAGTTGTTTTCTGTCCGATAAAAAACAGCGAAAAAGGTTTCCAGCCTATGCTAAGTATAACACAAAAACTTTGAACATTCACGCACAATCCTGAAATCAACCGACTCCTCCATAAAGCAATGCTTACAAGTAGCTCATTGATTTGTTGTTTCATTTCATGGCAAAGTTGTTTTGCTCTTGCAATTTGCTTGCCATTTTGAACGTGAGCTTATGCTACTCTGGTTCTAGCCGCTTACGATATCACTTACATTATACTAAAGTTTCAGTCAATTTGTCCGAAAGCCATTTTTGTAAGAAAAATAACCATTTTTTGGAATCATGTAATTTGTTTTTCTATCACAAGTTCATATGGCACAAATATGAGTAATAGAAAATTTTAGTGATATGGCGCATACAAAGTTAAGTCGCTTCATAAAAGCTAGATTTTAAAAATACGGTTAACTATTGGAAATTTAAAATTATAAGAGAGTGCCCATATTTTTTTTGGGGACCATTCTCTGGTGATGTCTACATTCTTTCAAATCTGTTTTGGTCCTATTATTCAAATTTAAATTTAATATACCGATTGAATAGAACGATTTGAATTAATATTTTGAATATCTGATTCATCATGTTAAAATCTATCCACTTTTTCCAATTAATCCTTGGACAGAAAACCATTTGGAAGAGTAAAGTAACAAATTTCATTATCATAGTTGAATTCGACACAACTTGTGGGTTTCTTTGGCTGCATTTGGCATAGAAATGCTAGCACGGAATTCAACGTTGAGCATGATGACAGCTTGTAGATATTTCCTATTTGGTTCATAAGAACAAACAACAAACATAAGATGGCAACAGTCTATGGTAACACTGTACAAGCCGAAGTCGTAGCGATGTCGTATCGGCGATTTCGTCACTCTTTAGCACCCGATGCACCCCATCCTAGACGACTATCATACGCTGACATGGCTAACACAACTACAACAACAACAAATAGAACTACAACAACGAAGTTGAGAAATAAAGGATATTAAGTAATCATCGGCAAAAAATTTTCGATTTAAAAAGATTTTCATATTAACATTTTGGCCTTTAAGAAATCGAAAAGTTTTGACAAAATCGGAACGCTCAATCACGACAACATGCTGCCCAAATGAAAGTTTCGGTTGCGTCACTTTAAACCGAACGAACTAAGCGAATGTTCATTTAATTTATAAATTTTTCAGGAAAAACTCACTTTTGTTGTTGTTGTTTTTTTCGATCGATTGTTGTATCTTGAATTTTTTTTTTATTGAATTTCTTTACACTGCACTGCACTGTCTTTTTTATAAATCAGAATTTTTCAATTTTCGAAATTAAATTCCTATATGAAACTGCACGGTTTTCAGTGGATTTTTTTTTGATTTCCGTTTTATTTTCCTTTAGAAATCAACGGATAGCAACAGCGATTTCGCGTTTCGTAAACAATTTAACGATTTCTGAGAGTGGGATATACGGATAGAATAGAATTTACGGAGTTACGTGGCGTCTTTTGCGGAGAAGCAAAAACATTTATTAAAATTAGCGTAGTTTTAGCGTAGAGTTTTAGCAATTGGAAAATATCGAGTTCTGGAGTTCAAAGTAAAGAGTTCAGTTTTAATGAGTTGAGTTAAATAAAAGAAAAAATTTAAAAATTGAATTGAATTTTGCACAGAGTTTTCACGGATGTGCGTCAGTTTTTGACGTACCACTCCCTTCTACTGGTGTTCGTTGAGCGAGCAACACCGTCCGACGACCGTTAGTTGCTGTTGCTTTCATAGTCGTTGTCGTATCGTCATCGTTTTTGCACCGTTAAGTTTTGCGAACGTATGGCTCTCTCGTGCGTTGCTCTCATGTTCCCAAACTGTATGCATATCGGCTCAGTGGGTGGTGGGGTCATTTGGCTTTTAACATGTTGAGCAGGGCGAGAAAAACATGAAGAACTTGTGTGCAAATTGTAGCATGTGTTGCATCCCTTGGTAAGAATCGTGTGTTTCTGTTTAAGAAGAGAGCGCTGAAGAGAGCGGAGTGTCTTGTGGCAGGGTTGCTTATTTGGCACTGTTGCAGTTTCTTCTTGTTGTTGTTTTTGACACAGTTGATGCAGTATTATGCAGAGCAGTAGCGTGCTTGTATGTTTTAGTGCAAAAAGTGTCAAATACACTGGAAAGAAATCCATACTTCTTTCTTTCTTCCGTTACATTTCTGACGACCAATGAGTTTCAGGAGTATGCGTGGCATTTTAAATTTCTATAACACATGTTATTCCCTTGGAACTTGTTTTTTAGACTTGTATATTGGTAGTTACACTTTCGTCATTTATTGCATATGTGTAGCACTTGGAAATAATTTCATTAAACTCAATTACTTGTTACATGCAATTTATTGTTCTTGTGTAGCACTCATTTTTTATATTATTTTATACTGCTTCATTTGAGCAAATTCATTTGTGACAATTGTGACATATCCTACATTCGTGTAGAGCACTTTTAACAAGCTTAACTCCACCTCTCTAATACATATGTTACACTTGTGTAACAGACGATTAAACTGAGCTTTGTGATTTTTTCCAACTTTGTAGCACTTATTTTACATCAATAATAGCATCTTTAACACTTATAAGAAATACTTACCTTAAATTTTTTCAAGTGTTACACTTGGGTAACGACTTACAAATCATAAAATCAAATAAAATTAAGCTTTTCAGTGTACCCACTATGATTTTTTACTAAATCTGAAAATTTAAACTCTTTGAGCCCACAAACCCCTATGGGAATCACATCACAAGCACAACAAGTAGCAGCGCAACACATTTTATTTCCTGAAGTGGACGAACAGTACGAAAATATATCGCACTTTTTTCTCTCTCATATACTCACACACTGTCACACAAATACTCACGTCAATTCCAACTGAGGCAGCATTTTCACACGCCTGCGCCTAACAACGGCGACCTGTGTGCTTCCATATATACCCGCACACACACTTGTGGATTTCTTCGGTTACCAGCCGAATAAGTTCAACACGATGGCGACATACATTCTCCGAGCGCCGAGTGCACTCTGACCGCAATTGCAAGCTGCCTTCGAGTCACAAGTTGGTCGTTTGTTTAGGTTTCCCACCTGCTTCTGAGTCCAAGAGACAGGGTAAGGACGGAGCTGGGTGAGATTGTGCTACTTGGCAACCTCTATAGATGTCCACATCGCTCCTTCTCCAATGCATTTGGGTGACTAACAACCCCAGCAGTGCCAACATGTGGTTCGTGGGGTGTTGGTAGTTGTTGGCTGATGGCTTGGTTTGGTGTGGTTAATGTGCTCTGTTTCTCTGGAGAGCTTCGTGGAATTGCAGAGTTGTAACATGAAGTTGAAAACCCGGATGTGAATTGTTGTGAGTTGTGATTCCTGTTGCACCGGGACTTAAGGAAGTCTGTTGCTGGTGCTACGACTGATGTACTTTTTGTTAAAGTCCTGAGTGAACATAGGTGGCAGGGGCATATGAGGTTAGTAGGTAATAGTAGTTGCCTTAAGTAGTTTGGGTTTGACAGCACAAATAATCATGAGAAGAGTGAGTTGAGTGTGGCAGTGGAAAGGATGCGTTCTAAAAGAAATAAGACAAGTGCAATAAAGTAGATTACGACAGCTTAAAATTGGCGACAAGGCTCTTAAATTTAAGAATGACTTTTCTAATATTTTTAATGTAAGCATTAGTTTAAAGTGGGTACTTGCATGCGAAATGAAAACTTCTCAAAAGAAGATGCTTATGACTTGAAATAATCTCTTAAATTGTAAGAACAAAGTTTTGCAGCATTTTAACATTTTAATGATGAATAAAAATGTGATGCTTTTAATATTAATCGTTTCGTTAACCATACGTCAGTGGCGGAACGTTAGCTTCTAGACTTATGTTTTGAAAAGAGGAACATAAACTTTAATTAATATCCGGCATGGAATTTGGAGTCAGCTACCGCCGAAGCTAGTCGAATTACAAGTCGAATATTGTAAAATTCAGCTACTACCAAAGTCCATTAAAGTCAAAGTCAGTCGTAATATATGTACCTACGTAAGTCAATCAAAGTCGAAGTCAGTTTGTGTCAAAGTCGAATGCATTAAAAATCAGCTACATTCGAATTAATGTTATAAGCCATACATACCACAATTATAGTCGGAGAGAGTCATAATCAGTTAAAATGAAGCCAGTCGCAGTTAAAGTGACTCAGAGTTAATTCAGTCTGAATCTAAATCAGTTGAAGTCAGGCACAAATGCAATGTATTCGAATCAATGTAGTTTAGAGTTGAGCTCAGTCAAAACAAAGTAAGTGAGTGTGAGAGTTAGCCAAAGTCAAACTCAGTCTTAGCCAAATACGCATAATCAAATAGTATGAGTTCCCTGAAAGGGATGGGATCAGGCAAGCGGTTTTTTTCCCTTTTCATCCCGCTTCGAATAAAATATATTAGGTCGAATGTTTTTCAAAAACAGAATTGTTAAATTTTTGAAATCAACACAATTTGGCTAATTAATGGAGATTGATACCTATTTTGAAGAAAAAGTCTCAACCACATTTCACCTTTGTATATGAGGTAGACGTGTCCGTGGACGTATTTTTTCATATTCGTAAGATTTTGTTGTTAAAGCTAAAAACGCATGCACTGAATTTCAAGAGTATAGTGGTATAATTACTATTTATGGCCACCGTTCCATACTAACCCATCCACAGTGAGTCGTTATGAATTGACCATAAAAAAATAGTCAAAACTATTCATAAACAAAATTGGTTACACTTCATAATAGCTCAAACTGAATTTCTTTGTAAATAGACTTCCTTATACAATAGCCAATGCGGCTTACGTAATGCCCTTAGAATATTTCCGCACAATCCTGAAATTTGCCGATTCTTCTATTTGGTAGTGGAAATCTCGTTAAATGACTCGCTCAATACTTGTTGTTTTTTTACATGACAAATTACAGTTGTTTCGATCTAACGCTATTATTTGATGGTTGGTATTTTTAACATATTTACAATGCTCATAAGCCGCTGTAAGTCCAGCTATTTTTCTATAAGTGCATGCGGAAGTATCAAATTCTAGGTAGTTTTATAGTTCGCAGCATTTCCTACCAATTAATTGATATTTTCTATTGGAACATACTTAGTTCTGTTGTTAGATCTTTGCTTAAAGAAATTTTTCAAGTATTGTCGAGTTGTTGTTTTTAAACGCATGTTTATTTAATTTGATTTTTTTTAAAACGGTGAGTACATATGTACTTTCACACGAACAATGTCAACTATTAATAGATGCTGCAGAAGGTCAACATCCAAATTTTTCCAACAAATTGTATTAAAAATATACTGAAAAATGCGTTGAGATTGTTTGGCATGTAGCTTTCGAACAATCTTACCATAGCAGGCAGACCACAATTTGTGAATAGAATTTGGAAATATTAACGTCTTCAGATTAATTCGATTTCATCGTCATTACGACTATTATTATTATTAAAATTCTATGGTCAAAAGTTTCTTTCGTGATGCATACTTCACTTTTTAAGTATGGCCTTAACCGGCTTGTCGAATATAACACGCTAAAACACGCACTTGTACAACTCTTCCCTTATGCCTTAACTATTTTGCTCTTTCACTCGTTAGTGCATTTCACGCAATGAATCAAAGTGAATTTCTTCACAGGATTAGCACGAGAAAAGCAATAAATTACGAGTAACCAAAATGCGTAGGTCGACGCTGTGTCGTCCTTTATTTCAGGGATGGAGGAAGGTTGGCAGCAAGCAACTTTTGCTACTTTCATTCCAACACTTGAAAACTTCTGATGCCTTTACATGGGTATTAGGGTTAACTTAATTTTGAAAATTTCCATTTAGTGGATACCTTGTGTGGGATCAAATTTATGAAAGAATGGTAATAGAACAGCCACTGCTAGTCAAAATTGTTTTGTTAATTCTAGCAGTCAACAACCAAACATTCTAAGTGCAGTGTACTTAAATATTTATTAATAATGAGGTACACTCTAATAGGCATGTGTTAAAGTGTTTGTCTGCAGTGCTTAATTTTGGCATTTCTTACATTTTGTTTTTGTTAGAATTTTTTTTTTCTATTTCTTCTTCAATTCATGACAGAGTTTTCCTACAATTTGAATTATTTTTCTGTTGTTTTTGCATGTCCTTTTTCCACTCTCTTTGTGCTGGTGACTGCAAAGGCAGCGTGTGTCCCTTTTTTTGGGGTAAAATCCAGAGCAAGAGTGTAGGAGAAGAGTATCTTGTAGGTGGAGAAAGCAGAAGTTTGAGGGTTGCTGCGTGCTGCGGCTGGATTAATAGAAGATTTAGTCCTTATTATTAATGTAATTAATTACGTTAAATATAAAATGTGACAAAAACAAAAGTGGCGCAAATAATTCCGAAAATTAAAGTTAATGTTCGGAAAGTTGACAAAGAAGCTTGAAATTTAGTGAAGTTGTGGCATAGGGAGCAGCGTTGGCTGAGTGCTGGTGGTTTCCGAGGTGTCCTTGTGAGCTTAATTGTTTTGTGTGTGATTTTGCGTTATTTTGGGATATGCACATAATGTTTTTGTATAGTGTGAGAAAAATTAAGAATCCTTTGATACAAAAAGTGTTAAAGAAATGCTAAAAAATTTAAGGATCCTAACCTTACACAATGATGCTATTCTAGAATATTCTATGTAAAGGCTGACAAAGTGATTTGTATTTTAGATTTAGTTCCACTATACAAATATAGCTAAACTAAGCTGCATTGCACATCGTATAGAACGATATACAAACTGGGTCATGGATTACTCTAAAAAATTAGTTCAACACAAATGCAAGTTGAAAATTTAAGCAATTTCAATGATGCTAAATTAAGATTTTAAGATCAGGCTTATCATTTAAAATTTTATAAAAAAAATTGATTGAAAAAGTTGATTAATAGAGAAGCAACGAGCTCATGAGCTCAAAACAATTTTTCGCTCATCTTGGTGATACCCAAACCCATCTAAAATTAGAACGAAATCCGACGATATGGTAATTAATCATTGAATCGAATCAAATTTTTTAATATTCCAAACCAAATGTTTAGGCTTGAAGTAATACAGAGAACCATTTCTGATGCCAATAAGGCAAAATTCGGCTTTACTTCTCTTGTAAATAGCAGCAAAGGATAACAATTAAAGTAAACCTTGCAAGATAATGCTTGATTTAAGATAGACTTGATTAGAGATTATTATTATTACTAAATATTTATTTTACAATTAAAATTACAAAATAAACTTAAAAGATAAGGCGCTGACCTCTAAGGTCTTCGGCCAACTTGATTAGAGGAATGAACAGTTTGTCATTATTTAGGTAGACCATTTAACCCTAACCGTACTGACGAACTTTCTATACACATTCGGACGGACGAGGTACCTGGGTACCCACTTTTGTTTTCATACATATTGTATGGCATGAGTGCTGGTGAAAGTAAAACTTTTTCGTTTTGTGGGTTCATTTTCATAAACGAGCTCTGCTAATAAGCGTTAGAGCTTATTTTTTATTTGTGTAAGCGATGATACGAAATGGAATTTTCGTTACAGCTCTCGCTTTTACTCAAGCGCTCATCGAGAATCGTTCTGATTATATGAAATGAGATTTTTGTTACAGCTTTAATTTTTGCTAGAGTGCTCCTTAACACTTATTTCGATAGTTTTTGCTCTATAAGGCGGCCACCGGCTGTTATATCTATCAAAGAAAGCTGCCTAATGCTCAACGCCAAACGAATTTAGGCGAGAGCTTTGTCATTGATTTAGTCAAAATGTATGAGAATTCAAACAGGAACGTTACAATGGACAATTACTCCACGTTTTTTTGATTGAAGAGCTCTCTTCTGTGGATGGGTCTAACGCTGGTGGCGACCTTGTGCCGGAATAAGCTCTACATTCTATAGGAATTGAAGCCGCATCCTACCCCTAACGATGACGTCGGTTGTGTTTGCTGAGTTTATCGGCAAGATTGTTCGTCGTTGTTGTGTCGTGAAGAAGAAGTAATCCGTGTACATGCTCAGCAGCATTTACTGCCATGTTTTAACAAATATATGGCACGGAAAATATCAATAACCACTATAATAGCACCTATGGAGGCGTGAACATTATGGATAGGATGCTACGTAACTGCACAACCAGAAAAGAAGACAAATAGATAAATGGCCTCTCGCTTTTATCTAAAACATGTTGGATGTTGCTGCCCTGGTTTCCTACATCATTTATCTAGAACTCCACGATAAGAAAAATGTTGCAAAATTTTTGCACAATTTTTCTGGAGGATCTCTCGAGTCAATTCAGCTGCCTACATATTGTGGCCTGGTCCAGAATACCACGGATAACCCAGCATTTTTCCAATCGATTGGCCATAGAAACGGAACTGGAGTATTGGTTGTGCTCTCCACCAGCAGACTAACAACATCAGCCTGCAGACCAACGCGAGGAAAATTGTGAAAGGTTTGTGCCATTACTGCAAGTGTCTCGGTTAAACCTAAAAACGACGCGAAACTCATACTCAGTGTTCGTCTTGCTTCAAGTCAATGTGTGCCGAGCACTCTACACTCTACTGTATGTTCGGATTTCGAGTGCCTGCTATGAATACCGTTTGAAAAGTTGTAAAATTTTTAATATATTTCAAGCAGCAACAATAAAATTATATTAGAAAAGCCCCAAACAAAATTGTTGTTTTGATTTTTCCCATACATTTTGCACTACAAAATATTGGGTACCCAGGTACCCACGTCCGTCCGAATCTCGGATTGAATTTTCAAAGGCTTATTGCTCGAAACTTAAAATACATTTGAAGTTAAAAATACGTTTTATACATAATTTGGCTATTCTTGTTTCATAATTTGAAGTTTCAAAGTGCTATGATCACAACTTTCAGAGAAACATTCAATCAAAGTTGCCGTGGGTACCCAGGTACCTCGTCCGTTAGGTTAAGGAGAATATGAAATATCTTATTCTGAAAACTTTACGCAGATGTTATGCCAACCCTTTGAAACTACTTATGTACTTCCATTAAGATTTAGGAAGCAAATCAAGTGAATCTGCAGTATAGAGTCCGATGCCAATTTTTCTTTTGTAGGCAATCATTGGCTATTCACAAAAGGAGTAGTTTTCTGGGTTCTGACAATTCCGACAGAGGCGCGAAACGCTTCACGAAACGTTAATACCGGCGCTGTAGTCTTTAAGATCAAAGTAAATCAAGAGAACAGAGTATATATTTGCAAAAAGAAATTAAATGAGCATTGTTTACTGAGTACATTTCAGTGTCTCTGCATATCTACCCGAGAAATCTTCCAAGACAGCTAAGTGACGAGAATAGCAGTAATTTAAAGTTCCATCAATAAAAAATATTTTGCAAAAGAATGAAAAATCAAAATCTAATAAATATAGTCCGATGGTTACATTTCTGTTGAGCTTGGATAATAGAGCGATTTATATCTGGGTAAAGAATTTTTTTGTAAGAAGAAAAATCTGCGTCAAACAGTTTGCATCATTTACAAGAAATAATATGAAAAAAAATTATAGGATTAGAAAACTTTAATCACCCTGTTACACGATGGAGGCTTGGGACTGACTTATTTATTTTTTGCACCTCCTGACTCCCCCTCAAGATTGGCTTTAATTGAATAATTTCAATCTTTTCATTTTGTAGAGCACAGCACCAAGTCAACGTTTTGTCATTACAAAACCCAATTTTTTCTCATTAAGTTGCTATCGTAAAAACATTAAATATTTAGTTTTTATTGAGTAAGAAAAAGGTGAAACTTTGAGTCCGCCATCGTAATTCACTTAAACACGCAAATCATCAAATAGAAGACACCCCGCAAGCTATGACGTGTTACGTGGTGCTCGACTCGACTGCCCATATCACAGTGAAAAGATCACCATTTCTCACACCACTTGAAGCAAATAAAGAGTCCCCCCGCCACTCGTTCCTACATTAACGCAAATACTTGTGCTACCATTACCACTACTTCTACTACTAATTGCTGTAATTACCATTTTACTATTGCGCAAGCAAAGGACTTCTGCCAGAATTGAATGCCTTCTAAATGCTTTCGTATCGCCTCGATTTAGCTTCTCATTTGTTTGGCAGCGGCGGCAAATTTAAATTAATAAATGTCCTGTATTTAAGCAACTGACAGTGACAAATTCAAAATTGATTACTCGCTTGCGAGGCACAACCAAAACAACAACAACAGAACAGCAACCACCCACCCACTACTTCATCAATGGTGGTGCCACATCATGTGGTCTCCAACAGAGCGCTTCAAATCAAACTTAAAGTGGCAAGGACTTTGCTTTATAAAATACATGTAATCATAGACTTAGTGCCAGCGTGTGTGTGCTTGTGTATGTTGGTGTTTGTGCGTTTCAATTGGCATAGAAAGCGAAGAGCCAACTATAACCATCAGCTGCACCTTAAAGCGCTGGCTCATATCGCTGGCATTAAGCACAAGCAGTTGAAAGCAAAGTGCAGTTTTAAATTGATTGAGCGCAAATTTAAAACCGCGACAACTTACAAACAAAAACAACTCAATACATATTCCCGCAAAACATTGCATGTTACAAATTGCAATGCAGAACTTTGACGTTGCGACGTGTTGGTGGGACGTTGACGAGCTGGCAACTTTAGTTGTTTTGAGAATATTACTATATGTCAAAGATAACCGAATAACAAATACTTATTTGTGAAACTGGTTAAAATTCCTCCCCAAAATTTTATCTTAATCAATCCAGTAATCTCGCTACTGATCGCACTCGTTGGAAGAGCTGTCTGAAGTCTCTATGCTCCGTGAGGAGATATTGGACACTAGAGGAATCCAGCAACCAAAAAAATACTTCAAAGCTTCAAAAATACTGGAAAATCCTTTTTTGATTAATTTGCCTATTCGGTATCAATTTACGATGAAAAATCTACTGATTCTCGTCTACTGGTTGCTCTTTGGTATATTGAGATCGATCCGTCCCCATTCCTTTAGATTATGCTTTAAAATTGTCAATAATTTATTTCAAGTTGTCGCTCCTATGCGTGTGTGCATATGACCAATTGTAAATGACACTCAACTAACATACACTAGGCTTTTAAGTATTTAAACAATTTTTTCAATTTTCTTTTCCACTTGAGCCGTACCAAGCAAGACTAAAAAACTTTCAATATACGATCCTTGATTGTCATATTGGGAGTTTTCTAGTCATTCCTTGGATGGTGACCTCATTTGAATAACTTGGACGTTTTTTATCACAAAACAAAACATTTGTTTAAAATCACTTCTTTATTATTTCATAATTGCAAGTAAATGT
Source organism: Tricholauxania praeusta (assembly GCA_949775025.1). Classification (NCBI taxonomy): domain Eukaryota; kingdom Metazoa; phylum Arthropoda; class Insecta; order Diptera; family Lauxaniidae; genus Tricholauxania; species Tricholauxania praeusta. The sequence goes on along the minus strand of OX459028.1, from coordinate 7,030,248 downwards.
GAATTGTCTTCATAAGCTTTGATTACTTTGAATATCCTATGATTCTATTGGGCCATAATATAAAATCTTTAACCATTTTGATTTCAGACTCGTTTTATGCTGCACCGATTTTGTTATATTATTTTTACCTTTTCACTTTGGAGACACCATCAAAGAGCTGATCGAAATATAAGTATATATGTTTGAGGCATAAAACCGATTACTTTTGCTAAGGGAAATAAATTTCGCTTAGAAGTTTCGATTCCATCGTTGCTACTTTCGCTGCAAGTTGGCTTCTTGAAGTTCTTTGCCACTATTTTCTAAATATCGAAATCATATAGTATGTAGTAGCACTATATAAAGCATTAAGTTGAATAAATTTAGGTTAGCTAGAAGTTGTTTTTGTTGCAGTTCTTGTTGTTTTCAAATATGCTGATGCCATTGTTGGCGCTTAGGTTGCTGTTTTTCTTTATTGTCGTTCTGAGGTTGAGTGAGTGATTTGCAACTTGTAGTATTTGTTAGCAACAATTATTTATGATTGTGCAAAACTTGTTGCATTGACAGCAGCAACAGCGTATGGTAAGTTCAAAACATAAGAAACTTAATGTGACTTCTTTATCAAACGGAAATGAATTAACAGAATGTAAAATCATTGGGTGCAGCAGGTGAAGTTAAAATTTGCAGCTATAGACTGGTATATGGAGCTCCGTGGAACGTTGCCTAGAAATGACAAATATTTATTGTGAAAACCTTAGCTGAGTTTTACCTACTAACAAGTCCTTCACCCAGCACTGTCTTCAGAACTTACGGGGACCGTAGCCAAAAACTGAAAAGTGGCCCCTTCTAAAGCAATTGTATGATCCAAATAAAAAAATAGTTAAAAATAGACCCACTTTCTCAGTTTGAAAGGTCGAGGCGTGCGGCCAGAGCCCCATTGGCATTTGTCTATAGACTATGAGCTAGAGCGAAAAATTTCATAGGCAGCTCACGACGAATCCAATGAATTTTTACGAAGTTCTTTGTCTACACATTTCTTTTGAGTTTATACTTAAACATTGTTTTGGCACGCATCAGCTGTTGGCTGTTTTTGGACCGTAATAATTTCTTATTGAATGTTGTCATTCTTTCAGTTACTAGTGATAAATTACGTGATAACGAGTATCATAACTTAAGATTATAAATTTAAGAAAAATACTACATATCATGCCAATATATAGTATGATAATTATTCACTGTGGATTACTAAACAATATTAAAAAAAAAAAAACATTTACCGGTAATGATGCTGGGGATAGTAACAAGATATGCTGATCGCGCTCACTACAATAATGATTTCGAATTGAAGATGGGAGAGTCAAACAAAAAATATCCACCTACAATGTTGAACTTTTAAGATCTACAAAATATGTAATTTTAGTTGAGATAAGTAAGAGTACCATCGTTCCGTACAGGTTATATCCGTTTGCTAAAGGTCCAATCACAAAATCTTTGACAATTCCAATGATACTCTTATCCTTCTCATCGCGCAACCTGGCCAATTATAGTGATCTGACCTTAACTTTATCGTATTTTTTTGAGCGGTTGTGTCAAATTTTATAATTTTTGTCATTTGACAAAAACACAAAATAATAGCACTTTCTTTTAACTACCGCTATTGTTGTTGCTGTCTTTGTTGTTGTCGTTATAGTTGGCCATGTTGTTCCAAGTGTTGCTACAAGTTGTCCCATTCATAACAGGGTGATTAATAGCTTGTTTACCCCGTTTTCATCATGGCATGGAGTGTTATGAATGAATGACTGAATGTTGTCGTTTGTCTGTTTGTTTATTTGTTTTTTTTTGTGAGTTTGAAATTTTTGGAATGCCAGTAGTGTAGTTTGTGTACTGACACACACACACACACACATACAGACTCATCAACACTAAGGCACCCATTCACCTGCTGTTGGCTCACAGTTGTTTAACTTGCGCGTTTTTTGTTTGATAGACGCACCTGCTGCGCCACCCACAAAAAATGACACCCAGTTTGTCATGCGACCTGTCGCCTTTATGTGTGTGTGTGTGTAAGTATCTGTTTGCATTTATATGTCCGTGTGTATGTTTGTGAGTGTAGCACCCGTATCAAGTTGTAACTGTCTGTCAACTATGACAATATCTGGAGAGCAATAATTCCTAAACTATTTCCGTGACACACAAATAAACGTCACGAGTAATTTTTGTGCACACACACACATACACACTCATCATTTTACTTTATAAATACACTTACATATAGCAAAGTAGACAAAGTCAAAGGAAACTATTTTGAGATCCAGTAGGAAATGTATTGGTATACGTTATGTATAATGAGATATTTTTTTTTAAAAACATTTACTGTGAAACCTCTTATTAGCACCAATATTTATATCTATGCTATTTATGTAAAATTGCTTATAGAGAAAAGGTTTGTAACGCTTTGGCGCCAAACATACTGAGCCGATTTTAATAATTTATTTTTAAAATAACTAAATTGTGCTAAGAAAGAATATTGCGTACTTATTTTTCAAATTTTTTAAAGTTTAATAACCTTTATTTTAGGATTGAGATTTTGCAAAATTTTACACAAAATCTTTTGATATTTGTTAGTTATGCTGATTCTTGAATTCCGTGTTGTTATTGTTGCGTTTCTTTCTTATGATTTGTACCGTTTGTATTTGGCTTCGAAGTTCAAACGCTCTTTCAACTGTTTTTTTTGTGTTATTTTTGAAGACAGAAGAAAGTATGAGATGATAATAAAGTTATTTCATTATAAAAAACAACGGGACGGGCTACCACTAGTTCCATTATTAAAGTTATGAAACTATGAACACGTTCTAATAAGGTAAATAATTTTTTTTATAAACATTTTTAAAAAGTGTTTTTCTAAAAAGAACGAATCTGTCGTAAAAAACAATTTTTCCTTATACTCATAACATAGGGCTACCAGATGGCATACTAAAGTAGCAAAAGTGCTACTTTTGCAAGGCTTTGCTACTTTGCTACTTTTCACTTGAAATGTACTACTTTTGGTTGAAATGCGCTACTTTTCACTACTTTCGAAGTTACGACCTTTTTTTTTTTGGTCGATAAACAAAATTTTACAAAAAATGTTTTATGGAAACAATGTAAATAAATAAAAAAAAACGCAATAATGATGTTTTTTATTTGTGCTATGGGAAAGTAGAAATGGGGATCTTTTTTTTTTTTTTTTGTTGCTAATAACTATACTTTTTTTGTAAAAATTACGAAATTTGTTTGTGTTTTTTGAAAATTCTTAAATTTTACAAATGTGCTACTTTTGCAAGCAGGTCATCTGGTAGCCCTATCATAACAGCTTACAGCAGTAATTCCAATCAAAATTTAGTGAAAATTTTCCAATTGCACAGTGAACCTATTCCAAGCTCAGTTTTGAAATTTTTCCACATTTTTTAATGTACTTTCAAATAAACGAGCAGGTTTTTCAAATTTTTTCGGGTTACTTTAGTCAATCCTCATGTGATTACTTTTAATTTTTCAACATCTTCCTTAACTATTTCACAATGTAAAATTTTGAACCAAATTTTATTGTTTTTTATTTGGACATCATTTTCGGGAGTTTTAGTCTGCGTCCAGTTTTGGCTATTTTTTATGAAAAAGATAAATATCCCAAGTAAATTCTACACAAATTTTTTTAAGAAATTACTTCCTTAGTATCTTAAATAGCTCAATATTTTGAGAATTAGAGCTTTACAAAAAACAATATCAAAATTTAGGTTACACCAAAGATTCCAACTGGGTAAATGGGCTAAGGTAAGACAACTCATGGTTTCATGTAACTAAAACTGTTTGCATTGAATGTTGGCGAACATAGCCATGGTTGCGTCTTCTGGGAGGTCTATCGGTCAAGTAGGCGACCAAATGAACGACCGACCAACCGAATGTCCCATTCGGAAATAAAGCAAATGCGCAAAACGAGATAGCGTTTTTTAACGGTTAATTAACTTTGTTTAAATTATTTAAACGTAGCAGTTGTTGCTACCTACATCCCACTTGCAGTCAGCTGAAGAGGTCTTACTCCTTGTTATAACAAAAAAAAAAAAAAACACTCGAATCCTCTTTGAAGTTTAAATGGATAACTTTTTTTTTTGGAGGGGAAAGGGTTAGCATGGCCAGTTATGGTACGATTTGTCTCATCCTTTGCACACGCATACCTTTCGTGTTGGCCAAAGTTTTACTTGCGTTGGCTGTAATCTTTGCATTCACCAGAGCGCTACATTGCAAATAATGGCAAGGTAGTTGATATGGTGCCATTCAAATGTCAAAGTTTACATCTAAGCGTAGTCAAGATACTGTATGGGAATACTGTAGTGAAGAAATGAGCTTTAAATGTATTTTGTAAGCAATTCGGAATGCTTGAAGCTGACCATAACCAATGCCTTAAGTGCGAAAGTTTGTTTGTTCGTATGTTTTCTAGTTGCATATTCACGATTTAACCAGTTCCTTGAAGCCCGATAAAGCTCAAGTGCATTTTATTTCGAAGAGAACTTATGGGCGTGGCAATTGTAATGCAACAGAAATCTTTACGTCTTGGCATTTATGACAGTTACACAAATTTGGTATATGGATACATCTGAATATGATCGAAAAATGTGGGCAGATCGAAAATGTGGGCAGTATTGAAGAGCCATGTGTTTGTATGCTGGGCCGCAGGTTTCAGCAGGTTTTCTTTTTAAAGACCGATCATAGTATTTTCTGTTTGTTTTCTGGCATTTTTTTTACTTTTCTTTGCACTGAGTTAACTTTTTTTTCAAAGTTGTGCGTTTTGTAGACAAAAGCTGTCATCATTAAATCGTTGTTTTGTTTTGCTTTTTTCATCATTTTGTTTTGGTAATGTTTTGGTTAGGGTTGACACTTAACTGACATTGGCTTCATAAAAAATTCATTTTTATTTGTAAGCAGTTCGTTAGTGCTTGGTAAAAAAAAAAAATGGGGCCGTAACAGCATAGTTGTTGGTCGGTTGTTTGTAGTGAGCTGCGTTAAAGAGACTCACCTCTATAAAGCAGCTAGTGGAATTGAAAGTTGGAAACTTGTGGTTAGTTAAAAATTTTAAATTGGCATTAATTAAAAAGTTGTCCTCAATACTGAGGCCACAAATTGTTATTAAAGTTAAACACAACGTACACTTTATTGAAATTTCAATATATGAGATATCCATACAGGAAGCATTCTTTTTTTATTTTCAATAATTTAAATCATAGAAAGAGAATTCATTTGTTGTTGTAAAAATTGAGTTTTCAGGCTGTATTTGAACAAAATTTTACCCTTTCCATATAAAAATATGTGTTTCTCCTCAATGAGACACAATGTTAATATACGATAGGGAATGTTCTTTTGAAATTTAATATCAAGAGGGTATCTTGACAAATTTGGTTAGGGATAGGACAAGTAGACGTGATTCCTGCCTTAGAAGTAAAATCTTAAAGTTATCCGGCCGTATTAATAAGATATAACTAGCATGCGCCTAACTTTGATCAAACTGACAACTGATTAATAAACACCAGCAAAATTAGGTGTTGCCTTACTTCCAATATCAGTAATGTTACTTAAGAAAATGTAATTAAGTTCAGTACACATGTGACATATTGACACATGTACTGACAAAACAAAAAAGTTCGGAACTTAGAAAAAAATGTTCATGGGCATTTCCGCCAAAAGGCCAACCGTGACAGAAAAATTAATAGTTATTTTAAAAGCGTTACTATCTGATATTAGCTAAGGAAAATATTCAAATTTTGTTAATTTTAACAATTTACGCCAGAATTCATTTATCTTGCTTAAATGCAGTTTCTCTTTTTTTGTAATATTGAATAGTATTTTGCCTTAAATATTTAAGTGTGTAAGAGAGGTGATACATGATGATAGTTTTTCCGAAAAATCTCTCTTCCAACGTCAATTAGCTAAAAACAATGCAAAAATATCAAACCAATCTCTATTAACTGTAAAATTTTAATTTGCTTAAGTTCATGTTCTAAAGTCATATTCACAAATAACATAGAAAAACATCATATGTTCTCATTTCGAAATTGATAACAGCACCAAGTATGTCAACATTTTTGCACGAATAGAGTTTTATGTACATAATTAAAAAAAAAAAGCGAGTGCAAAAAAAATTAAATTTAAAATTTTTGGAGCTGTTTGAAGTTGGTCATGTTCGCAAACATAACTGTAATAAATAGGCAGTTGAAAACGGTTAAGTTATTAACTGCCATAACACAACATAATCGATTGATTTTTTTTGTTGACAAGGTTGTGAAGAGAAGGAGGGACATGTATTCTTTTTTTTTCAATAGTAGGTAGTGCCACGCCCCTAGCGGAAAAAAAGGCTTAAACGGCCAAACTAATGGACCGATGTTGATGATATTTTGCTTAAAGATAGATTAAATCCTAAGAAAGATTATTAGAAACTCTAATTCTTTAAAGGGGGCGTGGCATCGCTTCGAATGGGAACAAACGGTATCACGGCTGTGTCACTACATCGATTTTGATAAAATTTGGTACTATAGATAGATTGAAACTTGTGTAAAAATATATTTCTTTAGTGGACGGTGCCACGCCTCTTACAGGAAAAACGTTTTAACAGCAAAAAGACAAGTTTTATATTCTTTTAAGAAAAATTTCTACTCCTTCCTCTTTTCTTTGTTAAAATTGATCTCACTAATTAATTTGATAGATATAAATTACTGTGTATATCTTTAATATTATTATTTATATAATTATTAAAGTCGTTTTAAAAAATTGCCCAAGTGAACCAAAATGGAAAAATATGTCCCGTTTGAATGAATTATTATGCGTTGTAAGAAAAAAATTAGATCGGATTTTTCAATCAAACGAAATCTATTAAAAAGTTATATTATTCCATAACATTTTAAAATTAGTCGCATTAAAAAATGTTGCCATGTTTCGCTGATTTCTGCTTTTCTATAGATAGCCATGAAAAACACTTGTTTTTTGTTCCGTTCGAATGGCTTTTTTATTGACTCTATCTTGAAACCAGTATTACGTCTGACATCAAATTTACCACTCAATATAGTGCTACCAAAAGGCTATTCCTTAAAGTAACAGAAAAAAATAAAAGTGTTTTATTTTGACTTTTATTCCACTTTAAAAGTGTGCTTCCGTCCCGTTCAACATGAGAAAAATCCCAAATGTAGATATAAAAATAGACAGAAAATGACTGAGATAAAAATAGAGACATACATAAGTAAATAGAAAGAAATATATTTCGCAGGAGATTAGTACAGAAGATAGGAATTTAAATTAATGTATGGAATGCCATCAGTAAGAATGTCATTATTGATGACGTAGATAGCTTGGCATTTATTTTTTTATTTTTTTGAAGATTGCGATAGATTTTTTTGAAATTTCCTTTTTTTCTAACCTCGCTAATTTACAATTTCAGTTCCATTTTTTCTCTACATTATCGCACATTTAAAAGTAATTCAGTACACTTGAATGATTTTCATTACTCTCGAAGCATTTTCTTTTCATTCTTGTGATCACAACTTTCTAGTAAATGGACTGTAGCTGTGCGCTTGACCACTATTTTGCAAATTATGTGCATAAAGTTGATTACTCGATAGAAAGTTAAAGTGCCACTACTAAGCTTTATTGATATCCCTACTACGATAAACCCGATTATGTATCGAATACTCGGTTAAAGTTTTTCACTGCATTTTGCTTGTAACTTAGTTTCAATGAAATATATTTAGCAATGACACAGAATGTTTAACTTTACCATTTGCTGTTGTAAGTAAAATGGTTGCGAAACCATTCCCTTCCTCAAGAAATTTTAATTTTAAGTCGATCCTTAGATTTTATCAAATCCCATAGCACACTTTGTGGTATACTGCTTTAACGCAAGCAATTTGTTAAGAAAATCCAGCGTAGTAAAAGTCCTTATCATTACTATCTCAAACAAAAGAATATCAAACGGAAAATTGCAATTGCACAATCTGCTCTACGATTCGCAGATTTAACAGCAAACGAAGACGATGGCGATGACTTCAGTCATAATCATTTAGAGACGAAAGAAAAGCTGCTGCATAAACATTTTACGATTAATTTATTGGTGCGCTGCAATTTGAGCAGCACCGATGACGGGTGTATGGTTGGTTCGTTGTGAGGCGTAACGCTAATGCATTTATCATAAAAATAGCAAGAACGCCCCCACCCCCAGAGCAGCAACAACAGTAACACGAATGCCAGCAATGCAAATGAATGCGCGCGTATTTTACGAGTGTTGCCACTGCCACACAGCACTGGCAGTGCAACGCTTATGTTGCGCCTGAATTTGCATTTTTCTTGCGTTGTACACAAAATGATTTTTGTTGACGTCGTCGCTACTGCTGCTGCTGCTGTTGCTATAACTGTGGCATCATAAAATTGACGAATTGTTTGATTGCTCGCTTTTCGATGCTACAAAAGCAAACGAAAATGCTAACAGTGCACGAACTGACTTCAGTGTTGTAAATAAAAAAACAAGCGGCAATTGATCGGTCTGGTCGAATTTCGAGCAACGAAGTTTTGCTAGCGTCTTAAAATGGTAAAATTTTTATAAAAAAATCTTAGATATTGCGTACTAAGTTCAGCAGCGCCTAAGAATATGCAATGAAAAATATTTAGTTTCCATTGTATTTAAAGTGGTAGCATATGAATTTTTGCATTGCGTAGCGTTTGGCTTGAATTTTTTTAGTCTAAGCTTTTATTTTCCTAAAAATAGTGCCACGCCCTTTTTTCTAAGATATGTTTGTACAAGCGTAAGGACCAACCGACAATAGCACAACACTATTGGGTAATAAAACAAAAAAGCAACAACTTCAACAACGCAAGCAAAACCTACTACGACAAGTTGCAAATTTGCAATTGCATTGGCAACACTGGCAACATTGTTGATTAATGTTTGGTTACAAGAACGCGATTTGAATTTTTAAAATGCTGCACACACACAAAAGATGTTGTCATTGCCAATGCTGACGCTGATGTTGGCGATGTCGATATCGTCGCTGTAATCATCAATGGGTCATGAATTGGTTTGTCATCACAGTTTGGCTGGTTTTGTCATCATCAGACAGAAATGATGCTGCACGCTAAATGCAACATTGTTGTTACTGTTGCTGCTTCTACTCGGTTGCTCATTGCTAGTAAAATTGGTGCATTTGATTGCTGCTCTTGTAGCCAGCAACAAAATTTGTCATTGTTTTAGTAGACATTTATAGTACAATTGAAGGCATGGTATTAAAATTGACAATTTGTGTTATTTATAGTGATTTCTTGCATTGGCATTGGCAATGCCACAGCAAAATTTAACGATTTCGTTGGAGACTTTGTGTGAAATTAGCTGCTGAATCAGCAAAGCTACTGCTGAATTTGCCTAAAGGCTCAAAATTGTTGTGGCGGTAGCCACAAAATTTCATCGATTAAACAAAACACAGCAGTAGGCGTACAAGTTGATTGAGTGATTTTTGCACGAAATCAAACGACAATAACAAGTCGTCCTTGCGCTGTGTCAAAGTTCACGCAAACTATGTTGGAGTGAGTTATGTTGCTATGACTAATGTGTTGCAAGGAACTTTGGTTTTATTCAGCTCAAAACTGCGAAGGAATCTAATGGAAAAAGTAAGCATCAACATTAAGTTGGGAGTAAGTTTGAAGAATTTTACTAAAGTTGAGCGATAATAAATAATTTCTTTTTAATGTGAGAAAATCTTATATATACCGTAAATTTACAAAAAAGGATAAAATAGAAAAATTTTATTGTGATATCTTCAGGACCCAAAAGCCTCTGAGTATTCGATTATGACTCAACGCATAATTTTATCCTTTCCATTTATTTTTAAAAAGCTTTTTGATTTAAAGATTCAAGCTTGTAGCTAAGAAGGCTAATAGCTGTAGTGGCTAAACTCTTCTGTCGTTATTGTTGAACAAGAAACTAGTTTTTATGATTTTGGAAAGTACTACTTTTAAATAATGAACCATTTCTTTGTCCAAATTAGAAATTAAATTAGGTACACGTATAAGCTAGAGATGGGCGTGTCAGTCTTATAATCGTCCACACTCAAGTAAAATAATTTTTGTTCAATCAGATTGAAATTTGACTTGTGGTTGTATTAACATTATCATCAAGCCTAATATTGAATTCAATTTTTGACTTTTAAAATGTAAATAGTTGATTTTGAAAAATCTGCCTCAAATACTAAATGATTTTGAAATATAACATTTAATTTGAAAATTTTTGCAACTCATTCTCTTTAGGCATACAACATGATAGCAAGTAAAAAATTATGTTGTTTTTTAGTATCGCAGACACGTTCTTTTCATAATCGTAATTCTTCACGTAGTTAACTTGATTTATGTCCACACCCCCGCACATCCAACCTCTTGCAGCAGGAGGCAACACTTGTCTACGCCACAATTTCTGTTAATTTTAAATTTATTTTCCCAGCGCTCACTTTGCCACAGCAGCAGCAGCAGCAAAAGCAGCTGTCAGCGCTGAAAGTTCGGCAAGTGAAAGCTGAAAGTTGAAAGCCTAAGCATGCATTATCTTCAAGCAGCCAGAGAGACAAGCGCAAAGCATGCTGTCAAGCAACAAAAAGTTTAAATGCTGAGGCATTTAGAGCCTACCCTTTTTAAAAACGTCATTTTCACCTTCACTCAGGTTTTGTAACTTAACACACATTTCAAGCAGCAAGCACACACACGCGCACGCACACATGTGTCAGTGATGTCCTTCAGCCCATTCGTTTTGCCATCTTCTCTGCTGTTAGCATCTTTAGCTTCATTTTTGCTGTTTCTTTGTTTTTACGCAAAATTCTTTATTTTTTGTTTTTTGTTTTTCCATCTCGAGTATTTTTAGCCTGCATATAAACGCAACACGCTACCCCATCGCCTCCAATGACTGAAGCACCTAAAAGTGTGTCAGACACAGTTTGAAATTGTTAACAAAACGTCCAATTCTGCCCTGCCCTCGTCTGCGCTGCGCGTACAAACAAATGTTGAATACAAAATAAATTCATGGATTTACGTGCTGCAGATTACAATACTCTCTATGGGCTGAAATAAAAAAAACATAAAAAAGAAAAGTTTTTGTTTTTTTTTTTTAAATGAAAAGGTTCTTAAATTGGTTTGTATGTCGCTTTGGTCGATGTTTCAGAGTTTTTGGTTGGTTTTACTGACTGTTTTTTCGGGGTTTTCAAGTGATGAGCCTCTGCTCTCATATCCATGTCATTGTTTTCAGCTACGTTTTTTTGCTCGAATAAAATGCTTGAATTTTGGTTTTTTTTTTTTGGTGCCGCTTTACATTTTGTATGCAAAGCCATAATTTTTCACATTACATCGCAAATCATTATTCTGCACAAATGCACGGCGACAACACAGTGGAACAAATCGCAAATCGGAGTTTGTAAAAAACAAAGTGTCAAGGCAAAAATCCTTTTTTTTATTAAATTTTTTTGGAAATAAAACATTTTCAATTTTATTGAAGTGATTTTTTCAAAAGAAAAAATTTCAAGAGATATCCTTTTTGCTCAATAATCTTGATCGCTAGGATATTTTGTAAACGGTATACAATTGATTGAAAAATTTGTTATCGCTTAATATTGTATACTAGCAGATGCCCGCTACTTTGTACGCGTAGCCTGTTTTTCTGTGAAGGCAAACAATTTAATTATTTTTAAATAGAACTACAGTCAATTTTGATTCTTCTTCACAGATCTAGAGTTGTTGTTGTTTTCTTTTCCATAAATATACCATTGCATTGCCATGTGAAAGACAAACAACAAAGCCTAACTAACACATTCAATTAGCCCAGTTCACATTATCACACATGCTGTCCAACATGGCTTGAAAACATCAATGTTCGATAATGTGAACTCTAGGAGTGACCGCTTGACACACTAGTTGCATGGATTTCAAAAATTGTTGATTTTCCTGCTGGCTTGTCCAACCATACAACCTGTTTGAGCTGACTGTCAAGCCTAGTGAACATTTTTCATTTTAAATAGGATTTCATGCAGTTTATTTCGATGTGGACGCTCATAAATTGTTCTGCAATTGATGTTTGATGGCATGCTCGATAATGAGAACTCAAAGCAATATTGACAGTCTCACATGTTGTCAAGCCATGTAGGACAGCATATGTGTTTTCTATGTGTGAACCTACTGTAATTTTTTTTTCATTCTTCATTGTTCAAAAATTCCGCGTTGTTGTGTTGACAAATTGAGAATGACAGCGGGAGCGAGAGTAAAATTTCGTTTTTTGTCTTCCATTGCATTGCCATATAAAAATAAAACGCACACACCCTTACTAACCCACTAACTTACCATTAAACGATTTGTTATGCTTACATGCTTCTTTCTATATGCGAAATTCATTTTTTTAGCAATTTTAAAACTTCAATATTTTGATATTGAAGAGGAATATCGTGATAGCTTTAATTCTATGTTAAGACCAAGCGCGTAAGAAAGATAACTAAAAAAATTTGATCGAAATTGATTTAGTAGATTTTGCGTGAATCCCGTTCATCGAAAACGGCTATCATTTTATTTATATAGATTATTATGCATATAACGCATGAAATACAGGTTACAGTTTTTGGTCAATTTTACCTTGCTGATTATTATCCATTCTTGAATAACGAATTGTTGTAGTCAAATCACCATCCAGTTTGAGTTAAGTCAAAGTAACCTTAAAAGCAAATCATAATTAAAAGAGAGATTAAATCATCGTGAAGGCCAACGAAATAGGCATGGGAAGAGGCGATGTGTTTTTCTTATAACATTTGCTTAGAGAAAATGGTGTAAGTTGTTGTAAAGTGTTAACCAAAAATGTTTAGACTTTGTGCCCATTGTACCTACACAGCGGCTCAATTTCAATATTTGTTGTATTTCATTGTTTTTCTTAGTCGGTTAAATATCTCTTATGTTAGCGACGTTTTTCCCACATGCTTCAATGTATGTGTGTGTGCAGTTACTTTATATTTGTGCATATGTATTTGTGTGCTCAAGAGTTTTTGTGGGTGAGACTGTGCCAAAAAAATGAAACAAAGCTTTAAAAAATTCCAAAAAAAAGAAACAGCAACAGTGCGAAGAAAGGTGCCATAATAAATAACGTCATTTTAATTTTATACGAGCATACGACCCCAACATTTGAACATTTATTATGACCGCATTACAGTCGCGTGCAAAACTGAATAATTCAAAAAATTTTGAAATGGAAACAAACTGCCGCCGACGCCTGCCAAGTGCCTGATACTGAGCCTGTGCCTTACGTGTGCAGGTGTGTTAGCGGTTGTTGGTAGCGGGGGCGGCAGCGATGAGTAGGAGATGTTCTCTTGACATTTTACAGGCGAAATTTCATATGTAAAATTTACTTAACTGAGCGTTAACAAGAAATTGGATGCTTAACATTTTAACCCATTTTACACAAATGTCTCGCAACATTTAATGAACTTCGTACCTTAATATAAAATAAAACTTATTTTTTATTGTTTATCAATTAAATGCATCACGTGGTCATTGGAAATATCCACTTTGATGTGTTCTTGAATAAAACGCTATTATTCAGATCTCTATGTTTCTCTTCATGGGAAGAAATTAAGTTTTTTGAGATACGTTTCCTGACATAAAAAGATGAAAAATTCAATTTTCGGACTAGAAAAAAAAACTCAGTTGCTGGACTTTCAAGTTGCATATGTTTTGCATAGTAAGTTTTATTTTGATCTGGAATGACTTTCGATACATGCAGCTTGTGCAAAAATGTTTATTGCATGCTCCTTCAAAATTTAATTTTATTTGCATATATTTTGCTTCAGAAATAAATAACTTTACTTCAGAAATATATGTGATTTGGCGAGGCTAATCTCTCCGGCAAGGGCAGTTTCAGCAGATGAGGTTATTGGAAAGTCCGTAAGGTTTAAGAAAAACTTCCTATATACTAAAGCTAGCACCTAAATAAATCATGATTTGTACAAGTTTATCTGTTACATTTTTTCAATTCACAGTTGCAAATATTTTGGACAATTTGTTTTATTCCAATAAGTATCATTTTCTATACATGCATTACTTTGAGGAGTTATGGTACATGCATTTTTTTGGTTGCATATATTAAGGACAACATGTTTTGTTATTCCAGAAGCTATTTTCTCAGACGGTATTATTAATTTGTTCTCGTAAATTTTGTGCAGCGTATTTTGTTTAACTTAAAGAAAATTTTCCAATGAACCTTTATCATAGGAAGTTACTTAAAGTTGCACATGTTTTGAACAACACTATTTAGTTCATCCAATGATGACTTTCTAAGGACTTGCTTCAAACAATAATTTTCACATGCTCATAGCAAAAATGACCGAGAAGTGTTTTCAGTTGCTTATATTATGCGCCATATTTTAGGTACGTTTTCTATACGACCTTTTGATGTTAATAATTTTTTTCTCTAACAGAAGCATTTCAAAAGCATCCACTTTGAAAGTTTTTTTCGTACATAATTGATATGTATATTTAAATATACATCAAGTCCAAAGATTACTGCTGTCTAAAATGGGTTAATTGTAATGCAATTGGCAGTAGCAGCTATAGCAGAGGTGAGTTATCTTGATTAGGCGCATTACAGAGACGCCTTAACTTCCTCTTGTCCTCCAGTTACAATCGCCTTTTTTGTTTTTCTTTTTTTAAATTCTGACATTTTATTTTGTATGTTTTTGAATTATTATGTGTTACACACTGTTTGTTTATCATTTTTTGTTGTCACTGTTGTTTGTTGTCCTTGTTTGCTGTTGTATTCGTGAGTGGCCGCCAAAGTATATTAGAATTTATGGTGCGTGTGAATTTCTAACAAGAGTTATAAACGATTTTTTATTGCATGCATTTCCAGTATAGAGCAACTCTCGCCAAGGATTTACCTTTTCTATTCTGTTCTGCTGCTGCTTGAGTGTCGACGTGTTGATTGCGATTTATTGCATAACGCTTTGTTGACTAGCAGTGACTAAATGGGGTTTTGAACATGGGACCAGACGGCAACTATTCGTACGTTAAGCAGCATTTGAAAAGGGTGCTATGTAGATATATGAAAAACAAAATAAATATAGTGTACGGCTCTGTTGAATATGATTCATTTCTACTTTCTTAATTATAATGTACTAGCTCTTCTATTGCTAAATAAGTAAGATCAGTTCAAATAGTTTTCCAAAATTAATAGAAGGACTTGTGAGGACGGAAAATGGCAAGCATCATTTTCACCCACAATAATAAGCAAAAAATTATATGACAAGTCTTAAATAAAGTGGCGTTTCGAATTTTTAAAGCTATAAATACCAAGCGAAATGGCAGTGCCTCATGAAAAGGGTGTTATCACAAGGAATTTTGATATTTTGCCTAAATCATAAATAAATATCCTTAAAATGATATTTAAGTTGCCATAAATAATTTAAAAAATCCATAGAGAAAGTAAGAATAAAATGATATTTACAAAACATCGAAACGCAATTTTTTGAAACAAGCCCTTTTTGCTTCTGAGGCCAGAGTGGCCGTTGTGAATCAACATATGCTTTTGGAGTGAAGGCAAATCAACGTATGCTGTAAGCATGTACCCTGAGTACAAGAGGAGTGTCAGGATTGTTGGATGTGAACTTTACTTACCAAGTCATTAAGAGCTGCCGACTATTCTCAAAATTTTGCATCCGAACAATAAACACCGGTGAGGCAACATTTCGGCGAAATTTTATTTATGAACTGTAGATGCTGCAACTGAACATCATTAATAGTTGCACCATGTAACTCATAATGCTTGAAGAACATGTTTTCATAATCAAAATTAATATGGTATATCGTTTAACATTTGTTATAACTTCAAAATACTGGAGTATTCAAAATTTTCCGCTATTACTACCCTTCAGCATCTCGTTAATATTTCTCTGTTATGGCGCTGTTAAGTGGTTTCCACCACTGGTAGCGTTAGCAGTGAATGTATTTGTAGTTAATAAAATTTACTTTATTATCAGTTAATAAAGTACAAACATATATGTGAGTGATTTAATATCCAAAAACTTAAGTACTTTCGAGAGTACATTTGGAATCGTAACTTTGATGTTTTTACTTTTCTTAAATCGATTTTTCACTACTTATCACTTTTTTACGTGCAGCAAAGCAAAAAAAAAAATGCATCGTCGCAGATGCAGTTGAAGCATTCATTGCTGCGTGCATTCGATATACGAGCACTCGTTATATTTCAAACACAATAAATCTAAATGGCACTACGGACAGCAGCAGCATTAGTGACATAGCAGAGAGAGTGTCGACACCTGGTTACAACGGCACCTTGCCAATATTACACTCTTGTCTGTTCATATGCATATGTACATATGTATGCGTGTATGTGTGAGTGGGTAAGTATTTTTATTTGTTATATAATAGTGCTATAAAATAGAAAAGCGAATAAAACGCGACGACTCCTTCATGCAATGGATCATCAAAATGATGGATGCTCCACCACCAATCGAACATGCAAATGCAATTTTCAGCACGTTTTCGCTCGACTGATTTACTGCAGCAAAAGCAGCAGCAGCATTGAAGCGTTTTGCCGAAGCGTTGAAAAAAAGCACTTCTTTGGTAGCATACATTGCTAATAAATATGTTGTCATCGAGTAAGTTTTCTGAAAGATTTATTTATTTTAGACGTGTTATTAGCGCTGCATTCGAGTGGACTATGTAGTTATCGAACAATTAAGGTGATTTACTACTGAACTCCACCACAGTTGATTACATCTATGCAAGCGAAGGAAATTTGCTAGTTAACTATGGGTTGTACCGAAGTTTTTTAAAACTTTTTTTCTTTAAGTCAAATGACTTTTGTTTAAGATAACCGTTGTAAATGTTTTATACAATTTTAATCCTTAAAACAAATAATATTTAGTATTTTCATTACATAATTCTCCATATAACAATAGTAAGTCACATAAATTGACAGCCATGTAGGTTACACAAAGCAAAAGTGATCGATGTGAATCATTTGATATTCATTTGCACTTAAAAAAAAAGCTGTTTACTTTTGATTTACTGCATGTTGCGTTTGTAAGCGATTATTATGCTCTATGACAGCGTGGATGAGATGGTGAACACACTAAAATACGCTATGGGCTAAAGGATCAAACTATGGCACGAACACTTCGATTGCATTATGTCGATGTGGATTCGCAAGCGTTTAAATTTCCTGTAGCACTTGGCAGGTGTGTGATTGATTGCAAGTTATTGTCATTATAACAAAAAAATATTGACAACCACTACATATAACTAAAGAAACAACAACAACAATATAATATAAAACAAATTGTACAATGACAGCATTCAGTCAGTTCACTTGTCAAATTGTCAATATTGATAGCAATTTTAGGTTAGTTATTACAAAAACAAAATAATTCAATATGGCACGCATACGTACCATACTTTGTCGTAATACATCCCAGTAAATATTTTTAATTACGAAAGAGTTATGTTTCAATCACTGAGGCGATGATTTCGATCGCGTATAGGTCATTCCTATGAAAAATCTATTAAAAATCAGAGCTGATAAGCTTACTTGCTTATATTTCTATAAAAGGTAACATGCCTGCTTGTAGAAATTTGATTTTTTTTCGATCATGATATTCTTTAATATATGTTGTCTTTGAATTGACGATAACATGCTGGGAGCAAAATTAACGTAGAAGCATGCTGTAGGCAAGAGCGACTTAGAAATTTTCTTAAAGTTCAAAGAAAGAATGATTCAGAAAAAAAAATGTGTGCGAAAACCTATTAAAACTTAACTCATTCTTGGCTGCATTGGCCGAAAAATGATTATTCAATCAACTGATTTTTAGCGCAAGAGCACTGAGAAATTTAATCGAAATCGAAAAATATTCACGTGACCATTTTTCGAATAAGTTTCGTTGGCAAAAATCGATGAAGTGATCAATTTTCGAACGATTTTGGAAGACACCAGAGAATATCATCTTTGGAGTAAAAATTATTTCACCAATTGATGTGAAAAATTCGAATTGAAAAAGACATTCTGAACCTGTTTTTAGAAAAAGCATTGTTTCACATCCATTTCTGCAAAATGGTGGAAGATGCATTTTTGAAATCCTCATTATCGTCTTTGACGCCCTTATTGGTGTAATATAATTTTTATTGAAAATATGTTTAAATGAGACCTCCTACTTGACTTTTAAAATATTTTTCGACCTTTTCCAATCGATTGGTGCAATGAAATCTAGTTATTCTTATTCAAATTCCGCTGATATAATTAGCTGCTTTTTTGAAATGTTGAATTGTTCTCTTTCGAACTTTATTAGTGTATGGTTTCTAAGGATGTTGTTTTTTTTGTATATCTGCAGTCACTCTAATCAAATTGACGTCAGCTAAATTGACTGTCACAGGACAATTATCTGACGAGTTTACAAGTTTCTTACATGTTACTTCTGTTCTTACTTCGTACATCATACAGCAAAGAAAATCTAGAAAAAAACCAACAATTTCTTCCAGAGTGGTTATGAATGAAATCTTCTAGATCAACATCAAATTAAGACTTGTTTTTATTTGGGTCCCTCAAAAACTTGCCAGTGATTTCACATTGTTAGAAGTTGCCAGGCCTTTGCATACAAACTCTCTCTATCTGCAAGTAAATCAAAAATGCTGCTTCCTTCATGGCATTATTCGTTAAAATCAAAATTTTTCACAAAAAAGCCCGAAAAAAATTAAAGTTAGGTTCAAAAAGGAGCTACAACATAATGAGCAAAAGGCAATCTAATCCTTGACAACAACAACTGATCACCAAATAATGTGGTTTGTGAAAAAAAAAAAATCTTTTAATGAAAAGCTGCTCAAATAACAATTTGCATAAAAAAACAAAGTTCAATAAAAATTAAAACAAAACCACAACTTTGAACCTGACCCCACTACATACCAACCTGGAATTCCTTGTTCAACACAACGGGGTATCCTCACTTGTAACTGTTAATTAAGAAGAACAGAACCGCAAAAATCGATGGCCAACGAGCGTCCTACAAGTGATGGCAGTCGCGAGTGCCATCGCGGCGTAAAATGGCATTCGCCTACCTACCCCTTTCAGAAGCCGCCAGCCTCCGCTGCCGGCGGTAATCCTTGGGTAAATTGTTTTCTTAATGAGCTCTCGTCTTTTGCGCAATTTTCCACTTGCTGTGCCATCAAATGAGAGTCAACTTGGGCACAGAATGCTGGGTTGCTGTAGTCATAGGTCGTAGGTTAATTTTAGGTAAGTAGTTGGTTAAACAAACCGTTTAAATGAGAAAAAAATTTTGTAATTTTCAATGTTGAAAATTTCTCTCATTAAGAAATATGTACGAAATATATTGAAATGGTCAACATTTTTGCCTACAACCGTAACATGTTGTCACTGTAACTTTGCAACAAAAAACCAAAACGAAATTCTGCGCCAAAAAGGACATGCGAATTCATTGTATGCACGGTTTTAAGTTCACGATTTATTTTACCAACAGCAACGACAAACAGTACAAATATCCAAGTGGAGCCAATGAATTTTCCTTAGGCGGAAACAAACAATGTTAAATTTTATAACAGCAAAGAAGCAAAATAACGAAAATACTCGTTCATTCTAAAAGTCAGGAATGAACTTTACGGTCAGAGACTAAGGCAGGACTAACAATCAGGCTAAAGTTATGAACAGCATGGAAAAAATAGAAAACTTTTTCTTTTTCGAGCAATAACAACAGAATTGGGCAACAGCAACAAGGACGACCTCAAAACAATAGCACAAATAGTACAACGTGATACAAAAAAAACAATAGCAACCACAAAGTTAACCCAACAAAAATTTCGCAAACTTGTGGCTGTCGAGGAAAAAAAAAAAAACAAAATAAAAATTTAAAACGCATTTACAAAAAAACAACAGTAAATAGAAAAACCAAAAATAACATCGCCCACAGATGAAGTCTTTTTTTTTTTAACCAAAACCATGACCAAAATATGTCCAAAAACTGCAGTTGTTGGATACAATCCTTATGCTAAAAGTGTACGGAAAACACCATTCATGTCGTATTTAACTATTGTGAGAATCGTTTTTATTAATCAAATTTTGCGAGATTAGAAGTATTCTATTGGAAAACTAATACTCAAAGCTGAAGAAGTTATCCCGAAAATTTTCTGTTAAAGGAATCAACCAACAAAAATACGTAATGACACAAACTAAATTGAGCTGAAATTGACAAAAAAGTTGCCAAAGATGGTGAACAAATTCTTAAACTATTTACCATATATAACAGTTTATATGTCTAAAAACTTCATATCTTTTTAGATAAGACTTTCTCTGAACAAAAAAATTTCTGGAAAAAAATTTAAAGGAGTTAGAGCCATCACCAATGATATTGGAAGTGAAGACCTTATGTAAAAGCACACGCAAAACTTTGCAAGGAAATGTATTCGTGTAAAACCAAAATCTTCTAAAAAGTACATAGCCACCCAAAAAAATGTTGGTCTAGAACAAGCGAAATCACTCTAATTTTTGTACTTAAAATTAAAAAGGAAATATCTTCCAAAAAGCTAAAGAAATAAATAGAAAATGATAAGAAAAACCACGCTCACTTCACGTCCATGAAAAGGTCGAAGAACCATGAATCAAGAATCAAAATTTCGGCATTTTTTTTTAATGGCAAAAAGTTAGAATATCTCACAAGCCGGAGTCATCAAAGAAATTCTGACCTCAGATTCAAAAATCTTCGGAAAAGTATATTCTAGTTTCTGGTTAAGACATTTGTCGGCCTATGATATTGACGTTTTTATATGTGAAACTATGATTCATTGTCGCCAGATTACTTTGGCATCTTTTTTGCCTGCTTTAGTATGACAGAGTACAAAGTGATTCAACAAAATATTTTCTGACATAACCTCGCTTACTCTGGTCTACATTTACGGTTTAATGTATGAGAAGGTTACATTTTATCCGAGCGACATCGTCAATATAATTATTTCAAATAGCCCTTTCCAAATCAAAAAAAAAAATTCTCAAAACTTTTACCAAGAGTATAGAAAAAATATTAAAACAATTAATAACATAGACAAAAACAAAACTTAAATCAAGGACAGAAACATCAAAATGAAAGCGAGTTACGGTCACACTGGCAAACACAGTGGGATCTCATGCGACACGACGCGTCGCACTGCTATTTCTGCCACTGGGCACTCGGCACTGGGGTAATCTAAGACAACATTAAATATAACTACAACAACTGAAGTAACAATTATTGCACAAACCAAAAACAAAAAAAAAAAAAAAAAAAAAACAAAACAACAACAACAAAAGCTCTGGACTAACAAATAGAAGTCAACTTGAAAATAATGTCATGTGACTCAAAACATAAAAAAATTATTTTTCATGTCCGCAAATAAAAAGCATCTCGCGTGTTATTTCGACCATAACGAGCCAACAAATGCAAATGCGAAATGGCAGAAATTTAAACGTATGATGAAATTAGAACTGGGAATCAGCAACTAACATGGGACTAACTTAGATATGATGAGAATTTGATATGAAGCCGAATTTTAATAATTAAATTTATTTCAAATAGTTATATATCCTTAAGCCCTTCCTTTTAGTGGCTACAGTAAGTAGTTTTTGAGGAATATGCTTCAAAATGATGTGCAACCAAATAATATTGAATATTGAAGGGGGGATTTTGGGAAAATCTAAAGATGCCGAAAAAATGGGGCATATTGATTAGTAATGAAATTTCTTCTTCTATGTAAATTTTGCAAATTTTCTAAGTGAGCTCATGTAACAAACAACTGAAGCCGCTAAATAACATCAATATATGTCAAATAAATATGGTAAATATATTTTCTCTGCAGTGCTAAATATTTCTTAGACAAGGGACTAAAGAATGTAATGGATATAAATATTTTCCTGGAGTTTCGTTTCAATTGCCGTTTTAAAAGTCCCTTGCAGAAGATCTATTGAACAACGTTTTTGCAAGTATCACTGTTTGATCTAGCTATGTCTGAACTGTTTTCCTGTCTTATAGAGATCTTAAGCTGGGCCTTGCACTAGACTTCCCTTTACTGCAATATTATGTTTTATGCTGAGATGTTTTGTTCAAAAAACATAAGTTAGTAATATAGCACATTTTCCAATGGACTCTAATGTTCGATGTCCTGCCTGGGTAGAATTTAGTGACAAAGCTATGGCTTTGCTGAATATAATGCTTTTCTTTTCACATATGCTAAAAACTATTGGGATCAGCTTAAAACCCAATAAATAAATTATTTTCGTCTGCTTAGTGTGATTTATGTGGTCTATAATACCCAGTAAATGGCAAATAATAAATTAAAGTAATTAATTTTTATGAAATTTAATATAAAAGTCCTTCTTGTTATAAGACATCTCAGAACTAATTGTAGGCGAAATAGCATTAACGGGTGTGGCATCTTCGATGTGATACTTCGTGTGATATGTGAGCGATCATAGTAAAATTTGGCACAGAGACTTTGCAATGGATGTATTGGAACGATATTGTAAAAGTGGGTGTGGCACCTCCAACATACACAAAAAATTATAAGCTATTGAGGTAATTGTTGTGAAATTTAATACTGATGTTCTTCTGTTACAAAGTATCTCTGGATTAAATGTGAAATGAATAAAATAAGCAGACCTGGTACCTCCTATATAAATATAAAATTTCTAACGTTTCATTTTGTGAATTATGTGAGGCAACCATATTGAAATATAATACAGATCTTCATAAAATTTCAACATGTCAAAAGTGAGCAAGATTGCATCAGAGAGCGTGGTACCTGCCATATCGACAAAAAAATATTAAAATATGGTTTTAGCGAGCAATCGTTATGAATTTTAGCTTTTGGAGAGCTTTTCTTATAAGCTTTTCCCAGACCAAAGCTGGGTGGACCTAAGCAAATAGCCATGGCACCAGCTTTTAGAGTAGAAAAAGATTTATACGAGTAGTAATTATATAAGCTTTCACTGCAGCATAACTTTATAAAATTAGGCGTGGGGCCTCCCACTGAACTCCAATATTTCTTAAGTCATATTGTCTGTAAAATGAATAAATTTACAATAAAAATTCGTTGCATCAAAATCGACAACAAAACCTTTAATTGGTGTCAATTTCTTTTTAAGTTTTAATTTCAATCCTGGTCATTGGTTCGTAATGGAAAACCAAACAACTATGTCCTGGTACTGATTCTTATAATGCACTAATTTCTTCTTGTTCACAAAAAACCTTCAAGAACTTTCACTTTAGCTTCACGTCGCAAACAAAATTTAAAAAATAATTTATTCTAAATTTGTGGAAAATTCAAAATTATAAGTGGGACATTTTTGAATTAAAAAATAAATTTCTGGTTATTATTAAATTCACATTTATTTAAGAAATTTCATAAAAAACTCAAATCGACAGTAAATTTTACATAAAAATAGTTTTACCCTTCTCTGCAGTATTTCTCATAAAAGATAGGAAACCTGATACAGTACAAATACAAAATAATCATAAAACAAATAAATAAAAAACCGAAAGTGTTGAACAGTTAAGGAAAATAAATCAAAATCAGCGAGTGAAAAAGAAGGAAATCAAAAAAGAAAGCAACACCACTAACAATAACATCCAAGACGTACAAGTTAATATACAAAGTAGTAATTTACTTGCACGTCCCCCTGAGAGCCATTAAATTTAACAACAGCAGCAGCAGCAACAATAACAACCAAATCTGAGGAGCATAGCAATTGCGACGCTTATCAGTAGACAGCACAACAATAACAAAACGCACTGAATGCGAATGAGCAGGATATGCGAAGAAATGCGATGGTACGGATCACACAGCGAGTCCTTTAACGCTATGATGGCTACAAGATGGATTATTGTGGCAAATTAAAGCTTTTTGTTGTTGGGGTTGTTGCTTTAGCTGTTGCTGTTGCTGTTGCTTACAATGCGCAATAATCTTATTATAGTAAATAATTCCCATGAATATCACTGCAATATTAAATGCTTATCGATAAAACTCTCGTCGTGCTTTTTGAAAACAAAGCGAGAAAAAAACGGATAATTTATATGGACATCAGCAGCAGCTGTGGAGGAGCATGGGACATTGCTGCATGTCAGCACTCATTATTGCAGTGAGTTCTGTGTACAGGATTGCAAATGAAAAATGCATTCAATCTGTGAGCATTCAACACGCCAACACTTCATTACAACAAAGTCCTTGCCACGCCAACACAACACAACTACGACGACGACGACGACTGAGTGTTGTTATTTTTGATTCCTGTCATGAGCGATGTAATTTGCATTTCTCATACACTGCAAAAATTATTTGCTAAAATCTTATGGCATTGAGTAAACGAAACCATTGCATGCATTCGCGATTTTCTCACGGTGCAGAAAATGTCTGCTGCCACTGCAAGCTCCTTTTGTGAGCTAAGTACTTTGTATTTTATTTTATTTCGCTTAATGCGCTCGTACATTCAAATACCTGTGAACTATTGCAATGTGCCGTTAAAATTCCACGAGGATAACAATTATTATATCCTTGGCAGTCAGTCAACAGTTGCGCGAGTTGCATGCAACAAACAACAACAGCAATTCAACCCCTTAGCAGCTGAAGTTACTCAACTATACAGCGTATGGCCAGCAACTTTTGTGTAGTGGCACTGCGCACCCCGTGCAGTACTTGTGTGCTTTATTTCCTTTGCGGCCACTACTCATAATAAGCTAATTATTTCTTGTCAACCAAAGGATTTCATTACATTTCCGTTTCAATTGTCTTCGCTCATATCGCATGTATGCTTTTTCTCTGTACAATACAGGAAGCCTTGACAGAGCCCATAGTTTCTTTCTTATCGATATCATATTTCCTGTCTAATTTTAATATAAGGGCTAAGCTTATGCTGCTGCTGTTGCTTTGGTGCAATCGATCATGTCAGCGATAACTGATCATTATGACATTTTGGACAGGGCACTAATACGTAGCAGGTGAAAATGTTTATGGGAACAGGATATTTTGAAGTTTTCTTAAAATGTGCTCAAACAGTTCATGTATAGTCCACTTAACAACTACAATATGACAAATGGTCTACTATAAAACAGATATTTTCCAATTCAATTTTTATTTTGAGGGGACTTTATTACAAAAGGTTGTTATAATAATTGAAAGAAACAAAAAAAAGTAATAATTTGGATCGAAAATTTGGCGATTTCTGGTTAGGAAACTCTTAGTTGAAAAGCAGTTTATAGAAAGCTTAAAAATCCTGTTTTCATCATCTTTAAATACCTCTTATGAAAATATTCACACTTGATGAATGTAAATCTAGGATGGAATATCTCCCTGGGCTTCTATTATGCTTCGCAGAAAAACTCCGTGTTTTTGGTCACACCATCAATATATAGCCTAAAAGTCTATGAAAAACCCCTTGAACACCACGACTTCAATGATTTTTGTGATTGGCTCATTCTTAGTTTATAGTCTCGAAACCTGCAAAGTCTCAATTCAGTACTGATAGTTATGCTACGGAACTAAGTACTGTAAAGAAATTTTTGGAATTTTTGTTAAAAGTGCATTCTATAAATTCTTCGAATTATAGCTTAGAAGGTTTTTGATTTACTGTTTGGTCAATTTTGAATAAAAAGTGAACATTCATAAATGCTACATTCCAAATAAAAATGTTCATCCAATGCGAATGATGAGTATCCAATTTGAAAGTACTACAACTATATCAGAGGTCCAACAGGTCAAAAAATAATAATTCTGTAGTCCCATTACCTAAAATATAGAGCCAAGAAAAACCTTAATAGTTACAAAGAAGCTGGTGGTCGTGCTAGATGAATTCATTTGAAATGACCAATATGACGACCAAGAGCCAGCTCCCTTCCATAATTTTTGAATGCATAAAAATTGAAAGACTTCGAGAGCTTTTATATCTGCTGAATAAGAAATATTCAGCCTGGTAGCACTTAATTCAGTTTTTGAGCTTTTTTTGTGATGTAGAGTCTGTAATATCCAAATGGCTGTGTATTTTTTAGTAAAGATTTTTTCACTCAGTTTTCTAAGCACTTTATAATTCACAGGGTGTTCTCACAGAAATATGTTTTAATTAACTCTTCTATCTCATGATGACAATCATTTATTTTTTTGAGTTCTTTTCGTATTTTCAATAAAACAAATCAAATAAATATCTTCAGTAGTTCAATTAATAAAATTCCTTTTGCTCAATAGAAGGCGACTCATAAATTTATCATAATTTCAGAACCTTGTAGACCACAAAATACATTAATATTTTAAGCATTTAATTAAATATATCGTTATAAGCAAATATATGCAAGGAAGGGAAAAAATATTTCGAAGTGTCTTTCGAATTAAGGAAGATTTATTAAGCAGGATATCGAAATTCTAAGATTCCATTCAAAGCAAAAAAGCACTACGCAATAATAATGCGTTTAACAATGTATGAAGGTCATATATAAAAACTTAAATGATTTATTTTTTAAAAATAGGTGCATTTTTTAAGGAAGTTTTGTAGTGAGCGTTTGGAAAGTTTTTTCAAAAACTGCTAAAATTTGTGATAGTAGCGATTTTTCATATTTTTTTATTATATCCACAACTTATATTTAAGATATGAAGACGCCGCGTGTAATTGATTAGACTTGTCTACATATTATATTATTTATTAGAAGAGACTGAGGATGCTTCATTTTTTGGTAGAAGCCTACCGTACCTTCCAAAGGAAATTTTTTTTATGATTTTTCTTCAGAACCAAATTCTTCAGGATCTAAGCTATATTTAGGCGTTATTCAAAAAATGTCTGGTTTTTTCCTCGCTCACTCATAATACTTAAAATTTAATGTCGGCTTCTATCAATGACACAATATGGTTAAAAAATCTTTATATTAAAGTGGGAAAAAATAATTTGCAAGAAACGTGAATAATTTTTTCTAATTGCAAGAGCTTACTTTCCATGGAACTTTTTCTCATTCCCAAAATAGCTAGGATTGCAAGCAAGGGAATTAGAGAAAAATTTCCAGGGAATGTTTATAAATGATAAATGTGGTATTGTTTTCCTTCTAAATAATCTAAGTATAGAGAATTAGACAAAAGTCCACCTAATTTTTGTCCGAAAATTTTTTGCACCACTTAAAACTTAAAAATCTTGATCTAAATTTGTTGCGATGGATAACCCATAAATAGCAAAATTAAGCTGCTAACTGTCCCCACACTTAACACATGAACACAATTAGAGCTTCTGTAATTAGCATAAGCATATTAAAGTTTCAGCTTAATTGATAAGCATCCATTTTTATACAAAATATGTGTGGTCATTTATCTTGGAATAGTTAATATTTTTTGCGAGCACAAAATAACCGAAGGAGTAGCGCTTGTTCGAAAAATTATTTCTTATGTTATGTTAGCCTTCAAATCCAAGTACTAAAAATCATGGTAAGAGAGCACTCTAAGTCTGAGCCGGAACTTCTAAGTTCCATTGCTCATAAGCTTTACCAAAACAGTCAATTATGTTATGATGAATGTATGTAAAGTAGTCTCATTTACTGCATTGCTTCAGTTTTCATTGAAAAATTATTTTTCAATTTTTGTTACAAAATCCTATACAAAGAAAGAAAAAAATTAACTTAAGGATTGTCAATCGATACTGCCTGCGTGTTTCCCACTCCCAATGCCTATAAAAATCCACTTTAGTTTGACCATTAAATTAAAAAGAAATTTCAATTTCAAACGAAATCATCAAAAAAATATGATGAAGAAAAAAAACCATCATCGTATTTATTTACGAGAACCATTTCAGTCCAATTGGGAAATAATCAATTATTCGTAATAAAAGTGAATAATTCTTGTTTTTTTTTGTGCTCTTGGTCTTTATTTTTATTTCAATTTTTATACGACTACGAATATTCATGTTGATTTGTATGTCTGAACGCGCCCGTAGTTGCAAAGCAGACCAGTCCAACTTCGAAATTGCGTTCCATAAGGAGCCATAAAATTTGATATTATTTCTGATAATAAAAATGAAAAACCCACATTAAATTCAGGCGGGTGGGAGTTTGGGAATTTGATGAGCTGGACAGTTGAGTTGATAGCTTGGTGACGAAATGCGAATTGGAGCGAAATTATAACTTTGGTCGCTCGCCCCACAAAAGTGCGCTACTGAAGTGCGAGCAAGTCAATAGGACCATAAAA
The DNA here is from genome assembly GCA_949775025.1 of Tricholauxania praeusta. Lineage (NCBI taxonomy): Eukaryota > Metazoa > Arthropoda > Insecta > Diptera > Lauxaniidae > Tricholauxania > Tricholauxania praeusta. The sequence goes on along the minus strand of OX459028.1, from coordinate 7,002,000 downwards.
GCCACTTGTCGCATTCTGTATGACAGCATTTACATGTGTTTGTTCGCCACTGCGCTGTTCAAGTGTATTGGTAGTAGGGTGGATGGTCAACCACCAGTGTGAGATGCAACAGCGTCAGATATAAAATTAATATTTTTTCAACTAAAATGTTTGGAAGATTTATCGATATTTGTCGATATATTTATCATAGCGACAAAAGAGTACAAGGAGTGGGGTTTGTTGTGCTATATGTAGACAAGAAATATCAGTAGTCCATTGTTTACACCTACATGCACATGCCACAAGTAAATCATGTGACCGTAACAGCATATGCAACAATTCTTAATATTCTAAGAATATCCCACAATTTCACTTCTGGCTAAATTGACTCAAAATGGTCAAGCGTAAAAGTCACTTCAGAAAAAAATAAAAACAAAAAAAAAAACTAAATCTAATTTTGTTCTTCTGCTGCAGTCTTTCAAGGGTTCTGGTGACCATTTTTGCGTGATATATGGTACCAAGATGGTCGTTTATTGAGCCAAACTGTCACAAACATGTGCGTCAATCAATATGCCAAATACACAAAAACAATAATACAAAACAACAACAAAAACATGGCAAAAGTGCAAGACGAGCAAATATTTATTACGAAATTGGAAAATAAAAATAAAACAAAAAATCCTTGGGAAAAATCACAACAACAAGTATTGTAGTATTGGAAGAAAGTTTGGCTTTAAGAGGGAAACTGAGTCAAAATGGTAAAACGACGACCGAGAAAGCCAGACACGTAGTAGTAGACGTGAAGTAAACCAAACTTGCATCTAAAGAGAAAGTAGGTAATACGTTCGCATATATAAAAAATTGAAAGTCACAAGCGAAAACTGTTACACTGAGTAACAAGATATTTCAATGCATTGGCGGAGAGCTCTTACATCGTTGATATACAATAAATAAATCGAAAAATTCTGTTGAATAAAATTGTTGAAAAAAAAATCATGTTAAACAAAAATTGCATGACTTAAAAATAACAGATAAGAGATAAATTTTACATGAAATCTAAAAACAAAATCTAATTTCTTCAAATGAATCCCATTCTGGTAATTATTATAAGAAACATAGGAGTTTTAACCGATGAAAAATATGAACAAGACATATAAATTGCATGTGACAAAAATATGATTAAAATAGTCTAAAAATGCTTCGTAACTTAGAAAAAAGTATAAAGTAAATAATTTTTTATGTATGTAAAATGAGATTTTTATGAAATCACACGTAATTAAATTTTTTATAGCATTAAATTTTTCTGAGATCTCTGGAAATCTGATAAGCTGAAATAAAAGTTTGTACGTGGTACCAATCTTCTGAATCTTGCATTCTTTGAAATAAAAATTTAAGATTTAATGAGACTAAGGAACATTAATTTGCCGCTGAACCTGACCAGATTAAAAACTAATTATATGAAATTTTCGCACAATAAAAATGTTATGAAAGAATCGTTTAAGAACTTAAGAACTTTTCAGAACTAACATTTCTCAACTAAAGAACGGATAAATAAATTTATATCATGAGATAATCTATGCGAGATATAGTTCATGAAATAAAAATTAATCGTGATAAGAATCGGAAGTCTAAGAAAATGAAAGCGTTAGGGAGCCATAGCTTCATGAGACAAGAATTTGTTGTGTCTTGAAACGATTACTTTAACTTCTTCAATTTTAGCGTTTTTTGAGTTTTGAATTCAAGCTTAAGCTGAATGTGTGAGTATAAATTTTAGAGGAAACAATAACATAAAGGTTTCGAAGAGCTAAAAAATAAGTTTTTAGTTCATTACGAGTACTTAATGACACAAAAAAATTCGTGCTATATATAACATGCGTTCAAAGAATTTTATGAATCTTGAATATTGTGAAAAATATAATACGAGTAGTTAGCAATATTTCATGAGACAAAAACAAATTAAATAAATTAAAATAAAATTTTTAAAATTCAATATATTATACTTTTAATAACAAAATATTTATTTTCAGCTGACGATAGATAAATTGTAGAATATCAGTTGACAAGAAAGTATAACAAAATGGCATAAAGTCTTGAAAAATAATTTAAAGATATATTATGACATAAAAACAAAGTCAAAAGGAACTGAATGCCATTTAACATATTAAATTTGCTTAAAATAAAAATCTCGTTAAATAAAATCTGGAGTGGTATCCGCTAAGGTGATAGTTGACTGTCGTTTTTTTGATTGTCGTTTTTGATAATCAACTTAACTTTCCTCTCTGTAAGATGATCAAAAAAATTGTTTGTTTATTGGCAGCACTTACAGTTTTCAAATGTCATTTAATTATAAGCTCTGTTCCTTTTGAATAATATTTTCAATATTTTGTGTAAATGTAAAATTTATTAAGATGTTAAATTTAAAAAGATTTGTTTCTTCTCTTGTAGGAATTATGCAAATAAGGAACAGGTCAAAACGCTCTGCTCATTTATGAGCAGCACCCGGAGCTGGCCAGATCGTATAATACTGATCGTATAATATGTGATATAAAATCTGTTTCCAATACATTTCTTTCATGACTTTGGCGCCAAACAAAGCTATCATGAGCACTTCCACCATACCTCGCACTTATGGCCAAAATTTCTGTGCTCTCATTGCAAATCTAGAATAATTTATAAATCATTTTGCTAATGATATTTTATAATAAGCCTACAACCATGGCATTTATACTATGTCGTCCTTTTCTGCCATAAAATATTTCCAATGAAGTAAAAATAGTTTTTATAAACTTCAAATAAATTTATATTATTTTTATAGAATAAAAAAACTACACAGAATAAAAAAACGACACCTAAAAAGCTATCACATAAAACAATAGCAAAAAAGCGATAATCAAATTGACAATCACCTTACAGAGAGCAAAAGTGCGATAGTTGATAATCAATTGTTGACTATCACCTTAGCGGATTCCACTCCTGAGTAATTGAATAAAAAAGAATACAAAAAAACAAATTGTTAAGAGATAAATACTTCAAGAAATTTGTTTTATATAATATAGAGTCTCAGGTAAAGCAAAAATTATAAAATAAATCACAACAGATATGTAAATTTCATGAGACAAACATAAAAAGTTACAGACCGACAAATTGTTTAAAGTTTCAGAACAAAATGGTTAAGAAACCTTAATTTCATGCGATTTTTCTAAGACTCAATAGACTGAGAATCTTATAACACAAAATAATAAAATAAATGTTTAATGACATAAAACTCTTCACGTGATACTAATCATGTAGTGATAATCTCGTGAATATTAAGTCGTATTATATATTAATTATAATTTTACTAAAGATATACATATATCATGATCTAATATAACCAGTTGATGATGAAAAAAAGTAATAGAACCCACTGGATAAGAACAGGACAAAATCTGAGCAAATACCAACAGACCGAAATTGTATTAATCTATAAAAAGAGAAAAGTCACAAACGATAAAAAAATTAAAGCAATAAATGAAGAAAATCTCATGAAATAAAAATCACACCTGATAATGACGAGATACTATATAATCTTATACAATATAATACTATGGAAAACTATACCCTAAGAGAAGAGCTTCATGATATTTATTTAATGAGAAATATTTTATTGCAAGTTATGGCTCAAAACGATGTCATAATTTCAAGTGACAGTTTCAGTTACTTTTTGATTGTATTTTATTTCAGCAATTATTTGACAGGTGTGGTTGTGACGCGACTTATCTTCTTTCAGAATGGTCTGTTTTACATTTTTAAAGCGTTTGAAATTACTGCTCGAAAAACATATTAGTCATCAGAAATTTTAGCCAATTGCAAATAAACATATGAAATGTCCACCAGAAGATGCTTCAAAATTTCTTTTTCGTATATGGCTGATCTTTCACTTCACTTTTGTTCAAGCCTCAAAGGTTTTTATTCAAGAAAGCGAAATAAAAGTAAAACTTTACTTTAAAATGACAGGAAAAACGGTCATTGAACTTAAACTGGGCATCCAAAATTACTAATATAAATATAGTTTGGCTTGTGGAAATATAAAAATAACATTTGATACTTAAACTTCTGTTATCCATTGTTCTTTTAGAGAAGAGAAAAGCCAAATGGTAAGGGTTGCATGCGCATACAGGGGACAAAGTGGTTGCAAAATTGTTTTTCCCAAATTTGAATTATTAGCACAATAAAGTGAACAACAATGGACAACACAAAATGCGATCAACGTATAAGCGGTGTTTTTCTTTTACCTTTTTTGTTGCATATTTTTAGGAGTTTTTTCTTTTCATGCTTTTTTTTTTTGCATTTGCTGCTTATATTTTAGTTGAAGCGTAAAAACGGAGCAACGCTTGGTAAAGCGAAGGTCGTGGTGGTCGTAGTGGTAGAAGGAGCAAAAATCAACAAAGGCTACGAAATCAATCGATTCAGCAGCTTGTCTAAATGAGGTCCTTTTAGCATTTTTGATGGCATTTGTTGATGCAAGAGACGATGACAACATCAACTGGACATTGCTGCTCGCCTTTAAATAACACTATGGACCAAGGACCTAAGACTAAGGACTAAGTTTATTACATTGAAATGCTATGAAGACAACGTGTGTACATGTGTGTTGGTGCGTTTGTGCTTTGAGGACAGCTGTTGCTGATGTGCCATTGAGAGGGAAATTTGTTTTTTAAGACGAATTTTTTATGGTTTATGTATGGGTTCATAACCAAGTTAATAATATGCGAGCGTATGCTAGTATGAGTATGAAAATTAGGGAGAACCTTAAGCATATTAAAGACTTTGCTTTCTTAAATCGTCCAAAGAGAAATCGGAAAAAAAAAATATGAAATATCATGAAAGAGATTAGATCTCAATAAATAATGAAATTTTGTCTATAAACAAAAGCTTAATTTATTCCAAAATTAAAAGAAAACTTTAAATGAATGATGCGCCCGAATATGATATCTGTTAAGAGAATTTCTGTTTTATCTTCCTAAGGTGAATTACGAATATGCTTTCATCATTTTTTTCTCATTAATTTTTGACCATATATTTTTAGAAAACAATGTGAGCGTACCAAAATAACATAAAGTTCAGTAAGCGCCAAGATCTTAAACATTTTTTCAAATAAAGATGGCCCAAAAAATGTTTTGTAGAAAGTTTTCGGGTGCTGATAACAACGCCTTAAATGTTGTAATAAAATAGTATATGAAAATTGTCAATAACCAAGTAGAAATTCTGAAAAAAGAAAAATTAAGAAGAAATCCAACCAAAAATTCTTATGCTATGGGACTTCAGATTTTGTATTTTATTTCTTTAAAAATTGAGCAAAAATTTTTCCATCTAAAGAAAACTTTTTAGCGAATTTTCCTGCAATTTTTGCTTGAAAAAGGAGCACTTAAACCTAAGTAAGACAAGTTTGAACAAGAAAAAATACCTAAATCATCATCATCTTCAATAAAATATATGAAGCGCGAGAGGAAGTCTCTAAAACTAAGGCCGTTATTTTGGTAAGCTTATCTTTTATAAAGCTAGAATTTTCAAGTTATTTATAAATATAATTCAATTTGTTTTAATTGATTTTTCTTATATGAACGTGGTCCACTCTAATATTCATATGTACACATGTAACTATATGCTCCAGAAGGATCGAAAGCATGAGTAGCAGTAGCAGCAGCAGCATTTTAAATTACCAAAGTGTGCATAAATAATGCTCAACAATTTGTCAAAGTAAATTGAATGCAATTTTGACATAAATATGATTTTTACTGCCACTCACTGCCACTAGAGGGAGCGGTTTGTTATACGATTTTTAAGCGTTTCTACAAAATAGAAATAAAAAAGTTACAAGCAAATCGAGCAAATCTATGAGTGAAAATGTGCGTACTTCAAAAGACTGCCTTTTAAATTAAAAAGGAAAATAGAAAAATAAGAAAAAAAAAATAGGGCAGGCAGCTTAACTTGGCACAAAATAATGAAATAAGTGGCAATTTATTTTAACCCGATTTTCATTTTAGGCAAAACAACGCAGTATAAATCCAACAAAGTAACCAACCACAGCGCGTAGCACATCATCCAATGTTGACCACAATAAAGAAATCAACTTTACAGATTTTTCAAAAAAACGTCCCAAAACAACATGACGAAAATGGGTAGCCTTCCACTCCTTCCACCCTCGCACAAAAAAACGAAAGAAATGCAAAAATAACGAAATGGAATTTTTTATTTTGGCCGCATAAAAAAAGGGTCGAATTTCTAATTCTTTTACAGCGGCAACTATAAATATGTCCGAGAAATGACAACAACAACAAGAAAAGCAGAAGCAAACGAAATTAGGTTTACAAAAAAAAAAAAAAACAACAAAAATTTATAAAAATGGAGTGAAATTCCTTGTGGTACACGTAAAACAATAAAAATAACACAACGGCAATGAGAAAAAGTTAGCAACGCCTCCCATTTCTTGCCTGGATGTTAATATTTGCAGACATTTTCAAGGGACGATAAGACTATCAGTCAAATTGTTAAAAATTGAAAAATTCACAAAATAAATAGCAAAAAATTTGTTTAGTTCTGATCTGATTTGTATAATTATAAATAATAAAAATCTATGACAAAGTCCTGTAAGAAGATAGTAATGTTCCTGGTATAAAACTTTTAGTGGAATTGTTTTTTATGCAATTAACGTGAAAGGCTTGAAATAAGCAAACACAAATTAAAAAAATATGAATACCATGCAGTTGCAATTAAACTTTGTAAATCATTTGCTCAATGTATTGCTATAGCAGTACACTGTTTTATATAGCTGGGTACAACCATCGAAAATAATCATTTTTTAAAGTTACAAGTAGTTTCGAGAACTATCAAAAAGTCGACAGCTGTTGAAAAAAAAATGTAATAGAAAAGAACAAATTCTATAAAATCGAAATGGGACGAAGAAATCAATGAAAGTCGATAAAGATCACACTGTATCGAAAATTGACGAAAAGTCTACAAAGACTAAAGTTATCAAATCAAAACGAACAAATCGAATAAGACGAAAAAAAAATCAAACATTTATTATCGAAAAACATCGAATGACGTAGAAAAAGAGGAAGGAGCCGAAGGAGCATTGCATACCATCGAGAACATCAAAAAAGTGAACAGACTCGAAATATTATGGATAATTACTAAAAATGCAATGAAAATAAAAAAATGCCGCAAAAATCGAATGGTATCAAAAAATCAAAAATCATTAAAAAATCGAAAAGTTATGAGTTGCAACGAAAATTTCGACTTAGATCGAAAGGTTCCGCATGGCAACAACAATATCGAAAAAGTCGAAATATTTCGAATGAAAAGAAATACGACGAGAATGTTGGACAGTCGAAGATTAATGTAATACAACGATGAAAGCAAAAAGTATCAAATGAAATGAAAAAGACCATTAGAGTCCAATATTTTGGAAGCATGAAAAAAATCGATGGAAGGCAAAAGTATCGAAAAGTAATTTGAAAAAAATCATGGTGCAGTCCACACGTTGTGGAAGGGAATTCTTTAGAAAACTAAACTGCGATAGAATGAGATGAAAATTTTTTATTAAAATGATAAAAATAAAATAAAAATGGCGAATCTTTTGAAAAAAATGCATAACATAACATGAAGTTGTTTTTCGTTTGGTCTTTTTCATCAAATATCAAGCTCAACTGAAGGGAATTACTTACTTACATTATGCAGACTCATACTTATTTTTTGCTAGTGCTTTTGATTTTTTAATAACAAAAACGTTTAATTGGGAAACAATAACAATAAGAGAGATATATAAAGAGAGTGAAATACTAGTATGTAGATTTTTCTCCTTGCTATGACAAGGCTTTTCCAGTTGATCAGTGCAATGCTTGAAAAAATTGGAAAAAAAAGGAAATCTTTCAATGCTTTTGGTAACCAATCGCGAAGATATTGCGATGATGACGGTTTTCGGGCACTCTGCTCGATGAGCACTTTAATTTGATATATCATTTATTGCTGTAGCTATTCTTCATCCCGTCAAACAGGCTTTACCTTCGAGGAAACAATTATACTAAGTGAAAGTACGGCTAAAAAAATGGTGTTGCTTTTTGCGCTCCAGTATACACACCTGATTTCAAATCACACCCGTGCAAAAGAAGTTTTACTTCAAAAAACATAAATTTGATAAGCGTAGATTAACTTAAAAAATAGCTATTAAAGTTGAAAAGTATCGAAAAATACCGACGGGGTAAAAAAGTATTGAATAATATCGAATATTTCAAACATGATCAAGAGAAGACAAGGATGTCAATAAAGATCGAAAAGCATCAAATAATATCGAAAAACATTCGAACGATATTGAATGAGGTATACATAGATATTGCATTAATAAAGATTGAAAAAGTCGACAATCGTTCAATAATATCATCGAGAAGTCAAAGAGCTTTGAAGGTTATTAAAAAGTCGATCGTTGTCGATAAATATCGAAAAAGGCTAAGAAGTATCGAAAAGGTGTTGAATAGTAGCAAAAAACATAAAAAAGTCGGGAAGTATGTAATACTTGGAATGATGGAATAACATCAAACAACATATAGCATTTAAATGCCTAATATACTTGGGAAAAAATAAACTTTGCCATCTAAGGGCAATCCCTTTAATATCCCAATATCAATCAATTTTGCAAAACAGAGTGACGCTGCGTTTGTTAAAATTAACTCCATAATTTTAGAACTTTGAATAAGCGAATTACAGCACCCACTATTTATATATTGAGAGCACATTTGGTAGTATTTTTCTTTGAAGAAATCAGACCTTTGCAGTGTTATATCACAGCATAAATACATTTTTCCTGAGCATCGCAATTTCAGTTTATAAAAAGGTTGCAGCATTACCCAACATGATAGTTCGAAGCAAACCCATATCAAAATCCCCATCCAGCCCCCCTTCATGCATAGCTTAAGCAATTTCGATTATCCGTCACATAAAAGAACAGCAATAACAAAAAATCCAAAATAACAAAAACAACAGAAACGAATTAACAAAATAAAAAAAAACCAAAATAAAATCAAAATACATAAATAAGGAAAACCAAAAGTTTTTTTTATACTTTCGGTACCCTACAAGTCATAAATTATTGGCCTATTTATGTTTTTGCATAAAACCAGTACCGCACCCCTCTGCAACCACATTCAGTGAGCCATAGGGGTCGATTTCACTTTTGGGTGACGGGCACTAAACTGTCGCCTGCCTCTGCCACATATGCTAGATGGGGTTATGGGTGGGTAACAAAATAAATTCCAATTTTTTTTTCGGCTTTTTTATATATCCAGCTACTTTTTGGCCTTCAATTGTTGCTGACTGGAACTGGCACAATTGCCGAATTCGTTATGACAGCAATCATAGCTGTCAAAATAAGCGACCACCTATTGGGGCGCTACGTTGGGGTAGTTAATAGTGGGTGGCACCCACTCCCACCAGAAACTCAGTGCCCAAGAGCGATATGGTTACTCTATGTGTGTGGGTGTATGTATTTGTAAAGCTTATATGTGACACTTTCGAGATTTATTGCTACGATTGCCGAATAGCGCGCCAGTTCAGTTTAATTCCTGTCAACAGAAAACCTTCGTCCTTTTGTCTCACAGGGGTATGTGGTATGAATGTTGTTGTTGTGCGCATTTGATTTCAGTTTTGGGTTCAATATTATATATTTCAATTTATTGTTGTTTTTGAAAAACTAAATAGTTTTTAGTCATTTACAAATTTACAAGCGTTACGTTTCGAAAGACGGTGACAAAAGTTAGTTATCTGTTAAGGGTTTGTCTGACTGCTGCTAATTTCATGTGTCCTCAATATCAGCCATATGAAATAACTCAATAGGAATTTTATGAATCAATGTTTTGAGTAGCGAATTTTTTGGTTATAGTTCTTTGTCTCAAATTTGTGCCCAAACTTTTCCACTTTTTGTGCATTCATGGTGTTCAAATGTAGTTATTAAATGAGAGTAACAGCAGCATCAATTTTCTATCTTCTTTGGGAAATGTAAGGAATAATATCAGTAAAATTTAAAAGCATTTTAAAAAACATAATATGGCTTGAACATCATTATTAATTTTCTTTCTACATATGTTATTTTCGACGCAGAAGAAAGAAAATATCGTCCATTTAATATCCGGCTCTTAGTAATTTTTTCCAATTGATTTTCCGATTTTTGCATGAAAACTTTTGGTCACTTAATTTCCACTTGACTGCTTACGCACGCACTCGTACACACGCTTGGTTGGGGTAAGCAATGACAACAATGCCAGGATAATTAATCATTAGATTTACAGGATTTATTGCGCTTACTTACAGCGCTAAAATAGCGAAAAACCAAAATCAAGCGAAAGGAAAAAAACTTTGCCGCCGCATTGACAGTACATAGTTCGATGATTCGCAAACTTAGCACTGGCATTGGGCACGAGGCAGAGCTTTGTGGCGCTGCTTAATATTTTTCGATTACATTCGCGATAATATTTTACGAGTATTTGTTGGCCTGCCTGCCACTTTGTTTGTTCGTTTGCTTATTTGTACCATCCGAACATATTTTTTCTCATTATTGGGCATTTTTTTGCTCCACATTCAATGTCAGCCTCATGATAAAAACTTAATTTGACGAAGTGGCTTCGCGATATGCTGTAGCTTGAATGGCAGAGATTAACTTAAGTCCATGCTGTGTAGTATTAATGCATGCATCTATGGAAACTGTTGTCCAAAAACAGTTGATGTTGAAAAAAATAGAGAGCTTTAGGCCAATGTCCGATATGTAGAGCTAATCGCACAAAAAAAAGCGACTTGTGGATTACAATGGTGGATTTTCTGGTCAAGTTGGTTTGCTGCTGACGTCTGACTGTATCATATCTATTCAGTGCAGATGAACTTTGGTGTAGTTGCAAACGAACGTAGGTACTCAATTGTTGAAAATTAAAAGTTTAGAATTCAAAAGTGAAACATTTTTAATTCCATATGATCACACGGAAACCTTACTGCATTTGGACCCATATTTTTCATAGGATATAATGCCTGATATCATTGTTGTTCGTCCAATAATTTTGCCTATAACTTCCAAAAACGAAATTAAGCCAGTAATTCTCTTTAAAATACTGTTCCCTTCAAGGTTAGGTATGAGCTGAAATAAAAATTACACTTCATAAGCGTCTAAAATACTGCAAAGGCGCTTCCTACTCGACGCTGCATCCCTCTTAAATTTTTTTATTTTTGTCATCTTCTCTTGATAACGCCACACGCTTGCCTGTCCGTCCGCACGTTTGTCTCTATGTTTGTCTGTCTTTCGTCGCTTTAATGACGATAGATGACACTGAAAAGGATGTGTACTGCCGCATCTTCAGGCGTCGAATGATTTAATGCCCGAATGTGCATATAAATGACATCGTTTTCTATGCTAAATCCAAAAAATATCGCCTCAGCACATTAAGTTGAATGGGGCGGCGAGGGTGGTGAGATGAGGAAATGGCTTTTGGTGTCTGCGCGCAGTGTAGTACACGGTAAATAAAAGTGTATGAAATACTTTGTGCATATAATGGGCAATACAGTTTTTCTCAAAATTGTCTTAAAATTTTACATCCTAATGTTTTGCGACATTTTATTTCGACTGTGGAAAACTTTATAATTCTTAATGTATTTATATGAATTATTGCTTAAATGCTGCAAGCTCGTTAGACGAATTGCAGCAGCGTAAATACCACAGACGTTCATAATAAATGTCAAAATGTCTTCAAATACATGCTATGTTTGATTCGCCAATTCGCTATAAATCTATCAAGTTGCTAAGTTTCCTACTATCTGTTTATACGAATACTCGTTATTCTTTTTACGTTTTATTTCAAATTGATTCTCTTTGCTGTCTGAAACTTTAATTTATTGGGTTTTTTGCGATATAGCTCTCCTTCTTTTCATTTCAAAATTCACAATAGACAAAATACAAATCTGCTGGGTAGCACTGGCACTTAAGCAACTCGCTAAGTATTTATCGATACTATGATTTTACTCGCTAAGTTTGCGATTTTGTTTTTGCTTTTCCATACAAATATCGTTGCTATCTACAGATAGCTAGCAGTGGATGGCGAATAAAACGCAGCAATTTCAATACGTAAAATTTCGATTGTGACACCTCGATTTTTTATACTAACCTCTAAATTAAACTTCTAAAAATATTTTGCATATTGTGGGATACCAGTAAAATTATGCACAATACTATCAGGCTCCATTTTTATAGTGCGTTAAGTTTCACACAGTTTAATTTAGAGTGTAAAAAATTTAAAATTTTTAAGTTAACAGGCATCAGAGTACACAACGAAAAAAAGGAAAATGAAAGGATACCTTTTATGAAGCGCATACTAAGTCACAGCAGCATCGTCATCATCATCATCACCCGGCATGTAAGGCAGCAGCAGCAGCAGCAGACACGTCATATGTGGTGCTGGCTGTTTATGATTAAATGGTAAGCTCAACATGGCTTTCTTTGCAGAATTTAGCGTTTCAGAGCGTATTTTTTTTATTGAAGTTGAGTTGGGACTGCAATGAGAGAAGTTTTAGATTACAAGAAAATAGAATTTAAAATTTAGGACAAGTTTTTTTACTTAGGCTTAAAAGCAAATATCACTCATACATATAACTAGCATCCTTTTTTTTAAGAAATTATAAAACGAATTATGGACTTGGCTACTGCTTCCTTTAAGGCTCTTATTAAACTTTTTGAGCCAACAAGTGAATATCGCCGTTATATTTTTTACCAACATTGCGCTTAAAAACGCATGTTTTTGTCCTTCGACGTTAATTTTTGTTGCTGTTGGTCTTGAAATGATTTTTTTTATTTTATTTTATTTCTTGGCTTAACATCTTTAAAGTAAAGTGTGACATAAATCATGTCTAGCATTAGAAAAACAACAGAAATACGCTGTAACGACAGCAAAAACACAACGACTACATCAGCAACTAATGAAAAACGGAAGCAACACCGATAGCAACAGCAACAGCAACAACCTTAACGAACAACTACATTTTCCTTTCAACATGATGAAATCCGCTTACAAAAGGTGAACATGTTGGCTGCAGCATCTGTTGACAGCAGCGACAACCCTAAAAGCAAAAATTTTATTGTGCCAATTAAAACGGAAATTCATTATTTTTCATAACTAAAAATTTTGTACGAAAAAGTAAAACAAAATATTTTCGAGTCCTTAGTTCAGTTCGAAGTATGAAGGTTAGGAATGTGAAATTTAAAAATCGAACTAAAAATCTTACACAAACTAATGACTTAATTTACATGAAAAATTGCTCAAAATTTGTTGCGATTGTTCAAGGTATTTTGGTAATAACTTCATTTGGGGTTTTCTGGAAAAATTTTCTAAGAAATTTATGTTTAGAGTTCGAATATATTCATTTTGTGTGTTTTTGACAATGGTGACTTTGGGAATTTTTTCTATAGAAAAACGTCACTGGAAAATCTTCTGTAAGGATACCAGAAGGAGGTTTTTCTTTAAGAAAATAATCTGCAATATCTGATTTAATTTAAGGAAAAAACTTTTGATTCAATTATTATGATTGGTATAATAGTTGATGTGATGGTTACTATATGGTTGATATGATACTCTAGGGTATTCAGTATTATGCTCTTGGTAATAATTAAGTGAGAGCAATTCGGATTGTGACATTTTTATGAAACCATAAATTACCTAGATGGTGATAAAAACCATAACATTAAATTTGAAAGTTTGGCACTCATTTCATTCTAAGCAAAATTGGTGATACTCCAAAATATTTTTATGCAAAAAAGTTAGGGGGTTTCGATTTGCTTGTGGGTGGTAACGGGCGCTTCTCCGAATTTTTGTTTTTTTCTTATATTGGACAACTTATATTAGAGACCTTAGTTTAACAACTAAAAGTATGCAATGTAATTTTACATTTCTTTAACAACTAAATGTGTTTCTTGTTTTCTTTCTGTGCTTGATTCGTTTTTAATATTTTTTCTTTCATTATAAGCAAATTTTCTGACGTCAAAAATATTGCACCCTCTGTTTGTTATTCTTGAGTTTTTACCAAAGGGTAAAGTATACCTTTCAGTTTTCGATATGAGTAAAGCTCTTAGTTTAGTTTAGTTTTTTTCTAAAGGTGGTAAATGATGATATTTTTAACATTTCCAATACAGTTTTTTCAATTTCTGAGCCAAGATTTCTGTTTAGTGCGGAAAAATACCTTCAGAAACATCCTGTCACTTTCATTAAGTCGTTGAGAATATATTTTCCCATCTTAGAACTACCGAAGTTTTAAACTTTTCTTTGGTAAATTACAATTTCTGCTTTGAATACATTAATTCAGAAATTTTGAAAAAAGTTGCTAGGGTAGTTTTGCAGTATTTAATTTAAATAAAATCCTTAAAAGCTTAAGTGACTCTACAAATTCTGGTAATGGACTACTTTCGCATATTTTCGATGTATGCTGCTTCTCCAGTCAAAGTGGCACAAATTTGTCTAATACCAAAAGTAGAAACAGAAGCAGAACTAACAAAGAACTTCATGTTCTTCAACTTAAAGTAGGAGTGTACGGTGCTGGTACCACCTCTTTTGCAAGTACATAGATAAAAATGTTATTACAAGAAGTGAACAAAGTGTTCCATTTTGCTTTGGCTAAAAATCTTAATTCAAAAGGAGCACTCACTCAGTTGCTTTGCAATTCTGTTGCTGCTACTCCTAATGTTGTACCAACATTTTCGCATTCACAACGCGTTTTATTTTCTCATTTTCTTACTCTTCTTGTGTCCGCCATCATTCTTGGTTATTATTACCGTTATGTTAGTGCTTGTACCTTTTATTTGGCAATTTTTCATATTTCCGTTTGTTTTTGTTGTTGCCAACTACACTCGCAGCAGCATCATCATCAGTAGCAGCAGAAGCAGCAGCAGCAGCAGTAGTAGTCCTTGCGTTCACTTACATTTACAAGTGGAATCGCATTTTTCAAAGGATTTGCACAAAATGTGTCCAGAATGCTGTAGCGCACAGCTGAACTGAACTGAAAACGAACGAACGCAGGAACCGACGAGTCAGTTCTCGTGCTTATTATCGCCGTCATTATCGTTAATATTACAAGTGGCAGTGCTTAGCGTACTTAAGCGTGGATGGTAGCAGTGTTGCCAGACTAATGAAAAATTATAATCAGTTCAAAGGTAGTTGTGAGTATGAAACTGTGCAATCCGAGCTTTTATATTTTGAAAATTCCTGTTTTGTTCAAATTGATGAATTGGGTGGAAGCTTTTTACGTGTAGATGAACATAAGATTTAAACCATTAATGGATTTCCCTATAGGCGGACCAACCCTACAGCGACTGATTTTAAGTTTATTGCAATTGATTGCATATTTTTTAGTCTATCAGCTTAAAAGTGAGCATTATCTTAGTCTCATTTATTTGAAAACGTTTGGAAAGAATATAATGAGTCTCCACAAAAAGCGCGGCATTTTCCGCAAAGACATTGTCGGCCTCTGATTAAAAAAGCATCAAGGTCATTTAACATTTGTTTAACAGTTTGTTGCTAGTCATACCGACAGTTTGCGGGGAAATTTCTTATTGCGCCTTTAGTGTTGGTAAAAACTTGGAAAACATTATTTTTCTTATTTCTGGATCACACAAAATCCGGTAACTAGTTTTTGGGATTGGGTATGATTCTCTTATTGGCCTTTAAAATCGGAGAGTGCTTAAAATATTTTCACTTCGAAGGAATGACATTTCATAGTACTTTGAGCTTGGAAAATTACAATTTCGCTGTCACCAAAATTTCCAAAATTTTGGCAAAATCTCAGTTATCTGTAAGCTTTGCTACTAAATAGCAGCATGAGCTTATTGCGTTACTCTTATCTCATGCTCGTGTTGCTGCTGCTGCCGCTGCTCGTTATTTTGACAAAATGAGTGACGAACAAACGAATGAACGCAAAAAAAAAAACAAAAATTTTGCGGAAACAAAACGTTTTCTCATTTTTCTATGCTGATCCCGGATTCGTTGGCGGCGTGCGCGACAATTGCAAATTTGCATGTCGCACCTGGCAGCTGACAGCGGTAGCGCATCTCAAGCAGCTTCGAAACGCGAGTAGCAGATGATAAAGTTTTCGCATAGTGACGTGAGGGATTAACACAGAAAGGAGTTACAAGTAGGATAATAATAATAATAAAATGACAGTAACGGAAACAGCAAAGTATTCTTAAGGCCATTGAGCAAGGATTTCAGTAGTTTAAATGGCAGTGCGAAACGTGTTCGCATTGGAGGGAATTATTGTTTTTTCGTAAGAGACATTGCATTACTTTTATTATAACTAGAAAATTTGGTGTATTTTTTTTGTCTTAGGAGTAGCCGAATTGAAGTTTCTATTGTTAATAAGGATACGCATAATTGATTTTTTTAGGACAATTAATAAACTAGACATTGTCAAAAGTGATCTCACCTCGTTTTGAAAGTATCCTGGAAAATTAATTTCCGCAAATTAGTTGCTTCAAGAATTAAAGTTAAAGGTTGCTAATGTGTCTAAGATCAATCGATTTGCAAATATAAAAATCTGAAGTTAATTAACACAGCACAGTTTTTCCCTAAAATTTTTGTATTTTGTCTTTTAGTTTTTGGCTGTTTTTCAATGAAATTTTTTTAATTTTTTGGTTAAGGGCCAATGTAAAAACGGCCCACATTACAAGCGAGTAAATTAAATTTGATATTACGCCTTCAAACGAATATTTTACCAGAGTGCATTTAATGAAACAAAAATATTTTAGTCCAATAAATCCTTTATGCTGTAAGCACATATAAATTCAACAAATTTCAGAGGCAACAAACTAAGCTTCGACCCATTAAAGCAGAGGCTAAATGTGCTGCTCGTTACGTGCATTTACTCGTACATATTATCCTAGTTTTCCATGATTAATCGGTTATTTTGTTTGTAAATTTGTCATATTCACCTCATCATAAACTTTTCTCAGAATAACAAGTAGCTATGAAAAATCTGGCTAATATGGTGTCAAAGGATTTTTGTCCCCCATTACTGTTGCTGTCTCGGCAGAAGCGCCACACTGCACCGCACCGCCGCAAAAGTGTCACCCTTTTGACTCTGTCTGATGTCTGTCATATATATATTTTTGCTTGTTTAACCCTTAACATGATTTGGTTAAAAAACTCATAAATTAATTTGCCTTGGTATGTGCCTGTGTGCGTCTATGTTTGTTTAGTAAAGGATATTTGAACAACGCCCGAAAGTCCTGTTGCGCTATGCCGCACAACGTACCGCGTCACAAATTGAGTGACACAACGTTAGTGTCAACTTCTATGTTTGTGTTGCTGTGTTGCTGCTGTAGTGGAATGTCAAATGTATTTTTATGTGTGTGTGTGTGTGTTTGTATTGCTCTGTTTGTGTGCACATGTGAACCAGTATGGCGTCATTACGTCTGACATTGCGGGCAAAAGGATATTGCAAGTTATACGTATACCGTTAAATAATAAATGTTGATAGCCAAAAGTGCTGGAAATTTGTTTGATGAATCTGTGCCTCAGTCTTATCCGCATCGCCCTCCTACCAGTCAGTCGACTTTTGACTACACAACGACGGCTGTTGCGCATTTTATTTCGAAAAAGGAGCGGGCACAATTGCGATGCGGTTCAGTTCGGTTCGGGTCGGTATGATATTGTGCCTTGTTTATTATTAATAATGGGTTTGCATCACGTGCCAGCAAAACTGCTTCAAGAAAGACAACGCAAGCATGCAAGGTCGAGTCGAAAATGACAAAATTGTGAATTAATATTAAATTCACAAATGAGACAGTGGGGCTTAGTTGCTTAAGCAAAGTGGGTACACACATTTTGGCATTTTTTTAAAAACTTGCACTATCATTTCACGTGGAGAAAGAAAGTCTAGTATTTTTTGATTACTTGAGAGAAAACCAGTCAATGACAGGTCCAGAAGCTTATCATAAAAACTCCCTTGTACTTGGAGGGGAAAAATGTAATGCCATTCGCAATGTTAAGCTTTTAAGCAAAATTAAAATTTCCTCAAGTTTTGCATAAATTTTGATCACTGTGCAACGACAACTTTGAATTCCAGCGGCATCTGTTGCTAACATAAACAAATAAGAAGAAGCAGCATTAAAATAACTTTAAGAAAATGAAGCGGTATAGAGCAACAACACATGCGGCTCGTAAATTTGCTCAAATTTAAGTTTTGTTTTTGACCCCGACACATACACTCAGAGCAACAATTTCTATTTTGTTTTTTTTTTAAATTGTTTTTTTTTTTTTGTAAAACTTTTATCCAAAGCTAAGGATGACGCTTCATTCTATATTCTCGTGCTGATGCAACTGGTGCTAAATTCCAGTCATTTTCTTCTTCTCTGGCTAGTGAAAAGTTTGTCATGTCATAGCCTCCTCTTGAAAATGCTACCCAAACTTTCAACATTCTTCGTTTTAAAATTACCATAAAATTAAAAAAGTTTTTGTGCTGTTGCTACAAAACGAAGGGCAACTCATTGACACCCTAAGATATTTTGCGCTTTACACACCTCCAAGCTGAGCAGTGCAGAATATTGGTGCTTCTTTCTTGTCATTCTAAACTTTGACCCCCAACATCGATGTTACGGAAACTGAAAAAAAATTAAATGCGGAATAACAAATAACAGTACTTTTTCTAGCTGCTGCTTGAGGAGCGACGCAAATGTAGCAAGTGGTGAGCGTAAAAACAAAAAAATATTTAATTTTTCCACCAACCATATAGGGCGAAGGAAGCAATTTTTCCTTCTATCTGAATTTTTTTTTTTATATTTCGAAAATGTTTTGGAGAGGAAGATCAAAATGCAGCAGTGGTTATGGAGCTGAAACAGCTACAGAATTGAACCCAGTGCACTTGGGTAATTTTGTTTTGATCTTCCATTCGATTTCTGCAGTTCGTCAAGAGTTTTAATATTTAAAACCATCATTTTTAAGATTTACCTACTAAGTTCGTACTCTTTGTAGACTTACCCTAATATATCTGCGCCAATGGTATCGGAAATTGTGTTATGTTCCAAATATAAAAGCATAAAAAAAAATCTGTGAAAATGACAACAAATTTTAGTAGGTTTTGATTAAAAAGTGTTTTTGTCCTACCGCATGCTTCCTCAGCACCTACGTACTATATATACATTAGGGTGATTCAAATTTTTTATTTTTTGTTTTTTTTTAAGGTGCTGTTGCTTAAAAAGTAAGTTAATGATATGAAGAAAAAGCTCACGAAAATTCAGCTCTGTAACTCAATTTTATAAGGTGGCGCCGGAGCCTGTTAGTTTTACATGCAAATTGTATGGAAAAATTATTTTTTTCAAAAAAGGTGTCTAAATGAATAGGTGATTAGTGCTGTTGAGCTGAAAAGGATCGTTTTTCGATGTAATTTTTTACGCTGAATCCGAATCTGGCCTCAGAATTGACCCATCATGTCTGAATCCTGAAATATTTGAGGCTAAGTACCTAAAACATGATGTTTTTTGTCTACTTTCGAGGCCATGTATAGGATTCAAAGAAAGTTGATCAGCTTATTTTTAACAAAAGCATCATTTAGTTCCATCCTTGCCCTTTAAAATGAGCTTTCAAGTGGTGATCTGTGATGCTTCCTTGCAAAGTTGCAGCCATTTCAAGGTGACATGAATTTGAAACCCGTTGGTTAATATTGTTAGGTTGCAACCCTTTGTAGGGGATCCAATTCATGTCACTTTAAAATGGCTATAACTTTGCAAGGAAACATCACAGATCACCACTTGAAAGCTCATTTTAAAGGGCAAGGATGGTACTAAATGATGCTTTTGTTAAAAATAAGCTGATCAACTTTCTTTGAATCCTATACATGGCCTCGAAAGTAGACAAAAAACATCATGTGTTAGGTACTTAGCCTCAAATATTTCAGGATTCACACATGATGGGTCAATTCTGAGGCCAGATTCGGATTCAGCGTAAAAAATTACATCGAAAAACGATCCTTTTCAGCTCAACAGCACTAATCACCTATTCATTTAGACACCTTTTTTGAAAAAAATAATTTTTCCATACAATTTGCATGTAAAACTAACAGGCTCCGGCGCCACCTTATAAAATTGAGTTACAGAGCTGAATTTTCGTGAGCTTTTTCTTCATATCATTAACTTACTTTTTAAGCAACAGCACCTTAAAAAAAACAAAAAATAAAAAATTTGAATCACCCTAATATACATACTTAGAGGCACAGCCTTATTGCAAACAAAAAAAAAAAACAAAACTTTGTTCTTCTTTTGTAATTTTAAAGATACACGCTTGTAGGTAGTACTTCATTTCCTCTTCCAGTAACCCAAAAGGCAACAAGCGCCCCCATTCCCAACTTTACTTCCCATTCAGCGAGTTAAAAGTGCGCCATAATTTGTTTATTTACTCGAACGCATAAACTTTGATAATTCGCCAGCAGATTATGGCCAAAAGTTTCGCGTGAGAAAATTGCGGAGTACAGAATACGAACAACAAAAAAGTTTACGCTGAGTTCATCGCATACAACAAAAGTGGCAAGAGTTGGCGACATTTTTTTGCTTATTTCAGGTTTTTAATGATTTTGTTAAAGCATTGATTTTTTAAGTTGAATTTTTCAACAGAATTAAGAGCGAAAATTTGAATTTTTCCTTTGAAACTATTATACAAATTTTAAATTTTTTTCTATTCTGCACTTAAAGGGATTCCTGGAATTGATGTTTACTTAAAAATATTTAGAAAATTATAACATGTGTTGATTCAACCTTTTTCAAATATTTCCTACTTATTCAGTCTCACTTATTTTTTTTCAATGTATTCCATATTTTTTCGAATTTTCAACCTCTCAACTTTCTTTATTGGTTACATTTTTTTTTCGACATTTTCAATTTTACCGCGTTTTTCAACCTCTTTCAACTTTTTTCAACACTTTCCATATTTTATCGACTCTATCAGCCATTTTCAACAGTTTCAACCCTAATCAACTTGTTTCAACATTTTCCTTATTTTTCCTACTGTCTAAACCTCTAACATTTTATTTTAACTTTTCAATTTTACTAAATTTTTTTTCGAGTTTTTCCACAGACCGAACAGGTTTGCCAAAAATGACGACACCAGGAACTGCCTGGAAGCTGTTCCTTGGCATCACTAGTAACCGAAAACACTTCACTTGAAATCGGATCAGCACTGTTTTTGAAAAAAACTAAACTTTTGAAAAAGCCAACATTTAATGAACTGAATTTCTACACACATTGTCAGTTTTCAAATTGATTTATCAACTGATTTTACATCATTGAAATTTTTGAACCTTCTGCATATTTTTTCGACTTTCCAACCTAACAACGATAAACCTAACCATGGCCGAATGCTGAAAGATTAGCAAAAACAAAATTACGAAAAATCTACATAATTATTAAAATAAACACCCTAATCTGCACTTAATTGACTGCGACTTAAAAAAGATTTTATCAAGTGACACATGTCCCGAATCGGACTGCAAGTTGTAGCGTTGCCACTGCTTTGAGCACGAATTTCGGTTTCGGGAATAGAAAGTAGCCACACGGTGCTTGCTAAACTGGGTGGATGCGGCGAGTGTTTAACCCTAACCGTCCTGACAACATTTATACACGTAGACTCCTGATGAGGGTACCCGGGTACCCGTGAGTATTTTATATGGGAACATAGAGAGTCATATGTAAGAAAAGCATGTGCTTGTTACTGTTTCGGCCTAGCGTTATGAATAGGCAATGAACGGCGGTGAGTTTAATGCTTTCATTGAAATTTTGCTCGTTATAAATTTAAATGATGTTGGCAATAATCCTCCTTGAACTCTGTGGTGCAATCACAGTCATCTATTTTGCAATGCATCGTTGAGTCGCGATATATTTCAACAAATACTTCAAGTAAATAAACAGAAAAGCCGCTTCTATCTCCCATATTTAGTATGCCGATGAAGAGTCTACAAACAAATTTTTATTCGGATCAAAACGTTGTAGTAAATTTGCATTTATTCCCATATATTGGACGAACCAGTTTTACCCAATACATTTTGTCAAACCCAGCAAAATATTATGATTGTGTAATGCAGCCGATAGCTATCTTTTGTTCAGAATAATTTACACAAGCAAACCACCTGATGGTCAGCGACAAGTAAACGTTGGAAAAAAACTTTTTTTATAGTTTTGGTTGATTTTCAGAAACAATCTGGTCTGAATGCGGCAACAGCCAATTTTTTACTTCCATTCCGTCAGCTACGAGGTAAAGCAATGAGTCTCGTTAGTACCCTTCGACAAAATAAAGTTTATATTCCAAGAGAGCGACGGCCAAGTTCCACAGAAGATATATGTGTAACCCGATATGCATTCAACAAAAATGGAATTCCTTTATCTGCCATGATAAACAAGAAGAAAAGCAGATTCAATCTGTCAACTAAGTATGTAAGCCAGCATCAAATCGAAAAGAGGAGATACATATATGATTTTACAACATAATCACAGGTGGAGCAGATGTAATGTACTAGATTATGTCTAAACATAGCACCAAATGCAAAAGAAATAGGCGGCCATCAGCCATTTCATTTCACCATGATCGACGTGGCTACGCAGGGTGGATTTTGTATCCATGCCAGCCTCCATGCAAACATCAAAAAAGACGTAGCTCTCGTCGCGGCTTATTGACATCACTTGGCGTGTAGTTGGTGACATAAATCATGAATGAAAGGGCCACTCACAAGCGAATAACACGAAACACTATGATTTGAGCTCCTCTTGATCTTATGCTCAACACAAACTTCTCTAAGCCAGTTGGCTCGAATTCTGCAGGCCCATCGGGAACAACTGAGCAAAATAAAACAGGTCAGTTGCCATCAAACGGTCGTTGCTATCTTTGCGTGGCTATAGATCTTATGTCCGACCAAAAGACACGTAAGAAATGCGATGGCAGTCAATGTGCAACAATCACACCAATATTCTATCACCAAACTGCATTAGCTGCTGAATTGCCAATTTTTTTTTTTAATTATTCCTAGTAATACGAGGTTTGTTGTAAATCAATCAATAAAACATAACAAACCAAAAACAAGCCAAAAATTGCTCATTATCTCACATTCTTCATACAGAATGTTTGAAAAGACTTACGGGTACCCGGGTACCCTTATCAGGAGGGTAAGGAGTATTCGACTTTGGATTGGATCCACAGCCAACATCAAGATTCTAGAAAGCTAAAATATGCGAAAAACGATAGAAAACGACTTGCAATTTTTTCGGTTTGAAAAATATTTAACTTCAAAGTCCGTTCGGGTACCCAGGTACCCGTGTCAGGAGGGTTAGGATTAAGTACGCAAACATAGTATACTAGCAGTAGAATACTGCCGTTACTACTGAGCCACTTGGAAGAAACTCGTGATGCACTATACCCTAGCGTGTTTTTGGGTTTTCGCATCATCGGGTAACTTCTAGGCAAACGCTTATGTCTGTCGAAAGCTATAGCTCGTCTCAAGCACTAATCGCCGTAAGCTGTTTGCAATCGTCGATTGTTTTTGTTGCATTTAGCCTTGAATTAACTTGGAATTTTTTGATAGTGCATCACTCTATTTTGATATGCCGTCACGATTTATTTTGCAAAGCTAGCGCAGCCAACTTAAACGCATTGAACTATAGAGAGTAACACCTTTTTAAAGATATATTTATTGCCAGCAGATGGCGTACAGCGTATATGCGGGAGTTACATGTTAAGGATAGAAGGAAAATTGTCGCACTGTGTATTTCGAAAACTCTGGAAAAGAACAATAAATGTATTGAGATCTTAAATTAAAATTTAAAAAATTATCTACAGCCACCAATTGAAGTAGAGTTTGACTGAAAATTTCAGAAATTAAGTGAAGATAAGCGGAGAAAATTTTTTTGGTTTTTTTTTGTAATTAATTTTTTTTTTTCAATAAAATTTTTTCGCAATAAAAAACATATCATATCAACATTGAACATTGTTTTTAAAAAACTTCCATTGAATCCATTCAGCATTTGCGGATTCAAATGTTTTTCCAAAATTTTAGTTATATCGACTACACTACACTGCACAATTATTCTTAAATCATTTTACAATTAATTTAAAATTGTGATCATATTGATTTGCAAAATTTTATAATAAAACAATCTTCAACAGGGAGGCGCGCTCTGTCGACAGTTTTAACCGCTTGAACTGTCAGTTGTTTTAATGTGTTTTTAAAAAGAGAGGAATAAATTCCCTGAAGTCATTAATTTTCAAAGTCAGCTGTCAGCGTATTAAACTTTGCGTTATTTAAGGCGCGTTGATTTGATTTTTCCTAAAAGTTTTTTTCAACTGCTTTTTTTTGTGATTAATGGTTAGATTTTTAAATTGTAGATTATAACAGGAAGAAAAGTAAATACAAAATTAAAAGAAAAAAATGCAAAATTTTTAATCTGCCATTTAATAAACAATTTTTCAAAGATTGAAAATTTTGAGGCAAAAGGTTCCCTTAGAGTTTAGTTTATTTAGTTTTTTAAATATTGAGTTTTTTAAATATTTAACTGATAGTTAAATTTCTCTCTCTTGGTTTTTATGGTTCCTACAAAATATCTTCTCATGAAATTTTTGAAAAAAATCTGGAAAAAAAAAATTCATCTTGAAATTCACATTCAATTGTGTTCACTTCAATGAACCCCACCAGCTAGCAGTGCCTTTTGACTCTGCTGGACAGCGCAGTCAACATAAGCCAATTGTCCTTTTTCTTCACCGTTTTGCTTTGCTCCTTGTCATAAAAATTGAATTTAAATGCGGAGCGCGCAGAACAAAGCAGACAAAGACGAAAAAAAAAAACACAAATGTCAACGATTTCTTGACATAATTTTGGAAATTTAGTAGCGTACTCAATGGCGCTGCCTGCCTAATAGTGTTCAATTGACATGCAACCCAAGCATCTGAAGTCAGAGAACTCTCTGTGTGCGTTGGTCACCGCAGAATTTCCCTGAGGATTCCTCCTTTTGTCGTCGTAGCACAAAAAAAAAAAAAAACGCATTCATTTGAACGCTCAATAAAATTTTCAATAAGTTTCATGAAATTATGTATGTCCTGCCACTGATGCTTTGTATTCCACCCGGCCAACCCTCTGAGTCCTGTGCCTGATTGCACTCGAACAAAGCGCAATAGCAGCAACACGGGATGCTGGACAAATGGACAGGCAGGCCCAAATTTAGCCTTGGCTGATTAACATATTTTTGCAAATGACAATTTTTCCGTAATTTTTTTTTTATTTGTCCAGCTTCTAAATGAATTCTACAAGGACGTAGGATGTCATTAGGGTGCCGTTATTCATTTGATTTGGCGCATGAATTACGATGATGGCGCGCTGTGAATGAAATGCAAGCGCGTTTTATTGCCTTTTTTATGCAGTTGCTGTTTACAGACACAGAAAATATTTTTATTGAAGTACAAGTAGAAACTTTTTTGTAGCTTGGGGTTTTTTAGTCGCATGAGACATTTTTTAGTTAAATACTAATTTGAATTTGTATGAGTTGCGAAAGTCATATGCTTTTTTTTAGATTTTTGAGCTAAGTTCAACAATTTTGTCAGCTGTTACTTTTTTATCGCATGAGATTTTTTAGTAACACACGAGTCTTAGGCTCACAGAACTAGTCCTAGTACTTTAAGTCGCTTACGAGTTTTTGGTCAGTCGCGAATGATTCTTACTCCTTTTGCCATATAATTATTTTTTAGTAAAAAATGATTTTTCTGTCACTTATGATTTTTGAGACTTATGCTACTTTCGAGTTATATCAACATTTATATTCTAACAAAATTAAAAATATTTTGAACTATTAGAAAACTTTTTCAATTGCATGAGACTTTATTTATATAATATTTTCAGTCAAATGTCTTATGCGATTTTCTTGTCAGACCTGATCTTAATTTACTTTCTATGTATTATTCATTTGTGACATCAAGACAAAAAAAAATTAATTCGTGTTTGTTTATTTTGGGTCGCATGCGAATTCTTAGCGTTTTGTGTCTTTTAAGTATCATCAAATTCTAAATCTAATTCTTATTACACTCTTAGTCAAATTGTAATGCTAATTCGGCACTTGAGCGGCATACAACGAGCCTTTAGAATGTGGATTTTTCAGTAACATTCGAATTTCAGCCTCAAAAAGTTTCTTACTGCAATTGGCATTTTCTATCATGCAACTCTTTGTATGACGTTTTAATAGCATTCAACTGGTCACTTACAACTAGCGTCACGAAACTTTAACTTACATAGTTCATTCTTGATTTGCATACGATAAATGAAACTTTATTTGCATAGAAATTTACAATCACAAGAAACTTTTAAATTTTGTGCAGCTTTGATTTTGTATGTAACATTTTAATCGATCATAACGCATTTTAGAATGCAAGAATATTTTCAGGAAACCGGAAGCATTTTGTGAAACTTCAAAATTTCCACGAACTTTTACTAACCAAGTAAGCTTTTCTTTAAGTGTAAGTAGACAAAACAGTGGTGACATCACTATATAACGTACACCGCGCGTCGGCGGGGTCACATTGGGGTCAATTACTGCTACTGCTGTTTCGGCTCTTATTGAATGCAATGCAACAAATTCTATGTCAAGGCTTACAAATGTGCAAAAACAGGACATAGCGTAAAAAAAATGTATGGGACACAAATGAAATTTAATAATAAAAAAAGGACAATGCAACGTAAAACGAATGAAAGCGAGCAGCACTCAGCATTGCAGCATCGAACGGTGTCAGGATATGAAGCAGCGTAATTTAGAGTAGCAGCGGCATCATCAGCAACTGCTGTTGTTCTGCTGTTGTTACAATTTTGTGTTGTGTTGCTGTTATTGTTGTTGTCATTATTATGAATTATTGTTCCAATTTTTTATTATACTTGCATTTGCAGTACAAAGTTGCGTCTTTTTTTTTTTTTTGAAGCGAAGGATAGTGCAGCAATTCATTCATTCAAAGGACATGTTCAAAGTTTGATGTCATTTTTTTCAAACTTTTTTGTATTATATTGGTGTCAGTTTTTTTGGGTTTTCTCCCCCAAAATCAAAATGAAATGGAAATTTTTTACTGCATTTTGTTTGCTGTTGTTGTTGTTGTTGATGAAGCATTTACCTTGTATATATTGCACATCTGTTGACAATTTTGTAACAAAAAAAAAAAAAAATTAAGTTAACGAGAATAAAAATAAACGAAACATTTTATCATAACGCATTACTTTTTGTTGTTGTTGTTGTTGTTTTTTATCGCTGAATTCTCATTAATTTGATGCATTATTTTATGAAAAAAATGTTGCGCATAAATTACGATTCATTAGTAATGGGATGCATTTTAATTGCACAGTAAACGCTGCGGATGTGATGCAAATTTATAGCATAGGGTTTTCCATTCAAATCGTATCAGTTAATTATCTCGAATAGGAAGTATGATAATAGAAATGAAATAAAACTCAAATCTCGGGATTTTTTGGGCTTAAACTATAACTTTTTTTAAAAAAGAAAACTCACGTATATCGGATTAAGATAATATGAAATATTTTTGATTGGAACTAATGATATGACTACTAGTTTGGAGAAATAGACAATTTTTGGTAGTTCTTTTCCTGATCATTATTTTGAGGCAGCACCCCCAATTCTTTTCTTAGGAAAAACTTTGAAGCATTTTTTCTGATTTTTTTAACTACATAAGTTGCTTTACATTCTAAATATGTATTTCAGCTGATTATTGTTATTGAATTTATTCTTTTCCACTATCTGACTATATGAATTTTTTTTTCTTGAAATTATAGCAACAAAAACAAAAAACTACCAACGCCTGATATAAAAAAGTACTATGTCCATATTAATCATTTGCAAATCAAAGCCATAAATAATTCCAAAAAATTTGAGATTTTACTTACAGATTTTGAGATATGCTTTGGCGCGCAAATATCGATTAATATGAAAGTGCCGTCTGGATTTATAGCAAAAATAATAAAACCTAAGGCAACACTACTAAACTAAATGTTTACCACAACGATATCGGCAGCAGCAGCAATAGCAAGGGCAACAACCAAAATTTGTAGAAAAAAATAAAGAAAATCTGGAGTATAAAGTGCTCGACAACATTTTTGTAAACATTTAAAAGTATTTTTTTGTTTCCACCATGGCATTGGTATTGCAAAGAAATAAAAAAAGCGCTCAGTGCCCAGTAGGAAAAATGATCAATATGCGAACATTTACGTACGCAGTTATTAGTTAATGGCGGGTGTTGGTAAAATCTTTTAAAAGTGAATGTGCGTATCAAAATTTTATGAAAACATGGCTCTTATTTTAATAAAAACTAACCAAATTGTTTTGACACCTATGCGAATTTATTTGGAACATTTTAAAATTTTGTAATGAAGAAACAAAGGTCTGAAAAACAGCAATAAAATCTCTCGATGTGACATTTTGGGCGAAATCTTCTTTCAACTTTAAGATGATTTTTATTTGTAATTTCTTTGCATAATTTCGCCTTTACAATGGCAGAACATTTTAAGCACAGAAATTTTCTCGATATGAAAAATGTTTTTTAAAGGAGTGCCTCTTAGGGCCTCAATTTTTATATTTGGTTTAGCATCTTTGTATGAAGTTATTGCACAAGACTATTGCTGGCAATAGCATTGGGTTAAGGCATTTTGCCTCTAGTATTTCATATAATGTTCCAGAAATTTTTAGTTGACTTAATATTAAAAGTGATATTAAATACATATATTGAACTTAATATTTTATTAAAAATTTTGTTGAAAGCTTAATTTTCCAAAAATTGTTCACTACTCTGAAGTTGTTTACAAAAAGCCACGTCTCTTTGATCTATTAATGGATCCATCTTGACTACCGACTTAAAATCAAGTACGTGGTATCGGTCACTTTTCACTGAACTTACAACTGGGTCATTGGGCTGTTGTTGCAATGCGTCCTTGATTTATTGAAATTTGTTGTTTGTAACTTAAACTTACGTTCAACTCATTGCGAATACAACAACACAAAAAGAAATAAAGAAGAAAACAAAATAAACGCCGAAGAATTTCAAACTCTAATAAATTACAATTCGTACATGTTTTTCTAGCGAGATCTTGTTGTTATTGTATTTCTTGTTATTTTGGCGCATGTAACGGTTGCTATTTTTTCCTTAGCCAGTTTCCTGGCCAAAAAGGAAGAAAACAACTCGAGAGAAAAAAGCACGACAAAGTATCATCAGCCATCGCCGTTACATGAAATGAAAAGAAAAACCAAAGTAGTTCAGTGTAAAAACTTTTCGCTGTAAACATAAACATCCTGACAAGGACATTTGACTCCTCATAGTTTTGATGGTGGTCTGCGTAAATCTTTGCGAATGTTAAAGAATTCAAGGAAATGCATTTAGCAAGGCACCTTTCAATTAAGTTTGAACGAGAAATTTTTGTCTACTTCTGAGGCTATAAAAATTTGACTAAAAGTATGCAACAAAATTCTTATCGCCTTATTCAAACTATTCGAATTATTGGAAGTATTTAAAAAATATTTGACCTAGAATAGTCTATAATTATTCGAGGTATTCGATAAAATTGAATAATACAATTTGAATCTGCATCGAATACACAATGTTAGTTATTTGAAACACAGATTAATTTGTACATCACTGGCAGTATACATAAGGACTGTCACAGAAAAAACTTTCGGTTTTATTTTGTTTGATTATACTCTACCTGATAATTTTATGGGTCTAAAAATATCACAATATTTATTCTATATAAAGTGGCGTTTAATATGATGTATAACACTTTGTGATAGCACTTTTAACGACAAAGATATCGAGCAAGCAACAAAAAGTCCGGGAACTCATTTTGTACACATATCTGCAAAATCCAGAATTAAAATATTCAGCTTTAGCAAAAATAGCAAATGCATGAGATAGAACTGATTTGAGGGTTATTTCTAACTATAAGAAAGGTCTACCTGTTTCACAGAAAAAAGGGTTCAGGAAGAAAACCAAAATTTTCTAACTCAAGGGCAGTGGCGAAGGTGAAGGTTCTTTTTTTAAGCCGAATCCCTGCACCATATATCAAAATCTACTGTAAAAAGGATAAGAGAAAAAAGTAAGCTGAAGACATATAGAGTTCAAAAAGTTCCAGGCCGTTCTGATGAAAAGCATTTGATGGCTCAGACACGAGCTCAGAAATTGTACGAAAGGTACCTGACTAAATTTGATTACTGCTTTATGAACGACGGAAGTTACGTCAAAACAAATTTAAAGCGGCTACCTGGGCACAAATATTATACGAGAAAAAATTTCCAAATTTTTGAAGCAATATATGGTTTGGCAGGTCATATGTACCTGTGGCTTCAGAAGAAGCTTCTTTGTTACGCAAGGCACAATCAATTCGAAAGTTTATATAGACGAGTGCTTCGAAAAACGTGTTCTGGCCCGATTTAGCAACCTCTCATTACTCTAAAGACTCGCATACCCTCAATTTCAAACAATTTTTTTATTCATATTTATATTATATTTTTAAATGCTAATTGCTGTAGTAGCTGAAATCTATTATTCATTACTTTTATTTGAAACTAAGTAATAAGCTGCAATTTCATACCTTGCAAGAAATTCTTGTAGAAAAGTTAAGAAACATTAAATACATATTGGGCATTCCACGCCAAATAGGGACACTATTTTTCTTTCACTATATTACTTTTTTTTTTTTTTGGAACTCTGCAAATAATCGACCAAATTGCATAACGGATAACTAAGGACATGAACACTAAAAAATCAAAAAAAAAAATAGAAGCCATCGCTTGCACATTATCAGACTATATATTTGCAAAAAATATTTGGAAGAAAAAAAATTTAAAAATTATGAAAGTTGATTTTTGCGACTGATTATTTTTATTATAATTAAACATTATGAACTTACAGTCATTTTAGCAAAGACCAATATTGTAAATTTTACTTATTGATCAATGCTAAAATGATCAATAAGTAAAATTTACAATATTGGTCTTTGCTAAAATGACTGTAAGTTCATAATGTTTAATTATATTTAAAAATTATGATTTATTTTTGAAACTTGAAAATGTCATAGTAATATCGTATCAAAAATATTTTTTGATCATATTTGTTTCAGAACTCAATTTTTATGGGTTTTATTTTAATTTAAAGTTTTATCACTATAAAAAATCACCCTTTACTATTGTAAGTTATCCTCGTTAAAACTTTTCGGGCTTACAGGACTTTGCTCATTTAAAAAAAAAAAAAAAAATTTTACTGTGAAAAACGCTGTAGTTTCGACAACACCCTCTAAAAATGTAACCTATTGATGATTTTCTTACTGCTTTTCATTTCATGACGCCTTCTTCTTTAAAAAATCTGAACTCAAAACAAATTTCATAAGTCATTTATTTAAATCGATTGAATGCGTTGCACCAAAATGGACTAAAGGGCGGTGAAAGTTTTTGTTTGTTTTGTTTTCTGTTGTTTCGTCTAAATGCGTGCCAAAAGAGGCAACATTTCTTGCCACTTGCGCCTCTCATGCCACATGCCATTAAAAAACACACTGTTTGTATTTAAAGCTTGGCCAGGTTATTGTTGATTCTATCGCTTGTGCCTTTGTGGTTGTTTCTTGTCCTTGGCGTCAACTTCAGGGGGGCGTCGTCAATAAACAAAGTTGTTGCCAGTTTGAGGTAAACGAAAGTTTCAACTGCGCGCAAAACTTCCTACCACTTTGGAAAATAGGAGTAGGAAACCCAACCAAAAACCAACACTAAATCAACAACAATAAAAAAGGCGCACAAGAGAAAAAACTCCTATTATTGCTGTTGTTGTTATTTGACAAATTGTTGCCATTTTTTATAATTCTTAATTATCATCTTTTGAGCTTTTGGGTTTCGGCTACGATACGCTACTATTCAATTTATCAGATTTTGTGAATCAAATGATTTCGGGAGGGACCAAGAAAATTTTAGAAGTTTATGTATTGTTTTTATAAATAAATATTTCAGGTCATCGTAACATTGACATGGCATAAATTTTGATTTTTGTTTTCATTGTAAAGTATACAAAATGTTTAAAGATTAATGTAGTAATGCCTTACTTAGCTAAATATATTGCCGATAAATCATAATACTGAATCATTCTAAAATTAACAATTTCAATGAAAATTCTTAAAGCTATAGCTACGAGTATAGTCTCAGAGGAAGTGTCCGAAAACTTTTCCCTTTAAAAATACTCCAGCTATCGCTAATAACGCATGATCATCATTACCGCTGTTTCGTCGAGTTCATGGGACTTTAGACGCCTCACCGCGAAGTTGCCATATTGCGCGTATGAAAAATTTCTTCGTTACGTAACGTGATCAAGTGGAGAAAATTTTTTGTAAGAAATTTGTTTCATAGAAATGCA
Organism: Tricholauxania praeusta; assembly: GCA_949775025.1. NCBI lineage: Eukaryota > Metazoa > Arthropoda > Insecta > Diptera > Lauxaniidae > Tricholauxania > Tricholauxania praeusta. The sequence continues at coordinate 6,969,571 of OX459028.1, read as the reverse complement.
ACGCATGCTACAGTAACACTTTCAGTGAAGTGTCCTTCTTCACTTGACGCGTTTCAATGCGCTCCAATAAGAAGCCTGCGACAATGCTTTAGTATAAGGGGAGTTTGAGAGAAAAAGGAGGAAGCTTTTAGCGGCGGATGCACTTCCTCAGCTACTTTTTCTACTGAATTTTTTTCTTGCTTGCTTAAGCAATTAAACATTGAAGGTTGGTGCAACAGCTTTGTTGTCAATGTCTCCACTGACAGCGTTGTTTTACAGTAGTTGCGTTAGTTTAAAAATTAAGTTTACTTCAATTACACTTCGACTTACATTACTTCGATGTCATGAGTTCAGAATCTTACGTCAATATCGACCTAACCGAAGTCAAGTTGATTATTTAAACTCAACTTCCACTTCAATCCAAATTACATGAATTTTTTTGACCATACTTTCATGTCCATCTTTACTTCTACTTCTACTTCACTTCAAATTTTCTTTAACTTCAATTAAAATTCACACTGAATTCGCTTTGAGTTCAATACACTTTAAAAATTCTCTTTGATTTCACATCGGCCTTACTTCAATAATTTAATTACTTTTCAAACTATTTTTAAGTTTACTTCAACTTCACTTCACTTCTTATAAGCTATATTGCAGTATTAGTCTGTTGCTAATTTTACTTTTAATTCACTCTGACTTCACTTTGACTTCTCTCCGACTTCAATATTACTTCACATTAAACTTACTTTTACCTAACTGATACTTCACTTCAACTACTACTTCAATTTTATTTCAATTTCAAATGTTTACTTTGAACTTTAGTTATATTAAAAAGTTCGCTCCACTGTTCGGAACGACGGCTACTGCATCATGCCACTGGTGACAACTCTAGTGGCACTTGCAGTGTAGCTTCATTTTGTTGTTGTTGTAAATCTTGTTGTTACATATTCTTGTTGCAATTACAGTTGCATGAACCGCATGCTCCCTTATGCGATATCACGGTTACAACAGCAACGACGACGACAATAACAAGGCTGCCCTGTCAGCCTACTCGTAAGGACATCCGGTGGAAATGGTTACAAGTGCAAGTAGAGTGCTTCTTACTATTGTTGTTGTTCTTGTTGTTGTTGTTGTTGTTACTGCTGCTGCTGGTGCTGATGAGTGCACCGCGACAACTAATAAAAATGTTTTATTTCTTTTTTCCTGTTGAGACAACACTGATACATTTCATTTACATAAAATTTTGCATGAAGGGCTTAAATTTTTACAGGGTTGTTGCCGAAGCGTAGAATCTATGCACAAACATTTTTCGCATATTCACCAAAAAGTCCTTATGAATAATAGTCTTGATTTTGTGCTTTAAGAAATGATTTTCAACAGGCAAATAAGTAATATATCAACTTGAACAACAAGGTTTGCAATAACTTTAATATTTTTAAACTAAAGTATAGTTCAAGTCTCTTACCATGGATCTGAACTTGCCATTCTGCTGTACTAAGCGAAAAGGGCGTATCTCAAAAAACTTCATTTCGAGATAATTGATGTTTTGTTTGTGTCAATTTGTTGAAGTACCTGTAAAATTTGGATAGAGAAAATTCTCTTAGGAGATTTGCAATATGTTAGAACTAAGATTCCGGCATTTGGAGCATTTCATTAGACGCATAATCTCTTAAGCTATCCGATGTTATAAGAATCTTGGATATTTTTTTTTTTTTGAGATACGCCCTTTTCGCCTATTACGGTAGTATTGTGCTCGAAAAAATACGTAGCATATGGGTATTTCGTGACAGAAGCAAGACCCGGCATGGGCGCACTAGGCGTTAGCCGGGCTCCCAATTAGCGCTGGATGAAGGAGTTGAAGTAGGACTAGGGCTCCGGGCACCTAACAGACAATATGTTTTATGAATTTTTGACCGTTTTTGTGGGAAACGAAATAGAAGGTCTTTTTAGTTTTTTATACACCATCAATTCACCATTTGATTTTTTGAAGACTTTCCCCAAAATCTAAGAGAAAAGTCAGCGAGTACAAGTTTTTAGGAAAAAGTATGTAAATTCGTCGAAGAAAAAAATGTTTGCACAAAAAAAGAGTAATCTTTATCCCAAATTAATGTAATGGAAGTAATATACCAAAAGTTACTCCACATATCGTATGCAGCGTTTTATGTAGAAATGATAATGGAATTTAAGACGATTTTCAAGTATAAAACAAACAGCAGTCATTGAGACATTTTATTATAGCACATAATTCACACAGTTATTTCCTTACATCCTTAGGCTATTGGCCGCAACTAAGGAACTTGCATTTGTAATCATTGGACCATAAACATGAGACACACACACACAGAGAAGAACAAAGACTATGAAATTTACTTCCGATTCGGTGCTGTCCGGTTACAGTTGGAGTCACTTGCACCGATTTTATTTCCGTTATGGGATTTTTGTTGCAAATAATCCAAAAGCCACAATGCAAACGATTCATTTCCGGCAGCAGCACAACTTTTGTCTTCATAGAAGCAAAAACTTTAACTTCGATGTTCTCACGTTGCTCGGCCAAACATCAATTTGATTTGATGCTGTTGATTTCAACTGCAGCTTTAATTTGTTTGCATAGAAAAAAGTCACCAATATGATTATGTCCACAATGATTATCAGTTAGAATAAAAGGACTATAGCTCCTCTCTGCTACTGTTGTCTGGAATTCTCAGAACTTATTTCATTTTTTATTAGGCTTCCCATGAAATTTTATTTTTTTTTAAATGAATTTCTTGTACACTTTGGCCTAAAATATCGTACAGTAACACTAAATTTAAGGGTTCACCAGGTTACTTCATTGGAAATTCTATACAAAGTTGTGCGCAACATACTTATGTTGGATGCAACTTTGACATTACGTGAAATAACGCTGATGGGAAACAAACAAATTTTTCATTTATTTATACTGTCGAAGAACCGTTAAGGGACTCACAGGAGTTGATGCAACAGGAAGCCATTCAAATATTGTAAGCTAAACAATTAAAGTTTTTCGTATATTGATTTGGTAGAAAGCAGCTGAAATTTGATCCGCAACATGGTGCTATTAACACTTTTCACAATTAAGGTTTTCTCTTCGCTTGATTTTCCCAAGCCGATACAGAGTATGTGATGCGCCATGTAGTTCATTGACATTTTCCTTAATTTATGTAAACAAATGCCAGGCACTCTTGATTACCCCCGTTCATCATAGTCGACAGTCAACTGTTCTGAATGTCATGTCATCTTCGTCCTTGCCGCGGCAGCAGCAGCATTCAACATCAAATCGTGTGAATTTTTATTCGCTTACCAAAGACATTTTTATTGGTAATTTACGACAATTTCACCTTTTTCCCAAATGAGTTTACGCACAGCATACGTATGTATGCTCAAGTTTCTATAGCTCGTTTTGCAACGCTTGGTAATTCAATGCTGTTGATTATTGTGCGCCAGTTAAAACTGCGATTCCTGTCAACAAACATCAGCGATGTTCACACAAACTGTGCCTGTGACTACAGAGAAAATGAGGGGCACACACAGATATTGAAGGAAGAGTGTAGTAATGGAAACCCAATCATGCTCAATCGTATTTTTTAAGTTGTAAGTGCGAAAATCAACGCAGGATATAAGTGAAAAGAAGAGGAAGAAGAAGAAGAAGCAGGATGTGACAATCTACGACGTGCACAGTAGAACGTGAAGTAGAGTTGTGATGAAGATTCGGCGATATAAGAAGCAGCTTTCTTGAGTGACCGCCAATATCGCTTTAATTTTTTATAAGAACAAACCAGACTTTGTTGATTTTTCGACTTTATATTGATAATCTTATTGCACAATATATTGTGCAGTACTTGCTTAAAATATATTTACTTGGTAAATTGTTTTTGAATTAAATTTTTTGTCGTCAGGACGAAATAGAGTTTCGTAAGATTTCCAAAAAATATGAACTGTGCTGGGCACTTTTTTTCGGTAAATCGTAGATTTTGAATTTTGGGGCTGATTTTTATCCAACTTCATTTAAATTCTTTGTACTTTATTGATTTCGAAGTGTTCTTATATAGATAAATTTTATTGGTCGATTAAACGATTTTGTTGTCAGTTCGTCAGTCTGACCAATCCAATATTTGCCTTATTGAGTTTCAGGCTGAATTGCACACTAAATAAAAGCTCAACTTTTTTATATCAATTCTGAAAGATTTGGTGTCTGAGGCAAGGTTATTCCTCATGAAGAGGCAAACAATTTTCTATATTTCCGTAAGCATTATTCATTCATCACGAGTCCATAGCCCCCCTATGGAGTATTTCAGTCAAGTTTTCTGAGAAAAATTTACACACTACGTGAGAAATTTTGTATTTAAATTTTACTAGAAAAGTTAGATAATATTGTACATAGAAGGATTCAGAAGTAGTTCTGGAGAGTTAGTGTAAATGAAAAAAAATTGTGTCTTTTCATGAGGATCAACTTTGCCTCAGGTATTGAATTTCAAAAACTTCACATAAGAAATGTCGTGATAGAGCGTTTGATTCCAGCTCAGCGATCCCAATTTACCCTAACATGATAGCAGTCGTTGTTCCGCCAGAGTTAAGGTCTCATTTTTGTACCCACTGTCATTAATATTTTACAAAAATTGTGGATCATGTTGTCTTACACTTTTTAAGTAGAGCTCAAGACGTTTTAGGTCATACATATATAAAAATAAATTGATTTGAAGGAAAACTTTTGCCAGATGAAAATTGTAGCTTGAATAATTTTGCACAAAACATATTGTATAGAGTTTAAAAAAATGGAAAATTAATGAATATGCTGAGGACCTGGTCGGCCCTCATGTTATCTAACCATGAACTGCACTAACATATAAATCAAACTACAGTCATGTTGCGTCACACAGCAAACAGCACTTGGACAGATGCAGAGAAAGGCAGAATGGCGGAATATACCACAAAGAACTATGGATCGAAATGGTTATAGAACTTTTGTGCTGACGCTCTTAATGAAGCTACTGGATATTGGTAGTTTTAGTCACGTAGGACTTACCGTTTCATAATCAATTTGTTTAGCCACCTTTAAAAAACCTGACTCAGCTTAACTAAAGCAAGGTACAACCCAATGACGTGAGGTTATTGAAACTGTCTAGAGTTTTACGAAAAATTGCCAGGAATGTAAGGATGTTATAGAGAACCTTTCATAACCTCAGATTTTGTCAGTAAATGAATGTTATCTAGGAATATAATTCCAGCTCTTGCAGGAAGACTAGCCCTATAATAAATATCGATTAAAAAGCTCTGAAGTTGGTGTAGTCATGCGATCAGAAAACACAGACTAGCAGTTCTGTGTACATTCGAAATTCATCAAACTGCTCAATAATACTGACCATCTAGAAAGAATTGCAGAAACCATCAAAATTATTTTTAAAAAATATTTGATATTAACATTTTTTTACAGAATTTCACTTTCATTTTCTCCACTGTACACTTGTCACACGTTCCAATCGATGACTTTTCAATCACGAGTACCGTCTTCCGCTTTTCACTTCCGATGCAAAAACTGCGTGTGCGTGTGACTGTTTGTCACACCAACATACTTAGCGAACGAACCAAGTCTCATTACATAACAAAACGTAATTCGTATTTGTTTAAGATATCACGAAGGGAACATGAAATTTCGCGTCAAAAGGAAATAATGCAGGAAGACTTGCAAAGTGCGAAGTAAATTTTAAATTTCAAAAATATTTAGTACCAGCACGATCAGCCCAGGTACATTTGTATTGTCTGTACGTAGTGAAGGAGCAGTAAGTGAGAAAAAACGCCCCTTTTAAGTAGGAAATCGAAATTCGATACTTTGATTCGTGCCTCTGCTGCAAATGAGTCTGCCACTCGACGCAGCGCAGCCGACGCAGTATGGTTCCGTTTTTGCGAATATGAGTACACGGAGTGGAGCGCACAATTGTTGAGTGCCGCTGCTGTCGACATTTGATACTCGCGTCTTATTGCTGTCACAGGTGCTTGCTGATAGCAACATAGGTCGACCAGTGCGTCAGTTTGGTTGTCTTGTGTAATTGGATACAAATCATTGAGGCAGCAAGGGGGGCCAAGCGAATGAAGCGCTACAAAGTTTCTCAATGAAGGGTTGACTGAATAACTAACAACAGTAGTTGAAGAAAGCGGGCTTCCGATTTCGACTTAATGAGCGATATGGTGCAGCAGATCGATTACCAATTAATAGCAGAGACATGCAATGTGCAGTTTATTCTTTCGGTAGTAACTTGGCAGACAGCATGACTCCATGCAGGAATATGACAACGTTTTGTATGGACATTGAATGATGAAAGAATGTGAAGAATGAAATGTTTGAGTTTCAAAATGTTTCAGTAGAAGGCACAAAAGTTTACTTTTAGATCTAATTGCATGAAAATAGATCAAAAATTTAACAAACTTAAGGGTACAGCCGAAATTGTTCAAAAATATTCAAAGAAAAAGTTTATAAGGACAAAGCCAAGAATAAAAGAAAGACGGTAATAAATAAAAAGCGACAAGAAAGAAACAATGTCAAGAAAAAAATTTATATTAAGAAATAAATAAAAATTCTTTAAAAATGAGTAACAAGATTGGGACTTTATCCAGAGGATTAGCATGGATGTTGACAAAATCTGCTAGAAAACATCTGCGATTAAAAGTATGAAAATCGTTTGAAAAAATATTAGTAATAGCATTGACTTATTTTAGTTTAAAAGAATTTCAAGTTTGGGACATAAAGCTAAGCTTTTTGAGCAACTTTTTTCAATTTTTTACGAAACATTTTTTTATTAAAATTTTTCTCATACATAAGTATGTATAGATATAACAGAAAGTACAACACAAAAAATTTGAAAGACTCCCATAATACACGGCATTATTCCAAACGAATTACATGTCTTTGTATGAAACTTTTTAGTTGAGTTATCGCTTCTTTTCATGAGCGACTATACTGTGGGTAATTTTCTCGAAAGAAAAAATTCTCACATAGTAAAATTTTCATCACAAATAAATGCGGCAAATGAACACAACAGGCTCATTCAACATAAAAGAGTAGGGACAATTTATAATATTGCACAAATGGACAGCAACAATTAACTAACATTTATCCTGCGCTGTGCAGCACCAAATGTCCTTCAATCAAACAAAAACAAGAGAAATATAAAAAAAACATTAGTACACAGTGAACTTATAATTTGTAACGAATATTTCGTGGTTTCCACTTGATTGACAGCAGATGCTTAACGGTCACACGGGACAACTACAAGCAAATAGACAAACAGGATAACAATAATAATGGCAACAACAACAGCGACGTTGCAACAATGCAGATAATTGATATGCTCGCGATACTGCACAACAAAATACAACCAATTATCCTTCATCCTGATGGACTATGGTGTTCTATGGGAAAATATTAGAGGAAATTGCTGCAACAATAAAAAATACAGCGTACAAATGTCGCTCAACATAATGCACCACGCACATGAAGGCGCATAATTAGAGCGCAATGCGGTAACAACAAATTTGACAACTCGACTGCGTGGGATAAAAAATAAATAACGGTTTATGATTCACAATTAGTGACAATTGCTAAGGTTTCACTTATGGTCTGTTGGCACATGAAAAAAAAAAAAAACATTTTATGTTGACCAACAATTTCAGTTCAGCTCATTAACATCAAATTGTCTAGTACAATTTGAGAAATGTCTGGTAACTTTTTAAGTTTTTCCTAGTAGCATCTTCTCTTGTTCCTCACAAAATTAATACTCCAAGTGAAGATCAACCAACACTGCACTGCATGAGGTAACTTGCACCGTCCTAATTTTTTAGTCAATTCACACATACAGGCTCTCTTGAAATCGTAGAAGCTCAGCTAAGCTGGAAACTGGAATTGTTCAGTTCAGCATTGAGTACAACAAGTTAGTAGATGAATACCTCAGGGTGCTCTGATCGACTTGGATTAGTACAGCACAGTAAAAACGGAGTGAATGACTATGCTTATGCAATTGTTTTGGTAGTATCAAAGTAATCGGCCTGTTTTCCGACATGATCTGCAATATCATTGAAAGAGCTTTGGCCAATATTTGGTCTAAGGACACCAGGTCTGGGTTGGAGGCAAGCCCGAAAAGAAATAACTTTATGAAAGAAATAACTCAACATGCCCAAGCTAGAAAGACGAACTCTTTCGCTTTTTAAGAAGGCTAAGTCTAAAGTAGAGGTCAGAACAGATTCTAAGCATAGCTCAATACGTCTGCAAAAATAAAAAATAAATGGGAACTTTAACCAAAGAAGTTACTTTGCTGTGCATGGAACCTAATAAAAGAACCAAGGATAATATGTAGGTTAATATTTGAATTTCGTATGGATATTTTCTTCCTCAGATACACAAATTACGATAAAGCCGCAAAATTGTGTTACTAAAAGGTACCTTTTTAATGAGATACTACCGCCTTAAAGTGAAGATTCCGAATTCATTGAATCTGTGCCACGTTTAGAGTTTTTTGATGATTCCTATTTGAAAATAACACAAATTTTAATTTAAATTTAAAAATTTATAAAATCATATTCAAACAGATTCAACCAAATTTAATTTCCATAAATAAAAAAAGACATATTTCCTATACCCATCCCTAGTACGTGAAAAGTCAAAGTCTCAAGTCAAAGTAAATACTTAAGTGATGCATAGAACAAGCAAAAATAAAAAACAAAACAACTAAAAATGCAACAACAGAAAATTCAACACTTAATTGAAGCCCTGTAAATGATGCAGTATTTCATGCTGCTTGCAACTCCTGCCACTGCTTGATACTTGCTACTGTTGCACTTTAAAGTGTTCCTCAACAGCAACAATGAAAATAACCCCAACAACAAATATAGCAATAACAACAAACACCATCTTTAATTTACGAAAATTTCAAGTCTCTGTGTTTTCTAAGCAAACAAGATACGTTTCCGTATCATTAACGCAACACAAACAAATTCTCTTGTGTATTTTTTGGCCGCTAGCAATTTTCTTTTCTTGGTTTTATTTTGACCCTCAACCCATCAACCTTAACTGCAACAAAAACTTCATTTTCAACTCGAACTCCAATTTAACCCATACTCTATCTAATTGCATGGCATTTGTTTTATCACCCCCTTTCCGGCCATGCTGGAAATGTCCACGCCCACACCAAAATCATGTTGAATTTGTTGTGGCGTTAATTTTGTTGTATATTTTGCTAAGCATTTACGAGGATTTGCGTCAGAAATTTTCTAACCGAAAAGTATAAATATTTTTCATATTTTTGATACTCGCACTACCATAAGAAGGCAATACTTTTGATACAGTGGACTAAATAGAGGAAATAGTAAAAATGTTTCAATATATTACAGTAATAGACGAATTAATGCCATTTTCATAAGATTTAAGGAGATTTTGTTGCAAAACTTATCGATTTTCTTAAGTTTTTAGCTCCCATTATGTTGTGAAAACTCTGAATTATTGAAAAAATACAATGCTCATAACGAAATGTAGATATATATCAGCGCGATCTTATTGAAAGCACAAAATAAAAAGTCATATGATTAAAATTTATTTGGAAGGAAGAAGTGTTCGACTGAATTCTTCCTTTCACGAAAGTTTTGTTTTTACTGAAACTTTTTGGAATGACTTCAGAAAAGCAATCCGAAGCAGATTTCTTTATAAAATCTCTAGCTTTTTGCTGATTTTGTAAGGATTAGAGAATTTTATCAAATAATTTGTTAATGTCATCCCACGGTTATTCAACAATTTTTACTTAGAGACCAATTACAGGTGTTTTTTGTTGCATTTTGCTAACGTAAGTAGTAAAATGTTGCAATATTTTCATTGCAATATTCTTGAAAATTGTGCTGTCCTTATTATTGCTGTTGTTGTAAAATATTTTCCGAACAGCACCTTAATGTGAAACACATGCGGCACCAACATTGCAAATTGCAGTTGTTAGTATTTGCATTTGTTTCTTTTTGTAGTCGTAGCATTTGGTTCCTTACAGCTCTCGACTCAACACAAAACGCTTGGGTTCGATTCAGTTAAATTTTGTGATTTTCTTTCTTTTTTTTTTTGGTTTAATTTTTTGGATGTTTTGCCACACATACAAACGCACTCACACTTACACAGTTAAACACACAACACTGACAGGATGTTGGTTGGCAACGCAGGCAATCACAACGAAAGGCTTAAAATAAGCTGAAAGTAGTCGTAAGGACAATTGCACCGCAAGCAGGGTGTCTACCGCTCCACCTGGCACTCGATTGCAGTCAGGGGCTGCCATTGTGGTTGTCAGCCCACAAGCGGAAACAGCAACAACAGCCACAGCAACATAAACGTAACAAAATTTCGTAAACACCTGAAAATAAATTTAATCTGTGCGGGGACAGGCGACGGAACAGCAATGGAACCCACAAAAAACATGGAAAACACTTTAACAAGTTGCAAGTGCAACAGCCAATGCAGATTGCAGCAAGCACTGCTGGGGTGCAAGTGGAGTTAGGAAGGCCATAGTTTATTTGGGTGGCGATTCTGACATTCGAAATGCAGGTGCAACATTGAAAATTTGTTGGCTCGTTTGCGTTTAGAATTTATTCATCTGTTTTTTGTTTGTTGTTGTTGTTTTTTTGTGTCTTAGCCAAGTTGCAGCAGTCCATCGGCGTTGTCGTTCTTGCTGCTGGTTGGCTGTCAGAGGCGGCAATGGCGTTGAAACAAGTGAATTGCCCGCAGATCCTGTTGTGCCATATGAGGACCACGCAACCGTAGCCGTAACACCGCAGGACACGTAGACGTGAACGGGATATACGAGTGCAGTATACGCGCTTAGCGTTCATTCTTTCGGTAAATTAGAAAAGGAGCTTAAGAAGGGCAAATATTTTGTTTTATTTCAATTGTTATTGTTGCTGCTGCTGTTTTTTTTTTTTCGTATGGAAATTGAAACAACTGCGTCCATGACTCAGCTACTACTAAATACCTATCTATTATGTCTGCATAGTTGGGTCTGCTTGATCTAAACAGGATTTCCAAAATTGTAAAAAAGGATATTTGGTAACCAATGAAGGATTCCATAATTATAACATACGGGTATGGTCATAAGGTCTACCTCGTTTTTACATTGAAAATTTAGATTTCTCAAAAACAATTTTTTTTCTATACTTTGTCAAAAAATATTTGATACGTGTTTTTGGAAAAAGTTTTTCCGGGCTTATTTTCGAAAATAAGATTTTTTAAAATCACAAGTTTTAAAAATACATTGATTTTCGGACGCTTCTTTTTTAAAATGTGCGCGTCATGTAGAAAAACGGTTAAGGCATAAAAGTTAGCATTTAACATCTTTTTTCATATTATCGTATTAAAAATTTTCTTCTTTCAAGTTATAAGCAAAAATTTTGCAATTTAAAACTTAAAATCGAAAATTTTCTTATTTGGGTATTTTTAATTTTTTTGAGTTTTTTTTAGAGAAAAAATAAAATCCTAACAATCATTTTGTTATTTATTTTAGTTTGGGCTGAGTTCAGGTTCTGTAGATATGAATTTTTGAAAAAATCGTATTTTGGAAAATAAGCCCGGAAAAACTTTTTCCAAAAACACGTATCGAATATTTTTTGACAAAGTATCGGAAAAAAATTCTTTTTTGAGAAATCTAAATTTTCAATGTAAAAACGAGGTAGAATGACCCATATACATATTTAACATTGTATATATAAGGCATATAAGACTTTTAAATCACAGTTTATATATTTTGAGTCATACAAGACGTGATAGACTTATACTTCTCTGTTTAAAATGTTTCTATTTGAGTTGTTTAAGCGAAAGTGTCGCATTCATTTGAGCATGAGTCAAAGGATGTAAGCGGTCATAACACTTGCCATTTTCACCATTGTCACGTAGTGTATTGAAACTCGTTAAATAAAACCTACCTTAAAAAAAGCTTTCCCGAAATGTAATTTCCAATTAACCGTTTACTGAATTTTGACGATGTAATAGATTTAGAGTGGAAGTTAGAATTTGCAGGGAAGCCGATATGAAAATTTTGAAAATTTCTTAAGGACGGCTTAAAGGTTAGCTGTGGAGTTACATCTTATTAGAGAGTGTTAACATTGCAATGCCTGTTTGACTTTGTCACATTGTTTTTCAAGCTTAAATTGGCATTATCAGCTATTCTGGTAGTAATTTACAATATTGGTATACTGACACACTCCAGCGAAGGCATTTAATTATCCATCAAATCAGACCCAAAGTGTACTGCACTATGTATTATAGAGCTCAATCAAAATCTTTAAAAGGGTAGCAAAAACACTACATTAGATGCTAAGAAACTGATATTATAATAACTAAATCTCACAAAAAATCTTATGGCACAAGTATATCATGTAAAGGGTTTTCAATAAGAGCGCTACAAAAGTTTCTTTAAATAAAACAAAAACGGTTTGGGATATTAATAAAGTTCTTTATTCTTGTAAAAGAACATTCGATGCCATTATGTATGGAACTCAATTTCTTTTGCATGGCCACCACGGGCACGTCTGCAGAAGTTCAGACGCTGAACCCAATTTTCGACGGTTTTCAAGCATAAATCGGCCGATACTGCTGCAATTTCACGTTCGATATTCGTACGAAGTTCATCAATCGTCGCTGGCTTGTTGGCATAGACCATAGACTTGACGTTGCCTCACAGGAAATAGTCTAACGGCGTCAAATCGCACGACCGAGGCGGCCAATTGACTGGGCCATTTCGTGAGATAACACGTTCACCAAATTTTGTTTTCAATAAATCGATTGTGACATTCGCTGTGTGGCTTGTGGCGCCGTCCTGTTGGAACCACATATTATTCAAGTTCATATCATCCAAGTTGGGCCAAAAATATTCGGCTATCATTGAGCGGTAGCGATTCCCATTCACAGTAACGTGCCGGTCTTGATCATCACGGAAGAAGTACGGCCCAATGACGCCGCCGGCTCATAAACCGCACCGAACTGTAATTTTTTCGGGATGCAATGTTGACTCATTGAGTACGTGTGAATTGCTGCCTGACCAATAACGCATATTTTGCTTATTGACGAAGCCATTCAGCCAGAAATGAGCTTCATCGCTGAAGATGATTTTTCGATGAAAATCCGGATCATTTTCAAGTTGTTGCTCAGCCCAATTCACGAACATACGATGATTCTGATGGTCAAGCGGCTTCAGTTCTTGCGTCAATTTGATCTTGTAAGGATATATGCCAAGATCTTTTCGCAAAATTCGCCACATCGACGTCACAGAGATGACCAACGCTTGAGGACGACGTGTGAGAGACTGATTTGGGTCTTTCTCAATTGATTCACTAGCGGCAGCAATACTCTCGACACTACGGGCACTTCTTTGTCTCACTGGCACGGGATCAATTTGTACTGTGCCTGTGGATTCAAATTGTTCCACTAGACGCTCAATTGTTGATCTGACAGGACGATTATGACGACCATAAATTGGACGTAGCGCTCTTAAAGTTGAGGTCACTGACTCCGAATTTCGGTAGTAAATTTTAATAATTTCTACTCATTGTTGGATCGCATATCTTTCCATGATGAAATGGCATACCTTACTGAAGAGAAATGTCAAAAGAGCGGGAAAAAATATGGCGTCGTTTGCTGTCCCTATTGGTCTACTTTTGTAGCGTCCCTATTGAAAAACCATTTAGTATGATCTAGAAAAATTGAAATAAAAAATCACATGCGAGTAAAATGACAAACCTATAAACGAGTGACAAATGAAGCAAGTAACAGGAATATCATGAAAAAATCTCCAAAGTACTCGTTCTACAAAATTTTCATATAAGATTTTATATTTTAAGTTATTTGCATGACTTTTACTTCACAACATTTATATCTCATGCAATTTAGGACTCATCTACAATAGAAAACTGATATTTATTTATTCATATTAGTTTTAATGTTGTGCATTAGGGCGGATTTAATTTTTTTTTATGAATTGAATTAACCTGTGCGGGGCTATGTCTTGTTGGACTTGATCTTCAGGTGCCGAGAGCAGTTAAAAAAAAAATTTCGAGCACGTATTATTAATAATATATCAAAATATTTTAATTTAGAATTAAATGAAGCCATGAAAGTGGATCCCATCGCTTGCAAGATTAAAGAAAATAAGGCAAAATTTAAAAAATGACAAGCGCGTTTTAATTTTGAAAAAAAATGTATTTAACGTATTTAAAGTATTTTTTACTTTTAGCATTTTGTGAAAATAAATTCATTTAATAAAATACGAACTCGTGAAGCTACTTTATGCTCGATATTTATAGCACGTGAAGAACTAAAAGAAAATTTATTACCTTACCAACTTATGCAAATGTCATAAGAGATTATTTATGGAAAAAGTTTTTGTTAGAAAGTGAATGTAATGCTAAAGATCCTTCTGTAAAAGAAGGATTATCTTTCTTTTTTTTATCTGGGTCTCGGCACCTCAAGATATTATTGAAAACCGAACTTATTTTGAAGACCATCAATATACAACTTTTTATCACACAGGAATAATGATTTTTAGAGAATCGCAAATTTCTAACAATTTCACTTCACCTTTTTGTGCATAGTATAGACTACTAAGCTTTTGGCTGGCGAAAGACTATTGCAGCTTAAAGTCAAGTAATTTTATTTTATTTAAAGGGAACTCTTTTCTAAATTTCAAATAACTCTTAGAAATATTTATCTTATACTCCAGTGGCTTGAGCCTTTTTCTCTACCGTCGCAAAAGAAGGTGGAAAATGAATTATAATTTTTTTTATGTAATTTTTTGTCTGTTGGTTAAATTAAATGTTACAACAAAACTTTTTTATTTCTTTGTCTTGGCGCTTTAATTTTTTTACACTTTTTGCCACGGCAAAGCAGTTGCAGTTGCAATTTCTTGCCAAAAACTGCAATAAAATCGTACACCAACTAAATGATACAAAGGCCGTGTAGAGAAAATCAAATAAAAAAAACCTATCAAGCGAATTTAATTTATTTCGCATTGCGTCCTTTGCAAAACTTTTACAGCAAACAGTGCAACGGCAGAAGTTCCGACTTATTTTTTTCGTTGCGATGGAAAATGTTATTTGTTTTGATAGGAAAATAATTGGATTAGCGTGTTGGAAAAAATTAAATACTGAAAGCGTTATTTACATTTAAGAGAAGATAGCCACAACATTATAACTTCAAATTATTATGAATATTTTAAAAATGAAAAGACACAAAAATCGTTGCAGAATAGAAATAAATTCCTTGATATAATAACTCTCACGTGGAAATGACTGCAGTATCAGCTAAGTGAATTTCTCAAATAAATCAACAGATGGCACACCCTATACATTTAATAAACATTTGATTAACAAAACGAGTTGTGAGTATTGTCCTTGTAGCGCTTGATACTAATACGTAATTAAATACTGTTGCTATTAACCAAGTTCTTGAGCTTCCGTTTCCGTTGTCGTGCTAATGCAAGAGATTTTCATCTCAATCGCATGTAACAGTATGTAGTTGTGTTGGTGGCAGAGGAAATACATGTGCTCATGGTATAAGTGTAAGTGTGTTAAGTTGAAATTAAATTTTGATCTATTATGCAAATGAGTCATAAATATTTATCAAACGCACACTTTGACTGCTCTGCTTGTCCCTTGCCTTGTAATTTCATATATTTATGTGTGGGTAAGTGTCTAATTTCGTCCCAAATGATTGCGAATGTGCGTGTGTGGGTGTGCATAACATTTTGAGACTTACGCCACTCTGGTGACTGGTGTACACCGATTCCCTTGATTGAGGTGGATTTCAGTGTTAAGCCCTTTGTTGGCCAATTATTATTTCAGTTGCGGAGGAGTGTAGTGATTACACATTTCAAATTTGTAAATTTCCATACGAGCAGCTGCATACATATCTACATTAGACTGTCCGTTATTTCTCAAGATTATGTGTATGTTTTTGAAAACATTTTAATTAAAAAAAATTAAAATTAATTTTTTTTTTTCACAGAATAACTGGCTTAGGGTTTTTTACTTATTACTAAAATTAAAATAAAATACACTGAAAAAAGAATCCTAAAATAATTTCATCTATCAATAAAATAAATATTTTTCACGTAAGAATTCAAAGAGATACTCCGAAAAAACGTGCTAAGGACTCGTGCAAGGAATCGTTTTTTCAGTGCAGCTAATTTTTTTTGTCTTAAAAGATAATGAATTAAAACACTTGCTCAATTTCGTTCGTAAACTTGACAGTTTTCGAGTAAAAAAATTAACGTTACGTTAATACGTCTTGGGTTTTTATATAAAATGTTTAAGCTGTCTTTGCTCTTCAAAAAAAATTAAAATATACAAAAGTTTTGGATTAAAAGACCTGGGATATAACGGACAGTCAAATGTACATTCACTTATAGGATAAGTTTATATGATGTACTTGTGCTTGTGATACAAATTCCCTGTAGGAAAATTTCTTGACATTCATATTTTGGGCGCCCAGTTTCTTTAAAAGCAAAATCAGACATTCAACAAAAAATTACAACAGTCAAAAATTCATTTAAGTAACTTAAAAAGTGCCATAATATGTCATATTCGTCGTATAGTCCAGTAGAATTAGTCGTGAAAATGAGAAAAAAAAAAAATTCGTAACAGCACTCTGACAAGCTCTTGTAAAAGAGGACAAATTAAATCGAACCGACAGCAGTTCGGAATGGGGTGGCATTCACAATTTCAAGTTACAGTGTATTAAAATGAATGCAGTGAAAACAACAAAGGATTTGAGCTGTTACACAAGAAACACCAAAGCTCTACTCGCGGAGAGACCACAGATTTTCAATCTTTCGGTAATTTTTTCCATTGCAGTGTACGTTTTTTTACCATTTATCTAAAGTAGACATAACATCGAGTAAGTGAGCCACAGCAGAACTCCTTAGGAGGTGTAGTTTTAAGAGGAATCACAGTTAATTTCGGTTTTTTTTGGTTTGAATATTAAATTTAAAAACAACCTCTGAATATTTCTGTCTGAAAAAATGACTTCCTTTGTGTAACACTAAAAGGTATCTCTGGCCCAAGTTTCAGCTTCATAGAAACTTTTTTGTCAAAGAAAAAAACTAAAAACCAAAAAACCGGTTTTCAGCCATTTTTTCGAAAAATTTTGAGGTTAAGGTGAAAATGATCAGTACAAAAGTTTAACCTAGATCTTTTTATTTTCTACAGCTTTTTTGTTAAATTTTTTTTGATAGGATGTACAGTTTAGCAAGATCTCGTGAAAATCTGTATTTGACCTCTAAAAATGTACCCCATTCCACCCGATTGCTGCTGTCAGTTCGATTTATTAAGTCTTCTATTACAAGAGCTTGTTCAACAATATTTCGCTGTCAAAGTGCTGTAACGAATTATTTTGTTGTTCAAACCCTATTTCTGCTGGACAAGTATGTCATAACATTTTACAATAATTGTTAAAATGTATGGATAAATATCAATATACTCGTAAATTAAAATGAATATTTTTATGCTAAGCCCATTTTTGGCGCAAGGAAGGTTTTTCATTTATTGGGCTGCACTGAATAATATTCGAAGGTTTCTTAGACATTTTTCCATTTATTTTTAACGAAACTTTTTCTTTTATTTTCTGGGACCTATTTTCACACCTATTTTCTTGGGCCATAATACTTTGATCGATTTTGCTTATTTCCTATCATATATCCACAGTTACCTAGAAAGTTTATGAAAATCTCAAGATAATAAAAAAAATAGTCATTTGCATCTCTACTGGGCTTAAGGACAACACGTAGTATGTCATTGAAATGCTGAGAAAATAACGCATTGCGTAGTCGTTGCTGTTGTTTGCTGCCGCTGCTGTTGTTGTTTTTGCAAACGTTGTCGTTATTTCATTGCATCTGTGAATTGTTTATCCTTCAGCTGTAGCAGCAGCAATGGAATTTCTGCAATTTTGCATGGTGCAGTAAAGTTTGTCGCATGGCATAGGAGCAAAACGCATGTTGCATGCTGCACAATGTTGACTGCTGGCTGTTTCATATGAAAATCGTTGTGGATGTGACGGTGGCTTTTTAACGTTGTTATTGATTCTGTGGACGCTTTTTGAAATATTATCCCATTAGGCTTAAGGCAACAAACACATACACACACACAACACACACATGCACAAGAACGTACACCAGTATTTTCCTTTGGCTGCTGCTCCATTTCAAATTTACAGTTATTTGTTTGCACCTCGATTATTGTTTTCTGACCGTGGCGACAACGACAACAACATAAGCAACAGCAGCAGCAGCGGCAACAAAAATATTAGCAACGATGATGCTGACGACGATGACGACGATGAAATATGCATTTTGGTTTTTGTTGTTGTTGTTTTTGTAAAATTTGTGTTTATTCTGTCGTTGAACAACGAAAGGACACCTTAATTCAATTATATGTGTGGGTGCATTTTGCTTTGTTTTAACTGTTAAGTCGTAGGTGAGCGCAAACGAAAACAGAGTTGTAAAATAATGCAATCTTTGATCGTTAGCATAGAAAATTATTGATTTTAAGTGTGACACAATTTGTTTGCCCATTTATTTGCCTAAATTTTTATGAAAATTTTTTCAAATTGTGCGCGGCTATTTTATTTGGAAATTTCTGTATCTTAATGTTTGGGCAATTTTAGTTTCAAAAAATTGTACAAATAATTAATATGCAGATAATGGTCAAAAGTTCGACGATTTGCCTGAAACAAAGAAAATTATTGTGAAACAATGACTTAGAGCTCAATTAAAAATATAAATCGCCCAAGAATGAAAATAAATTACCTTGAAAGGATTCGAAAGAAAAGAAGTTATGCAACAGAGCTGATGCAAACAAATTTTAATTTTGATGTCATGTGCGCTTTCTTTTACAACTCTGCTACAAAAACGAATATTATACGTATGCATGCTTGTGTGCGTAAATTTAAAAGCGTAATTGTGTAATAATTGTGTTGTTGTAAGATTTTGTTGTTTCATGAGCAAATAAATTAATTTTTGGTTTATTAATTTTCCATCAACAAACACCAGCTGCTACTGTTGTTGCAATTTACTTTATGTTGCACAATTTATCGCCATCGAATGCAACGTACACTTTACCTACAAGAAAAAGAAATATTGTTAATAAATAATTATTTATTTAGGTAATTAAATTAAGTACAAACAAATCAATAATATACAATTTTTTATTTAAAATTGTAGATTTTACAACCAATACTTTTCCATTAAGAACATAAGACTGCAGCCTAGATGCGAGAGTTATGTTGTTCTATAGATTTTGCGATGCTAAAACAGAATCTAAAGTAGAAATTCATCCATCTTCAGGATTATGAGGTATTTAATCATTTATTAGTTGAAACTAATAATTCTTTACGGCACTACCGCGAAGTCTCGATAAAAGTAATTTTTTTCCATGACATTGTCTTTAGCCCATCTACAAAGTAACTGAGAGTTATTACTCCGTATAATTTTTTTAATACTATCTTCATGGTTGTTCATCCTGCTACCAGTTAAAATAAAAACTCGTGCATTGTAAATCATAAAAGCACTTTTCTAGAACATTATTAATGCAATTCTACGAATGTTTAGCTGCTTAAGTCGAATCTTTCATTTACATTACGTTTTTCAGATATTTAAGCAAAAGTTACCAAAAATAAATTTTGGGGCATGAACATTTCATCTTTGGACTCGACAATTCGAATTTATGTAATCGACTAAAAAAATTACTAGATAAATTTCGCAGCTTAAAAAAGTCCTAGTCAAGTTTTCATAGCTCACCACGAAGAAGTTTCGTTCCGGCAGTTTTTTTTATTACACTCGCTATTTTTAATTAATTTTATTCCACTTTCGTGTTGCATCACATTTTGTTTTACCTTTAATTACTTTGACGCAAATGAAGCGTTGTCCTTTTGGAAAGCATCATCATATTGACAATAACCAAATGCACTGTGTGTTGGTCGTATTTTTATTTTGTTACCAAAAATTTTTGTTTTTATGTTGTCACGGGATAATTTCCGTTGCGCCATGTTTTGCCAAAACCCATGTATTTGTATTTGAAAACGTGTTTTATTAAAATTACGACGACAACAGCCATGTAGACAAACGAGGAGGTAGGGTAGTTGGTAGATAAAAAAAAGGGAAAAAACGTCAGCAACACTTGTGTTACATGTTGAAATACACTCAGAAAAATTAAAGTTTACTTTGGATTTTCCAAAAAAAATTACGTTCTAAAATCTTTTAAGAAGTCACAATACAAAAACTTTGAATTTTTGCAGCCCGAAATATTTATTTGGACTTTGATTTTGAAATTTTTCTTGCCATGTAGTTAGTTTCGTACTTCTTGTGCCGCAGGCTGCATTCTGCTGTCTATTTCGTCATTTGCTGCGGCGCAACCGGTGTTATTACTTCCTTCCTTTCTGTTGCAGCAGCAGGGACAGCTTTTGTTCTTCATTCACTGCGTTTGTCGACCAAAATACAAGAACTTCAAAGGAAAAAAAATGAAGCATAAAAACAACAAGGATAACACAAACTACTCGTGCATAAGCTACATACATTTGTTTGTCTACGCAATTTCTAGCAGGCGCTACCTCAACAATGTTTGAGCCGTAGTGAATGATTTAAGTTTGGCGTTAGAATTTGAAATTTATGATATATGGTACGGTACCGGCTATAACCAGTATCTGAAAACCTTACTACTAAAACCTTAATTTACTATCGAGTTATAAGGCTTTTGCATTGGTTTCAAAAGTAGTCAATTTTTATATATCTCGTTTTTGAAAACTGCGTTCACACTAGCTTTTTTTCGTTTTTGCAAACACCATTTTATTTGACGACGGTTGCACGGATAATTTATTCATCAGTTTTTTTTTGAAAATCTACAGTTTTTGTAAACTGCAAGCTTTTGTTGTTTGATTTGTATGGATGTGAGCCGTTTTTGAAAACCGAGCTGTTTTCGAAGCCAAGGTGAAAGCCTTATTACGTTGTTGTTCAAAATAAAACAATTCGTTCTGTTTTCACCAAAAATAAACGTAAGTACGTGTACTCACAAAATTATAGTTTTTAGAAAGTAACTTTCAAATATTCCCGGTTTTCAGCAGCACTATTCAAGAGCGCTTCAGGTTTACGAAATTCAAAATTTACTGTTGTTCTATTTTTTATTTTTATTTCAATTTATTTTGCTTTTTAATAGCGCATTTAATGAGGTCCTGCGTGCTTGCTAGCAGACATTGAGCGCAGCAACCCTTACAGGGGTCCTTAACGAATTTGTTTTGTTTTTATGTCTGTCTGTCTGCATGTGTCTGTGTATGAGAAATTTGTTTGCACACATATTGGTGCGTTACCGCTTTATGCTGACTATAGCCAAGGGGTATTGCGTTTGTCTGCGAATTTTTTCCTTTTTTTTGCGCTCTCGACTGCAGCTGCTTTTAGCAGCGGCATTGTGCGGGGTCATTCCATTTACTTCTAATTGAATGAATGATGTTGCTTTTTTCGTTTTTGAGTCATTGAACAGACACGCTGAGGGGAAGCTGTTGCTGGCAATATCATTGCATAATTTCAATGCAAGCATTATGTTCGAACGATGACCAACATGCAGTTTCTTGTGAATGTCCTGGGATGAGTAAATTAGATAACTGAATTATGTTTGCACTTTGCCTAATGATAATTGCTGTCGGTTATAAAAACGGACATTTGATCATTAGAAATGAAAAAATACAAACTAAGTAACGTCAACAACAAAAAAGTTGTGAGGTTAAAGTTGTGTATGAACAGATGCCGGAAGATGATTAACGCCAAATTGTTGTCTCAGACCTTTTGGTAAAATTCTATGGTTTTTGGGAATTGGTTTGCCTGAGAAACAAAACTAATGAATGTCTATAAGGCCAATATTCATGGACTTTGGAAATTGAACTTATACGCTACAAAGAAAACTATCTAAAAAGTCCGGTAATTGGTAAAGGGTCCGAAAACATTTTTTTTCTATTATGTTCGCTATGTCACTAAGGATCATTTCCTGCAGTGGAAGTATAGAATTTTTCCCGGTTTTGTATTTGTATTGGAATATGGGATTATAAGATGCAAAAAGTTTTATTAACGAACATTAGCCCGCCAAAGATGTAACGACTTGCATCGAATACCGCTCGCAAGCCCAGTAATTTGTAAAACAGATGTTATCATGGTTTTCGCAAGAAATATTCACCAATGTCAAATCGCAGTGCCGTCTGTCAGGTTTTTACCATTATGCTAATATTTTAAGACTCATATATTTAAATATAAGTGGTAGAATGAAATTGTGATATCAGTGATTGAATTTGGGTCTTGTGGAAATTTGATGAATAGAGACTTAAAATGTACTTTTTAAAGGGCGAAAGTAGTCTTGCTATGGACACCAAAATGTAGTAACGGAGAAGCAACAACTAACATAATTTTCACATTAAGATCTTATTCTTTAAGATTTTTAATTGTTCTTTTGTATTTCTGTTACAACGAATACTGGTTATTTCTGAGGTCTCTATTTGCAATGTGCTGCACAATTCAAATTTTCGTAAGTTAATTTGCTAAAATTGAGGTTTTTCACAACGCGAGTTTACTGAAAAAGTATAAATGAGTTGAAGTGTCATCACTGGAGCATCAGTTGGCAAAAAATAGTGCCCACTGGCAACGTACTAAGGATATGCATTTGGAATGCACGACAAACGCCAAGAGCTTCCAAAAACCTTGATGTGCGTTCATTTCGAGATGCATGTATTCACATAACATCGACTCGTTGCAGAGCTTTCGTTTTTAAAAAAAAAAATTCATACTTTTCAAAAAAAAAAACAAATTTAACATTGGAAAGGTGAGCACCCTGGAGATATCATAGATTAAAAAGCATACCTGACTCGCTTACATCCTCAAATTTCGGTACAATGCCACACCAGCATTGGAAATGTAGACACACCACATTGGGCTACAAACTAATAAAAAATAAAACCACATTGGCATGATGAAGAATACTCACAACTTAAAGAACTACCGGATAAAGTATTCAAACGAACACTTCCAGGAATGTAAGTAAGTGCTTCTTATGAAAACTGCAGAGCCAGAAAATGTGATATGTCAGATCAAGGATATTGAAAAAGTTGGCAGTAAAGTTGGTACATGAGACATTTGTGACAACTTAGAAAATCTGGTCATGGACCCACTGAAAACAGTAACTGTATTTGAATTGCATTGTAACAGAGAAAGTAGCATTACCTCTAGCGAATGAGAAACTCCCTCCAGCTAGACTGAAGTAGTGATAAATGAAAACAAAATCATCTCCGAACATAATATGTTCTCATTAAATCTTAAGAAGACAGAAAATTTTTCCTGTCAGGCGGAATACCAGTCATATTTCCTCCATCTAGAAAAAAAAATCGGTACTATGTTCTGCAAAAACTACTTGGACGTATTTCTATTATATAAAGTATACAATATCTTGTCAAATGTATGAAATGGATATGGACTTTGCCCAAGCAGATAAGCTATGGATCAAACATTTGCTATGCCAAATCATGAGAAAAACTCAATCAAAGGCAAAATGATACCTATTATTTTTTCATTACAGATTTTCATTGGACTTCATCTTGAGCCATTATACTCTGTTTTTTGTTTTTTTCGTTTAGCAGATTAATTTTATCTAATATGGTCCCAAAAAACATCATAGAGTTTTAATATGGTAGTAAAGTAAATAATTTTCTTAGCTTGCGTTTTTCATTTATCATTTTTCATTTTCATATATTATCATATATTTCATGCATTGAAGGAAAGTATAAATGCATTTATGTTTATTCACGCAACTAGCTATGGAATGTATTGATGGCGTTTCATTTTTAGGAAATATCTCAATCTTCTATAGCAAGTATAAACATTTACATATTATTAGCTTGCTTTAAAAATATATGAACATTTTAGACTTAGAAAAAGTTCACATTCATAATGGATGTGAATTAATAACCTTCTAATATCTACGTGACCCACCTTTGTTTATGCTACTATCCTAGCTCAACCAACTTATTTGTAGGAGAGTGTTAGACCTAACATTTTGTCGAAAAAATTCTCAAATTTTTATACGTCACTCATGTTTTGAATATCATTTCAGACATTGTTTATTCATTATATGAAAATAAATGTACTCTAGTTTTCAGCTTACAGCGTTTTCCCTTTTCACAAAAAAAAAGCTGTTTTGAAATAAGGTTCGTTATCTCGACATGACTATTTATTAGGAATTTAAAACCATTTATATGTAAATTTTCCAGCAGTCTATGCCACAGCATGATGCTCGTTAATTTTCTCTATCCACTATGTAAAGCAAATTCAATTCCACTAATGGGACGCGCTAACACCAAAAAGTACGCGTGTGCCCACGAAAGCGTGCGCTGATTCATTCATTCATTCCACACGCATTTGTGCGCATTCACCGTTAAGCTGCCTACCTGCCTGCAATGCGATCAACATTAGCGCCTTACAAAAGAAGGACCTTTTTAAGTCCGAAATAGAGTAAAAGTAGGAAAAAAACCCATTGTTGCGCCCAAACATCTTGCGCTCGAGTGAGTTGCAAAGGGTTTTAGCATTGACTTGGGTTGAAGTCTGCTACCCCGGCATACGCACACTAGACAAAGCAAACCTGTCTCGTGTGTGTTGGTTGGTTGAGGAGAACAATAATTGAATGGAAAATACATTTAAATGATTTGGGCGCGCGTGCGTGCTACACCAAATGCAAAGAATTGCGTTCAGTTGAAAAGGATAAATTGAAACACAAAAGTAGATCTATTGCCTACGCATGAAAAGGAAGGAAGGAAGGAAGTGAATGTACACGCTCAGCAGAATCTGCATGCAGCCAAAGAGACAGAGAGTGTAGATCAGCTGCGATTGCCACGCGATTGTCACACTTTGTGACCAAAGGATCTGAACTGGAAACTGTTGGTGTTTTGTGTTTGGTATTTTTTTTTACTGCTGGAAGGTGCAAAATATAGCCATAGGGTTGAATATACCTGAACAACAGCAAAAAAAAGGCAGTGAGTGTTTGTTGAAATGATTTCTGAAATGTTGTCATTATAAATATTCTTGTTGTTATCGTTGCTATAGCGAAAATTCAACCAACCCATGATCCTTACGCCTTAAAGCTGCATTTTTAGTTTTTCCATCATATGAAAAGAGCTGGAGGCGGTAAAACATCTGCACAAGCTGCACACATATTTTGCCAGTGATATCATTGTGTAGGGCGGCAAGTAGAACACCTCTTTTGCCGATGTTATGCAAAGAACACTTTAATTTTTATTGCACAACTTCCTTTCGGAAATGAACACTACAATTTTGTTGTTGTATAATATGTGTATTAATTAAAGTTTTCCAAATAATCTCATTAGCATAAAATGCACTTTGGAGTGAGTCAATCGTGAAAGCTGCATTTAAAATAAAATTACATAATTTAAGTTATGCATACATATATTGGATATGAGCAAAATCAAAATGCACAAAAAATTGGTAAGAATTCATATAGTAAATCAAAAAAAAAAATAAAAGATCATAATTAAAACAGCCAGAACTCTTGCATTCTACTTAAAATTAAAAATGGTTGCTCGAATATTTAATTTTTGGAACAATCGCCAAAAAAGCAAATATCAAATTTTTGGTGCTATTCCACATGAAAGCATTTTTTTTTTATATGTGAACGTGCTAACGGATTTGATAGAAATAGAGACATTTGGCTCATAAATTGACGTATTTGGAACAAATGTGTTCCACAAAACGTTGCTTTGTTTTTTGTAAATATCATTTTAATTATTTTGCAATCGCAATTTTGTCCAAGCAAACAATTTTTTAAGTGAATTTCTTCTTTAATTTTTGGTTTTTTTCTTTCGGAAACATATCTCAAAATCCAAAAAAGGTGAAGTAATTTCTTTAAAGAGTCTTTCATGATTGTAAATAGCAAATTTTGCATCTAATTGAGATAGCACTTTAGAAATTTGTGTTTTTACGTTAGAATTTAAATATTAAAATTCCAGCTGTCACTTGCAAAATAAAATATTTAATCATTCAAAAATATATTTTTTTTCCGTTTTTGCATTTCAAACGCAAATTTAAAATATGCTAACTCAACACAAAAAATATTAAAATACTTAAGAAAAAAATATTTTATTGAATAAAAATTGTCTGCATTTCATTGTCTGTTTGTTGTTTTTGTAATTAGTTTCCCTTAGAATTCAATGTCATCGTCTTATGTGTTTGCTGAAATGCCAGCTGAGGACATGTGTGTGGCACGCATCATATTGCCGAAAAATAAAAACTAACTAGAAAATGTACAATAAAATAGAAATATTTTAAGAAAACGAAAATAAATAGATGAATGAACCATAAAATATAAAAGAGAAAACTGAACAGCTCAGTAAATTTATTGAGAATAAGAAATTGCAAAATCGTAAAATGAAAAATAAAAGAAAAATTGGAATAAAATAACAGCAACAGTCGTTGAAACATATGATGCTAAAATATAAGCCATTAGAGTTTGTCAAAAAACACTTCGGGAACGCTAAGGTTTGAAAATTCAGACTTACATATATGTAGGTTTTTTTCAGGTTTTGTTCCATTTCTTATAGCATACACATTAAAAGGTACAGACAAAAATGATTTTGGCACATCTCTTTATACTATTTTTACAAAGTTCTAAAAATTAACATAAAGCGTTATTCCAATCTAATGATGACGTCACAATATCGTAAATTTTCTTTGTCAGGCGCTGCTGTTGGAAATCTTGAATCTTAAGAATCAGCTTTGAGAAAGTGTGAGGAATAAATTCCGATTAGGCCACTCAAGTTAACCGTCTCGAACCAAGGTTGTCAAGTTAAAAAAAAAAGAAGGAATTTCCGGACTTCTCAAAATAAAAAAATCTTCTTCAAAATGCCGAAAAGTTAAATTATTTTAGGAGAAAAGTAAAATTTTTTGGGTAAAATTTTAAAATATTGATCGCCAATATGAAAAAAATTAAAATTTTTGTGTCGGAAAAACTTGCTGACCTTGTTTTTTCTTTTGGTCAACAATATTTATAATATATAATCGAAAAATAAAATTTTTCTATGCAAGAAAAAACTCGTTAAAAAAGAATTTAAGTACATATAACAACAATACTCAAATTAATGGATTTTTACGATATTTGCTTTAATTCCTACAAGACTTCCGAATTTGACATACAATTCCAGGCTAAGCCAGGGCAAAAGGGATTATAACTACAAAAGAGAAGAGTTCCTCAACAGATGTCTATTACGTCAGCAGAGATTAGAGCTAAGAACCACTGGAAAGAACTAGAAGCTACTTGAGAAGTGCACTTATTGAAGTCCCGCGCAACAAGAAACCAACTTAAAACTTTTGTTTTCAAAATAATATTTTCCTAAGACTCAAATCTTCGAATTTTAAGCATTCTCGAAAAAATTAAGTTCAGAAGGATTTTTGGCAAACTCTAATGCACATGCATTTACACAAAAGCAAACTGACATACAGACAGGAACACATATGTAAGCGCGCACACAAAAGACATCCATTGTTCTCAAAAATATTGCAAAAAACGATATAAAACATAAAAGCAACTGAAAAAGGTGACAGGCCGAAGAGGTCACTGTGCCACTTGGTTGCTATTGATGCACAGTGCAGCAAAATTGAATATTTTGGTTTTTATATTTTACTAGAATTTTTCAATGCGGAATAAAATCAACATCAGTTTTGAAAAGATTTTGTAAACACATTAGACTTTTTTAAAATAAGATCTTATATTATCTACTGTACCAGTAAAGCCATTGTACTATATCACAGAGGCACTCAGTAAACGAATAGGCTTTCAGGTTAGATATTTGCGATCAGTCATTGGCATTTCATGTAGATCTAAAAGAATTTTGGATACCGGAAAGTGCGGTTTTTATTGAAATTTTCTGAGAAACGTTACTATTTCGGATAAAAAATTCGCGATTTTGCCAGTTTTCTTATTAATCATCCTGAGGTTTGGTAAGAAATCGAAGTATTTTTATCTGCTCTATAACCTTGAGCTTAGTACATTTCTTCAATTTAAATTTGCTTATGAAGTTATTGCACAAAAACATTTTTTCCAGTCCCTTTGACCGATCACATCTCGCAAATATAAGCGATTTTATTGCATCCTCTATTCCTACCAAAA
Organism: Tricholauxania praeusta; assembly: GCA_949775025.1. Classification (NCBI taxonomy): domain Eukaryota; kingdom Metazoa; phylum Arthropoda; class Insecta; order Diptera; family Lauxaniidae; genus Tricholauxania; species Tricholauxania praeusta. The sequence goes on along the minus strand of OX459028.1, from coordinate 6,941,374 downwards.
ATGCCTTTGCATGAACAGAATGCGTCAAGGCCTTTGTTCTGTTATTCGCCATTCCATTTAAAAGATGGTTTTCAGTCAAGATTAAGCCGGAGTATTTAATTTCAGTTGATGAGAAACCTAAGTCCTCTAATTTTAATATGTAATAAAATCTCAATCTATCTCACCTTATACCTCACAATATTGCTGAATTTTGAATTTTTACATCCTTCATGGACAAAGTTTTTGTGAATCTTTAGAGAAAAAGTCTTTTTCTTTGCCTACCACACTATATACAGTGGGCTGATATCGTTGTTTCTATATAAAAGTAGCATTTTATTTCTTTTGCGCTGCCATGATGCCGTCGCTTCTTCAACTGCTGTTGCTGCTCTAATGCTGCTGCTCCAGGTGCGCTTGAGTCCTTTTTGATTGAAAGTGTCGATTGAATTAGTGCTTGTGTGTGTACTTTTTTTGCTGACTTTAATTCGATCATGGAAATTTGAATTTCGAAGAAAAAAAAATGTGTGCAGTTGAAGCACAGAAGTCGATTGTAGCAGCACACGTAGCAGCATGAACACATTTGATATCTGTGGCATGAAATTGAAAAGCAACAGCTGAGGCAGCAGCGTTGCAATGCAATGAAGTTGCAATCAAACAATGCTGCTCCTTTTCAGCAACACTATGAAATTCATATTACCTACACCACTGAAATTAGAAGTAGCTGCTATGAGCGCCTGTTTGAGTTTACTGCAAAACAATAAAAAAAATTCATACAATTTGCATCCTTTTTGTAAAGTTTTAAGGACCTTCATAAACGAGTTTGAAGGTATTAATCTAGGCGCTCTTTTGCAGAAAAAAATTTTGATACACAAAAAAAAAAGCAAGGAGCAAAACGGATCGAATCGAATGCGGCGGCATTTGAGTTGCACATGTCCCGCTGATGTTGTTGCTGCTGCTGGATGCTGCTGTTTCTGCAATTTTTTTTTGCATTTAAATCAGAATACAATGCGCCGCAAACAGATGCAAATGTGCCTGCTGAATTTTATAGAACAAAGACTTTGCTTTCTGTACTCAAGTGCCATGAAATGCGAATACTCAGCATGACATTGAGAGAACTTGAGAAAAGAAATGTTTACTTACGATCAAAATGGGGATTAGCATTATTTCATGGTCAGGAATAAGGTAGGCAGGTGTTGTTTAAGGGGAGAATTTTCGCATTTTTGATGCCTTGGGTAATTGGGGTTGTAGGCAAGGGTGACACTAGTCGCAATTTCATTCGAGGTCCACTTTTTTTCCTACAAGCGCATTTTCTGCAAATGCGTTAGCCTCGAACTACCACTGAAAGGAAAGTTAGTGAACACTTTGTTTTAGTAACCTAAATATAAAAAAACCAGCACAAGTTTATATGAAGAATAAAAGACCCATTAATAGTTTTTATTTCAAATTGGCATTTGAATAGAAAAACAATAAATTCCATTCAAAGAATAAATAAACAAAAACTCATTAGCCTTTCAATCTGTTCCTTGGTCTGACAACACTTGCACTCTTTCATTTTTGTATTTTTATTTCGTCAAAGCCATTGTCCTACAAAAACGGAAATGAAATCAAATATCCGGCAACGCTATTTAAAAAATTCACTTCCTCTTAAATTTCACATTCTTTTTAGCTCTTATACTCGAAATCGCAATCGCCGTACGCTGATTTTGCCCCCACAAAAAAAAAGGGGGGCTTTCAAAGTGCACGCCAGACATACAGACGTTAACATCCGTCCGCCGTATGTTGAGCTTCCCAAGATTCAATAGCGCCAAATGTGCGGTATTCGCTTGGTCTCTGCAATTTGGAGTGGGAGCAACAAAAACAAGTCAGCATCCTTTTGAGTGCTCACACAAAGACAAACCAACCGATGCTGACCGCTGACGATGAGCCAAGTTATAAAAATCAAATCGCAATTCAAATCAAAAGAGAAACAAAACGATGAAGAAAAACACAAACGGATGAAGGAAGTAGGAGAAACCAATTTCAAAGACCCTTGAAAAGAACGGAAAAGAATTCATTAAAAGCTGCTGGCAATTGGCGCTGTTTGACCGCTGACTTAATAGTTGGCCAATATTGGGTACGTTATCAACAGGATTTGCAAAAGCCGCAGCATTGCGCAATAAGTGCGATTTGATTGATTCCACTAATGGTTGTAAAGTCTAATTAACGCCTTTTGGCCAACTCATTTCTTTTAACACGGCACACGGAAAAAGTTTTTTTTGCCGAAAACTTGAGCGAAGTCATGAACGGCTTGTGAGCAACATCAGAATATGGTATTTTATACCTTTGCATCATCTTCATTTTCCTATAAACTTGACCAATATTCTCTGCTTCAGTATGGTACGGATTAAGTCTCGAGTGATATACAATGGCCCGCAAAACTCTTCATGACCTTGGTGTAGTTTATAAATTGGTTAAAAAAAGTTCTTTGGCTTATACTTAATTCCATGCTTATTTTGGGGTGATTTTTCCTAATAGTCCAAGAGCCGGCTGTAGAAAAGTCGAGTGTATAAGATTACAGGATGGGATGCATACCAAATGATAGAGCTCGACGAGCCTAAATAGAATATCTAGGGTTGCCTTGCCAAAGCCTGTCCCGATGGCCGAAAATGCCCGAATTTTAGCCAATTTTATTGTTCTAATTAAAACTGTAATACATAACAGCTCGAAATGAATGCCAAATGATAGAACTCGAAGAGGCCTAATTATAATACCTGGAATTGCATTGTTGAATCCTGTACCAAACATGGGTTTTCACCAGTTTTTTAGGTCAATTTTCATTAATGAAGATAACAGCTTGAAATTTGTGCCAAATGATAGATATCGAAGAGCCTTAATAGAATATATAGGGTTGCCTTGTAGAATCCTGTCCCAAACATGAGTTGCCACTCATTTAAGAAAAGTTGACCCCAAAAACGGGTGTCAAATAATGTTTAGGACATGATTCGACAAGGCAACCCTATATATTCTATTTAGGCTATTCGATATCTATCATTTGGCATGAATTTTAAGCTGCTATCTTCATTAATGAAAATTGACCCAAAAAACCGGTGAAAACCCATGTTTGGGACAGGATTTAAGAATACACTCCCAGGTACTATATTTAGGCCTCTTCGAGTTCTATCATTTGGCATACATTTCAAGCTGTCATGTACTACAGTTTTAATTAGAACAACAAAATTGGCTAAAATTCGGGCATTTTCGGCCATCGGGACAGGCTTTGGCAAGGCAACCCTAGATATTCTATTTAGGCTCATTGAGCTCTATCATTTGGCATACATCTCATCCTGTAATCTTATACACTCGACTTTTCTACAGCCGGCTCTTAGCCTATAAGGCAAAAAAATGAAATTTTACTGTCCCTTAATTTCTTTTTAAATATTCCTTTGCATATATAGAAGGAACATAATTCTTTCGAAATTTTTACTTCAAGTAACATTGCAATCAAAAAATCTGCTAAGGTGTCTTAAGTCCATCAGGAGATTGATGCTTATTCCATTCAACTTTGCTAAATAAATGTCATGACCCTTATACCTTTATGTTTACAGTAGAAGATTTGCTTGTAAAGAATAACACTGAGTCCGTTTTGATGCTCATGTGAAGATATCGTTTTTGGTAAGAACTTAAATAGTTTCTTTGTCTGCGAAGGCACTACACCTGTACATCCTTTTCAAAACTTCTGAGAAATAGCCATTGAAGAGAGATCAAAACTTTTACCCGATACGTGTTCTTCGGAGGCCATTTTCCAACATGACTATTTCCATTAGCTGAATTTATATACTTTGAGCTTAAGACAGTCTGTATATGTTCAATTTGTGTCGGTTTGATTTCCCTTAAATGCCTGAGAGTTCTGCGTATTGGCTTCATTCTCACTTTATTCAGATCTTCTTCAACAATGAGAAAAGCAGCCATAGTGCATTTTTAGTGCCCGGATCATTCAATAATTCCGATAACCTTATGACGACTTAGTTTTATGGAAGGTTTTAGGAGAAAAAGACAGTTTTCTACATATCACAAAAGTGAATTGGTGCGCGAAGTACAACTGGAGTGATTTCGCTTATTTTGCCGAATTAAATGACTGGAAAAACTTTATTGCTCACATTTTAATTCACTAGAAATTATTTCTCTTACCAGATTTCGGGATGTGAGATCCAATGAGTTTATTGACGCTGATTGCTTTACAGTTTGAGTGTCCTTTACTAATTCACTCATGAATTAATCGATCTTTAATTGGACTTTGTTCATGGGACATTACATCTTGAAATATAACATGTTGACAATTGTATTCTTTGACAGCTCTTTCCGGAGCCCTGAAGCTTAATGGGACTCAGCAATAGCAATTTCACTATATGTGCATTATATTTCCATTTTCAATCTCTCTCTGTATCATTTTTAATTCATAGATGCTGGACTTAAATATTCCCCAGTGATACATTCTTTTCTAGACGTTTGAACTTTTGGATAGTGTTTTCTGAGTGGCTTCACAAAGCTGACGACTTCTTCCGTGTTATTTGATTTTTTTCGGAATATTTGCAAGATGATTTGAGTTAATTTCTTAAGAGTTATTAGCCATGGTCGGTTTATCTGCGTAGTAGTGGAAAGAGAATTAAATTATTGTCTGATAAATAGGACATGCTTAAAAATTTCCAGTGACTGACAATAACAAAACTAAGTCTTTCTCAAACCTCTGATCGATTATCTCTTACACATTCATTTTAATTGAACTTTGGTTAGCTACCATTTTTGGAGGTTTTTTTTCACTTCCGTCAGTAAGAGAATACTCTGAACGCCACGGACTTCTAAGCTCTTTGCTCAGCTATTTTGTATTTTTTAAGTCGTTTCATTCCTGTTCTTCGATCGATAAAATTCTTCCTTTGACTTGATGGCACCAGGGGGCCTTAGTTTCGAAATCCAACAGTAATTCATTCATCAGATATCCGATATCATAATTTACTTGTTAGATTCTTAAGCAAACTGTTCTTCCATTGTCAGTTTCTTAACTTGAGCTTCTTGAGACTTTGTCCAACCACGTATTCCAGCTCAACAGCTGTCATAAACTACATACTGGAAAGCCATTTTAATGAGCTATACTATTCATTATATATATTTTTCTCAGTGTAAAACAAAAAAAAGTATGAGATGCTCATCATCGAATAATTAGTGGATACAAAAACAAATAAAGACTTCAACACTACGAGGATTTTTAATTTACTCGAGTCTTTTGATTTTTTGTGCATTTGTTACATAAAAAGGACATCAATGAATATGGAAAGTGTATAAAAAACGAGTCCAATTGGGCATTGAACCCTGATGAATTGAGCTTCTTGTAAAGCGAAATGTTTCGTAAAATAGAAAAAACCGACAAAAAAAATTCATCATCACTTTCTACACTCTACACTGAGAAGGGATAAAAAATTGAAAAAAAAAAAAAATTCAAAAGTGACAAAAGAACTTTTAAGCAAACAACAACAACAACAGCGGTTACATTTTTTTTTTTTTAATAGACGATGGCGATTATTTACATTGATAAGGATTCATTTAAGGAATTTAATGTTTGAAGTGTGACGTAATTGCTCAGCCAGCTGTTATGATTCTTTATGCAGTGCGCCCAGTCTGGGCGTAGAGAAGGATGGCATGTAGTGTTGAAAAAATGTAACTAAAAAATATGAGTGCTATCACAAAATGATCAAGGGATAAACGACCAAAGGATCATATAGAATGCAAAGGGTGTTTTGTAAGCAGTATATGATAATATTCATACAAAAATTGTGTATTGAAATAATTTTATGTTTATGATTTCTGCCATCTCATAAATCGTTTATAAAAATAAATACTTTTTAACATCACTGTTGTTTCTTTTTTTTTAATTTATTTTTTTTCCTTTAAACACCAAAAACGTTTTTATCGAAATATTTTTGTTGGCAAACCAAATTGAGTTTTAAATAATTTACTTACTGTCGTCCAGCAATAAAAATGGCGTTGGTTTCTGTGCCTTTCAGCACACTGACTAACGAATGCTTAGAAACACCTTTCCACATATGATGGTAATATGATCTTTTTTTTTGCCAAGCCCAAATATTAAGGCTGCCATGGCATGGCATTGTTGCAGCGGTAGGAAGGGCAAACGTTGCATTCGTTGAGTTCAGAGCGCAAATCGAATTTCAAATTTAATCGAATGCGCATATGTGCATAGAAAATGTTGTTGTTAATGCTGACAACTCTACCTGAATGTCGCTGAGCCTGTTTGAATGTGGCCTCTTGGGAACCTTATATCGTTGGGATAAAGTTCAAGGACCTCAACAACATTTCGGTCTTTTTTTGTATATTTTCTAGCCAAGCAACAGCGCAGCCTCAATAAAATAGTTCATACATTGTTTTAGGTAGAAAAACCAACAAAACACAAACAACAACAAAAGAATGTTAACCCTGCCTACATCCAGCTGATTACCAGCATTTGTTGCATGTTGCAGTAACTCCTGCTGCTGCTGTTGCTATTCAATGCATCATGAGCGTGTTGAATGCTTTTGGCGCTGTTGATTGTGTTGGTGATGATGATGATGATAATGACTTGTAATCAAAATTGCTGTTGTTGTTTTGTAGGTTTTGTACGCGCGCCAACAGCAACAGGAAAATGGGACAGATGCGAGTTAAGGAAGAGCATTTTCCATATTTTTTTTTTTCAATTTCTGCAAGAAAATTATATTTGTGGGTAAAATTTTGAATGTTAAGTAGGTGAAAAAAATTTCTCTAAAATATATTGTATTATTATTTTCAACTTTTCTTTTAGAACTATAATTGTATTATATATTATATATACTGAACCACTTTCCTCCTAGTTCGGGTCAAACTGCAGTTTTTATATATGTGCTATTTTTCACCCTTACGTAGCGCAGATTGTTTTGGACAGTAATTTCCCATACCAAAAATTTGCCTGACTTCAAAGCTTGACACTTTTGCCTTCCCCCGGCGACAGCAGTGACTACTGTCACTCAAAACCATGTAATTTTACAACCAATGCAAAAACATCACAACTGATTTTTCAAATGTCATTTTATCCTTTTTTTTTGATTTTTGTTTTTTTGATTTGTTGTAGTTGTCAGACGTCAATCAAGGACTAAACAGCAAAAAACAGCGAAAGAAATCACAAATGAATAACGTGCATACAAATTCCTAATATTTGTTCAATTGTGATTGTCATTGTGATTTTGTATTGTGATTTCTTTTTTTAAATGATATAAATAACAACAACAACATGTTGTACATTGCCAGAGCTATTCTGGCAGTAGTCAAACATCAAAATGCACCAGCCAACCAATGTAGGACTTGTGTCGTAACGCCGCTAAACGACAACAAAACGATGCGCCAAGTGTTTTGTCAACAGCACCATTAGCTGCTTCTCCTGCAGCATTCTCCCCAGTTGTCATTCATTCAAGCTGCATTTCGTTACTTCGATGCTACCAACCCGTTGAACAACAATTGTGTGTCATGTTCGCGTCCTCTTTACGGTATATGCAATATCCTTAAATTATCAAAAAAACAGAAAACAAAAACAAAATTGTCTCGAATCACTACGAACTAAAAAAAAATAAATCCTTTAAATGCAGCCTTGCATAACGAATTTTGCGGCGCAGCTTTTTTTTTTGTCATTTTCGTTTTTTGCTGTTTATTGCTTGCATGTCAATTGTTCAATTTCAGCAGCAGCAACAGCACGAGCAGCATATACAGAGTAAGCGAAATTACACAGGGTTACAAGATTTTTGCGTCTAAGATGTTGGAAGCAGAATTGAAATTAAATTACTATTGTTTAATGCAGGTGGTTTTCTTGGACACCCATAGAACTACCAACACATCCCATACAAGTAAAATATCCTAATAGACATCTAGCATATTCTTTGAGCAATCATTCGGTGTTGTTCATAAAAAGCTATTTCTGGATCAAAATCGGGCTGGATTGTACCATTGGTGTCACCGCCGTTAATAACTCGCCAATTATGCAAGCTTTTGTGATCAAATTTGGTATGCGGATGCAGATCATGAATATAATTTAGGCAGAATTAGAAAAGTGTGCGTGGCATTTTTCGATTATTTCGATCTCTTTCAACATTTTTCATATTATCTCGACTTTTTAGCTCTTTTTGGCTGCATCAACATTTTCAACCTTTACCATATATCTGCGGTACAATAAAATTCTTAGACTTTTTCAACATATTTCACCATTTCTTGATAAATTCGAACTTTTTTCAAAATTGCTTCCATTTTCATTTTGACTTTTTCAACCTCTTTCAACTGAAATTCATTCTTCAAATTTTTTCAACATTTCTCATATTTTCGGCTTTATTAGCCTTTTTCAACTATTTTAACCTCTTTTGACATTCACCATATTTTTTCGAATTCTTCAAGCCCTATCAACTTTTTCGATTTTTTTTTCGTGTTTCAATTTTGAATTTTTTTTTTTAACACTTTCCATATTTTTTTAAACCCATTCAACCAGTTTCAACATTTTTCAATATATTCCATTTGTTTACATTCTAAACATTTTTCGAGTTTTCAAACTTTTTTTTAAAATTTTCCAACTTTCATGCAACTTTTTCAACATTTTTCCTTTTTATATCCTACACCGAGGTATATTCACTTTGTTCTTCCGTTTGTAACACATAGAAGGAGGCGTGGCAGGTATGGAAAAGTGCATATATTTTTGATTAGCGTCACCACCAGAGTTGATTTAGCAATGTCCGTCTGTCTGTCTGTCTGTCTGTCTGTTGAAATCAGTTTTACGGGAAAACCAAGAAAGCTAATTGAATGAAACTTTCACACACAAGTCACATCTTCTTGCAGGCATCTTGCTATTGAAAATAGCCGAAATCGGTACACGGACACGTATATCAACCCAAGCCAATTTTGAAAAAAAAATGTAGCGATTTTGATGAAAATTGGTGATTTGATGCACATGTGAACAAGATTAGGATAAGGCTAGGTTTTAAGTTTTCAAAGCTTCCTACAGGGGCGTTGCACAGCCCTAAATTTTGACCTTTATACCACCATATCTCGTAAGTCGTGCAAGATATTGTGATGAAATTTGGTAGACGGGTACATTTCAAATACATCTTAAATTCTGATAAAAGTGGGCGGAATCGTAAAATTGGATGTGACTTGTTTCAACAGTTAAAGATGTTGATTCCAAATGATATATTAAGAGAATTAACAACGTAATCGTTATGAAATTTAAATAGGTAGATATACTTGCTAGAAGGTATTTTTTTGCAAAAATTTGGTGAAATGGAGCATATGGGCGTGGAACCTCCACTACAAGCAAAAAACGTCATTAAATTTGGCTTAGAGGTGTCGGCTGCTATGGGCTTTGAAATTAAATGAGAATTGACGAGATTGCAGTAGTGGGCATGGCACCTCCTATATTGCCATAAAGTTGCAATCACTATATTGATTGATTTATTGCAACAATTGGTATGAAATTTAATTTATGTGGTTTACTTGCTACAAGGTATACCTGAATCAAAAGTGGGCAAAATAGCACAAGTGGCATATCTTTCGAAATATATCATACTAAAATTTGATGAAAGAGTGTTGCTTATAAAAAGCTATTTCTGGATAAAAGTTGGACCATATTACACCAGTGGGTGTGATACCGCCCTAAATCTTAAAACTAATTACGGCATATATCGCAAACTATACAACCTATTGAACTAAGATTTGGTATGTGGATGTCAAGGACGAATATAATTTAGTAACCCAAAAGTAGGCGGAATTGGAGAATTAGGCGTGGCACATTTATATTTCTTAGTTTTTATTCGATTTTTTTCAATATTTTTCATATTCTTTTGACTTTATCAACCTTTTAACTTTTTCCAATATATCCCATTTTTATTTTTATTTTTTTCAACCTCTTTTAACTTTTTTCGAACTTTTCAATTTCTTTGAAATTTGTTCAACCTTTTCCATTTTTTTCGACTTTTTCAACATTTTACGGCTTTTTAACCTTTCTAAAATATTTCAAAAATTACCGACATTTTCAACATTTTTCAACACATTAATATTTTCCATATTATTTCGACTTATTTAATTTTTTTTAACATTTTCCATATATTTTCGACTTTTTCAAACTCAAATTTGAAAAACAGATCTATGGTCATTCTCCTGGAATTCCTTATTAATGGAAAGAAATAATGGCCATAAAAAGTGTTCGTCTCCAAAAATTTGCTTTACATAAGGAACAATTTTAGATTTTCAGCTAAGTATATCTCGTTAGAAAGAATCGTCCAAAATTGTATTTTATTTTTCATATAAATTCGTACATTATACTTCAGCACAAGTCTCAGAATTTGTTCCCTAGTGTATAAATGAAAAAGTGCATGCAAGTGTATTCAATACGAACTTCAATCACAGCACAGCACAGCCAACCAAATGCAATTCAAGCCGATGAGACTTAGCTAAAAATTGTTGTTGTTGCTGCTATTGTAATAATGTCGCACATTTGTTTTAAATCGAACAAATTTTAAATTGCAAAATGAGAATCCTTTCGTTAAAGGATGTCAATATATAAATATACTTTTTTTTTTCAATTGTAAGTATTATTGTTGTTGGTGATCCCTTTTGTTTCCTCAATTTTATATCCTAGCAAATTCGTAATGCATGTTGTTATCCATAGGGATTTGCGCAATGTTACCATTGTTGCTTCTGCTGCTGCTTTTGTTGTTATTGCAATAGTAATAGTGGTGTATGTCAAGAGTATGAATGAATGACGTTTGCAAAATGCGCTGTGTATGCATTTCTATAAGAATTCACATTTCCTTTTGTGTGTATGTATGCGTGTGTGCTTATATGTTAATTTGATTTTCATGTTAGACAAATAATCCAAGTCTAAGTTTGAATTTTGTTAAATTTCTAACTAACAAGCTTAAGGATAAGTGGCACATGCAAGAACAATGGCGACGCAAAAGAGGGGAAGAAAGCTCTAGCTGGCTGATATCTAAACATTCGCAGTAGAGAGCATATTTTAGAGACTTCTAAAGCTTAAATGCTAAAGCAACAATTCTCATTGGGTTTTTCAAAAAACAATCAAATTTTTATGTTCCCATGGTCGTATTTTAATATGTCAGTGGTTAAATATTGTTATGCTTCTATATTTCAGAGTGTCAAGAATTAATTCAAACTTTCCTTAATCACAATGTTTCACGACTCCAGTTTTCAATATTTTAATTTGTATTAAAAAATCTTAAAATTTCAATGTGTGATTTTAAAACCGAGCACAGTTGGTTTTGGAAAGACCTCTGTTGATTCTGGGGGGTCATCAGCTCATTCTGGATAGACCTCAGTTGATTCTAGAAATACATCAGCTGATTCTGGGAGGTTTTCAGTTGATTTTGAGGAGACTTCAGTTAGTTCTGGAAAATTATCAGTTGATTTTAGTAAGAATTCAGTTCAAAAGAACTCAGTTAATTCTGGAAAATTATCAGTTGATTTTTGGAAGAATTCAGTTCAAAAGAACTCAGTGGATTCGGGAAAGTTCACAGCTTATACTGTGTTGATTCTGGATAGACCCCAGCTGATTTTAGAAACACTACAGTTGATTCTGGGCGGCTTTTAGTTGATTATGAAGAGATCTGAATTGATTCTGGAAGGACTTTAATTGACACTGGAGAGGTTTCAGTCGTTTCTGAAAAGACCTCATTTTATTCTTAGAAAACTTCAGTTGATTTTCAAAAGACCTCAGTTGATTCTGGGAAGACTTCATTTGATTCTGGGGAGATCCCAGTTGATTCTGCAAGGACTTTAGTTCATTCTGGAAATGCCTCAGTTAATCGTGGAGAAACCTCAACAGATTTTGGAAACATTTTAGATAATTCTGGAGAGGTCTCGGCTGTTTCTGGAAAAACTTTATTTGATTCTGGGTGACTGGGTTGATTCTAAAGTGACCTCAGCTGATTCTAGAAGGCCTCAGTTGACTCTCAAAAGACCTCAGTTAATTCTGAAGAGACGTTGGTTGATCTTGGAAAGCCTCAGTTTATTTGAAATAAACATCAACTGATTCTGGGAGGTAAGCAATAACTAAAACAATTCTGCTAATATTGGCCTACTGATTTTTAATTTATAACATCAATGCTGCTAAAGCAATTCAATATAATTTTGTTCTAAGACCATTCAGATTAATATAGCCTTTCATCGGTGACATCTCTTGACTTTTTGGCTAACAACTCGTGCAAAGCTCATGAGTTGTGCTTCCATAAATCTATACACTTTCGGCGTATATTCTCACCCTATAACTTTAGGTACCTTATTCATACTGAAAATCATAAGAACTCAATATATCATAACTTTGTGACGAATTGAGCTCGAAAAATTCTGAAAAAACCACAATGTTCATTAAATTATTTATAGAACTCATCAGAGAACGTCCCTTTTTCCATGGTACGTTAGTTATTTCGTTTCATTGAGAACTTATAAATATTTATATAGGCATAGAATCAAGTTCTAAGCATGATACTATGGAACGAGTTTCAGTGTATACTTACTGACTAAATCAAATACCCTGTTGACTTAGATTTTTTTTTTAATTTAATTTGATATACATGTATGTTGCACATAATACTTCAAGGGATGTTCAGCTAGCATTCTGAATTTGAAAATCCGTATTTGCCGTTGTTGATTTTGTCATCTCGCATTTTTAAAGTTTTCAGTGGAAAAAAGCGCATTGGTGCCTGCTGAAATCCAGCAAAAAAGATATAAATCGCATTTGGAATTTTTAATTTCAGTGGGTTAAGGGTTGCTCGCTACGAAATTGTTGTTTCAAGTAATACCCAATTTTTGACTCATAGTACCTAATGTTACTTACTTTTGTCATACTCGTAGCTAAAGATCTAACCCTGCTCTATTGTCGAAGCGTATTTTGTGTTTTATGTTGATGGGATTTAATGAGTTTATATGATAATTGAAATATTTTATAGTTGGTACAGCTGTTGTTGCTGCAACTTTTTAAGCCGATCAAAAGAAACACTATTCGAAAGAGTTACGCTGTAAAAAAAAAAATTAACTTTTATTTAATTCTTATCATGCAGCAAATGAAAATCAGAAAATTCCATTAAACAACAAATACGACTTTGCATAATTAATGTAAGAAACCTTTAATCCTTTGCCCGTGCTACAGCAACCCTGAGTGTTTGCTTGATGCTCAATGTTGCAGAGCCAAAAAAAAAGAAACGAAAAAATGCGCGCCAACAAACTCATTAAATCTCACAGTAAATGCAGTAAAAATGCGTGAATAAACGAAATGACACCGAAACAGACGTGCGGTCAGCAGTCGCACATCTGCTATTTCAGTGACCAAGGGGTCCTTTCATCATTGTTGTTAGTGTAGTTTTGCTTTTTTTTCAACCGTAGTTATAACTGAGCATGCGGTCAGCATTTAATCATTTGGTTCGATTTAATAAGAAGCAACAGGACATGCGATGGCACAGAGTGAAGACACAAAAAAGCACACAGCGGAATTACATCCTACAAACAGGTTCAACTCGTGCCAGCCGTCAGCATTTTATTTTTTCGTACTTCATTCTCAGAAGAAAATAAAAGAGAAAAAATTAAGGCATTGGAAGTTGAAATAATCAAAAAAAACAAAAAGGATATCAACAAGGATTTGGTTTTTTTATGTGGACTAAGTTGAAAAGGAAACCAGCAGCGCAAAAAGAATTTTGTTAACCTTAAAATTTTTCGGCAAAAGACTTAAAAACAACAACAACAAAGTATAGAGTGCAGTTTTAAAACCAGTGAACATGGCGCAAGCGCAACAGTTATTGACCTCATTTTCGAGGCATAGCAACCAGCAGCAGACGGTGTGCTGTTAAAGAGAGAAACCAAACGACAGGAACCAAATCAAGCAGACGGCTGCAATACCAAAAAAAAAAAAAACATTAGGTTCCGTTTGACGTAGGTACTGCTTTGTCTTGCGCAGTCGCAGACGGTTGGCACATGTGTGCAAAAATAAAATACGACAACATTGAAAACAAAAGACTGAAGGGCCAACTAAACCATGCACGCTTTGACTGCAGTCAACTTCTGCAAGTGTGCGAATACACACAAATCGTATATCAAAGCTACAACGTACTTAACAAAAAGTTTCGTTCAATTTCCACAAATGTCATTTGCTTAAGGAAAGAGCGAAACTGAACGCACTTTCTGTACGGAATCAGCTGTTTATGCATTGTATATGTACATAAGAAAAAATTTTTGCAATGGAACTTGAAGTGGAAAATACTTTTTTTTGAAATTAATAGAAAATGTGAAAAAGAAGACAATTAAACAGTAAAATAGACGCATTTTATTGAAATCAAAATGTAAAGGAAAGGGCTTGGAGTGAAGTTGCAGAAATATGCATTTTAATGTACACACACAATACATACAACAATTTGATTGACAATTCAGTGATGCCACGCGCTGTTTTTGCCAATACTTTTCCCCACAATCTACACGCATAGTACAAAATGAGCATTTTTGTTTTCTTATTTTTTTCTTAAAATTAGTAAAAACAATATCTGGATTACATAAATATTGCTTTAAGTATCTAAATTAATGTCATTGAATAACATTTTGTGAATGAATTCAATTTATTTAGGAAATATAAGAAATAACATTTATGCAATTGTGGGAATATTTCACACGCTTGCAACTATGGCTACATCGCTTCTTAAGTTCAACGAAGTACAACATAGCCACTAAAAAGTCTTCTCTGAGTTTCTTAAGCATCTGACAGGCTTTTCGTTCAAATTTGACAGTAGGTTACGCTAGGCGATGCATGGTTTAGTTGGGCCTTTAAGATAGCAACGCGCTGATTTTTAGCAGACGATAAAGAGAAATAATGAGCGGTGAGTTTTTTGTGCCGAGACATTAAATGAGCGTAGCTCTATCAAATAGCTGAAGTTAATTGCTAACGAAGCTTTAGGGTTTTATTGACATTTGCTAAATTTTGAAAAAATTTACAACTCATTTTGTGTTGTCGTAATTATTGAAGTACACAGTTGACACAACAGACACTGTTACTGTTTCAATTGTGATTTGCAGTCTAAACAAAAAAAAAAACAACATCAACACAATAGCCATATGTACAACAAGCGCGTAAAAGTGCGTCCATGTATTCGCAAAGCATTTATGATTTTAACAAATTCCTGCGGGGCATATAAGTTATGATTAAGGTATCCTCACAGGATTTGATTGTTGTTACTTTTTTCGGTGTTTTTTTACAGCGCTTTTTCATTCATTATTCTTTTCAGCACCGCATTACTTAATTATGCCTTTTTTTAAGGGTTGCATCATTAGTCATCGTTTCGAAACGTAGTTCTACCAAGGTAATGTTATTACATTTTTACCAAATTGACTTTGGCAGGAAAAAGTTTGATTATCAGTGCACTTTTAATTATGTTTTTTATATGTTAATATTACACATTTATGAGGTGTGATGTAAGTGATATTAGTCGAAACAATTAAAAATCGAAAA
Organism: Tricholauxania praeusta; assembly: GCA_949775025.1. Classification (NCBI taxonomy): domain Eukaryota; kingdom Metazoa; phylum Arthropoda; class Insecta; order Diptera; family Lauxaniidae; genus Tricholauxania; species Tricholauxania praeusta. The sequence goes on along the minus strand of OX459028.1, from coordinate 6,925,863 downwards.
AAAAAATAAAAAGTCGAAATTAAAAGTCGAAAGCTTAACAAAATGCTGAAAAAATAAAAACATTTTGTAAATGTTGATATAATTGATGTAAATAAATATACAAAAATTTGACAAATCCTACTCTTAGCAATAGGAAAAAGTTCGAAATTTTTATTAAAAATGAAAATTTTTATCAAATAGAATTTCAATTTGATTTTATAGTGTCATTGAGGTCCTTTCATATGAGATCAGCAAAAATGAGAAACGAAAGAAACAGCTGCAGCTTGGTTTGTTTTATAATCAGCAATCCAGATTATACCCAAACATATAATTATTATGAAGAAATTCAAAAGTCGGCGTTTACACGAGAAAAGTCTGAGAGACAAAATCTGGTAAATTCTCTTTTGTGATTTTCGTTTCGCGTTTGCAACATATGGCAAATTTTTTACCTCGTCACTTTCGCTTTCCCCCTCTTACCTACAAGCAAGGAAACTTTGCGGCAAGACTTTCCTCGTGTAAACGTTGACATAGGAAATGATATTTTGTTGATTTCCTTTAGCCCAAATACGAAACAAAACTTATGAAGGCGTTGTCGAAAACGTGATATATTTCATTATGTTTAACTGAGAGTGGGACTATACTTGGCTTTGTAAAGCTTTGAAATAACTCGCAAGGTTATAAGCAAAAACTCAAATGAATTTTTCCAAACAAGTGTAAAGACAGCAACCTGTTAACAACAACAGATGACCAGAACATTGTCCGGAGATCAAAAACGCACAAAAATGCTGGACTAAAACGAAGTGCATTAACTTCACTTATATTTTTATACTTAATAGTTTATGGTCGACGAGTTATCTTGTAGAAAGAGCTTATTCAATTTTTATTTAATTGCGAATTGAGCTTAAGACAAATTATAAATAATTAAATATTTGTTAAATTTAATAAAAGAAACGAACTTAAACAAAATTAATTGTATAACATGTAGATTAGAGCGGTTCAAAATAAAAACTTTTTTATTTTTTTCACGATATGTCAGCGGATTATAGTAGCCTTATATGTCTGGACAAAGCCCATTACTAGGATTAAGGTTAATATTGAAAACTGGATTAGCGCCCTCTGTCCCATTTTCCAAAATATTGATTTAAAAAATGGTGCAAGTTACAGACGTTGTAAGATTTATCGATCGGGGAGTTCAAAGCCGTGATTTGTTTTTCTTCTTCTTTCTTTCTAAAAAAAAAATTGACAATTGACCGGACAAAAGTAAAAAAGCAACGATTTTCCACTTTCTAGCTGCTACACCTTTTATGTACTGTTATTTGCTTAAAGAATGCCGAAACCGCATACGTATCATTATCTTATTTAAAAAAAAAAAGATATCTGCATTTTTTTAAATTAACAGACCTGATTTTTTTCGAATCGGAGTCGACAAATTTGCATATTAAGGTGATTCAAATTTGTTTTTGTTTCAAACAGTTACCATCAAACGGGGAATTCGAATCCGTGATTAGTTTTTCTACTTTTTCTTTTTTTCTTACAAAAAATTGAATGGAAAAAATGAAAAAATTCCGATATTGTACTTTAAAGTTGCAAAACCACCCCATATTTTTTTGCCATGCTACATAACTTTTAATGTACTGTTATTTGGTTAAAATAATGCCGTTAACCGCATATCATTTTCTTATTTGGAACTCGAGATATCTACATTTTTCTAAATTAACAGAACTGACATAATTTGAATTTTTGAAAATGGTACAAAAATCTATAGAATAGTTCAAATTATGCCAGTTCCGGCTTTGTTTCAGAATGTGCTTCTGTCAGTTTGTTTCCTTGTACTGAGTTTAATTACATTCTTTCTTGAAATCATTGGTTATATTGAGGTCATACCCTTTTAGGACTTGCATTTGAAAAAATTTCGCATTAAATCATTGAAATACCCTGAAAGGACAATCCAAATTTTATGTTCCTATGATGAACAGTTTTTTCTGAACGTTACTGTTGAAACCTAAATTAAATCTCGATAGCAATAAAAAAAAATTCAGCAATAATCCTAAAGTATTGACTTTAAGAATGAAACGAGCAAAACATGAGTGTAGAAATAAAAATACACTGATTAAATGAAATGAGAGAAGCTGTCCTCAATGTGCGCATTGTTGTTTCCTTGTTCGCTCTCTTCGGTTTTTTTTTTTGCTTATTATCTGTATGATGCAACAATAACAATAATGCAAGTCCCGTGAAGTTAGCGCGTACCGAAAAAAAAAAAAAAGCCACAGTAAAAATGTACGTGCTTTTTATATTAAATTTACTTTTCTTTTGAATCATAAAAATAAATTTAAAATTTGAATTTTTTTCTTCTTGAAGAAAACAGAAAGTAAACATTACAAGTCGGAGTTTGAAGCATTTCAGCATTGTTACTATTTTTTTATTTCAATTTTAAAATAAAGTTATAGAGATATTGTACCATAAATTACAAATTGCGATCTACATTAATTTGGGGATATAAACTGAAGTACATACGTGCTGCACTGAGCATGGTACCCAGCCCTTGCTTAAATACATTAAGTCATCTATCTCCAAGACAAATCTAATCTAATCTAATCCCGTTTTGAAATTTTAAGCTTTATGCATTAAGCAATCAGTACGGATTTGATTCTTTTATCTTTGTGAATTACCTTTTAAGCTTAACTTCAACATTCAGACTGACTGGCGAATAAAGTTAGATTGACTAAGTTAATGGCGCTGATAAGAGTAAGTACAAAATGCCACCTTCTATAAGTTACACAGTTGGTCGTAAGACCAAATTGAATGTACCCTTTGTAGAGTATAAAAACAAGGTGACCTGGTGAGTCTTTTAAAAGAAAAAAAATCCAGCAGATGTTTAATATCAGCCAAACATATGATAGTGCCACACATGAGCTCACCCATTAGGCACTGAGAAAACTGTTGATAACGGGTGTTTTTTTTAGAGGTTTGTTTTTCGAATAGAGATAAAACTGGCATTTTATGGTCAAATCTGGCAACTCTAATGTCATTTATGTTCAGTTTGGTTTGCCATTTCATCATGAACAGGTTGACAAAAGAACAACGCTTGCAAATCGTGCAAATTTATTTCGAAAATAATGGTTCAGTTCGCGAAGTTTACCGCAAGCTCCGTCCATTTTATGGTCGACATAATCGTCCATCAGAGCAATTAACTCGGTTAACCATGGGTCGTTTTCGCACTACGTTTACTCTATGTGATAATACGCATCCTCAGAGACGTTCAACAGTGCGCACCGAAGAAACAATTGCCGCTGTAGAGCAAAATGTTGAAGAGGACCCGAATGAATCGATTCGCCACCGTGCACAGCAATAGGAGCTTTGTCCATCAACTTTATGGAAGATTTTGCGCAAAGATCTTGGCTTGCGACCTTACAAGATCCAGCTTGTGCAAGAATTAAAGCCGCGAGACCATGCAATGCGTCGTGATTTTGGTGTATGGGCCGAAAATGAGATTGATCTCGATGCTGATTTTCATCGCAAAATTTTGTTCAGTGATGAGGCTCATTTTTGGTTGAATGGCTACGTCAACAAGCAAAATTGCCGCATTTGGAGTGAAGAGAATCCACATGAGACCCTTGAGACGCCATTACATCCACAAAAACTGACTGTTTGGTGTGCTCTATGGGCTGGTGGAGTCATTGGGCCATACTTCTTCCGAAATAATGCTGGAGAGTCAGTTACCGTTAATGGAGACCGGTATAGAGCCATGATAACCGACTATTTTGTTCCCGAATTGGATGGCATGAATGTGGATGAGTTGTGGTTCCAACAAGACGGCGCTACATGCCACACAGCGTACGTCACAATCAATTTATTGAAGGAAACATTCGATGAGCGCATAATTTCGCGGAATAGACCTGTCAATTGGCCACCAAGATCGTGTGATTTGACACCATTGGATTATTTTCTTTGGGGATATGTGAAGTCGCTCGTCTACGCCAACAAACCAGAACGTTAGGGGACTTGGAAGCCAACATTCGTGGCGTTATTGCCGACATACGGCCCCATATGCTCGAAAAAGTGGTTCAAAATTGGACCTGTAGAATTGGCTTTATTCGAGCCAGCCGCGAAGGCCACATGCCCGAAATCATATTTAAACATTAATGGCATAAAATTATCCTTCCAATAAAGCCAAATTGATGGACATTAAAACGATTTTCTTGTGTTTTATTTCAATTCGAAGCTCTATACCTCTAAAAAAAACACCCTGTATATGAGACATAGCTAATGTAAAAGCCAAAACTCGTATTTCTAGCAATGACGCCGACGAAAAAAAAAACATTAATATTCAAATGAAAAAAAAAAAAAGCGAAAGTGCAATATGTCCAGGCTGAAAAGAAGAACCCTTTTTCGTTGCTTCAAACAAAAACCCCTCATGATCCATACGCGCACTCAACCAAATTTTGTTATGCCGCTCAAGTTGCTGACATTCTGTATGATGACGTGTTGCGGCTCAACTCAACTCAACTCAATTTACACAAACAACACAACTTTAAGTTTTGGAAGGAAACTTTGCCTTTAATTAATTTGTTAAGGTAAGAATGCAGCTACAACAACAAAAACAATGGCCAGATATTACAACAACACTATTGACGCTCCTTAATGACGACCAATATTTTATATCCTTTTCAAGCGACAATACAGTAAAGGCTGAAAGAAATTGTTTTTTTTTTTTTTTTTTGTGTAAGTTATGACCAGCAAGGACCTTTAAAAACAAATATAAAATGCACAGCGACAACAGCAACAAAATGCGTTGCGTGTGTCAGTCTGGAATAAAAAAAAATAAACGGAGAAAATTAAAAATAACACAGTGAAAGGGTGATATTTTAAAAACAAAAGAATGCAGTTACACCAAATATGAAACACCTCCCTAGTGTGGCTCGCTCGAGCTGAAAAGGGTGCATCGTGCCACCACCATGACCAGGTGATATACCGGTACCTGGGCGCATGTAGCACAAGCGAGGCACTCCTTGTCGAAAATAATAACAACAAGACGTATAGAAACACTCGGGAAACTGTTACAACAAATGAGGATATGTGAAATAATAAAAAAAGAAATCTCATAACCCATATGTCCATATTGGCCCCTAATTTTTAATCGAACAAAAAGAAACCGCCATAGTTTTGTTTTATTTATTTTTCCACTTTTTTTTTTGGTCTTTTGCTTTTTGTCTTTTGTTACATTAACTGTTGATGTACCGAGTGTAACTGAAGCAAAAATAAATAACACAAAAAAAACTTGCAGCAGGACCCGTTGTAACATAGAGTGTTGTTGAAAAAAGGACCTTTTTTTGCAGGCAGCTGTGGTTTTGAATTTGTCTTTGCCAAATTGTGCGGCACGATCCAAAATCAAGCTACACTGAAAAATTTCTTTGGAATGAAATTTCTTTTAAGGATTTGTTTGGAGAAAGCAGAATGAGTGAAACGTGCTTATTGAGATTCTTCATTGACGTAAATGAAATATATAGATTCAAAGGAGGAGGCAGAAAAATGAGTTTGAGATTTAGAGCAACAAGGTTTTCTTACGAAGCCAAATTTTTAATGTCTGAAGAAATTTTTATGGATTTGAACTTCATTGTACTCGATTTATTCGTGTTCTGTCGAAAGAGCAATAACTAACAAAAGGAAAATAACTTTGTTTTTTTCAGTTATTCCACCAATTCAAGCATCAATTTCTTTCAGTGTATTCTAAACCCAATTTCAGAAAATCTTTAACGATTGATCAAAGCGCACATACATATTAAAACAACAACAAATATAGGGGGACCAGTTGATGATCGTTGTGGTGGTGCTGCTGCTGCTGCACTAATGTGGATGAGGATCTTTCACCTGGTGTATAGCAAATGATTGTAGCCGCAGCATGTTGAATGTCCTATTTTATGTTCAATAACTCGTTTCTTGTGTTTTTGATGATCGTAAACTTTGAGAAATCGTTGACATTAATGATGTTGATGTTGATGTTGTTTCGACAAAACGGCTACAAGGATGCAAGAACTGTTACCGCTGCTGCTGCATGAATTACATATTTAAAATATGCGTAAGTTTAACTGTTTTATGGCAGCAAAGCCAAAATATTTTTATACTCAAGGACGATTTATTTTGCAGCAGCTCACAATTTAAAGCATGCGCCAAAACAGGATACCAACAGCTGATGGCAGTGCAATCAATGATCATTAGGTCTTGTAGGAAAAAAAACAGCAACAGAATTTATCACCTCGCTATGCCGAGCGGCATGCCGTGAGGACAATGACACACAATGCTAGGGAGTCCTTTCACAGCTATAAAATATTTCAGTTCATTGACATTAAGTATCGACAACAAATTAAGATGATTTTTCACATTGTGTTTGTTTTTCTTTTTCTCCTTTTTTCATTTCTTTTTATTTGTTGCTTTGTTTATGCTGCGATCTTTGGTGAAAAATATTGAATTGCAAATCGATGCAGGCGCAGCTGTTTTACAGGATAATAACCCCAGGAAGATCAAATAACTGTTAAATTTTGTTTGTTTATTTTGGTTGTTAATGGACCATATTGATATATTGATCAATACTGTGAGTTAACATTTCAATTAAGAAAGATCTTCAGACATAGGCGAAGAGTTTGAACTATGTATTTAAAAGAGCAGCGGTATACCGAGGCATTAGTTTTGGATAAAAAAAAAACAGATTTTTCCCATTGTAAAGGTTAAATCTGTTTATATCATTTTTCAGAAAAGCAAAAAGAACAAAAATTTGAAAAAAAAGTTTATTTTTAATTTATTTAAAGATTTCTTAAGCATAAGTGAAAATTTAGTACTAAGCTTGTTTTTTGCTATATAAAAAAAATAAGTTATATGACTTTTCATGTATTCGCACTTCTTACAGAAATAGGCAAAACCACTGAGACGATTACACTAGTTTACAAGAAAAAAGATCTGCTTTCTCAAATACCAGTAAAAAACCATACATACATTTTTTATCTAAAAAGAAACGAAGAATAAAAGTAAAGAACCACACACACACACAAAAACGTATGTATTTTCGTTCAATTTTATTGCAAGTTTTTTACTGTTTTCTCGAATAACTTCTACTTTTTTTGTCCGATTTCCGCAAAATTACTTTAAAATATTTGCAAAATAATAGTTTTTCATTTTTAATTCTAAAAATATGAAAAAGAAAAACTCTTTCATTCAAATGGAGCAATTGAAATTTAGTGATTTTTAAAAAAGTCCAAAAAAGTTAGTTTTTTTGGTTTTTGAGCACTGGTGACTCCATCAAATCTTATTCGATTCAAGCAAACAGCATATTTTTAGAAAGGGAATAAAAATATCTTTTGAGTGCTGAAAAGAATTTTTGAGTCAAAAAAAAAAAAATACATTGAGATATAACCAAATAAATGAAAAAAAGCCGAAAAGGGGTTTTTTAGGGATATCTCGCAAACGATTCTTAAGAAAAAAAAAAATGGTTGCCATACATGGAAAAAAGTATATAAGAAACCAGATCTCGAGATGAACCTCAAATTTGTAAACTAGTGTTATCGATCAAAAAATTCAATTAAAAATCGCCCCAAAGTCCATAACTTGGCTTAGTAACTAAATGGTAATTTTGCCCAAAAAAGGTCTCCATAAAAATTATTCGTCAAACGCTGTTAAAATTTGGGGTTTTCTCGACGTTTTCGATTTGTTTATTGGTCATCTGATAACCCCAGTGAAAAGCATTTGAGATTATGGGAAAAAATGTGCGATAACAGACTTAAAACGCTCAAGATTGACAACTTACGAAGAAAAAATTATAGAGAAAAGGCAACTTGTGGCATTGTGCTACTTTTGGATGAAGTGTACTACTAGTCACCTAATAGTGCTACTACTACAGTTGCGTTACTTCGGCAACACTCAGTCCCAGTTAATGGCGTATCACCATTCCACTAATTACGTTTCATTTTCTTAAAAATTTGCATGGTATACGTGAAAAAGTTTCGACTCATAAAATGTTAATCTTCTGTTTTCAGAAATAAGCAGCAAGAATAATAGCTCAAATATTCAGGTCAGATTTCTCAAGAAACTGGGCCCAAAGAATAAGATTTGTTTGAGTAGCTTACCATTTCGTTTGAAAAACTCATAAGAAAAAAAAAAAAATGTACAGAAAATTTCTCTGAAAGTCCATATATGATTGCAATTTTTTTTTTTTTGACTACTCTCTTCAAAAATATTTTTGGTGATTTTTTCTTGAACGGTTTTGCCTTTTGATATCGAAAATGAAAAATCCTCTAGCAACTAACAGCAATTTTTCCTAAAAAAGAAATTTTCTTTTCAAATTATGTACTTTTTTTGGCTTAATTTTTTTTAGAAAAATTTCATGTCTGATGCTGTCTTGAGAAGAATTAATTTTCGTAGAATTTTCTTTCAAAATTTTAGTTCAAATTTTTGTTTTACGATCTCATAAGAATCGAATTTCAAAAATTACACATTAAATCCTAAACATAAAGAGACTTAGCTACTACAACTGCAAGCATTATTACCTAATAAACTTGAAGCTTTATATCAAAAAGCTTATTAACAAATAAATGGTGAAAATATTAAGCATGTTACTTTGTTACTTTTTTATAGATTTTTTTAGAAAACTCTGACTATTTTTCAAATGCGAAATGTCCTAAGATTATGTCAAATTGTTTAACCCAGGGTTTCCTACATTTTTTTTCTATATTAGATTGTAGCCCAAAAAATGCATCAGTATTACAAAGCCTGCAAGAGGGTAAATAAATTCTTTAGTTTTTGTCTTCTATCTTATCGCCATATACACAAGTTATAATCGCTTACTACATACTTTCGCTGAGCTTGAAATTATCTTTCTAATATCCTGCAAACTCTTTTGTATTCGCCATATTATTTAAGTCTACCTATGCCGCCAGTTCTTGCCAAATGTCTGCATTCAACATCCTCTGTTTCTTGTTATCAATTGAAAAATCAATGCTTCAACATGAGGTACATACGTCCTTATTTGTGCAACTTCCTATCAAAAACAACAATTCCGGCAAAAGTCAGCGCAACAGCCAAGCGACCGCTTACACACAATAAAATAATATCCGGATTGCAGCGAATCAAAGTGAAAGTTCAACAACCTCGATATTTGGGAATGTGAATGAAAGCCGATCGCCATGAATGAATCATACAGTCGAGAACAAACAGGCAGCCAGGCTGTCAGTTTGTCAGTCAAAGCGAATGCTTCAAGGACAGCAGCAAGAACAACCAAAACTGGCAACATCCGGCCGTTGCTGTTGCTGTTGCTAATGATTTATGCGCAGAAACAAAGCGAAACGAAACAAAAAGTAAAATGAAGCGATTCGCTTTGGTCATTTGTGGCGTAGTCAGCCATAAACGGGTGCAGCAGCATCAGCTATCGGGTAAGCCGAAAGCAACAACAAATAAAATGCAGTCCCACCTTCAAATGCACGCCTGCAAAACGGTGTGACGCATAAAAATCACATTTTTTCCTCTCTCCCTGATCAGCCAGAAGCGAATTATAACGAGCAGCAAATAAAGCAAAACGAAAAAAAAATAGGGAAAATTAAGGACGAAATAGTATGTAACCCATGCAAATCCTATATAATCCTGTAAACAGCCCGATAATGCACTCGCAAGCGTTGCCACACTAATGCCTGTGGGAGAAGTTTTGCGCAAGTTGACTTTTTTTTTTCCTTGAGTCTGTGTTGCTTGGGGTATTTTGCCTTTAGTGCGCGCACAAACAAACCACAAAAGGTGGCAAATTTTAATCCTTTCTAAACCGAATACAGGACATTGTTGATGATATTTCGCAGTGGTGGCAGCGTTCGTTTACCATTAATAATCTTTCGATTGCATGCATTGTGTGTTGCTGATTGTGCAAGTGACGTTTTGAGATTTCGTTCGTTATGTTGTTGTCAGTATGCAGAAACAAACTTTCCGTTAGCGATAGTAGCCGGTGATAACGCCCATTGATAAGATTTGGAATTGTTTCGGCACACTTCGCCACAAATCCAGATGAATCGTTTAGATTTCATTTATGTCGGCAGTGGGCGACGTTTACTGAAGCGTGCGAAGTCACTTTTGGCAAATGCGTTGAACGCAGTCATGTTGCATAGATAGAGATTGAGTGGTGTGAATCCGTAAAAAAAACGAGAAGAGATTCATGAGATTTTTGAAGTATATTGCTAACATGGATAACATAAGCAAAAATAGTACAAATGATCTATGATTGAAATGTTTTCAACCTCCATTTTATAAATTTTTCATTGACCATCAATGAATCATTTGAGTGAAATTTCCTATTCTGATCAATGCACTTTTTTAGTAATTTTATTTTAATTTTTTTAAATGATATGAGCTTACAACTCACGAAATTTTTTTTAAGCAATAACAATTTTTTTTGTATATAAAAATTTAATGTGATCAAAATCTCATGATATAATAACATAATATAAAATGTTTAAGATCTTTTTGAATACAATACTATTAGATATAAAATTTCATGATATTTTAGATACAAGACATGAGACAAAAACTTAATGTGATTTATCTAATGAAATTATGATTATAATTACATGATTCAAGAAACCTAGTTGTGAAGGGTGTATGAATTTATCATCAACATCAAACAGTTTTTATAAAACTTATTTGATTTATTAAAAATTTGAATTTAGCTAAAACTATATGAATTGAAAGACTTATGAGACTTAATTACATGAGACTAAAATCACATGGAATAACAATTTTACGCTTCAAAATTAAAGCAATCACTTAAGGGGATAATAAATGAATATTTCAATTATTTGTATTTCGATCAAATATTGGTAAGTTAAATCATTCTAATTTTTTCTTTTACAGCATGATAGCCTTATCTCAAAGATTAATATCACTTGTCATTTTCTTGCATGGGATTTTCAGTAAATTTTCAGAATTTCTCGATGGCCGAATTTTTTAATTTTCACCTTGACAAATGCATACATAGTTTAGCACACTATACCCCGTCAACATATTTTTGAGACCAATTCAATGAAGAACTGTAATTTAATATTGCTATTGTTGTCTGTTATTATCCGATGCTAACCAGCAACTTTTCCGAGAAGCCTCGTATCCAAGGCAAAAACTTGATGAAAACTCGAGTTTCGTCCAGAAAGTTCCTTTAGTTTTGAGTGCTATTAAGTGTAACGCTCCTTTGCATGAGTTTTTTTGGGCAAAGTTTCCATTTATTTTATTGTTAAATTTATTTTCTATTTTTCAAATACAAATTTTATAAACGATATTTTACAGATGCATGTATTTCTTGAAATACAATTTTTTTTGCTCTGAACTATACCATTTACTTTGGTCGGTTTTGCATGCACCGCAAAAATATCGTTCAACAACATAAACTTTTCGAAAAGTATATTTCGCTAATCGTCGACACGATTCAAATTGGTGGAGACGACGAAGTTACCTTAGTGATTTTCATAACGTTGTGTCTCATTGCAATTGCAAACGCGTCTGTTGCAACAATTTTCTATAATGACACAAAATTAGAGAATCGCGCAAAACTTTTGCAACTTTGCAACAAAACGTTGTCGCATGCGTTGTGGGTGCACATTAAAGTAGCGTTCACAGCAACGTTCACACCACATTGGCAAACTGCAACAAACGCGTCGCGGCATCATTTCAATGATAATCGCATTGTCTGCATCACAATTCTGGATTTTGAATTTTTGGTATTCAAAATTGGCAACAGCCGGAACGCGGAAGCCACGAAAGTTGCCGCTACCTGCGAAAGCTTAAAGGGGTGGCTTGCCAACGCCAACTGAATTTTACACCATTGCTTACGTGCTCGGATGAGACTGCGTTACTGAATTCTACAACTGTTGACTGCTTTTGTGGTTTACGAACTTAATCACATGCAGAGGTTCTTCCTTCTGTGATATTATTTGGTGCGCACACGTTCTAATTGTTAAATGGCATAGAGCGGTAATAACAGCAACAACAACAACAACAAATGTGGCATTCACAATTGCAATCGCTGTAGCTGCTACTAACATTGACAGCAATTTCAAATTCAAACTCTAACGAATTTTTAAATCGTTTATGATTTTCATCTGGCAGCAGCACACACACCATGCGTTGTTTGCTGCACGCAGCTTCCTGAAGTTACGACTTTAATCAGATTAAAATATTTTTAATGTTTTCATGGGTTTTGCGATTATCAACTCACTGACGCGTCGTCATTTTCAAATATTGTGGGAATTAAAGATAATAACTTTTGGTCGGCAGTTGTTTAGGGATTTTGAACAGTAAATTAATTACGAGTAGGACAGTGGCTTTAGAAAGAGTTAATAATAAAACGTTGAATCGTGGGGAAAACCAGGACTTTGAAAAATCATAGTGTAACCTCCTGGTATCTATAAATAACTAAAAAAATGTGTGCTGTTATTCTTAAAGGAAAATACTTGAGTAAAGCAATGAATGCTCTTCCAAACTTAAGAAAGATGTGTCTGAATGAACTCGATAAAAGTAACTCAGGAATATTTTTGAATCTTTTTAAAAAAATTCCATTGATCTATTGAAACTAAATTTCGTCCCTAATTTATTGTACCCTACAAGTATTTTCTTCTACTTCCTTGTGTTCTTATTATGCTGCCAGAGAAAATGGTCTCTACAAAGTTACTCCGCCTCTCTCTTAATCGATAAAATGAAATTCTTGTTTCAGCGATCGTATGCAAGATGATTTAGGTAGATCATGCGTTCTGCTACCCTGAGGATTCCGCTAATATGATTCCCGCCAGACCTCTGATGATGATTGTATAAGGTGGATTCTATTCATTTCCATTTTCAGCGTTCGATTTGAACGAAAATCGGGAATTATTGGCAACTGACCTGTAATTCATTATTGAAGATGTTAGTGGATTAAAGAAAGTAAGCAAAGTTGCATTTAGTTTTTTTTTATTCCAGCCTGGAGCCGCCATCCGATATTATGGTGCTCAAAATATCCACCTAATGTTTGCTTGGATTGCTAAGACGGATGGATCTTGCTGTAGGGATCCTCGCTACCAGGGAAAGAAAACTCTCCATCCTCAAATATATTTTGGAATAGTTTGAGAGCCTGTGGCCGAAATTTTTATACGGCTTAGTCATGCGGCGAAGCTTGAAAATCAAAAAAAAAAAAAAAAAAAAAAAAAAAATCATCGCGTCTGCCTTTTGTTTTAAAAAAATGTGTCTAACCATAAAAACCGATAAATACTTTAGGCAGACATTTTTGTTGCTGCGTTTAAGAGTTAAGAGTACTTAAATTTTTGAAAAATTTTGTTGTGATGTGAACAAACTTAAGTGATTTTATTGTCCGGCAGAATGTGATGATTATGTAATAAGAAACGAGAGAAACAACATCTGCTACTAATTACACAGACCGACAAAATTTAACCAACATTCAGACCCAGAAACCGGACTATATATTTCCGTAGGTTTTCGATGCGCTGATTCCGAATCTGGTCGCAGAATTGCTCCATCACGTCAGGTTTTTGAGATATCCTAACCTAAAAGTGCCAAAAACATCGTTTTTGACCATTTTTGAGGTTATATAGCACCGTGAGTTTTCTATTTTTCAAAAAACTATGTATAGGATCTGAAACTACAGTTCTTCTTCTTTGAAATGCCCTTGAGTTTTCTGAAATATCTTTCTTTATCGTCCAGTTATCGCATTTTGAAATTTTCAAATTTTTTGACATACAAATGTTCCTAATGAGCTTGCAGGTATAGGCAAAATCACAAATATAAAAATTTCAAAATGCGATAGATCGGCAAAAAAGAAAGATATTTCAGAAAACTCAACGACATTGGAAAGAAGAAGAAAGTTCTTTAAGATCCCACATATAGTTTTTTGAAAAAAAGAAAATTCACGGTGCTACATAACCTCAAAAATGGTCAAAAACGATGTTTTTGGCACTTTTAGGTTAGGATATCTCAAAAACCTGACGTGATGGAGCAATTCTGCGACCAGATTCGGAATCAGCGCATCGAAAACCTACGGAAATATATAATCTGGTTTCTGGGTATAATTTTTGTCGGCCTGTGTTATTATTGCATTTAAAAAAGGGGATGTTACAAATATGTATAAAAAATATTAATAATTTATTTTATCCGTCTGCTTTTTAGCTGACTTATAAGTAAAAAATATAAAAATAGAGAAGGCAGACAGTTCCAGTGCAGATTTTACGAAGGCAGACGTTTCTGAGTACTTCAGTTGCATATTATTAAGAACATATCTATGTATGTACATAAAACTTGTATGGTTTTTTATGCTGCATATTAATCTGGAATTTTCAAAATTATTGGTTTTTGAGATGCGTAGAATATGTATATTAAAAAGGCTTAATTCAAACAATTTATTTTATTAAAGAACTTATTAAAACGAAATATTTTGTTGCAAAATACGGCAGAGATTGGATTTTGACATTTTTCTTTAAGAACCATGCCAATAAATCGGAGAAGTTACTATCATTGCTATGTTTAAGATATGACAAGAAATATATTATGATCCTCTGCAGGCCAAGACGAATACTTCTGAGCACCAGCTTTACTGTTAGCAAGTCATAAATATGACGTCTTTTAGTTTTTTAAAAGACTTACTGCTACCAACAGTAATACGAAATGAATTTGCGGCTGTTTTTGAAGAGCTGCTAGCATAACCCAAGTATGGCGAAAAATTAATCCTTTCGTAGAGCAATGCCAACATACTTGTCAGTAGCAAATTTGCCTAGTTGAAAACTCCATCTACATAGTTCCAACGACAGTCATTTCACATCTTCTTCTAAAGAAAGTCGCAATGATGCATTTTACTGAAGGAAACTTTGGGCACTTTGAACATCATGGCTCATGATTATTAAAAAAAAGGTTTCATGTCAATAACCCCTTGCGAAAAGTCTGATGCAAAAAATACCAAAATAAATAGAAATATTTCACACTCTATTTGACGAGCATGCGTTGCTGCAATTAGCTTCATGCGAGTCACGTGCGCATTGTTTGCGATTTTGATTGCAGAAATTTTTAAATGCAGGACGACGTTTGCGGTCGTTTGGCTGTGTGTTCAGTCAGTCAGTTGGACGAACGTTTGGGCTGTTGCATTTCGGTTGAAGAGAATAGACGTATGGGTGGATATGGCAGAAGAATGAGGCTGCTGATTGAGGTTGGGTGGTTGCTGCTGCTGTAACTACGGCAATTTAATAGCGTTAAACACGCTTTTGCTGGGAAATTAAGACACATTCAACAGCAGAAATTGTTTGACTTTCGCTTTTTATTGGGCAATAGTACGAAGGTCCTTATACATATTATGATATTTTTGGAATCAATGCTTGTAAGCCCACCAAAAAGGCGTTGCTAAAAAGTATAGTGTGCCATATCAGTGCCATATTATTTGAATTAACTTATTTAGTCTTGATATCGTAAAAAACCAGTGGAACTTTATAACGCTCGCAGGAATTTTTATTTAAAGAAGTCAATTTATTCAATATTTGGACCTCAGAGTTCACCGAATATTCCAAGTGCCTAAGCATTTTTTAATACGCACAAGCAGACCAAACAATCAAATCAACATATGCTCCTCCACTAACTTGATGAATACATTGCGACTGCTGCTGCTGCTGCTGCCAAATCTCCCCTACGACAGTCAACATTTGTTTTTGACTAAATTGGAATTGATAAATCTACGCGAACGCGGACACGGATGTGGACACGCACCATATGTCGCACGCTGGCTGGCAACACAAAACAGTTGGCTCCCCAAAAACAAAATAAAAATAAAGCAAACAAAGGCTGACTGACCTCAGCCATGAACGACAGCCGCTCGACGGCTGCTGCTGCAAATGATCGCTTTTGAATACCGTGCAGCAAAAACCAGTTGAACGCGCATATGCACAAGGAGTTGTAAGGATAAAAAAAAACCGTGCGCACTTTCATTGGCATAAATTAGTTCCACCCGAGAGAGATTTTTCATTTCAATTTCGTTAATGATCTGCAATAACACGACCAAAGCAAAAGGGAGCTGCGCGCATTGACCAATGTCGCGCACGTGTCCTTGCTACGTTCTATTGCGAGTTTTGTATTTAACGATTTATAAAATGTCACGCGTAACATTGACGAATTTTTAAGTTTCTGTCTTTGTTTTGGAAGGTATTTTTTTTTGAAAATAAATATTAATTTTAGTTGAATTTGTTTCTACTTGTGCTATGGTAAAAATGAAGACCACAAAATCTTTTTGGAACGTGCAGCGTATTTCAGTTTTGCTTGTGGTTTTAATGCGGCTTAAGGCTTATGTTTCGATTTGAACCATTCAGATTGATTTACAAATTTAAGACTTAAAGGTTGTCCAAATTGGAGCATTGGACTTAGTTTTCGAAATTTACTTATTTACTCGTATTAGAAAAGTGGAACAATATGTCAGATATGAGGAATGAGGAAAACTTTGTTAATTTTCCCATACATTTTTATATGAAAAGTTTCATCGGCCTTCGGCGACCTCGATTTATTCGAATTCGGAAAATTCCGTGTGGGTGGAGTAGAAAGTATCATTTAATTTTACAGGAAATTAATTCCCAAAAGCAAAAAAAATCTAGTGATGGATGCAATAGCTTCTCGTGAATCTTCTGCGATCCTGATTTCGACAATTTTGCTAGTTTACACTCCCATTGAAGTAAAAATGCTCTTCATCGTATGGCTGTTGATTTTTGTAAGCCAACAGATGCAGATCTTTTGTGAGAATTGACTTTAAAGTGTTGCTTTGACATACTGCGGCTGTGCTCTGCGCGCACGGCTGAACCACTGTCTTGAATCAAAACAGTTTCTTCAAATTTGTTGATTGAACTTCAAGCTGATGATTCATTTCGCTTTGATTGTCGCAAAAAAAGAACAACTTTTCAACAATTGTCTGAAGAGCAAATCTATTCAATACATTTTCATATAAGATTAGTTTTCTAATAAGAAATATCCATTTGTGACCCAAGGAGTTGTGTTGCTCACTTTTCAGAACAAAAGTTCAATTATCAAAAAAACCTGTTTTAGTTAACAATTTTTAGATAAAAAATTCGCCAGGCAGCAGGACATTTTTCAGTAAGTAAAGAGCTACTCATGTAGAAAATTTAAAACTTCATAATTTTTGTAACAGCATTTTACTTTGAGTGTATGTTTGGTCGATTTGCCACAAAATGTGCTGCACAACAACAACACACATAAACTAGCTACCAACACACATATAGAAACTACAAAACCTTAACATACCTACTGCCATTTGTCTTTACTGCTACTGCCATCATTACAAAACTGCAAAAATCTGCTGCTGAATGTGAAAAATAAAAAAATAATCGAACCTCAAACGGAAAAAACAACATCAATTTTAGCACGCAGCGGCAACACTGGCGACGACAGCAATTCAAAGAACAACAGCAATAACAACAACAGCAACGATAACAACAGCAATGGTAAAAGCACAATTGGGTCAACAAAAAAAAAATCAAATCAAAAAAATGAAAATTTCGTACTGCTGCAAAATTTAACATTTTATCATATTTATTATGTTTACTTGCTTTGCTTTTTTCTTATTTTTCTGTTGTATTTTTTTTTTCTTTTCTTCTTTGCATATACTTATTACATTGTTGCCATATCCTTTGCTGCTGCCGCCACTGCTGCTGTTGTAATTTAAGTGCATTATGGATGAAATATGCTCATGCGCCTAAATGTATGCAACAAATTCAATTCACTCAACTTGTTTCATATTCTACTTGCTGTTGTTGTTGCTATTGTTGTTTTAATAAAATTACAGCAACAAATGCGCTACTTTGTCTTGCACTCTGCTTCATCCTATTCAAATCCTTTAACGCGCTTGCAAACACCACCACTACTCTTCCAAACTATCGCGCGCATACCCCATGCAGCATTGCTGTGTTTTTTTTCTTCTCTTCGAATTCATGTCGATATTTCACCAATTGGCTAAAAAACGTACAAGTAGTAAGTCGAAAAAGTTGAGGCAGCCTTACATAAAAAAACTTTTGCATTCAATAGCGCCAGCGCCTGAAAGTATGCCTTCGTTTTGTAAATTTCATTCTTTTCTTTTTATTGGCGCCCACTGTAGCTGTTGCTATTGCTCCCGTCATTGTTGCTTCTACTGCTTGCCTCACATCAGATCTCTAATAGACGAATGGGTCGAATTTTTGCGTCTTTTGCCTTTGCCTCAACTTTTTTTTCCCCCTTTAATTTTTTGGCAGTTGTCCAAATTCGTTCGTTATGGGATTAAAACAGAAAAACTCTCAAGTATTCCAAAGTGGATTCCTTGTCTTTATGTTGTTGTTATTATAATAATTGCTGTTGCAGTTGTTGTTGTTGTTATCGTTATTGTTGCTGCTGCATTATGGTGTCTTGTATGAGCGCATATTGGTTGTTCGTTGTTGTTGTTGTTTTTATTCCAATATTTACGTATATAACTTAAAAATAATTTGTTGCTTCTGCTGTTGCTTACAACAAGGTTTCATTCATATTCTTTAAAAAATCTAAATGGTTTTTTGCTTTAAAAATTTTGAACATATAAAACGAGGCTACAGAACTTTAATTAAAGTTTAAAAATACGTGTAAAAAAATTTATACACCCAATTCTGTTTTTACACGGTTTTGATTTAACACGGTCTAAATTCTTTGATTTAGCACGGTTAAAAAAAGCTATTTGATTGAAAATTTAAAGAAAAATATTTTTATTAACCGTTATCTTTTAGAAATTTAGTTAGGGAATTGGGTTAGAAGGTTAACAGGGTTGAAAGATAAGGAACTTATCCCCTTTTTTCTATGTGTGTACATAAATACTTCATGTCTTTTTTTACACGGTCTTGTCTGGAACGTATCTACCGTTTTAAAAACAGTATTAGCTGTATTTTTTAAGTCCCAAAATTATTCGTGCGATTTCTTCACTTTTTTTTTAACTTTTCATATGGGTGACTATTTGTTTGAAAAAAAAGCTTATATTTTGTAGAGAAAAATCAAAAGAGTTAAAAAAACTAAAAGCAATTCAACTCATTTGTCCATATGGGCATATCCGCCAAAATGCCAACCAGCTCAAAACGGTTAAACCACTTTTTTACAGCCATAGCACAACATAATCGCACAATTTTTTTTTTTGTTGGAAAGGTTTTGAAGAGAAGCAGGGACATGCATACTTTTGTTTTCAATAGTAGGCGGTGCCACGCTCCTAACGGAAAAAACGTTTCCACGGCTAAGCTAAAGGACCGATTTTAATGAAATTTGGTTAAGAGATAGAATGTTTCATAAAAAAGGTTAGTAGAGGCTCTAAGTCCTTAAAGTGGGCGTGGCATTGCTACAAATGGGAAAAAACGATATCACGGATGTGCCACTACACCGATTTTGATGAATTTTGGTATGCATATAGATTGAAACTTGAGTAAACATATATTTTTTTTAGTGGGCGGTGCCACGCCCCTTACAGAAAATAAGTTTTAACAGCAAAAAGACAAGTCTTATATTCATTTAAGAAAAATATCTACTCCTTCCTCTTTTCTTCGTTAAAATTGATCTGACTAATTAATTTGATAAATATAAACCTTAAATTTGTTTTTTTAATTACTGTATATATCTTAAATATTATTATTTATATAAATATTAAAGTCGGTTTGAAAATTGCCCAAGTTAGCCAAAACGGAAAAATATGTCACGTTCGAATGTCCCGTTCGAATGTATTATTAAGCCTTGTAACAAAAAAAGTATATAAGATTTTTCAATCAAACAAAATCTATTAAAATGTACCATTATTCCACAACATTTTAAAATTATTCGCATTAAAAAATGTTGGCAGGATTCGCTGACTTCTGCTTTTCTATAGTTGGCCATGAAAAACACTTCCGTTTTTTGTCCCGTTCGAACGGCTCTTTAATTGCCTCTAACTTTTAACCAGTACTACGTCTGGCATCAACTTTACCACTCAATATAGTGCTATCAAAGGGCTATGCCTTGAAGTAACAGAAAAAAATAAAAGTGTTTTACTTTGGCTTTTATTCCACTTTAAAGAAAAACTTCCGTCCAGTTCAACATGAGAGAAATGCCCATATACATAATAATTTGCAAAAATATATCCAGAGTCAGAGGGTCCCCAAACACGAATTGGCCGAATTGGCATATGGGTCACTATGCGGCTTTGTCCATTAACGTAATGTTCCATAAGTGAATATCGTAAACATTGAATTGCGGATATTTATTTACATCGGCAGAAAATACGGAAGCATTGCGAAATACGTACAGACAAAAAGTCTCAAAGTCAAAATGGAATTAAGGACAACTATCCATAAGCGCTGAAACTACATGTTCTCATTCATAACATACTTATAAAACAACAAAAACACAGACACGCACAGCTGATGGCATTCGAGATATTTGTCATAGTCTTTTTTAACAAATATGATTAAACAATTTTTTATCCTATCTACTTGAGATATTTCTTTTCAAAAAATTTTCAAAAACGTCAAAAAAGCAAAGTGTGCAGTTATTAAAAGAATGACCGATATGTACATATTATTTGATTTCTAATAGGTTAAGCATTTCAAAAGATATTGATATAAATAAGACAGACTTAAAAAAAATTTATTTTTACATTAAATTTCATGGTCTTACTTCATGTAGAAAATCAAGTTTAAAATGATAAAGTTGGGAGTGATTGAATGAATTAATCCAAAAACCACAATTTCTGAAGTTATCAATTTTTTCGGCCATTTATTAAGTTTAATCGTTATGTTTTTTAATGTTTTCGTATTATTAGAATAAATTTGCTTAAGTCCTCTGATAGCACAAGAATTCAAAATGCACCACCGACTGTGAAATGGAACAACGTCCAAAAGCCTTGCACACATAAGCCCAGGCAAGCACAAACAATAGTAAGATACGATCAACTTATGCCTCAAAATCACCGAGACGTTGGAAATTTTCGCGCACTTTTTTCTCCAAGCTCTCCTGGACTACATGCGCTCTCATATATTAACTGTTACTTATTTCACTTTTGTACCGGTCACTTCAATTTAATTCAATCAACCTAACGTATTACCATCTGGTCACCTATGAAGCTCTATTTAAATTTGTTGATTCTTAATTGCTGTTTTACCCATCCTTACAAAGACGTTACAAATCAACCATCCATAATCCATAAAGTAACTTTAGGGAGCGGGCAAAAACAAATAGTAAAAGTCCCTAAAGGACAACCCAATACTGGAAACTCCTTCAAAATGAGCCAAAGAAAAAGAAGCAGTGCCGTTGTTAAATGAATTATTAAGCATTTGTTGCATATGCCACAACATTATTGCTGCTCAATGTGGCAGGAACAATTTTGTACATAGTTCAGCCAAGCAAACGGCCAAGACAGATGTTGGCCCAAACGTTGCGCTTCGTTAGCGATTTAGTTTTTTCAGTTTAGATTATGGAAAATACTCAGTTCGCTATGCGCTAAGTGCTCTTTGCGCATACGTCACTCAAGCTGTAAGCAGCAGCGCATAAAACACGTAGTAAATGCAACATAAGGATAAGAGTATCCTTTGGTGTTCTTAATGTTTAAGTTGTTGTTTTTGTTGTTGTTAGTTCATTTTTCCATAGGTGCGTTGCGACTTAATGAGCGCGTGGTGCCGCCGCTATGTTCAACGAAGCACAAGAAGTGCAGCAAAGAATGCCATCGACAGAGGCATATGGTTGGTTTATGCCACGCGTCATAACAACAACATTACATTTTTCAAGTTAATGACATTAACAAGATACATATTATTATAAAAAAAAATCCCTCAGAATAGTGTTATTTTGTTGCCCCCTTTTTTTTCTTCTTTATTTTGAGTTTATAAAAAAAAAATTTTAAAAAAAAAACTAACAACCGAACAAGAATTCATGTGTAACATGAAGCCATGCCAAATTGTTTACTTGCGATCTATTATGGCGTAGTAACTTGAGTTTGAATATGTTGGTCCTTAAGCTGGAGAGCTTTTTGATATAAAAAGGTGTGTAAAAAGCTTATGACAAATTTGTAAATTACAAATCTACAGAGCAGGAAATCCAAGCGTATCTTCCGTATTCAAGCTCAAACGTCACGTGAAATGTTCTCTTGTAGTAAGTATCTTAGATCCTTATAGTTTGTAGCTCGATAGAGTTTTAACGAGACTTGTAGCTTTTCAAATTTTATACAGAATGATCTAAATATTTTCTAAGAATGAAGGTACTCCATTTTTTCATAGGTTTTTAAATTATTTCGCAGATTCTCTTGAGAGACGTTACAGTTATATCATAAGTTATTTAAAGAAATTTTAGAACAGCTCATTTTCATAAAAAAAAGTCAAAAAAAAAAATTAAGATTAGTGCCACTCTTAATATGAACAGTTATATACACTGTTGAGAAAACATCCAAACATTTTCATTTTGAATTCATAGTAAATTTTCCAAAAAAAAATATTTGACTCTTAATAGAAATTCAACTATCATCTAAAAAAAAAGAAAGAATCATTCAATTTTTGAAATTGTGTAATAATTGCAAAAACAAATCTTTAATTTGTGTATACTACTTATTTTTAAAACACTTTTTCTCTGGAGAACCACCCAAAAGGGGACATGACACCTTCAAGAACTTTTTTCCTAAGTGATTTAAAATGCGTATAATTTTTATAAAAAACAAGATATCATTTTGAAACTCTACACATATATTTTGACACATAACAATATTTTTAAAAAATTAATTTTTTTATGAAATTTATGACCACTAGAATTTTTTGAAAAAAAAAACACCAAAAAATCACGGCGGGCATGATTGCAGCTCACTGAAACATCGGAAAAAAAACACAAGAGGATTTAATCAGCATCAAAGCCGCCAGGGAATGAACTACAGGCAAAAATGTTGGTCCAAAAATAACAAAATGGCGTCATTTTTCCGAAAATTGCCAATTTTTCAGGCCGAAAACGTGCCAAAAATCAAAAACTATAATACCGATCTTTCTGTTCGTAGTTCATTTCCCTGCATTTATATGTGCACAGCAACATATTGAAATTTCAGAAAGATCGGTCCAGTAGTTTTTTTTATCATGCCCGCCAACTCGAAAAACGTGGTTTCGAGAAAAACGTGTTTAAAGTTTTTTAACTATAGCTTTTCAAGTACTATAACTTTAACACGATGATACTAAAATGCTTGCTTTATATTTTATGAGCCGAGTTTGAGGTTTATTTTATTAAAAACGTATTTTTCAATATTTTTTAAACAAGAAACAGTCAAAAAAAAAAATTTTTGAATTCTTAAAAGTTTGAAAGTGTCATGTCCCCTTAAGCCTCGATTTTGCAATTAAAATTCTCTGAAATAGGATTTGAAAAATTTAATTTCTTGAAATGTTGCTAAGTTTTTTTTCATTCCAAATTCATATTTCATAAATGGAATCGACAATAAGTCCATTTTTTTGCTATTGCCATTAAAATAGTTAATTTCAAATTACGATTCCGAAGAGTTGCAGTTTTCGGCAATTTAATACCCAAAGGAATGATTTTCACCCTGCTCTGAATAATTCATCACATTCTCGTTAGACACTTTTTTTTGCGTTGGTCATCAAAATTGCATAGACAGTTACTTTCTAAAAGGACTACAAAAATTTTGGTATCTGCACCATAAGTCTGGTCCTGGCTTTGAAACTAAAAAATTCTCTAAGATAAGTGTGATTTAAGAAACCTTTTTTTAATTCAAAAAAAAAATGCGCAATGAGCTAAAATACAAAATCTTAAATTTGTTTCTTATGAAAATTCGAAAAAAAATTAATGAAACTGGAAATTTTGTAAATGAAAGTTTATTCTGGCACGATTTAAGTTGGCTGTAACACTCACAGCTATTGATTTTAGTGAAAATCTCACACTATTCAACAGTAAATGTGAGGGTACATTCGCTCACAACACTAACAAGGCATCTCGCTGTCTTGTGAATGACATAAAAAATCATGTGAAAATTATAAGTCATATGAGCAAATTTATTGGAAAAATGTTCCTTATGAAATCCTTACATGGAATTTCTATAATTTTGCCGCCGGACAGATACAGTAAACAACAAAGGGTTCAGATGGTATTTGAATGTACAAAAACATGTTGACGCTTGATTTTGACATTATTAATTCATATATTAGAAAAGCAATTTCAGTCGTGTGGAACCCCATTCGAAGTAAGCTCTCAAAACAAGAGATGACACTTAAATTTTGTTTTTCCTCACGGCTCAATATACCCTGATTTACAGACATCTGTGACCAAAATTTTTGTAAGACATCTCAGTACAAACTTCTTAAGAGTTTTAAGGCTATATAAATTTCGCTGCAAAAAAAAATGAATGTTTGCTACACGCTTGCTATGCTAGAAGCTCTTCGGTTTTTTTTTTTTTAACAATCCCCTTAAATTAAATAGCGTGCCCGCATATTTATACCAACTTCGATCGAGATAAAGCTTTAAAAAAATCTGATTTTATTGTGTCAAGAAAATAAAAACAGCACAACTGTTGGGAAAAAACTTTTTTGAGTTTTCTCGCACTCCGCTGTATTTTTTTTTCTTCTTTCATTTGCTGCTTTCTGCCACTCTAAAGCACACGGTGGGCAGGAAGCAACTTATTATCCTATAAAAATGGCGAGAAAAACCAAAAGCGGGGATTTGTTTGCTATGAAAAATATATTCTAAACCCGTTTGAATTGAAATCCTAGCTGCTCCTTTTCTTGAAATATTCACTTTTTTTTATTTTTGCGCAGCAACAGTTTTTGGAATACTTCCAAATAGCAAAAATTGCTTAAAAAAAAAAAAGAAACACTTTATGAATAAATTTATAAATCACTTTTAAAGTCGAATTCCACTGTACTTATCACATTTTAAAAATATTTACCAATGCTAGACCAAATTAAAAAAAAATAATAAATAAATTAGCAAAGTAACAAAGTGGCAACTTTGCCAACAATATCAAAAGTTATAATAAAGGAGAAGCAAATAAAACATGTTCACTTTAATATAATATTTCACTTTGTGTACATATGTATAATCTTACGTGGCTCATATTTGCTTTCAAAAACTGTTTTTATAATATAACATAAATTTATTTAGAAAACAAAGATCTCACTCGCCTGCACACATCAAATTTTCACTGATCCTCACTAAACATTCTTACGCATGTTAAAGTGCATTACTGCGTAGTACAAAATATCAAATGCGTAGTAATCGCGCAACTTGTTGTACTCGCAGCATACATGCATATTATCCGTACACATGACGCATTCATCTACGTACAGTTGGTTACGAGTAAGAAGAGAAATTTATAATGATGGTATACCATTTCTTGTTCACGGATCATATTTATTCGAATTTTTGAATAAAACCAATACCTGTTATAGTAATTATCAATTCGAAATAAAATGTCTCTTCATACTCATTTGAATCGCAAATGTAACCATGAAGAGAATCGTCAAAAAGTGTGCGCCCCTTGTGGGAAAAAAATTTTTTTCCAAAATAAGGAACCAAAATATTTTTTATTAAGTACAGAACAAGTTTCATTAATCAAGAAATACTTCAATGACCACTTTGACTCTTCGAATGAAAAATATCCCCTAGCCATTTGTCATACTTGTAGATTAACTTTCACTGAATTGCAAAACAAAGGTAAAAATGATATGAAAAGACCACTTCCATGTATGCCTAATTATGAGGATATTGTATTGATTAAACAAACTAGACAAGTAATGGTTTGCGACTGTTACATTTGTTTCACTGCTCGGAGTACTAGTCATTGCAAAGTAAAAAAAGGTCGAGGGAGAGTAAAACAATTTCCGACTATTGATGTCAATAATGTTTCCAAAAGTACTGTAGATAAATCTTGTTCAGCAACAAGTAAAGAAAGAACTTCTTTAGAAATTTGTAGAAATTGCTTTCAAGAAATTGGGAAAGGTATTTCACATTCTTGTAAAGGCGCAACTTCCTCAAATGCACGTGAAAATATATTTAGCTTGGTAGAAAAATTACCCTCTAAACAACAAGATCAAGTTGTAAGTAGTCTTTTAAGGAAAAGAAGTACTGATGATGATGAGCTACTTTTGAATAACGTATCAGGTAAAAAAACTCGAATATCCATTAATAAGAAACCTTCAAATGAGGTAATCTTTTCCCCTGAAAGATTGTATAATTTCCAAGCTAATACTGCATCATCTTCAAATTATATGAAAAAATTAGTCAATTTTATTCGAAGCACAGTTGGAAGGAAATCTGTTCCTATGAATTTTAACCACCCTCTCCAAGAAAAACAAAAGTTAATGGAAACTATTTACCAAGAAGGTATTTATAGTTTTGAGACAAAAGAAGGAATCACTCAAAGACCGGTTGTTTATGCTAACGCTAGTGAAATTCTTGATTTCATTTTTGAACAACGAAACGTAGAGCAAATACAAGAAACAAAAATAAAATTATTCGCAGATGGAGGTCAAAATTTTTTTAAAATCTCATTATCTGTTTTATCTGAAGAAGAAGAAAACGATTCAAACAGTTGTGAAAGTAAAAACGTTTCTTTTTATTCTTCTGGAGGAAATATTGGAAATAAACGCAAATTAAAT
This sequence comes from Tricholauxania praeusta, assembly GCA_949775025.1. Classification (NCBI taxonomy): domain Eukaryota; kingdom Metazoa; phylum Arthropoda; class Insecta; order Diptera; family Lauxaniidae; genus Tricholauxania; species Tricholauxania praeusta. Next base: position 6,899,257 of record OX459028.1, on the reverse strand, counting down.
AGTGTCAATCGATTGATTATATTATGCATTGTACCAAAAATTAAAGAGACGTATGAAAATCTCAAAACTTTAGTTCATTTAACGAAATTAAATGAAATACCTTTTAAGTTTGCGTCTGATTTTAAACTTATTTTAATGTTCAATGGGCAGCAGACAGCGAGTGCCACATACCCCTGTCCCTATTGTTTTATAACTTTGGGTGAATTAGTAGGTTTTAATAAAATATATACCGATGGTGACCAAAATTTGAAAACGTATAAAAATTTAAAAGAGGATTATTTGCAATTTCAGAGATTAGGTTGTGATAAAAAAAAAAGCAAAGACAGTCACAGTACAGTTAATTTTCCATTATTCGCCGAAGAAAATAATGATGATTTTGACAATACATATGTAATAGAGAAATGTGTTCCTCCAGAGCTCCATCTTCTTTTAGGATTTGTGAACCATCTTTTTTGGAATGGAATTGTCAAAGTAGTAGGTCGTGATAAAGCTTTACTGTGGCCAAAAAAACTAAACGTAATTCATAAGAGTTATCAAGGCGATGCCTTTGAAGGGAATCATTGTCGTAAACTTTTAAGAGAAGCGGATGCGCTTCAAGATCCTATTATTTATGAGAATGTTGGACCATGTCGATTGCTACCTTATATCGCTTCATTGAAAGCAATGAATAAAATTGTAGAATCTTGCTTCTCTACAAAAAAAGTAGATTTTAGTGATTTCGATAAAAATATCAACGAGCTCCGCAATGCTTTAAAAAGTACAGATGTCACTCAAACCCTCAAAATCCATATAATTTTAGATCATCTAAAACAAGCCATAATGCTCTTAAATAACGACGGCTTAGGAGTCTGGTCTGAGCAAGCTGGGGAATCAATTCATAAAGAATTTGTTAAATTTTGGGATAAATTCAAAGTAAATAGTATGGATGACCCATCTTACCCAAGCAGATTACGAAAAGCAGTAGTTTCTTTTTCATCCCTTCACATATAAAAATTAAATTTAATACCATTTTCAATTTTTTTTCTGTATTACATATATTAAACAATTAATTATAAGCAACTAAAAAAAAAACAAAAAAAAATTTAAAAAAAGGTTGAAAAACAAAAAAAAAATTTAAAAATTTAAAAAAATATAAAAAAATTAAAAAATATATAAAAAAATTAAAAAAAAAAGTAAGTTTTGAAACAAACTTCAAAAAAGAGGTGCAATGTAAGATACCTCCATGCGGTGCATCTTGGAAACGTGTTAAATCGGCTAAAATCTTACTTTGTATACTAAATGACAATCAGCCTGGCGAAGTTGGACAAAACTAGTAACCAAAAATCGAAAAAAATTAATATTTCAAAAAAAGGAGCAGCTAGGATTTCAATTCAAACGGGTTTAGAATATATTTTTCATAACAAACAAATCCCCGCTTTTGGTTTTTCTCGCCATTTTTATAGGATAATAAGTTGCTTCCTGCCCACCGTGAGCAATTGCTGTTGCTTTCCCTACTTTTCGTGCGTTAGTTTAGTTTCGCTCCCGTTACTGCTGCTGCTATCCTACAGGGTCCCATTTCCAGTGTCGCCATAAAATTGGCAAACTTTTTGTCAACGTCACAACTTAAAGATTTTGTGTACGGGACGCGACTAGACGAATGTCAGCAGAAATAACAGAGTGAAATAGAGGGAGTGCAACTGGGTGATTGCAACATAAAGAAAAGCCGGCTAAGCATCCACTTCCCAAACTGCTGTGCAATTCCTTGCCAAAATCCCGACTCGCGCATGCAACAGTTTCTTTATGGGAGCTGATTTCATTTTTCATGCAACTCCAATTTGTAGCACATGCAACAACAACTGATTCTGCTTCTCTACTTTACTACTTTTCTATTTGCGCTTTTTTATTTTCTCTTTTACACATTTCTTTCATTTATCAGCTTACGCTTTGTGTTCCTCTTTCATTTAGTATCATCTCCGGAATACTTTTTGCATTCTTATTGTTGGCAGTAAAGACGCAGCAACAGCAGGAGCAGTGGCAGCAAGTGTTGCACTTAGCCACAAGTTGCGTGTGGTAAGGAAATGAAAAAATAAAATGAATTGTTTCATTTTCCACATTGTTTCGTTGTGCAGTTGTAAATAAATAAAAACAACAACAAAAAAGCAACCCCTACTTGTTGGTATTTGGTTCACAGAAGAGGTAAATGTTGCCAGCATTACGATTTGTCTGTGCTAAGGGGAAATGTTCGCAACATGCTGCTAAGGACATAATTATGTTTTTTTTGCATGAATTCCATACGATTGGTATTTGTTTAGTTTTTGGTTTGAGTTTGATGTTGACAAAATCGGGTGAAAAGAAGATTTAAAAAATTGTCCAATAACGAAAAAATATTTGTCAAATGTTGAATAAAATACTTCTCAAAAGGTAAAACTTTTTTTTTTGAATCAAAGATTCAATTTTTGATATCTGTAAAATTTCAATTCTACGAAAAATTGATCAAGCATAAATTGTAAGGAATTAGTTGGTCTTTCGAGGAAATCCTTTTTTTAGTTATTTAATATCTTTGGGGTAAATGTTATTTTGACTTAAGATTGAAAAATTTTTTACTCTCAAATCTCGGTATTTCTAATTTGTTTTAACGTAATTTTTTGAATTTTAATATAAGTCGATTGGATACTTTGTGGCAGGATACCACAATCCATCAATGTCTCAAAATCGTCAATTTAAATTTAGACGACACTGGATAATTGTTCAGACAAAATAAGGTCATTTTACGCTGATCGCACCATTATTATCAACTATTAAAATAATAGTGATGATATCAATTTGTTAAGAAATAGTTGGTCTTTGAAAAAAAAAAAATAAATTTTTTAATTTGCAAAATACCAGTCAGGCGTTGCACTTGAAATACCCGACAAAACAATTTTTATTCCAATTTTCTTTAAATAATGAAATGAAAATTTTCTTTTAACTTTTCATTCATTTGCTTGCACCAAAAATCTTATTCGATTCCTTCATTTCAGTACTATTTTATATTAAAATTTTTTGTATTGTTTTTTCATTGTGGCTTTTGGGTAATTCTTATTATGAATATATGCCCCAATAACAAAAAATGAAAACTTGGCCCAAAAAATCTTCTCATAAATGCTTGTCAAATATTGTACGGTAGATATATCCCAAGTAAATAGCTTTTGTCGAATTGTTTGAACTATCTTTAGTCCCTTCAAGTATTCACAGAAAAACCCCCTGTTGCATTTGCAATGAGGGAAAGAACTTCCCCAACAACAAATCAAAAGACAAGCGGAGCATTTCCCCTTCGTAACGAATCAATCGTTAAATCAATTGATTTCATTTCTCATGCCATTCCCGACTGCATTCCAGCGAAAACAGAAATCGAAACACTTCCTGAAAAACACAACCCCAACTCCTGTGCGACAAACAACGCAACAATTCCTTAAATTTGTAAATTTCAATTTCCTTGTGGCAATGGCCCATTGTTGATCATTGGACCATGTGGCATGTGCTACAGTTTGTGGAACAATTAGCAAATGAAACAACAACACTTCCTGATTGTTGCTGCCGAGACTGTTGCCGCTTTGAATGATTTTGACCGCAAGAACGCAAATACACAACAATGTGCCACTTGCCAGCGCGTTCCACACTCACTGCACATGTCCTGTCGCAAACGTTGGCGCTCAATAGCCGAAGCGTACAGCATACGACACGAAGCATAACACATTGAAGCAACATGCGATGAAACAGCAACAACCACATACACAGACACCAACGACAATGCTGAAGTTGAAATGCACGAACGAACAGAGCGCAAATACGAGAGCAGTGTTTCATTGCCATTTCATTACAGCAAACGCCTTTGAATTCCTATTGAGTTTTGCGTATTGTGTTAGGGGTTGACTTCACTACTACTACATGCAATGAAGAGCGTGTTTCATTCTCAATCTGTACCAGCAACACAGTGGCCGCTCTAGGGGAAAGTCGAACGTCGATTATAAAAGGCAGCGCACTGGCGGCTGGTGTTTTCATAAACCTCCAAGGGTTGCTTACATTCGGTTCGCATTTCTCTTCTCTCTTATATAATATTCTCTTGTACGGATCCTTAAGTTTATTTCCTGAATATCCTTTTTTTAAACAAAAAAAAAAAAGCAACAACTACAACAAATCCAACAGCAAAATAAAAGTAACTTTTAATTTGTTCAACACAAGACGAATTAAATTAAAAGTGCAAAAGTTTTAATTTACCAACAACAACAACAAGTATTTTACTTATATGATTTTTTCCGAACTCTAAATTTCCAAAGTTTCGATTTCCTTTTTGGTTTCTTTATTGAAAAAAATAAAAGAAGTAAAAGAACCGACTGTCACACGGTGTGAAAAATAATCGAAAAACGCGAAAAGTGAAAAATGTTTCTTAATATTTTGTATGAAAAGCAATAAAAACACAAAAATCGATACGGAGCAATAAAAAATTTATTTTTATGTGAATTGTCACAACAGAAACAACTACAACGAATAGTAACAACAAATTAAAGCAAAAAGTGCAACGCAACGCAAAGTGACTTAAGAAACCATACATTGAAAAATCAATTGCAAAAAAATCCTCTTGAAACTTTTGATAGAAAGCCAATAAGAAAGGACATTGCAAATGTCAGCCCTAAGGATAAGAGCGCCTAGGAAAAGCAGCAACGGCTTTACTATCAATCTACACAAAACTTGCAACAATTTCAAATTTAAATAAGAAAAAAAAGACTCAGACTTGATTGAACAAAGAAAAAAACTTTATGCCACTAATGGCTAAGTAAGCTGTCCTATTAAGCAAAAAAGTTTTCGTCGAGCGGCACAAATACACATACCTACACTTACATCTTACACAAAGACACAAACACCGACTTCTCTGCATTTCCACATACGCGTTCCAAAACGAAGCTCCTAAGTTCAACGTTCAACTGATTTCTCAACTCAACTTTGGCTCGTTCGAAAATCAAAATTTCCCTTAAATTTATTTTCGCCAACGCTGCCAATACGCCCACAGCCACCACGCCTAGAGCCATACAACTCCAAAGAGTTGTTAGCTGCAACAGAATTGCAAGTCCACATCCTTTGCCAGTTCCTTTTCGGGTTTCAGTTACGTTAACATGCCTCGCTGTTTAATGGCTAAAAAATGGAAGGCATATCCTTGGCCCGATCGCACTGAAGATACTACAACAACAGCTACAGTTACAACAGATCCAATACACCAGCAACAACCACAGCAGCAACATCAACAACCAGAGATAAGCATACAAATTGTGCAAACAAAACGTGAACCACGTTCGCCAACACCACAGCGCAACGTTGGCAGTGGCATCGGTGAGTCCAAATCGCGTCGTTCCTCAATCGATGATGATGAAGAGATCGATGTTGTTGGCGATAATGTGATAACAGCAAATGCAACAATAGCAACAGTAACGACAGCAACACCAGCGACAATAACAGCAACAGCTTCAATTTTAAGCAACAGCAACAGTAATTGTAAGAGCAACACAACCGCAGCTGCAGCACAAGCGACGTCGTCCAACACAAACGGTACGACACCGAGTGCTACGTGCTGGGGTCCCTCATCGCCTACAGCTGGCGCCACAGCACCAAGTCCACCGCCACATTCACCCGAGGCGGCAACACGCGGCTCAACGACGCTGTATAACGGTAAGTGGTGGATCAATTGATCGCTTAATATTTACTTTTGAGAATTTCGATTTTCTTAAGCCCACTAATAGTTAGCGTTAATGGTCTTATCATCTTTCTGGAACTCATAAAGAGTATTCACTTGTGACCCCAGCAAGAACAGCAAGCATAACCTTCTTTTTTTAAATCGCCCTTTTTCAAGTTGATGACAGCTTTTTACTATAACACTTGGGTGGATCGAAATCCAACTTGATTCGAGTTGATTTCTGATTAAGCAGAAATGTTGCCCAACCATATAAAAAATTCGAATGTAAAACATTTTTGTTCGGATGATACAAAAGCCAAAGAATACATTTCTTGTTTCGAACCGAAATCGGGGTTTTCTAATGGATTTTTGACCTACATATATTGTCAATTTTTCTTATCCAAGAAAATCATGTATAATTGAAGATTTCATATATATTTAAGAAACTATATTATTTTCTGTTTGAAACAGATGGCTTGGTTAGAAAGAAAGAAAAAATTTGTGGGGCTATATGTCAAAGTATCAATTTAAAAATTAAAAATTGAAATTTTCCTTGAATTACTGGTATGGGTGGACAAATGTTTCCGCAATATTACTCATCGCTCTGAAATAAACTGTATCTAGTTGGTCCAACAATGGCCACGGTCATTCGTCACTTAATTTTTTGTCAGTTAATTTGTCTAGCATACAAGCTGAGAACTTAAAGCATCCAAGCCTGAAGACTATACATATATGTATACGAAAGTAAACGATGACTTTGTTAAATTATACTAAACTATACATCGCTGATGTTTTTACCCTTCCCGACCTAAGTTCATTTAACAATATAAATTTACGTGATCGAAATTTTGCAAACCAATTTCAGTGGAATTGATTATAGCAACCTTTTCAGAAAAATTTAAATTTTCACAAGCACCGCTATTTTTAGAAACTGCTAGATGTTATATTCCTTAAATATTCAGAGAAGGTTCTATTCACCACTAGGAACAATAGATTAAAATCACGAATGAGCTTCCCCTAACATTCCTAACAAATAGATAAAGTTCATGTACTGAAACGGATTAATCTTAAGATTTATACTTCAAAACTTATAACCATTCAAATTTTAAGATTAAATATGCCAAAAACTGAATTTTTGGCCAACTTTATACATTAACCATACATTGAACATATACACATTTTATCATATATTTCTGACTATATCAGCGAATTCAATTAGACTTGCTCCTCAAATTCTATTTCCAATTGTTTCCGAACGATTTTTATTCCAAAATGATAATTTGAGTAAAGGCTATAAGCAAAATAGCTAAATATATGAAAATATAAAATAATTTCATTTCTGTCTCTTATATGAATACAGATATGCATGGTTTAAAGTAAAAATCTAACCAATGATAACTGAACAAAATGACAGTCATTTTTTAACCCCGTGAGCCAAGAACATGCGGTCAGAGCCCAGATCCACGAATTGTCCTCACATTTGTAGCACTATATTATCTAACTACGAATATTACCATAACTTCACACATTTACTATATGAAAATCAACAAATTTATAAAAGTAATTTAATAGTAATGAAATCGTTGTATAAAACTTAAAAACATCGCAGAGTCCATGCATTCTGTACGGAATATATGTATATTAGATGTACCCGAAATTCATACATATTTTTTTAAGAATATAATATATTTTGTGCTAAAACTAAATATAAATATATACTTATATAATTTAAATTTTTTTGGATCAGATAAGAAGTGTGCTATCATCGGGATTCGTGAAAAAATAATTTGCAAAACTCGGTATTATTGGAATATCAACAAAGAAAATGCATTTTATTTATAGGCAAAATGTAAAAAAGTACTTCTTGTACATAAAGTTTAAAATCGGTTTGATTATTTTCAAAAGCTTAGAAAAAAAAATATTTTTTTTCTCGAAAATACGTTGTAAATTGTTCATTCCATCATTATTCATAAATAACTAAACCTTTTGATTTTGCTCCGATATTTTTGATTTTGTCTATTTGTGGATATTTAACAACCTCTTTCGATCTACGGTAATAATTCAATACAGCATAAGCTTTTTGCTTCAAAAAAGATTGTTTTGGCAAATGTCCACAAATATTGTTTAATGTTTATCTAAAGGTGATTTTTGAATATTCAAACTACAAAAAAGTTATTTAGAAAAAAGCTGTGATTATTAGAAAATTTTATGAATCGGAATATCTCAAAAAGAATGGGGAATACCATAAAAATGCCTTTAGTTTTCAAAATGCTTTAATTTTATATAATGAAAATAATTTGCTTCAAATAAATTTGTTAAAACCCAATTTTTTTAATATGTATATAAAAATGTTCCTTAAAATATCTTTGATATCTTCTCTCTTTTATGTTTTATATGTTATTCCTCAATAAGTCTTAAGAGTTTTTCTTTGGAAAATATGATTTCTATATGGAACATATTTACATATAATTATTTTTGTTTGTGTGTTATAACTACGTACAACAGATCGTATGAGTAATCACCATAAATACTATGTATATGCTGAAATAGTATATCCTCAGAATTGATTTAATACAAATAACATCTAAGAAGTCAAAAAAAAAAAAGATTTTATTATATCGAAGATATTTTGAGAAACATTTTTGTTAATAGAAAATTACATTTTTATTTTAAAATAAAAATAATTTAAGGTTTTTCTATTATATATATCATGAAGTTTTTGAGTTAAATTTCAAATTCAAATTTTTTTGAAGTAAAAATATGTTAAAAAATTCACTTTAGAACAGTATATGAAAAATCAAAAATATCAGAGTAAAAGTCAAAAAATTATGCAGAACGATATATATTTTTCATTTTCAATATGACGATTTTTTTGGTAAAAAAAAATGCTTTAAAAAAAATATCTATATAGCTGAATTAATAATTGTTTGGGTAATTTTATTCCCCTTCTAAATCGTCGAGTAAAACTTGGACGAAAATCTTTCCTTTCAATTTTTCTTTTAAGTCCTGTGAAAATGTTTTAGACGATTTTGTTTAGTCTCGAATTCATTACCTTGTTGGTTCCGATAACTATTTGGCCAATAACTTTAATATCACGAATTTGACAAATAATCGCTTAGAGTTGATCAAAAACAGTCTATAAAGTAACTATCAATTAAGCCTTCGAGCTTTCCATGTAGATAGCCAAAATGTAATATTATCAAAAATTTTCTGAAATAACATAACAATTGTCGGGAATTTTCGGAAAAAATTATTGAATTTACCGGAAATTAAAAGTAGAAAAGCCTAAAGTCACACAACAAAGTCTAAAGTGGAATACCCTCAGGACGCAAAATATTAACTTTTACATAAAAATTTTACTGCATAAATTTAGGCATTACTATTTTGTAAATAAACTTAACAATAATACTGGTAACATGAAACTTTTACCAATTAAGTGTTGCCCTCTAAAATTTCAAGTCGCACCATGTCAAACTTTAATTGCAGGATGTGATTTTTTTGAAAAAAATAATAATAAAACTTACAGAATCCGAATACACCCACATTGATTTGAAATTGCAGATAACGTGACTTACACTACACCGCACACAAATACACAGTGTATACCATGAGCGTGCACACTTAGGTCCTGTTTAGCTTCCGGTAATTAAGGATAATAATAGAAAAAATAACGTAAAAAGCAACCTCTTTGCACGCATTCAAAGTTTTTGTGTTAAATTCAATTGCAACATTTTTTCAGGAAAAAATTAAAGGGTCGGGGTGAAAGAACACTTTCTCCATTTCTGTACGAGAAAGAGTGCTAATTGCAAACAAATTGCAATTGGCAGGACAGAACCTTTTTCCTACTTTTTCTTTGTTTGTGTACAGCAGAGACGACGGTAATGCGATATCCGTTCGTACTTTATTCGCTGGGTATTTAATACTTCATAAATGTCGTTTGACAGATTCTTCGCTTATAACGTTGTGCTGCTTATTGAGTGCTCATTGCTGCTGCTGCTGTTGTTGTTGTAGAAATAATACCTTTACCAATAACGCAATCAACAGTCAAACGCTAATGTCAATAGCAACGAAGGTAAAAGTTACTTAAAACAACAACAATAAGAGCAGCAACAGCAACAATTCATTGTCATTGGGGGCAAAAACGAAAAAAAAAAACGCAATCTTAGAAAAGTAAAGTTTTCCTAGTGGCGGCAACAAAGAAAATGAGAAAGAAAATAACGAATAAAGAAAACAGAACTTTGGAATGTTTCCCTTGTGTCACCTTAAATTACAGTTAAAGTACGACAACAAAAACAACAACAACAATAGTATCAACAAAAAGAAATACTACAACAGCACAGAAAAAGTCATTAATAACGCGATCCAAAGTCAAATCGAAGGCAAAATTAAATAAAATAAAATATAGAGGAATTAAATTGAAAATTAGAAAAAAATATTACAAGTGTACGGTAAAAAAGAAAATACTGGAAAATAATATGCAGATATGTATCTAAGTTTTTCTAAAGTTGTATCAAGGATTTAATCAGAATAGAACTGATATACTCAGATTGTGATGTACACTTTCTTTACTGACAAGAAAAGTTGTTTCTATCAATTTCTAAGACTTTTTTAAAATCTTAACAGAACTATACACCTTGCAATAAACACACCTTAAAGAATACCTATCATTTATATTTTTGCTTTACTACGCGTTGTCATACCAAAGTCTCAATCCCTATTGACTCTGCATGCCGATCTCAGATTTAAGAGTTCGAGTATATTACGAGTATATATGTCACCGACCAAACTAGTTTTAAGGACCAAACTAGTTAATTTGAAGGCCTAAAAGTATGCAATTTAATTTTAATGCAAAAGCACTGCGAATAGCGAAGCCAGTGTTGCACATATTATATACCGCAGCCGAAGACCGCCGCGAAGACAAAATTGGACATATTAGAGGATGTAAATCCTAAGCCGCTGCCGAAGGCTGCCCAATTACGCCCACTTACAACTTGCCAAGTATATAATGTAATTGACAAATTTTGTTTTCTTACTTTGGCTACTTTAGTGAACTCTACTAACCACATTGTTTTTGCATTAAAATGTCATTGCACATCTTTAGGCTTAAGCTAACTAGTTTGGCCTAAAAACTAGTTTGACCGGTAAAATATATATATTTTGCGAAATTTAATTAAACTTCTCAATAGTTCTAGAAAAACATAAGTATTTCTGGAATGTGTAGTTTCCATTCCATCAAGTGATGTACCAAATCCATACTAGCACTATGGTGCTAAGCATTTTCGTTTTAATTGCAGCATACTTATAGGCTTATATGAATTTTACCTCTTATTTTCTTAGCCAATTCGTGAAAGTCTGATATTCATTTAATTTCATTAATAATTGTGTTTTATAACCCTTTCAACATGCGCTATCACTAGCGAATGTCTTCAATTCTTTTCAACATTTCTCCGATTCACATATTTCTTGTTCCAGCGATTGTTTCCACGAAGACTTAGGACGGTTGCTTTTTTTTACTACCTTGAGAGTTCCACTCTAATGCTTGCCGGCAGACTTCAGTTGGTGATTTCCGTGATGTGTGCGCAATCCATTTACAATTTAGTCGTTTGACTTAAATGGAAATCGGATCTAGATAGCATTTGGTGAGCGAATCGATATTAAAGATGGTCCTAGGCTACCAATACTTTCACAATTCAGCGAAGATAATTGTTGGTAAACACTATTTAATTGTGTAGCAGAGCGGTATTGGCAAGTCAAATTTCAAAGCTATACACAACAACCAGCTCCACGTTTGAGTCAAAGGTTTTGGGTTTCGTTCTCGTTAACAGGAACAAAAAGTGCCACCCATTATGAAGCTAAAATGCTAAATTCAATCTAAGGGAGCTTCAGTATGTGATATAAAGATACTAGGTGGGTCAGGTCATCTGTGGCAGTTTGGTCAGCGGTTTTGTGGCAGAGGGCTGAAGGTATGTTATTTATTTTTGGACACCAAATTACTGGAGCATCAATTCCTAAGACAAAATCAAAATTTGTTATCACGTTAAAACAATGTATTTTCAGAATTGTTTATATTTTCTGGATCATTTTTTTTATAAACATTTGAAAAAATTTCCCAAAAAACTTGATATACTACCTAAAGCTTACGGGTCAGTTTTTATACATAGATTTACAGTGAAACGACCAATGTGTAGTACTTTAAATACTTATATTCCAGCTATGTATCTCTTCCGTGCTGCCCATTTCACAGTAAACTGCTGTACTTGAAAGCTGTTTACATTAAAGCTGTTTACTTAACTCTTTTTCAATGATTCTTCTTCTTTCATAGCTTTTTTTTTTCAATTTTGAAGAGCGCAAAGCAAACGAGTTCAACGGCGACACTAATTGTAATCGCATTAGCGTTAAAACCTCCAACTTTTTGCTGCTGTCTGTACCAGCATACCACCACCCTTTATGACATTATGAGTTGTCTCGATGAGGTTGGTTATTTGCTTCTGGCTTGTGAAGGTGGAGCAGTGGCAGCAACTTTGTTGCTTTTAGTTTTTAGTAACTTTCTTTCTTTTGCTTTCTTATTCTTTTGTTGTTGTTTGTTGCGCGCAACTTCAATAATAGTCACTTGCTGTTATTACCAACCCCCTTGCTTTAAGCTTCTGCTGTTTCGCCTACAAAGTTTTTACTGGTGCTTCCTATATGCAGCACTATAGTTCTAACGTTTTTATTGATGAAAAATTGTTTCTCAAGCGAATTAATGGCAACGCATTAATTTCAGTTTGATAACGTGAAAGTTGCGACCCTCCACTGTGTGTCCTTTGTATACTACAGAAGTGTGGGGTGTAGAGTTCCGGGTGGCAAGCAGAAGATGGGTACACGTTAAAGGCGCAAATAGTTTAAAACATGCAATGCTTAAAAATAACTTAGTTTTCTTTTATTTTTTTTATTGAAAAAAAAAAAAAAAAACCGCTAGGTAATTAAGGACATTAAGTCACATGCTGTTATGTTTCCTTTGTTTTTTTTTTTTTTTTTTTGGGCGTGACTGAGTATAAATGTCAAACTTAAACTTGCAACATTTTTTGAAAAAATTGACATTTTTTTGTTTTTTTGTTTTTTTGCGTGAATCAATATTTAGAGTTCATAGAGATTTAAATGATCCAAGCATGCATGGAATTCTCACATTGTTAACATGTAGAATTAGGTGCACTTAAAAGAATTTTCAAAATGTTCTTGATGATTGTGTTGCTACATTGTATTTTTGAACTCTTAAGAAATTGTACCACAAAAATGTCTTACGCTTAGGCACTTTTTTGTCCTTATAGTTTTTGTTATTAACAATAATTCGATACCACTTTCTTTACACGTTTGACAAAAACTATACTTTTCATTTAAAACTGAAAGCCAATACATTAATTCGAGCACAAATCTGCTCGTAACTTTCCTGCAACATTTCCTTTATGTTTGTTACTTGCGATAATCAGCAACACCTGCTTCGCATTTGTCAACAATCGCATAAATTTATTACCATATTCAAGTTTCTGCTACTACCACTTGCTGCCCTTCGCTAGCAGTGAATTTGCTTTGAAATATCCTTTGTGCTTCCTGTCTGAAAGTTTTTCCTTTTATTCTTTATTCCTCCCATTGGCTTCTTATGGGTGTTTTTTTTTTTTTTTTCATAGGAGTTGGCGCGCATACGTCATTTCCGCTTAGAGTTTCCTTAATGTTCTAAAGTTTAGTGTACCCACTGTTATTGGGCTCCACTTTGTTTTCATGACCATTTTCGTTTTCTTCAAATTGTAATTGTTTTTTCTAAGAAATTTTATTTTCGCCTTACGTTAAGCCGCAATGACAGGAGTTTTTGTTTTTAATTTGTGAAGAAACAAAGTTTTCTTTGTTTTCATAATAAGTGTATTCAAATTCTTATTTCTTGTAAATAATTTCAGCCTACATTTTTCGATTTAAATTTCAAATATCAATAAAGTATTGTATTTATATGAGTTATGAAAGTCATTCTCTTGATATTTCGTGCTTTGCTCAAGGAAACTTAATACCATATTGATATGACCTTCTTTCGAAATAATTTTTTTTTCAATGAAAAAATGTAATCAATATAAAAAAATTGCTTTACAAGATCAAATCAAATATATAACTCTTATTTTCCAGACTAATATACGTTTATATACAAGGCAATGTTATTATGAATTTTATTTGAAATCAAGCTATACCTTTTTCAACATTTACAGTCATAGATCTTAAAAGTCTACTTTTGTTAAATAAACGTGTACTTAAAGTAATAGCCAACTCACAATGGCATTATTATCAGAATGATTTTTATTTATCAGTTTTTATCGCGGTTTTAAAAATAGCTTTCACATTGACATCATCGCGATTTCGCTGGCATTAGATTTCCGTTTGAAATACCTTTTATTGTTTGGCATTCCTGACATATGCACATGAGAAAAGTGTTTAGCCCTAACAATCTATTTGCAATAGTACTTTTGAGGTAATTCGGCTTGACATTAAATTTGTTTGGAAAAAGAGCTGATTTTGTCAGGATTTTGGATCAAAATCGAAATAAATGTGAGTCAGACTAGTGTGAATCGCTTATTCATAGTACATGCGTTTACGAAAACAAAGTTGTATGTCTTGGATTTTATAACACTGCTACTTCCTGCATACCCCATTTTGCTTTGTAACTTTATTTCTAATTTTTCTATTTTCTATGAAAAAAAAGTCATCAATTTTTTCCAACAAAAACTTTTACTTTTTAGGAAAAATTATTTTATTTTGAGAAGACCGGTAATTTCTTCTTTTCAACTTGGCAACCCTGTTCATTTATTTAACGAAATAGTGATTATGAACTTAAATGCCACCTAATTTTTCTGACTAATTAGAAACAGTTATTAATGGACGTTTACTTAAATTGTATAGAGAAAATCTTGCAGCACCATACACAAAATGACATTGCAATACATATTCATTCTGTGCAATAGTAAAATGTTTCATACAAAAATAACGAGCTTTCATTTTTTGAATAATTTTGGCACATTTTCAAACCCCCACTCTCCGCAAGTAAACTTATGTGGTTTTTTCGCAACTCTAATGCTGCATATTTATTTATTTTTGTTGGTCCAATTTCAACAATAAATCGAACTAGGGCTTGTTGGCGAACAAATAAAGTATTTAAAAGGGTTGAGTGAAATATTTGTGACGCACAACAAAAAGTTGTTTGGATTTTTGCCGACATTATTGTTTCGATATCAAAGAGGAAATTATTCTGCGATACCGCCGTATGTCTACTCTTATATGTTTACATTATTGTATTTGACTATGAATCATAATTCTTGTCGTCATAAATCGCACCAGTGTTGCGCTATAATTTTAGCTAAAAAATTCATTATTTTCTAAAATATTTTTTTTTTTTTCACTACAAAACAAAAAATAATGTGAGAACATAAATAAATTGTTAGAATTAGTTAGTCTTATTAGAAGAAACTAAAATCTTTATCTCCTATATGGGGTTGAAAATTAGCCAAAGCTCAATTTTCGATTTTTTTTTTTAAAAAGTTTTACAAAAACTAAATTAAAATATGTAGGTACATATGTATGTATATCAAAACTACAATATCACTACTCTTCAAATTTACAAAAACTTTCACCACAATAAATGGCGATAACATTTTCTATAGTAAAATTTTCCAAAGAATCCGAATATCGTTTTGGTTTTTTTCGATTGACCCCAATTTTCCGAATAAATGGCAAAACTCAAAAAAGTATACTGTTGACAGCACATACATAAATGCTTGTAGAAACTTTAATCTTTAGCCATTCGTAAGTAAGTATTTAAAAAAAATAATTTAAAAAGTTTTTCCTTCATTGTCTTAGTTTTTGGATAAATGTTTTATTATTAACTGTAATCATCCAAATTGAAGACTCCAAGGTTCAGCACCTTTTGTTTTGACTGGTAATGCTTCATTAATATAAATTTGTTCATAATTCTTTACATTTCTGAGAAATTTGACTCTGAAATGTGACAAATTTTTTGTTTAGGGTGTTACATTTCGAATTGTGGTACATTTTCTCAGTTTTGGTTATAATTATTGTTTCAAGTTAAAAAAAACGACTCTTATTTTGAATTCACTTATAATTTTGAGGAAAATCTTCTCGAAAATCGATTATACCTTTCTTCACAGTGTAGTATATCTTTGAAAACAGTCGTTTTGTTTACGAAAAAAAGTGTCAGCACAGCTTTGGTTCGTACTTTAGTTTCATATTTTCTCTGGAAAAAAAAACTTTTTCCATTTTTTTTGCTGACTTTGAAACTTTGCTTGCTGCTGCTTTTTCGACACATTTTCTGGTGTTGTTTTTATTGTTGTTGCTTTTTTTCGTTATTTTGTTATAATTTTTTAGCCCGATTTACATTTGCAAGTTTTCGTGTTTTACTGTTGAAATTTTTGCAGTTGTTGTTGTTGTTGGCTGTCTCACAGTAAAACACGCATTTCCGTATCCGTTTTAGGAAATTCAGTTTTTTTTTTCCACCCCGTACTATACTTAATATGTATATCAATTTGTTTTTTTTTTTTATATTCATTTGTTTCTTTGAACAATTTTTCCAAACGTAAGTACATTTTTTATGCTGTTGCTTTACATCCTTCACTTGACTGGCAATTGGGCGTGCTGGGTGGGCGTATAGGCGCCATTCATACAGAGCACACAAAATAAAAAGCAACATTAAAACAACAAAACTCCAAACACTTGAGACTAAACGGTTTGACAAATTTCGTCATTTTGTGCCAAATTGAAAATGCATGTATTTTATATTTTTGTCCCGAAAATAAAAACAAAATCGTAAGGAGTGAGAGCGAGAGAGCAACAAAAATGTAAAATGACGCAAAAATAAAAATGTAAAGTTTGTACCGTAATTGCGTACCAGAGCGTGATAATCCGTCGCAGTCAAATCAACTGTTAAATAAAAAACAACAACAAAATAGAAAAAAATAACCCGCATAGAAAAAAGGGTTCAGTTCAAAGCTTGAAGTGCTATCGTCTTTAACGTCACTGTCACCACTGCGTCAATGCCACCAGACTTTTAGTCAGTCAGTCAGCCTACCTATGTATCTAACTTCCCACATCCAATACATAGCACATAGTTGTTGGCTCAGATCAAAAAGGATTCGTCGTCGCATCCTTTTGCTGCTCTTGGCAGGTTGCCGTCGCGTCGTCTGTTTTACTTCTTTCTTGTGGAACGCACAGCTGCAGTGTTTCCCGTCGTTGTCATTTGCGGAAGCTTTCGCTTTTGCTGCACTCAATATGTTCTTCTCCAAAGGATTTCGCCAAAGTTTTCAGAAATAATAAATAATTTAAAACCAACAACTTCTGGCGAATTCAATGGGTTACATTGAAGTGCAATGGGGTTAAGCTTAAAAAAATTCATGAAAACTTTTTTTTAAATTTTAAATTGTTTAATTTGTGGAAAATGTCTTTACCTCTGAAAACATGAGTTTTTTTTTCGTTTAATTCTTGGTAGTGAACTTTTAGACTTTAGGTACTTGTGCTGGAATAAAGCCTTTAACATAAATTTTCAATTAACAAAACCCAGGAAAAAGGATTATGAATATTTGGTATGCCAACAGAAAAGGCTCAAGTCTTAAATGCAGGTAAAATTTCTCCATCAAGGAAAACGTATTTTCGTACAAATTACTTGACCAATGTATATGACCTATAAATAAATGTGTTTCAAGCAAATAAAACTCAATGAATTCGTTCGGAAAACTGGAAATTTTAATATTTATAAACAAATTCCTGCAAAAAATACTTTAAAGTTGCATAAAGCAGCACAACCGAAATGAGCTTCAAGTCACGCGCATCACCCCATCAGCTCATAGTCTGGATATGCAGCAGACTTTGGCAGTATGGGAATAAATTTTTCCACGTTGCGTCTGTGATGCTTTTTGAATATTTTTGCTCGCTTTTTTCTGTAGTTTATACATATTTATCTTGTTTTTTTTTTACTTTTCATGTCGTACTATGCCTATGTATATTTATTTTCCTACCCCTTCGCACTTTTATATAACAAACTCCATTGAATAGGCTTGAGTTGGAATTGAAATCGAGCCAGCAAGTCAGTGTTGCCAACATGGTTTCTTAGTAACTAAATTAAGATACCATAATTATTTTTAGATGTCAAAGAAATTAGAAAGCTAATGCTGCATAATTTCGAACTCTAGAAAAAAAAAAACAATGAAAAAAAGAAAAATTATGGAATCTGTAACTTTTCAAAGTGTCTAACACAAGTATGTGATAGCACAGTTCCGTAATAAAAAAATTGTTTTCTAGTAACTTAACCAAATTCCTATGTCCGAATCCATAGCTCCAAAAGTTTTATATTCCATTTTCTAGCAAACTGAAGTTAAGTTTAAACAACATCAATACAGAATTGAGGGAAGATTGGAGAATAAAGCCCTTTCTTCCCTTAAGCCTTTGTCTACTTTTGTTTGATTTTTCTACCTCCATACACAACATCCACAAAGAATTATGCTGCCTCCTATTTCCTATTTTTTTTTCTTTCAGTTTTAATTCGTTTCTTGTGAACAAAATAAAAATTTACGTCCAAAAAGAACTCCAGTCCTCCCCTGACAGTCCGATTTTACTGCCGAAGCCTTCTATAGACCTTGTGAAGGTCGGAATGCGTAATAGTTTTTGTAATGTAATATAATAATATTAATTGGATGTTTTTGTAAATACATTGTAATTTATAAAATTTTTTTGGTTCAACATTATTTGAGTAAAGATATCAATATTTTAGGGTTAAAACTACCACATAATTAAGCAACTACAATATATGAAAAAAAAAAAATTAGCTACTTTTCTAGCTACCCAAAGTTTTTACACTTTTTTTTTTGGGTAATTTTAGCAACCGCCCAAAAAAAGTTCTGGCAACCCTGCAGTCAGCCGATTCTTTGTAGGCTTTCGCTGCTGTTGAATGCGTCGTTCATTTGTAAGGTCGCGACGCAAATGCCGCTGTAGTTAGTTTTTGCTTTTGGATGATGCTCGCATTACCCCATAAGTTAATCCGTTTGATCTTCGTAGCTGCCGGGTAGACGGAATTTTTTTTTCTTTAAATTTTTTTTATAATGTTGCAGTATATTTTATTGAGGAATTTAAAAGGGAAACTCAGTATGTAATTGGTATTAGGTGAAATAGCTGCTGGCATTCAAATGTTATGCAAATTCCATAAATGGCCTTGTTGCTACAAACTGCTCACATGTACATATCTACGAGTAAGAAATATGACAGCCCAATCGCCTTTTTGCCTGTGAGCGCTTGTGTTTTCTCGTGTGGTTTTTAATTTAATTGCAAAAAACTCAAACTTCACACGTAAATTTCACTCTCTCGCTGTCACTTAATTCAGGCTGCACAAATATTTAATTCCAAGCTACTCATAACTTTCATATATGGATTGCATGTTGACCGAGTATGTGACATATGTTATATGCATAAATCTTCCATAACAACAGGAACAGCACGATAAATAGACAGAGAAGACACATTGGCTTGTTCTAAATGTGCGAATGTACACACACACACATACATGAATGTGTGTGTCGGCTGCAGTGTTGCTTAATTAAAGCCAAGAAGTAGCAGAAATGCAAAAGCCTCAATTAGGGTGCAACAAAAAATAAAGTCGAACAGATCATTCGAATCAAGTATATACGACAATAAACATCTGCGCTAAGCGACACGTCACTCGTATTCATGGTTGCCAAACGTATCACATTTATGATGCTTGTATAATTATTTTGATATTGGTATCACAATAAATTTAAACTATGTACTAGATTTCAAAGAAAAATTCCAGAACTTAATTTGTGTGTAGTCAATAAAATTCCGAATGAATCGATATGAAAAAAGTCATGTTCTAGAATACTTCAAGAACACTCGATTTTCGAAAATTTATTCATATTCGAGTATTTTTTCATTTAAAAAAATATATAAAAAAAAAATCCTATAGCTGTTACCATGCCTGCAAAATTTTCATTTTTTAGAATGTGGCCAAAAAATGATGAAAATTTGATTTTTGTCTTATTTATATTTTTTTTAAATATTTTTTCGATTTTCCTTATGTACACATAAAAAAACTTGCCGCTATTTTGTAAGCCTTTACATACGGAGAAAAACTGTGGTCTCTCCGCGAGTAAAGCTTTGGTGTTTCTTGTGTAACAGCTCGAATCCTTTGTTGTTTTTACTGCATTCACTTTAATACAGTATAACTTGAAATTGTCAATGGCACTACATGAATTTCTATTAAAAAAATTAATGAGAGAAATATTTTTTTTCATTTTTTGTCCAAAAATTATCAAATTAAATTTTTTTTAACATTTTTTTTAACTAATCATGCAGTAAGTAATGCATTTTAGTAAGAGTAACTAATTATTGAAGCAAAATATTGTAATTATTTGCTTATAAAATATTTTGAAAATTTTTGGACCAAAAATCAAATTTTAATTTTTTTCTCATTTATTTTTTAATTGAAATTCATGTGATGCCATTGAAAATTTCAAATTATAGTGTATGAAGGTGAATGCAATGAAAACAACAAAGGATTTAAGCTGTGACACAAGTAACACCAAAGCTTAACTCGCGGAGAGAACACAGTTTTTCTCCTTATTTATAGGCTTCAAAAATAGCGGTAAGTTTTTTTCGATACTTCCTTATGTGTACATAAGGAAAATTGAGAAAGTATTTAAAAAAAATATTATATATTAGAAAAAATCAAATTTTCATAATTTTTTTGGCCGAATTCCAAAAAATTAAAAACTTTGCAGCTCTGGTAAGATCATTTTTTTTTATTTATTTTTATTTGAATATGAATAAATTTTCGAAAATCGAGTGTTCTTGAATTATTCTAGAACATGACATTTTTTTGAACATGTCTAATGTACTTAGGTATGTACACAATAAGTGCACAATAATGACAATATTCATGTTTCGGTATGACCTTTATCTCCTCCTGTGAATTTTGTATTATGATTTGTATTTGGTTTCAAAACTTATTCACTAAGAGATTATTGAGCTTGGAGATCAAGAAAAAGTTGACCGTTGGTCGATGATATGCGCTGAGTAAAAAACATCGATTAAAACTATGTGAACTGTCAGTGAGAAATGTTTAGTTCACTTGGCATTTTTATCAAACTCTAGTGACATTTTCCAAATACAATTTTATTCACTCTGACCACATTTTCTCCGTTGAAAACATTGAACGACGATTAGTATTAGGTGCACCATAGTTTTAAAATCTGACGTGCAAGAACAACACTCAGCTGACTGAAATATTTCTTTTTGTATCTCAAAATTACAGGCCTTAGATTTTTTTTTTTTCACATATATTAAAAATTCTAAAAGATTGATATAAGAGACCTACACTCTTAATATATCGGTTAACAGGTCACGCTCAAATTCCGCGTTATAATAAAGTACTGCCAACTTAAGTAAAAAATAGAATTTTGATTAAAAAATCTAAATTCTGGGGAGGAAATTCTCCCTGAAAAACTGGACCCTGATTACTTAACTTTCGATATACTCTAATATAAACAGCCCGGAATCTTATAATGTTATAAATGTAGCTCTTAAATTTAATTTCTTGAATTTGAATTTATTTTTGGCACGGAAAGGTAAAATTTCTCAATGAGTATATGGCAGCCCTGCTTATTTGTGAGTTTCTTTTCGATACCGGCTTAGTTTGTTACGAATTAAGGAAGCAAACGCAAGAATAACAACAATTTGTACCTGATTTGCTTATCTGTCTCTCTCTCTCTTTTCGTAATTCGACCTTCATTCGCTCATCGCTAGTATATATTCAGAGACTTTTTTGTATTTCACTCAGTTTTGGCTTCAATTTAGTGCCGCGTGCTTGTGCTGCCCGTGATATTTACTAGCAAATTTTATTATATCTATTTTTTTTTGTGATCTTATCGTTAGAGCTAAAAATAAATGTATACCGACAATATGGAAAAGCTTACGATGGAAGTGCATGTGAGGTAATCATGCGTTATCATTTTTTATGTGTTCTCGAATACTCATTACGTTAAAATAAAGATCGTTGCTTGTTTGTAACATACGTAACAAATTTTATTCCATTTAGAATTATATAAAATAAAAAATGTGAAGACTACTTCCATAATCACCGGCATATTTCGTACTTTATTGCTAGACCGTTTATTGTTGTATGTATATCAAAAGCAAAATATTTCCAGTGTTCTGGTAGATACTAAGCAAATTGTAAACATATACCTACATTGTGGGTATAGTTTGTATGTTTGGTTAAAGCAACCTTTTCAGCGACCCCGTCTTATATACGTGTCTTCATCATATATTCATCTGAGAGCCAGAGAGAGTAAATTTATGTGAGTTTTTTCTTGATATTCTGCTCATTCAGCGGCACGCTCTCTTTTGTAGTACTCTCAATTACAATAGCCAGCGTTGCCATTTTGGCCCGATTCTGCTTTCATTTGCCCCTTCCCACGTGACCATCGTCATTTACTGCTAGACAACAGTTTGTTTTATTATGGAAGAACTTTTTGGTATAATTTATTTTATTATTAATAATGCTTAATGCAGCATTTTTTGACAATTCGTTTATTGCCCTCCAAAACATTACTTCATCATTTGGCCCGCAAAGTGACCTCATATAGTAACATCTTTGCGATAACGCTGGCAGTAGCAATTTCCTTAACCACAATTGCAACGGATGATGTAAGATCTGTGGACGGGGATCTGGTGTTCCATTGCCGCCGTAAAGTCCGTTCGAATAAATTGAATAGCGATGGACGACTAAAGATTCAGCTATCTTCTTCCGTTGACAAGAAAATTATTTTTTTAATAAAATATTTTTGCTTGTAGTCCGTACTTTTTCTATCAGTGTTAAAATATCTTTTTATACAATTAAAGTTGACAATTCAAAGTTAAATTTATAAATTGATAAGCTGATCAGTAACGCAACACTCTCCCGACAACAAATTTAAATTCTCATAAATTATATACATATGCATGGAAAATCTCTCTCTCGGTATTAACTGTTGGTTTTTTAACATCCACATGTTTCAAAATCACATGTTCAAACCAAATAAACGTAATATTGGCGCTTAAATTACTTCACAATAAAAAAAAAAAAATTTGTTTTCACTTTATTTGTGAAATTTTTTCTTATCATGAAATTTATTAAATAAATTAGAGAAAGCTAATTGTAAAAATGTTCATAGCGTACGTATAAAATATTCTCTTTTCCAGGAAGTAATATCGTCTTTACCTGTTATTAAAAACTAACATTCAATTGGAGACTTGTCACAAAATTTTTTGTGTTAAAATGTAATTTTTTCTGCTAGTTATTCTGATAGTTATTTTCATAGTTCCAAAAAATTGTTCGAAAAACGTAGATAGTAATAGAATTATAAGAGAATAATTGCAGATTTTTCACAGAACCCTAAAGCTATAGCTTCTTTTCTTCTACCAACCTACCTACCTGGTAAGCCTTTTACTACTCTACAAGGAGCGCAACAAGAGAAGAAAAAAGAAAACGAGGCATCCTATTAGGCTTGCCACAGGATATGCGCGTACCTTTTCTGCTACATATCTGTCTGCCTGTCTGACTGTATGCTTTTTGTTGCTAGTTGTATGAGTGAGCTTGTTATGCCGTTATGGCGTATTAAGCCGCACAGTCAACTTCATAGCAAACACCTAGTTGGCAGATATTTTGTTACTTTTACTGCTGCTATGATGCTGATTTTTTTTTCTATTTACGAAAATTCTCATTTATTTGTGCCAGCAAAAGTGTAACGTAGCAAAACTTCCCCTAGCAGTCAGTCTCCTGTGTGTTGCGCTGCTGCAATGCGACATTTTTTATGTTTTCTGCACATTTTTGCATTTATCTTGCTATCGAAGAACGCACGCATACAGTAAAGAGATAAAGGAAGTTAGAAAAATTTAAATTTTCAAGAATTTTGTGAGAAACGAATAGAATTTAAGGGGTTTCAAATTCGTTTCTTTTTGGGTAGTCAGTCTATAACCAGGATACAAACATTTTATGCTGTAAGTATATACTTACATGCTTCTAAAAACTTAGATAAAGAGTTGGGTACGACCTATTTCAATAATAAGTAAAACAGTACCTCTAAAAAGATGTTTTACAAAAATATTTCACACTTATATTTCATATTGAATTTCCACAGGCTTGGCCCATTTTATCTCTATTTTAATATTTTTTTTTTTTTTGTCAAAATCTTTTTTTTTCTGATTTCCAATGAACTTATGAATGCTGAATCTGAATTTAATATTAATTTTTTCGTGTTACTGTATGAAGGACATTAGTTCTTTTGAATGAAAAAAATGTATGTACTGCAGATCGAATATGGCGCAACGTAAGTCAGTATCGGTGGTTTTTTTATGTAACCTGGCTGTACACTGATTATTGCCAAATGATATTCAAAAATAAATTTTTTTAACAAATTTTCAGGAGAAACTACAAAATGATTGGCACATGTAAATAAAAATTCACGAATGTAGTTGAAAAAAAAAAAAAAAAATAAATAAAGTGCAGATTCTAAAATAAAAAATTGTATTCATGTATCAGGCAACTTCGTATTATTACATAAATAGTTTTTCTATTTCTAGCCTCACAAATGCGTGTTCTTTTTGTAAATGTTGACACATTTCACCCGTTATTTCATTAATTTCATCACGAATATTTTGTTTGAGTTGCTCAAGGGCTTGTTCTTCAGTTATCCTCACAAGAAAAGTCCAGAGTAGCCAAATTCGCGACCGTGGAGACTGGTACGTTATATCTTTCAAAAATCCCACGTAACTTTTTCAACGTCACAGTAATTGATGATAGAATTTACATATGTACAATGTTTTAACAATTAAAATACGTTGGTTTATCGAATGTTTTGCCCATGATAAATTTGTCACGTATTTACTCCAGGACTGTCATATATGAACTGAGAAAACTAATTATTAAAATGGCAGCAAATCCAAGTAGTATACCTTCCCGGCGTATATATATATTTCATTAGGTATTGCATTTTGACCGTGTCACAAGAATCCTTATGTGCAAACAATTTTTTCCTATTACTTGATATTTCGCTTGATTTCACCAGTCATTGATCAAAGACAGTATCTTTATTCATTTTCGTATGGTCGAGATTAAGCCAAGTTTTGTGGTAAACTTTTTTGCATACACATTTCTGTATGCCATTCAGCCCGTAGATCGTCCCATACTATGCTAACTCTTTTTTCTCATCTGCGAAATATTATTGTGTTTTGCTTGCTCTATCCCACTGTGCGTGCTACATCTTAAATGTCACCCTGCGGTATCTCTCCATGCTGCTGGTAGCGATAGCGATAGCGTGAACGCAAGTAGGCTTTCAACAACGTGAAAAGCAACAGCATTTTAATGTTTCATTTTTGTATCCCAAGTGCGTCCAAAAATTTTGTTTACTCCCAGCCTCCATTAACGAGACTCAGTGACTCTTCGATTTTTTTCTGTTTTCTATGGGACGCGTCATGTCTGGAGGTTTCTGTGGTCGCATCCAGACATGTAACGTTTTACTGTGAGACGTCGCTTCCTATGAAAATTGTTGAATCAATGCAGGGCGAATATTTGCTGAATTCGTGCATCGGGATGGGCTGACGAGCTGAATGAATGAATGGGCGACTTGTTGTTGCTGTTGCCGCTATGCATGTGGAGTACATATTTAATATGGACAGCATATAGAGACACCCAAACTGTGGTTTTACAGACACGACAACTCAAACATTTGCTTTGTGTGGAGCAGCTGCCATCTCAAAGGCATCAGCAAAAATATGATACCAAATGTTTCACTTGTGGATCACGCGCAGTCTGAGATGTTAGTTATGCGATGTAATTTGGCAGAAAGCCAGTGAGTCAGTATGTTGTTCGTGTAGGTCTTTTAATCGATAACACTAGTCAACAAAACATGAGCAGCATATTATGCTATTGTAAACAAATATCTTAATAAATTAAAATTATGTTACTCTCTTACTAACGTAGTGTTTAAGTTTAATATCCGAATAAGCGACTGTTCCGAAAATGTTTTTTGATTCGAATATTTCAACTATACTAAAACCGATCTCTTCTTTTATTTTAGGTTATGGTCACGACGTTTCATCCATGCACTTCACTGCGTACCTGCCCAGAATGGAGAACGAAGTAACTGTCATCACCAGCACATCGTCGTCCAACTCTTCTTCCTCTTCGTCAGCACATCAGGCGCCACCACCGCCACCGCCTTTGCTGCATCCCCATCAGTTCGCCTCCTCCTCCTATCAGACGCCACCACCATCTGCCACATCCTCACCATCTTCTTCGCCTTCGTCGTCAAGCCGATCCAGTCGTTATTCCTCTGAACGCTACAGTCCGCCCTTGATACGCATTAAAACTGAAACGACAAGCGCCGATGACACGCCGCCACACCAACACCACAGTCCCGAGTCTAATAACACAAATCGAAAGTCACTCGCCATGTGTTTCACTAGCACTGGCGCTGCACTTTCGCTGCCGCCCAAAAAGAAGGACATTTATCGGCCCTACTCACTCGACGACAGACCCAGTATCGAGCGTTTGCGACCATACGAAGGTTTGCGCATCCCAGCTGAGGAAGATTTGCATGCTGCACATGCTATACTTGATCTGAGCGCCTCAACTGCCTTTCATCCGCCTACGCAGCCGCATCAACTTCAGCAGCCACCGCTACTTCACAATCACACACAGCATCCGCTGCATCATATAACGCATCAACACCATGAGTCGCAAATAAATTCGTCCGCCATGTCATCGATAGCTGACTTGGCTGCTGCTGCGGCCGCAAATGCTGCAAGCGATGGCCGTCCCAAGAGCAACATTTCGATGCTCAGCATGCAAAGCGTACCTGACAGTGATCGCCAACCGCCAAGTTCACCGGCAAGTAGCGTACAGAACGAGAACAGTAATACTACCAACCAGATGCGCAGCTCAACACCTGGCGGTACTCAGTTGCAGTCGTCTACAACGCCAACACCGGGCACCAAAACAGTCGCCTACACCTACGAAGCCTTCTTCGTTAGTGACGGTCGCTCAAAGCGAAAAAATGTCGTTGATCCAGCAACAGTGGGCGTTGTACAACCGGATCAACAGAAGTCCAAATACACCTGCACTGAATGCGGCAAACAATACGCCACATCCAGTAATCTGTCGCGGCATAAGCAGACACATCGTTCACTCGACTCGCAGTCTGCAAAGAAATGTCACACATGCGGCAAAGCCTACGTCTCGATGCCAGCATTGGCGATGCATGTGCTGACGCATAAGCTCTCGCATAGTTGCGGAGTTTGCGGCAAACTATTTTCTCGTCCGTGGCTTTTACAAGGCCATTTGCGTTCGCATACAGGAGAGAAGCCCTATGGCTGTGCGCATTGTGGTAAAGCTTTCGCTGATCGCTCCAATTTACGTGCTCACATGCAGACGCATTCGATCGACAAGAATTTTGAATGTAAACGCTGCCACAAGACTTTTGCGCTCAAGTCGTATCTAAATAAGCATTTGGAATCGGCGTGTCTGAAAGATGAGGCCGATATGCAGTTTGACACAAGTAGCATGAGTGATAGTTGTGGCATGACATCACCAACGCCGACTGATGACTATCAGCAGCACAGTTTTGCAACGGTGCATGCGCCCAGTGCGTTCAAAGGTGTTGCCATGGGCTTACAAACGGCTGCAGTAACACTGACTCCAATGGCGGTGGTAAAGATGGAAGCTACATTTGCAGGGTAACCGATTTTGGCTGCAGCAGCATCATCGTCTTTACTTCAAACTGTCTCTCTCTCATATACATACCAAGTCAACTAAGCTTGAGCTAAGTAAAAATTGTAAGTAATTTTAATAACTATGCAAAAATGAAAGAAAATGTTTAGAAGCTGCTAAATGAATTGATAAAAGAGTACTTGAGAAAAATGCCACGATTTTGTTACACTGCATATGTCTCATTCAAGCAAATACTCTGTAATGCAACATGGGCAAACCATGCTGACATTCGGCAAATGACAATACAATTTAAGTTTAATTTTTATCGATAAGATTCATATATATAGTTTAGCTTATCGGTAGATATATGTTTCATACAGTTTAGTTTGTTTTTTGTGTCTCTTTTATGTTATGAATTCAACAACACACAACTGAAATCACAATACGTCCAAACTTAAGAGCAATTATGGGGACGCTGCAAGAGCTTTTGTACGTCCCTAGTGCTGCATAGAACTAAACCAGTGCGTAGATCCTAGTCACAAACCATTATTTTTAAGTTACGTTAAAAACCATTGCTGCCGTAATTGATCTCAATTTTAGAATGTATATATTATGTACATAGATCTAAGGAGCAGCACTCGAAATCGAGATACTTAAGTTATTAGTTAAGGTTTGTTTTTTTTTTTTCTTAGATAAACCTTTACAGTCAACATCACTCACTGACACATTCTAGTCAATCTAGTCATCACATTTTAGCTACGTAGGTCATATAGGCTAATAAATATATTTAACACTATCGCTATTACTTCTTCACACTTCATCAATCAATATCATTCTCTCTATCTCACTTCAGTATTCATGCATTCATTAAGTTACAAAAAAGAAAGAAACTCTTCACTCTTCAGCAATGCAAGTGATTAAACACAACGAGCAAAATTTATCGAAAAACAATTTAACGAAAAGCAACGTTTCTCATACAACGAATTAGCATTTAAGAAAAATTATACAAATTAACAATAAAATAGGAAAACAAAAGTTAAAAATAGTTGTGTAAAAACTGCATAATTAATTAATTATAAGACTTTATGTGATAAAGTTGATTAAATTTTTGAAAAAATTTTGAGAAGAATAACAAAATTTATGAAACTTTTTAGCCGAGAAGCAAAATGCAACGAAAATAAAGTTGAAAACGAAATTATCCCAAATCAAGTTTTGTGTTTAAAGTTTTTATAAAATAATTTAAGGCACCTTGAAAAGCGCACAAAGAATTTTACATACTGCGCTTTGAAAGGGGTCTTATTTTTATGGTGCATTCGTTTTGAAGGGATACTACTCGCTTTCAAATTCAATTGCCTATTTGATTATACGTCTCTTTAGATGTTTTGAGTTGTGGAAACTCTTATGAATATATGAGGCGCCCGGTTTCAAAACCGGCCAAGTCCATTTTTCATACTTTTGGGAAAACAACGAAAAACGTTTATCTTCATCTATATTCATCGAAAAATTAAAAAGTATTTCCCAAATAATAGCTTATAAAATTTCTTACTCAAAGCACGTCAGATCAGACTTGTCAAGATTTATTTGCGTATGTTTTTGAGAAAACAATTTTGGACTTGGCCGGTTTTGATACTAATGAACTGGACTTGGCCGGTTTTGATTCCAAGGCGTTGGACTGGTTTTGAAAGCAAGTTCATGGACTTGGCCGGTTTTGAAATCCATGAATCAAAAATAAATTAAAAAGTGAATTATTTGTGTCTAAAATTTTTTTTTTTAATCTAAAACCATTGTGGAAAGTATACTTCCTTTAGTTCGAAAACAGAAAATAAGCGCAAGAAGAATATCATGTTTTAAAAGATCTTTTCAAATAATATTCATTCGAACTCATTGATTTTAGTGCATATGTACACTAGAGTGGTTCTAGTGTATTTTTTTTGCGAAAATCAAATGGGAAGCCCCCTAAATTGCTTCGAAATAGGGTAAAAAAATTTTAAAAATTAATTTAAAATTTTTGTGTTTAACCTCTACGGACTCTATTTCAAAATTAAATTTGACCATAGCCGCCATTTTTTAAACTATTTTTACTTAAGTAGCTTTTAATTTTAAGAAAGAATATATTAAAAAAAAGTATTGTTCGGATCTAGTTTTCGAGATATAGCCATATGAAGTTCCGAATATGACTTTTCTAAAAATTATCATAAACTCTTGAACAGATTTTAAATATATTGATGTCATATGGAATTAAAGTCAATTAATTGGGCTATCATAATATGTTAATATAATTACATATTAATAATTTAATTTTTAGAGAAAATAGCACTTATTTAAAAAAGAAAATATTGACAATTTTACAAAAACCTCCATACCTCAAGACACGTGGAAATTATTTCAAATTTTTATGCATTAATCTTATGGAAAATAAAATGACTTTGCTTATGACATCAATATATGTAAAATCTGTTCAAGAGTTTCCAACTTAAATTGATTTTTAGAAAAGTTATATCCGCAATATCCTATGACTATATCTCGAAAACTAGAGCTAAATGATATTTTGTTTTGATATACTTTTTCTTAAAATTAAAAGCCACTCAAGAAAAAATAGTTTAAAAAATGTCGGTTTAGGTCAAATTTCACTTTGAAATAGGGTCCGTACGGGTTAAAGATAAACATTTTAGATTAATTTTTAAAATTTTTTTATCCTATCTCGAACCGATTGAGGGGGCGTCCTATTTGATTTTCACAAAACATCGAGATTTCAAATTGACGTTTGATTTTGTCTTTTCCTGCTGGAGGTAAATACATACAACGCGAAATTGTAACTTACATATATTTTCTCTCTTTAAACCACGACCAAGTATTTTTGTGCAATTTTATTGTTTCCACTGCTATTGAAATTATTAAATACACGCAACTGTGCCCTTCTAATATGTACTGATATTTTTCTTATCACTAATGATGCTTTCTCTACATTCTTTTCGATCGCTGTTACATTTGACTTGCTTTAAAGTTACATATTTTCATATAACTTTTTATAACGTTTTGCTGTACTTTTTTCTTTAAGTGTGCTTTACAACTATCTTTCGCCACTTTCTTTGAGTGTGTATGAATTATGAAAAATTCGTTTTAAATAATTTTGTTTTTTTTTTTTTAATTATTGTTCCCGTAAAATGCTTTGCATTTAGATCGCATCACACCAAAATAGAAATGTCGAAATAAAGTATTTGTTTTTTATTTTGCTCACTCCAAATGCTCGCAGTTTTGTACTGCAAGTGGTCCACTGCTGTGTAACAGATTTTCTTAATTTGTAAGAAACACATTCAATGTTTTAAAAAATTTTTTATATATAATGTGGCGCACATAAATTTAACGTTCATTAATTGGGTTTTTTTTCTCAAAAAAACCTTTAGAAAAAATCATTTTTATTGCTAGCTTGTTAACTTCAGCTGTTGGGATTACAAATCATTTTATTATTACTTAAATTCTCTATTTAATTTAAAAAAACAAAATTAAGAAAAACATGTGAACATTAATAAGCGCGCTGCATAAAAAAGACATTTTTAGCTTTCGACCTCTTAAAGTTGCGTGTAGCTAAGTCTTCTCTTTTTTGTTTCACTCGTTCTCTGTATTCTGTTGCCGTTCTGTCAATTGAAGTTCTGAACTCCTTAACTTATTGAAAACATTCCAATTAGCTTAAATTTATTGAATAAAATACAATATACATGTAGATACATTAATCTTTAAGTTTAGCAGTATTTTTAAGCCAATTTCAACTAGCATCTACTATGCTCTGAATGTTAAGTAACTATGTACGTCTATTTAAATGATGTTTGTGTGAGAGTGTATCAGTAATTTATACTTACTACTTTGTCAATACATATATATATATTGTCCTTAAAATACTATATTCTACTAAACCATAATTTATTTTGACCTTCAGATTTTAGTTTCTGTGATATTGCTTTTACGAAATAGTGCATATTATTCAATTTCATTTAATAACAAGATTTGGTGCTTTACAAATATTCTTAAGGTTTTTTTTTGTCATGTTACCTGCTTTTACATTGTCTAGGTCATTACCAGATATGATTGCGATCCGGCAATGACCTGTAGTGCTCGCGCTGGATGGCGCGGTTATTTTCGGGCAAATAAGTCTTGGGTAACGACAGACAAATTATTTTGTACCAGTCTTACTTTGGGGAAATTTAAATTTATTCTCAAAAATAAAAACAAAAACAGTCTACATACTTTAATTTCACTTCACTCTTCCTCCCGCCAGTGCAATCTCATTCTCAAAGCTTTGCCGGCACAAGTGTTTTTCGGATGAGGTCTTTTGATCGGCCGATGCCTGATGCCTTGAAAGCAGGTAACACGACAGTTTCTCTAATAAACTTATATATGTTATTTGCTTTCTTCTTTACATAAGTGAATACTGTGGGCAAGACCTCCTGCAATTAGATCGGATCTGTATATGTCTACAAAGAGAAAGTCATTCAGCTATTACAAAATAAAATCTAACTTTTGAGCCATTTTAATGAACTCAATAGATGGCTGAAAGTAGAATAAACATTTTAGCTTGAATTTAGCTAGTGAGGTTTGTTCTCGTATCTCTTGCAAATCACAAAAGCGTTACTAAGCTTTTTAAGTCTTTCTAATTTCATTAAAAAAAAAAATAAAATGAAAAAAAATCCGTAGCAATTTCGTTTATCTATTGTATTCAGATATTTCGTGCAAAAATTGTCAATTGATATTTTTAACATATAATTGTATGTAATTAAATACAGCGAATATTAAAATATGTAAAGTAAAAATCGAACTTTAAATGACTGCACTGTAACTTAAACTTTTCCACATTAACGCTACTAATTTGATATTTCTCAAAATTGTTTTTGGCAGTGTTTCTATAAATAAAAGTGGGTGGTTTTGAAAAATTACAACTATTCAATCCATTGGATCAAAAAACCAATAGTATTGGTATATGTGAATTCTAGTTTATATCATCGATGAGATGCATGTCATAAAAAATTTTTATAGTGTCGTTTGGGCTTATCAACAAATGTGGCCAAACAGCAGTCTATAAGTCGATGTGTCTTATCAGTTGGTAAAGCAGTGAGAATTTCTCATTTCTAATTCTATCGTGCCTTAACATTTCTTCTCCCAACAAAGTTGAGCCACACCATTCTGCCATTGTTATATTTAAATCCAGCAAATAGTGTGCTGTGCTAGCTGATAGCGTCACAAACAAAAAAATTGTCACACTAATAGACAAAACACTAGTTTAGAAGAAACGAACTCCCTTTATTTTTCACTAATGAGTGCTTTTAATTTCTTTCTTTCAACTAGCTTTGATAAATGCGGAATTAAAAAGTCACCAATACTTATTTCTAGACGTCCTGTGTAGCAAAACTCAACTAGCAATGGCAATCTTTTGCTGTACCTGTACTTATTTCTAGATATCCTGTGTAGCAAAATTCAACAAGTTTCGCAAATGCTTGCTTAGAAAGTTACCAATACTTATTTCTAGACGTCCAGTGTAGCAAAACTCAACTAGTAATGGAAATCTCTCACTGTACCAGTACTTATTTCCAGATATCCTGTGTAACAATATTCAACTAGATTTTAGAACTGCGTGTTTAGGAAGATGCCATGACTTATTTCTAGAAGTCCTGTGTAGCAAAACTCAACTAGCGATGGCAATCTTTCGCCGTTCCTGTACTTATTTCTAGATATCCTGTGTAGCGAAATTCAACAAGCTTCGCAAATGCGTGCTTAGAAAGTTACCAATACTTATTTCTAGACGTCCTATGCAGCAAAACTCAACTAGCAATGGCAATCTTTCGCTGAACCCGTACTTATTTCTAAATATCCTGTGTAGCAAAATTCAACTAGCTTTGACAAATGCATGTTTAGGAAGTTACCAATACTTATTCCTCGACGTCCTTTGTAGCAAAACCTAACTAGCGATATAAATCGATCGCTGTACCAGTACTTATTTCTAGATATCATGTCTAGCAAAACTCAACAAGCGATTGTGTTCGTTTGATTTAAGAGCTACCAAAACTTATTTCTAGATATCCTGTGTAGCAAAATTCAACTAGCTTTGACAAATGCGTGCTTAGGAAGTTACCAATACTTATTTCTAGACGTCCTGTGTAGCAAAACTCAACTAGTAATGGAAATCTCTCGCTGTATTAGTACTTATTTCCAGATATCCTGTGTAGCAATATTCAACTAGATTTTAGAAATGCGTGTTTAGGAAGATACCATTACTTATTTCTAGAAGTCCTGTGTAGCAAAAATTAACTAGCGATTCCTGTTCATATTTCTAGATATCCTGTGTAGCGAAATTCAACAAGCTTCGCAAATGCGTGCTTAGAAAATACCAATACTTATTTCTAGACGTCCTGTGTAGCAAAACTCAACTAGCTTTGACAAATGCGTGCTTATGAAGTTACCAATACTTATTTCTAGACGTCCAATGTAGCAAAACTCAACTAGCGAAAGCAATCGATCGCTGTACCAGTATTTATTTCTGGATATCCTGTGTAGCAAAACTCAACAAGCGATTGTGATCGTTTGATTTAAGAACTACCAAAACTTATTTCTTGATATCCTGTGTGGCGAAATTCAACAAGCTTCGCAAATGCGTGCTTAGAAAGTTACCAATACTTATTTCTAGACGTCCTGTGTAGCAAAACTCAACTAGCTTTGACAAATGCGTGTTTAGGAAGTTACCAATACTTATTTCTAGACGTCCTGTGTAGCAAAACTCAACTAGCAATGGCAATCTTTCGCTGTACCTGCACATATTTCTAGATATCCTGTGTAGCAATATTCAACTAGATTTTAGAAATGCGTGTTTAAGAAGATGCCATTACTTATTTCTAGACGTCCAGTGTAGGAAAACTCAACTAGCGATGGCAATCTTTCGCCGTTCCTGTACTTATTTCTAGATATCCTGTGTAGCGAAATTCAACAAGCTTCGCAAATGCGTGCTTAGAAAGTTACCAATACTTATTTCTAGACGTCCTGTGTAGCAGAACTCAACTAGCTTTGACAAATGCGTGTGTAGGAAGTTACCAATACTTATTTCTAGACGTCCTGTGTAGCAAAACTCAACTAGCAATGGCAATCTTTCGCTGTACCTGTACTTATTTCTAGATATCCTGTGTAGCAAAATTCAACAAGTTTCGCAAATGCTTGCTTAGAAAGTTACCAATACTTATTTCTAGACGTCCAGTGTAGCAAAACTCAACTAGTAATGGAAATCTCTCACTGTACCAGTACTTATTTCCAGATATCCTGTGTAGCAATATTCAACTAGATTTTAGAAATGCGTGTTTAAGAAGATACCATTACTTATTTCTAGAAGTCCTGTGTAGAAAAAATTAACTAGCGATGGCAATCTTTCGCCGTTCCTGTACTTATTTCTAGATATCCTGTTTAGCGAAATTCAACAAGTTTCGTAAATGCTCGCTTAGAAAATTACCAATACTTATTTCTAGACGACCAATGTAGCAAAACTCAACTAGCGATAGCAATCGCTCGTTCAACCAGTTCTTATTTTTGGATATCCTGTGTACCAAAATTCAACAAACGATTGTGATCGTTTGATTTAAGAACTACCAAAACTTATTTCTAGATATCCTGTGTAGCAAAACTCAACTAGCGATGGCAATCTTTCGCTGTACCAGTACTTATTTCTAGATAACCTGAGTAGCAATATTCAACTAGATTTGACAAATGCGTGTTTAGGAAGTTAGCGATACTTATTTCTAGACGTCCTGTGTAGCAAAACTCAAAAAGTTTCGCAAATGCTGGCTTAGAAAATTACCAATACTTATTTCTAGACGTCCAATGTAGCAAAACTCAACTAGCGATAGCAATCGCTCGTTCAACCAGTTCTTGTTTTTGGATATCCTGTGTACCAAAATTCAACAAACGATTGTGATCGTTTGATTTAAGAACTACCAAAACTTATTTCTAGATATCCTGTGTAGCAAAACTCAACTAGCGATGGCAATCTTTCGCTGAACCCGTACTTATTTCTAAATATCCTGTGTAGCAAAACTCAACAAGCGATTGTGATCGTTTGATTTAAGAACTACCAAAACTTATTTCTAGACGTCCTGTGTAGCAAAACTCAACTAGCTTTGACAAATGCGTGTTTAGGAAGTTACCAATACTTATTTCTAGACGTCCTGTGTAGCAAAACTCAACTAGCAATGGCAATCTTTCGCTGTACCTGCACATATTTCTAGATATCCTGTGTAGCAATATTCAACTAGATTTTAGAAATGCGTGTTTAAGAAGATGCCATTACTTATTTCTAGACGTCCAGTGTAGGAAAACTCAACTAGCGATGGCAATCTTTCGCCGTTCCTGTACTTATTTCTAGATATCCTGTGTAGCGAAATTCAACAAGCTTCGCAAATGCGTGCTTAGAAAGTTACCAATACTTATTTCTAGACGTCCTGTGTAGCAAAACTCAACTAGCTTTGACAAATGCGTGTTTAGGAAGTTACCAATACTTATTTCTAGACGTCCTGTATAGCAAAACTCAACTAGCAATGGCAATTTTTCGCTGTACCTGTACTTATTTCTAGATATCCTGTGTAGCAAAATTCAACAAGTTTCGCAAATGCTTGCTTAGAAAGTTACCAATACTTATTTCTAGACGTCCAGTGTAGCAAAACTCAACTAGTAATGGAAATCTCTCACTGTACCAGTACTTATTTCCAGGTATCCTGTGTAGCAATATTCAACTAGATTTTAGAAATGCGTGTTTAGGAAGATACCATTACTTATTTCTAGAAGTCCTGTGTAGCAAAAATTAACTAGCGATGGCAATCTTTCGCCGTACCTGTACTTATTTCTAGATATCCTGTTTAGCGAAATTCAACAAGTTTCGTAAATGCTCGCTTAGAAAATTACCAATACTTATTTCTAGACGTCCAATGTAGCAAAACTCAACTAGCGATAGCAATCGTTCGTTCAACCAGTTCTTATTTTTGGATATCCTGTGTACCAAAATTCAACAAACGATTGTGATCGTTTGATTTAAGAACTACCAAAACTTATTTCTAGATATCCTGTGTAGCAAAACTCAACTAGCGATGGCAATCTTTCGCTGTACCAGTACTTATTTCTGGATATCCTGTGTAGCAAAACTCAACAAGCTTCGCAAATGCGTGCTTAGAAAGTTACCAATACTTATTTCTAGACGTCCTGTGTAGCAAAACTCAACTAACTTTGACAAATGCGTGTTTAGGAAGTTACCAATACTTATTTCTAGACGTCCTGTGTAGCAAAACTCAACTAGCGATGGCAATCTTTCGCCGTTCCTGTACTTATTTCTAGATATCCTGTGTAGCGAAATTCAACAAGCTTCGCAAATGCGTGCTTAGAAAGTTACCAATACTTATTTCTAGACGTCCTGTGTAGCAAAACTCAACTAGCGATGGCAATATTTCGCTGTACCTGTACTTATTTCTAGATATCCTGTGTAGCAATATTCAACTAGATTTTAGAAATGCGTGTTTGGGAAGATACCATTACTTATTTCTAGACGTCCAGTGTAGCAAAACTCAACTAGCGATGGCAATCTTTCGCCGTTCCTGTACTTATTTCTAGATATCCTGTGTAGCGAAATTCAACAAGCTTCGCAAATGCGTGCTTAGAAAGTTACCAATACTTATTTCTAGACGTCCTGTGTAGCAAAACTTAACTAGCGATGGCAATTTTTCGCTGTACCTGTACTTATTTCTAGATATCCTGTGTAGCAATATTCAACTAGATTTTAGAAATGCGTGTTTGGGAAGATACCATTACTTATTTCTAGATATCCTGTGTAGCAAAATTCAACAAGTTTCGCAAATGCTGGCTTAGAAAATTACCAATACTTATTTCTAGACGTCCAATGTAGCAAAACTCAACTAGCAATGGCAATGTTTCGCTGTACCAGTACTTATTTCTAGATATCCTGTGTAGCAAAACTCAACAAACGATTGTGATCGTTTGATTTAAGAACTACCAAAATTTATTTGTATATATCCTGTGTAGCAATATCCAACTAGCTTTAACAAATGTGTTTTTAGGAAGTTACCAATACTTATTTCTAGACGTCCTGTGTAGCAAAACTCAACTAGCGATGGCAATCTTTCGCTGTACCTGTACTTATATCTAGGTATCCTGTGTAGCAAAACAGGATGCCTAGATACATTTCATGTTTTGTCGAGATGTTTTTATTGATGCCATTATTCTAAGGCAACCATTATTTCTTTCAAATTTGTTATATTTATATAAGCAAATGTGTAAAATATCTTCCGACATTAAAAATATAACAGATTTTACAAAAATTATCGAATGTTATTATCATTATCAGATATAATGATGTGCGAGGCTAGAATTCGAAACTCTAATATGATTCTCTGGATTGTAGCACATGTGAGTCGGTAGTGTTGACTTGTTGCATCTTGTATCTTGTCGCTAAGTGCCAGACCTAGTCAGTTCCAATAGCTCCGCAAAATAAACGGATTTCCTCAACCGTTAATATCGCCTGCCACTAGCTTTAGCTCCTGGTGATACTCACAGCTTTCGTACTTACTTTGAACATTTCGTTATATTAAGTATTACTAAAGTAGCAGCACTGGTGCAAACTGATTTGGTTTGATGTCGCTCACAATATCTGAGCTGTTACAACTTCAACACAGAATTCTTCGATTTACAGAACCAAATCAGTAAGGGCCTCTCAAGCGCTGATAATCTTGATACTTGATTGAATTTAATCTCAATTTAGAGTTAAAAGAAATTGAACCATAAAAAAAACCTCGAGGTTGAAAGATCAATAAAATCTATACCTATATTAGGTATTACAGAAATAAGAATCTGAATCGAAAGGTCAAATATAGTAGTATTTTTTAAAACAAGATTTATTTTTAAAAATATGTATATATGTATTCTATCAGCTCTAAATATTTATTTACTTTAATCTATTTTTTTACTTCTCAAACTAGTAAATAATTATTACATAGTTTGATCTATCGCTTTCTGTGTGTTTTTGGCTTCGTCTTTAATTTTTATGCATTTTCATTTCAATTTTTCAATGAGTAGGCATGGCAGGCGTATGTCTACTTGCTATATTATAAAGAAAAACACTCTTTCTATCACTTTCACTGCTATTTACAACCACAAAAATGCTATATAAAGATATGTATAAATTAAAATAATTACGAATGCGTGCATGGAAATTCGCACTTAATTAACATGCGAATGTTGGCTAACATGGCCACAACATGCTGCCTACTCTGGAGCGCAACAACTACTTGCTAAAGTCTGGTAGGTTTGCAACAGTGAAGGTGTTTGTGGGAATTAAATAAACAAAACTTCTTTTTTTTTGTCGAGCAGACTACGCATGTCAAGAGCGCTACAACAGTGGGAATAGGGTGCAATAAATAAATTAGTCAAAATAAAAAATAAAATTTTTGAGTACAAAGTTATAAATTAAAATATTCAAAATAAACCTAAACTTAATTAAATGTAAAATATATATAAAAAAATTTTGGTCAGCTCTAAGTTTTGGTCCAAGATATTTATGAAAATTAAAGAAAATGTATGAAAACGATGCTTTTACGCCTCTGAGTGTGCATGCTTGTGTGTTTGTATGCGTGTATGCCTACTTTCTTTAATACTCTAACTATACTTATTATTATACTAATCTCAACTTTAATGTAAATACTATATATATATAAGACTTAAAAGGAAGTGAACTTTAAGAGCAATGCCAATTTCAAATAAAGTTTCATCAATAAAAATTTATTTATTGAAGAATGACAGCATATGCTTAATTAAGCCACATAAAAATTTCAGTGTTGACAATTTGTTAAAAATTGTAAGACAACTGTTGGTTACCTATACGACAAGGTTAGCAATGCAAATTTAAATGCCGATTTAAAATTTTTGGCATGTCTCTTAGGCTTCACTTTTAATGTCATTATAGAATTATTACATAGCTATCTCTGTCACTCAGTCTCTGTGTAAATATTTTGGCAGTGCTAAATAATAATAAAAAAAGAAATACAAAATCAAAAAAACACGGTCTTAAGTGTTAACTCTGCACAGTAAATTTTTAAGCCACTCTCTCTTTCGGCAATTTCATATAGTATGTTTTGCTTGAAATTTCTCGTACTAATTTGGTCTTTGGCTTTTAAAATTTCTGTTCTTGTACAAAATTGCGTCAATTAAATATTAAAACTCGTTCAATTACAAAAAAAGGGGTAAAAGTAACGAAAAATAATAGTGAAAATAACGAAATATACACACTTAAACGTAACGAGTAAATATAGCGAATAAAAGTAACAAGTACCGAAAGCAATCGTTAGACAACAACAAAATCTATCACTGTCGCCAATGTGTACCAACAAAGCATACGAAAGTGTTGTTGCTTTGCACACATAAGAAACGAAGAAGACAAAATTGTTTGTGTATTTCGATTTTCTAAGTACGAAGTGCTGTGTTTTTGTATTAGAATACACAGCCTATGCCTAAGGGCTTTTACAAAAACAAATGTGCGCCAAGTGCATAGGGTGTAGGCACCTCTGCTCTACGATATTTTCTCAACCTCACGCTGTCTCTCTCTGTCTCTTCCCACAACTACAAAGCAATAGTTTTTAGTAAGCAAATCCATAGTAAGCAAAGGAAGTAAACGTTAGGTTTGTTGTGACATTTTTACTATTTGCAGTATTCAGCGTCGATTTTTTTACCAAATAAATAGTAAAATTTACTGTGTTCATACGTAACTCAGTAATTTTTGTTGCTTAATATAAACTTGTATTTGTCGTCGTCTACAGCCGTAGACAGTCGAGTGTTCTCTAGTCACTAGAACCTATCGTCAACATTTTAACGAAGCCAATTTAAAAGTAATATTATATATCACTTTTGCACAGGCATAACTTCAATAGTTCAAATATATAAAACAAAAGATAATGTAAATACTCGTATTGCAAGAAAAGAAATCTAAATGAAAAATTAAAAAAAATCAGCTTCTTCAGATGATCTCAAAATTTTTGCCGTACCCATTTTGTAAGATTGTATAGTAAGCCTTTTTAAATACACTCAATTTTAATGCCTACTTTTAGAGGCTCATGCAGCGCTTCAAACCAAAAATTTTATTAAGAAAACAAACATACATAAAATTAAAAATTATTTAAGTTTTAATTTAAGCCAATATATATAAATAAATTTAACTTAAAAGTAACACCAAAGCATTTGCTTTTTTAGGATCAAGCGGTAATATTTTTTTTTTTTACAAAACCTTGGCTAAAAAAGCAAAAGCTTTTGTGTTTTTTACGAATAACGGCTAAAGTACCAAAGCAATACTCAAATAATAAGAAAATCTCAATTAATTTTAGTTAAAAAAAAAACAAAAACAACATCAATAAAATTGTTTTTTGTAGATGATCTCGAAAAAAGTCTTAAATATACTGAACCTACTCTTCAATTATTATGATAAAATTTAACTAAATTGTTATTTGTAATTTGTAAATAATAGTGAAAATCTTAGCAATACAAAAGCAATTTAAATTACACACACACACACACATTCACAACATAAACACTCGCAAACACTTAAGCATATTTTTTGAAAATTTTGTAAAGTAATACATATATAAATTATACACTAAAAAGAATAATTGAAATTATTACCACAACATGAGAGCAATTAATTCTCAGTCACAATAAGCACACACATACACACACAAAATTACAAAGTGTACACAAAATCAGAACTGTAAAAAGCAAAATTAAAGCAATTTTTCGAAATTATTATATGAATTAAGTAATTATTCCATATATAGCGTAAGTAAATTAAAAATTTTGATTTTGTATACATATTCCTTTTCAACCCAGTTATTTATTATTTTATCTTTAAGATTTTTGTTTGTAATGATTTTCGTTTTATATAAAAAAAAAAAAATTCTCATAATAAATTGTAGCAAACTGTAAACATATTTATTTATATACAAAGTTCTTACTTAAATAAATGTTCATTCATTTTAAATGAAACAAAAAAAAAAAAAGAAAAACTAATTTCATACACAAAACATATATTTATTATTATTACAAAGCGAAACAAAAGATTTACAAATACATAAAAAAAAAATTTAAATAAACACACAAATACATGCTTGTTTTATTTCTATTTATTTCTTCTTCTCATTTATATCATTTAATATATATTTCTTAAGTTTTTATCTTACAGATTCTTTGGCCTTAATATTTAGAAAATATTTGATGCCATGTACTAAAAGTATCCAAATGTATTTGTTAATAGTTAACAAATTTTGTTAGATTTAATAATGTCAGAAAATAAATTAGATGTTTAATTGGGATAACCAGCAAGAGACCAGCATTATTTGCGAAATTCTTTGTGATTGGTCGTTAAGGCCTGTCACGTTTGGTATCAAGAAGTAGGCAGAAAAATTGAGATTTCGTGCTCGATTTCAAGTAAAAGGATGAAAAGAAGGTCTTGTAATCAAGAAAGTTTAGCCTGTTTCGTAGATTCTCAAAGTATATGAAAAGATTTTTTTTTTACTGAAAAATAATAATTGTTTTCATTATTTTCAAAGAATATGAAAGTCGACACAAATAATCAATATTAATATCTAAAAATATGACATATTTGTATCGGTTATCGTAAATCATATCTAGTAAGAGCAGAGCTTACCTTAAACTGGTTTGGCAAAATTCAAAAAGTTCTAGAGGAGGAAGTGGAGGATCATTGTAAAATTCCAAAACTGCTGAAAGTTGAATTTTAAGATTTTCTCGAATAAAAGTTCAGACCAACACCTGAATGATTTAGAATAATAGATAATTTTAGGTACAAAGCTCAAGCCTAGCAAATTGAACCTGCTGATCACGAAGCTCAAGAGTAAGAAGTAGAACAATATTTTAGATCGTCTATTTATCAAATATCACTTTGTCCTTAGAAAAACAATACTTGCATTTTCTAGGACATGTAGAGCAACAGATTTTTGAAAACTAATAATTACCTTAAATTAGTAACGTGGGAAGTTTG
Source organism: Tricholauxania praeusta (assembly GCA_949775025.1). Classification (NCBI taxonomy): domain Eukaryota; kingdom Metazoa; phylum Arthropoda; class Insecta; order Diptera; family Lauxaniidae; genus Tricholauxania; species Tricholauxania praeusta. The sequence continues at coordinate 6,856,726 of OX459028.1, read as the reverse complement.
GTAAAGCAGTTAAGTTGAAGTACATGAATAGTTCAACGGATTTTTTGGTCTTGCGGAAAAGAAAAACTTGGAACACACATTGTGGGCTTAGACTTAGATCTCTGTCGAAGTCAGGGGCATGACAATGTTTCCAATATGACAGGTGTCACATTCTGGTGTTCAAGCATGTATTCAACAATCGTACGAAAGATCTTACTATGTCAACTATTTCGTACGGAATACTCGCTTTTGATATTGCTCCTACCTGTGCAACATCTCTTGTTAGACTAGACATAATTTATAACTTACTTTGATCATCAACACATATACATATGGGACATGTCAGTCGAAACTGTGTGACTAAATAATTGAGGCACTCCTATTTTCTTTTGGTAAGAGGTTCTGCTTATAACTAATACATATGGATAGAGATTCACCAAAAAAGGCAAAGAAAGTGAGCTCCCTCTCCTACGCCACTGCTTGGGAATAAAAAGATGAATTACTTAGAGATAATAGGCATTTAACAATTAAGCTTACAAAGCGTTTTACTCTGGAATAGAGAAACTTTTTCATAAACTTTTGTAAAGAAATTCTTATCTTGAAAAATTCGGCACTTAGATCGGAAAACCTTGTCGACATTCAATCGAATATTTATTTTATAATATATTTATTTCCAAAACTTTGAATTTCTTACATCGTTTTTTACCGCTTGCTTACTAAGAAATACAATTATTCAATTATTTTGCGCATGCGCATTTGAAATGGACATTTCTAAAACTCAATTGTTTTTTTGCCATACTAAAATATTTTTTTTTTTTATTATTAAAACTATACTTTTTGTAATTGAGTCAGCCTTAATAAAGACAACGAATAATGGTTGAGTTTTGATTGAGAAAGAATAAAACATTATTTTGTATTTACATAGTTGTTACAATTATTAAAAAGTAGTTAATAAAATGTACATTTTAGAAAATAAAAATTTTATTATAAAGAAGTTAATGCTAACGATGTAAACATTAATGATGAATTTATCACTGTGACAACAATACTCAAGGGTTGTTTTCGATCTATGCCATACTCAAAACGACATAGTGACGCTTTATTAAACACTTTCATGATATTTTTTGCAACAATTTTTCTCATAATAGGACTTCTTATTTCAAAGTAGTTTTATAAGTAGACTGAGCTCTTTAATATGAGTAATTGACTCAAAGGTAATTTCATAAAATATACGAAAACTACTGAATTTTATAGACTTGCAGTTTTAGAGATATTGGCACCAGTAACAAAATAATAATTCAGTCATAAAGAACATGTCCTGGAATTAATAAGACAATACAATGATGAAAACTTAATTCATCAGTAGTCATTTGTTGAGGCAATTAAGAGCTTCATCAGGGTCGCGATCTTTCTGAGGCTTGCTCTTATGCCTGGTACCACTTCTTGTTAGGCCCTCCTTGGATCAAATATACAAATATATGCTGCTGAAATAATGAAATTTGTTCGAAATACTAACATACGTGCACTATTTTAAATGTTGCAAGATATTTAATTGTGTTTTGGTATATTCGGAGGAATTCAATTACTGAACTTTAAGTAAAAACTGAAATGATTGTATGTTAGTATTTACGAGTGTATACTGCTACGTCCACTTGCATTTTTGTAAAGATGAATTAAACTGAAATAAATATATATGAGTTTATCGCCTCAAAGTTTTTATATGAAAGAAGAATGCAAGATTTTGAATTTAACTTGCATTTTATATTAAAGATTTTACTTTTTAATTGTATTAAAATCCCGAATAGATAACACAGGAAGCGAAAATATTTTTTGAAAAAATTTCATCCCAATAACATTATTACTCTCTGCTTTAGCATATCGAGACTATCGAAATATGCATTGTTGAGACAAACGAATTTTCTATTTAAAATTGAATGTAAAAAATTTGTTTTCCTTTTCTTATACTCAAAAGATTCATAATGATGATTCAATTGATGTTTCCGATATGTCTTTCGAATATTAAAAAAATAAATTTATGTATAAATTTGCATTACATATTTTTACCAAAAATGTGAAAGTTCTTAAAAGTTTATCTCTTTTACGGTCAGGAATAAACACTCAAGTCGAATGTTACTCTCATTCAGTCCTAAGAAGACCTTAATATCCGCAGTAGAACAAGGAATATAGGAAAAATTTATATTCGGCTCATAATTTTAATACAAGTTATTTTCCCCTACGTGGCTGATATTTTATAAGCGAAACTCAATTAAAAAGTTCATGTAAATTTAAGCACCGCTTGCAAACAAAGAAATAATATTCAAATTACACGTCCTTAACGATGCACTTTCAGTAAGATATCTCCTTGGATAGTAATATCTTCAACGTCAACTTTAGGAATTTCGATCGGCGGTTTCGTCCATAGTTGTAATGCCTAAGTAGCTCAGGCCAGATGGGTTATTTTTTGTTCAAAATAAAATAGCATACTTTTAGGTTTGTCTCGTTCCATCTAATTTCGAAGCCAGAAATCATGCTGTTAGTTTCATGTAAGAAGAAATCATTAAAGCAATTTACAAACATAAGACATCATAGCTTATTTTTATGTTTGAGATGATTTGAGACGAAACCGTAAAGGATTTTTTTTAATACTCTTGCACAGTGAAATTCATCATTGAAATATTTTTTTTTCTATGGTAAATGTAAATAACAAGCAACAATAAATTATTTTTCATATACTAAACATTACAAATATAGCAATAAATGAATATAAGCAACGAATTTTTAATTTCAATTACAAGGAAAACGAAGAGGAAGAGGAAAATTTTAAACGGCAAAACGCATTAACTGGAGTATTCTTTACATTTGATGTCACTTGATTATTATTGTGATGAGTAAAATGTAATGCAACATACCTAATAAAACAAAAGTATTTACGATTTTTATAAAAATAAATATTTTTTTTGTAAAAACAATCAAAAACTTGAGAAATACAACGAAAATTTTTGCGGTCTATTAGCCACCACATTAATTGACTTGGAAAAGCAATACATTAAGCACTAAGACAACGAAATTTTAGCAATATTTACTCGTACAACGAATTTTTTCATAGTCCTGGAATTTTAAAAAAAGTTTTTTTTTTAAATTTAATTCTCTGCATCCGGTCATTGATTTTGCTCAACGAATAATTAAACTAAGGCTCAACGTTGAAATTAAATTCCAGGTATGAAAAATGCGCCGCGTATCAAAAAGCAATAAAACGTAGTATTAAGCTAAAGTTTTAATAAATAAATTTTAAGCATTAATAAAGAAAATATAAATAAGTTAGAGAAGTAACTAATTAATTAATTAGTGGTATAGCAAATAGCATAAAAAAAATCATAAAGCAATTACCGCTAAAGCAAAGCAATTAACGAGAGTGCAATTTTAGCATTGTAAGTGATTTAGAAAAGCAACATAGAAATTAAAAAAGAATAAAATATATATATATAAAATTAGAAAAACCCCAAATACACAACATACATAAAACAATTGATATCATCACATGTTTTTTTCTTTACTTTATAAAATTTTATTTTACGTCAACGTATTGTCAAATGCCAGGTATTTATATTGAAAAGGTACTATCCGAACTTATCGAAACCTGAAGTGCTGTGAAATAAAATCGTAGTTATTTCTCAAAAACTTTTATACAAATATTATATTTAACTCTTAATTTCAAAACTTTCTTTATAAAATCCAGTTCTTTGAAAAGGAAAACTTATATTTTCAGTCTAAAGTTTAATGAAATCGACATCGGAACGAACTTGTATGGTTTATGATATGTAACCTTATTTATTTACTATTTTAAGTGATGCTTTAATTAAAATTTTTATTTTAAATGCTGCGCAGAAGTATGCCAACTATATTTCTTCAAATGTACCGGCATTATACCAAAATTGATTTTTTCTGCATTTCCATAAATATCATGTAATAATTTTTTAACTCAGAATTTCATTGCATATATTTTGGCGTGCAAAAGTAGTCATTAAACTAAGATGCCAATTATTTTTGATTTTATGTATGTAAGCATATTTTGTATGTTTTGATTCAACTTTTCATAGACCATTTTTAGGTACGCAAAAGCATAAAAAATACTCTACGCTGCTTTTTTTAAAAAAATGTATTAATTTTTGCATTGCAAAAAGTATGCTGGAGTATTTCATACAGATAAAACTTAGTGTTCTGAGCTTAAGTGTAAAATACAAAGCATAAAAAACCAATACCAAAATGTCTGTCGTGATGGTAAGCTTGTTGATTACATTAGGGCTTTGGGCTGGTATTCTAATTTTCAGTTAATCTCTGGCGTACTTAGTAATTTCTATACGTGCAGAACATTATATGCTGGAACCATCGAGTGGTTCCCTCTTTTTTGGCACATTGTGACATCATTTTATCAATTGTGCCCACGCCAATCTTGTTCTTATAGTTAAACAAAATAATATCTATCAGTTGTTCTATTCCGACCATAACTGAATCTTGTTGCTTAGACGATAGTCACATAGACGATTTTTCTTTTACTAGGACCTAGAAGCAATTAATTTTATTCACATCAAATCCAAACTCACTGGAATCTAATATAGTGATAAAAATCACTATTTATACATCATTGCCAACTTTTTTTTCAGATCAAAATAAAAAAAAGCCATCAGTTTAACAAATTAAGAGTTAAATTTTATTTTTGTTTATCACTTTAGCAAGAGAAGGTTGCAATATGAATAATAAAAGTAATAACAAAAAGCAATTCCTAAAATTAAAGTCATGAAAAAAGAGAGTAAAAACTTAAAAAAAAAAATATTTTAAAATACAACAAAAGCAGACATTAAAAAAACATAACGATTATTCGAAGTAAACTTAGCAAGAGAAAAAATTGTGTACAAAAATATGCTGCAAATATTTTGAATATTAATTAAGTGAAAAGAAACACACAAATAAATTTTAAATGAATTAAAAAAAGTAAGTGAAAAAATGCAACATATGTTTGGGCGCGTTGTATAAAATCAGAGTTAAAATAAAAAAAACTAAATAACTGAAATAAATCGGTTAAAAAAACTTGTTGTTTTTAATAAAAAAAAAAGCAGAGCAAAACAAAGCCTCATGTAGTAAAATGTTAAAAATTTAAAACTCAATAAAATAGCAAGAGAAAGCCAAAGAAAATTAGTAAAACCAAGTGAAAACGATCTCTAAAACTTTAGTTCGATACAATAATTTTAGCATATGTGCTGTGAAAGATAGTTGATGCTGTTTCAGAGCACTTAAAAGTATGCAACGATGTATTTTGGCTTTGTCATATTATAAAGAGATATTTTACGGCTTTTAATAGCTACGCTACATTACAAAGTCTTGGGCTGCTTTTTAAAAGTCAGCGTTTTTATTTCAAGCTTATTTGGTTAGCGTGAGGTCGAGTGGCCTTTTTTAATGATTTATATAAAATTTTTTTTCATTAATTTTTCCTTTTATTCATTATTAAAAAATTCAACCAACAACGAATGTGCAAAACGCCTAAACTTATACAACGAATTGCAAATTTAAGCCGCGCAGCAAAAATTCATTATTATTAAGGTATTTAATTATGCACAACTATTGTATTGTATTATTGTTGTTGTTATTTAATTGCATAATAAATGTAAGCAAACAAATTTTTGAATGTAAACGTACATTATTTTTTTCTCTTAACTTTAGCAGCATTTTGTTAGTGAACTTTAATACCAGAAAAACAGATATTTTATACAATGATATATTGAGTTGAATTGCAAAAATTGAAATTCGGAAAAAAATGTTGACCAATTAAATTATATGCATTATTATTCTTCTTAGCTGTATAAAAAACAAATACTTTAGAAAATAGTTGAGAGAACATAGAAAAAAAAATAACAGCAACAGTCCAGAACCGAAAGACAACTTGTAACATACATTAAAAAACTAAAATAATATATATAAAAAAGAAACTGAAAATATCTTATAAACTACGTTTAATTGAAAATGATTTAAAAGCATTTGAAAAGTTTTAAAAAACCTTTTATCAATTAATTCTGTACCTACACATTAAAGCTAAAACTACATATAAACATAATTAGTTTTAAAACCAAAAATATTTAAACTTTAATCCTCAATTCCAGAATAAACTTCAATTTTCAAAAACAAATAATCAACTCATTTGTAATTGAAAAAAGGCTAAATATTCCTTACTTACTCAAAAAAAAAAAAAAATAAGAAAAAAAAAAACACACCAAAGTCCTGTTTCCTTTCCTAAATACATAAAAAAACGCATTAATTATGATTATTATTATTATTGATAAATATATAAGAGTTTATAAGTTTGAAAAAAAAAAATCATGAAAACTTGCTAAAGGAAACCTTGACACTTTTTCTTTTTGTATGTCAATTAATTTGTTCAATTGTAATCTTAAACTTAAGTATATAGGAGTATATACCAAAGATTTTCTGTTGACCCCATTGTATTTTGAATGTTTTTGTTGTAACTGAAAAATGTATTGTAAAAATTAACCGCAAAATAGCAAGTTTTGTATTATATTTTCATAATAAAAAATAGTGTAGTAATGAAACAGAAACATTAAAATGATATTTTATTGAAACGTTTATGTTTGCACAGCAGTCTTCATTCAGCTTACATCATGAAAAACGGTAAGTAAAAAGCACAATATATAAAAAATTTAAAATTTGAAAAATTTTCTGAATAACAAACTGCGTAAAAAGTATCCCGAATTGTTGAATAAAACTAAAAAAATGATTTTATCATCAAAATATATTTTGTCTCCAGAGCTTGCAATGCAACGATTCCATCAATAGATCCGGTTCTCCATACATTCTTCGTAGGCTGATTGAGGAATAGTCTTTGGCTTCAATAACGAATTTGCTTTCTTGACTTCAACTGACTCTAAGCGCCTTCCTAGAAGTGATAATTTTAGCTACGGGAACAGAAAGAGTCAGCAGTTCGATCAGATTATCATTTTTATTCCACTTACTTAAATTTATACATTTAACCACGCGTATTTCAGTCTAGGTTCCCCTCGAACGATCACTTGGGGTAGAAATTGTCGCGAAAGTTATTCGGCTGAGCGCTACTCTCATGTTGTTTGACTGCGCTGAGTATTTTAGCCATGGCCATAACACACTCAGCGCTCGATCAATTGATATAGCGACAGCCACTGTCAAAGCATGAGCTAAGCTTTGCTGTATGTGTGTCAGGTCTATGTCACAAGTGTGCCAACAGCAATCACCTCTCATTGGAAGAGAAATGTAAACTAAAGTTCAAAGAATATCATTAGTTTGAAACGCTAATGACCCATGTAAGCACAATGCGCAATGAAAGCACCAATAAAAAGAGCACATTTCCACGAAATGTACCTATGTTGGGTTTTAAAAATGAAAACTTTAATTTATGTTAAAAAATATAGCAATAATCCTCTTGTTGAAAAACTTTTATTAAACGTTACTTTTTGCAGCACAACAGCACTGGCTCAACTCTGTTTTATTAATTGCATTATGCTTGAGCCCAAAAGTATGTTTTATTTTCTCATTAAAAAAGTCCTTTAAAAAAAACCGAAAAACAAAGAAATTTATTGTAAATTAACAGCACAAAAAGGCGGAAGTAATAAACTTAATGTAAAGGCGAAAGGCCAAACATACTAACACACACAAATGGACAGCATATAAACTTTGCATACATACGTACATACCCAGCCAACATCGGGAAGATTATTGAATCCCTCATTTTCCGGGCGATGAGTTGATTCAGGGGATAAAATTGAAAAATTTACTTTTTGCATATTTTTAGACATTTCTAAAATGAAATGCAGTTCTATGTACTATGATTCAATATTACTTTTTTGTTACCTAGATTGTGAAAAACGATATCAAAACGAAACACAATTTCCGAGCCTGCTGATGACGTACATTATTAAATAGTTTTACAATAATCGTGTGAAACTATTCATTATGATACATAAACGCGAATTATCGTTGCTGGAACATAAAGTAATCGCTTGACATCAAAATATAAATTTCTCTGACTTTTTCGTGATGAAAAATGTTTGCTGGGTACTGCATAAACTTATTTGAGTATCCATAAATGTATAGTATGTATACGCATTGCACGTCCTTTTACTGAGCCTGTATTAATGGATCCATTTATGGCTGTAATTACAGTTAATGAGGTATGACACAATAATGAGGCCAATTATTGATTAAGTAGAGGATGGGCAGTGAATGTGACAATGATGATGGCGGCGGCGATGACGACATAGACGGTAATGTCGTTGCCAGACACCAGCAGAGCAGGTCCAGCGTAAGACAATTTAATTGCGTCCAGACAATGTGGTAAAAATTAAATTTTTGTGCTTGAATTCTTTAAATGTATCTCAAGGTTTTTCGTTTCGAGCTATCTGGAAATCGCAGCGCTTGCATCCTGACAATGTCATTTGTTCCATTTTTTTTGAAATTTTCAATTTTTTTTTTTTACTGTCAATTCCATTTGTTTGCTGCAGTACTCGCAAGCAATGCTTTGTATTTCTACCAGTCAGCCCACCTACTACATTTTACTCCATTACTGCTAAATGTCTCCCAGGACTAACGTAAAACGATCAAAGACGCTGATTGCCTTTGAAAATGTTCGATGCTGTTTTTTCACGAAATAAAATTTTTTGTTTGTTTTGCTTCTTAAGCAGCAAAGAAAAAAAGTAAAAATAAAAGAACGACTGCACTGAATTGACACGGCAGTAAAGGTTTTTTTTTTCTCCAGTGCCGCTGTCTTTCTATTTTATGCTGCTGTACTACTGATACGTGTCGGCGGAACGTATTTACAGTTAATATACGAGTACCTGGTGGAATTCCATACACTGAAAAATGTTTTTTCAACATTCAGTTTTCAATCATTATCTCTCGCCAAAGGACTCTCATTCCTTGATTAACATGATTTTCATACTAATACTTTACTTTTTATTGTGAATCAAAAATTTTATTTTGTTTGAAAAATTTTTGCGAAAAAAAAATTATAAAACACCTGAAAGAGAAGTATCGGAAAAATGTATCGAAAATTTGTAAGTATCAAAATAGTAGATATAAGTTAAAAATAATCTAAAAGTACCGGAGAGTATCAAATATTAGTTAGCTGTATTGCGCGCTAGCAATAAATTTGATAGAAATCAATAATTTTCCTTATACAGAGTCAACGTTCTATCTACGAATTAAAAAACTTTTCAAAGAACCCAAAGAAGAAAAAAAAAAGAAACTCAAGAAGAGCTATGTGCCAAATACCAATTAAACTGTTATTATAATGCAGTGGTGGGCACATTTTTATCCTCATTGCCTCACCATTATTCGAAGCACAAGCAAGCAAAAAAGAATTCGCAGAATTTCAACACTATCGAGGCACAGCGTTGACTTGAATTCAAATGAAAACAAAAACAAAACACAAAGGCATAAGCGACGGCGCCGCATTGTGTCTTGACGAATGAAGCAATTGTTTTTGATTGTAGTGCAATTTGGGTTTTTTTTGTGCTGTCGGCGAATTTGGAAATGACATCAAAAAAACTTTAAAATTTTGTATGTTGTTGCTTGATTTTGTTCTTTAGCCCTTTTGTTAGATTTCCATGCCCACTACTGTTATAAAACCATACCACATACCACATTTAAAGGTACTCATTAGTACTATATAAGCTGAATTCATAAGTTCAATGTAAGACTCTGTAAGCCTAACTGCGAAGTTTATAAGGACCCATTTGTAAAGTATTTTATAGCTTAAGCTCTTTAGCGGTGGCTTCTCAAGTCAAAACTACAAAAATGTTGATGGCTCCTGCTAAAGTTCCAAATAATCATAATATTTCCCAGATTTTGAGACAAAACTGTCACTTCTATTCAACACTTTGGAAGAGTTTCGTGGAGATCCTGTGTTATGGAATAAAAACAAACAACAATTCATTTCTATAGTAATTCGGAAAATTTTCTTCACTAAAATAGCTAAGTTTTGTAATTTTATTGACAAGTTATAGGAATAAATTTCCAACGCGCTCACAAAAAAAGTTAAATCGGTTAAAAACTTACCGAGACATTTAAATATTTCCAAGATTAGTGGTGCCATATTTCATTTCAGTTTCTTCAAATAGATCTTTTTTTATGATGCCGCCTTAGAACAAGTCTCTGTAGAGCCGGTGCCTGGAATGGTTGCATACATATTTTTATTTTTAATATTATTTTTATTTTTATTTTTATTTTAAAACTAAAATGAGAATTGCATAAATTTATTAAAATAGAAATGAATTTAACTATTTTTCGAACACAACTAAAATCGTATTAAGTTGTTATTCCGCACGGGCAGAACAATATTTCTAAAAATCAAAGTGATCGAAAAAGTCATTGGAATGAAATTTCTCTCGATGTATTAATGCATTAGGGCAAATCAAGTACAGGGTTCATTGGTTTAAGGTGGTGGTGTGGGTGACAACAAAGTGTTCTTAAGAAATGTTCACGTACGCGAACAAATTGTGAATCGCGCAGGTTGTTTTTGCACGAACAACTTGTTGGTTCGCCGTCGTCGTAGTCGTTGCCGCTGTTGCTGTTGCTGCCGTTTTCTTATCGTCATATTTTTCTTTGTCGTTTCTTGATTATTGCAGTGCTGTTGTGTTTTCCTTTTTTTGTCATTTGATTCCCTTTCTACTGCTGCTTCTTTGAATTTTTCTTTGCAGCACTTTTGACTTTTATCAATATTTATTTTTAGATTTTTTCACGCTTGAAATTGTTATGGTACCGGTAGCATGCCACAGGATGTCGTGCGGTGGGGTCTAAAAACGTGCAACTCAGCTTTCATATTTTAATGTAATGAAATGCGACGTGTTCGTTTGCTTTTACGAAAAGCAGACACACAGTTAAATAGTTGGAGAAAAGTTGAGTTAAAAGGATCTGACTAATATATACGGGCAAGGATTTAAAGAAATGTTTTCATCTTTCGACTTATGCGATTTTGAGCTTTAAGTCATCCGCTAAGCTTAACGCTTTTTTCATTGACAATTTAAATTAAGTTATCTTCGCCAATTGTTGCTTAATTCAAAACTTCATATCCTCACGGGTCTCGCATGTTGTCCGTCACACATTTGTTGCTTCTACTTAAGAACCCGCCTTTTGTTTGTTTAGATATTTTGCTTTGTTTTTGTTTAGCTTGCGTCTTGTATGGGTTATAGAAATCCCCACACGCCTGTGATGCTGCTGCTGCGTAGGCATTTTTCAATATTTTCCAATAAACCCAAAGGCATGAGGTTGCCGTCATCGCCCATCCACCCAATTTCCCACATTCAAATGTCTTCAAAATTTTAAGACAACGACATTGTAGACGCGCTGAAGCCATGGGGGAATTGGCGCATATTTAACGTATTTGCATTTCTAAATCACGTTGAAGTAGGTCGGGGGGGAGTTGACGGAAATCGTTTTATTTTCGGTTTGATTTCCAATGTTTTTCTTTAGCTTTCCCTGATTTTGTTTTTGTTTTTTCTATTTAAATTCTTAACAAGTTACTTGGCATGAGGAAACATGTGATATGGGTTTTGGGGTGCGTACTGGGTGTTGGTTCTTGAGATTGTTTTTTTTTTCACAGTGGGGGACTTTAAAATGTAAAACAATCAGTTTAGAGGTTTACGCTTTTTACGTGAGACAGACATTTTCCCTTTTGATTTTTAACTATTTGGCGCATTTTTAGAAACTTGGGATTTGATTTTCATTTATTCTGCCTGAAATGTATATTGCTTATCAACATTCATTTAAATCTTTTTTTTTTTTAAGAAAACTAACGTTTAGTGCAAAATACAAAACGAAATTTACTGTTGAAACTCTCCATCTTATGTTAAACGCGAGAAAACTTAGACGACAAAAGGCTTCAATGTTCTTTGATGTAATAGTTAAAGTTCCTCAGGCCGAGTATTCGAACAGCTTATCTAGTCGAATGCTTTAAAGAGTTTAATTTAATAAATATTGTATATCGACAAAAATTGATCAAGATAGCAAGCTGTAACTAAAAATCTTTGTAGTGTTAAACTATTAAAGCACAAAAGAACGCTTTCAATTTTATATTTGTTTATACGTCTAAAAAATACGTATAAAACTGAGATAAACGTAGTTAGAGTAAATTATGTTTTTTGATGTGTGAATCAGAGAACGTCAGTGAGACATTCATCATTTTTTCCATTCATATATCTGTTGAATCTTTTGGCAGATTCAGACAGATTAACCACTCACAAGAAATTTAGTGACTCTAGCAACCATTCCGTCTCACGGCGAAGTCTTTGAATCTGAGTGTGTTTCAGAATCACTTCTAGTGAATCCTGATTCATTTCGTTTATTCCGTATGAGTATATGAGTGTTTCATGAGCTACTCATGAATCAAAGGTACAGATTGTATCAAAAAAGTTTGTGATACTCGCATGGAACATTTTGGGAGGTTTTTTAAAAAATGGGAAAAGGTCGAAAATTGTTTTTTGACATAATTTAAAGTAGATCCGTATCATGGAAAGGATCGCTTTTGACCCATTTTCGGACATTTTTTTCACTAAAATCGATAGAAAATGACCGAAAATGGATTTCAGACATCACTTAGGGTGGCTCAGGACCCCGGAAAGGACCGTTTTTGACCCATTCTTGACATAGGTCGAAAATGGATTTTTGACATTTTCAGAAAAATTTTTTTTCTTCTAATTAATAAGGAAAGGTCGAAATTGGATTTGGACATCATTAAGGGTGGCTCCGGTCCCGGAAAGAACCGTTTTTGACCCATTTTCAATAAATTTTTTTTCTGGGAAAGGTCGAAAATGGATTTTGGATTTCATTTAGGGTGGCTCCGGACCCTGAAAAGAACCATTTTCCACCATTTTGGTCCATTCCATTCCATAATCGATTGGAGCAAAAAAAATTTAGGGTGGATCAAAAAAAATTTAGGGTGGATCAAAAAAAAGTTTTTTTGTTCCAATAGACAGGGAAATGTCGAAAACAGCCATTTTTTGAGCTTGAGCCCAGAGCTACTACAAGCTCAGATTCATGAGCAGCATGTTATCTACGTATTCACTATTAGTGAGTGTAGGTATGATTCACACTCACTATTGCATGCAAAAGGCACACTCACGTCTCATATTTTTGGTAGTGACTCAAAACCCTCAATGAGCTGCTCAATGACGTTCTCTGGTGTGAACATCTTGACTGGCTGATATAGAAGATACTTTGTTCTGGAGTTAATTGGCGGCAAGGTAAAGCTCTTATTGTCTCAGTGCCTTGAGCCGAGAGCGATGTGTGAAACTTATCAATTGAAATGTTTGATGAAATAAGGACATTTAAGCCTTGACTTGACTTGAGATCTGACTAAAAAAGTTATTGACAAAGGTTTTGTAAATTTTAACATTAAAAAAATTGTGTCAATTTTATTTGAAACAAAAATCTATAAGAATTTGCGGAATGTTTCATAAATTTATACATACAATATTTAAGTGTTTAATAATTTCTGGCACAGAATTTAAATAAAATTCCTCAGTCAGTTTCCAACGTCAACTCTGCATTTCGGAATACTTACTCATAATAAGTTGATTTTTAAATAAAAATCACAATATTTCAGTAAATCGCTTAAGTAACTTTTACGCACACATTTAGCTGTACGCATAGTACACACACACACACACACACATCAACGCACACGGCATTCGTACAGGTTGTCAACAGGCAACAACCACATTGTCGAATCAAGGATATTTTTATATTCACTTCAATTCCTTCGCTGACATTTTTTTATTTCTCATTTTTTATTTTTTTTGCGTTATTGTGATGTTGTGATGGTAACAAATCCGATATTTTTAGTCACTTTTGTGCGAAGTAAAAATAAAAAAGACGAAACTAAAAAAAGCAAATGAATAAAAAGTAAACCTAAATAAACAAGGTGACTCAAGAAAGTCGGAAGTAAAAAGTTAAGCAGCTTCAAGTTAATAAAATTAAATAGGAAAAGCAAAAGGGGCTTTAAAAGTTTTTACAGGATTTAAAATCTTTTGACAATTAAATTAAATCGAATAGAAATGTTACGAAAAGCTAAAGGTTTTTATTAAAAACTTGGAATTACTCTTTTTAAACACCACAATTAATGGTGACATCTCAAAGAGTCAAAGTGAGTGTGGGAGTAAAATAAAGGGTGCTGAAATTTTAAGTATAAAAATATTGTTGCCCCATTCAGTTGCTTTATTTTTAGGCTTTTTGTTGGTTGGCTTTTGCCTATCAGGCGTCGGTGTGACCCTTGTTATAAATGTTGCTGTTGTTGTTGTTGTTATTGTCACATCCTGATGGCAACAGCAGCAGCCAAGGAAGTCAGATATAAATAAAGAAAAATTACTGGAGAAATGGAGATTTCTTAAGCCCATATGCTAATGAATTATTGAACAATTCTTTGTTAAAAAATTTGAGGTATCATGTCTGTTAGTACTTTTCAAGTGAATTTTTTTTTTATTAGTAGTCCAGACCGATATTCTTGTAAATTTTCAAATCGTCCAATGCTTTTTTAAGACAGACACGAAGAAACAACATCGTTCCATCGTTTTCAAAGTTTATTAACTTTTGCAACATTTTTTAGTATTTTCCAACCTTTTCTTAACTACTGACATAAAAAAATATCGTCACACATTCACACATCAAAATAAACAAGAAAAACACGTATCATACCAGCTTAAGTATTTCAAACTCATTGAGCCTTGAAAAGCCAAAAAGCACACAAATTTCCCCATTTTTTTTTTTTTTGTTTCGCAAATTTATTTTTGTTTGAATAAAATAGAGGTATTGCTCCTACTAGACTTTCCATATTTTGTCGTGCGATAATTTATGGCAACTTTTTGCTCAACAAAAACAACAAGAAAATTTAAGGGAAAAAAAAAAAGTTTTTTTTTTACGTTTGATTTGATTTGTGTGTACATTTTGGTTGTCGAAGATATTAAAAAAACAAGTCAGTCTTTAAAGACGGTCGGGCGCCAACAAAACGTCAAATCAAAAGAAAATTTATATATTTTTTTGTTTCTTCATTATGGTTATTTGTTTTTCTTTCCTCAACCTAAAAAAAAAAAATCTTTTTTTTTTGTTGGTCCATTGAAATAAATTGAGCGCACTGTAAAGAAAACATTTAAAATGTATCACACCTACCACGCCCACTAAGCAAACTTTTGTTTTCTGATATTACTTGTTTTCTGAAATGACCGATTTTTCTTCGATACTCACACTCTGCTGCCGCTTGGTATTGAGGGATTTTCAAATTTTGAATTAATTAATACGTGACGGTTGAGCGCATAAGGACGCGTAAATACCCGTTGAGCCTCAAGGATTATAAAATCAATAATGAAAGTTAAATTGAAAATGAGTCTGAATTCGTATTTAATTGCAGGTTTTGTGTTTACAAATTAAATTTAAAAGATTTAGGGGATTTGCGAAAGCAACAGTTTGGTTGAAAATTTCATGAATAGGCGGAAAATTGCATGAGAGTTCTTAAATGCAATTCTAATATTAGTGGAATTGTGGCAATTGTTAGAAATCTCGTACAAAATATGAAAAGACGACAGACTAACTCAAACCAACACATGGCAAAAGTAGACTCATGTATATGTAGGTAAAAGTTACCCAAAATTATATGGGCGCAACATTTTCAAAGTCGTGTAAGAAGTTCCATCTTTTAAAGTCACTACTGAGATCCAAGTGAAAACTTTGCACAAATTGATTGCTAATTCGTACCCAACTTTTACAATTTGCCAGTGATATTATTCAATTGAGTACAATTTGACCACAGTTTCTTTACTCTCCAGATTATCCGGGAAGCTAAAAAAAATAGTTACCAGCCGATTTTAGACTTTTTTTATTTTTAATAATAGTTTTTATTTTAATGATTCCTGCTCTAAGTCGTTGCTTTACTGTACTGTTCTTTTTCAGAAATTATTTGGTTGGAATTACATGCAGAAAATCAAATTGGGATGGTACGCTCTATTCCATACAAACCTCGAATTTTTTGGTAACTTCAGCAAAGTTGGTCTCCGATTTTTGGTTCTCCTGATTCACTATGCTTTTGTTAGATCTTCGCCGCCATAATTCAATATTGGGATGAATGGTTCAATTCTAAACAGGTTTCTGGATCGTATCACTTTATATATCTTGAAAGCTTTATTGTTTTTACGAAAGTTTGACTTCTAAGGAGACTACTTATTATAAATATAAACTTGAACTCCAAAATTTCCAATTCAAGTTGGACTGGTAAAAAGACAATCCTTAAAGTAGCGATCTTAAATGAAATCAGACAGAGTGGTGGAGCCATTTGCCGATAAGATTTCAAACCTTATCTTGATGTAAACGTCAACTAAGTTTTTCAATCCTTTGAATAACTGAAGGTAACTTAAACGAAACCTTCAGTTCGATTTGACTTTTTCACTTAACTTAAGTTTTGGCATTGGTTTGCGCCATTTATTGTGACTTTTCACAATTGGCTTTTAAAGTCCCATATCAGAATTTGTTCTTTGAAAGAGAAACCTCTTGATGACTGATGATTCAAATGTTGCACTGGTGACGCTTAAATCTGACGCAGATCCAAGATTGACCTGAGAAATATTTATTGAGAAATTTGGCTTAAATGCTATGGGTGTGCTACATATAAACATAAATATGTATAACAAAGTCATTTTTGATACACGAAGAAATCTGTTTGAAAATAATTAAAGTTTTTGTTTTAAAAGACGATTTTGCAAAATGTTTAGGAAAAATCAAAAATCGATGATGTGGTGCTACTTCCCTTCTTCATTATGTTTTTCAGGATGTATGATCTGATTCTTTTTATAGTTCGCGCGGCCTATACTTGTTTGAGAAGATACTACAAGAATAGTACGTTGGATAAGAAGCTATGTTGGAAACGGATTGTGTTAGAAAGAGAATGTATACACTCGTAAAAAAAATTTGGACTGTATGAAATAGAGAGTAGCTGTCATTTTGTCAATTGATACAAATGTCAATTTAGTGCTTGAGAGGTCCTTTTCCACCTTCTGCATCCTGAGTTCGTAGGCATGCAGATGGTTGCTTGACACTTTTCACAGCATGAGCGGAGACGCATTGCGTTTGACTATCTTTAAAAGCTGTCTGTCGGTTACTTTCTTGCTATAGTTCGCTTAAGCCCATTAATATTCGCAGTTGTTTACTTTTTTGGTACGATGCACTCCTTAAAATTACGATGCATTTGATGTTGTTTACTTTTTAAAACGATGTGCATTTTTGAAAGTACTGAGTATTCATTTTTTTTTAAACTTACAGCTTGGAGATTAGTTGTGAAAATTCCGTACACTCGTAGTTGCTTTCTTCCTGTTTCCAAAAATAAAATTTGCTTGAAAAAACAATTTATTATGCTTAAAAAATATAATGTACTCGTAGTTTTCTGTGCATTTAATAATTTAATCTTTATAATTTTAGTCCGAGGCTTCTTAACTAATTAACTGTCATAATTGCAAATTTAAAATTATTTTATTCACTTTTTGACAACATTTATTTAAACATTAATTTGGCCATAACATAAAATATTAAGATGCCTATGAACATATTCCTTTTAGTGTATGTGTGTGCGTATAAACACGCACGCATCCGCAATGAATACATTAAAATTCTCGTAACAATCGAAATTTTGTGTTGTCGAACGCAAAGTTAAATTAGCATTACATTTTATATGCCAGTGTATGAGTGCATGTGAGCGTGTGTGTGTGTGTGTGTGAATCAAATTGTAAGTCTATAAACTCACAAATAAACGAACAAATCGAACAGAGCGTCCCTTAGTGGGTGTGCATTCATTACTTTGAGGCGGTTGCTGACTGGGATCAAAACCAAGTCTGAGTTTGTGCTTGGCCTTAGGCATAACAGTCTGGTCTGGTCTGGCTTGGTCTGCTGTGTTGTTGTTTCTCTTTTGCGGATACTGTTGGCTCCATTATGTTTCGTATGTTTCTCGAATTGTAGACAATTCTATGAACATTCTGGCATGCATTGGGAATGGGATTAGCGCCATTAGGATTCCAATCGAATGGCAGCGCATGTATGTATGAATATGATTGTGAAATCATAGCATGACACGGTATAGAATTCGACATTTAATGATGTGAAGGCTCAAATGCTCTAAGGAATTTGTTTCGAATTAAACAATCGAGTATTGAACAAAATGTAGTAAAATTTGGAGAAAAAAAAAACTAATTATATACAGGGTTACAATTAACAGTAAAGAAATTAATTGGCTACTCAGAAACAAGAAAAAAGATTACATATAATATAGAAAATTATATGCATAGTTAGGAGCGTCGTACAAAGCAAAACAGCTGATAAACAGCAAAAGTATCGTTATGTGGCCTTGCTCTCGTTAGGAGTCTTATGAGTAAAAGAGCGTAAGGCCAAACCAACAGACGGTGACCAGTGTGCGTAATAAGCACAAACGAAGCAGTGCTTTACAGTGTAGAGAAAATCTTAAAATGAGATAAGTTCACAAGGAAGAAGAAAAGTGTGCAACTCCACAAGGAAGAAAGAAATTGTACAACCCAGTGCTAAATATCCGACAACTGAGGGCGCAGTATATATAAATTTCCACCAGAACAAATCGGATCAGCTGATGCTGGTACAAGGAAACAAATCTAGGAATCGTCTAGCTTGAAGTTCAGGTGAGTTATCTAAAAAGATAAGCCAAGGAGAAAACATTTTGAAACTCAAATTGTAGCGTTAGGACCAAAACTCGGACACTTTTTGTGTTTTAAAATTTATTTTTTGAACAGAACTCAACAATTCTCTAAATTTTTTGATAGCTTCAAAATATCTTGAAATTTGCATGACTAAATAAATTCGAACTGTAATGCTGCTTACACAAAGCGTCTTCCAATAAAGAACCTAAGCCACCCAATACTAAGAAGAACGGTAAAAGTTTTAATGAAGAAATTAATTCAGACAAATAATGTGGGTGGATTTTTTGAGGCAACAGTAAAGAAAAAGGTCAAAAATATTTTAAGCATAAAGCAAAGTAATGACTTCCTTGGTCTACTTGCTATCCATTGTAAAACCAAAAAGGATTTCAAATTGATTTTAATTTTGTTGCAACTTCGTTTGTTTCTACTTGAATTCGTTGGATTCACTTTAGCTTTATATGCAAAATCAATATGTAAATCTTGCACAAAACGACTGCTATACTGAAAATTGATGAATAATGGATTTCATATCATTAGAATGATGTTTACCGACTTCCGACTTTTCGATATGAAATGAAGTAAAACATAATAAAGAAACAAATATTCAATTGGAAAGAGAAGATGTAATCGTAAGTAAAAAGTGTGAGAAAAAAGCCAAAACCACTTCGCAATTGAAAATTACAGCAGCTCAATATAAATGGGGTGGTAAAAAAAAGCCATCAACAAAGTCATGCCATCATGTATGATATGTAAATAGAACTGATGTGAGAATTATCAATTTGTAAAATACACTCTGCTGTATGTACTTGAGACAACAACAACAGAAACTAACAACTAATTTTTCCCAACAGATTTGCAGTAACTACAAGTGTTAGTGCTATGAGTGGAAAAAGTTGTGCCATTCCCCACAAAACTCCACTCAGTGTGTGGGGAAAAATTGCAGACAAAGGCAGCAAGGAGACAGTGTGAGTGAATAAACAAGCGGACGGACGAACAGATTCAATTCAATCACAGAAATGAAATAATTTTATGCTTCTTGTGTTATTGCGCCAAACTCCTGTGGCCTTTGTCCTGTTGCCTGTACGGGCATGGATGTGGAAGTCAACCACCTCCCAGCGCTATCACTTTTGACAGAAATCATATTCAGATGCCAAAAAACATAAATTTATCTCACGTCAAATAAATTGAAAGACGAGCGAGCAGTCAAATAAAACAACTCAAGGTGGACTGGTATCAAACGAAAGTTGAGGAAACCATCCAACCAGCGGGTTGGGTCAGCAAGGACACTGTAGCTGTGTATTACGGCTGGTGTTGCCCCGATGCCCTTTACATTTTTAATTTTCATAAAAGTTATGAGATGAGCGCACATATTGTACAAAAGCAAGGATTTTTGGGTGTTTTGATTATTTATCTCAATATGTCGTTGTTATTTTGGGATAAATGATCCATTACAAAAAGAAAATTAACTATCGTTGATCAGAGAGCAGCAGCATTGTAAAGAAAACAAAATGAACTTAAAATTTATGTGACATAAATAGTGACACATGAAATATGTTGATTATGGAAATTTAAGTGTAGCCTTGGAAGTTTGTGTGAGATGAGTAACGCAAGATGACAGGCAATAAACTCAAATAAAATTGACCAAGCAGAAGCGGAAATCTATTTATTACTACAGATTTACAAGCTAAACCGTTGGAAAGAATATTTTGCAGAGGGTATCAAACGTACACATATTGGCCTTGGTACTTCCGTCAAGGAAAACTACAGCGTAAACTTCGTGCCCACCAAATTAATGTAAAAAAAAACAGAGGCATGGATTAAAAAAAAAAACAACAAACAGCCAGTGCACTTGGTATAATTGATGAAGTGTTGAAAATATCTCCGGAGTTCAAGACTGAAATTATGTATTCTGCACAACTTCAAGTTTAGGCAAAAGAACACATATCTGAAGGCTGGATCATAGGCTCTCTGACAAAATTAAAATAATGACTCATAACTATGCCAAAGCACCAGGGACATCTTGATATTTTCGATATTAATCAAAGTCCTGACAAAAATTTGCCAAACATTTGAACAACTCATATGGAAACAACTGGCAGTTTTACGTTCGCATATATCGCCAAACAGATATCCTTTCCATAATCCTAGCGTAGATAAATGAGTGCCTCTTTACATTTAATATTCATCGATTACAGTATCGCTCGTGATAGTATCGATCGCAATTACATCTGGAAAGCATTGAACAGACGAGGTGCAGCCTTCAAGGTCATTCACCTCAACAAGGTCTGAATAGAAGGTTTCAAATTTGGAATCTTACATAACGGTAACATTCTGCTTCTCCACGCCAATGTTGACTGTTGGCATAACTTTTGATTGCGCCTAAGTGCAGACCTATGGTTATGTTCATAGAAGCACTGCTCATGAAAATTTTGATAGAAAATTCAATTAAAATCACAAGCCGAATTTACAGCAAGCCACAACTTTCTACTATGATCGTCTAGAATTATTTCCATCAAAATTTTTGCAAAAATATAAAAAATATTAAACAACTTTTTGGCACAAGAAATGATACTCGAATACAGCGGCGTAAAGCACAACTCAAATGATTCATTCAAATGTTTTTTCCAAATTTAAAAAGAAATCTTCCTTTGGCTTCTTCTTTTTCTGGCTGTTGTTTTTTCGTTACTCGCTCACTCTATTTGATGTGTTTTTCACTTATCATTTTTACTTCTTCTTTTCAAAGAAAAACAAGCACAAAATCCACTCAGGCCAAAGCGCATCAAAATGAGGATGAGTGATTCCGGAGCGCCCTACTCAACGAGTCTTCATCTTCAAGTCTTTTGTTTGCAAATGAAATTAGATTCCTCTGTACAGTAGAAATACGAAAAAGAAGCAGTAGTACATAGATGTAGAAGCTTGAGATGCACTTGTAAGAATTTGCATGTGCATATGTGTTAGTGTACATACTCGTATGTGTGAATTACTGCAGCTGCTGCTGATGCAGCATGCATCAAGTGCTGTTGTTGTAATTGGCGCGCGTAGCAGACAAACTTTTACTTTTGCTCTTTAAATGTACAAGTATGGGTGTGTGTGTGTGCGTGTTTTTGCTTTTTGACTTTTTCTTTATCCCAGTAAGCTTATCATGTGTGAGTGTTTGTATCTTTGCAACAAAAAAAGAAAGGATTTTCAAAAAGTTTTTACTTTGGCGCCAATGAGTTACAACGTAAAGATGAAAAAAAGCAAAAAATTTAAAAAAAATTTCTTGTGAAATGCACTTTGTAAAAATTGCGCAAGAAGTGCGCATCATAAACAAAGTTCTTGTTTCAGTTTTACATTGCTGATCCTTTAAACACCTCCGCCAGCAAGTGTTTTCATTTCATTGAAGTTTTTCCTTTGTAGGCTCTGTGGAAGTATTTTCTAGTGTGCTATGGAATTTGCTTCCTTTCTTCTTTTTTTGCTGTATTGTATGTATGTATGTATTGCGGCTGTGTATTGTTCAATTAAAATTAGTTGAATTTTCAGGAAAATTATTTCCGAATCAAATTTTAGCACTTTTTTCACTAAATTTTTTTGATATATTAAATTTTGTATGCAAATTGACGCAGTTGGGTTGAAATAAGCAAATAAGATAATTGCGACATATTTTTCGAAATCATGGAAGATTGCTCCGATTGTCATGATGCCACTCGAAAATAAACTTTATTGCACAACAATCTGCCTAGATGTCGCCCCAGCATTCGACAAGGTTTAGAGCGAAGGTTTATTATTTGAAATTAAAAATTACTTTATGCTGAAATATTCAAAATCGTAGAATGATATTTAACATACGGCTACCTTAGAGTCAAGCTTCATAGTCTTATTTCTCGTGATTACAACATCTGAAGAGCAGCACCTTAACGCACTGCACTAGAACCACTTCTGTATCACGTACATATGTATATACAGCACACCTGTCCATCGATGTAAATCTTACAATATCAACGTTCACTGACGACACTGCAATCCTTAGCATGGACGATTGTTCACAAAAAAGATCTGTTGAAACCCTGAGCAATCACCTCTGCAAAATATAAGAGTGGTTGCCAACACATAAAGGAGAGCAGATCCTGCCACATAACATGAACACTTCGTAAAGAAACCAGCTTTTAATTGTTGTTTTTGCTATTTTTCTTTTTGTTCCTGCTTCTAAAATGTTGCCCATCTATGAACTATACCAGTGGTGGGCATGGAAATCTAGCAAAAGGGTGAAACACCAACATCAAGCAACAACAAACAAAATTTTAAAGTTTTTTGCTGTCATTTTCAAATTCGTCAACAGCACAAAAATAAAACAAATTGCACTACAAACAAAAACAATTGCTACATTCGTCGAGACACAATGCGGCGCCGTCGCTTATGCCTTTGCGTGTTGTTTATGTTTTCATTTGAACTCAAGTCAAGAATTTTTTTTTGCATGCTTTTGCGTCGAATAACGGTTCGGGCAATGAGGGCGGATAGGGACACTACGTGCCCACCACTGAACTGTACTATAAAGTCATTCAATTTGTTGTTTTTCTTAGCCCTGAAAGGTATTTCAAAACGTTGAAACTCAAACAATTTCTGGCTGAAATATCAATCCAAACAAACAAAATCTTTACAAGTTTTTTCGAAAAACAATTGAAAACTTTAACGCAGAGTATTTTTTATTTTTAAAAACTTGCAATGAGAACAAAAAATAAGGAATTTTTATAAGAAAATAAAAAGTCAAAATCTACAGCGAAGGCAAGAACTCAAAAAAAAAAGCAAAAACATTTCCTTTTGCCCAAAATACGAGTAAATGTTCCGTTAATTTACGATAATATTTATTGCCAACACATGACAGACAGGTTGCATGATACAGGATTTTGGAAACTCAGAGGTTTCGCTTAATGTTAACGAGCTGCAGAGGTTTTATGTCACAAATACACGCACGTACAAGCACAAAGAATCACACACACACACACACACACACATGTTAACAGCTAAAAGGCATAGAAAAATAGGACTTTGTACCGGTGCGTACCTCAAAATGTCAAAACAAAAAAAAAAACAAAAATCGCAAATTTAACAGACAGTGAAAAATCATAAAAACAACAACAGCAACAACTCGTAAGATGCTAATATCACAACAATAATAAACAACAACAAGAAAAAAAAAATGTTGGTAAAAAAGCGATGAAAATAATGCGAGACAAAATAGAAAATGACATTAGTGTGAAAAAGTGGAAAATCTAATGTCATGCCAAGCGCTGCTGTTGTGTGCGAAGCGCCACTGCCAAAAAAGTTAAGCGGGTGGGGTGACCCATTAAAATGGTTTTTCTTCTGCTCTTTTTTGATTTGGTTTTTGTCTTTTCATATTTTTCATATTTCGTGCTTTATAATGACAATGACGACGTCAAGGTAAGCATTGCTTTTTGGCATCTAACAGCAGCTAAGGACTAACAAGGACATTACATGGCAACAATAACAACTAAATACTACTTTTACTACCAACAATATCAGCTGAATTTACGTGTGTTGTGCTTTGTGAACAAAAAAAAAAAAAAGAAAAACATGCGCAACATTTGTGACGATTGTCCTTTTAACGAGCGTGACATTCATTTACGACCTGACTTCTGCTAGTAAATAAAAAAATTTCTAGAAAGCAACAATTTTTGCAGCAACAAAAATAAAAATGATTACAATAATTATTTGAAAATTTCAATAATCATCAAAGAAATTGCATGCTTTGGATTCTGCAACACTGATTTCTTGATTTTTTGTTCGATTGCTTTCATATCCTTAAAATTAAAAGTAGAGCTCCAGCATCGGTAAAATAAAACGAACTCAATTTAAGAAATATTGCAGTTTTGAAAATTGCAGTGGAGCAAACACGATTCAATTAGATGTTTGATGTAAAAACTAATAGCATTTTCCATTTCAGAAATAATTCAAAATTTCTGAAGACAAAAAAACTTCGAGACCCAGTGCTACTGACCCTTCGAGCCCTACTTTAATTCGTCACTGAGCACGAGTAACTTAAGATCACTTAGGCAGATAATATTCGAATATGGGCGCTATCGTTTGAAATAAGTCTTTATAGAATCAGTATATGAAAATATTCAGACATGCAGTGTATTTCACTATAAATTTACCAGATATGGCTCTAAATGATCTGAAAGTGCTACCGAGAACCTTTCATACGATATAAGTACATTTCATTGGTGAAAAAAAATTTTCATTTAATATTGTAAGTTGACCTGGGGCGCTTCTTAAAGACAATTTACAGCTTCAATATGTAGTAAAAAGTTATAGTACTCAACAAGGACTTTCACCGATATCACGAACTATGTTTCATTTCACTTTGATGACAAAAAAACTTTAATTATATTTTCGTTTCAAGTTCCAAAATAAAAATAATTCAAAATTGCGAGTTTAGTGTATTTTCTTTACTTATTTTCGAAATATGGAAACATTTCATGTGTGTAATCCGTATTATTTTATAAAAAATAACTCATGGCAAGAGACTTGCCACTAAAATGTCAAATGCTTGATGACAAAAGTTTACAACAACGAACGTTTGCAGGACATGTGTACGTACTAGAGATCTGCATGAGTGCGCTTGCTGGGTCAACAGATTATTGTACTCGCTGTCGAGCACAATGGTTCTATTGATATTTTGCGAGTCATCATAAGACAAAACAAAATGATCACGCAACTTGACTTGACTTCGTTTGTACTCTGACTTGTATTTCGCTGTCAACGTTGTTCAAACCGAATAATTGCATCGCCAAAAGGGCGACGGTAGAATTTTTAAAAATTGATTATATGATTTGTTTTGTGTTCGTCTCATAGCGTCACACTCAAATTGTTGTTGATGTTGTTTGAATTCACATCAAAAAGCAAAACGGCATAATAAATCTGTTATCTGAGCAAGATCATTAAGAGACAGCAAGCCATCCGGTTCCGAATACAATTAGCTACGAGTGCTTGAACTCATAGAGCATTTTATTTGCGAGTACAGCACTCCCCTCTCATGCTTTGAGTTTCGATTTGTGGTTTTCGTGCACAAGGGCTCAATGGACTTGTAATCATTGCGAGCGTCCTGATGCTCGATTTAAGTACACTCGTGCAGAAACGTTCTCAAGACGAAAAAGTCCATCAGTTAACCTCTACCAGTGGCAGCATGCAGCTATATTAAAGCGGTCATAAAAACATTTATTTTTGTATTTTATATGTAAGTGCCCCCTAGAAACTTTGAAAAAATTTAATCTAATTTAATGGTTTTTTCATTTTGTCGAACTTCATTCACTTCAAAGTTCATATCTTGAGTTAGAAATGTCCACTTTCATCGTTCTTGGTATCGAATTAAAGATAATAAAATAAACAAACATGTATTAATTTAATTGAATTGAATTTATTGAAAAAGTGATTCAAAAGTTATCGATGAAAACAATCCAGATTTTAAAAATGTTAAATTTTACATCTGATTCTGTGGCCACGAAAAAATAGAAATACAATTAAGAAAAAAAAATGTCCCTACATGCGTGTAGAGTTGATACTTTTATGTAGTAATTAAGACATATCATATCATTTTCATTTTCATTTTCGAATTCAGCAGGAGAAAGTACATAAGAAAAGTAATCTTTCATCAAAAGAACAAAGAAAAAAAAAATGATTTTGTAAACTATTGATATTGCAGTCGAATCTCGATCGCCGGTGTTATGTTCATTACAACATGTTTGTATAAATGTTTTCTTAAATAGTTTGTGTACTTTTGCCTGCACCCTAAAAGTAGTTTCTTTTCTTTCGAAACATAGAATTTTTAAGTCGCCTTAAGCATGCGAATTTCTTATAGTTTTTTGTTTTATCTTGATTCACTTAGAAATATTCTTTCTATTTGATTTTATCCCACAGTACGCACCGACGTAACCCGCAACAAATCACTTAAAGTTTCTACCCAACAAATGATTTCTTACTGGCGCTAGCTGGCTGCGGCGTCACTGCGTCATAACAAGTCCCCAGGTACCAAACGCAACAAATAACTGTAAAAAGGATAAAGGATAAAAAACCATAAAGGCATAACGACCGATTAAACTTTTGATATTGTTTTGGTGCGTTTTGAGGAAAATTTTTTTCCAATTCTGTTTTTTGTTTTTTATGTTTAAATTTGCTTCAACGAAAGATATTCCCAGCAGCGGCAACAGCAGCAGGACGAAAGTTGGCTACGACAAGGAAGCAAAACAAAAATGTGAAAAATTTCTTAGCATTAACTTGCAACAGTTTAAATGAAATCGACGTAGATCCTCCTTTGGGAGTTGCAGCCTTTGATGGCGACGGGAGCAGTGGCGAGATTGTGTGCTAAAACTTTTGAGTTTAAAATTAACGATTTGCCATAAAAATAATCAATCTCGTCGCAGGCGAAGAAAAATTTTTGATTTTTTCCACTATTCGAATGAAAGACTTTTCTGAGCATGGAAAAAGTCAGAAAACTTAAAAGTTGAGTAAACAAACAAACGGAAGAGGAGGAAAAAATGACAAATTGTTATTTTGTAAGTGCAATTTCATTGCATGCGAATGGATAATAAAAAGCTATTGCATTCACAATAAAAATAAAATGAAGACAACGATAATTACAAGAACTTTCAACAGTTAATATGATAAGCACCTAAAAATATGCAGCGTGTAAAGTTAACAGTTAATGCTGGCAGCTAAGCAGTGAAAACTATGGTTGCTACATGACATATTTTTAGGCGACAATTGAAAATTATCCTTAAGATGAAAATTTTCTCGTAAATCTTGCGGCATTTATTTGTGAAAAAAATCATTTGTTAAACTTAAATAGCTTTAAACTGTACTACTGTGTTCCCTTACATGCTCTGACTTTTGATTTAGTCTCTTCCATCCACTGCTACTTCTTTTGGCTAGCGAATATCTAAGTCATTTCCTAATCGCATCTAAAATTCAATCAATATGACTTGCAGGTCAAAATATGATTCATTGGAAGTTGCTCTTCCACTTGACTGACTAACTGGTCCAACATACATATTTGTTGCCAAAAAATGGCTGCTACCATTGCTACGGTCGGCCTGTTGTTGGCGGTCGTCTTCAATGAAAGTCAATGTTTCTTCTTGCTAGAGACGTTTTTTCACCCATACATCGCTTTCGCTCAATGCTGCTGTTACACATGAGCTCCTTTCTTTTGCTGCTGCTGCTGCTACTGTGGTGAAACTACAAGTTTTCTAAGCGGACGGACACCGAATGTGATTGCAAAATAATGATTTATGATGAAAACTATAAACTGTTCATTTCATCCACATTCATTACAACAAAACAGCAAGTTCCCAATATCCCAGTTTATTAGCACCGTTCCAACTGCGCCCATCTAGTGGAGCAGCAACAACGTTTGGGCCAATGGTGCAAATACAAAAGATTTATGGCTACATGGACGTGTAACTGACAGCAGCAACGAAAAAAGAGCAGCAGCAAGTGAGCAGCTACATTTGTTGGCGAATTTCAAACTAAGCAGTCTGGTGGAAGTCGTTTGGTTACTTAGAACTTTGCCGCCAAACTTAAGCCACTTTTGTTGGCCATTGATTTTTTTTCTCTGTTTCATCTGCTGCCATGATTTTTTTTGTTTTGTTTTCTCGATTAATTTGATCTTAAGTAGTCAGTTGAAATCAAGTCAATGATACTGAACAACATTATTAAAGCGAACATCAAGTTCGGCGGAAACGTCATCGAAATTAACGCTGGTAGTTTGGTCAGGAGTTTCAATTCAGTTGCGTACAGCTAGGAAAGAAGTAACGTACTTCGTTCGATAATCTGGCGTTTGTTTTACTCTTGACTTTGATTTAATTGATCCACATTATGATAGAATAATGTTCTACATGTGTTCATTTCCTTCTAGGTAGACCTTAGTTTCGAACTGAAAAGTAATAGCTGAATCTACAATTTCCTTAAGCTACACAAACTTAGTGACAGTTTATTAAAACTTCGCTTCGACCTGTTTTTATATACGGGCTATAGATTAAGTTTTCTGCTGTTTTGTTGCAGCTTTGTGCATAACAAATTCAAACTTTTTTTTTTCAATTAAATTGATGTGAAACTGAAAAGAAAATCACAAAACAAAGAAAAAAAATCAATTGCACAAAATGTCGTCAATCAGGCAACGAAATGAAAATTACAGTACAAAAGTGCAATTTGTTATTACAGCATTTGGTGTTGTTGCTGTTGCAATTAAAAACCAAAAACAAACTAAAACAAATGAGCTTTGCACAATGGATCAAATTGACATTTAGCATGACAAATGAACAAATTTTTGCGAAAATAACTTACAAAATATACTAATATATAAGTATGCCATGTAATAGTGGGAAAAAACTATTGAGGGTATTCCTGAAAACGCGAAAAAGCCTCGAAAACTGCGTAAACTGCGTAAACTGCGAAAACTGAGCAAATTTTCGAGCCTCGAAAATAATTTGTATGAAGACAAGTTTGCTCAACCCTCGAAAACTTTCGAGGTAAATTAGTTGAGCAAGTTGCCACGAAAATTCGAAAAGCGAATCAATGTTGCCGTTTGTCGAAACGGCATAAGTTAATTGCTTACAGTATTTTCTTCAATAAATTGAATCAATTTATTTTTTTTCACTATTTTGCGGCATTTTAAGGATTCTATTTAATTTAACAAAGAATTTGATGAAAAATTAAATTATTTTTCAACAAAATCAGCCATAAATGAAATAGCGGACGTTTTGTCTAAGACACTGCAGCACGGTAGCACTGATCGAACTGCCATTGCTAAATCATTTACGCGTTTGCATTGATAGGGGTGTTCCCGAAAGCAAGCTCAAAAACTTTCGAGTTTACGCGATTTTCGAGTTTCCGCGTTTAGAGGAATACCCTTATTAAAAAAAATAACTAGTATGTATACGAAAACTACTAGCAAAATATCGTTGCATTCAACAACGAATGAAACAAATTATAATATTAATTACCAAAGATCACAGAAATCTAATAATACAAATATGGCACACACTAAGTGTCAAAAATAAAAAAAGATTAATTAATGAAATTCGTACATAGACGGTAAATTGACCACCACAGAGGGCCACAAATTTGACAAGCGAAAAAAAAACTATTGAGCAAATGAAGAAATATATATGAAATCATATTATTTAAAATATCTGGCATATCAAAAACATGAGAAAACAATCATTAAAACGATGAAGATCAAAGAAATATTAACTAAAAACTCTTATGGGCACTTAAGAAAATGATCCGAGCAAACCACGCAGGGACTTGAACGAACAAAAACATATCATTTAATATGAACGATAATAAGCCAAGTGTACAAAAGTTATCTGTACAAACAAAAAAAAAAATTACCTTTGCCAACATAAAATTTAATCGATAATCAAAATTTTCTGAATAAACAAAGAAAAAATCTTACAGTAAACCCAAGTTATGCTAAAGAAATTTAAGTTGCAAGAACACTCATAAAATTTTTTTCACAAGCAAAAAAATATTTGTATAAACAAAAATGTAACTGAAATACAAACTGCTTAAGTTAGTCAAAATATCATTTGAATACTAGAAATAATACAGACTGTCTAAGAAATTGCAGGATGAATTAAAAACCTTATTGACACCCAAAAAAATTACTTGAAAATCAAACAAAAAGTTTTAACGAACACAAAAACCAATATAAAAAATATCCTTGTCAAAAAGTTAGCTGATAAGCAAAATATTTAATTCAAATTTAAAATTTTAAGTTTATTAATTGAAACAGCCAAAAAACTCAAGACAAACCGAAAAATTAAATAAAAATATTATGGGAAGATAAGAAAGCAACCTTTACAGAAAAAAAAAACAAATTACACTAGTTTACAAATTTGGGATTCATCTCGAGATCTGGTTTCTCATATATATTTGTCCATGTATTTTGAGGCGTATATTCCAAAAATGGCAACCATTTTTTTTTTTTTTAAGAATTGTCATAGAGATTCAATTTTCAATTTTATTGCAAGTTTTTACCGTTTTCTCGAATAACTTCTACATTTTTAGTTCGATTTCCTCAAAATTACACTTAAAATATTTGCAAAAGAACAGTCTTACATTTTTAATTCTAAAAATATGAAAAAGAAAAACTCTTTCATTCAAATGGAGCAATTGAAATTTAATGATTTTTCAAAAAAACCAAAAAAGTCAGTTTTTTTGGACTTTGAGCGCTTGTAACTCCATCAAATCTTATTCGATTCAAGCAAACAACGTACTGTTGGAAAGGGAATAAAAATATCTTCCGAGCGCTGAAAAGCGTTTTTGAGTCAAAAGAAATTCATCGAGATGTAGAAAAATAAAAAAAATGCCGAAAAAGTGGTTTTTTGGGTATATCTCGAAAACGATTCTTAAAAAAATGGTTGCCATTTTTGGAATCTACGCCTCAAATTACATGAAAAAAAGTCTATGAGAAACCAGATCTTTTTTCTTGTAAGCTAGTATTATTAACGAAAAACAAAAAACCCTCTCAAAAGTTAAAATCATAAAACCACTCAACCGAACTAAACAGTAAGGGAGAAAAAAACACACGGGCATATAAAAAATCACAGTAGAAAAACAATTATCTTGTGAAAACATCATTTAGAAAATTTTTCAGGTAAAATCATCCAAAAATTATAAAACGCAAGAAAAAAAATTCCTTCAAATTTAGATCTAAGGCACTTGGACATCTTGGGCATAGTAGAATTTCATCAAAAAGGCAAACATTGAACATTCATTTTTCAAAACGCAATATTAGAAAAGTGCTACATATCACCTTCAATTACTAATGTCTAAAATTTTGTAAGGACATTTTTTTCGTTTTGGCTCAGTTTATTTATTAAAATTTTTTCTGAACATTTTTGTGCAGTTCTATTCTTAGTGATAACCTTAATAATGTGCAATAACAATAATAATTCATAGCCTTTTCTTAAAAACCATACACAAAAACACATTTTTAAATGAATTTTGCCCTACTGTCGTCTACTGAAATCAGGCTGAAAAGCTAAAAGTGCATTTTACAGCACAAATCAATGTAAAAGTCAAATGCAACAACAATAAAATCTAACAACATCAAAAGGGTTGTATTTGTTGTTGGCAGCAACAATGGACAAAAAAAAAAAAACCAAACAAACAACAATTGCTCCCGTCAAATGGTCAATAAATTAATTTTTAAAACATTTGTAAAGTAACGAAACAAACATACAACTACATTTGATCGATACATGCACATACAAATACAAAGGGTATCTATACAAACATAGATATACGCCTGTGCACCTTTACAACTACAAGTGTACAAATATACTTACAAAGAGTTTTATTATGCGAAGCCAATAAAATTTAAAAATTCAAGGCAGCGTAATCATTGTTTGATTAGCGAATGCACTGTTAAAGGACCACAACAAGGATACCAGCTCATAAAAATCACATACATTTAGTGTCCACCTGTGTAGCCACGCGCCATTGCAATGGCCATTGCGTATTTTAAGTGTAGTGTGAAGTGGAGTTTGTATGATCTACTATGTATGTAGTGAAGTTTATTTAAGAAAAGTTAAAAAATATTCATTAAATTGAATTAAAACCAAAGTGAAGTACAGTTAAAGTGAAAATCGTTTGGATACATTTAAATCATTCAAATGCTTTGCACTACACATTTAATCCATAATACCCTACTTGTCCATTTATTTGTATGTTTGCAAGTGTTAACACACCAGCACACACTCTCATGTACATCAACTGTGTTGCGTCTATGTCTGTAGTTTTGCCATCATTGCGAATGAAATAAGATAAATTTTTAATTTTTCAATCAAATCAAAATTCAATTTCGTCCTTTTGCTGCGCTTTTGTATTTTAACTTTGTTGTATTTTATAACTGCACTTGTAATCGTAAGGGTTGGGTACGTGTGTGTGTGTGTGTGTGTGTGTTGCTGTCTCCGCTACTTTCCGACTACACTATGAGCTGCCAAATAGAAATCGTGCTGCGGATCAAAGTTCATCGCACAGCGAGTAAAATTTTAAATTAATTTTTGTTGTAAGGGTAATTTTTGCGCCCTTTAATGTAGCACATGAGCAGCAATAGAATGGGGTGACTGAGCAGGATAATGTTGGTCAAGCAAGCAGCATATGTACGTAGTTGGGCTTGTCAGAAAATTGGCAATGAAAATGTTTATTTAAACTTTGGTATTGAATGTTAAATTTCGATATCGATATTTTAAGCTGATCTTGCAATATCATTGAAATAAAATCGAACTTTTGTTCAGAGATAATCATGTAGCAATCGTTGGCGTAATGCAGTAAATTTAATTTTTCGTTAAATATAGTGGTAGAGTAACATTTTATCACTGTCATAAGATTTTATAAAGATATTTTCTCTGTCACTTATTTTTTGGTGGTGAAATTGTCCGTAATTACAGTCACCAGTAATAGATTTTCATATATGAAAGATGAATAAAAAACATTGGTACTTAATACCCTTTCCAATTCCACTAGTTTCCATTAAAAAGCAGATGTTTGGTTTTTCTGTAATTGTGATTTCACAGCAATATTGACGGAAAGACGGATATGATTAAATTTACTTAAAAGATATGAAAATGAGAAAGGAAGCAAAGCTTAGACGATAAGTTTTACTTGCATAATTAATTGATTTTGAGAAGGCTTGATGTAAGTGCTTACTAGGGGAAGCAAGAATTTCCAGTATGCGATTGGATTTTCAAAACTTCATCATTTTTGAACCACGTACACTGCTTACGTACGACTGCAATACTACTAGGCGTTTTTCTGGATAGACTTAGCTGATTATTCATTTCTTATAGATGTATGCCCAACAACTGCGGACGAGTCATATAACACTCAGCGAGAGTGATAGTTTGTTCGTGAGAAACTGTCTGTGAGAGTAGCACCTTGCGGAAGTAATCGCGCATGAATCTTAAGAAAGAAACTTCAGACGATTGATGTTGAAGGAGAAATAACTAAATTTATTACGTGACCGAATTATCTAGGCATCTTTTGGAAGTAAATTCGAAACGGAATTGAAACTCGAAGTTTATTTTAGGATCATACAGAAAAAGGGAAGTCCGCCAAATAATCGGACCTATTAAAACTTAAGTTCGAAGTTAAAAAAAAAATGCATACTAAATTCCGACCAATAGATTCCGAAAAAATATTCTTCCTCTCATAAACACAAAAGCGGTTTCACAGTGGATGTGAGTTTCGAGAAAATTGATGTTTTGTTAATGATTTATTCTTGAAATGACTCTAAAATTGAGATGGAGGAAATTTTCTTAGTAGGTTTTTTATTCGTTGAATTTAGATACCAGCATTTGGCGCAGCAATTTTTAAACTATCTGAGGCCTTAAGAATGGAGAAAATGTATTTTTTTGAGATACCGCTTTTACGCTTCTGACGGCAATATTTTTTTTTCCTTTTCATTTATTTATTTTACCGAAGTTTCTTTTTCATGAAATTTTAATTTAAAACTGAAAATGACTGCATATTTGATTTTTTACAATGTAAGTTGCGAAAGAGTAATATCGAATCATAATATATTATGCATACAAAATACCTAAAAGTATGCAATTTAAATTTTCAAGAGTTACAGATATATGTACATACAATCGAGCACACACCACAAACTTAAGTGCATACCCACTCAAACGCATTACCTGCATTAGTTGTAGCACACATTGACATTCTGCTTATTCACAAATAGTACACTTTTTTATATGAAACTCACACATTCACTCACAGCAACATTAACGCAGCTTCAATCGATTCACCTGTCAACTGTCAAATTACATGACAAACTGCACTGAACGCGCGTACACTCCTGTTGCGCGCAATCAGCGTGTGGCTTAAATGCATAAATTATGCACCCTTCAATAGCGTATGTTTCGCACATACCTCAATAGCCCATTAGGAATATTTCCGGAATTGATTACAAAGCCATAAAATTGAACATCGCTCTATATTGGTTAGAGCATTTCTCTGCTACTCATTTAGTACGCAATTTATCATCCGTAATTTGATAAGAAAATTCTCTTAATTTGCAGCTTATACTGAATTTCCTAGTAGGTTATCAACTAATGCTGCCACTGCTGATGGTGCCAACAAATATTTGCATAAGTAGAAACCGCTCTAAATATCGTTGTCGTCGTCGTCGTTGTCATTCTATTGAAACACTTTTCATCTGCTACGGCTGCTGCTTGCAACCTGTCAATATGTCAGCTGGAGCTCTTGCGGAAATCAAGAATGAAAGCAAAACGGTAGTTTGGTGGCATGGGAATGTGATGTTAATACATAGCTCAAAACGGACATCATTATATGTGGCAACACTATGCGTCTTCACTGCGTGTTGCATGTTGTCAAGTGTTACCATTCCCATGCAATTGCAGCCAGTCGAGAGCAACAGTTTGCAATGATATCATTTGCAAGATGTGACTGTGCCGTAGGAGTGAGTTGGTTGCTTAGACAAACTACCACCGGTGTCATTAAGTGCGAGATGGCAATGAGGACAACTACGACGACTGCACTGATGTCTACGGCGTCACTGATGTGTCTAATGTTTTATGTTACTTGCAACTGTTGCAGTGACAGACATTTGATGCTTTGGCAAATGGGATTGCCAAAGTGAACGTGCAAATGTCAATGACATGATATCCATGGCAAACACATGCGCTTTAAAAACAACATTTGAGAAATGAATGAGGAAAGCCAAGCTTCTAACCTTTACTTTAAAAAAAATTATGACTTTAATCAAGGAAAACCGTCAAAGGATCAAGAAAATACCTAATATTCATTAAACGCTATAATATCGCTAAAGATGAAAAAGTTGCCCGAAATTCGTCAACCTTTTGAAATAGCACTTCGTGGAATTTCTCTTCACATTTTTAACAATTTTTCTTTATTGAAATAAGGCTTGAGTTTTGGATAACTATTCATATCCAGTAAGGACAATGACAATCTTTGTCATAAAATGAGAATATTTTAATCAAATACGTTAAGGGAGTAGTTCAATTTTTCTTAACATTTTTGTAGAGCAGCGTCATAGTTAAAATAGGTGTTCTATTGTGTGTGTTTTTAATGAATGCCACAAGTGTTTCTTTGCAAAAATTTCCAAAAGTGTTACTCCTTGTTTGGTCTGTGCTCCCATGACTAACACACGAATGAATTTTATTTGTGTGGGTGTGCTTGTGTCTTATAATTGTACGCAAACATAGTGATACCAAAAGCACCAGGATGCAAATAAACTTTGATCTGGTCAAAAGTAAAAGCAACAGCAGCAACACTTGTTGGCTAAACAAGGAAGTATGCATGATGGCAGGAAGCAGCGCAGGTCGTTTGATATTTTATGCTATATATACTGTAGTCATGAGTGCTATGAGCTACCAATTCCTATACAAACACAAACACAGAAAACTTCTATACACCATCGATGTTGACCGTGTTTGGTACTCGACACGAACAGAGCGCTGAACTTTGGTACATCAAACATTTGCTGCAAATGGAAAATTTTGGTGCTTTCTTTTTGCACTCTCATGTCTCTGTCTTTTTTTTTTCTTTTTTTGAATTTTTGCTTGTTGTTAGCCAAAATATCAACGAATCGTAAACGTATACTGTGGAGTATGTAGTAAGTAGTACGCTGGAGTAACGATACTTTAATTTTGTGCATAGCTTGCTTTAATACATCGAAATAAATTTTAACTTAAATCCAAATTGTTGAATTTGTCGTTTCAACAGCATCATGTAAAAGAATTTTTTCCAGCGTACACCAGTGCTTACACCTGCCTGCTGTCTCTGACTTGAACTTCATTTAATGAAGACAAAGTTTTGACTTTTGCCACATGCAGCAATATAATTGAATTACACAAGTGAACAAGGGGATTCGCCAACTCATTGTGTTAATTTTTCCTCAAAAAAATACCTCGGGGATTACTGACATCCAGTGTTGGCATTTTATATGTTTTTTTTCGACAATTTTGGAACTGCTCACCCAGCAGTAACTTTTAACTCCCAGTTTACAAAGTGCTGTCTTTTAAAATTCTACCCATTTTAGTTTATTTTCGTCACCCATGCTAGGTAGTGATGTCAAGATATTCAACCCACTAATAATTTCAAATGCAACAACCAACATTCCCCGCCTCACTAACGTCAACATCATCATCGAACAATTTACTCATTTGTACAAATTTACGTTTTACCGTGTTCACTCAAGCGACATTTCAAAGCTGCTTTCTGTCGAAACTCTGACAGGTGTCAGAGCAATCGATTTGCCAGCCCGGTATGCGGGCGACAGTGTTAGAAATTGAGGATAGCTGTGCAGTGCCAATAGGCAGCCGCATTGTGACGTCTGCCTTATCGCACCCCTATACAACAGAGCGATATTGAAAAAAAAAAGAAAACTGGCTGGCTGGTTGGCCCACACACCCCCTCTGCTACATGAGTAAACGTCATAATTTTGCGCAAAACCAGCGCCAATATCAACAAAAATCGATGGTGGCTTTGGAGTCTGCCGTCTGTTTGGGGATCTCTAATGCTGAACAGCGAACAGAAAATAGAAAATTTAATTTGACGTCTGAATGCAGTTGTCGCAGCCACTGGTTTTAGGATTATTCAGCTTTATTTATGTGTGTATGTACGTTTTTGTTGCAGTAAAAATAATCAATTGAATATTTTCTAGAAGCTGATAAAATAGAAAATAAAACAAAATTTATGGAAGTTAAGTCAATACTTAAATAAAACTTAAAGCTGTATGAAACTTTTGGAAAAGATTTATGGGCCAATCGACAGAGGGCAGAGGTTAACGGAAGGATTTCTCACATTCAGAAGTTTTTTTTAAAAAACGTGTATTCGTAGAAAACAAGTACGATGAAAATATTCGATTCTCAAAGATGGAAGAAGAGCTTTTTTTGAACGCCTCAGCCAGTTTTGAGCAGAAATATGCTGACGATGTGGCTTAAAACTTATCGAATGAAATCATTTAACTGTAGCAAACTTACGAAGTGAACTGGGCTGGGCTGGGTTTGAGTTGTTAAAAAACATTGCTTCGAAGAAATTGGATACATTTTCCAAGCTTTTTTGAATATTCTGCACATTTCCAATCCCAGTTGCAAGTGCTGAACGCTTTTTTGGCAGTCTGGCACGGTTTTCGTTGTTCCTGTTCGACCCAAACAACCCAATGTCTGAAATCGGAATCTCCAAAGAAATTGGATTTGACTGACGTGATCAAGACTTTTTCCTCCGACAAAACAAAAAAATCATATATTTCTCAGATTTAAATTGAGGGGAGGGGGGATGTACATGGTTACCACCGGCGTTGGGTAGCTTTTCGACGACCCTGGAGACTTAAGGGATCATCATAGATATAAGAAATCTTCGAAAGTCTATGGTGCTGCAAGTTAGTGTGGTGAACCCTTCGTCACGACTTTTTCTGAAATGATCGACACCAACCTGACAGCGTTACTTATGAATCGAGGAAGCTTTTCTGATAGAGCATTAGTCACAATGTCAAATGGTTAAGTTTTCATTCATCACAGTAGCAAAGTATTTGCTTCGAAGTGTAGACCATTCAATGATATGTGTTACTCAAGTTCTACGTATCTCTTCCTTGGCGTTACAGTATTAGCTCTAGCCCCGATGAGCTGAAATGATTTTATCATTTCAATTGGTTTCAAATTCGGTCATATAGGCTTGATGACAACATAATAAAATTGAATAGTATCGTTTGTCGTCGAAATTCGCCTATTCACTTCAAGTTTTAATCTTGGACGAAATGTGCCGACCTTTGATGAACAAAACGTCTTTTTCCATGGACTATGATCTTAGAGTCCCTTATCACCACACTTCATCTGCCTCACATTACACCACATTACATTACATCACATCACATCACATCACATCACATCACATCACATCACATCACATCACATCACATCACACCACATCACATCACATCACATCACATCACATCACATCACATCACATCACATCACATCACATCACATCACATCACATCACATCACATCACATCACATCACATCACATCACATCACATCACATCACTTCACATCACATCACATCACATCACATCACATCACATCACATCACATCACATCACATCACATCACATCACATCAAATCACATCACATCACTTCACTTCGCCTCACTTCCTCTCAATTCATCTTTGGAATTGCATTCAATGCACATTTAAATGAATCTCAAAACAACAGTAGAACTATGATAATCAATTTCTGTTGGTTCTACATTATTTCTATTCCGGGGTCTATTCATTTTGATTTCAATCGCAATCATTATCTCTATACCTCTCAATCTAATCCGATAGCGTTCTTCTTCGGACCGAATTGAACGCGAATTGAATTCTCTATAAATCAATAAAACTTTTCTTATTAACAAAAATAATATGGCATTGCTCTGCTGTCAAAGAACAGTTCGGTATTTCGGGATTATATTGTAAAGCTTCTTGTGCCAAAAAGTAAACCCTACGCCGAATAACTCCCAAATAACTCTTTCTTTTGAAATTGTGAAAGAAATTTTGTTTTTATCTATGGAACAGTACCTTTCGAATGATATAAGTTTCATTCCTCCTTCATTATAATAAATACTAAAAAAGAGTTTCGATGTTCACAGATATTGAAGAAAATTATGGATTTGATAACAACGAAGGCAATTACGATAATGAAGGCAATGAAAATTATAATGAGAACATTGTTTACAATGATGTCCAATGATGATAGCTAATGATAAAATTAATGGCAATAGTGACAGTGATTACGTTGTCTTGCTGTTTTGAAAAATATCAAGAAACATTTTTTTTCATACTATATAAAGTATTGATGTAAAAACGCACATTTGACTATAAATATTTGCAGTTTCATTTGATTTCCTTGTTATTTTGATATTCCACCGCAACATGGCAACATTTAACGCACCTCCTGTTGATTTACCTTAGAAACCACATATAACTACAATTTAATTTGTTTGTTCAATGCAAGGCAGTAGCTGTGGTGTTAATAGCCACCCTAATAAGGCATTTGTTCTGGAACACAACTAACTATTAATTGCGCTCGAAATAACAATTATCGATTGATATTTGTGGCAATAGCAATTACTTTCGAAGAGTAAAATTCAATCATATCATAAAAACCACAATCTATCGAATATATACTTGACTATATCTTATTCTGTTTTGGAACAATTTTTAAGATGAAAAGATTTAAAGTAGTTAAAACATTCTCATTTATTGTAGCTAGAAAGTTATACTCCAAGTTATTGAAAAAAAAGACTTTGTTTAAGTTTATTTAGAAATCTAATGCCCTATATAGTTGGCAAATGTTTTTGGTTGGTCGAAAAAGAAAACAATTTCGTCAATAAACTTGAACTAACCAATACTACGTGTTGCCAACCACCTTCAGTTCGATTAAAATTGACTAAAATTTTCAATTGCATTAGTGATACCTTGGGTGTTAGCTTGTACTTGAGCGGGGCTTCACTGTTGAATGCAAATTCATAAGAATACGAATACCAAAAGAAACAACTGTTGAGCTGTAGCAATACTGCTGTGCCCACCACTATTCAATGAGCTTAAATGTCCGTCTTACTCGCTTGGTACTTGTGCCATCCGCCAACTTACCTTGTAGTCATACGGCTGTTCCGTTGCTTGAGGGCCACGTATTTCAATTTCAAATTCTAAGCTCATAATCCGATTTTATTGCACCTTCTGCTATAGCGCTGAGAGACTATCGCCACTGTTGTTGTTGTTGGTGAGACCATGTTGCACACAACAGAAATTAGAGAATCTCCACGTGCTGCATGAATTTCCGCACCGCAGCTGCAACATCAGCAGCAAATCTTGAAATACCGCGAATTCCAATTGTTATGCATCATGGCAAAGGGATGAAGGGAAAAAGCGCGAGGGTATGATATGCAGCCATTACTATGGCTGTTGTTGTTGTTGTTGTTGTAATAGCAAAATTATCATATTTCATTTTTGAACTTTGTCATTCAGTTTCAGAGCCAAAGCAGTCAGTTTACCATATTTTTTCATGCAAATTTCCAACGCTGCTAGTGATGTGATAATATTTTAAAGTAAAAATTATCGATATATATTACAGTGAAATTGTCAAATTACTATTACGAATTTCAGTATAGAAATTTGTGGTATGTGCAAAGTTAAGGACCTATTGGAACTATTTTTACATGTTTTTCTTTTACACGATTTTGTCTGGAACGTATCTACCGTGTAACAACAGAATAAGGTGGATATATAAATATAATTTGTATATTAAATTCGTATTATCTCAATAATGTGTTAAAAGGAATAGTCATTAAGGTAGCGTTGAATTTTCCAAAGTCATTTTCTTCTGCCTAGTTTTATTGCAATTGACAGTCTTAATAAGGCTAAATCTGGTTGCGAGAGGCCGACGAAAAAAATGTCGCTCAACAACTCGAAATGTAAGCCACAAGTAGAAAAATTCTTGTTATTCTTAAATTGATTCGTATCAACTTTTGTAATCTTATCGATCAAGTGATGAAGACGTTATAGTTCAAATTAAACTCAGCGATGATCAGAAACATCGATATTTCGCTGACATTTCAAATCCCAACTCATCGTATCAACGAGTCACTGGCTTGGTCGCGTGCAAACGTTTATTGGCTGAGCTCCCTTAACTGAATACTAAATGGTCGGATCGATGGATGGATGTCACCCTCTAGCACCAACGTTGCTGTCTCACTAACTGTCTATTGCTATCTGTCTGTCCATTTATTTGTCTAATGATATGCATAACGCCGTCAATGAATGCTTTCAATGAAGCCAATTTTGTGCGTTGCGTCTGCGGCATTGGAATGTGGTGGCGTTGACGGTGGCGTCAACATCGGTACGCACGCTGTGGCATCTTAAAGTTATTTTTGGAATGCTGTTGTTTATATGTCGTATCGTTGTATCTTTCACTGACAGGGTGTATCAAACATACACGCGCAGTAGAAGTGAGTTAAGGTAGATAACATCGCCCCTCACACCTCAGCACTTTGTGTCACTGTCGTGCTTAGCCTCATTCGCTTACTGTCACTCGACTAAGTGAATATTTGTGTCCTTCTGTGACGTCGCATTTGGAGCGCATAATTGGACTTTGCGACTTAAATGATAAATCGTCTTTTTGTTTTAATGATGGTTGCAGCATAAAAAGTGATGTCCTTGTTCGGTTGTTTTTTTTTTTTCTTTCTTTCTTTTCATCATCTGTTTGTCTGGCATTGATTTGGTTTACTTTTTATCTTAAAGGCCGTTTAACTTAAAGTTTCGTTTTTGTGTTTTAATTAAAATGACTACTTACTTACCGCATGTTGCAGTTACTTGTAATTGTAATGTCTTTATGACTCCATTTTAATTACAATTTGAAGAGTTTTAAATTAAAATCCACATCCTTTTTTTCTACTATCTTTTTGACTTTAAATGGGAAACTTACAAAGTCCACATGCATTTGACACATACACCAGCATACATATGCAAATATATCGCGCACACAACGCGAGCACTGGCACACATATTAACATAAGTACGCACGCACACATTCTCATGCAATTTTGTCTAATTATCCAAATTGAGAAATTTCCTTGCGTTGAATGGCTGAGTTTCTTTTCGCCTATGAAGAACAAAGAAAAAAAAACTAAAGGAAAGAGACAAAACGTTACAACTTTTTTTTACTTTAATCCATGGCCATTTTTGTAGTTGTTGCTGCGAGGGCGCGCGCGCATAACTTTAAGCAACTTCCGCATCCGGCAAAACTTTTTAAGCTCATCTACATAACAATGACGACTATGAGGACGACGAGAAAAATAAAAAGGAGAAAAAAAATACTAAAAAAATAACAGCGACAGTGACTATGACGACGATGACGATGACAACAACTGTGACACAACATTTGCGACGAATCAGTGCGTTTAAGTGTGCGTGTGTCTTTGTCTGTGTGTATGCAACTAATTTACAAAATTTCACATTAAGATTCACACAAAGCCACTTGAGTAAGGTCCCAGCAAATATTTTAAAGGGTGTTCATATTGGTTGAAAATGGCCCGTAAGGGTCGAAAACGGTCCTTTCCACGATCCGGAACTACAATCCTATGTGATGTTCAAAAGCCATTTTCAATTGGAGCAAAAAAGGTTTTCGAAAATAGGTCAAAAACGGTCCTTTCCAAGGTCCGGACCAACATCCATTTTTGACCTCTTTCCATCAATTGGTGCAAAAAAATTTCGAAAATGGACCTAAGTCGGGCATTTTGTGTGACTCGGGACCACTTTTGTTGATAAGCAAATTCCATTTTCGACCTCTTTCCATCGATTGGTGCAAGAAAATTTTTTTCAAAATGTACCAAAAACGGCCACTTTTTTACTCGGAAACACCTCTGGTGATGACCAAAACCCATTGTCGAACTCTTTCCATCGAGTTCGAAAATTGACCAAAATTGGACACTTTTTGGGACTCTGAACCAACTCTGGTGATGTCATAGAAACCACCTCTCTCCATAATAGTTATAACTCAACGTAAAAAAGAATCCATTCAAAAATAATAGTCATCAACAGTTAATATTATATTTCTTATCCATAATAATTAAGAAACAATTTTTAAAATTAATCCTTGAAAATGGTCAATTTTTTCAATACCAAAAAAAAAAAATAATACTTATTTTGGGTCCCTGCTTAAAACTCTTCAGAATGTTTGCTGGGGTAAGTCACATAACAACGTGTGTGATTGTATAGCTACATTAATGTAAGTACACTAAAAAAGAAGGGTTTTTCGGTGGTGCTATTTGCGTGGTTAATCCACGATACTACGGATCCTTTAATTGAAAATTACGACGAAAACACCAACTCCAACGAGATACTCATGGCAAACCCATTGTTCGTGATTCGATTTCAAAAGTGAATGTTGATGAAAACTTTTCTTGTGGAGTTTCAATATCGAATGGTATCAGAGACTCTCTAAAACATACCAACTAAGGTCGAAATAGAGACTGTAATGCTTTCCTTATAGTTTTAAATAATGGGGAATGGGTAAAGTTTGAGGTCAAAATTTTTCGTCATTTTCTTGGAAACTATTCGTTTTACAGTAAAATTTTGTGAACAAAAGTTATAGACATCCAGATATCTCCCACCGGAAAATTCTCTCAAAAAAATATATGTGGTGGGAGCTGAACCGAGTCAAAGTTTTGTAAATTAATCCTTCCTAACACCACTTTTTTCTATGACTGAATATGAACAAGGAATTTATTTGTTTATATATTTTTTATATATCAACAAAACTTTAAACACTAAGAACTGACACATGAAACACTTACTCCATCCCTTTTCTACATGTGTATATTTATATGTGTGTGCGTGTGTGTGCCGTTAAATGTGTGCGGATTATGTCCTTGCAAGTTTTAGTGTTTTCATTACTTTAATTTCTTATTTACGCCAACATCGTACTTTGTGAATTTTCATTGTCTGCATGCAGCAGGCGGAAAGCGGCATAAGCGGCACTGAGAGACAGACAGCGTGCGAGCGATGGCAAAAATTATGTGTGAATGAGATAGAAGAACTCTCAATGCAATGTATGCACATAATAATGAGTTTTTGAAAGTTTCACAAGAGTAAATGTTGACTTCTCGAAACAAATAGCAAACGCGGAATAAGGAGCAGCAGCAGCTTAACTTGTAGAATAATACACA
This sequence comes from Tricholauxania praeusta, assembly GCA_949775025.1. NCBI lineage: Eukaryota > Metazoa > Arthropoda > Insecta > Diptera > Lauxaniidae > Tricholauxania > Tricholauxania praeusta. The sequence goes on along the minus strand of OX459028.1, from coordinate 6,812,257 downwards.
GTTGGCAACGCCATAGCTTTAAGTGATGGGCGAAAAACTATTAAAATAGAAACGGAGGCACACGATATGATGTCAAAATTCAACTATATTAAATACATAAAATTTTAATCTAAAAAAATGTTTAATTTTGTTTCAAAGTCTTATTTCAAAAAGTTGTCGAAAACGGAGCTCTCCAAGGAAAAAAATGTTTACTTTAAAATTCTGCACATTGGAACTTTAAAAAATTTTTATTTACCGTTAATCTTCACTCAACTTCAATCGTCACAAACACTTGAAATCAAAAATTAAATATATCAGATATTGCCCACTTTGGCGCCCCACATAAGAAAAAAATCCCATTTGCACATCGTATTTGGGTCAAACTTATGATGTCATGCCAATGCCAAATGTAACTCCAAAATTTTATTGTCTCTGTCAAATTCCGTATTTCATAATTTAAACAAATTTATGGGCTATTTGTGTACCAATAGCCCTAAGGGTTCTAAAATAAATTAACAATAAACGTAAATAATCCCATGTTGATAAGACAAACGAACGCAAGGAGTCCTATTTTCACAGTTTCTATATCATAAATGGAAAAAACTCGTGCTACACTGTGAAAAATTCGCAACCTTACTTTAACACACTTCATGTGATTCTATGGAATTGACCTAATATCTGCGTGCATCATTCTTCACCCCTTCGACTAGTGCTTTTTAAAATGTTCATTATTTAACTCCTGCTGCCAATTTAATTTCTTTCGCTTCGCAAATGTTGCTTGCGCACCGTATATCCGGATTATTTGGTGTTATTTATTTGCAAGAGTTATTTCGTTATTTCTCATTTTGTCGTATGAATTTTTCTCATAAAGAATAAAATAGAAGAAATCGCATATAAAAAAACACATTATTTCTGCCACAATTTCCCACTGAACTAAATAAACGATGGTGCGCGCAGCTTTCGCTCTTGAATACGCGCAAATTTATAAATTATCCTTTAGATAGCATATCACTGATAGCTGAACTGGTAAATGAGTTGACTACGAGACGCACAGTGGAATTAGTTATGCAAAGAATATGGTAAAAAACTAAGCAGTTTTTAAATTTGTTTTTGTTACGTTTTAAATTTGATTTTTAAAGATAAAAGTATACTCGTATAAGATTAAAAATTGCACAAGAAAAAATGTTAAAACGTAACGCTCACATTTTTAAAGGCGATCTCAATTGAGGAAAAAAGTATCCATTAGTGTATACTTAAGGGCTCTTGGAATGAGAACTAAGGCTATAAAATCGAATCTTTCTTTTTTTTTATTATTTCTTCCTAACATCTAGAACTTTATATGACTTTAAGTACCTTTAAGTCCCGTGCATATCTCGATAAGAAATTTTTTTTTTTAAATTGGTTATTAGCTTCCGATACCGGTATTGATCATGTTTGAAATCCATCAAACATCGATTCTTTCTACATCCCTGCTTATGCCCAACTGAAACTTCAATCTATCCTCATCCAATGCGGAGTTTTTTATTTTGGGGAAAAAATTGCTCAGAAATTGTCCACACTAGAGCAGTTGGCTCTTGTCAAATTCAAAATTCATTTTCGTACTTTCTGAACGATTGGCAGAAGAAGTTTTTTTTTCTCTTAATTCAAGCTTTCCAAGCCAAAAATTAAGAATTGTACGAACACATCATATTTCTGAGAAACAATATAGGTGGTGCCACGCGCCTTACAGGGAAAAACATTTTCATTGGCAAACTAATGGACCAACTTTGATTAAGTTTGGTATAGAAATAAAATGAATCTTGAGGAAAAGTATTTGATTTAAGCTGAACAGAAAACGCTCCTAATACTGAAAGATATTTTCACTGCTAATTTTTGATGAATTTGATGAAATTTGGTATGGCGATAGGTTGAACCTTGAGAAAAGATATTGGTTTTAAGGAGGGAGGCGCTACGCCCGTAGCAGGAAAATATGTTTTGCTTGCTAAACTGATCGACTGACTTTGATGAAATTTGGTATGGGAACTAGTATATTCGACTCTAAGGAAGAGATAAAGATAGGGATGGCAACATGATGCCACGATTTTTGTGAAAAAGAAAAAAATATCTTTTTATGTCAGTTTTTAGTACCAAAACTATATCTGAATGCTAAATAGCATAAAATTGTCTAAATAACAAAATGAAATTTGGATCTTTGGATAAATTCAAAGATACGACAGTCTAAAACAAACAACTTATAGATACGATAATTATTCAAATCCAGCTTTAAGCCACAGTTGCGTGAATATGATTTGCAAGCAAAATTCCAAAACAATGTTTAAAAGTTTAAGGCTCTTCTCCAATAGAACCTGTCGGTACTCTCAAAAAAGTCTTCACGATCACTTACTATCTTTTACCTATGCATGGCGATATGTATGTAGATCATAGATAAAGTTGATTTTTTCGCATGCATAGCTTAATTTTATAACATTGCAAACGTGGTTGACCCAAAACTCATCTTTAAAAAGAGTATTATCAACTATTCACTTTTAAAAAGCTATAACGGGAAAAATTTTACTGATTTCACTTGACAGCAATATGCCAGGAAAAATTTTGACAAAAAATCAGAATCTATCCCCGAAATTCCATTTAAAGATTTGTGTGTCATTTCTTTTTTTTTTTGTTTTGTGGGAAATAGTATGGCACTCCTAAACTTTAATTAATTTTTCAACTCCCCCTTAGAATTACCAAGAGCTAACGACGTGGACGTAGAGAGTATTTCTGTGGCTCCTCTTTTTTTATTTTTAAAAAACCCTGGATCTTGTTTATGACAAGATATTACTAATTTTCCTCCAAAGCCGATATATCGGTATTCCGGTCCTCCTAAGGTTAAGAAAATTTTACAATCAAGGGAAATATTGCATATGACTACGTCAGCCAACTTTCATTATAGTTGCGCATTTAGAGTCTGTGCACAAATTAAGGGATAAGCTATACCTTTTCCATTGTAAAACGAAATGCAATGAATGAGCAAGCGAGAAATTATCAACTCGCTCACAAATGGTGATACGAGTAACAACATGCAAAAACGAGGAAAAATTTGAAATGAAAAAAAAAAAAAATAGGAAAATCAACAACTGGAGAAAAATGGCTACCGAAATGGAGACAATCCTTAAATTGGCTATTAAGCAAATTGATTCAGTTAAATTTATCTTAATGCAATCTGCGCGTGAAGCAAATGAAACAAATAACAACAACAGTAACAGCATAAAATGTAATACTGGCAGAAGAAAAAGGAGTAGGAAAGCTGCTGCCAAAGTTGGGGTATACGAGTTGAATGACTAAATAATATCCAGTATACTCCAAATTAAATAGCAATCAAATGAAGAGCAAAAAAACAGTCCTTTTTTTAATCTTAAATATATAAAAACAGTAAAATTAACTTATCTTGCTTTAATCCGCTCTTTCTTTTATTTCAATGCATTGTCCTTTGTAATTTATGTATACGTTGAAAGCATCTTTAAATTGCACCGGATGAGGATGCGGCGACAACACCAAAAGTAAACGATCTCATTAAAAAACTGCAATCAAATAAAAATCGAAATGGCAGGATATAAAAAAAGAAACGCAGCATAAAACGTAAGATTTGGAAAGTTTAAAAACCCATTTCGTATGCTGAGTGTTGGATAAGAAAAAAACACTCCAAAACGCAGCAGTGGACAGTTGAAAAAAGAGAGAGATAACAGCCCAGCGGGAAATCAAATTGAAAATAAGCATAACGAAAGCATCATCCTTCAAGGATTTTACGTGCAATTTTTAGATTTTTGCAAAGTAATAATTCTTCATCAAAACATATTCGAAGCTATTGCTAAAGTTTCATAAGAAAAATATTGTAAAAGATCTACAAATGGAATATAAAATGCGTGCGGAATGACCCATATATGTAAGTTACTGAAAATCACGTTATCTTTCCTGCTTGGCAAGCACACACAAATACTTACGCAAATACATCAATACCCACACATTTCCGGCCACTTTACTTCCGTTGCTTCATTACACACCCGCTTGTGGCCATTTTTTTTTTCTTGCATTTCAGGTGCATTTAAGCAGTTTCCATCGACTTTCTTACGGAATTTTTCTTCTTTTTTTTACTGTAGTGCAGTTGCGTATAAAAAATGAACTTCAATGCCATTCGATTCGAATGTGTGGCTACAAAGCGCAATAAAAAGAGCAGTTTGTTGTCAACAATAGCAACAACAAAAACTGCGACTATTAAAAGTAAAGAGCAGCCATGACACTTTTATGCGTCTCAAGAGGCAACAACTCTTCTATTGTCCTTTTGCTGTCTGTCTGTATGACCTTTCAGGAATCTACCATTGATTTTTTTGTTTGTTCGCTTACCAATAATCACAGAATTAAAATGAAACTTAAGAAGAATTCTGTTATTTATACAGCCTATGAAATTATTCAAAGATGTCCTTTTAGTAAAAATTTTAAGGTGAAAATTCCTTATTTTATGTGTACAGAAGCGAAAAATCCCCAAAATGTTTTCAACTTTGGCATTATTCCAATAACATATTAATTAAATAACTCTTTTAAGACTATAAGTCCTCTGGAAAATGTTGAAAAAATTAAACAAATTGTGGTGTAAGGCATCTACAATTTATTTGCGCCACTAACAAAAAACTCATAGTAAGAATATTTGAAAAACAAAGAAAACAAATCAATAAATGATTCATTCCATCATATCAAAATAAAAACGAATGTAATCTTAAAACAAACGTTAAATTTAACATTCGTTATCCTTGATTTCAAATGCTGCCTTCTGCAGTGGATTATGTTGCATACATCAAGGCTGCTGCTGATACTCAGCACGACACTCACTCGTTGGCTCTTCACTAGATTTGCACTGTTCAATAATACAGTTAGCTTCTCTGAACTGCACTACTCATCTCTATGCTGCTACTCTGCCACACCTCCAACACTAGAACGAATTGACAATTTTCACTTCGTTTGAATTGCACTTGAGTTCTTTCGTAGTTATCACCAACACCATAATCGTCATCATCATCATCACCATCACCAACATCATCAATTTCGCAGCAGCTCATCCTGCACTCGAGTTAAGTTTAATATGGAATTCACAGCTGCAATTCAGCTTCTGACTGACCTTACAGCCACTGCACTAACAGCTTCCCCTTAGCGTGTTCACCGCTTCTACGTTCCTGCAAATTTCGTCCTATCATGGTGAATTCTATTTTTTCTTTCAATCAATTCCATTTATCACTCTTTTCATTTCGTTTTTTGTTTGTTTTTTGTCTTTTATTGCTTCATAATAATTTCAAATGCATCCTTTCTTTTACTGTTAGTCAGTCAGCCAGCGTTTCTTTATCATCTGGCTTATATCAATGTGTGTGTGTGTGTGCTTGTGTAAGTTTTGCGCGCCAAAAGTGCCACTAATAGTTGATCAAGTAGTTGGCGCGCGCATTTTCAATTGCTTACTGTAACCATAAATAAAAATATTTTTAATTGCTTTTGCTTGCGTTTGTAGCGCTGAGTGCATTTGTTTCATTGTAAGTGTATGTGTGCATAAAAAGGACCCTCGTAAGTTGAGTATTTCGAAAGCTTCTTCAGCTGTTGCGAATTTATTTAGTGCGCTTTTTGACATGTTATTAGTTCGTCATCGCCATTGCTATTGGCACTATCATCATCATCATCATCTTTCCGTACTATCGACATTAAGAATATGTCAACGTATTGAATTTGATTTCATGTCACTTAATATGTTGCTACAAGGGTATTGTAGTTAAGCAAAAAAAAAGGATTGGTAATATTAAAGAAGAAAAAGATAAAGTTACGGATAAATTGCCTTTAAAACTTAAAAAAAAAATCGTCGGAAATAATTCAACTTGATACCTTAGATATTTTATAATAAAATATAGTATATCCCAAAACTTTTGCCTGTTTAAAAAAATTTTGAGAGTTGGTCTTTAATTCGATTTTCCATTAAAAATAAACAATAATTTGAAATCTATTTTCATATCAATTTTTAAAAGAGTAGATAGTGATCTCCAATAGCTATACCTATAAATAAAATGTTCGTCACGGCTTACGACAAACAGAAGTGCACCTTATTTAAACAAAGAACAAGTAGTTAAATTTCAACGTTATTGCATGAGCCCTCAACATAATTAGAACGACAAAATAATTTAGGTTGGTATTATCTAGCCAATAAACAATATCAGATTTTGTGTCTTATTATCTTGTCAAGCAGAGTTTCATAACTTTTATAAGAGAATTCTTGAGTCATTATTCTTAGAAAAATCTGCCATAAGCAAGAAAAAACAGATATACCTTAAGAAAATAATGATTTTGACCACCGCAAAAAGTGTAATTCATCTGCGCTCGTATGGTAAAATGACGTCACTTGCAAACATATCCGATAAAACGATTTCATTACATATAGCAAAGTATATTTGGTAAAGAGCAAATAAATATTTATTTGAGTCAAACATATAATGTTTCATCCAAGGTTTGTCACTATTTATTCAAAATTATATATGTTTGATCCAAATAAATATTTGATTGTTTCATTCAATCCGAAAGAATTTTCCGAAACGATAGCTCATTTACGCTGATTCGAAAAAATTGCTTTTGTTTAATTATTTTCTTTTCGACCTAAGAAACGTTTTGGTATGGATCTCCAAATGTATTCGAAACTACTACTACTGCTCGTACATCTTTTCTATAACGCCCACTCTCTCCAGAATTTCAACTACATTAGAAAGAGTCAATATGCCAAGCTTTATAATCACCCCTATCATAAATAAACATTCCTTCGAATTTCTTCTGCAATCCAATCCTGTTTTGCGATCGTGGAAGATTTTTGGGGAATAGGAAAAAATTCCCTGAAAAATGAGGCTATCGTGTATGGAATCCAATTCGGATACTGTAAAAGTGTTCATGAAAAGGAGTAGATGGCAAACTATCAAGGTATGCTATACTATATTTTAGGTAATTTATTTTTGTAATATAGATAAATTCACTTCATTTTTATTTATTAAGTTGTTCAGCTGACAGATAAACTAGTGTCAAATATGCAAAATTACAGATAAGCTAATGTCAGATATGAAAAATGCAACTGTGATTTTTAGCTGATTGGAAGTAATTGGAAATATTTTGGCAGCACTGACTGGATATAAAGTTTTCCATTCCTCAAATATTTATGATCGTAAAATACTCTTCTCGAGAAAAAAAAATTCGAAAGAATCGTTTTCCTCCGGATATTCATGATAGGAGTGAATAACTCGCTCGTTCGTAAATAATCGTTATTGTCAATAATCTATGTCAAAAAATCGCAGTGAAGGAAAAGACGAAAGGTGAGTTTAAGTTAACAGATGGGTTTATTTTGACGAGAAGAATTTAAAAATCAACTATAATCGTAATTTTGGATAGATAACTTTTCGATCAAAGTTAATATTAATTTTAAAGTTTTTTTTTTGATAGTTTCGATGTTTTCCAATACAATTCGATTTTGGACTGTTATCGTTTGTTTCGTTATTTTTTGATCATTTTCGACATAATCGAGTTTGTTAAATTGTTGTCAATAATTTTTGATGATTTGTTCGATGTTTTTCCGCATTTTTATAATTTTCGACTTCCATCGAGTTTTTCTGCATTCATCGATTTTTTCGACTTTTTCAAAACTTATCATAAGACATCGAAGACACTCTTATGTTCAAACACTTTCACAATACATCGATAAAAGTCAAACGATATCAATCAACATCGACAAAAGTATGGCTTCTGATAGGAAAAAATTTAAATCCAAAATGTTATTTTATAATTACGATTAATTTTGATCTGAAAATATAAAACTCCGTCTGTGATTTTTGATTGAATAATAAGAGAAATCAAAAATAACAATTATTTTGGGTCGATCTAAATAAAAATCCTATACAACGATTAAATTTTTTTTAACAATTACTGCATGATGTTTTATCAGATATTTTTGGAAAGTTTTATTATTATATCTATGCGATATTTGACCCTCATTCGGCCTCAAATTCTAAGCCTACTTTAACTCCAACTGGCTTTCATCAATGTTTGACTGAATGACATAATAAGTTTTAAATGTTATCTAGCTTGGCCTTACAAATTCTATTCGAAAATAAAGCCGTCGTCTATAATTGGCTACTTGCCTAGATTATGATCTATAAAATCTTAAATGAAATAACAAAATTAACTTCCATGTCAGTATACCCATACATATCTACAATATACGCCGCTAGGGTAGGTTTAACCCATAGCACACTATAATCATAAATTGTTATAGCGTTCCAAATAGTGACAAAAGTGGCGCAAGCGAAAATTTCATAAAAACATAAAAACTTATGACTTGTGAAGAATGGTTAATATTTGTAAACAACAACAACAGTAACAGCAACAAAAATAACTTTATTTATGTCAATTTTATTTATCTATAGTACATTTTATGAAAGTTTGTTGTTCGAGTTCAGAGAATTTGGGGATTTAAATTTTTCTCATACAATTTCTATGAATAAATTAAGACCGAATTATTAAAAACCTACGGGTGAGTATTTTTCATTTTATATTTTATTGACTATTGAATGAGTAAACGTAAGGAGCATCGCCATATAATAACTCTTTTGAAATTTTCATAGTTTTAACACGCCTTTTTTAAAGTTTAACAATAAATGCAAATGTCACAAGTTACAATGACGTCATTTTAATGCTTATCATTTTGCAACAGCAAGTTGTTTTTTTGTTTGAATACAAATGAGTTAGTAGTTTTTAACTTCAGCACTTGTGCATTGTGTTGCATGCACTGAACAAAAAAAAATAGAAAAAAAAATCAACTTAAATGCAATAAAATGAAATGAAGTGGTGTACAATTTGTTGTTGCCGAAATTTAATGCTAAATACAAAAAACGTTGTCCCAATTTCAGCAATAACAAAAAGTAAACCCTTTTTATGTTGATAAATTTTGCATGTGCAACCATTTTTTGAATTGGTGCCAAAAGGAAGCGCAGTTTAAGCGTGTGACATAAGCGGCGCTCATAAATTCCACATAAAATGGTGCAAAAATAGGTCAGCAGCAGCGTTAAAAAAATATTTCAATTGCAACGTTTCTATTTGTATTTTATTAATTTTATTGTTTTTATGTTTTTAATAGAATGTGTCATGATTTAAATATGAAACAAAAGAGTTCAACGATAGAATGCTGAAAGGCTCAGGCATGGCTTATAAACACGAAATCCGACACTTTGATGTAGTATTTCAAAATAAACTGAGACTATGGAAAAAAATTTCTTTTAACTTTTGAACTAGCGATTCCGCTGTTGGAAACTGAAAAAGGCTCAAGGACTTTGAAAAAAATGAACAAGAAAAAAAGATATTGAAAAATATTGTTTGTGAAAGTTTGAAAAATCATAAAAAATTCGAAAAATGTTGATAGCTTGAAATATCAAAGGAAGTTCGGAAGATTTTAAAAGAGGTGGCAAGTTGAAATGTGGAGACTTAGAAAGTTTTTAAGAATTTGAAAAAAAAACTTCGAAGAGGTCGAAAAATGTTGAAAAATATCAAAAATGTCAAAATAGCTGAATAATTAGAAATGAATGAAGGCAGCTTAGAAATTTTGAAAAATTTGTATGGTAGGTGCAACAGTATAACCTGCGTAAGTGGAACTCGGATAACTAAGTAAACTCTATTACGGAGAATATTTTTGAGATCCCGTCGTTTTTGCGTTCAAAAATTTCTTTAAATTGGAAAATTTTACCTCTATACAGTTTGTAGAAATGGAGTTCGATTTGGCGAAATCAGTGCCTCATCCACCTCTATAGTTGAGACAATTTTGTACATTAGCTCGGTAAGTGAGATTATTTAACCTGATTTTTTGGAAATGCAATTTTTTCGAAAACATAGTCAACTTTTGCGCTCTGTTCGAATTCTCTTGATTTGAATCGAAAACATAGCGACTGATACTCTCTCACAGTTCAGGTTTGTTAACGCGCTGAATTGGTAAATATGTGGTATATTTGCAGAAGTTTTTTGAAATATCAATGCGATAATAAAACAGCATTACATATGTAAAATGAGACATCGGTTAGGGGGAAACTCAATAAGTGTGAATCTTTGATAAGTGCGAATAAGTTAGCGATCCCTTGCAATACCACTTATCCAGGTTTGACTGTACATATATATCACAATGTTTTGAGTATATAGAATAAGCTGTGTGTTCAAATTATAGTTCTCAACTTAATGTTCATCGACTCGATCTAAAGTTTTTGACGAAATAAAAAACAAACATTTTTGTAGAAAGTTTCACACCCATGTTTCTCGAAAGCCATGATATGTGCAGCACAGTCACTTTGCAACAGTTTACTCACAGCACCAGCAATAACAACACTTAGCAGGCAATCTGCTGTAGTTTCAGTTGAGCGATAGTACGCTTGACTTCTGACCAACGGTCAGGTCAGCACCACCAATAGTGACTCCACAATGCTTGCGGCCATACAAACTGCTCGACGCCTGTTTGTGTTTACCATGCTCTTTCGCGCTTACCTGCTGCAGTTCGTAGCAAGAAAGGAAAAAAAAAAGAATAATCTGGTAGCAACTTTTGTCTTGTTGTCTGGGGCGTGTTGACAATTTAACGCCTACAGCTTTAAGCAGCACAAAACTGACTTTAACAAGGACATTCAATGCCATGACTCTTACGTTGCTTTAAATTTTACTTCTGAAGTGATACAGCTTGAATTCTAATTCCATGCATTTTGTTATCTGATGCTGTGCTGCTCTCAAATGAATTTTTGTGCCGTGCCAGGTAGTCAGTTAGACGGACAGACAGACAGTCCACTGATACGAGACAAGAGTATGGAAATCTGTTTTGTAAAAATTGCAAAAATTAAATTATGTATACAACACCGATAGGAAAATTTAATTTATACATACAAATGTATTCTGATGTTGTTTATGTGAATGTGGGCGGATGGATGGATGTTGGTGTACAATTTTTGCAAGGTCAGACTGCTTTTATTTCCAGAAAGTTTCATTTTGAAATCAAATTCTAAGAATTGTCATAGATTTAAAAAAAAAAAACTGTTGTACAGCTTACGTACTGGCAGGTTTTTATGTTTTACGTTGCAAGTAATAAATTCACATATGTTGCATGTGCTGCACAGTGGGATGGTTCGAATTATTGAACATATTTGCTTATATTTGAATGTGTTTTAAAAGTATTGTGGTATCACTCTTTTGTTTAATTTACTTGGCAGCCTCGAACGAGAAAATTTTCAAGTCTTAAACTATCGATTTCAGGCACAACAATTTTTCAAAAATTCACCAAACAATTTTACTTATTCCCACCGTGTATGCATAAATTTTAATTGAAAAAAACAGCCATTCTGCGGCATTTATTAATGCATTTTTTTTTATTTTAACCACTTTTGTTGTTGTAATTGTTGGTTTTGTTATTGCCGCCGCATTATTTTCGCAACTTTGTTTATATTTTTAATATCCAATTAAGAGGATTCCGCGGTCAATTTAAAACTTTTTATTAAAAGTGATATTATAAAATTAAAAAGAACACAGTAGTAGCGTTATTTTACAAAATATCATGTACAATTTGATGCAAAGCGAAAAAAGTTTACACAGGTATGGATTATAATCCATAAATATTTAGTCCTTAAGCAAAACTTAATATTCTGAAATTTGGCTTTTGTATAGCTAACGCCGCGCAAATAACGAGCTTTCAGGAGTTGCTGCAACACCCTGTTGGTAAATAGAATCAAATCGTGCAATAAAATTATATGCGTAACACTTACAAATTTATGCTCTAATTAGTGGAGTGAATTACCAGCGCGCGAGCATCCTCGTGCACACAAGCACCTTCTTTATATGATGCGCCATAAATGAATATTCAATTACGCACTAACACACACGCATCAACTTGATGCTACTCGTAACACCAACAGCCAGCGCCAACATTTCAAATCAACCTATTATTTCACTAACATACAGCAGCAGCCGCTTGCCGCCACCTCTCTTTCGGCCAATGCTCAGCAACAGCTAATCAGCATAATTTACTCAAATTTATTTACGGTCTGAGCTGCAGGATTAAGTCAGGCTGCCTGCAATTATCCTTTAAACTATCAGAATTTAATAAGGCATCCAAGTAGGAGGCGTCGCACTGACTGCAAAGGGCTAATAAATCGCTATGCTGTAGCAGCACTTTTTTTTTGCTGCTGCCACAATTCCAGTTTGTTGGTAGCAGCAGCAAGTTATAGTATCTTGAAGAATGATGCAGTAGATGCACTGGAAGAAAATTAAATGATGTTGCTGTACGAGTTCATAGTTTCGAACTATTTAATACAAAACATTATTTTAAACTTTGCCGGTACACATTGTTCTTAAACATTATTTATAAACATGGCGTACAAAAATTGTTTTTAACCATTGCTCCAAACATTGTTTCTAAACACTTTCGAAACATTATTTTCAAATATTGTTTCTAATCCGTAGAGGAAATTGGGGTTTATTAGGAACACATTTTCCAATCTCGATAATTACGAAATAAAAATCAAAATGTCTTCAAATATTAAAGAAGTATGTGTTACAAGGAGGAAAACCCTAACTTATTATTAACTGAAACAATCTGAGTCTTGGTAAAAAACATTCGATCTTGAGATCTTCAAAAGTGTTGGCTTAAAATTACATAAGAATTAGATTTCAAAACAAAAATTCATGTGTACATTTCACACATGGTAGAAGTGAAACCTTTAGAAAACTAAACTGTGATAGAATGAAACGAAAATGTTTTATTAAAATGATAAAAACAAAATAAAAATGGCGAATCTTTTGATATATCTATATGCATCACAAAATAAAAGTATCTAGACTACAACAACAACACGAAGCTATTTTTTCTTCGCTTTTTCTCAACAAATATCAATGTCCACTGAAGGGAGTTACTTACATACATTACGCACACACACACACCAATTTTTTGCTATTGCTTTTGATATTTCAATAAAAACAACGTTTAATCGGGAAACAATAACAATAAGAGAGAGAGAGAGAGAGATTTTCTGCTTGCTATGACCAGGCTTTTGCAGCTGATTAGTGCAATGCTTGAAAAAATATAGGAAATCTTTCCACGCTTATATATCAGCTTTTGGTTCACCGACCATGAAGCCGATAGTTTTTGATCACTATGCTAGATGAGTACTTTTAATTGATTTTACTGCTGTTGCTATTCTAGAACCAGTCAACTAAGCCTTAACTTCGAGGAAAAAACTATGCTAATTGACAGTACGGCTAAAAAAATATTGGCGCTTTTTGCGTTTCAGTATATACACTTGGTTTCACACCAGTGCTAAAAAAGATTCACTGCAAAAATGGAAGTTCTTATTTAATTTAGACAAATTAGTAAACATTTTACAACGATATTTTTCGAAATTTTTATGGTGTATCACAGTTTCCCAAATGTTTTGATTGAAAAGATGGCCTTATTTGATTCACTAATTGCATGCATAAGCAAAATTTCTTCTGAGAGTCAAAATATTAATGCCAGACGATAATTATAAGTATATGTGTATTTACCTGAACTGAGCGGAGAGTTCGACATAATTATTTCAAAAAATTTTTTAAATGGGTAGTCGTCCTGCACTGACAAGTACGTGTACACATGTCTCGAAATTCCCTAGAACTCAAAAACCTCAATTTCCTCCACATACAAACAATAATTTCTTATGATTTTCCTAAGTATTTTTTCTAAAAACAAATAACTTTTTTAGCAGTTTTAACATTAATCAGCTGATAATAATGAACTTAGTGTCAGTTAACAAATCAATTAAGAAACGTTTATATGCTTTTTATTTAAGAAATATGACAATAGAGGAACATGATAAGCGCTGACACCATGTTACGCTTGTGATTACCATAACGCCCTTGTTGATGTTGCTGGGGTTTGCTCAATTGACGTACTATTTTGCAAGTGGAAACATATCGAAAAGTTAATTTTTAGTCACAATGCATTATGGTGCACACATTAAATTAGAAATTGACCCTATAGTTATGTTGACGTCAAAATATTCACAGATTACAAAAGCATTAAAATTTTAATAACTGTTCAACTCTATTTTTAGAATTTACGTTTGACGTCAACAAGAACACATTAAACATCACCTTGCTGTCCTAAATTTAATAAATGCAAACGTCGATATGTAACTGCCTACGGATTTTTTGTGGATGCAGAGAGATTTCATACAAGAAATTGTCACAGTTAGACGCTTTCCGTGACTACTTAACCAACAAGAGATTTGGTTGATTATATAGTACAACAATTAAATTAATCCTTTTAAGTGACGATATGCCAATGGTCTCAGGATTTATGAGACTCTTGCCAACTTATGCTCTAGCTCGTCAGGGTTTTCTCAAAGGAATTGATAATGCGTTAATTGTTTACGTAAATTTTATTGTAATTGTTGCAGCGATACTGTAAGTGTCTGAGGACTAAATTTAGGAATAACAAAGAGCATAATTTTTGCCGAAAAATTTTATAATGCATAACATTCTCTTACATCGAGTTTTAAGGATTTTTTTGTAGTTTAAGTCTAAACAGGACTCAAATCTATAGAGGTAGCCAGAAGTATTTGAAGCATAGTCATAAACAAAATTTTTTTCCTTTAAACATTGTGTCTTAACTATTTTTTCAATAAATATTTCTAAGCATTGCTTGTAAACAATGTTTGAGTAATGTAATGTGTATAAACATTTTATGTATTATTCTTAAGTATTTTTCAAAATACAAGTTGTTTCTTGAGGGAAAATATAAAAACAGTTGTTTAAGCTTAAAATAAAGCAACTTAAAGCTAACTGACAATATCTCAGTTTTATTTTCTCTCTGTGTAGAAGTTGCGATGGAGCTAAAGGATATAAAATGTCAAATTTATTCTATCGAAATAAACAACTTTTGTGGATTTGAACGCGCGCGCCGTTTAAGCTTCAGTGGAATTTTATTGAATTCAATGGTGTATGAATAACCATTAAATACAACTATAGCATCAACAACAACAACAACAACAACAATGTAAGAGGAACAAGATTTGAATCCTTTAACGTCAAGTTGCGTATTAAGCAAATATTATGTACAAGTGAAACATCAAATACAGTACGAGTAAGCAACATTCAAAAGACAACACAGAGCAAAAACAACGTCACATAAAAGCATGGGTATTGGTGCTGTCTAAATTGTTTTGAATGTATTTTATATGCTGTCATGTAAACCATAAATGACTGCGTCAAGGCGCGTATATCCCTTGCGTCGACGTCAGCGCATAATAATTTCAACCCTTGACACATTTAATTACACAAGTTAAATCAGCCTGTAAAGCGATACTAATACAAGTGCGCACACAAAGGCACACACACATGCATGGTTACACATACACACACACACACACATAGTATTACCATCTTCATACGCCACTCATAAATACAAGTACAAAATTTGCCATTAATTTGAAAATAATTAATTACCCCGAAAGTGTTGGAGTGTTATCAAGTGAGCACCCCGCTGTTTTCGTTGTCGTCATTTCGTTCGAATGGTACCATAATCTGCAGCCCAAAGGATGTTGGTTACTGGCGCAGGGGTACCAACGCTAACATGTACACGCTACTTGTGTTGGTGTTCATTATCATTGTTGAACATCACTCACATTTGCACCTCAGTACATAAGCAAAGATCTGTGATTTCTTATGATATGACGGCTTTGTACCGAAAAAAAAAATCACATGATTTCATTGTTGCATATTAGATGGTCTTAATACAACCTTACAAGTAGAAGCTTGTGTTCGACACAAAAAACGTCTTTTGTCGAAGAGAGCCGTATGTTTTAATAACGCCAAAGTTCGTACTACGAATTAATAAAAGCGGTCTTTGTTCTGATAAATTTGCATTCAAGCAGTGGTAGTGTACCCACTTCGCTTGCAAAACTACGTTTGCCGAGTTTAATTCGCTTTCAGGCATGATATTGCAGTTTCCGTAATTCCAAATTTTTATTACATCCTTTTTCTTCTTTTCTTAATTTTCTGGAGGTTTTTTCAAGCTCTTATGAAATTAGCAACACATTGAGCTTTCCAGCAGCGGTAAGAAACATATGATCGCAAAGTAGCAATACCACAGTACGACAAAATGTTATATCCAGAAACAAGACCATACTTCTTCTTACGTTGAAGTCGAATTCGACTTCCGATTTGACCAATCAGCTATGGTTTTTGAAATATCATAGTGTAGAAGTACATAAAATTCTGTTTTTTTTTTTTGTCATATTGATGGCAATGTACCAGTGTAGGACAAGACTTTTGGATATTATTCGATGAGACATCTGAAAGTACCACTCATCAACTTCGAAACCCATTTAAACTCGTCTCAAAATATTGTTTCCTCTGTGAGATATCGTTGATTGGTTCATACTTTTTGAAAGAAGGAGTTGGCAATACTCTTCTTGTAACTGATGAGAGATATAGATCCTAGTGATGGCATTTTCGATACATTTGTACACTTCAGTACATTTGCGTGGTGAAAAATATGAGTCAATACACTCGACAAGTTATTAGTATATTCGGAGCAAAGCACGATTTTTCAGAATACTTGGCGGAATTTCAATCCTTTTTCGGTAGATTTGAAATATTTCTAATTAATAATTTTTTTTTAGTAAATTTAGTGAAACATGAGTAAAATAAAATCGAATGACATTTTTTTCTTTGTTCGTAGTTAATTTTTCTGTCAATGACATATGACTAAAAAGTACTTTTGTCCACTAAAAATTACATTCCCAGTATCAATTCAGTACATTTCCACAAAACATTATGCCATAACTAATAAAATTAAGACTTGTTGCTACCGTAAATTTACGAAAAAGTTCTTGGAGAATATATGGTTTCAACAGAACATCGAACACGTTTCGGCAATTTATACAGAGTCGCAGGTTGGCAAGATTTAATTGTATCAGACATATTTTTCGAAGTCGCTGTAATATACGAAAAAGCCACATATTTTGGAGGCCCTAAAAGATAACCTTTAACAAGATGTGAAGAATTTGACGCCAAAAGATTTGAGAAAGTCATGGAAAATTTAGCGAAAGGAGCCAAATGACTGCTTACCTTTTTATTGGGCTAGGCGTTTTTGCTTGTTGTTCTATTGCTTAAAACAATACTTAAATATAACTAGAATTATTAATTCCAAAAACATGCTTCAGAGCACTTTAAAAAACGAGTGCGAAAACGAGTTTTGGATGGAATTATTATAAGCGCCAAACTAATCTTTTTTGAATGATTTCCAATATTGAGTTCGAAATATATCTTCGTAAATTATCGAAGAACATTCTCTTTGTCGCTTATTTAACTTGAAATGTGTCGGAACTGTATTTCGCGTGGAACCTCATTTTACTCAATCTATAAAGTTTTTAAAAATAACACTAGTTTACAAAATGATTTTTTTTTTCTGTTCCATTGATCTGAGTTTACTTTTCTTATGTAGATTTTCCTGCTGAGTTCGAAAATGAAAATGAAAATTTTTTGAATGGTACAGTTTTCGAGATATTTTGGTTTTTTCACTTTTTCGACCTCTTTTCACTTTGAAACTCATATCTTGAGCTACAAATGCCCAATTTCCTTTTTCTTGATGTCATATTAAAGATAATAAAATGACAAATAATCGTGTGTAATTATATTTCTTATTAAAAAAGTGGTTCAAAAGATATAGATGAAAATAGACCAGATTTTAAGAAAAATCAAATTTTACATTTGATTCTGTGGCCACGAAAAAATAGAAATAAAATAAAAAAAAATAATTTAACTTTTTGCACGTAGAGTTGATACTTTTACGCAAATATTAAAACACTTTATAAGAAAATCGACGGTAAAATAACAACGTTAGAAGCGATTGAATGAATGAATCCAAATTCAACATTTTATGAATATATTAATTTTTTCGACAATTTGTTGAGCATAATGGTTACAAAAAGATTTTTCTCATGTACCTTTGATAAGAGGATACTTTTCTTATGTACTTTTCCTGCTGAATTCGAAAATGAAAATTTTTTGAATGGTACACTTTTCGAGATATTGTGGTTTTTTCACTTATTCGACCTCTTTTCACTTTGAAACTCATATCTTGAGCTAGAAATGCCCAATTTCCTTTTTCTTAGTGTCATATTGAAGATAATAAAATGACAAATAAACGTGTGTAATTACATTTCTTATTAAGAAAGTGGTTCAAAATATATAGATGAAAATATGCCAGATTTTAAGAAAAATCAAACTTTACATTTGATTCTGTGGCCACGAAAAAATAGAAATAAAATAAAAAAAAACAATTTTACTTCTTGAACGTAGAGTTGATACTTTTACGCAAAAATTGAAACATTCCACAAGAAAGGGAGAACATTACTGTGGACAAAGACAACATCAAATACGTTCCACTTGTCAAGAAAGAAAGTTCAATTCTTCCAGCGTTACATATAAAACTTGGCCTTATTAAAAATTTTGTGAAGGCCCTCAACGTAGAAGGCCAAGCTTTCACTTACTTGAAAACTCTTTTTCCTAAGCTGTCTATAGCTAAAATTAAGGAAGTCGTCTTCGATGGTCCAGACATAAGAAAATTGATGACAAGCACAGACTTTTCAATATATTTGACATCGGTTAAAAACGAGGCCTGGAATTCATTTCAGCTGGTTGTTACTAGTTTTCTTGGGAACCATAAAAGCCCTGACTACGAGGTAATTATTACCGATTCGCTGGAGAACTACAAAAAGATGGGTATGGAATGTCATTTCATTCTTATTAATATTCTAGTGTATTTTTTACCATTAAATTTATTTTTATCAGGCGTAAATATGTCTGTGAAAATCCATGTATTGCATTCGCATTTAAATTTCTTTCCCCACAACCTTGGTGACGTAAGTGACGAACACGGTGAGAGATTTCACCAACAAATTAAAACTATTGAGCGGCGCTATCAAGGGTTTTGGGATGAAGCAATGTTGGGAGACTACGTATGGTTCCTTACTAGAGAAACGGATCCCAAAAGCAACAGAAGACAAAACAAAAGCCACAACTAAGTACATACATATGTATATATAACTTTGTGTAGTACATTATGATTGTTTGTGCTAGCCTGTGCTTGTGTGTGCAAATAAATGTGGTTTTTTGGACATAGTTCCTTTTCCACAGTGACCGGTGCATTTTTATTTTCAGGGCTATTGAAGTTTTTAAGCAAATTTATTCTAATAATACGAAAACACCAAACAATATAGAGAATTGCAGCGATTAAACTCAACAAATTGTCGAAAAAATTTATATGATCAAAAAATGTGGGACTTAGACTTATTCCTTCAATCGCTTCTAACGTTATTATTTTACAGTCGATTTTCTTGTAGAATGTTTTAATATTTGCGTAAAAGTATCAACTCTACGTGCAAAAAGTAAAATTATTTTTTTTATTTTATTTCTATTTTTTCGTGGCCACAGAATCAAATGTAAAATTTGATTTTTCTTAAAATCTGGTCTATTTTCATCTATATCTTTTGAACCACTTTTTTAATAAGAAACATAATTACACACGTTTATTTGTCATTTTATTATCTTTAATATGACATCAAAAAAAAATGAAATTGGGCATTTGTAGCTCAAGATATGAGTTTCAAAGTGAAAAGAGGTCGAAAAAGTGAAAAAACCAAAATATCTCAAAAAGTGTACCATTCAAAAAATTTTCATTTTCATTTTCGAACTCAGCAGGAAAATCTACATAAGAAAAGTAAACTCAGATCAATGGAACATTTTGAGTGTAAACTAGTGTAATTGAAGAATATCAAGTGCTGCATAGAATTTCTTACCGGGAGTTTTTTCAACTTTAGTTACCTAGCCTTGTATGCAGTAACCTAAGTGTGGTAAGCCCTAAAACATATACCAGCATATCTCACAATTAGTAAGATAAAAAAAAAAATAATTACGACATTAAGAAATCCAATCTTAACCTATAAATTTGCTTGTGGTTCCGTAATCAAGTAACTCCAAGTATTCTTGACTCACACCAACGCTGCTTCCCATTAAGTTGACTTAGATCACATTAAAGCTGTTGCATTGAAGAGCAGCGTGAAAATGAGACGATAAACGAATAGAGAAAACAACCAACAAAAAAAGAAATCGCAACGAAAAAATAAGTGAAAACGAAATCTAATCCCACAGAGCAATCAAAACGTAAATCGAAAATATAGAAATCCATTAAGTTTGCTGCTGACGCTATTATCTGCTATGGCGTTTAATGTGAGCGATGCCACCATGTTTGCCAACATACATACACATACGAGTACACTCACACACACACACGCGCAAATGCTTGTTTACTCTGACATCTGGGTATGGGATGTTGTGTAGCATCATTTGATTGTGATGGACTGCTGCTGCTTTAAGAAAATTCAAAATATACCACAGCCAAGCCAACCTAACTCATGCGGGTACTGATTGGAGGACTTTTAGATGAAATGGGAAAGATTTGCAGCAAACTTAATTTTGTACTTTAGACCACATTTGAAGACAACTTGTTAATGCAGCTTAATAGTTTTGGCTTATTTCAATTCCCTCCCTCCTCTAACGCTGCCACTTAATAGTTTTTTTTTTTTGAATTCATTAATCTGCACTGAAATTTCATAATAATCCCCCCAGCTCAGTCAGTTTGAAGCCCCAACGCACAGTTACCAATATCTCACTCATGCGTCAAGGAACAACATCATCAATACAAACGCAGCAACAACAACAACTGTTAGTACAGCAACAACAACAACAAACAATAGTACAAATGCGTTTATGGGAACCACACACATGAATTCGATTTTTTTACTTTTGCTGCTGCTTTTGGTTTTTTATTTTCTATTTTTCTATGAATTGCTTTCGTTTTTCCTCTTCTTTGCTTTTTGCTTGCATCACTCTATATTTTGAGTCCCATCGGGTTCTGCAATCTTTTATTGTATTACTGTTGTTGTTGTTGTAATGAGAGTTGGGTGTTTCCTTTTTTTTGTGGTCGCTTCAATATCAGCCTGCTGGACCACTGCTCCACTTGTTCTTTCGCATAGAAGAAACGCGTCTGGTTTGCTCTCCGTATTCTTTGGTGTCTCCATTATTATTGTCTTTGTTGTTGTTGCTTTTGTTTTGTAAATTGAGCTGCTACGCTAAACGGTATTTTGTAACATAACAATGCAGCAATGCGGCAACACTATCGTATCCGTACTTTGAATTCCTCCAACTCGAAGACATTACACTATGGTGTTTTCTTTTGTGCCAACCCAGTAAGTAAAAGCAGTGGTAAGAATCGCTCAACGAAGGTCTTTCAAACTGACATTCTTTTCAATATGAAATGACACTACTTAACAGAACTTCCAAAGTAAACCTTCCGTACTCACTTTTAAATAGCAGGACGTAAGGCATGCTTTCAATGGAAGAGATAAAAACATTGCTTCCGTAGAAAGCATAACAGCTTACTTTTCACAGCCGCTTTCAAGTAGAACAGAATAAAGTTGGTTTCAGAAAAATGGAGAAACTGAGAAAAAAAAAACGGAAGAGAAGAGAAATCTTAGCATGCCAACTGCTTCCAAACCGAAGGTTTAAAATAAAACCCGTCTTTAAGATTCTTAAGGGCAAACAGAAAAATGGTTACAGCTAGGTCTTATGAAAAAATTGAATAGTGAAAATATCCAGTGGCGAAACCTGAACATTTACCACCCGTAATGAAAATTTGAAATGGCGCCCTCCGGATTACAAAAAATATTAAACCGGATTTTTATTTTTACAAAAATAAATAAAATTGTCATAACTTTTTACATCCCAAAAACCTTCCAAAATGGAATAATTTTGAGCTGAGAATAATTTCTATCGAACCCTCGACCCACCCTAGCTACTGGAAGTATTTTCAAATAAGAATTGATACATATATACAAATATCGATATTTTATATATAAATTGGATTTTTAATGTCTAATATCCTGCATATTAGATGAAAGACATCTTAAGTCCCAGTAATTTTTCAGTGTCACAAGACTCTTATAAACCAATTGAGAACTACAAAAGAATCTAATTATGGAGAGCTAATTGGTTTCTAGTTTAGGTTCTGCTAGTGGAAGAAAGTGCATTGGCTGTGAGTTGAAAGGTACCTGCTGTTGAAAGGTGTAAAGGCTTATGTACTAAAGTTCCCTTCTCCGGGATAGATTATCCTCAGAGATGCCTACTGGGCTGTGCTTCTTATGCTAGATGTGTTTTTTCTCTTGTATGTACTATTTAAGTGTATGTGTGTGTGTGTGTGAGTGCGTTTATGAATGTGTGTTAAACGGCCGAAATTCGATCTGTAACGTAAATGGATTATAAGGATATTTGCAATTTTTTTATTGTTCACAACTTTATCTCTATTGTTCGCATCCTTGGATAGTCGTCATCATAACGAAAGTCGTTACTCATCTTATTTTTGTGCGCTATGCGTTATGGTATGAGCACTTGTGGCAGTGGGGGCATTGGATTGAATCTATGATTTTGGTGGTTGTAGTGAAATTTTAAGTTTTAACTTTTTAATGCATTTGGAAAAATAATTTTAAAGTTTAAATGTAGCAGATTTCCATTACTGAAATATTTTAAGTTTATGTGACTTGCCCTTGTAATTAGTTAATGAGGGTGACGACTTGAGTGTAGCCATTTTGCTTTTTAAATTCACGCTGGATTCCGTTAAAAGTAAAAGTTTAAATTAATTTCTTAAAATTACGAATCTGCTGGCAATCATTGGAATTGGAAACTACAGGTTAGCAGCAAAAATGGCCGTCATAGATCATCGCTACAGCAGGAATTACGTGAGCTAGGGAAATGTTGGTGCGAATTGTAGGCACTAGCTACTGATCCTGAATGGTGGAGAGTTCTTTGTAGACTCTATGCTCTGCGAGGAGAATTAAAGATTCTTAAAAAAAAATTGGAAAAGATTTCAGATCAGGCTTAGTTTTGAAATGGTAGACGTTTAAGTAACAGCTGAGCTCAAGTGGCTAGGGTATTCTTCACAAAAACTTATAATGTTTATCCAGTGAATAATTCGCTAAAATGGCACTTATTTCATAATCTTAAGTGAAATTTAATTTTTTAGTTCAACTCTTTTATAAATCTTTACAGTTATTTTTTTATACATAATATCTTTTTTGAATTTCCAGCGTTGTGTAAGATCTTGAATTTAAGCTTGAGGTCATTTAAAAAACTACGCAAGAATCAAGTGTACAAGTTCTCTTTAAGGATGGAAAGAATTTTATTGGGCAGCCACTTTTTAGACTCCGCATATACTGGTGGAACCGTTTAAGTCAAAGACAAGCAAACCAACGCTCAAAAGATTGTAAATATGGCTAAAAATTTAATGCTGTGGAAACTCTATTGCGATTTGCGAATAAATTTCTCATTGTTTGCAGCCAACAATAATCTTTTCGAAAATTCTTCCAATGTTAACCGATGCATCAAAAATGTCCATGATGGCCAGCACCTTTTGTTTCGCCTCAAAAGCGGATTCTCGTTTCGGTCAATTTAATTGACGATGTTATTGCGGTAAACGGATTGTGTTAGAATGCAGCAATAGCAACAATTGCTGCAACAATAATAATGCTGTAACTCGGTGAAGTACATTTTGGCAATTGCAACCAAAAAGGGGGCTGAGTATTTGTTGCTTCATCTGTGCTGTTTTTTACCTACCATGTAAAGAGCAAGTGCTGCTGCTGCTGCTACAGCAGATAAATCAATTATTGTATCAGACGCCAAGAAGGAAGTGAAGCAGCGCAGGCACCAATGGCCAAAACAGGACAAGTGAATAAATGAATGAATGAATGACTGGGCGCAATTGAAAAGGGCAGCATGGGTTGGCCTATGGTCGATGAATGCAAGCAAACGAACGAACGAACGAAAAGTGTCGCAATCAGCAAAATTTAAGGTAGAACGATTTCAAGCAAGTCGGCACGAGAAAATAGGGCATCCACTTGGCCGGCATCCTGTTGAATACCATTGAATGGTAGGTTTTTGGGAGCGATGGTGTCGGCAGTAACCAAGAGGAAACGACTGATGGCAATAATTCGTTTTCGCTTTTGTGTGCACTTTAAAAGCTTTGCTGTCGCTCATACTTGAATTAGAATTGCAGAAATGCAGTTGTGGTCAGAATCAGGCGCCCACTTCAAAGTGGGGGGGGGGCGAATAATGCGAGTGAAAGCCTTTTGCATGCGGAACACAAAACGTAAATTCACTTCATGCTCGAAATTGCAGTTTATGATTTCACAAAAATGGAACCACAACGACAAAACGAATGATGAGACTCAAAAACTTTGGGATTTTCTGCTTAATTTAATTGACAAAATGGATTTGTGATGCTGCTGCTGATGATACAAAGCAAAAATATAGAGAAATACCAACTGTCGACTGTGTGTTATTAGATACCACTGACTGGAGAACTTCAATTTACCGAAAGCAAAACTTTTTAAATGAAATTTTCGTTTAAATTTAAAAGAGAACAAAGTTAATCAAATAAGTTGAAGAATGATTGGAATTTCCGCAAACAAACACAGACACACAGTCACAGAGACAGATGCGAACACAAACTTACCACACTTATAGATGAATGGTCTCGTTTTGAAATTGAATTGAATTCAATTGAATTGAATTCGTTTGGGGGATGGACATTAAATTGGGGGATGAGCTGCTGCTGATGAGCGACGCTGCTTTGTCATAAATGAATAAAACCAAAAACCAAAAATCAATTTGAAAACATAAATTGAGTGATTGCAAAACCGGAAGCGATGTAGAAACCAACGTTAATTACCCATTAGGAAAAGTATATTTGCGTCTTAGAGAGCTTTGCAAAAAACTTTTCACTTCTACGAGAACCATTAACAAAACAGACTGGCTAAAACTGCATTTTACAGAGACTTAGGAGGCTTTCCAAGGGAGATTTGTTTCAGCAAAATGTTTTGTTAAGCTATACGAATTTGTTTTGTGAGAAAATAAACTTTATATCACACTAAGTAATAAATAATATTTTTCTATAATAACACGAATTAAGCGGATGTTAGTGACGTGATGACGATATGCAATGTGGTGAAGATCCAAAAGAAAATCTAAAATTGTCTAAAGATAAAATGAACAATCACTAACATTAAAATTGCAGTCATTGTCCTAGATTGGAGTGATTTGAGAAATGTCAAAAGGCAACGAAAACTATAAAAAGAAAAGCTTACAAGAAGTTCATAAAACGAAGGTTTAACAAGGGCTATAAAAAGACCTTTCTATAGCACTTAGTCCAGGAACCATTAAACATAGTCGCGATGGAGTAGGCGGAAGTGCAAAAAAGTAGAAAAGAAGATTGAAGGCAAACTAAAGGAGATAGAGTAGAAGTTACTTCTCTTCAAAGTTCTTTGTATCTTCGAAAAAGCAGCGATACCATGATCAGGGAATACTGGAGTATTAGTCATTTTAAAGTGGATCATGTCGCATCGAACTTTTGATATTTTCAACACCAAAAAATACTTCATCTCTTACTATATTCTAAAATAATTTTGAAACTGATGACAATTTTACAAATGATTTATAGCCAAATCTCCCCAACGACTATAGTATTGAACTATAGTAAATTAGTGTAGTTAAACCGAAAGTAAGTTCGAAGTGGGTATCGTAGAATATAAAAGTCAATTTTTTTACTGGGTGCTTGCAAAAAAAGCTAATGTAACCACGCGTTCTCGATCCTACAAATACACAAACAAAGTGTGAAATTACCGCTGTTAGCTAAGAAGAAAAAACTAAATTATGTGAAAGCGAAAGTAGCAAAAGTTCTTTCTCTGTATCAAAAAATTGACGTAAAAGTTTGGCACAATAAATACATCTCAAGTACGAATTCATCACAGAGATAGAAACATTTAAGCCCACGTACATTCATATAAGAAAAACGAACATTTTTTGTTAAGAAAAATCTTTAATGAGAGCAAATACCACAACGAGCTATCCAGTCATAAATGCATAACATTAAAGATGACACAAATAACCATTAATTTCTGTGAAATAAAAAAAAAAACAAAGAATATATTATACCCTACGGTATTTTCGGATCACTACGAGTGCTTGCTAAGCAAAAACAGAGTGTAACTTAACGTCATATAGATTTCTATAAACTTATTCGTTTTTTGTGTGTTTTTAAGCAAAATCCAATTAAATTGTAAATTTTGACTAAGTCATAGAAATGATATCATGTCCTCGTGAATGTGATAATAATTTTTGTTTCAGCTCAGTTTTTCACAGTCTTTGCTTTCACGTTAGCTAGGCGTAGTTATGTAAGCAAACTGCGTTTTTGAGTCGACGAAAAATCGTTACTGAACTGTTTGTTAATGAATTTCAACACTGAATTGGGAAATTTTTTGGGATGAATCAAAGTGCACAGACCTCCAACATGATGAGCGTATTCAGAATGTGTGGGAATGGGCTCAAATTAAGCCAGGCTCAGGGATTTTATTTATCTTGAGTCTTCAGGTTTGATAGGACTATTTTTGCTGCTCTAGACATAGTGGACTACTCAAAGAAAAGATGCTGGCGGTAAACATTTTTTAGGAAACAGCAAATTTTTATGTAATTTTTTGGAAAATGATGTCTATATTTTTTATTCCATCTTTATTTAATTCCAATGTGTTCAAAAAAAAAAAGGTTTTCACTCTGAAATCCCCAACAAAATTAAATACTTTTACGTGAGAGATCTCTGCCAGACACAATCTCTGAAAATCACTAATTAATGAAATAATGACAAATGTTCATTAGGGTGATTCAAATTTTTTATTTTTTGTTTTTTTTAAGGTGCTGTTGCTTAAAAAGTAAGTTTATGATATGAAGAAAAAGCTCACGAAAATTCAGCTCTGTAACTCAATTTTATAAGGTGGCGCCGGAGCCTGTTAGTTTTACATGTAAATTGTATGGAAAAATTATTTTTTTCAAAAAAGGTGTCTAAATGAATAGGTGATTAGTGCTGTTGAGCTGAAAAGGGTCGTTTTTCGATGTAATTTTTTACGCTGAATCCGAATCTGGCCTCAGAATTGACCCATGATGTCGGAATCCTGAAATATTTGAGGCTAAGTACCTAAAACATGATGTTTTTTGTCTTCTTTCGAGGTCATGTATAGGATTTAAAGAAAGTTGATTAGCTTATTTTTAACAAAAGCATCATTTAGTACCATCCTTGCCCTTTAAAATAAGCTTTCAAGTGGTGATCTGTGATGCTTCCTTGCAAAGTTGCAGCCATTTCAAGGTGACATGAATTTGAAACCCGTTGGTTAATATTGTTGGGTTGCAACCCTTTGTAGGGGATCTAATTCATGTCACTTTAAAATGGCTATAACTTTGCAAGGAAACATCACAGATCATCACTTGAAAGCTTATTTTAAAGGGCAAGGATGGTACTAAATGATGCTTTTGTTAAAAATAAGCTGATCAACTTTCTTTAAATCCTATACATGACCTCGGAAGTAGACAAAAAACATCATGTTTTAGGTACTTAGCCTCAAATATTTCAGGATTCCGACATCATGGGTCAATTCTGAGGCCAGATTCGGATTCAGCGTAAAAAATTACATCGAAAAACGACCCTTTTCAGCTCAACAGCACTAATCACCTATTCATTTAGACACCTTTTTTGAAAAAAATAATTTTTCCATACAATTTACATGTAAAACTAACAGGCTCCGGCGCCACCTTATAAAATTGAGTTACAGAGCTGAATTTTCGTGAGCTTTTTCTTCATATCATAAACTTACTTCTTAAGCAACAGCACCTTAAAAAAATCAAAAAATAAAAAATTTGAATCACCCTAATGTTCATTTGCCAACCTTACGTCCACCATTGCTTAGAAGATTAGACTAATTTCTTTTTAAGATAGGTTGACTACCATCATTTCAAAAGATTGGCTTTATCACCAGTGTCCTTTTGATAAATGTTCAACATTTCTGCGATACTGCAAAGCTGCTTTTGCGCATGTTAAACTTTTACACTGAGCTGTGGCATTACAGTCATATATAGCCTATATGCAAATCCTTTTAGCAAGAGGATACCTATACAGACATTTCATTTGGGCTTGTCTGTTATTTTTCATGCGTCAATGAATAAGGTCTTTTGACTTAACAACTACTTTTTTACAATACTTTTGAGACCGCTTTCTTTAAGAGATAATTTATCAGCTAATTATCTCTTAAAGAATACGTTGGCAAATTTGCCGAAAATATCATCCGCGTTTTTTTTTTAAGCCAAAAATTTATCGTAAAAATTTGGTATTTCTTCTTTTTAAGATATTTTGGTGCAAACTTCTTACTTTCTTTTGACAAATTTTGTGCAAGAAACTACAACTTTCCAGATTCGCCCGAAAAACAAGAAAACCAAAACTCGCCTAGATCTATTTTGTTTAAGTTTTGTCCCATATTTCTATTATAATTGGCGAACAATCACAATTATTTTCAAAGAAATAAGTCAATGGTTTTTTATTATTTTTAGCTTTCGGCACGTATTTTCAAAAATTAATTTTTGTTTCTGAGAAATTTTTGTTTTCTTTTAACATAATTTGTTTTGAGGGATGTCTCTTTTTTTTTGCAATTTTTCCTTTATCTAAATGAGCGATCTTAAGTTTTCTGGGATTATACATGGATTCAAATAAACTTTTTATTCTGTGAATTTGACTTTTCGTGTTTGTGTCGCTTTTAATTTTATTTGTTATTTTTATGATTATCCCTTGTGCATAATACAGTAACTGTTTTGGCGAATTGGTTTCTTTATTTTTAGATCATATAAGCCCTTTATTTTGAAAATGAATCAATTCCCTCTTCGTTGAGAAGAAAAACTTAACTAACTTGGAATGAACTGCATAAGACTTATTTAATTTTTTTCTCAACGAATAGGGTCTTGCCTCACTTTATAAAAAAACGGCTCATACATAAGTTAGATAGTTAAAAACCGTTTCAGGCATATAATATTAATATGGTTTAATAAGTCATTTGGGTCAAATTTTATATCATAAATAATCGTAAGAGTTACCCATTTCAATAAATAATATACCTTAAGATATATTAAAAGATATTAATTTTTTGACAATTTCACAATGCTAGCCAATGGCCCATCCTCAATAGAATACATCTTTCACTGTTGGAAAATTAATGCACATATACTGCTTATGCTCATGTCCTTGCAAACGATTTCAATGCTAAAAGCCAACAATTTCTTGTGACACAGTTCTAAATAAATTGAATTTTGTGCGCTGCACCAAAGTGGAAAAATGTTTGTCTGTCAACACGAGAATGCAGTAAAACCTCTTGTGTTCGTATTTGCCATAAAATTATTTGACCATTCAAAATGCAGGACAATTTGCTTTTGCGTGACATTAGCAACAAATACGTGCTCTACGACTCGTTATGTCTTTTAGTATATGGTGCGTGAAAAACAGCATTGTTGCACGCTTAAATACATATGTAATCGTATTATCCTTAAACTCTAAATCGGTGGCTTACCGAATTGTTTGGATTTTGAGCAATTATTACAAAATGATTCAATTAAAATAAAATCAAGTAATAAAAATCAACTGTCCTTTTTGGATAGACTTGTTCAAATTATAAAAAAATTTTTATTATTTACTTCTATTAAAATACTTCACAAGTCTACAAAAAAGGGTTTTTTTCTAGGAATAAATAAAAGTTTTCTGCAGCGCACCCCCTAGTATATGCGAAATTTTTTTTTTTTAATTATGAACTCATATTTCAAGATATGATATTCTCTGTTGATTTTTATTTAGTATGCGAACTATAAACTAAAGTGTGACTTCGAAGTCTGTGGCTTTTTAATGAAACTTTTGCGAATATAACTTTTGCGATCTTATGTTAAGATATTCAACTCAACATGGCAAAAATGTTTGTTGTTTTTTTTTTTGTATCTCTGTTGACTTGTTTCATTAACTTTTAACCTTCCAATTGAT
This sequence comes from Tricholauxania praeusta, assembly GCA_949775025.1. Classification (NCBI taxonomy): domain Eukaryota; kingdom Metazoa; phylum Arthropoda; class Insecta; order Diptera; family Lauxaniidae; genus Tricholauxania; species Tricholauxania praeusta. The sequence continues at coordinate 6,782,238 of OX459028.1, read as the reverse complement.
GGCCCCAATTCATAAGAACCCAAGGACATCATTGCAAAACAGCAGAATACATTGAGGTGGCGCTACCCAAAATGAAATCAAAAACTTAATCGCTTAACAAATCGCTCAACACACACAAGCGCAACACTTACACACACACGCACACATGCACGCATATTCTATTACATACATGCACATAAATATAAAACAAGAAAACTATTTCCTTTTTAGTTTTCATGCGGCATCATCATTTTAATGGACTCAACGTGAATTCGTTGGGGTTGGCAGCTGCTGCTACTGTTTGGTAGCTGCTTTTGACTAAGTTGGCCATCAGTGGCACCACCCGAGCAGTAGCAATGCGCGTCTCATAATTATTATTTCCAACTGGACGCACACAAACGTTTTTCTGCTTACAACAACAACAACAACTTATAAACTGCTGAATCACCTTCAGATACTACGCTGACCAAGAGTATAGTGCTTTGGGAATGAACAAAGTTCTGTGAAAAATTTTGTATTGAAATTGTCGAAGAAGAAGTTGTGTATCAACTTGAAATGGAAAAAAATATTTAATGTAGAGATATTTAAGAATTTAACTAATTTCCCGGGAACATGTTATGAGGACTGTTTTGCGATAAATACCTAAACATATGAAGGGTCTGGCATATTCAATATGTAATGCCAGAAAACTCAGCTTAAAATATGCAGCGAAGTCTTCTAAGATGATTTACCAATGATTATTTCACAGAATAATTTCAGGTTATATTTCAAAATTATGGAAAGATTATTCAGAATCCTTATGTAAAAAAAAATCTCCCTAAAAGGAATATACAATTTCATCAAAAATTAATAGAAAAATCTTCCACAAAATTCCATTAAAACGCAAACAAAAAAAAAAAATAAAAAAATGCTAAATAAACGCTACAAAAATGCTAACACTTTCAAAATTGTTTTTATGTTCACCTTTCTAAGGGTAACGCACCACTGTGCCATCGCCATATCCTACAGCAAACGCAGAAAAACTACCGCTGGACTTCCGTTGATATTAAAGCGCACTGAGAGCTCCGCTACTGCTTTTGCTGGTTGATGGTCAAAGCGATTTTCTTCTGTTTGCCTGAATTGTGCTATACGACGATGGACAGAAAGAAGAAGGGTCTCATAGGGAGCAGCACCGAATGCTTTGATGATACGCACCTCTGAGCTGCCACCGTTTGTGTTATAATTAAATAGTGAGTGTTTAAGTGAGAGTGTCTCTATATGTGTGTGTGTACGTGTGAGCACATATGAGCGCTGGTATTCGTAATGTGCAAAAAATATGTGTGCGTGAGAAAAATGGGCCGGGCCAAGTAATTATTTTGAGCGAAGCTCGTTTAACGCAATTCGTTTAGTTTAAACAACACAGCAACAACACATGAAGATTGTGTTGCTGTGATAAGCGGTCAAGCAGCTTGGAATTTGTTGTTGCACGTAGGGTGGAGGCAGGTCAACAAAGTCTAAATTTAAAAGCAAAACTAAAATCTGATTGCGCAAGGTGTAAACGCTGCTACGCCTATATTTTGAAGTAAGAAATATGGGTTGGGGTAGGAACAGATCGAAACGAAGTCAAATATCGCGCTTTTGCTTAAACGAAAAATTCAAACGGAAAACGGAAGTGTAGCCATTTATTAGTGTGAGCTAATACAATTTGCAGCAAGAATGTGGAGAAAACTATGCCACTAAATACTAAAATACTGAAGCATGTAATTGCAATTTGCTCAGAATACTATACAGACGCCTTCGTTCACGCACAATTCAATTGCAGGCGGCTGGCAGCACAGTGGGATAATTGGCTTAAATTAGCAGTGCTCGTATCGAGAAGGTTACTAGAAAGTTTCGAAGAAAACATTCCTTACGTACTCTACAGATTTTACAAGAAAATTACACTAAAAGTGAAATTTAAAATTTTCTTTTCAATTGATCTTAAAAGTGACATTCATAGTCAACACACACGCCTTGCCGAACAAAAACTGATTGCAAGCAACAAGCAAAAGCTTAGTACCTAACAAATAAGCAAAGTCGTGTAAAATTTTCGAACTCAGCCTAAGCTCTTAGCCAAGAAAAAACATTTTTAGATAGGAAAATATCAGAGCTAAGCCAAAAAAAGTTGGAGCCAAGCAAAAGCTCGTAGGTAAACAAGTATGTTCAGAGCAAAACAATAATTCGGATCCAAGGAAAAGCTCCATGTAACGCAAGAGGTTATAAAGTACTTGTAAGCAAACAAAAAATGCACATCCTGGCTTAAGCTTTGAACCAAGTCGATACTCAAAGTCGAGCAAAAAATCGGAGTAAGACAGAAATTCGGAGCTGAGCAAAAATTCAAAAGCCAAGCAAAAATCCGGAGCCAATGGAGAAATTGAAATCAAGAAAAACATTAGTTTCATATAGAACCAAAATATTATTAACCCTATATAAGGCATAAGCATAAAATTCTTCGAAGTTTCACTGTTTTTTTTTTCTTCATCGGATTCTAAATTATCAACTTGACACGTCGTGATCATGAGGTAAAGCAAAAATCTCTAATGCGTAAGCTACTTCCAAGTCTTTCAGTGCCTTTCCATTCATTTTCAAAATATAAGTCAGTAACAAACCATAAAAACCGTCATAGATTCACGGGCAAAGGGAATATTTTTACCACTACAAAAAACCTACACCACAAAAATCTGTGAAATCTAAAATTGAAAATATGCACAAATTTCAATGAAATCTACAATAAGCTTTAGAAATACTAACATCTTACAGTTCACGAGTCTCAGATATCACAGATTTATAAAGACTTATCCAGTTGTACCGAAAATCACCCGATTTAAATCTTCGAAACGTCACAGTGAAAAAACTAGAATGGCGACTTATCGCTACCATAGCTCAAAAATGTAGACAGAATATCCATAAAAATTTTGGCGATAAGAAAAAAAAACTTACCTAAAATTCATTTAACAAAAATTTTGAAATAAGATGATGGAAAAAATATTCCAGCCAAATATTGGCGCTAATAAATGGTAAACGAAACAGCAAAACATCGGAGCCAAGCAAAAATAAGTGCTGAATAAGCACTAGAAGCCACACTGAAGTTCAGAGATTGATAAAAACTTCGAGTCCTGTAAATCTCAAAGCCCAGATAAAATTACTTCCAATACAGATCCCAAAGTCCAGCAATAACTCAAAGCCAAAAGCTGAAAGTAAATCCCGAGCTGAAGTTAAGAGCCAAGGTACCCAGCACAGTATAGAAAACATTTAAATGGGACAGATTAAGAAACAAAACAAATCGGACTACATTCCAGATGAGATGTTTATTTTTACCTGCATTAATAATCGTGAAGTGACTGATATATCTTGAAAGTTATTTGCTGCCCACTGTGCAACTGTAGCTGCTACCGTACGCATTGTGAAGAAAATTGAAACTTGAGCAAAAACTCAAATTTTCAGCGTGTTGCAGCAACGCTGTAATCGAGTCCTTTATGTAAACGTTTGTATTCAGCTGTAGCATTTTTATACATACTATACTCGTATGTATATATGAGTACATGTGCCAGAGGACGCAGACACTTCAGTAATCATCCGCGTACAAACGGATGCATTGGATTCATGTAATAAGGCGCGCATAAAGTTGAGAAATTAATTTTCATCAATTTAAGGTCGGTACCAATAAATTAGACCCAGCTGAATGTATGTATGAGTGTTCGTGTGTGTGTGTTTTATTCGCATGTGTGTGTGTGTGTGTGTGTGTGTATGATTATGCACATTTTCTGTTTAGGAAAAGCAGCCCATTTCCGCGATACGCTTGATCGAAGCATAGCTTTTCAAAACTTGCTGACCATAAATAATGCGTTTGCAAGAAATCCTTCAAGGATACAAGCAAAGGCATATAGCTGAGGCGCTCATATGTTGGTCGCTCTTGCGTAAGAAACCTTTGTCAAGATAACATCGTTGCGTCGATACGAATTCTGGCGAGTTAAATTGTTTTCATTCGATTTGTCTGTGTGTTGGTGTTGGGCAGGAAAATGCGAAAAGTAGTAGCAAACGATTTACACGCGTATTTCAGATAAATTGCAACTGATAGTTATCATCTTTGTTGTATGCGTGTGCATATATGCATATGACGTAACACGCGTCAGTACTCTTTCGAATGTAAATCCACTGTTGTAATCAAACTATACTCGAACGTTGCTCATTCATATTCCTTTTATTTTTCACTCTGAGTTTCACTTTTGTACTTTAAACCCTTGACTTGCCCATTGTTGATATGATCTGCATGGTTTATGTGGCATAATATTTCTGCTTCCACTGAAATTGATCACTACTATGATAAGGTTCTTTCTTCCACCATATCCAATGATGGTGTTTTATTGAAGTTATTTTTACAACTACTGCAATAATTTTTTTTTAAGTTTTATTACGAATTTTTTATTGGTAAATGACCTTTAGACCCAAAAGCGTACAACAGCAATTAGGTTTTACAATAAGAGTGAAATGTGTTTTCTTATATATAACAAATACAAAATTAGATAGAGCAACAATCTTTATTCTACTTTGAAGTTATTGGTCTTTATACTTATCTGTTAAACACATTGTCAGATTATAAGTTGTCAGTGTAATTTTTTCCAGTAGGCTTTTGCAATTTTATCAAGATGACATACACGCTTCAACAACGTTACCAAATTTCGTTCAAAAATTATGGTTCTGTGCGCCAAATTTATAAAGCATTTGCAACACATTAAACCTGACATAGTCGACAATCTGAGACCTCTATTCGCCGTATTGTTGGTGATTTTTACACAAAATTTGCAAGATGCAGTGGCACTGAGATACATAGAAAGAGTGCGTACTGAAGAAAATATTGCATCCTTTCAGGAGAATGTTGAAGAAAATCCAAATATATCGATTTGATGTCGTTCACAATAGTATGGTCTTAATCAGTCCGCTACATGGAACATTTTACGCAATGATCTTGGTTTGAAAGCTTGCAAAAATTGAAGCCGAATGACTATCGTTTGCGTCGAAATTTCAGTCAATGGGTCCAAAACCAACTGGCAAGGAATCCGCTGTTTTATCGGAAAATTTTGTTTTGGGATGAGGCTAATTTTGGGCCATTGGGTAAGTGAATAAAAAAATTTTTGAATTTGGAGCGAATATAATCTAAACAAGATTTTTGAAAAGCCGATTTATCCCAAAAACTATGCAGTTGGGTGTAGTCTGTGGGCAGGTGGAATCACCGGATCATATTTATTTTTAATATCAGCCAGCAGGATGGGGCTACGTTTCATACAGCAAAGAAAACAATCAACTTATTGGGGGAAACTTTTGATGAACTTTTAATTTCGCGTAATGGAACTGTAATTGGCCTCCGAGATGTTATGATTTAACGCCTCTTGATTATTTTCTTCGGCTATACGTAAAGTCGCTAGTCTACGCTGACAAACCAATATCAATCGACGCATTGGAAGCCAATATTATTCGTGATAGACATACGAACACAAATGCTTGAAAAAGTAGTCGAAAGACTTGTCTCTCGGATAACACTCATCAGACTCAGCTCTTGCGGGTATCTGACCGAAATTGTGTTTAAAAACTTATTGCAGAATATATTCCCTTGATTGAACTCGAATAAATAGCTATTTAATGAAATTTCATGAGTTTTGTTCAAAATAAAATTTAGAACTGACTTAAAAAAACACCCAATACAATCGATGAAATTTTATTCTAAAAAATATATCGTTCAAATGTCCACCTCAAAACCTCCTACAGATAACGTTGCTGACAATTTTCGACCACTTTACTTCAAGGGTGTTAAAATACAACTTCTTGCAGACCATTTGACACCTACATGAGATTGAGATTGTTAACCCATCGAACATTTAAAAAATTATATATTTTCCCTTGTAGTTGATGTGAATGTAGTGCCTACGTTGATAGAGATCGGTTCAGCTGTATATACAGCTAGTCCGATTTTTTATTGCACTTCCATTGCCAAAAATGAAAAATTGACACCTTTGGATCCGTCGCATTAGTATTTTGTTTCGAAAATTCAAGCAAGCTGGTTATAAATTATGAATCGATTGATTTTTATGGTTGGAAGTGCAAGTTTTAGTAATCCGTATGGAGTTGAGGGGAAGTTTCATTTCGCTATTCCAAGCAATGGAATTTTTGTGCAAGATTGTAATTTGGGTTATGCGGAGTAGGAAATAATTTAGTGTTTTGACTGTTACTCGCAATAGTTAATTTTGACTAAGCTCCTCTGCCAGTTGCAGTATGTTTTTTTCAGCTACTGAGAGCACGGGGCAGCCATTCGTGTCACGAGATATGTAGGTAGTTGTGTCCTTTACTTATGTGTTTTTCCTTCAAAGTGTTAGGCTTGACACCCATTCGTGTGTGGAGAAAGTTGTCTCAGTTTGTAATCACGTTGGGTTTGTTACACCCCATCTCATTGACAACGACTTAAGAGAAGTTCTTGTCAGCCCAATATGATGATCTGCTAAAAGAGAAAGTGTTGCCAGTATTTTTTGGAGTAGATACCGATACATTTGAAATGTTAAGTAGGAGTATTTCCTAAGCAATGAAATTACTTTTGCTGCGTTATCGTACATTCTACATTTTATTTTCTTTCATTCACATTGTGCAGTTTTTAAACTTACGCGTGTTTGACACTTTTACAGGATTAAGTTCACATGGTACGGAGAAGCACTTTACTTTACACCAATTGAGAAAGAGATAAACCCTTAAAAAGAATATTCGCATTACCTCTTGTATTTAAAAAATAAATTTCTTCATACTCATTCCATGGAAATGTCGCACATTATTTCTTGAAATTTCAACATCTTTCAGAGTCTTTTGTGCTCATTTAATTAGAAAAATTTTAGCTGTTGCTGCGTGTCAATGCAGCTGACAATCCAAGCAACTGCGTCTCAGCTGCGTTGTTTTTCTATTTGAGAAATATTTTTGTTATTCGCGTTTATTGTTGTTTATTATGCTACCCTATGGCGCCATCCTAGATGAACTTTGTAATTTTCAGCTTTTGGCAAATATTTGCCTAATACGACATAGAATGCCGTAGCTCTGAGAAACGCCAATGCGACTTTTATGCGACAAAAAAGTTGTGTCTGCTGACAATGAGTTTGAATTTGAAAATAAAGCAGAAGAACACACAAAGTTTTTGTGTCCCAGTTACGACGGAGGTTCTAAGAAAAGTAGAAAATGAAAGAAAAATATGCGCGTCAAGCTCTTAAAGAAAAGTTTTACTTTTGCTCGAAGTTATCATAAAAATCTTTGTATTTTATTTACACATGCGGAGGACATGCACAGCAATACACCTACAAATGTTCGCTCCTACAAGCATAAGGTAGTTTTGGCTTATTTCGGCAATAGGGATGGTGAATGCCAGCTGCAAATTTAGAAAATTCTATTTATCACGGAATAAGTTCAGTTTACCGTATATGTCAAAATGTCATTTCCATTTTCATGTTTTATAGTCGTAATTTTCATTTTCATTTTCATCACATCAAAATCAACAACCTGCAAAATCCGGAATCCTGTTGCCTGTTGCTGTTGCTGCTGCTGCTTCTGTTTGTCTTTGCCAAAGTCGACTTTCGATATGAACCCAAAAGTAGGAAAACACAAAAATCCAACAAAACAGAGAACAAAAAAAAAAAACTTCTCATTTAACTTAACTGGGCGTAAGGTGGATTTTGTGTAGAATCGACAGCAGCAGCAGCAGCGACAGCAGTGCAACTCGTAATAACTGTAAACTAACGCCATCAAGGACAAACTCTACTAATAACGGTACTTTTCGGTTGACATTTTTGCGCCAGCTTTCTTCGTTTGCTTAACAGCAAAAGTTCACTTGTGTTTTTGTTTGTCATTCGTCGTTTCCTGCTGCTCTCATCCTTCTTGCGTTTGCTGCTGTTGCTGTTGCTTCTTTGCTTTAACTTTGAGTTTATCATTAGGCCAAAAGGAAATGGCAAAGCGTGTTGCTTGCAGGATTTAAATTGTTTGTTGCCGAATCCTTTGACGTTGACTTTGTTGATGTTACTTTTTTTGCTTACACCGTACGTACGTACCGTTGCCAAAGATGACAACCAGAGCTAAAGCAGCAGCCAACTGACGCGACTTTCAGTAGTAGGTATTCGATTTTTTTTTTTGTTCGCCAGTGTTGCCATGTTAAGACTAATTTGTGTCAAAAGCAACCTGTTAGAACACAAATTTGTTTTTTGTATGTGAGTGTGTGCTTATTTATATGAGCATTTGTGAATGGATAGATACCCAATGAGAAAAGGATTCCAGGTGTAAGAAAATAAGGGGCATAGTGGCCAAAGAGAGGAGAATTTGTGGAAACTTTAGAGAACCAAAAATCCCAAAGACTTCTTTAACTTCGAGCATTTTGTGCTGTGAAAAATTATGATAAGGCTTTTACGTGCTATTTTGTCTTCACCGTTCTCCTTTTCAGATTTCATGCATGATCTTTTGTCATCAACTATCAATCCAATTGTGGACAGCAGCAATAATATTTGTTCAAATTACTTAGTTGAGCGTAACCCCGAGCGCTGGATTAAGATATTTGCGTTAGGGGTAGAAGTAGGACTAGGACGCTGAACCCTGAGCTTAGGGGGCCCCTAAGACTTTATGTGGACTTGTCGATATTTCGTGGAAAACTAAACTTGATGACGTTTTTTTAATATTTTTACGGCCTTTTTAATACCTTTTTCATTTTAAAATCAAAATAAGGAGCTCCATTCGAGTTTTTAGCTCCGCAAAGTCTTTATCCAGCACTAGATATGAGGATATTATTTCATACTAAGCTTAAGCGACTTAAAGTAAACCTGATAAGCGAAAGTTTGGATGAACATTTCGTGTAAAGCATAATATTTTAAATATTAAAAAGATATTAATACTGCACGGGAATTGCAAGGCATACATTAAATAATGATCGGATGGCATATCGCGTGCAATGAGCTATAGGCAAATTAAGGAACCAAAACATTTTCACAATGTTGAGTGACCATAGCAAAAAGACATAAGTTATACCATCGCGTGCCGTTCATGACAATGTTGACGCTTTGCTCGTCACAACATCGTTGGAACATCGCACCTAACGTTATAATTTGATCTTAAGTCGTACGACTAAGTTGTAAAATTAAAAATTTACCTGCGAGTGATTTTCAGCAGCCATGATGTCAGCATATAAAAGTGAAATTATTCACTGATACCACTCCATCTTTCATTATTTCGACTAATTAATCTCCGCTTTGGCTTAAGGCTAAAAAAAGGAGAAAAGTTTTGAATATTATTTTGGGTTTTACAAAATTTTTAATTTGAATCCCTGACAAAAAATTGTGAAAAAATGTTGTCATCTTTAATTTAATCTACATTTTTAAGATAATAACACTTTAACTTATTGATTTTTGAGCAATTTTTAATGATAAATAATTTATTTTTCTGTACTGGGATAGCGAGTTAATGCTTTCGCTAATATTGTTGTTTTATCTTTTAAAAATGTTAGAATTTTCTAAGCAGATTTTGCTTTTATAAAAAGGATTCAAAAATAAGAACAAAATTTGTGAAAAATAAAAAATCGCAGTAAAATAAGGGTAATGAGTGCAAGAAAAAAGTTCAAAATTAAATAAAAAATTTTGTAAAATTTAAGAATTAAGTAGCAGCACTTAAATAAAAACTGAAGCTTTAAAATTTATTTTGCTAAGAGTTCATGTACTCAGTCAGCACCAATTATATTGTTTACTAGGACGGGTCAAAAAACACTTTTTTCGAATTTCAATTTCTAATAATGCCAAGTAATAACGCTTTGCAATTCTTATTATGTTAAGAGCCAAGCGAAAAATTTTTAATTTAAGAGATATGGCCGTAAATAAGGATTTGTTGCTAAAAATCGCCTTATATTTAAAACCTCCTTTAAAATTGAAAAAAGAAAATGGGAAATGTGAGGCAATCCAATAAGCCATAGTACAAAAAAATATTTCAAACTAGAACCAACATTTTCGAGATATAAGTTCATTTCTAAACTCTGACGGTAATATTTACTAAGAAGATGGTATTATTTACTTTTAATTTTACTGACACAATAAGAAAGCACAATTTATGCACACAAATTTGATTTGCACAGTTTTCGTTATCAAGCCTTTTGTAACGTCAGGGCAAAAATCAATAAAAATTTTAGGAAAATTATCGTGTCCCGAAAACTATTTATCTGTATGTGCAACAATGTTCCTGCCTATTTAATTATTAATTATCTTTCATTCGATATATGTACACACATATGTTATTTGTTATAAAATCCACACTTTTGAAATCTATAGAGAAACTATATCCATGTCTACAGACGGCTATACCTTGTAAATTAAGCCCTCCCCCGCCGGAACTTTTCAGTCCATAGTATTTATAAACTCGATAAAAGCATTTGTGTTTTTGACTCGCCCTAATGTGCACTTTACCTAAAAATCATTTCCCCTCAAACACAACACAACACAACTTTGAAAATCTGTCGCCTGCCATTAACATCAACAGCATCAACAGATGCGTCATACAGCAGCAGCGGTAATGGCAAAAGAAAAATCACAACATCATTATCATCAGCTCAGCGTTTGAGCAACCCTTTCTGTGACGTTTTGTGTTTTTTACCTTAGTATTTTGCTTTTACCAAACCTGTGTCTCTTTACCGGCAGCTGATGAATTGTTGCCAGTTTTTTGAGCAATTTTTATTTTCGCATTCAAAAGGTTTTTCTTTAAATAAAAAACAACAACAACAAGAACAACAACAAAAATGAAAATGAGTGCAAAATACTTTGTGACTGAAAAATGTCACTTCTTGTCACAGGCGACAGGTATGTGATTAAGGTCGACAGTTGCTGATGTTCAGCTTCTGTCATGGTACAGCCATCAGCAACAACAACAAAAAACAGAAAAAAAAACAACAAATAAAAAATTTTAGGTAAGACAAACTGCTGTGGGCGGAAATGCAGGGAGTGTGGTGGATGTGGGTTGACTTCAAGCTCAAGAAATCGTAAACTAAATTAGAATCTCAACCAGTTGATGATGATGTGCTCACATCACATCATGTAATATGCCCTTCCTGTTGCTCCAAAAAAACGAAAAACGAAAAAAAATAAAAATGGAAATAAAAAACTTGACAGCTTTTCTTCAGGGATGCTGTCTATTAAAAGTGTTGCCAATTTGACTCAGTTAGACAGTTTGATTTTCTCTATCCCTCTCTCTCTCTTAAGCCGTTGAAGTTATTAAATTTTTAATGTCATAATGACTGACTGTAACTGTTGTCAGTGTAAGTGTGTATGCAGGTATGTGTGTGTGTGTGTTGCTTTGTGTCATGTTAATTTACTTTGTTTATTTTTATCAAAAAAATTTATTACGAAGAAGAAACAAAATGTTTTCGACTTCAAGGTCATAATGTTGCAAGCAAAATGTCATAAGTCCAGATATTTTTTGATACAAGACATTTTTTTGAGATGGATATGACATTTCTTGTCACATCGTATGAACTCTGCATAAAATATGTGATATACAAATAAAGTATGGTACGAGAGCGCTGAAAATAAACTAAAAATTAAAACGAGCAATTGAATTTAAGAACAATAAATAAGTAAATAACTTTTGCTCCACTAAAGTTAGTAAACACTATGCGGTGTTTATAAAAAGTTCACACATTTTTTATGTTAATGGTCCTTGTTCAGTACTATATTTACTCAGCATTTTTATGAAGCCAACACTATTCCACTATTCTGTGGATTGACAAAAGTTTTTCACTGAACTGTTTTTAGCATCGACTATTCGCCTCAGAAGCAAAAAGGGCGTATCTCAAAAAAATTCGTAAAGTGTTTTTTATGGCATCTGAAAACAATACCGACGCACAGTGAGAGCTTATTAAGTGTATTTCGACAAAATTCGTTTCTCAGCTCAAAATTAATTTTAGTTAACCCTCTGACGATCAGACATTCCGATAACATTCGAACGGTCGAATTTGGTCCGGTCAGGCAACTATACACTTACGGGTATTTGTTTGGGAACATTGCGTCACACTCAAACGTTATTATAAATCAGTATGTATCTTTATATATTCGGTTTTTCCGTTTTCTCTGTCTCCCATGTGTGTTCAGCTAGCTTCTAACATAATAAAAATGTTGAGAAGAAAAGTTGCCGAATCGCTTCTTTTCGTTTATTTTTGTGTGCGAAAATCGAAGCGAAGAATACACAGCCCACAAAAAATTTTGATCCCTGACCTGGAGATCAGACTATTTGTTTTTGGGATCACTGAATCCAATTATGACCTAAGAATCGCTGCAATGATCAGTTTTTTTGATTTTCTCGGGAATATATTATGCCAGTTGTTATTCTCATCAAAACTCGTTGCAGGTTGTAAAATATACATATTCTTATAATTAACTTTGTGTGCTTTTTTTTTGTCTGGATTTCGTCTGGATTTTTTATTGATAGTCTAAATCAATTGGAAATATATTTAAAATACAATTGAAAAAACAAAAAGCTTAAGTCTTTTTGTTTGAGCAAATTTCTTAACAAAAAGCAGGCTTGATAGATTAACTCAAAATATACTTACTATGTGTATTCAAAAGGAGATAGTTACTTAAATATTTGTTAAAAGACTTTTCATGAAAAGATTTCAATGATTTATGGATGCTTTAAAATTGATAGGTCGTATTATAATAATTAAAAAAATAATTTAAATATTTTAATTTTTTATTCGACGAAAACAAACAATACTCAAGAAGCTTTCTGCGCTTAAGATAGTGTTTCACCGAGGCTACGAGGCAGCCTCGTTTTTGACTACGAGAACGAGGCGAGACCGAGGCGAGAACGAGGCGAGATGGAAAAATAAATTTTCCTCGCTTGACCGAGGCGAGGCGAGATCACACGGCACCTCGCCTCGGCCTCGCCTCGGTCTCGCCTCGTCCTAGCCTCGTTTTCGAAACCAAGAGCGAGGCGCGTTTTGACGAAATCTGAACTCGTAAGAACCATATGCAGATTCAAAATATGAATGTAATTTTTATAATAAAATCTATATTTAACTAATATTTTAGTATTTTATTTTGAGTAAACTACTTTGTTTTATTTTTAATCCGCATGTGCTTCTTACGAGTTCAGATTTGGTCCAAGCGCTAATGCACAGAAGTGCTTGGATCGCATCAGCTTCTATGTGACTTCGCCTCGATTGATCAGTTAGGGAAGCATGTAAGGCTATGTAAGGCTATAAGCAAAACTGCATGATTGACAACACTGCATTGAAATTGATTTATTCTAATAGTCTTTCTAAGAACCGGTAAGGTGAAGCGAAACGCACAGGGTAATGCTAGTATATAAATAAAGATCAATATATGTATACTCGTTGTACTCCTAAACCGTTCAACCGACCGACGAAAGATTTGACATACATACATAAATGTTTCTTATGATTTGGGATGCTCCGTAATATAGTTTACGATAAATGGGTGATGCCACCCCCACATAAGAGAAAAACAGAATTCATCATATATTATCAACAACTTGATGCAGATTAATAAAACTTGATATATTTATAAAAGGTAGAGGCATAACTAAGATTCAATTGATAAAATGGGCGGTACCATGCCTTCAATATAAGAAAAAAATTAACTTTATCATATCTCAATATCTATTTGACGTAGATAAATAAGATTTGGTACATATTTTGCTTATAGTTTGTAAAAGGTTCATAGCTTAGTTTGGCTTGGAAAAATAGGCAATGCGTCTCCTTCCCATATAAGAAAAGAATTAAATTCATCATATCTCATCCAATTCACCAAAAATAAAAACAGATATTTTATTTTATTTCTTGAGGCTTGATCAGCCTATCAGCCCTGATACATATATAATTTTTTATTTATTTTAATAAAAACCTCGCTTTGTTACCGAGGTGCCTCGGCCGAGAACGAGGCGAAGCGAGGCGAGGCGAGGCATGTGATGGCAAGATCTCGTCCGAGGCCGAGGCGAGGCGAGACTTAAATTTATAAAACGAGGCGAGACCGAGATCAACTAGAACCTCGCCTCGCCTCGGCCTCGGTGAAACACTAGCTTAAGATTGTCATTATTAAGTTTTTTTTTAATATAATTTAAATTAAATTTTTGATTTGCTTTTATTGCTGTACAACAAATTGTTTCATATAAAAAGACCTTAAGTATCGACGACAGTTATATAGAATTTTTAAATTTTTTTTTTTTTTTCGACGAAAATCATTTTTGATCCAAAAATAGATAAAATTCTTAAAATCACTGCACCGTTTTTGAAGGATTTAGTTTTAAGCTCCCGTTCGAATACATTTTTTTAAATACATTCTTTTTTAAACAGATCACTTTCTGCATATGGATTGCTTAGAAATCCAATTTATTTCATATTACTAACTAGATTTCTCTATAGTTTTTTTTTTCTAAGCAAATTCAAATCGTTGTTTAAAATGAAAATACAAAAAAAAAATCAATTAATTTCGAATATTCAACTAGGGATATTTAATTCCCATTACTTTTCAAGCAAACATTCCTAATGCCGATGTGCTTCCTCGCATCTACTGCACTATGGACAACAATAAGCAATACAATACAACAACAACAACAAAACAATGGAAGCATAGTTAAATTGTTGTTGTTGTTGTTCTTGTTGTTGTAACATGCCATAATTTGACTTTTGTTTTATGACTTTATCATAAAACTAGCGTACTTTTTGTTTCATGTTGTTTTTGCTTTTGTTTGTTTGTTTTTTTTTTTTTTTTTCATTTTTGTTTTAATAGCAGTTATAGTTTATGACAATTACATAGTAAGCATTAGCAACAACAAGAGAAGCAACAACAAAAATAGTAGCAGTGGCAAGTGGTAGCAACAACATCTTGATAAATCCGCCCTCTGTATTGTGTACATCCCCCCCAAAAGAAAAAAAGAACAAAAAAATAGAAAAAAATCCTTGTTGCTGTTGCTTTGACTTTGACTTTAGTTATAGTTGTTGTTATAGATGTTAATGTTTCTGTTGTTGTTGTTGTTGCAATGGACCATAATAACGAAAAATTATTATACAAACACACGCACACATCAGCAAAAATCAAGAAAATATGAAATTGACGCCTCATAAAAACCACGACAGCTCCCTGCTTCTTCGAAATGTACAAGGAAACAGAATAAATAAATAAAACGACGTTTGCTGCACAGTGTATTACTTCTTGTAATTGAGGGGATATTTAGGTAATGTGAGAAGCGAAATTGGTCAGAAAATTGTCCAAAAAAATTATAATTAAAATTTATGCAAAATGTGAAAACTGAGCCAAAATTTTATGAAATTATTTTTGTTTTTGCATTTTCTTTTCGATTTTTAATTAAGTAAAATGTTATGTGTCCAAGTTTTATCCATTAACCATAGGAAATGGTCACACCAAACGATATTTTTGACTACGAAACTTTGACACTTAGGAGATAATAAGAGTCACACGCTAAGCAGATTGACAAGTAAGAGATAAGACTTAAAATCTTGCCATAAGCTTACTAGGGTCATATATACTACTCGATGGGTCGACTTTACGGAATCACGCCAACTTACATAGATACATACATATGTCTTGCCCATCAACATGTCACACCTATTATACGGTCCATCGCTCATACGAACAATAAATAGTCACAGCTATAGCTAATGTAAGCACATAGCGATTATAAGCCAAAGGACCTCCAAGGATTTATTGAACAGTAAAACCATTCTTTAAGCTTCACAAATGTCGAAAATGATATAGTAGTGATTTATTCAAAAACATACAGAAATCTAAATAAAAACCCAGCTTTATTGAAAGCTATAAATAACATCAGAAGCGGTAAAATAAAAATTAGAAACACTACAAATGTTTCTCTAAAAATGCAATAATCACACTGAACCCGATCATTAAACACTCAAAGCTGCAGTGAATAATACTTGTCTTAACGTTTTTCACATCACATGTACCAAAAATCTAAAACATTGCAAAAATGACATTCCATTTCAAAAAAAAAAAAAAAAATTGATACCCTACAAATGTTGCAATAAAAATTTAAAAACCACACCATAATTGTATTAAAAAAATTTAAAAACAAACATAAGTTCTCTGCATAAGCAATATTGAAAAATAATACGCTTCATATCAAACCTCACCGCGAACTCCACAAATGTTGAAAGTGGAATCATAAGAAAAAACATTAAGTCTCAAAGCCAAAGCTCACACAAACTACATGTATTAAAAACGTCGCAGAAAATCAACATCATAAGATTAAGTCTTATTTCAAGTCATGTGTTAAGTCCATTTCTAAGTTTTCTCATAATTTTTTTCAATTTACTGCAAGGTTCTAAAAGTGTCGCTTTCTTTTTCGAAAATTCCCAAAAAATATTTTAAACTCCACACTGTACACTAACAGCATAAATATGTAGAATTGACTGCCGAAAATGTAAGCAAAAGTCAAAACAACAATTGGAGTGGGTCCAATCGTAGCAAATCAGCAGTGAGAGTTAAAAATATTTTGGACAAATAAACATAACAAAATACTTGACAGGAGGCGATGGCAAAAATAAGTCATAAATTACAACAATTTTGTTGTTACTGCCATCGTTTTTGTTGCTCCAGCTACTGGTAGTGGCGATGTCGGTAGTGGTGGTGATGTTGGTAACAGCATCACTACCAAATGTCTACATTTGTATGATACCGCTGCTCTTTTTTTTGTGGCATTTGTTGGTATTGGTCTGTTTCTGTTGTTATTTTTTTATATCATTTTTATAGTTACACATAGTAAAAAAATCACTAAAAAAATTTGCTGCACACTCGTATACATGGGTTATACTACAGCAGTCAAACTTTGCCAACATGATGCGATGACGCAAAAACGCACCATTTAAGTCGATTGGTTTTCAACACTTAGTTTACAATAAAATCCTGTGAGCACTTTTAATACTTTAGGTTTTTTTTTTTGTTGTTGTTGTTATTATTTTGATCAAGTGGCGCACACAGTGGGCAGGCATAAAGATTTAATACTTTTTCAAGCAAAAATTTTAGTACGAAATAAAAGTTTCCAATCACGCTGTAAGTATTTTTGATTAACCTTGTTAAGCGCTTTAAAGTCAACCACAAAAAGCTCTTGAAGTAAAGCCAACTTAAAGGGTTTGGATTAAAAATTTAAGTCGTTAGTGACTTGGTTACTGAGCTATGTAAATACCTCAGAATTTCGCAACTGCTGTTGCAAAAAGAAATTTCCTACTAATGCGGGAATATTAAATTGAATATTGGTACATTTAATTTCTTGGAACATAAGTTAAAATTGTTTCCAAAAATTTAAATTGTGCGAATTTCATTAGAAACGAATTTTAAGAATTTCACTAAGCTGCATGCATTACACGTGCACTTCCTCATAATCTCTGTGTCAACAGGAAATATTTTTTACATCGCATTTTACATTGATTTTTTATTGATTTTCAATTTATTCATTTTTGGGAATTTTCACAAAATTTTAAGTTCCATTTGTCTTCGCCTTAAGAATTGCTTGCAGTTTTTTCTTTACTCGCATTGAAATGCTTTGGATATTGTTGGGGGGAGGACTTCAGGAGTGGTGATGGTAGACGTTCCAAACTTCCATCTGATTAGCAATTGTGGCTTATTTGAATTTTGAATTGATTTGCAAACGTTTGGCGTTTTGATTTTCTTTTTTATTTCTATTTTCCATTTTAATTTTTGCTAACTTCTGTGAAAAAATTGTGCACCATAAAATAGAAGTTAGATTGAACAAAATAAAAATACATAGGAAAATTTCGACATGAGAAAGCGACATTTATACAGTTAATGAATTTTCAGAAAATTTTATGTGTAATATCTGAAAATTTATTTGTAAAAACAATAATTTTTATTTTTGATGCGATTAGTGGTATCACACTTGATCTTGTCATTAGTAAAATTTGAGATTTAGTAATATTCTTTTTATGAATTGACCACATACTTAATATGCCAATGACTACAATATTGGAACATCTATGAGACGTAGAGTTAAAAAATTTAGTTCAGAGAAAATTAATTACACATATGATGGTTATAATTGCTAGGATTGAGTCAAAAACTGAGTGAATACTGCGTGACAGGATATTAAGGATAATCTCGATACATAACTTTTAATTGAAAATTTTATATATTTTTTTGTAATTTTCTTGATCTCTGATATATTTATTTGATTTTTGAAGGCTTAGTTAAAAAAAAAAATTGTGAAAGTTTCAGAAAATTAAATAAATTACAAGGAGATAAACAATTTTTGAAAGAAAATTTAGAGACTGCAATTTGAAATTAATTTTCTTAACTAAAGCATATCGTTCATTTGTAAGATTCAAAGCATAAGAACAGATATATGTATATGTTACCGGACAAACTAGTTTTTATGTTAAACTAGTTGGGCCTAGGAAAAACTAATTTTTATGTTAAACTAGTTTGGCCTAGGAAAAACTTGTTTGTTCTAAAAACTATTTTGGACGGTAACGTATACAAACTTTAAAATTCACAAGTCTTTTATTGCAGAATTAAAAAATTGAAATTCGTGTAACGTTTGGCATTATTTCGGCATATCAGTGATTTGATATTTGATTTCTCAGCAGTTCTCAAAGTGTTCGTTTGATATCTTGGTTCCAGCTCTATTCATCATAGAATCAAATCACACAAATGTAAATGCTGCCAAAAGGCTTAGCCATGAATAATGTATGGTTGTTGAGCGAGAGATACTTTTCTCTTGGAAAATAAAACTCAAAGAAGTTCAGTAGAAGATCAAATTTTCTAAAGCTAGATTGTAGTTAAATTCATCGATTTTACTTAAAAATTAACGCCTAATCAATTTAAATCAACTGAACATGGAGTTGCAAATATTTCAAAAGAGTGATTTTTTTTTTTGGAAACTCATAAATCAAATTGAGATTTCGAAAAGTAAAACTGCATAATTTCATTGTTTTTTGGTCTAAGTTAAGCCAACGTGTGAAAGAATCTGAGTAAACTTGAATACCATTTTGAAAATTGCCATAATTTCGAGTTTAATTCGAAGACTGTTAAATTTATCAGATTATTTAAACTCAATGTTTTAGCAAACTGTTAATCAGCTGTGTTTTATTTATTTAAATGACCAGTTGAGTTGGCTACACATACCAAATTTAAGAGAATGTCTAGCTCTTTTAGACCTTATTTTATTTCGTACTAGTGTATCTGGCAGACGTTGTTCTGCCGTTTACGGTAGGTGAAGCGGAGAGCTTAATTTGCCTTTATTTAATCTTTGTCTTTTATATATGTATGTACCAAGTCCCATTCATCTGCGTCAAATTGCGATTGAAATATAAAAAATTGGGTTTTTTCTCATATGGTAGGCGTGGTACCGTCCACTTTTTCATTGGAACTTACTTTTGCCAGAACCTTTTAAATATGTACCAAGTTTAATTCATCTGCGTCAAAAAGTTGATGGGAAATGAGAAATTTGACTTTCCTATTATATGGGTGGCGTAGAAACGCCCATTTTTCCAAACTTAACTATGTTTAGGACCAAAAACTACGTACGCCTTTTCTATCAACCAACCATCCCAATGCGGCTACGATACCACACAAATTTCCTAAGATATTTTGACCCCACCGCCACCTACCGGGCTTAAAATACACAAGACATCTCGAGCACCCAACTGACCTATGGTGTGCATATGTTTTTGTATTATAGTTACGGATATATACTAATTTCCTTAATTATCTGAAGATGAGAGGTACCATGTGCACTTTTTTTTTTATCAGAAATCTTTCTGGGAGCAAGTACACTAATTTCCCAAAGTTTCATTGTAATCGGATGAATCAGATAGGAGCTTACCCGCAACATACATATATACATTCATACAAAGATTTTTATACATAAAATTTATGTAGATATCATAGAGGGTAAAAACATCATTCCAATATGGCCGTTTAAACTTTAAAAGAAAAAATGGCCTTGAATCAATAAAAAAATCAAAGTAGAGCTAAACGACATACATTGATCTATCATCATACGATACAACTTTTTTTGAGATAGAATTTGATCTGAATGTAATGTAATTGATGGAAACTTGGGTTTAATTAAAAAAACGCTTGATCTATTGCATTATACAAAGGAAATATCTTGTAATGGAAAAAGACACAAAATCATGTAACAAAATGTTTTCGGAGACGTGAAAAAAGCAGAGTCAAGATTTTTTGCGGTGATATTCGTTCTCAAAATAGTGCCAGTAACTTTTCAGTGGAAAAGCAGTCAAAAAAATATTCTTCAATTGGCAATCGCGTGGCGTAATAGCCAAGCACCCTAGCCACTGGCCCCCTCTCCCTCCCCATAAATATCATACTTCCCTGAAATAATAAATTTATATCTAACCCACCACCTTATTGACAATTACGAGCAAATAAATTGGCAAACCCCCCATACATCATTCACAGACCGATGTTTGACCACAGTGTAATCCAAAAAAATGGAAAAAAAATTTCGCGCTTGAATGGAGGCTCGATTTTTTGGTAGCTGTTTTTAAATGACGCGCCAAAATAGCAATAGCAACTGGACATTAGTTGGTTCGTATGTGTTTGTGTTAACAGTGATGCCAACACAGCAGTTCTATTTAATAAACCGGCCACTCCTGCACGCAGGATGAGACTCAATGCGACCAAATCAAACAAAGGTTTTTTTTTTCAAGCAACACGAAAGGAGCAACGTACCAAAGTAACAAAAGCCGCAGCAGCAGTAGCAGTAGAAACAATAAAAAAAGTGAAAATGGCAAGAATTTCAAAAAAACAATGAAAAAATGAAAAAAAAAAATGACAAAAACAAGACATAAAAATTGTTGTTGTTGCTGTTATTAAACTGACCATTTGCTGTTGTTGCTGTTGCTATTATTGTTGCTGTTATGGTTGTTAAATTGTCGTATTTTTTGTTTGTCTTTGACTTTTTTTTGTTTTTGCTTTTTATATTTTTTATTTATGCAAATTCTGCCTGAAAACAACAATTATAACAAAGAGCAACGCATGATGCGCATTTTTTGCTAACAACAATTTTCGTATTTGTTTTTGTTGTGCTATTGTTGTTTTTTAATGTCTGTTGTGTGTTGATTCACGGCACAAAAAAAAAAAAAATTAAATTTAAATGATTGACCAAACAGTCGCCCTTTGATAACTCAACCAACTCCAACCATTCAGTCGCCAACAGTTGGAGGTTTTTCTTTAACCCATTTTTAACCGTTAAATAAATTTTTGTGAATTATGGACATAAAAGTTATACGGAAACGAAAATATAAAGTAAATATCAAAAAGTTGTGCAATATTGAATAAAAAAATTAAAATAAAATTTAAATTTCACATGACATTTCCAATTTTCTTTAAATTTTTTGTAGTTCTGATTTGATCAGAAATCAAAAAATCAAGATATGTAAAAACTTGGCTTTTATTGAGCTACAGTTTAATCATAGCGCAAGAAATTTAAAAAAATTTGGGAAGTAGATAAAACTACCAAGACAATAAACAATAATATGTAACTGAAGAAAATAAAAATAAATCCTTAAAGCTCAAAAGAATGTTTCACGAAATCAATACCAACTGAAAGATAATATCATTCTTTAGACCAAATAGTTTGTGGACTATATAACAAATGGAATAATTGTCAAAAATGCATTATAAAAACAAATATTAAGACTTAGACGATTTTTTGGATAATTTTTCCATAATTTTGAGCGATTACTTTTTTTACTCGTTTTCGGGCCTTTTTTATTTGAGCAATAACGAAAAAATCGAATAGTCCTCTAGCCTCAGGACTTAATTTGATTAAAAACAAAATAGGTAAAAGTCCCTCCAAAAATATATGCCACCTCTTTGCGCATACTGGAATGAGCAAGAAAAGATATATTCTAGGCAAGTGACGCGATGTTAGAAATAATGAAGATAAAGATCAACCACAAACGACAGAAAACTCTGTGCAAATTTAGCAGCTCGCTTTAAGCCTGTTACTACTTATAAGCCTGGTTCTTTTTGACATTATTTTAAATCTGCGTCTGAATTGGAGGCACCTTTAAGATTTTAACTTTTTTTGATTTTTTGTTTTGTTAGTCAGACACACAAGGAAATAATATCATTAGAATATCGGAGAACTTTAACAAAAGCAACATGAGAGAAAAGTCTCTTGCGATAAAGGTACCGTGTGATAAAAACCATTATATATGAATGGCATGAGATAAAAATATTGTCACCCCTATCATGAATAAACATTCCTTCGGATTTTTTCTCCAATCCCCTGTTTTGCGATCGTGGAAGATTTTTGGGGAACGGGAACAAATTCCCTGGAAAATGAGATTATCGGAAATACTTATTTGAGGAACATTTTTTGACGTTTCACGTAGATTTTTTTCCCCTAACTTTGTAGCAAGGAAATTAATGAGGAAAGAGTCAATGATAGCAATATTTAGTAATTATATTCGATAAAAAGATTTTTTTAACATATTTACCAGATCTAGCAACACAAACAAAGAGCAATTACTGATATTGGTCCAGTATATGGAAATCAATTCGGATACAGTAAAAGTCTTCATGAAAAGGAGTACATGACAAACTATCAAGCTATGCTATACTATATTTTAGGAGATTTTTTTTTGTGATATAGATTAATGCACTTAATTTTTATCTATAAAGTTATTCAGCTGACAGTTAAGCTAATGTCAAATATGCAAAATTACTGATGCAACTATGACTTTGGATTGATTGGAAGTAATTGGAAATATTTTGGCAGCACTTACTGGATATAAAGTTTTCCATTTCTCAATTATTTATGACCGCAAAATACTCCTCTCGAGAAAAAAAAAATCCGAGAGAATCGTTTTCCTCCGGATATTCATGATAGGGGTGAATGTGACATACACACTGGATCTTTTAAACTTCTTTTGGGATTATGCCTTATAAGGTCACTAATAGATTAATTTTTTCAACATCACGGCTGTTGTCTAATGTTGCATGTATGCAATTGAAACGCTGCTTGTATCTCAAATGCTTTGCTAACACAACGTTGTTAAAAAAGGTACGCGATTTTTTTCGTGCTGCTACTTTTTTCCATTTTATTTTTTATTTTTAATTTTTGCGGTTGTTTAATTTTGAAGCGAAAAATTCGTTGATTCATTACGCCAGTTCGCTGTTGGCGTTAACTGCTAATCAAGTGGGTGTGTGTGTGTGTGTGTGTGTCTATACGCCTACATGGACTTTCAGCAGATTTGCATGTTTTCCAATTAGGCTGACTGACAGACAGGCGAACTGAAAAAAAAAAAATAAAAACTTAAACACGAAAAGCCATAGCATATAAAACGTGTGTTATTTTGTCTAAGGATGGTCATATTTGCAAATCAACTCATTTAAAAGTGAATTCGTGCGTAAATTTAAAAACGCTGATGAAAAAATGGGACTACCTACTGAATAAATAAATTAAATGGTAGATTTTTGTAGCACGCCTCTAAAATGTACACTTGTAGCTAAATAAAAAATATATAAAAAAATTCACACATTTTAATAGCAGCAGCGCCCGAAACTAAAAAAAGGCGGCGAACATTTTTCAAAACGTCTGCAGCATTACCGAGATGACATCTTGCAATTTTAGTTAAATACATTTTTGTTGTAATCGTTGCAGCAACAACATGCTCAGCATGTTGCTACATGTTTACCTGACGCATTTAGAGTTGCTGCTGCTGCTACCACTTCAATTGCTAGTTGCAGCGCCTTCAGCTGGTAAATGTTGCAATGCTGTGAGTGGCATTGAAATGATGATGTACATGCTGCTACTTCATCATGCTTGCTGTAGGTGGATCCATTACAAAAAAGAAACTTTGATATTTTTCAATTTTACCTTTTGCCAAAAGCAAAGTTGCCAACTATAGTCAAGGAATTGAATTTTTCAAAAACTCATGCAGTTCAGAAAAAGTTAATGTATAGTATTTTCTTAACATCACTACTACGCATTGTAATTTGATATTTAAATTAGGAATCGGTATTATCAATTATTTTGTGCGATAGCTTTTAAGCTGAATTTGATTACATTTTACCCATCTTAATTTTATATAAAAAGAAATACCGAAAATGTAAAAAAAGTCTGGCAACCTTCGCTAACTACTTGACACCAGCAAACATCATACGCGTGACGCACGTCATGTGCTGCATTGCAATGTTTCCTTTCTTTCTTTCATTGCTGCAACTGAGAACGACAACATTCAACATGGAAGCTGCTTGTTGTCAACAAGGCAGGCCTCGACGTCTTGTTAAACGAACCGGAAACGTGTATCTCTCGAATTTTTCTATTTTATTTCTGCATCTTGTTTTTTTTTTTTGTCAAATAAGCTTGGAGGAAAAAACAACAAAGCCACCAACATCAATGCAGCGACGGACACTTAACAAGGCAACGCGTTGTTTTTTACTGAAAAGAAACAGGTTGTCTATCAGCAAAGGAAAAGCAGCAGCAGAAGAACCAAAAGTAAAAGCAGCAGTAAAAGTGAGAGACGACGCGTACAAGGACATGACAGGAAACAAGTTGCAACATCATATTTTTCAAATGCTATTAAAAGTGCTTGAACATGTACAATGGCACGCCTACCGCCCACGACCCGCTCAAAAGGACGCTCTACACTCGCAGACGTAAAGTTGTGAGGGCCGACAAGTGTGAAAGCGAATTGCAAGAGTGTCGTCGACATCGTCGTTGTCATCGAAAAATATGAAGACTTAAAAGAAAAAAAAAAAAACAGAAAACACAACAAATCAACAAAGGAGTGACAAAACGAGACGACAGTTTGGGCGGAAGAAGTTGAGCGATACTGACACTACAGAAGTTGTGTAGAACGCATTATGCGTGTGACGACAAAACGCAATACTTGACAACCTTGCGAGACGACGCACTTAGTATTAAGTGAAATGCGTAAATTGCTGTTGTGTTTTTCAGACGCTGTTATTGCAATTGTAGTAGTGTCTTCATTAAAATCATGAAATATGTTACATTCAAAAGGGAATGAGCATTTTTCCATACGAGTATTCATGCTTCGTATAAAGTGCAAGCAATTAGGCCAGGAAGGTAAGGAAGAGAAAAATTGCCAATAGAAATATTTTTACCGACGACCATAAATGGAAAGATTTGATGTCTGTGAAGCTGGCCCAGAATTTTTTCGATTGTTTAAAAAATAAAACTTGTGCTTGTGACTTGTGCTATGATGTGCCGTATCGCAAAAAAAGTATTTTATTTATTTATTTAATTTATTTATTTTAATTTTAGGTATTTAATCAAAAAAATTATTATAAAAAATTTGTGAAGTTGGCCCAGCATTTGTCGATTTTCTTAAAACAAATTGTTGTGCTGTGTTGTGCTCAACTTGTGCTATTGCAAAAAAAAATATTTCGACTTTTGCTATATGAAACTTTCAAAAAACTATAAATCATACAAAAATGTGTGCGAAGTTGGCCCAGCATTTGTCGATTTTTCAAAAAAAACTGGTTGTGCTATAGCAAAAGTTGAAATATTTTATTTTGCAAGGCATAACATAAGTCAAGCACATTACAGCATTAGATCAAATGTTTGAAAAGTCGAAAAATGCTGGGGCAACTTCACACTCAAAAAATGTTTTTGCTCATAAGGGTCAAAAATCCAGGAATAATTTTATATCATTTACGGCACATGGCAGCACATCCTGAGCACATTACAGCACAAGCTTTCTTTTTTAAGAAATCGACGAATGCTGGGCCAACTTCACAGACATAAAGACTTGAGCAAATTGATTTGCAACGCTTACAGTACTGCTGTCAGAAATAACTATTAACCTCCGAGTCCGAGTCCGAGTATTAAGCTTAATTGTTGAAACACTTCCCAAGCGCGATGAGTTCTGACAACAAAGAAATTGGAGCAGAAATTGCCACAACATGTTACTAATTTCTAGCCTGCCTTCTTGCCTTGAAGAGATAACATTCGCCTTTTAAGAACTTAAGCTGAATAAAGCACCAGATTACAGAAACATTTCAACGGAAGCATTAAGAGTTACTTCCATCTCAAGGCGCAATATTACTTCCCTTTTTAAAACCACTTGTAGAGAAGAGGGATGACCGGACGGATGGTTTCAGTACATCTTTATTAAAATTTCTAAAAAATGTGACGTCACACTATGTAAAAATTACAGAGACTTAACGACTCTAAGATCATCCTATAAAGTTCAATTGCCTCCTGTCTTCAAAAAATAAAATATTTTCTTATATAAAAAAAACGGCCGTAGCTACACCTCTGCTTAAATCACCAGCGAACTTAGGTCAAATTCTAAAGATCATTACTTTGACAACAAGCCAAATTCCGTACAAGCCATTCAACTACGGATCAGTAGTCACCATCAGTATTATCTTGGGACAGATATGTAAATGCCAATGAAATCATCTGTGATTCGTTGACTTCACTTCTACCTTAGACAGCACATATAGAGTGAAGATTCGACACGCACTGGAAACAAGAAATGTTTCTTTCAAGCTGATGAGAATCATCACGATACACTGCAAAATTTTATGCGTCATTTCGTCCAAAATGTCAATCTCTCACTGCCAATCAAATCGAATTGCAGTGGTTAGACAGCAATGCCCGATTTTCTTCCTCATATTTCATGATATGAGGCGCCCAGTTGCGAAACCGATCAAGTCCAAAAAAATCAAATTTTGAGATATTCTCATATAGAGTAACTTCGGGTTTTGTGATATTGGTATTTTTGTATTTTAAATTACACGTAACTTTTATAGCATAGCTTCTACTTCTTTATTTATTATGGTTTGTTGATGCATTGTGCAGTATATTACAACTTCGGAGCTCTAGCGGAGCGTAAGCCAATCTGAAGCTATTTCAACAAAATGGAAAAAAGCCAAGTTACACCCCTTAATGAAATTGGCGGGTTATGTGATACTATCATGAAAAGTATAACAAAATAAAACAGTAGGAACTAAAAATACAATAACATTACATCTTTCAATTGAATTTCCATAAAAAAAGAAAACAGATTTAAACTGAATCAATAAGCGAAAAGCAGAACATATTAAAGTCAGATAGATGACTCACATACTAAAATTGGAAGACAATCATTGTGAGCCCAAATTAAATCGCATTGCAGGCATTGAACTTAGGTCTGAATCTTTGTATCCCTCTGGAAGGATTTGTTGCAAACAGCAAAGGTAATGTCGTTGGTGGGTGGAGAAAATTAGACTATATCACATCACCCTAATTTCAGTTCTAATACACTCAGGTTATTTTATTAAAACACTCTTCAGCAAGTAAAAAACTCACATTATTTATGACAAAGTATATTCACCCACTAACCAGTTTTAGTATTTCGGCTTTAATACTTATTTTATTTTGGGCTTAATTCACACATGAAATGCACACAAATAAAATCTCGACTGCACCGCTAAATCAATTTCACCACAATGAGACGAGAAAGAGTGAATGCGAACGCACAAAACCTTGCAGCACATATCTTTCTCCGTTCTCTTTCTACTATGGTTTTAGATTAAAAAAAAAAATTTTTTGACAGAAATATTACACTTTTTAATTTATTTTTGATGCATAGGTTTCAAAACCGGCCAAGTCCATTTTTTTTCCAACGCCTTCGAATCAAAACCGGCCAAGTCCAGTTCATTGGTATCAAAACCGGCCAAGTCCAAAATTGTTTTCCCAAAAACATACGCAAATAAAACTTGAAAAGTCTGATCTCACGTGCTTTGAGTAAGAGATTTTATAAGCTATTATGTGGGAAATACTTTATAATTTTTCAAAGAACATAGATGAAGATAAACGTTTTTCGTTGTTTGTCCAAAAGTATGAAAAATGGACTTTTCCGGTTTTGAAACTGGGCACCTCATATGCTGGATGGCGTTGAAAGCCGCATTCTTTTCGGGAGACATGAGACTTAATGGAGCTTTCGGCATCTGATTAAAGATCTGACTTATGCAGACTTCACTTTGACGTTTGGCAAAGTCATGTGACTATTTCTAGTAACAAATCCATGCAAAATTTATCAACAAAATATTAATTAGATAAGAAAGAACTAAGGACTATACACACACCTTAGAAAACGAAGTCATTTACTAGCAAGGAAAGCTTGATATTCATTATTTTTTTTTATTATAAGAAGTAGGTTTTAGCGCCATGGCGACTTTTCTATATAAATAATTCGAAAAGACAAAGTTCTAATGCTTTTAATTAAATCAAGCTGCACTCACGCTCATGTGTCTACTTCGTAGATCTTAATGGTATTTGCAAGTCTATTAAAACTTTTGTTGCAACTTTTTTAAGCAAATACGCGACTTAATTAAATTTAACTGCTAATTGGCCCTCGAATCAGAAATCTCAATAGCAGGCATCCTCAACTCAAATCATCAGTAGAACTTCTCGATACAACTCATATACGAAAACGAGCAGGTATTTGGTTGGCCCAAGCGTACGTGAGTGGCACAAAATGTGATGCGGTAAACTAAGCAACAACCGCGCTGCATATCAATTGCGTTCGAAACGGCAACCCGTTATCTGACTCAAAGGATCTACGGTAAATGAAAATGGCGCAATAATAATTCATGCCAGGGCGGTATTTCGCTTAGCGCCGCTCGGTGCGTTGTATGTGCGCTGTTTTACTATGACATTTATTTGCTGTTTATGACTTTATTGCCAATTATTGTAAATCGTAAGAACTTATTTTGCACGTTGGTAGGTTTTGCAGCCACAAACGTGTGAGAGATGTGCGAGATATACGAGATGATGGTCTTAATACCAAAGTACCAGTTAAGTGCAAAAGTTATAGAATCGCTCGTTTTTCAGGATGTGTCGGCAAAAACAAGAAAACAGCCACCAAAACAACAGTCCTTAGTTGATAATGGCCAAAAGACACATAAGAAACGTAGCATTTATGAGAGCTGTTCAACTTTGACAAAATTTATTGACTTCGAAAGTGGAAAGAGCCTGCAAAAGTTAACACGTACCACACGCTGTACACGAAACGAATGATGCTTCCATAGACTCAAAGCGCTTCAGGTCGAGTTGAATTCAACTATGCCACATGCCACATAACGTATAACTAATCCAATTACATTCGATTTTCTTTGCATTAATCCACTGTTAGCAACAATCTTGGCCGCATCTTAGCCACGAACAAGCGGACAGACAGACAGACGGACGGACGGACAAACGGATGCTGAGACCGAAAAACTACTATGCTTTATTTACCTTAATCCCCAAAGGAATGACGTAAATATGGACAGACATATGAAAATACCAAGACATTTGAATGTGAATGCAAATTTTAACGCATTTACGACATGAAGCATCCCGGTAGAGCAAAGCATCGTCTTGAGCGGTTATCAAGCTTGCAAACCGCAAATCGTATGCTTGAGGAAGCACTGACAAGCAACGTGGGTTCCTTACTTATTCCCCCCTATTTAGTGTGACATGAGTGAGAGCAAGATATTCAAAGACATTTAAATGGTAATAAAGGGTTGTTGTTCAATGCTTGGCGGGGGTAGTCTACATATCTTCAAGACGATGATGTAGTAAAAAGGATTTTTCTTCTTGTTTTTTTTTTTTGAGTTTGCGGTGCAACTGAACATTTTTGCTACTTTCATATTTAGCATGTAAGCAAAAGTAAGAAATGAGGTGACCAGGTGGCTGTCGTTCTGATTCGGAAAACTTTAAGTATCAAATGTAGTCTTTCATATGTAATCATACTGAAGTGTTTCTGAAAGGTTCCGTATTACGTATTTAGTGAATTTTTCAAATCAAATCTAAATGTAGTTCTCTGTTTGATGCTTTATTAAGTAAAGATTGCTGTAATCACTATCGATTATAAATAAGGAACGTTAACGAAAATAACGGTATATTAGTTATCAACGCAAGCGTTGACTCGGGTAAATTTAAACAAAGAATTTTCTGAAATAAAAATGAAAGGTTTCTGAAACGTAACTAAAATCTTAAAGCATTTAATGTGAAAGATTTCTAAAAGGTGTACAAATTGTTGCAGGCCGATTCAGTTTGTTTGAAAAATTAAACACTGCCGACAACGAATTCACAATAGAGCCGGTTTTTGTGGAAAAGATAATGGTTTTAATCGTGATTTTGTTTTATTTTATTGAAAACTTATTTTTCGCTTTAGACTCAAAAACGACATGAATTAGAAACCGATGCCAGTGTAAAAGCTCAGTTGTAAGATGCATTCGAGTAAAAAATTTAGTAAATAAATTAAATGTAAGAAACTTAAGCGTGGTCAGCTAAAATAAAGTAAATATTATAAATCGCACATTGCAACATCAGCATAGAATAGCAGAGCTTTCGTTGGTTGTAAGCATTGTGTACCGGCACACCACAAATCTCTATTAAATTTACAACTAACAAAACAACAACAACAACAGCAACAACAGATTTACAAGAAAATATTCTTACAAATTTTAGTAATTCACATACATGTAGGTACCGTAAAATCTTTGCATATTCCGAAAAGAAACATAGAAAACCACAAATTTTGTATTTTGTACTTCCAAATGCCGCAAGACAGGAATCAATGCCACATGAAGCATCAGAATGATGCTCAAGGACGTAAGCAGCAAGCAGTTGAGCTAAAAAGTAGAAATGATGTCTGATTTGCTTGTTATGCGGCAGCAACAGCAGCGGTAGTTTCAGCATTGAATGCATGCTTTATGTTATTCACCTGCTTCATTGGTTGTTGTGTTTAGCCCTTGCAATAAAACAAATACAATAAAATGAGTTTTTATTTCTTTAAAACTGCTAATGTAAGCAACTTGCAACATTTCAGATTTGTGCAGTGGTTGCAAACGTAGCGTAGAGCAAAAAAAACAATAACTAGAACTAATGTGGCAGATTTTAAGATTGCAAGAAAAAGTTGAATTTTTTTGTTATTTTTTAGGGACTTATTTCGTAATAGTTTGAATATTTTTTTTTTTAATTTTAAGATAATAACGAACCAAATCATATTAATAAATTTAAGACTTCAGTCAGACAGGTGAATTTTCAATCTAATCTTTGGGACGTTGCGGTCAATTTACTTAGATTATTCTAAACAGCGGTAGATCTAAGTCTCAGTAAATCTTTAGTTCCAAAGCGAATATCAATCCTACCTCGGTGACAAGTCTTTTGAAACATTTTCTAAGTATTGCAGCAAATAAAGCATTCTGAGGTAATTTTTAAAATAAAAGAAAGTATGGGAGGCACTGATATATTTGTGAAACCGTGTCTTTGATCTATTTCTCCCATCTTCAATCTCCCAAAGTACGGTACAATTGGTGAGTAATCAAATTTAACATAAAAATTCTCTTTATCTTTACACTCCTAGTGGCACAAAAGGAAGTTAGCAAGACAAAAATCCAGTTTAGTAAAGTCTTCAAAATAGCTTGGTATCGTAATTAAAAGATATTTTGCTTTTGTAGTAAAAATATCAATTTCATAGTATTTCTCTTGAGCAAAATAAAAATCCATGGTAAAGTGAAACGTAAAAATATCTTTAAAATCCGTTTTTAAAGCTCATAATAGGCTCATTATAAAGACATTAGGGAGACAGAATGTGTCAATGTACTGTAAAATATAAAGCTACCTCATGTCCCGTGTGTGTCTTTATACTATAGACTTAAAAGTCACTTGCCGCCTCATGTTCTTGTAAGCATTTTATTATGTACAGTATAAAGAGACACACAAGACACTTTATGTCTCGTATGTGTCTTTATACGAAGGCACATTACTGTCTTTTTAAGGCGCTTTGCAAATGTGAGAAAAATATGATTCGTGTGCAGAATCGTTGAGACATAACATCAAAGTTTTCACTTACAAAACATCAGTAAAAATGAAATTCGATAATAAAATAAAATTATTTATTCCTTATTTATTTACACTTTCAGAGATCTTAGTATCTGAGTCTCTTGAAAAGAACTCCACATAAGGCACTTGTCTGAAAACGCACTTTTTTTAAAGATTTCAGAAGATACCTTACCGAGTCTCTTCAAAAATAATATTAGGGGAACATGTCTCTATAATTTATAAGCCAAAAAGGATTTATAAACAAAATATGTTGTCTTTCTATTTGTCTTTTAAATGTCTTTAAAAGAATCTCATTCGTCTACTAGGGATGCATTCATTTCCGCGGACAGATGGTCAAAGCTATATAAGATCAGTTTTAAGTCTGCGCTGCAACACCTACAAGTGAAAGTAGTAAAAAAAACTATGAAAAACGGCACAAATAGAGCAGGTACATCAAAATATACTATACAAGGGATAAAGAAGAAAAGAAAATTGAAGGCGTACAGACTGTAAAAAGTGCCAGACCGCTTTGATGCGAAAAAGTTCGTGGCTAAGATAAGTACTAAGATAAGTTCTACCATTTATTCGTACACATGAGGGTACTGTGATATTTTGGCCTGATTTATCAACCTCTCGTTACTCATAAGCTATGATAGAATGGTATCAAAGTAAAAGGATACATTTCGAACCAAAAATAGCATATTTTACGAATTGTTCACTAGGGACATTATTTTAATAATATTGAATAAATATATGTATGTATAAAAAAATTTACTATAAAAATCACCAAAAAATATTCAACGATTGAGCTCAAAATTTATGCGACAAGGCTATAGATTTTATAAGTAGGTACATACTACTTTTTTCCAAGTCTTGACAATGACTTGACATCAATTTTTTCTTTTCTTTAACTCGCTAAAAGCCGTATATAAATTTTAACAAATTTATTCTCAGTTCTTGAGCTTAAGCCGGGTAAACCTGTTAACAAATGTCCCAGCAGGATGCGAAAAATACTCATCATCATCATCATATGCGGGTACATGAAATGGAGTCCCTTATTTCTTGATAAACCAATCAGTCCACTGACAGGGAAAAAGTTGACTGTCATCATCACATGTGTTAATGCGTCATACGTAAGCAGAAGTAAGTACGTCAACCCCAATACAACCAATGTAGCGCATTCCATGTTGATGTGGGGTAAATCTCGTGAACAGACCAAAAAGTAAAAATGTTGCTGTAAAAAACAGCAACGCAGCAACACCTTGCGGTGACGTGTCAAAGGATAAGTAATTTGATATTTTACTGATTTTTTTTCATAATTCTACATTATTTTTTGTATTTTTTTTTCAATTTTCGCAACTACATGCGTGTGATGCACGTATGTGTGTGTGTTTATTTCCGTTTAGTCTTACATCCGGTTGAGTTATTAAACGCAAACGTAATGCAGACTTGCGATTTATTTGCAATTTTTTACACCAAAGCATTGGCGACGACAGCTTCATCAAAGTTGACAACACTATTTGCGATTAACCCATTGTATACAGCTGGCACTTATTCATAATAAACGAAGTGCAGTGTTGAATGTATAAGCCGCCACATAACTTCATTTCCAAAATGCCGCATAAGAAAATGTAACTATGTTTTCGTATTTCTTTTCCATACGGAAAACTATCAGCATACCAATGGGTTAAGTGTTCGATGGGTGTAAAAAAAAACTTCACAGCCAATGTAAAAAGGTAAACACCTTGAGTGACTTTGCGATGGCAACCGAAGACGTTAAAGTTTGCCAACAGTTTGACTTTATTGAAAATCGTCATTCAATTGTGTGAAGCTGTCATTGAAAGACAGACAGACAGACCGACAGACACTTGACTGCGAATGTATGATGTTGGGATTTTGTGACAGGTATCAAGAAATGCGAAAATCTTATGTGTATTGTTGGTATAAAATGAAATTCAAAATTGAATAAATTATTGAACAGTGGATGATTTCTATTTTGTTTTACAAAATACGAAGAGAGGGAAACGCATGGCAATGCTTTTTCTCATTTCACATGCTTCAATTTTGCATTAGTGATGCCATCTTCATGTCTGCTCGCAATTTGTGGTTGCTTAGCAGTAGCGGTGGCTACGTGACCATTCCGTTCAAAGCAGCAGGAAGCTTTTGTCTGGAAAACAATGGCCTCCACACTGATCTCACTGAAGCGGAAACAGTAAGCGTTCTTGTCGTGGTCCATCGCTGTTGCCTTTTGTTTTGGCTCGTCTGTTTGATAATGTACAGTGTGGCAGATGAAAAGAAAATAACAATTTAAAGTATATGTTGTTTCTTCATTGCAAAGTAAAAAAACGAATTTAAATTTCGAATTGGTATTTGATAAATCGGCTTTTAGCTCGGAATGGTTAATAGTAAGAAGATATGCATGGAGTGAACAAAATTTTTTATGATAAAAATTTTCTTAAACTTCTCACTTGTTTGTTTTGTGGCATCCCTACACATTTACACAACCGAAAGTGTCGTGAGCATGATTACTCAGATGTGTTTTCTACTATCAGTCAGAATTTCATCGACAGTATGGTATGATCTTAAGTCTTGTGAACTTTTTGCAGTCTTACCACTCTTTCAAAGATCTCTTTTGTTAAGAGCCAATTAGCTAAAAGCAATACAAAAACATCGAGCCAATCCCTATTACCTGTAAAATTTTAATTTGCTTAAGCTCATGTTCCAAAGTCACAAATAATATAGAAAAACATCATATGTTCTCATTTCGAAATTGATAACAGCAGCAAGTGTGTCGAAATTTCTGCACGAACAGAGTTTCATGAAAATAATTAAAAGAAAAAAAAGCGGGTGAAAAAAAATTAAATTTTAAATTTTTGTAGCTGTTTGAAGTTGGTCATGTTCGCAAACATAAGTGTAATAAATAGGCAGTTGAAAACGGTTAAACCAGTTGTTAACTGCCATAACACAACATAATCGCATAATTTTTCTTTTGTTGGAAAGTTTGTGAAGAGATGGAGGGACATTTATATTTTTTTTAATAGTAGGCGGTGCCACGCCCCTAACTGGAAAAAAACATTTCCATGGCTAAACTAATGAACCGATTTTGGTGAAATTTTGCTTAAAGATAGATTGAATCCTAAGAAAGATTATTAGAAACTCCGATTCTTTAAAGAGGGCGTGGCATCGCTCAAAATGGGAAAAAACGGTATCACGGGTGTGCCACATCACCGATTTTGATGAAATTTGGTAAGTAGATAGATTGAAACTTGAGTAAAAACATATTTTTTTTCAGTGGGCGGTACCACGCCTCTTACAGGAAAAACGTTTTAACAGCAAAAATACAAGTTTTATATTATTTTCAGAAAAATATCCACCCCTTCCACTTTTCTTTGTTAAAATTGATCTCACTAATTAATTTGATAAATATAAACATTAAATTTGTTTTTTTAATTACTGTATATATCTTAAATATTATTATTTATATAAATATTAAAGTCGTTTTGAAAAATTGCCCAAGTGAATCAAAATAGAAAAATATCTCCCGTTCGAATGGATTATTATATATATTAGAAAAAAAAGTAATTAAGAATTTTATATTATTCCATAACATTTTAAAATGAGTCGCATTAAAAAAATGTTGCCATTTTTCGCTGACTTCTGCTTTTCTATAGATGGCCATGAAAAACACTTCCTTTTTTTGTCCCGTTTGAATGGCTTTTTTATTGCTTCTATCTTGGAACCAGTATAACGTCTGGCATCAACTTTATCACTCAATATAGTGCTACCAAAGGGCTTTTCCTTAAATCAACAGTGTTTAAGTGTTTTATTTTGACTTTTATTTCAATTTAAAAGTGTACTTCCGTTTCGTTCAACATGAGAGAAATTCCCATATTTGGTACAAAATATAGCCTCTTACTTTGATACCATTCTATCAAGAGTAATGAGAGGTTGCTATATCAGGCCAAAGCATCACTGTACCCTCATGTGCACAAATAAATGGTAGAACACGTTTTTCGAGGCACTCCTCCATATAAACTTTGGAATTGATAGTACTTAGGTGGCTGCTTAAAATCTGCTTGAACGAAAATTTTGATGTCCATAACGCAGCAGTCCAATTTAGTAGGATCATTAAGTTTTCGGGTACTTATCTTAGCCACGAACTTTTTTTGCATCAAGACGGTCTGGCACTTTTTGAAGTCAGTATGTCTTCAACTTTCTTTTCTCCTTTATTCCTTATACAGTTTATTTTGACGTACCTGCTCTAGCCGCCATGTCTCGCGCTGAGATGTTGGGATTCAAAAGCGCAAGCTTGAGATAAAATCCAAAAGAGCTAACAGTTACAGCATTAAGAAAGCTTAAGAAATTTCCATTAATCAGCCAACATGATTCTGCTCCACTGTGCAACAAAATTACTTTCACTATCATTGTTGCTGTAGCGCTGCTGTTTTCCACTTGGTTTATGTTGACAAAATGCGAAACAATGCGAATTTTGCAGATAGCGCGACTATCACCCAAGAGAACGGCGAGTGGCAACAAATTTATGTGAAACTCACCAATGCTGCTGCCACCATCGCACCATTGTTCGCAATTGAAGATAAAGCGTTAATTACGCCACCATTGCGCGCACCAAATGATTCATTTGATGCCAACATAATTTTTGCTCTTCATCCCGAAGATACGTTGGATTTCAGTGATTCCAACATTTTTTTGTGAAACATTTCCAGTTTGGCTTTCTTTGTTGTCGTTTTGTACAATGCTTCCCCCTTCCGTGCGTGTGATATTCTTTTTGACCATCATTTCTTACTAACTTTCAGCTACGGATAACCATCTCGTTCAAATGTGCGCACTACTTGCACTTGTCGCTACCCTTTTGCGCTTATCTTCACCATTATGAGCGACAATCTGCAGGCACATTAATTTTGGTGCTGTTGCTAACATGAGGGCAGGACCTCCAACTCACCGGCTAGCGTTTCACTGGCTGTACCCTTTTCTATTGCAAAAGTGCTTTGCGGCACGGCTTTTGTATTAATTAAGCGTTTTTCTACGCGCTCAAGTGAATGTTTTTGATTGTGAGTTTGTGGACGTAACGATGCTTTTACTTCAATTATGGGTGAATTGCTGGAGTGGGGCATTCCCTTGAAACATTGTTGCGCACTTTGGCAAACAAATGGATGTGTCTCGGCGCTTGCAAGTAACTTCCTGTCAGCTCTGCACCTCACTTCACCTTCGGTTTTTGTTTTGTTTTGCGCTGCCGTGTCCTGAAATATTGAGTGAACAAAAAACTTTATTTCGATTGCATTTTTTGTTGTCAAGCTCGCCGTCGTTGTCGTTGTCGTCGTTGGTGCTGTTTTCTTTTAATGAACCTTTTAATATTAATTACGCGGAGACTGAGCCAACGTCTGGGCCTGCATTCGCCAGCCAGCAGCCTTTTCAACAAGCCAGACGCTTGGGCAAACAAAACTTTGACGTTGTTTGGTGCTTTGTAGGCCTGCATTGCGAGTTATGGTTGACGACTGATGTTGAAATTTGGCGTTGTGTCTCATAAATTTAAAATTTCTGTCAGATTTTCAGTTGGCTTTGGTGTAGAACTTCTTGTGTTTTATTTTTGTCATGGCAACCTTGCTGTCTGACTCGATTTAAGCTCAGGCAACATGTGCTTAATTTTATTAATTTCTTCTCTAACGTCTTTCTCTTATGCGCAACAATTCAATTCAAGGTCCTGCGGACGAAATGAAACTAAAGTCCATTAAGCCAACACTCCTTTCGCATGCATTTGGCATTGGAAATTTATCACCTTATCAGCCATCACACCCGACAAACCCAAACGCACCGAAATCTCTACACTCAATTGATTGTGTCTTGGCACGCACCGTGGAAGCTTCCAACGACATCCTGCAGCAGAGTCATCAGTCTGATGTCTAAATAATGCGTTGTTCGATGACAAACTGTTATGTCCTCATTTTGCTGATTTTCCGATCCGATCAGAAAGACGGTGCGTTGCGGATATTGCGTTGAATGCGTGGAAATTACGGTGCTGATGGATTCTTTGCACCGCCAGTGGTATTCAATATTTGTTTTATGTTATTTTCCATTCAATGCGGTGTGAGGTCCTTTTTTAGCCAGAGCGGGTGCGGCTTCGTTAATTCAGTCGCTCAGTCATTCAGTCAGTCATTTAATTTTCTACTAATGAACTCATTATTGGGTCTCGTGGCACATTAGAAAATTGAAAAAGAAATCAAGAGATAAAGTTGGCTTCCGTGCATCGATTGGCGGTGTGAAGCGGGCGGGGGATAAAACGTGCTGGGGTGCGTTAAAACGTCAACTCATTGTGTGTGCGTGTGTTTTTCTACAAAATTTTCTTTTTTAATTTTCGTTGCGGTTTTCACTTGTGGTTTCATATACCAATTTGGTTTTTATTCGTCTTTTTTTTTTGTTAAACAAAATTTTCTTATTTCAATTTGCGATTCGACAAGTAGTCAATTTATTGATGATGTCATTTACCTGGTAACAGGAACATTGATAAACTTTAGCGGAAAAAAAAAAACGAAAATCAACGCTTCCCCTAGTCAGCGCACGCTTCATTAGACTCAACAAGCTCATATTCATGTATGTAGTCAGCTGTTGCAGCATGAGGGTGGTTGGGAGCGGGAAAGTGATGCGTAGCACGCACACGACTTTCACCATCATTCAGGAAGTTTGATAAATTATGCTCTGAGACAGAGACATACCACATTGCGAAGAAGTGGGTAATATCAAGAATTTAACGCAAAAAATGCGCTGCTTTTGCATTTGAGAAGAAACTTTATAGTAATAAAAATATTATATTATATATAATAATAAATATTTGAAGCTGAAAAATATCGGAGAAACATCTGGGAAAATTATAAACGAAAATTTCTAAAACCTGGTAACGAATAAATTTTACAAAAACTAAAGACTATTAAAAATTTTTACGGGAAGTTAGACGGAAAGAAACTCATGAAATATGCAGCATTTTTACAAGTAATCACAATCGCGCAAAAAAAAAATAAAGAAAATTTAAAAAATAGCTACACATTGTGCATAGAAATATTTTAAGGAATTGTCGAAAAGTTCAAAAAAAAATATTATTGAAAAAGATATAAAATATATAGCAAATCAGTTTAATACAAAGTTTCATTGTAGAACAAAAAAAAATTACAAAAATTATTAAAAACTTTCATAAGCCGACCAAAATCATTTAAAAAATTTAACTGAAAAATATTTCCAAAATCATTCTTAAAAAATTCGCTGTTGAAACGAATAGAGAGAAGAGAGAAAATTACTGATGAATTGGCTCAACCATCACTGGTTAGAAATGGTTTTGGTAGTGAAGGAATATGATAAATATCAAGTACTTACTATCAAAAAAGTCATAAAAATAAAAACAATTTCGAAAAATGTTGAATACAAATACAAAATATCTGCATATGCTAAGCAAAATCTTAATAAGGACTAGTACGAAAATTCAGAAAACTAATTTTAAAATCAGCAAAAGTCGAAAAGATTCCAAAACAAAAAGATGTTGATGATGATGAATGTGAAGAGCTGAGATGCAAAACTGGCCAAGACCAAACAAAATTAAAATGTGTGATATTGTAGAAGGGGACTGAAATAATCTTTGTCTACAAGCCTACATTCTCTAAATTTGTAAATAAGAATCTTTCCTTCACAAACTTCTAATTGAAATAATTTCTGATAAGTTATTTTTATCAAAACCCGCCCGCCAAGTCCATATTTCTGTTTGAATGATGGTTTTGTATCTCAGCTCTTCAAATGTCGAATGATATCAAAAAAATTGAGCAAAATATTAAGTGAATAACAAATTCCTACTTTCGATGGAAAAAAGGTCGGAAACAGAACTTTCATTCTATTGGAGTACATAGTACATTGTCTACTGTTCAAAAATCGAAAATGTTTTTTTTATTTTTAAGATAAATATTTGAACGAACAAATAATGTTTGTGGATAGTACATTTCATCGAAGTCAACATTTTGCATAATTTTATTTTGAAAAATATTTTTTAGAGCTAATTCCTTTTATTTATTGGAGACCGAATCGAAATAATTATTTAAAAGCAAAAAAAAAATAATTCAGATTTTTAACAGAATTTCGAAAATGGTGATTGCTATATATTGCTTCATTATCTTACAGGATCTGTAAAAAAACATATACCAATATTGCATTTTTTGGAAATCAACTAAATATTTGCATTGTATTGCTTAACATAAAAAATATATGTAAACATTTTCTATGAAGTCTTTTAATTTGAGGATGGGATAAAATAAGATTTTCCAAAATGTATGATATATTTAAATGGTTAAAATTGATAAAATATTTATAATTCAAACCCGATTTCTAATTAAAGGTTTACATTAAGGGTATTTTCAATTGTGTAATCAATAATCTCATAGTTATTTAGTTACTACCATGTTAAATTTCATAAAGATCAGACGACTCCATTTATTTATGAGCAGATTATGTAAGGACCACAAGTGCTGTGCGACATCGAGTACTCGTATGGCACCTGGAACAAAATCAAACTGGAGCTTTTTCCTAATACATTGTTGTAAAAATCGCATTTCGAAAATCATTTTTAATCGTAGACCGATCCTTAAAAATTACGAATAATCTGATCTTGGCAGGTCGTTTTAGACCCGTATATGTTTTGTATGGAGTTTTGAAGGAAAAGATTTTTTTTAATGAAAATGATACAATTATTTCGGTTGTGTGCTCTTTTGCAAACATTTTTGTTACACATACAGCAAATCAATTCGCTTTTGTGCTCTTTGTGTAAGGTTTTCTCGGTTAAACAAAGAGCATATCTACCCCGTTTGGTTAGTTGTATCGGTACCATTCTAGTCTGCTTTGCAAGTAAGACTTGTTGATGATTTTGACAGCCTTGTCAGAATCTCTGGTTCTGGAATTGCTTTTGGAATTTTTTTTGCCAATTTGGATCTATTGTTGAGAAGTTGCTGAGAGCATTCAACGCTGAAATGTCCAAAAATGTCAGCGTTTAGTCTTCCGTTTGAAACGGAGTCCCGAAAGCATTTCGTCAGTATTGTCAACACCGCCTTTTGTATCTCAGGCTATTTTTTCGGTGCTGGTCCGATATCAGGCGAATAATGGATTTTGCTCTGAACAATGGTACATTTCGTATTTTCGGTGAAGGCGAATGTAGATTGGAGTAGTGGATGCTTTTTCTCGATAAGAAGCTTAAACGGAATGCTACGCTTGTTTTTTCGCAATGTGCCAGCCATAGTCAAATTTTTGTAAAGCAAATTCTGACCCAAGTCGTATGAAGAGAAAAAACTATCCATTGTAATGTTTTGACCTTTGTGCTCCTCAACTAAATCAAGAACCACCCGCTCACCTTGATTTTGTTCCGGTGCAGCTACAGCAAGTTTTCCCAAATATAGTTGCATATTTCATACCTATGAAGTCTTGGCACAAGTGAGAAGCCAAAATTGCAGACCGTACTTCTCAAGCTTACTTGGCATGTACTGTCTAAACGAGAATCGCCCATGGTAAACCAGTAGTTGCTTGTCAAAAGTGACACATTCACTTGGATTGAAGAAAAGTGGAACCAATTCAACCCATTATTCACGTATTGGTGCGAATTTTCTCAAAGCCGTCAGACTAAGTTCGTTTTGATCGATGTGTTCGATGTCACATTTTGTTAAATTGAATTGTGTACACTCAAAAAAAAAAAGTGTTTGCCACAAATGATATAGATGGAACTACTTCAAGTGTTTGCGTGAAATAATAAAATGTTTGTCACAAAAACTTTTGATTTTACTTACAAAATAATAAAATTTTCTTTGTCACAATAACTTTTGATTTTATTTACAAATTGATAGTTGAAAATTATAATACAAAACTACTCTTTAAAACTTAACATAACATAGAACACAGCCTGGCAACATCGTCATCGTTCTTTGCTCCCAAACACTTATAAACATTTGATATCGTATATGTACAATGCAAGTAACAAAAAAGTTATTTCGAATCAAAGCACTACAAAATATGAACATGAAAAGTTTATAAGTGAAAGTTTGTTGAAATGAATAAGTGTTTGGGACAAAAGACAAGTGTTTGTCGAAACACTTCCATAAATTGAATTGTTTGACTAAAATATTTTAACTATTTGTCGTAAATAATTATATCATTTAGAAGCAACATTTTATGAAATGTTTTGTTAGAAGTAATTGAATCATTTGCCACAACTTAACATTTACTAGTGTCAAATACATTGGTTTTTCTTATATTGTCTACAAATTCTTATAGTTTAAGACAAAAGGTAAGTGTTTGCTTGAAATAATAAGTGCTTATGTTAAGCATTCGGTAATTTGCTACAAACGCTTTCTAAACAATCCTTTTTTTGAGTGTATCGATGCAATTACACTGTTATACACACATAACACACAACCAACTCAGAACTCGGACATCTTAAGATGTGATCGAATGAGACTAACAACGAGCGAACTGAACTTGAGTTGGGTCAAACGAATCGAGTTATTCGAGCTTGACTCGTTGCGTATGGCAGAACTTCGAACATGTTCGATCATCTCGTTGCACAACCTTAGTAAACACTGAACTGTGATTAACTTTTTAAGCCGATAGAAAGAACAAAAACATGCCTTTACATAAAAAAACTAGTACGACTCGAAAACGACCCGAATGACGAAAAAAGTCCCAAAGTTGAAAAAAACTTAGGGACAACTATCAATAAACTCTGATACTACATTTTTTCATTCATAACATACCTACTGATAAAGTCACGAAGACACAGACCCACACAGCTGAAAGTTTTCGAAATATTTGAAATGAAAAAAAAAAATTTGGTCGAAAACGGTTCGGATCGGTCTACGGTTAACATTAACCGATTGCTGTAAAACAGACCCATATGATGTTCAAAATTTATTTTCGATTCTATCATATTAAATGGTGCATCGGTGATCATCGGTATTTAACACAAATCGATGTATACATATGAGAAAACATAATGTTTCTACCATCGAATACATTATTTGGAAAGAGTGCTTTCAATCGAAATATGATTTGGTAATTATTACTTAATACATGATTGATCCAATAATATTATTTAGTTTAGTGGAATATATGACACATTCACTTGGATTGCATAAATCGAACATATAAATTGTTAATGTTAAAAAAAATGTTAGAGATAATGTTTAAAATAAATCTTATTCTCAATGAACATAAGTGTAGTTCATAATTACAAATAAATTTTCCGGAAAACTAGCTTTAGTTTTGAAAATAGAGCTACCTTAAAGCGTAGAAGTCACGGTTTTTCGAAATACTTGCGGTATTTTTTTTTTCTATGAAACCATTAATGAAGTCCAAAAAGCACCAGAAAAAATCAATACACCCTGTATTAGTATTAACCAAAATAAAAGTAAAATCTTAAGTTCTATGTATGCAGCAAAAAAAAATTACCTACCACATATTGCACAAATGAATGACCAACGCCCATTTATTTTCTTGTTGCAAATACACAGGCACTTAAGTGCTCGCAAAGATACTCGACCGTTAGTAGCCAAACCAAGTGGAGGACGCTGCTTGAGTCAACTAACAATAAGTGAGTCTTCACTTAATTTTCTACAGTAATTTGAATTTCGTTGCTGACCGCTACTGCTGCACACTTTATACGAAATTTTCAATGCTACTGCTGCTGCTGCTGCTGCTGCTGATTCCCACAGCAGCTGAGCTGAGCGCAATGAAACGAAAATAAATCAAACGTAAGTAAATTGCAAGAGTTCTTCCCTAAAGACCCTTAAAAGACAAGACGTACAAAAAGAAGTAAAAATAACAATATTGGACATAAGATGGAATTCTTTTACATAAAACTGCACACTCATACAATGACACACACATGGCTATATATGCACACAAACACACGCATCATAATTCATCTCTCGCATCTCGTGCAGTTCAACATGTGGAGCTGCCACATGCGGACAAAACATGCAGAGAGTTGCAATGAAAATGTTGATATACTTTCGTTCGCCTTCTGCTGGTAAAATGTCGGCAACAGCGTTATCATTAGTCTTTGTTTATACAAACCAATGGACAAAAGACTTGAACGCATTTATATACTTAAGGTGGGTCCCAA
Source organism: Tricholauxania praeusta (assembly GCA_949775025.1). Taxonomy (NCBI): domain Eukaryota; kingdom Metazoa; phylum Arthropoda; class Insecta; order Diptera; family Lauxaniidae; genus Tricholauxania; species Tricholauxania praeusta. The sequence continues at coordinate 6,738,230 of OX459028.1, read as the reverse complement.
TCCGAAACTGAATTACAAAAAAAAAAAAAATCACAATCCCGCTGGTCCTGCAGAAAACAAAGAAAAAAAAATCTTTTTTCTCCTCCCTAAGACCAAAAGAAATAATTTAAACCACCCTAATTCAGACAATTTCGACTTTGAACTTTATGCACACATCACTTGGTCGTTTGCATTGAAAATAATCGTCGAAAAAACGCCGCTGATTTTGAATTTTATGAACACCACAAAGCAGCCAGTCAGCCCCAATGGCACAGACACACAATGGCAATTTGTTTAAATTTAAGTGCGACCCAATACGATCTGACACAGGCGCCGTCAATCCAATTCAAGCTGACCTTCAGCGCTTTTGCTCGTGATCCCTGCACGTCGGCCAAACGGTAGGTCTCTTAATGGACACGCAGACAACGATGAGGTGGCGTTTTGCTGCTGTTTATCATTCATAGAATGGCGCAAGCGTTTCACAAAAACGGTGGTGGAAGTTTCATGACGCGTTTCATCAACATCCTTCAAATTCGCTTCCATGCACTGCTGCTGCCGCTGCTGGTGCAAATGAAAAAGCGAAGAATTAAATTTATATCCCTTGGGTTGCAGCGTAAACTTCCGGCGATTTCTAACGAACCAGTTCAGTCTGTGTTTAAGGTAGCAGTTTGGCATTGAAGCAACAAGAACAGTGGTAACAATTACAGACAACAAAGCATCCTGTAGATGTTCACCAACCTTAGTAGTTTCACTGGTTATGACGAAAGTGGCTTTAAACAATGTGCTGCAAAGTTCAAAGTGCAGTGCAACATTTGGTGGAACAGGTACGGCATGACTACAGTGGGAAAAATATTACAATTTAAGGATATTGCCAACCTCCTCCTAGTGACCAGTTGATGATAAGCGTATAGGAATTAAAAATCAAAATATCACAGGGTGGATTCTTATCTACAGTTCTGTTGAATTCAAATTTCCATAAACGTCCAGCCAGAATCAGACCAAAATATTAAAAATATTTTTCATTACGTTCTGATTACTTTCCGCTTGCATCTTATTAAATTTTTGTGAAATTTTTTCCATTTTTTCATTTATTTTTTTTCGAAAAAAATTTTCTTAAAAATGTTCCTACTTTTTATTTGCATTCATAACACTGTGCCAGCAATGCAGGGTTGCCGCCTGAATGCGTTTCACAAACAATTGTTATTCCTAACGGCATGCGACGCGAGTTGAATTTTGTATGCAAGCACGTTGTAAAAGTTTGTAAAACTCCGTTTTAGTGCTATGCACGGTGTAGAATTGTGCCCCAACACCCCTACTACCACAATGCTAACTAATGCTCGTGGCATTCCGCTGTTGCAAGTTGCTGCGCGCTCAAAATACTGCATTGCATTATTGTTGTTATGGCTGTAGTTGTTGCTGTTGCTGCTACTAGACGATGCGACTGAAAAGTTTATTGCTTTGAGTTTAACAAAAGGCACGCACTTTTGTTGCAACAACAACAACAATAGCCACTTGTGCAAAAAACAACAACAACAACAATGCTGTTATGCATGAATCGCTTTGAGTTTTGTGCTACGCTGCGTTGCGTTGCGCTGTTGCATCGTCTGCTACAATGCGTGCGCCTTTAAGTTGGCAATAAAAGCGCAGTTGATGCTGCTGTTGGTTGGTGTTGTTGGCTCACGTTGATTTGCATTAAAATGAGTTACACAGAAACGTAAAGTTTTGCGAAATATATACGAGAATAGAAAATACAAAAACAAAAAATAAATATTATATTAAAAAAAAAAAAATTTGTAAAATAAAGTTGCAATTGTTTTAAAGGGTGTATCAAAAAATAATTTAATACGTTAACTGGTAAGGAATCAATTTTTGACAATCAAGTTGACTTTTGTTATGTTGAGTATTTGATAAAATTAGTCCAGAATAGAAATAAAGCATAAGAAATTTTAAGGCAATTGCGAAACTGTTGATATTTTTGGTCAACATATTTATCTGCCAAGATCGTGCAATCTCTTACATGGGGCTTGACGCTCAAGTCGGCTTTATGTCAACAGAACAGCAGAAATTTGAAAGCTGGAAGCCGCGATAGCAAGCTATTTTGGTGAGAAAGTGAACAATCCTATCGAAATGCCATCAAAAACTTAGAAAAGCCTGTAGATTTGTGCCGCAGAAACCGTAGTGAAATTTACTTTTAAACATTGACTACCATGAATTATAGATAACAATTTTTAAAAAGTTTTTTATCAAAAACCGTGTTAAATTTTAAAAATATATTAACATCATAAACTTTATTGAGACACCCTTCAGCTGTAATAATATTTGGTACTGCTGTAGCAACATGACACCCTTTGTGGTGGATAACCAACAAAAACCTTAAATTGTGTGCGGCTGCTCTTAAAGAAATATTAAATTTATTGCATTTATTTAAACCACAGTTTGCTTCGACCAAGTTGCTCATTTTTGAAATAAATGTAAGTTTTTGTTTGCCCATGTGAATTTGAAAATTGGCTAAAATAAAAGTTTATTTAAAAAATGTTTTTTTCTACTATATTTTGCATTTTAAAAAAAATTCACTTATTTAATAAGATTTTTTTAAAAAACTTTAATCACGCCAAAATCAAGTCAATGTTGAGACTTTATGTAATCAAGAATTTGCTTGGTTATTTTCTCAAAATCTGGGATAAAAAATTTAATTATAAAACGTCAAAGTTTAAATTTAAGTTCAAAAGTTATCCATGTAAAAAGGACTTAAATTGATCAACAAAGAAGTCCATAATATTACTTACATTTTATATGACTAAGAAATCTGCTCAAGTAGTTTTCTTCATATCGATGTGATAAAAGGGTGTAGCACTTTTAGAAAATCACTGTAATATGGGAATAAAATGTACATTATAAGAAACCATATTTGAGTAACTTTGGAAATTGTTTTTAAAAAATGGCTTGCTGATAAATAGAACTTTGTTGCATTGGTGAAATGGAGGACTTAAATAAAAATCATAAGCATCCCTTACCTTAGATATATGTTAGAAATAACTTTTAGATCGAGAATAAGTATATATTAAAATTCAACCATTGACTTTTCTAATAAGACACAGTCATAATTATGTGGTTTTGCTTGAGACATGATTTTTACTTATATATTTTTAAATTTAACTTATGTAGTTTTTGACGTTGAATACGAATCTCCTATAAAATTGTTTCCTAAAACGTCAAATTTTTGAGTTACATTTTGATCAAATGTCAAATGTGTTAAAAATTCTAACTTTAACCATTTTCATGGACATGTATCATGGCTAAAGATCAGGCTTTTCTAAGTACACAGAAATTAAGTTGGATTTCTCAAGCGATTTAGTGCAAAATTGCTTAGTGCTCTTATCGTAAAAGGTAAAGAATTTTTTTAAATTTGAATTTGAGAAAACACGGTTAGATTTGGAGCTGATTTCAAAGCCAAGTAGGCGCAAAGATCAAGACTTATTCTTTGGCTTACAGTTCAGCGTAATAAAACATTGATGTGTCCAATTATGGCGTATAAGATATGTGAACTACTAATTCAACAAGAGGTAAAAATAAATTCAAAAGTTTCTGATATGATGGAAGCTGATACTCATGCCACTCAGAATATGTCCATCCTTTTGCACATTGTTGGAAAGATTTTATAAGATTTCAACATTACTGATATAAGTTCAGCATGGAAAGTTTTCCAGATTCAAACACGTCTCCTTAGTACATAAAACACATAAAAATGGTTAAAAGGAAGTTGCAAAAATCATGTACAACCATTTGAAAGCTTCTTTTAAGCACTGTGATCTTAACTGCAGTCTATATCTGTTATTTTCATACGAGGCCTATGACTAAAAACTGGACAAATTGAAATTAAAAACTTAAGAGCATCAATATATTGTATATCAATTGAAGATATATATTTTTTTTGTAATTTTACGCAGAAAATAAAAAATTTAAGTTAAAATAACGTAGAAGAGTAAATTTTCATAAAGAAGTGATGCTAACAAAAGAAGTATGAGCGTAGCAAACTCAAGAAAATTGCGTTTGCACTAAAATTTTATGTTGTGTAAAAAAATGAATTTCCATTAAAATGCTGGAAAAAATAATTTGTGATTTAATGATGCGACATTTTTTGCTATTGTTATTGCTGTTGATTTGCGTTATGGTTTCAACTTTATCAACGGGTATTACTTCAACTTCTTTGCCATATAATGTTAGAACTTGCGTAAAAAGAAATAGCAAAAGAACAAATGTTGCTCGAAATTCTTTATACAGTATTTGCTACATCAAATAAGTTATCTAAGAGAAATCGCATTTTCTTTTGCTTTTCTTCTCCATAATTTTTCATTTGTTTTGTTGACTTATTTCGGAAATTTCAAATTGCTAGCTTTATTTTTGACTTAATGCAATAGTTATGAAACATAACGAACGAAAGTTTTCTTGTATTTTTTTTCTTCAAAATTTTGCAAGACTTATTTCATTTTACAATAAAATTTAAAATAAATTTAAGTAAATAAGTACAAAAATTGTTTAAAATTTAAATAGAAGAAAAAATAAGTTCAGTTTTTGAAAATAATGGAACGCTATGAAGGCAACTGAAAACTTGCAATTGTATCTACACTTCAACTTAGCTCAGCGTGCAGCCAAAGGCAGCAAAAAATGTTGCAAAGGCAACCTGCGGCCTCTCCATCTCCAGCATAGAAATTGTGAAAAAAAACATAGCAACAAAAGGCAAAAAAACAGAGAAAGAATTATGCGCTATCATCAAAAAATACTTAAGCGAGCCAATTATCGAGCTAATGAAAAAGGCAGCAAATAATGAGAAAGCAAAGGGAGCAACAATTGCAGTAGTCAGCAAAAAAAAAGAAAAGGAGCAGACACTACGCAAATAAAAAGTGGTCAAAGGAAAAAACAAAATGAATTTAAAAGGTAAAACGAAACTGTGGAAAAAGAAAGTCACTTTGTCTGTGATGTATTAAGGACTTGAAATCGATTACAATTGATTTTGATTCGTTAAAAAATGCTGCACACTTAGTATCTCTATGGAACTACATATAACATTATACCTTAGATGTAAAGTAATCATTCAGTAAGCTATAATTGGACGAATAATACATTTTCATTCGAAAACTTTGTTATTAAATTTATACTTATACTTTTCTAACTTCAACAAATGAAAACAATTCTTTTAAGACTAAAAAACAATATGTATGGTAATAGCACTACACATTTAATGGAAGTTTGTACTCAATCAGTGATGGCATTTAGGTTTTGTGGAAATTTACTGAATGGAGAGTTCAAATGTACTCTTTAGATGCCGAATGTACTTTTTTCGCCACAGATATGAGAAAGTTACAAAGAAATCAGCAAAATTTTAAGTAATTTTTTTTCTAAAAAAAAAAAGTCAGCAACGCTTACTCCAGGAGTTATTCGCAATAAATTTATTAAAAAAATGGTAATATTTAGAAATCGCCGAAATGTACTGAAAATGTAACAAAAATGTACTGAAAATGTGACGAATGTACTACAAATGGTCGAAATTTACTAAAAACTCTTCGAATGTACTGACGAAAATTTTTCATGACGCAAAAGTACTGGAAAAAGTACATATATACCGAAAATTCCATCATTGTACTCAATACTATTAACATTTGTTGAATTAGTATAACATGTCGTATGATGAATCTTTAATTGAACGCGCGTATTCAATGATGCAGAAAAATTTGAAACCAAATTAGCTATTTATTTGCTTCAGCTACAGCTACAACTGTTGCGAACTGTTGCTATAATTGGAATATATAAAAAATGTTTGTAACATTTGTTTTGCAAAGTCTCAAAATAATTACAAAGAGTCGTAAATGGAAATATAAAACAAAAGCACAAAACAAAAAAATCATCAAAAATAAAATAACACAGATTATGGCTTGCAAAAGCATTGAAATGGTAAACGTGACGACAAAATAAAAAAAAAAATAAAAATAACAACAGCAGCACACAGGTGAGCAACAGTTACCTAAAACATAAACGGGCCAAATATGCCAACAACAACAACAGCAATAACAACAAACAAAAAGCAATGAATGTGTGGCACGTGGATTTTAGCGCAATAAAAGAAAATTCATGAATGATGACTTTGGGTAGTGGTTAACAAATGAAATAAGCTCAAGAGTGAGAGAGAGAGGTAGAAAGGGGCGCTACCAATTGTTGCTTCAACTAAAGGCATTTACAGGTGGCAAAATAAAACTGACCAAGGTAAATTTAAGATAGAGTAACATATGGCTTAAGCATAAAACGGAATTTTTGCATCATGGGTTTTCAAGAAATCTTGAGCAAAATCATCAGTTTATACCACGGCTTATCTTGAGCAACAAAATTTCCTTTGAATTTGATAAAGTATTTTAATTTTTTTAAGTTAAAGGTCGCAGAAATCATGTGGTGTGCAATTATGTGTAAGACTTTCAAATTATATGTGTTATATTGAGCTTTCGCTGCATTTATCTCTTTTAAAAATTTGAGCTTCAAAAATTATATTACTATAGTAGCTCCATTTAATAAAAAAAGGCACAAAAAGGAAGGCTTAACATGGTGGTTTACTTATGATGTAACCAAAAATATTATGCATAATGGCTAAAAAATTTTAGCCTTTCTTGATATGAAAGTGGAGCCAAATATGAAGAACATTTTGAAAGCGATATAATATGGAGTCAATTTACTTACACGCAAACAAATGCCCCAAGCTTTTGAGACATATCTCATACTTAACATTTACTTAATGATTTTGTCCACATTACAGCGAGTTTTATTAATTATGAAACATTTTTCATGCAATGCAAACTCTTAAAAAAGTTTCTATAAAATTTTTATTCATCTTCTAGCGCTAAATTCTTATTTTAGTTTGCCTACACCCTAATTGATGTTACTTTGAATCAATTTTGTTACACTGTAATTTGGTACACTTCAATTTGGCGCAACTTTATTTTCGACAAAAGCAGGAAAATCATTTTCTTTCTTTCTATATTTCATGCTGTTTATTACAATAACAGCAGCAAAAACAGCATCAACAACAACAATAACCAATGTAATTCCAAATGTTTGCACAAAATGAGCCAAAAACGAGTACACAACTCTAATCCCCTATTTTCGTAATGTTCTGCAGTTTTTTTCTTGTTTTTTTGTTATTTTTGTAGTGCTATTGTATAGCTCCATCTCTTCATCAAGTCGTGACGTTTGTGCTGCTCCTGCAGGACTCTATAAGCACACATATACACAGAGTGGCAAACCTTCATCGACTCGCACCCGAAAAAAGAATACGAAACAAAACAAAATGAAGCGAAAACATTTTAGTGGCCTTCACAGGACCTCGACTTTACGAGACTTGTAACAGCAACAAAACTAAACAGCTACAACAATAGCAATGTTGCAGTAAAAAACTAAATGAAGAAAAAAGAAATCAAGCCAAACAAACGGAAACAAAATGTAAGCCAACAAAATGACGCAAAAGAAGTGAAAATGTAGAAATGGGAAAAAATCAGTAACGCATACACCATGTCCACCATTTGGGGGACGTCTGGACGAAAAACTTGTGATTATTACGATTCAATGATGAGTTGAATTCTGCTTTTGGTGGTGCTACTGGGAGAGTAAGATGACTTCTGTGGAGTGGCATTGGTAGGAGTCAAATAGCATGAGGGTGAACAATGTGTTAGGTTTGAGTTTGTAATTTGCAGGACGCACACATTAAATTTCGAGTGTGCTGCTGAGAGATGAAGCAACAGGATGTAGGCAAAAATATCGAATTGATGCTTAAAAAATTAACCTAATATTGTCTTAAAACGAAATGAATATTTTCTTAAATTTAAAAAGTTATCATAAATGAACATAAGTTCCAAAGTCATCCCTTTCTGATCGTATAACCGATCCATTGCCAACGTTTGTTCATAAACTAAGTTGTGAAAGAGGTATAATTGGGTATTAATGAGATGGCCACAAAGTCTTTCATATTTATCTTTAGTAGGAATTTTATAAGGTTTGATGTCCTTGATCAGCTCAATAAGTTTTTAAATTATGTTTGATTCTTTACTCAGTAACAAATTTTTAAGAAAATTGTTTTTAAGAATTCAATCGCTGCAATAAAATTCTCATAAAAATACTGTCCACTCAAAAATTATTGGATCTCCTTGAAGCAGCAACGTTTTTTTTTTTCTCTATGACCCTTTTCAATAATTGATGCTAATCGATGCATTAATTACAATGCAAATTTCCCAAAGTTTATGTGCTAAGGCTAAAATCCTCTGGCTGCTACGCTTGTAAATCTCTTAAATGCATTTGACCTTCGTCGTCGCAAACAAATCATTGAAAAATTCAAAGCAAAAGAAAAAAAAACTGCGAAAATTTGCAATTCTTCAGTTAATTTGCGGTTAAACTTTGGCGTCGTTACGCTGCACTTCCTCATTCAGCGTAAGACGGCTTACCGGCTAAACCAGCAGTCAGGTGATTGCCATGCCGATTTCCAGCTGTTTGTGGTAATGATGTTATTTTACACCTCCTCAGCGGAGCAGTTTCTTCTTAGTTTTTCTTCCCTCCACTTGTTTTACTTCATCTTGCAAATGGCCTTTTAATTCCGCTGCTTAAGTCCTTGGCGATAAACTTCGACTTCGCTCACTGGTTGGCTGACTGTTCAGGCCGCATCATTTATTACACTTTAAATTAATACGTAGCTCGTTTGTGGTTGCTGCAGCTGCTATTGCTGTGGCCTGTCTATTTTCGCGCATTTGCATGTATGTATGTGTGTGTGTGTGTGCCTGTGTGTGGGTGAAGGTTAAGACTTAGCTTAGCTTAGATTCTCAAGTATAATGCGTTTATTTTCCTTAATTTTTGGTCAATTTTATACGAAACCACAGTGCTTTCGCTAGCAGGAAACGTAAGGTAGCATTTAGCATCTTTAGAAAGTTTTGTGTTTCTTACCGTGTTATTAAGTGCAGCTCGTTAGTGGTGTTTTTGGTGTTGATGTTGCTGCTGCTGCTGCTACTGCTGATGATGATAATTCAGCGGGTGCTTAAATTACTTGATGAACATTGATAAATGATGTTGATGAGCGCTCAATAATTGATCGCAAATTATTATGGAGCGGTTTTTTTTTCATAGGCGGACAACTTTCTGTTTTAAGAAGAAACTTTTAGTTTTATGCATATGTAAAATGAGACCTCTTAATTATTATAAGGACTTAGGAATGGCAATAAGCAAGTAATCACACAAATTTCAGTTCAAAGATAACTTTTGTCATCTTCAAATGGTGACAGTAAGTCAAATTTTTAAAAGCCAAAAATTAATATTTTTGGGAGCTTCCGAAACGTAATGGGGTACTGAGCAAACGAACAAAACACTACGCAGAATATGACTTCAGTGTATGAGATGAAATGATACTCTTACGTCATGTTTACTAGTTACAACTGTGAGCTCTCGTAAAGGTGTCATATTCAAAGTTCATTCAACCATAGATAATATTGTTCGAAGTCCATTATTCAAATTGTTCGAACAAAATTTCAATACAAAGGAATCATACGTCATGTGAAGCAGCAAAAACTGAACTGAATACTTTGAGACCTCAAATTAAACCTAAATTTTATAATAATGCTACCGAAAATTAAGACAAGTTCATGATAAATCGGTACTCAAGGTTCATCGAACACAAGATAAAAGATTTCCAAGATCTTCTTCCCTCATAGTTTTATGCAATTAAGTTAAATGTTGCTCATACGCTTTGCTTTATATTACTTAAATTTAATTGGTCCTTAATATTTAAAACTGCAAATCAATAGCAAGCAATCCACTGCTGTTACTTTTGATGCGATCAATAATTCTTTTTTTTACTCTGCTGCTGCTTTTCATATCGCATTTGCTTTACTTTCGCACGATTTCCGCATCCGTTCGCAATCTAAGCGCGCATTCGTCTTCTGTCACTCAGTGGCAATGAAAAATCAACTGCCACCCAACCAACACTTTATACCTTCCACACAAATACATACATACACAAATAGTCGAATTTCAAATGTCAACCTAACATGGCCATTTGAGTTCGCCCTGGCGAAATGCGTTCTTCTTCGACTACGCTTCACGTGATGCCTCTATTATTTTAATTTAATTAAATAAACTTCTTGATTAGACAGGAAATTAATTTTAACGCTACGCAGGATAACACTGCTGCTATTTGCGAAATGTCGTTGATAAGCATTTAATTACGTGCAGCATAAGGATTTCAAATATGTAGCCTTAAGTATGGCTTAAAATATAATAAAAGCTTAAATGTCCTTGAATTTAACAAGGACAGAATTCCAATACTCTACGCTGCATTTGTTAGTGGTGGCCGTAAAAGTTTGCAACGATGGGAGTCTGAACTTTGATAAAAAATCAATAAGGAACTTGATATTTCAGTGATTTGTCGGATTATATTCTTCTATAGATTTTTAAGAATCAACCTACTTTTTCAGAATCCTTTGCTGGTATTGACAGACGTTTTCTCAAAGAGTTTTTAACGCATAGCATTTGTAAGACTTACCTTTTTTGGGAGGTGTTACACCCACTTTTCTAGCACTTCCTATTTTTTCTACAGTACTTGACTTGAGTAACAAATTTTGTAGAATTTTGTGAAAAATTAAAGAAGACGATGCGTTAAATTAGATTATGTACATATATCCAAAACTGCCACTCCTCCTCATATGCATTAAAAACGAAAGAGCAAAATGGTTACAACATATTTAAAAGAAACAAAATGAAAATGTAAAGTTTCTGCAAAACAAATGTACTCCAATTAAATTAAATTAAATTACACTAATATTTGTAAGACTCGTAGATTAAATATTTAATACTTTGAATTAAATAAATTTATTTAAACATAAAACGTCCAAAAAAGGATGCCAAAAGAACTTCAACAAAGTGGCACGAAATCAACAACAATAAAAAATTCCAAGAATATTTTTGATATACGAACGAGAAAATAAAAAACGAATATTTTCCTTTATTGCTTCCCTTGAGTTTGTTAAGGAAATCCGATTAAACTGCCGGTGCGTCAACTTCTCTCAAGATTTCCAAGTAAAGTTGAATCGAAAAGGCAAAAAAAAAAGTAAAATGTTGCATGACAAAACCAACATCAAGCAAACTGTTGAAAGTAACTCAGAGTTGAAAGGGTCCTTGCTTTTATTTTTCCGGGAAAAAATCAACAGGTAATCAGCACGCGTCTGTTACGTGCGAAATACGTGTGAAAGGATATTTGAGTGTCGGTTGAAAGTAATTTAGAATAATGTTACATATACTTGAAAAAGTCCTCTTTCAGCACAATTGTCATTAGTCATAAGGCGTAACTTTTGGGAAAACAGAACCAATGTGTTTTCAAAGAATATTGTTATTTATCTTGATTGGTTATTATTTGATTTTCATCTATAGTTCTTTTGTAAAATTACAAATAAAAATTAAATGTTACTCATACGTCAGAAGAAAAAATGTTGTCTAAAACAAAATATTTTAAGCAGAGCACTGGTTCAACAAAACTATTGCAGATTGCATAAATTTAATCTGAGTGCCGACTTAAGGTTTCTACTTCGCTGTTTACTCCGCCACCAAATCGGTCAATTTATTTCCCGTTCAAGTAAATGTTGTAATTACATAATTGTTACTCAGACGTCATGGTAAAGCTTATTGATTCGATTGAAATTCTTAAGAGGCCATTAATCAAAGATAAATATTATTGCAAAATCGTTATAAGTTAATGAAACATACACAAAAAAAAAAGCTTGTAAGCTGCATCGAACTTCAAATACTTAAGTGCAATTTTAGGCATTAAAGAAAATGTACTTAAAAAATCGCAGTGCCTTAAATATTGTTAGTTTGTATAGCTACTTTTCTAAAACTTAAAAAAAATGTTTTACTCACTACATTAAAAGACAACAACGAGTGAAAACTACAAAAGGGCGGCAGAAGATTCTCTTAAATTATGCAACATAAGTTGCACGTTTATGCAACTAAAAAATCTCAACGCTTGGCCCTTGGCAGCAAAACGAAATGCTGTCATGCTAATTTTTCTATTTTTTTTTTCTGTTGCTATTATTGCTGTCATTTATACTAACCGCTGTTATTGTTTTTAAGCGTTTATTTATTCAAATATTTACAAGAAAAGCAGCTTCAGCTATTCAGCTCAACCAACACCGCGAAAGCTAAGAAAAAAGAACATCAAGCTAATTAAGCATAATAATTAGCAAGGAAAAACAGCAAAAGAGAAGGATGTCATTTAAATAAAAGCAAAACAACAACAAAATCAAACAAAATAACAAATTCAACGAAACAAAAACGTTGACAATGAAGAAAAAAAAGTTAAGAAAGGATTGGAGGTCCTTATTTTGTCATTCATTTTGTTAGTTGCAGTAAAAGGTTTTGTTTGCAATTACTGTTGCTGTTGCACAAATGTATGCTATGTTTGACTGCGCTCGCTCAAAAGTAGGCAAGAAAATTGGTTATTAACGTTGATTAAAAAATTGTTGCCACAAGGCAGGACAACGTAAGAAAATGGTGGCCGATCGTTTTGACTTTGTTGTTATCTGCTGCTGAAGGAAGCCCATTGATGGTAATTTGCTGTTTGGAAGCGGCGGCTATTAAAAGTAATCAAGAGAAATTGTTTCATGTCCTTTTTTTGCGCCTTTTTCACGTTATTTCCCTTGTGTCTTACACTGTCAAACAAGTTTCTTTCAAATTGGTTTTTAGTAAGTGGTATTTTTGATGCTAGTTTTATAAATCAACTTTATAGATAGTTTTTATTTTACAATTTCATTTACGTTTTATTCTTGACTTACTTTCGACGTCTATGAATACTCATTTTGCTCACTCTTAAGTGTTGCATAGTGTAATCAGACAATATAAACTTTCCTTTTTTCTTTGCACTCAAATGACATTTACCAGTTCCTCTAGAATCTGCAATTGTCCTGCAGCAATATTTTGCGCTTAACAACAACATTGGTGCTGTCTGTTTATGGACAACTCAAGAAACGTCTAGGAACGTACTAAAAAAAGCAACAAATAGGCAACACTAAAGTATGTAGCACAGGAAGAAAAAAAGGACAAAATAGTACCGAGTAACAATGATACGCTCAAAGCAATAGAAAAAGAAGGCAGCATAAAACATGAAAGAGAAAATAAAAATAAATGTCTTGGAAAAGAAAATAAATGGGGAAAAAGGCAAAAGAAACTGTAAATTTATGTATGCGTTTGCTTAATTCAATGTAATTAGCTCGTTGCTTCATTGCTAGCTTACTTACGCCATATAGTCCTATCTACTCGCTTTGAGACGCATCTACGCGTCAGCGCGCACAACGCTGCAGGCTATCGATGGTGTTGCTGCTTGTGTTTATTTCGCGAATTTCACTCTCATCGAAGAGGCAAGCAACATAACAAAAAACTTAGGTTTGGTGTCGCTTAGTTACACTCAAAATAATAATTATGAAAATTTTCAAAGTTCTGATTGAATGTATTGTACTCGTATGTTGTTGCATTTGAGCAGCCAAAATTACAATTTTCAAATATTTTTATAATACACGCAAAACTTGTTGGTAAGTGCAACATTAAGTTGTGTAGTCGAATCGAACTTCTCTTAGTATTTACCAAAGTGCTGTGATTAAGAAATATTTCGCATATATTTTAAATTCATAATAATATGAATACGTCACGTGAGGCAAAATAAATCAAAAATCATAAATTTAATATTTTTGAACTATTTTTTGATACTATAAAAATTTGTTACCGCCTATATTGAGGCTGGTGTCATAACTTTCAAGCGGCCAAAAATCGTAATGATAACTTTTTGATAAAACTCTACGAAACTACAAAGTTAATAGTACATTTACTTATTAAAATGCATCGGGCTCCAGATATTACGATTCGAAGTGTTGATAGTAAAAATATTTTTTTTTGCTTGTTACTCATACGTCATGCTAACTTAATAAAAAAATGTAACTTGATTCGTTAAAAATTGAAAGTTGTGGCATGTTCAGTAAGTTTGTACTTTTTTGAGTACATTATTAATTGGATTAACTGTCAATACATTTGGCTTACGTTGAGTATATTTTCAATGTTGGGTTCCTTCTAACAATTTTGTTTTAAGTAAAATTTTCGTTGTACTAAAGTTTTTATTTTCTATTACGGCTAGCAACAACGTCTTCAAGCAGCCATAACTCAAAATTCAAATTATTCCACTAAACTCTTAGAGCTAGTAAGCTACAGTTAAACTTTTTTATTTAAATGTATCAAACGTTGTGTAGAACAATTTGAAGTGCTAATGCCAATACATTTTTTTTATGTTTATAAGTAAATATAACAAATGGACAATCGTATGAATAATATCTTGTTACTCTTTCAAAACATGACCTTCCCACAAACCAAATATATTTCAGCACAGGACTATTTCAGATCATGTGAAGCTTAATTCCGGTTTATGATATTGAAAGAAATTTTACAAAAAAAAATTCTGGAATGCTTAATAAGAAATTCCTCAACAAACAAATGCTACTTTGACAACTTTTTCGTCAAGCAAATGGTTTGAGAGAAATTGGCGCAATTTGAGCCACATTCTTCTACCATATTGGGTTGCCTCAAGCCTGCTGCGATTCATTTAATTTAAGTGCAACATAGTGAGGCATAAACTAAACATTTCTCAACTGCTTCTCTTTTCTCATAATTTTCATAGCTTATCGACTGGTCTATAAAGAAAACTAACAAAAAAAATACATCAAAAGCTTTGGAAAAATTCATTATCAACTAAATGAGGAAGATTTTTTAAATCCATTTTTGTATTTTGCCTTAAATTTTTTTCCAGTGTCTTTGTCATTCCCTTATTCCAAGTATTTCATTTGTTGCTTTTTTTTCTTTCAAGTGCTGCTTTTTTTTCTTTACTTATTCTTATAAATCCTCCCCGGAGGCACAACATCCTTCTATTTAATTGGACTAATTTAGCATTTTTAATTTACAAAGAAAATTGAGTGCGGCTGGCTGCAGGACGCAACTTGGTAAAGATACCAACTTTTTTTTTTCTTTTTGATTTTAATTTTTTTCTACGCTGCCGCTGTGTTTGTGTGCGTCTTGAAGTGTTTGACAAGCAGCACAATAACAAAATGTAATAGCAAAATAGCAACAACAGCAACAGCAATAGCTGGCAGATAACAACAACAACAACAAAAAAAACCCAAATTATGTCTCTTATTTGAATATAAAGATAACCCTGTGCTTCAAACGCTTGCTGCTGCTGTTGTTGTTGTTGTTGTTGCTACTGCTTTGGCTTAAGTAGCTTTAAGATACCGTTAAATGATACCGCGTTGGAAATATTTAATGTTGGCTTAGCAGTAAAGAAATGTGAGCAACACAAATTAAATGTTCATCATACGCCCTCAATGTATTTAATTATTTAAGTTTGGATTAACGGACTTAAAAGCGCAAATGAAATGGATTTTGTTGTAGAAAAAAAAAATCAGAACAAATTATATTACATTTTGGTGGAATGATATGGAAATTTTTGGCAAGATTAAATGTGATTTATTTATCAGAGCAGTTTTATGTATATTTTTATTAAGTTCTCACAGAAGCTTGGAGTATTTTTAGATATTCTAAGAAAACAAATTGAAAAAAAATACCAATAGTTAGAGTAAAATGATCCAAATATTAAATCATCCAAATCCTGATCTAAAACCTAAATACAGTGTTTTAAGTAGTTTTAGCAAGGATACATAAAAAATTTAACATATAAAAGAAAACTGAAAATGAGGTATTGCCAAGGACACAAAAATCTATCAAAACAACCTTGTCCGATCTCAAGTTGGAAACAAAAATGTTTTTTGTAAGATTGTATAAAATTAAAAACCTTTTAAAAAAGTGTCTGGTTTGAAACTGGGCCTAAATAGTCAGCCTGGTGCTTCGAGAAGATACAGAAATCGATGTAACATCGTCACGGATCTCTCTAGAACACAACTCATTATAAGATTAAATTAGGGTCCTCATTTTGTATTCTATGAAAAGAGAAGTTAATTTTTCCATTAATGGTTTGAAAATCCATGAACTTTAAGAAAATAAGGTTATTCTATTAAATCTTTTTACTTAACTTTCTTCCCCTCAACCGTTTACTACTATATCCTTTGTTGTGTACTATTTTCTGCTACTTTCCCATTATCCTTTTGCTTATATGAATGCACGCACGCTTCGATGATTTTAATTTGTTATAAAAAAGTTATGTTATATCACACGCATTTTTATTTCTTTATTATTTGCTATTTGCCAATTGCTGCTGGTTTTATTTCAAGTGCCGTCCATCATAATTTTCTTAATATGGCCGACAATAATTTTGCTATGTTTTTATTTATTTTTTGACATCGTAAATACCAAAGCCACAAATACTTTATTCCAATGATGGAATGTGAATTTTCTTAATGAAATATTTTAATAAAAATACAAATACAACCTATTAAATGTACATCAAATTAAAGTACAGTGGGCTTTGTTGCGAAAAAATGCATGTAAACATAATTTTTTTTTTTTTTGAGATTTCTGAAAGCAATTAAAATTGAACTCATTTTGTAATTGATGTACATTTCAAAAGGTAAAAATATATAATTTTACATTTTCCCACGTTATATACCAAAGGACATTAACGCACACATGCAAATATTTAGTACAATTGCGCTGTGTCCTCGAAAGCCGTTGAAAGCTTCTTTTAATCTTTAATTGAATTTATTGCAAATATTTTCAATAAATGAATGAATAAATTTTCACTTACACAATAACAACAACAGCAACAGCAACAATAACGACAACAACAACAACGTCGACAACGAAAACAAACAGCAATGCAAGCAACAGCGAGGCCGCAGCAAAAACGCCAACGCATGGGATTACGCTTCTTGCACAAATAAACACAAAACGGAAAAGTTTGATTACCCAATAGGAAATATTTTTTTGAACTTGAAATCTATATATTATTTTTATGGAGCACTTAAGACAAATTTAGCAACAAGACGTATATCACTTTACATAAATTTGGGTAACTTTATGATGCAATATGATGAAATTCTTCCAGATGACTATTTTTTGACTAATTGCTCGCCTTTAACTGAAGAAAAACTGCCCTAAAACTAGAATTGTAAAATATTACAGAAAAGTTTGTTCAAGGCTCAAGTTTGTGGAAACTTACTTTTTTTAAATGAAAACATTTTTGATACTATTCTCCAACCAAAAACTTCTTAAAAATTCAAATGTAGAATTGACTTAAAAATAAAACCAAAAATTAAAGAGAAAAAACGCAACGGAAAATTTCGCATACAACTTTTTCAATGTTTTTTGACGGTCGCTTAAGTTTTTTCAATTTGTTTCTGCATCAACAGTTATTCGCTAATTTTTATAAAAACTTTCCTTTTATTATTGATTTTTTCCACCAATGTTTTCAACCCGGATATGCTTTGACATTATAGGCTAATTTCCTACTGGGCACACACATCTACATGAGCGCTCAATATGTAAAATAATTTTACATCAAAAAAAAACCAAAACCGAAAACTCAAAAACTGAACTGCATCCTGAACTACCTGAATGCACAATGCAAGGATATCGCGTGCAATATGAGTGTGAGCAAAGGATAATAAAGCAACCGAGCAAATGACGATACAACCAAATGGCCGCCCGCCAGAGACCAAGCGCAAACCCGGCGTGACGCATTTGCGGTCAGGTTTTATTAAGTTCGACACTTCCGTGCCGTGTTGTGTCGCGCAGCGCTGGGCGCTATTTTGCATTTTTCACTTGACGGTAATGGCGATTTTGCTTGAATTTTGTAGCGCATTTCATTTGTTTCCACTGCAGGTGTTGAACGCTGCATGTTTCGGTGTATGTGCATGTGTATGTGTGTACGAACATGCATGGGCTATTGTTGTTGTTGCTTGCTACTCCTGTGTTGGTATGTGAGTGTCTGTGGGTGCGCAATATTTTGGTAAAATTTTTCAATTAATTTTCAATGCGTTGCGTTGTTTTTTTTATCGTTTTTATTTTTTTTTTTTTGTTTTTTTCAGCACGTTATCTGCCTACGATCCCTTTTAACTATGCAATGTTTCGTTGTTATCGCTTACTCAACTCGTTGCTGTAAATTTTTGACGTTTTTGTGTTTTGGGGAAAATTAAATTTTCTTCCCTTCATATTATTTGCTTTCATTTTTAAATATAAAATCAAAAATGTGCAAAAAGCCAAAAGTGGATGAATTTTAATTAATGAAAAAGTCAAGCTGCTACCTGTTGGTCATTTTAAGCTGTTGCCATGGATCCTTGTTGACTATATCGGCTTCAGTACAGAAAAGTATGCAATAATATGATGTGATTTTTATAATTCAATTTATTGTGAAGCGTACTTTGGCTGTCGGTAAAATTTATTAAAAATAAATACTCTTAGTAAATTTGTTGTAGTTAATAAATTTAGGGATTTTTTTAATTTGAGTAAGAGATACAACTTCCAGCACGGAACTCAGACTTGAAAACATTAAAATTTTCATAACTCTTAGTTAAGATATACGTCAGAAGTCTTTCCTGAAAAGTAAAAATGCTTCTGCTCTGGTATGTGTACATCATCTGCAGTTTCTGAGAAGTTTTGTCAAAAAAATATACACAAATTTAACAAAATAAGATATTTGTTGATAACTCATAAAAAATAATATCAATCAAATGACCGCCACTTAACCTTTTGCTAGAGTCGATATTTTTAGATTTTTGATAACATTTTGGATAACATTTTTGGGAAAATTTTGGAGAACATTTTGGCCATAGCTTGACTGATGTTGGTTTTTATGTACTCCAGCGTTTTTCGAGTTTGTCGGCATCGTTACGATGGCGTGACATCGCATAATTTTGCTGTCCAGTTTGTTTTAACAAAATGTGAAATAGTGCGACCTTGATAGTTTTTTTTACTCAAAACAGCGGACGTGGCAGCCAATGTCTCGCAAGTTGTTCATTTTACCGCAACTGCATGACTTGCTCATCAGTTTCTTTGATTTCGTACCAAAGATTATCAGTAATTATTCTGCATATTTCACAAACTTTGGGCAAAGTGTAGTCCTTTGTTCGTCATCTTAAAGCCATATTTCTCTCTCTCAATTTTTACTTCCAAACGGGATATACGGCTGAGCCAGAGAGCCATCTTGTACAGCTTTTGTCATTCATTATCATCCAGCTGCTTCTCTGTTGATCATTGCTCTCCAATTCTCGCGAGGCAGGCCTATTTTAACATAAAGTGTGGCCACTCTTTTCATTTTTTTTACTTTGATTTACTGTCTCTTATATTCAGTGGTTCTATTT
The DNA here is from genome assembly GCA_949775025.1 of Tricholauxania praeusta. NCBI lineage: Eukaryota > Metazoa > Arthropoda > Insecta > Diptera > Lauxaniidae > Tricholauxania > Tricholauxania praeusta. Next base: position 6,718,890 of record OX459028.1, on the reverse strand, counting down.
AGTATCTCCGTAGCAGCTTTTTGTTTGATGTGGTCTTGCAGCCACAATGGTTTATTATACTCAAAACGACAATTTTCCGCACAAACCTTCAATCTTACGCCTGAACGCTTCATCTGTCGATATTAGGTAACATTGAAAATGTGTTACTTTCTTATATACAACGTAATTCAGATATTGTTGTGTAAGGCTGTGTCCTGACATTCCGCGTAATAGCCTAAGAAATTTAGCAACGCACTTTCATAAAATTTCCCTTAATTCAGGCCTGAATACCACAAAAACATACGAATCGTTACAAAAAGTTTCGAATAGCGTAAGGATTTCGTCAAAGTGTTGCCTGGAAGTCACCCGGAGTACCGAAGTCCAGAAAAATCAAAGCAATAATGACCGTCTTTTGCAAAGTCAAGGGTTTGGTGCATCACGAGTTCCTTCCAGTTGAACAAACAGTATTGGGAGTATTCAGTCTTGAAGTTTTACGGCGCCTGCTTGAAAGAATTTAACGTGTGAGATCAGAATAAAAAAATGTGGGGAAATGGTGCTTGTTGCACAACAATGGACCTGCTCACGATTTCATTTTGATAAGTCAATCTTTAGCGAAAAATCATGTTTGCGTGCTTAAGCCTCCGCCGTATTCGCAACTTCTTTCTGCTTCTGAGGTTGAAATTAGTGCTCAAAGATTGTTTTTCGATAATGTAGGTAATGCCGATTGAGGATATATGCCACTTGTATGAATTATATTCAAGTCGCTGTCAGCAGTGTGTAGATGCGAAAGGGGGGTATTTGGAGTAATGAATAAAAATTTTTAAGAAATTTTGAATTGTTTGGGTTCCATGTGGAAAGTCTGGGTAGAAAATCTTCGCACTGTGTATACAAAAATTCTCAAATTTTTCGTCTTCTTAAACACTTGTAGAATACTAAAACATCGATACTAACACATCGATATATAGTTAAGTCTTGCACATCTTGCAGCGAATGCTTTTATTAATAAAACGATACAAATTTATTGAAGAACAGAACAGTATTCTTTGAAATTTTCGAAGTCAATTTGTTTTATGATGTCCCTTTTTGCTCTCGAAAATATAGCGAAAGTTATTCCTAAAAAGAAAGTTCTCCTTCGTCCATTTTTTTCCAGCCTTAAGTTTGATTGACAAGTTCTCCTCTGAAGTTGTTGCTAACACAAGTAGCAGACAAAAGTCTCTTTTTATGTATGTATTCCATAGTTTTTTAAATTAACATATTTTTATTCGTTTAGCAGTTTTTATTTTGACTCCAAGTGAACGAAAAATATTTTCATTTTTACCAATTCAACCAAGACTTTCTTTTACATTTCGGACCGCCAATCAAACAGTTTATAGCGTTTCGTCACGTGCGCTTTGCTTGTTTTCAAAAAAAAAAACAAAAAATGAATAAGCCGCTTGGAATTCTTTTTGAAAGAAAAGTGTACATTTTGAGCGTCAATTTATTGTTTGAAGTCGTTTGGTTTTGTTTTCATATATCTGACAGCAACTGTGAGTTCACCTGATTGACTTTTCTATTTGAGCAGATTTCTGTCTTTGCTGTTTGCCTGCTAACTTGCTTTCTTTAATTATCTTTCACCGCAGTTTTGGGGGTGTGATTTGCCGCACCTTATAAACCGCTTAATTGCTATTTACGGCGAAAACAAACAAATAACAATGGCAAGAGCGGATATGCGCTATTCATGCAAATTCTTTGCATACTTTTAAGCGTCAAATGCAAACGAAAGCATAGAGTGCAAAGAATATATCAAAGTTGTCGATATTAAATACCAAAAATAAATACAACTATGTGCCATTTTTGAATATACAGTTGCGTAAGGGTTAAATAGCAACAGCTATGGAATTTTTTTAATATCAAAAATCAACAGCTGAACGTTTTTAACTTGAAATGTTGTTGTTGTTGTGCTGTGCTGCGCTGGTAATGTTTTTTGGCGCCTCTTTCTTAATTTGAATTTTCACTTGTTCGCTTTTGACTTTAATGAGTATCGATGAAAAAAAAAAGCGTTTGGGGGCGCGCGCGTATTTGTGTGTTTGCGCGTGTGCGTCACTGACGTCGTCGTCTGCTTGTGTGCTCCCCTGTGTGCCAACACACCGTTAAGTTGTGCTCGTGTATTTGTGTGTGTGTGCGCCAGTGAATTATTGTTATTAACTGACATTAAAAGTGGCGTAAATTAGTTTTTCTTAATTGGAAAAATGTTTTGCATGAAAATTAAGCTGTTCGAGCAGAGAAGGTCTGTCTGATTTATTGAAAAATACAAAAAAAAAGGTTGAATTGAAACGAAAGTATAAAAAACAAGTAGTTGAATTTTGCAAAAGTAAAAGAAAGAAAGTGTCATCAAAGTGCTTTCGTAGCAGTGCTTGGGAAACCTGGTTGAGCCTGGCGAGGATATTTTCCTAATAAACCTTTGCTCAGAAGCTGTTGTTGTCTTAATATATACGTTAAGGTATGCAAAAAATAAAAATTATGAAATAAACGCAATATGTGCTCTCAATTAATAAATTTTGTAGTCGGTGCCAAAATTGCCAAAATTTACTTAACTTTAGGTAACAAAATGAATTTTTAAATAAGTACAAAAACGCAATGGAAAATTTCAATTAACAGCTATAAAATTGATATGTTCTGAAAGTTAACTCTAAGCTGCTCAACTCCCCTAAATAAAAGTATATATTTCACAAATTTCAAACAACAGTTAATTTGATAGAAAACAGTGGTTTTTAATTAAAAATTGCAGATTTTTATTGATTCATGTAAAGTAATGTATAGAATAGGACATCGGGCAATCATTTGTTAAAAATTTTCCTAACCGTTTTGCCTAAATATGGATGAATTTCGCTGATGCATGGCCAAATTTTCTTCTTCAAAGAGTGGAAAAAATTCCAACGGCATTAAATTGCATAATCCGGGCAGTTAATTCTGATTACCAAAACGGAAAATTACACGACCAGAACCTTATGCACGCTATGATTGAACTTTTTCTCGAACTGGATGGATGTGTAACATCTGTCTTGTTAAAACCACATGATCTCCACACTTATATCATCCAACTAAGACACATAAACTGGATTAAAATGTCGCACCATTAATTGTTTTTGCCAGACAACCCGCATTTTCGAAGAAGATTGGAGCTTACAGTCCGAAATCTGGCAATCCCGAATTTGGAAATTTTACCATTATAGATACCATCAGGATGAAAATGAGCCTCATCACTGATGATTATTTTGTTCAAAAAACTAGCATCAACTTTCTGTTCCAAAATTAATTCAACGAAATCACTTCACCGTACGTGGCGGCTTCACTTCTTGAGCCAACTGAACTTTGTATGCACGAAAATGTGAATTATTCATAAGAATACGCTGTGGAGAGATCCTTTATTCTTGATCATACGGTATTGATGTTCCTTTATTCTAAGGAACTGCTTTGATATTTGGTAATGAACATATTGTTGAATAACGGCCACAGAGTTTCGAATCATTAATTTATCCAGTCACCCTGAAATTTGTAATTAATCCCTTCAAAGTTGATGAGCCACTATTCCGACTATATTGTGTACAAACATTGCGAACCGTGGGTGTCATCATAATTCACCCTTAAACTAAAATGCACTCAAAGTCTTGGATTTTTCATACAAAAACCTATGAAATTCAACATTTTTCTCTAGCCAAGTAATGTAAATTTGATTGAAAAAAGTTCTGAAGGGGACATGACACCTTCAAAAAATTTTGTCTTACATATGTGTTTTAAAATGCGTATAACTTTTATAAAAAAGAAGATATCATTTTGAAACTTTACACACATATTTTGACACAAAACAGTATTTTTAAAAAAAAAAATTTTATTTTTTTATGAAGTTTATGACCACTAGAATTTTTTAAAAAAAAACACCAAAAAAATCACGGCGGGTATGATTGCAGCTCACTGAAACATCTGAAAGAAAAAAAATATGAGGTTTTAATCAGCATCAAAACCGAGAAGGAATAAACTACAGGCAATAATTTTGGTTCAAAAATAACAAAATGGCGTCGTTTTTCCGAAAATTTTCAATTTTTCGCGCCAAAATCGTGCCAGAAATCAATAACTATTACACCGATCTTTCTGTCCATAGTTCATTGCCTGCATTAACATATTAAAATTTCAGAAAGATTGGTCAAGTAGTTTTTTTGTTATCATGCCCGCCAACTCGAAAAACGTGGTTTCGAGAAAAACGCGTTTAAAGTTTTTTAACTATAGCTTTTCACGTACTGAAACTTTAACACGATGTTACTTAAATGCTCGCTATATATTTTATAAGCCGAATTTGAGGTTTATTTTATAAAAAACGTATTTTTCAATATTTTTTAAACAAGAAACAGTCAAAAAAAAAATTTTTAGGTGTCATGTCCCCTTAAATAAAAAAAGTTTATAAAACTCAGTAGCAAGCATATCCGAAGAATTTTGATGCGCTTAGTCTGTCCTTCGATTTGCTCTATTATGCCTGGTTGCCGCAAAGAAGATCTTTCAAACCCCAAACTTTGAGTAAATTTCAAAGAAAAAAATGATGTAGCAGAGGTAAACATTGCTTGAGGTAGTGGATCAGCACAAAAGTACCTTTCCAAAAATATATATTTTTAATTCTGAAGTTTTTTGTTCTACTGTCTAACTAATATAGTAGTTCCTGAGTCGTGATACAAATTATTTTTAAGCATTCAAGATATGCAAACTATTTTTTAAAGTGTTCTTTATCAAATTAATAATTATTTCTTATGGTTTTCTTATTGTAAAGATTATATTCTGGACTTAGAAGCCAACAATAAACTGACAACACGCCAGGTAAGAACTTAATAAATCGCAACGATGCTTTATTGGTTCAAATATCTTAATTTAAATGTTCCATGAAATAAAATCTAAAAATAAACTCAACGAATTTACTTATAAAGTATTTTAACAAATAACCTGAACCAAAAAAAATCGTTCGTAACAAATATTCACAAAGAAAAACACAATTTCAAAGTTACATTTTGTTTTTTTTTTTCACCTTAACTCAAATAAACAACAATAACAGAAAGTGTAACCAAGTATCACAAAGTCCGAATCACCGAGTTAGTCATTGAGTCATTCAGTCAGTTAGTTAACTCTTTTCTTGTAACTGATTGAGGAACAACAACAACAATAACAACAACATTAGAAACAGCAACAGACGAAAACGTGTTCTGCTGTTGATTGAATTGAAGGACTAAAAAGCAGCAACAATAACAACAACTGGAAACTTAGCAACAAACAGCAGAGAGATCCAATACAAGAAACGCTTGTTGAATATTTGGGACAACAGTTGCTTATTCGTCGTTCGTTGTTTGGGAGTGAGGAGAAGGCTAAAAATTTAAGTCGAGGTTGCCACCAGCACCTAAGAAACTCAAAATCCAATATGTAAATAAAAAGTAGAAAATTCGAAAGTTTACAAACGACCATCTCATATATCTCCCCGCTCCCGCTTTATCTTTCGTTGTCTACCAAAAAGGTTTCTTTCATAAGCGTTGCTTATTTATTTTTCGCTACAAAGTGTCATTGACAACCTGTCGCTTTTTTTACTAACAAAATATTGGTGTTTTTATTTGATGCTTTATTTATTTATTTTTTTTTTTTCAACATTTTTATTTTGGGCTGGTCAGCGCAGAAAAAAAAACCCAGCAGATTTGTACGAAAAAAAAACCCTTTTTAGTCTCATCTGTTACCTGTCTTGATTTTTTTGCTTGGAACGTTTGCTTAATGAATTTGTGGCATCATCACCAGTGACCTATAGTTTTGTGTGTTTTACTTAAAATTTAGTCAACTTTTGAGCATTTAGCTTTTGTCTGAGCTAAGTTTTTTTTTTATTCAGTATCACAGAGAGTTGGATTGAATGCTGAATAACTAGTTTGGAATTTTTTAAGTTAAAAAACTAAACGTTCTAAAAAACTAATTTTTCTTGAAATCTGTAGTTATCAAATATTAGTATCAAAATAATCGAAAAAATCAAAATGTATCGATTAGTATCGAAATATATAAAAATAAATCGATGACTATCGAAGAAAGTACAAGCCTTTTGAAGGACATCGGATATGTAAAACAAAAGTCGGAATTAGTCAAATAGTTAGGAAGAAATCACTAAAATTTCGAAAGCATACAAAAAGTCAAAAAGTATTGCAGGGTATCAAAATTATAGAATGAGTCAAGAAACATATAATGTTTCGAGAAACATCTTAAAGTAGAATAACATCGAGAAAAACGAAACGAAATCTTGACTATAAAAAAAACCACCTAAAAGGCTAAATTCATAAAAAAATTCAATTATATACAATAGTTAAACCGAATGAGTAGCAAAAGAATCAATTTCGCTTTCATATTCAATTCAGTAGCTTGGGAGCTATGTTTTGTTTACAACGTCACCTTTTAATAATTTTCAGCGGTTTTTCAACTTTTGAGATCAAAACTTAAAATACGCATAGCTTCGTAAAAAATGTTTTTCGATAAAATCGGGGGAATATGTATCCCCCTATATCCCCTGAAAAATAGCATATTCAATTGGCAACCAATTCCTCAATTTGAAGTCACTTCGACTGCTTAGTTTGAAGTGGATTTGGTCTATAATTTTGACCTTTGAAGTCTTAATCCCCAAACTTATCTACTGAGTGATCCAAGCTGTAGAATTTTTTCAGTATTTTAGGAGCCTCACAACTTTATTTGTTAACGTACATTTTGGCTTATATATTTTTATTTCACTTTTCATCTCTTTTCTTAATATGGCCGAAAGTTTTTGTCTTAGTGTCCCCAAAGAAGTTGCATTCCATAAGTGATAGTCATAAATGGTGGTCATTTTCAGACGAATAAATATAAATCAAAAATTACGATTATCCTTCAAGGAAACACCTTATTTCTTTAAAACTCCACAGGTATTTAAAAACTTAATACAAAAAAAAAAGGTTGCGCTATACTTTTATGAATGAAGTTAAGTGTATTTCTAGGCGCCAAAAATTCTGCAGTTAATAAATTGATAAATAATTTCAAAGCCGTTTCCTATATGTCACATAATATATTGTCTTCCCTCTGAGTGAATACAATATATTGTGTTTCAATGACCTTTTAAAAATTGTTGTTTTGTGAAAATTTTTCGCTGCGCCAAAAAGTAGACACTATTTTATTTTATTTGATTTTGCTTGCTTTTGCTATAATGCGATGCGCCGTGGCATTACTTCTTTTGTGTTGCTAAGCAGACACAAAATTTTCGCAAGACTGAATAGGCATAAAACTTCGTTTGCATATTCCATATATTTCTTCACCACATTGCCAGGCTGAAGAAGTGACAACAAAACATAAAGACTTTTACGCCCATTTTTCCCACCCAAAGTAGCCATAACTTCTTTCAGTTTGCCATAGCTTCAGTTCCTTAAAGGACTCGTGCTGCCGCATAGTGTGCACAAAACAAAAAAAGGATCAAAATTGAAAATGCAAATCGTTGATTCATGTTGAATGCGAAACTAAGTCGGTCGTGTTCAATTTGTTGCGAACTTAAGGCGTCATTCAGTAACAGCCACAGCAGCGCTAAGATTGACATGAGTCCAGTTGTTGGCCTTGTTGCTTCAGTTTTTGACTTATGGTTTTTGCATGAATTGGTGTTTCTTTTTCCATTTTGTGTTGTCATGATTTTGCAGAATGTTTTTACTATTTTTTTGTTTGCCAATGGACAGGTCAAGCCAAATCACAAGTCATGTTGACTCATGGAGGAGTTAAACACTAAACTGCGGTCAAAAGTTGGAATTGAGCAAAACTTAAATTAAATTGCTATATTTTCGAAAAACAAATACCGCACCTGAAAGTATGCAATCAAAAAGCTCTTTTTTTTGTTATTTTTTTTATAATTAAATTAAAGAAAAACAAATAGTTGTAATCAAATTAATAAAGTAAACGTATTTTTCTAAAGCCCACATATTTTTATTTCCCGCACCATTTGCTACTCGTACAGTCGAAAACACCAAAAGCAAAGCGAAATAAAAGAGAAAGCAAAACAAAATAGAAAACTGTCATTCACATTGAAATCACGGCAATCACATTCCTTTTAATGAGGAGCCATTTTATGTTATCACAAACCGTAAAAAGGACGAAAAGTGCCTGAAATCACGTTAACTGATCAATCGAAGGCAGCACCATACACATAGGCAGCATTGGAATTGGTAACACTGCAGCAAGTGGTTTCTTACCAAGAAATGAGAAGAGAGAGAAATGTAAACGAACACATAATGCCTCATCAGGATGCAGGATATCACAATGTTTTAAAAACGATTCATTGAAAAAAGGCTAAAAATTTGAAGCGGCAACAATAGCAGTTCAAATCAGTGATATTTTGACAAAGATAACAACAGCAACAACAACATTTAGTCGCTGATAACAGGCAATATGGGGTTTATTGAAAGAAAGCAACAACCGTAAAAGCAACAAATACTTTGGATACAAAAATATCTTTAAAAGAAAAAAAGCCTACGCATTCTTTGCTGCCAGCCTGGCTCGTTGGTTGTTATCGATGATCTAAATGGTCAACAGTTTTTCGTGAGCTCTTTCGATTTTTTTATCTGCTTATTTTTGATATTAGGATATGTTCTTTGAGATAAACACCAATAAAGTTTAAGTTTTCATTGGAAATCCTGTTTAATTTGAACTTAAATGGCAATACATTTGAATAAAAGTTTGCCTTGTACATGAGCAGAGAAAAAAATAAAAAATTTAAGGGCATACTATTTAGGCACGAGGTACACTTCTATATGGCTGACAGAAATATAGTTTGCTCTTGGTTAAATTCAGAATAAAACTTAAAAAAAATAGTTGCTTTGGCAAACTTCGCTCCTTGGGCGTGTATATCTTGACAATTGATGTACTTAAAAATAATTTCTATTCATATGTAGAGTTTGAAGCTAAGTCGTGGCAGCCCATTACGTGAGCGGAGTCCAATATATATATTATCTTTCGTTGTTATGTTTTCGCCTTTCAAATAGCTTTGTATCCTTATCGTTAAGAACAACCTTATGAAAGATATTGACAAAAAACTTTTTTATATATAATTTTATTCCTGTTTCCTTGAAGTCAATTTTAAGAGAATTTACTAAAAGTATCCAATTTCGTTAAAAAATAATATGCTCTGAATCAAATGTCTCTTTGTTTAGGTGATTACAGAGATTTAATTGGGCCAGACAAATATTTATTAACCATACGTTGACTGTATTTCACTTTTCTTTATATAAATATTGCATAGTTCTCAACATGTTTATATGAAATTTTACTTGATAATTACCTAAATTGATTCATATGTTTGCAATGAATAAATATTTTTTCCACCCAAATTGGAATGACCTTTATAGTTTGCACTTGCCTTAACTATTTTAATCATTTTTTTCAGATTTTTGAAAACAAGATGCGAGAAATTCAATATGAAAAAAGAATTAACAGAAGAATATAAATCATCGAATTTTAGTTCAAAAACCAACATAATTTTGGCGCAGCGTAAATAACGTCAATATTCTAATTTGCTGATAGCACCCATAGTGCCAATAATAAAATTCGAAAAGAGCGTTCAGTCTGAAACAGCTGAAAATATTCAATATGTACCTGAGAGTGTACAGGATAGTTCAGAAATATCAATAAGGTCACACAAATATGGTTCAAATTCGTACGAGTAGCCTACATTTTGTTCCGAAATTTCTTTGCCATAAATATTCCACAATATTCAAAACAAGTTCTCAAAAAACAAAACTATGAAGATGAAGTCATAAGAAAATTTCCTCTCTCTTGGGCGATTTTTCTATTTGTTATATTTTATTAAGCTTTTTGAAAATTGACTTATTCTCACGCTCTCAAAATGACTTTAATTTCTTCTGCCTACTGACTTCACCCAGTATAATTACACCATGCAGAAAACAAAAACAAAGTGCACTCACAATAACACATTAACTTGCACTTCAACGATTTGTTATGCTTGCATGCTTGTTTTTATTTGCGCAATCATTTTACTATGCATTTTTATAACTTTAGTAACTGCGTATTAAAATAAGAATATCGTATTAATTTTCATTTTATATTAAGATCAGTTGTCTTAAAAATAAAACTGTACAAGTTTGATCAAAATTAACCCAGCAGTTTTTGCGTGAAGCGCGAACATTGATTTATATTAAATATCCAAGTGCGCTTTGTCAGCGAAAATTCCACTAAATTAAGTGTACTGTTTGTTTCGATGTATTTTTGAAAAGATTAAACAAAACCGTCAATGTTATTAAACATCAGACAATGTTGCAACATTTTTTGAAGCCCCCAATACAAAAGAATCCACAACAACGGTTCAATCAGGATGGGTCTGTTATCAGACATCTACTAAGTGCGCATTATTGTCAGCGACTTTAAGTAGCAGCCACATTCATTCGACTCAACCGCTTCCAACGGTTTTCCCATTGAAAATAAAAGTTCACGTCAATAGGCTGTATAGCAATATTTGCAATTAAGCCTATGATATAAAACGTGATATTAACTTAATGGTCATGGAAAATGCATTGAAAAGATCCCGGATGTGCGAAACAGAAAATGGCTATCATTCCGTATTTTTATTCGTTACTTAGAAAATTTACTCTGATATGAGAAAGTTATAAGCGAACTCAATACAATAATGTTATTTTGCGACCCGCTGTATACTTTAGTATAAAATGTATTTCAATTTCCAAAATTTTTAGAAAATCATTTAATATTTAATCGCAGTATTTTTTATAACAAAATAATATGCAACTTTGAAATAAGATTTCAATGACCTTTCGAAAAGAGCTTGTGAGCCGTAGTGTCTGGTCAAACCTTTTCCAACTTTGATTACAAATTAGGAATTGTTTTTATAGTACTTAATAGTATAGTAATGAGTTTCAAAGTATTGAGAAGTAGTTGCACATTTATACCAGCAGTGTCTGGTCAGACCTGTATACTGTTCATTTAGGGTTTACATTCTATTCATTTTGTATTTTTGTACTTTCAAGAGAAGAATTTATTTTGACTTTAAAAAGAATTTACATTACATAATAATTATTTCACTGAAACATAATGGTTTTTAGTTTTTTTTTCATATTGGTTCATAAAAAATATATAAATATATATAACCCATGGTCTGGATAGACCATTTTCAAATAAAGTTAGCACCTACACGAGGTTTAAATAATTGCAAAATCTTTATTTTTCTTTTTTTTTCGCTTAATATCAAAAAAGAAGAAAACGAAATGAAATATTTTTATATTCTTAATGTTAAGTCACGCACACATGAAAAACTGATGATCTCATAAATGAAAAAAAAAAAAAAAAAACAAAAATCGTGTGAGCACCCTTTGCCTGCTGTCAACGCAGAAACGCCATTTTTCACATATTATACGTCATTAACTTAAAGATTTGCAATATGTGAAATTGGCAGACACGCCCATTTTCACATTTTGCACTAATTATAATTACAATACACTACAAGTGCAAAAAACGAACTACACGATGCGAAGAAGAGCAACGGAAAAAACACCGCTATTAATCAACAAACTGGGCCTAAAAATCAACAGCAACAAAGCGAGCGATATAAAACAGATGGCAGCAACAAAGTGAAATACAACAGGCAACACTGCGATAGTTGAGACAATCAGCACAGTGTGTGTGTGTGTGTGTGTGTAGCGGGGGGTGTGAGGTGTACAATGAAATGAAATTATTATCAGTTCATAATCTCGATGTTTGGCGATTTGTTATAAATTTTTTTTTTTTCGGCTGTTTTGCCAATTTTGTATAAAACAGGATAATTTTTGTTGTTGTTGTTGTTGTCATTGTTGATGATGTTTGTGTTGTCGTCGTTTTCATTACTCCTATTTTTGTTTTTGTTGCTATTATTGTTATTGCCATTGGCATTTTGGCAGCAATGTTGCCTGTCAAGGACACGAAAATTCATTCAACAGCAACAAAAAAAAAACAACAATAACAAAAATATCATTAGTCATATGAAACGATTTTAGTTTTTTGCCACAATATAGTTGTTGTTGGTGTTGTTATTGTATTGTCAGTTGTTGCTAACCGACAGAAAAATGGGCTTTATGTATTGCTCCCACCCATTTTCTCTATTGTGCATTAAAATATCTCCTTTAACAGTGTGCTAGTGTGCTGTAAAGACAATTCTTCAATAGATTCAATTCTTAGACATTTTCGTGTGAGTGTAACGATAGATCGAACCCTAAGAAATGTTGTTAAAAACTCTTACTAGGCGCCCCTTATAAGAAAAAACGTTTTCTCGGCTGAGTTGCTACAGTGATTTTAATCAAATCTGATATGGAAATAGATTGATTCCAGAAAAATATATTTATTATTAATTGGGAGGTGCCACACCTCTAAGGCGAAAAACAGTTTTCACCGCAAAGCTAATAGATAGATTTTGCTGAAACTCGGCATGAAGATAGATTGAAACCTGAGAAAAAATTTATGTTATAAATGAGCGGTTCTACGCCCCTTAACAGCAAAACTTATTAACCGATTTTCATGAAACTCGGTTTGGATATAGATAAAGCCCTCGAAAAGATATTGCAATAGAGCAACATGATACTATGATTCTTTTTTTTTTTGAAGTGATGGCAAAAAATATATTTGTTTTTCACTTCACTTTCAACGATTGTGCGAACTCTATTAAAAATAGTTACAATCATAGCAATTTATTTAAAAATCTATTAATTTTTCCTTAAGCCAATCTCCAAAATTCATGCACATAAACAATCCGGTTTTAGCTGAACGAGAAAAGGAATTTCATAGTTTTGTAGTTTACCACAAAGTGTTATTAAGTCTCAGTCAAAAAGGCAAAATATGTTGGCTACTTGGGAGTTTAAATATTCAAAAGTGAAGAACTTTGCATACTCATCAATGTCGATACGACGGTAAGGGGTTGTTATTCTTTTCAGACCGCATTTTTCTAGTCGTGTAACTATTTTATCCGAATTTCCTTTTTTGGTCAGTTTTATTTTTTTATGAAGCTTTTATAATTTTTCCAGAAGTTTTTCGCCCCGGATGGTATTTGTTCAAGGTACGCCATTGAATATTTCTCATTCACTTGTGTCCCAGTTCATGCTGAAAAAAATCTATTGCCTTTTAAAGTGTTTGCTTGCATGGGATGTGCCACGCCCTAATGTCAAGATCTTCTCACTTTTTGCTTAGTGCATTTTCAAACTATTTCATTTATCGGATTGCATTACCATAATTAATGAAAAATTCAATTTGTGCTTCTGGTTGCATCCGCGTAGAGACAATGATTAGGCAAGTAAATTTAGACAAGGTAGGCAGACTTATCATTGCAGCTTACTGAGCTTGAGTGTGGCATATAATTCAAAAATGTGGAGATGTATGAAGTATCAGTTTACGGCTAAGACGCTGATCTTTCCGCAAATTGCAATTTTTAAAATATTTCCCTAAAATGACATACAAAACTCTAAGATTCTTAACAAAGGCATTCTGTTCACCAAGAAATGATAATTGTGTTGTGCTCATTGCTCATTTAAATGATTTAAGAGTTTTTAACTTTAATTTGACAACAAGCATTGAGAATCTAACTTCTATGAGAAGCATTACTTTTTAGTGCTTATTCATTCACATACTAGCAAACGTTAAACTAAATCCTTAAAACCCATTTTCGGTGTGTTACGCTCCACTGTGCTCTGCTTTCCTACAAAAGCAAAATTCATAGTGATAAAGTCAAGACGCCATTTTCATTTTGAATTTCCCAATTTATTTTTTTTTTTATTCCAACGATTTGTTTTTACTGCTGATGTTTTTGTTAATGTTGCTGTTGATGTTGTTGTGCTCGTTTTTTTTTTTTTTTGAGCCCCCAACAAAGTCAAGATAAAAGTTTAATTAATGAGCTGGTTAAAATCAATAGTGATTTTTTGCATCACTCTCGTTCATGTAAAGATTTTTCATTGTCTTAAGCTGCTACCGTCATCAGCATCATCTTCGTCAGTCTGAGTGATTGTTGTTATTTTTTCGATTTTTTCATGAGCATGTTACATCGTCAGCGTTTGGATAAACTTTGACTTTTCTCGCTGAGATGAACTTTTTAGTCAAGTTAGAGGAAAAAAAGGGCAACAACACACAAGAAGTTGTATCAGAAAATAAATCGGTGACAGCTGTGAGAGTGTAGAGTTACCAGCTTGTAGTTTATTCCAGAATTTAGGTGCATGTCTAGGAATTTCAGAAATTTAAAAAAAAATTATTTATATTGATACAGGAATAAGTTAATATATCGCACAGAGAAATTCAAAAAGTGAAGCGCCTATATAATTCCAGGCTACTTTGTGCCATATAAAACTCTAGACAAATGTATGGGTTTTTTGGGGAACACAAGCAAAGCCCGAAAACTTTTCAAATAAATCTGGCAACCATAAGTATTCTGTTGCTGTTACTGTCTTTTAGAGGATTTAGCCAGGATTCAATAGTAAATTGCAATTTTACTTAAGTTGATTTTTTGTTATATTCGCTGTTGTTGCACTGTGTGGTTTTGTTTATTCTGCACTTGCAATGGCAATACTCGCATACAATGGCTTAAACAAAATGGAATATGCGAGCTTGAGCGGATTTATACATTGTCCTTGAACTGCAGAAAAGATTTATTTTGTGGTTTTCAATAGAGAAAAAAAGCACTGGAATTGCGCAAAACGTCTTATGTTGAGCGTCAGCTTTTTAATGTCCTAAAGCATGCAACACTCTAAGCACGAACTTGCTTATTATTGCAATAACAGCATAATATGGTTATATTGTGACCTTTGGAACTTTAGGAAGGCGGTTTATAAAATAGTTTTATTTTCTTAAAAAGTTCATTATTTTCCTAAAAGTTTTAGCATCCACAATTACGTCAAAGATCAATGTCGGGTACAAGGTGTTCGAGATGATTTGAAGCCGGAAAGCTTATCAGGAAAATTCGAGCATCTCTTTGCGATTTGATCCAATTTATCTCGATAATCCGGAAAGTTTAACAACAACAAAGGATTATGAATTTAATTTTGTATTTGTTTTGAGTTTCTCTTGCTTTTGCTGCAAATTTTTCATTCTTTTTATTGCAATTTATTAAATGCACCAGCAAATAAGCTACCGAGCTTTATGTTTAATTAATATCGCAACAATTGCATAAAAGATGGCGTTGTTACCGTCGTCGCCAACAACGGGTCGAGTGTTGAACGCGCCGAGTGTTTGTGACGTTAAGTGCTTCTTCCTGCGCTTGTCTAAACACAATAATGAAATAATACGCTATAAAAATGCAACGACTGCAACACACTGCACGCCGCACACTCACGTCAGCAAGGTCGTAGTGTGGGACACCAACGCCAAATATGCAGATGTAGCTGTAGGGGTAGTCAGCAGCCAGAAGCTGAGAGTGAGTGGTTCCACTCAAGCCGGAAATCTGCAATTTGAATGCATAAAAATGAAGTAAAGAGGAAAATTAAAAACAGGAAAAAACGTAACAAAACGCAAATAAACAAAGCAGAAAAACAACAAAAAAAATATTGCTAAAAGAGGGAAAGCAGACTGAAGGGGAAAAAAACACAACTCGCTGACAGTGGATGGAAATGGTGACAAAATAGACAGTATTGTCTAGCATTTTGAAAGCGTTGAGTATCCTTTCATGCGTTCTAAATGCAACAACGTGCACGGGGCAATAGAGGGGCATAGCTAGGCAGGAGTTGAAATTGTCACAATGCAGGCACTTTAGGCATCCATTGGCTGCTAAAACAAATTGACAAATGATGATGCAAGGCAAAAACCAGCAGGCGAAACAAAACACCACGCACACAAATGCGACGCGTCATAAAAGACCTGCAGCAAAAAACGAAAAACGCACTTGAAAACTGAACACCATCAAACCTCAGCGTGAGCGTAAGGGTGCCGCCACCGCCCCCAGAATATATCGTCAACAACACCATCAACATGAAGCATCCTGTTGCTGCAGCACTCACTTGAGCGTGGGCTGAACGTGATTTTCAAGCGTGCAAAGCTCATCAAGCAGCTGCTTGAAATTTTTATGATTTTTTTTTCTTTACGTTTCGTTTTTAATGAAATGAGTTTCTTTAGATTTATATAGTCAAGGCAATTGTCGATACCCATACTCCAGCGCTACTATAAGACCTATTGAGGTGCCTGGTGTGTGTGGGTGGTGGGTATGAGTTGCTCAGACACCAAAGACAAAAGCATAATACATGCGCTTGAAGTAGCTCTCAAAAGATGATGCATTTTCCATATGACTTGGCGACATGTTGCTGCAGCAGGCGGTAATAATGACAGCAACAACAACAACAACAACTACTAAACTGAGAAGTAGCCCCATTAAGAAATGACAAAGAATAACTCGTACCAAGCGAATGAGGTTTTCACGACGAAAAGCAAATGGATGGATGTGTGTGTGTGTACTGAATCATAGGAAGCGGAAGGAAATAAAAAGTTTTTGAATCGATAAAGAACAAAATCAAATAGAAAATGCTGACCAGAACTAAGATTTGCCATCTGTACTGAATTGAACTAGTTGCTTTCACTCGAGTCGGTGACTGCAATTCTTGAGCTCATAAAGTGGAACACCGCAAAGTATTGCAGTGCACAGTCAACGAAATGGGGACAAAATTTAAAAATAAATGACTACAATCACACGCGGCAGATTTTGGATCGCTATGGTATTTCGATCCACACATTATTTTTTCGAACTTCAATCTATATGTTGTCGTTATGACAAAAACTCGAAGTATTTCGAAACAAATCCAAAAATAATGAAAAGCATCAAAGTGTATCAAAAGAGTAACGAATAGTATCAAAAGTACTGAATAACATAAAAAACTCAAAAACATCTATGGTGACCGATCAAAAAATATCTAAGTATCCAAATTCAAAGAGTCTCGAAAACTCAGTAAAAAAAGTCATAGTAGTCGATAACACTGGTATACACCGATAGTGCTCATGAGAAGTGACTAGGTGTTTTTGATAGATATTTCAAAAGCTGCCCATCACGTATAGTTCTTGAGAAAATGGGGGCTTGAACCTCCAAAAAAATGCGTTTTTGCACAGTTTTGAATAACCATCGACACTTCGCCTGAACATTCCAAAATTTCTTGAATTGCGGTTTGTCACTTCCTTTTTTGAACGCAATAATCCAAATACCAATTCTTTGAACCCCTGGGAAACACAGAATCATAAGTTATGTGGTTAAATGGTATTTCGCTGAGGAACTTTGAGGGTCAAAACTTAAGGGTTGTTTGTATAGGGTGCAATATACGCCGATCCATTCAGGGTTTCCTGAATTCCAGTTTCCGACAACCATCACAAAAAAAAGAAAGGTAAATTAAGCAGCATAAGAATTATTTTTAAAGGGTAAAATGTGCATTTATTTCATCACGGAAATCAGGTTGCCTATGGATTCGAACAAAGTAAAATTCATGACTGAAAACAGATAAATTACCTATTCTCTCTCACTCAAAATAACAGGGAATTATTAGCAAAATTAAAGTTTTTACAATCGCTTCCTAAATGTTTTAATATTTTTAGTTTCCAAATTGATTCTACAAGTATGTAGGCTGGAAAGTTCTTCTCCAAAATTGTCACCGGGATTGAGCAAAGGGAAACGGAGGACGTGCGGTATCCACTAGCATTTGGGTCAACTATGTTTTCTATGTTGTCCTGTCATCGATATTATGTCCTCTATCAATTCAGTTACGATATTGCAAAAGCGGACACTTCTCTATTGAAGACTACCCCTGTGGAAACAATACTTACATTGTTTGCAGGCACAATATAATTTTATTGGGACTTACATTGGCGTCACTGGATCGATCTGTCCTGGATATCACTTTCTGAGAGTTAACGACAGATCTCCGAAATATTTATTTTTGACTAGCGACCCACTACTTTTTACGCGTAGCCTGTTTTTAATTAAGTTATAATCGAAGTTATTCCGGTCACTTATGAACATAAAAGTACCGGGTAATAAAATTTGATGTGCCATTAACTTATTTACATTCAAAGGGACGTTAACGCTTCAGGTTATAATGATATGGTGCATAGTTATTAGTACGAAAAATATAAACCATTAGCTCTAAGTTCCTTATAAATTTAATTGACTAATTTTTGAACACAACTTTTATAATTTTTCAAATATTTTCTTTTTAAACAAACAGCTTTTATTTTCAGATATTTCAAAATTTTATTCAAAATTTTTAGTAAGCAATTTACTTTTTTTAAATTGCCATGGGAACGACAAAAAACAAAACACACACCTTAACTAACACATTCAATTCCCATTCAACGATTTGTTATGTTTACATACTTGTTTCTATATTTGAAATTAATTTTTTAAGCAATTTTAAGACTTAAATATTTTGATATTTAACAGGAATATCGTGATAATTTTAATTGAAGATTTAGAACAAGTTTTTAAGAAATATCCCTAAGTAAATTTGGTTGAAATTGTTCAAGCAGTTTTTGCGTGATATGCGAACATCGAAAACAGCTATCATTTTATTTATATAGATTTCTATTTAATTTGACTCTACTTTTAGAAACGCGAAGTTAATACTTCCTTTTCGCTCTGGCCCGTTTTGGAGACCAACCATTTTACTGCGCTTACTGCTCTCAATAAATTGAATACCTTAATATTTTTTTCCAATTTTTTTTTTTTTTTTCACCAAAATGCACCACTATGCACTAGCAAAGCCAAGTGACGAAAAAGCTGCTGCTGCTGATATTTCTTACGAAAGAGATGCAACAACTGCAGTCATACATTGATGCCATATGTTGTTGTTGTGATTACAGACTGTTGTTTTTGCCAATGTTGCAATTGCAAGCGTCAGCAATTTTTTCACTTTCGTCCTGCCACTCTCTCTCTCTCGCTCTATGATGCACTTCGCATTTTTTTCTGTTGTGTGTGCCAGGATGTATAGGCATAAAAAACCAAATCAGCAGACATACTGGGCGGCGATGATAAGTGGGTGGTGGTTGAGTGATTGTTGCTGTTGCTGTAGTCTTAACTTGAATTCATTGCAACACACAGGAAGCAACAACAATTAAAATGCAACAAGGCACTTTCGCTTGTTTCGTTCGTGCAGTTTTTGTGTTTTCTTGCTGCTGCTACTGCTGTTGTTGTTGTTGTTGCTATTGCGGATCGCAACGTTAAAGACAACGACGAGAATGTTGACGATGATGAATGCAGCATTTCTTTGTGCACAGTTTGTGTTGCTGTTGTTTGTCTGTCCCAGCAGCTGTTTGTCTATTCGTCCATTTTATTGCTGCTTCAGCAGATTTTCCGCTTTGTGCACGGCGGCCCAGTGATGAAATCCTGCTGTTCTGTCTGCTTTTACTTTGTAGCAGCTGTAGTTGCACTTAAAAAAAATTAAAACAGTTTGGCCTAAGAAAAAAATTAATCAATTTGCAAATTTAACAAAATAAATTTACGTTCAACTACACATTTTTCCAATCAAGCTACACTACAATAAATAAAATCAATTAGATTTTCTTCAATGAAATTGCAGAATTTTTTTCAAGTGTAGCTACTAACTTGCCAACTGTGTCTAGTGTTGCGCAACACTCACTTGTAGACATCCGGTTTGACAATTGTTACTATTTGTTGGTATCAAATATCAGCAACATGCAAACGGCGGGGGAAGTAGAAAGGCTCGGGGAAGTTTTTGCTGAAACAAAGCAAAAGTTGTAACACAAAAGCAGCTGCTGCTGTTGCTGTGCACTTTAAAAATTGCAACTACAGCAGCGACAGCAATCGTCGTCCTACACTTGCTGCCGTAGTTTTTTCTACTTGAACTGCGTCTTCTGCCGGAAGAAACTATAAAAATTATTTTCAGTTACTGGGGTGTGCGCGTCAGCAAAAGATGGAAATGTAATGCAGAAACCAAAAATTATTTTAGAACTGAAAGTCTAAAGTGGCAACACTTAATAAGTTGCCAGCCAGTTAGAGAGTGTAAGAATTCCCGAAATGTACAGAGTTAAATGAATAAAATTCTTATCAAAATCATAATTAATTCATATTTAGTCCAGCTTTATTCAAACACTAGCACTTTATAAAAGAAAAATGGCAGACATAATACGGCGACCCCAGGAAATATTCCTCATCCTTTTTAAAAACTTACTTACTTACTTAGATGGCCATAACAACCCGTTGTCAGGTTACGGCCGACCTCATTAGCTCTCGCCAGGTGCCTCTATTTTGCGCGCGCCTTCTCCAATCGTTAATTCTAAGCGCAGTTAGGGCTTCCTCAGCTTGGTCTATCCACCGGAGGCATGGTCCCCCTCTTCGTCGTTGACCGGGGACCTTCCCTTCGAATACCTTTTTCGCTGGAGCTTCTTTATCCATACGATGGACATAACCCAGCCAGCGTAGTCGCTGTATTGTTATACGCTGAACTATGTCAATGTCGGCGTAGAGCTCATACAGCTCGTGGTTCATTCGAATGCGATAGTCGTCGCCAACTCGAACAGGACCAAAGATTTTGCGGAGAACTTTCCTCTCGAACACCCCAAGAGCGGCTGCGTCTGTTGTCGAAACCACCCATGCCTCAGCGCCATGAAGAAGCACAGGTAGAATGAGCGTCTTGTAGAGTGTTAGCTTTGTCGATCGAGAGAGAGCTCTGCAACGTAATTGCTTACTGAGACCGTAGTAGCACCTATTAGCAATTGTTATTCTCCGCTTAATCTCCAGACTGACATCATTGTTGCTGGTTACGGCAGTGCCAAGGTAACTTCTAATTTACAGTTGCCCGCTGTAACATGAGAGTCTAGATCCCGTGCTTTCTTGTTGTTGTTGACATCATGTATTTCGTCTTGCCCTCGTTTACCGTCAAACCCACTTTGGCTGATTCCTTTTCAATAGCAGTGGAAGCAGCAGTAATATCTCTCTTACTCCGACCGATAATATCAATATCATCAGCGTACGCAAGGAGCTGAACACCTTTGAAGAAAATGGTTCCATTATGATGCACACCGGCTTTTCGTACGATCCCCTCCATAATGAAATTGAAGAGATCGCACGAGAGCGGGTCGCCTTGTCTGAAACCTCACTCGGTATTAAAAGTTCCGGAGAGGTCATTCCCTACCTTGACGGAGCTACACGTATTGCTCAACGTCATCCTGCAGAGCCTTATCAACTTTGCAGGTATACCGAACTCAGGTAGTTTTTTAAAAACTACTCACAACTATTTCACTTTCCATCCCAGCAGCAAATATGTTATAAACAACATCGATGAATAGGCAGTAATGCTCACAACTACAGCCACAACTGTATGTTATTTTTACAAAGGTATAGCCACTTTGTAGGCAGCTTGCCTACATCTCTATATACAGTGTGTAACAAACGAAAGGCAGATTGCCTCAAAAAATTGCTTACTAAGTGCCTGTATAGTTTAGCGAGTTGCCTACATCTCCATATACAAAGCAAGCAGCCAAAGCAGGCAAAATATCATATTAACAATTTCATTTGTGAAACATACAACATAAAGGGTATATATTTTCTTAAATCTTAATTTTGATTTGTGTTCAAAATTTAATTAATTTTTTTTTTGCTATCACAACTAATTTTAAAAAATGTCAAATTTTCCATAGTTCAAAAACATGCAGAGTGCGAATGAAATGGAAAATATCGGAACAAAAATAGATGTCGCTTTCTGCCCAATAAAATTCATTCTCAAATTATTTGGGTAATACTTTTCTTACAGCAATGACTTCCGCAAAAACATTGAGAAATTCATTTCTCAAGAGTTGCTTTAAGGACAATGCTCTTAAATTCAAACGATATTTTGCGCTACACTGATTTATCATTACTTAAGTAACTACATTGTATTTAAAAGAACTATCACCAACAAGCACCTTGAGCTTCCCTCTTTTTTTCTATATTACGTTAAGTTTTCGACAAAACATTGACCCGATTGACGTAGATCATCTCATATACTTTTTAAGAAATATTATTTATTTCGTGTGCCTCTCGCAATAACACACGCCATTTAAATTTTTTGTAATAAATATTCCACTGAGTTCAATGAATACACCATAATATAATCTGTTTTTATTATTCCAACTTTTTTAGATTTGTTAAAAAGTTTTGATGTGACAGAGATTTATCAGTGACAACATAAAAACAACAGCAGCAACAACATTAGCAACAACGATAAATTCACAACGCGCGCCGCTATTTATGGCCAAAAATCTATGATTGTGCGTGTGTGTGTCATAACAAAAGTGACAGCTTCAATATGGGTCTTCGTTTGTCATAACAAATGACATTTTACAAATATACAGAAACACGCAGACACATACATACAAAGAAATTTAATAATGACACAAAAAAAAAGCGACAACAAAAAAAAAGTTTCTTCTTTTCGTGTTAAACGAGCAAAATTTTGTGTTTTTTTTTTGTTGTTAAAAATAAAAAAACAAAGAAAAAACAACCGAACAGATTCAAGTTCAAAATCGCTCGAGGGCGCAACGGGTGTCACTCACGAATACAGACAAAAACATGCACACATTCCAACCGACACGTTGCCTCATTTGTTATGCCTACACGCAAAATAAATATTCATAAGAATTAATCTTCTTGCAACAAACAACAACAAGCGACAATGACAACAGCAACAACAACGGAAGTGACGCCATGTTCATGCATACCAGCCGCCATATTATTGCGAAGTAAGAAGGACTCTACGCCAGCCACAGCGCAAATGAACGAAAGAGTTGCAATGTACAGTGGTTAGAAAAAAAAGAAAAAGAAACAAAAAATATGAGCCAAATTTTAGCAGCATTGCACGTCTTTCAAGGGACTGCAGAAATTAATAATTTACCTATGCAAATATGACAAAAATCGTTCGCTCTAGCAAAACTCTATTAAGTGACGATCAAGAGTATAATTTTGGAGTTAAAACTTATCAAAAAGAAAACTGGGTGATTGACATTTCTTTTAAATGATTCATTCCATTTAAATTATGTTTTTAGTAGCAATGATATGTACATAATTCGAAAGTTAAATGTATCATAATGGAATGCAAAATAAGTATTATACAAATATTTTTTATCACTTTTAACATTTAACCGTTGATGAATTTCCCAATGCCATATCCCAATGGCATGCTGTTTTCAAGTACTTGAAATCTTTCTAACAGCCAAAAACTGGAATTTGACAATCCCTATAGCTAAAAGTTTCTGATCTACTAAACCTTAAGCCATCACTGGTAAGAGCATTATTTTAGTAACCATTTTTATAGCAAAAAGTGTTCAAACTAATCGAAGCAATATGTCTCAAAAGCCAGAAAAGTGAAACAAATTTTTAGCAGCACAACTCAAACTGAAAAATGACGGCGAAAACATAAAATCGTCACAAGTTATATCTAAAGATATATTATGTTAGGTAAAATTTTATCCCATGCTAGAAAAAAACAAATTTCCTAAGAATTAGAGAACTGAAATTTCTCCGAATTATCCGAACTCACTCAAAAATTAATTTTTGAATACGCCGCACAGTGGCAGGGTTTGTATGAAACGCCGGCCATTAATAGTAATATTAGCGCTAGACTCTTAAAATTCGGTAAAGTTAAATTTTAGCTTATAACAACATAACTTTGTGAACATGAAAATAAAAGTGAGATTTGGTTGAGCTCTTTTCTTCAAGATGAGCATTAATCATAGCTGGGCATTAACTCGCTAAGCGAAGTTAACATTTCGACTAACGGATTAACTTTTAAGTTAACTTTTAAAAATATTAACGGACTCTTTAACTTTCGTTAAATTTCCCCAAGTCCGTTAATATTTAATCCAGTACCTACTATTTACCAAAAAGATAAAACACTCACTGCACGTTCTGACAACAAGTACCTTTTGCTTGATATGGCTGGAAACATATGACAGCAATCGAGTGAACGCAGTAAAAAAATTCTTGAAGAAAAAGGTAGAAGAGGCGTTACGACAAGAAGCTGCCGAAAGTTCGAAGAACAGAGATACTCGTAGTTTAAATGGCAGAGGCAGCAACGCGAGTAGCAACGACGATGATCAGGAAAACTTTTCCAATTCTGTCACTCGTCAAAATGTTGTTAGACATCAAATCAAAAGACTTTTTCAACGGTCCGGTATTCTTTGGGAAACATATATGGGGTAAAACACACGAAAACGCCAGTTCTATTGCTGGACATCGATATTACAATAATACCAAATTTCAGCTTAATCGGAGCCAACAAATTTTTTCGCAGGCGTTTTCGTGTGTTTTACCCCATATTCATAAATCTGTTTATTTAATATAATGCTGCTATACCCTCAAACGCTGAAGTTGATAATCGTTTTTTCCACAGTCGAAGATATTTCAACACCGAAATGAACCTCGATTTCAGACGAGAACTTCAACATATTAATGTTCATGAAGAGGAATATCCACATTATGCCAGATGCTTAAACAACACACTCCAACTATACACGTCTTTTTATTTGTTCCTAACCTATCGACTTCCAAAACCCAAATCAACAGTTTTTATAAGACGATAATAAAAACGACGATATAAAAAATGCAATTTTTATCACGTGTTAACGGATTATCGATTAACGTTAACTTGCGTTAAGTATTCCGAAATGTAACGCTTTTACGGCTAACGAAGCTAATTTTTTTAGTAACCAATTAGCGATTAACGAAGTTAACAATTTGATTAACGGAGCCTAGCTATTTAGTTTAATATTGCTCATTTCAAAAATGCTGAGTGTTTTGCGATAATAAAGTAGTTGCACATTTTGTTCTTTTTAACTTTTTTGAAGCGAAATATTTCAAAAACCATAGGGAATAGGAAAAAAGGGTTAAATCGTTTATGTTTAAAAATGTTACAATTTTATAAAAAATATTATTTATAAAAAAACTTTTTTTTTACATGGTATTCTTCAATCAATTTTAAGAATATATCTGATTTCAAATCGAAAACTTTAGAAAAATGATTTTTTTATTATATGAGAAACATTTTTATAAATAAAAAAATGTTTGCTTAAACTAATTTACTCAATGTTTTTTTACACACTTTTTAAATTATTTCAAATTATTATATCTTTCCCGTAGTGTTTGAGATATTTCGTTTCTAAAAATTTTCAAAACGTCAAAAAGAAACAAGGCGTGCAGTTCTTAGAAGACTGTCCGATTTGCATATTTTTAAATGAATTTTCCTTACATGTCTTATTACTTGTTTATTATTTTGTAATAAAAAATTCCACAGATTTTGATATACTAGCACACTGTGCAAAATTAAGAAATTAAAAAACACCAAAAAAAAAACGACATTTTGCATGTTACTGCCTGCTGTCGCTGTATATGGTTGTTGTTTCTGCTCTTGTTGCTATTACTGTACAGGATGCCTATTAATCTCTTTCAGTTTCCTGCTTACTTCACTCAAACGGTTTTTTGTTTGCTTTTGTTGTTCGTTGCTAAATTATTATTTTTTTTTCTTTACTTTTAATAAGTTTGTCTCCGTCGCGTTTTTGAATACCTAAGCGTATACATGTGTATATTTATGCATGTGTATATGTTGCTATAGCACTCGTGCATTGCAATTTATTTATAGCGTTGCAAATGCGTGCGTAACTAATCAAGCAGTAAGCAACAACAACAACAACAGCAACGATGTTGTCTTCCGTAATCAGCTTGTAGATAACGCAAATGTCACGTTTGACACTTGACGTTCCATCATTAGGAAACAAAAGGAGCGTCTTGCTACTTGCGATTGCATTCAACAGATAAAAAGCGTCAAAATTTACGCATGACGTTTCCTGTAGATAAAGCAAACAAAATCTGTGAAGTTTATTTCATAGATTCTACATGGAAGTCATAACCACGGGCATAACCAGCGACGTCGAGAGAAAAATCAGACCCGAGGGAAAATCGTGTCGTATGAGTAACGTGTAAAGACAAATGCAGGAAAAGCAAATTCTCAAAGACAAAATGATATGCCTCAACCGTGCAAAAGCGAGGTTGCTTAAAATTTTTAACATGGTAACTTTGCGCTATTTTCGAAAGCTTCAATTATGTTTTAGAATCGTTCGAAAAATTATTAGTTTTCATGAAAACTTAATATCTAAGTTCAATGCGTTGAAAAAGTGTAGTTTTGTTGCATGCAAAAAACTTGAATTTGTTATTTTGTTTTTTATTAATTGATGTGACGAAATTATTTCACTTGGTGTTGCGTGTCCCCGGAACGTTTCAAAGACATTACTCGCTATATGGCTACATCTTGAAAAAATGCATTGGTTGACATTGGGACATGCTCTTCCAAGTCTCTTTATTGTTAAACCATAAGTTTAATTTATTTTCGAATATTTTTCGACCCCTTACGAAGTTTGTTTGAATGAAATAATTTAATTTGCGATGAAAAATTAATTTCAAGTGCCTGTAATTAAGTCTAAATGACATACATTTAAACTTTTCTTTACTTTACATTAAAGTCTCTTATTAAATTTGTAAATCGTTTTTGGGATTTTGGTAGAGCTTAGATATTAAACTAAATCTTACATCATTGCTTTAAGCTAGCAGATCATCTTAAAGTTTTAAGCAAAAATTCTGCATCCTTTCAAATACAAAAACCTTCCTTATTCATATTTCATTTAAACATTTCATAAACAAAATACACAAAAGATTTCTGCACATTCATATACAGAGTACATGGTGTTTGTGGAGACAAGCAACAACAACAATAACAATAGCAACTATTGCAGAATAACTAAACACTACCACATATGCTATAAAATTCCCTAAAAATATTCATTTTCATAGGAAAATTCAAAATTCTTTAAATTTTATGTTAAAATCCTTTGCTCAGTTCATGTTATTCAGCAGCGCAGTTGTATATTGTGGAAAAGCGTTTGCATATTTATATCCTGTATGTCTGTGCGTGTGTGTGTTCATGCATGCAATGGCAATGGTGTGAGTGTGTGAATTTCTTTGTATTTGCGCTTACACTTCAATTTACTTGCATGGATTTTGGTGCTGCTTTTATTTTGCTTATGAATTTTTGTTTCAATTTCTCATAAATGGTTGTATCCTTAGCCCACATGTTTTGGTCATATCCTTTTGCATTTCATTACTTGTTGGAGTTTTTTGTTGTTGCTGGACAACAGCAGCAGCAGCTGTTGTTGTATTTTGATGCCTTTGGCTGTTAGTATTGGCAGAATGTTGCTGCTTTTGCGGTGTGGCATGCCAACAACAATGCATCCTTTAAGGCAGTCAAGCATTTATTGTTGTTTTTGCAGCATCCTTTCATTATACTTCGTTGAGTTGTTTTTAAGCAGCAGCAACAGCAGCAGCCGCACACACTTTACAATTTTGTTGAGTTTCAAAATTAAAGCAAGAAACTATTGATTTAAAAGCCTCATCGTTTCAAGATATGGGTGTGAATGTCGGTATTTTGCTACTGAGGGTTTATAAAAGTGACCGCAACATTTTGCAGGCAACCACTTAATGGCAGGAGCAACAGCGGTAAGACTTTAACAAACTATGAAGTGGCCAATAACATGCATGAAAGTCCTTTGCGAGCAACAGCAACACTTTATACTTTCAAACGACCAACACTTGATGTTGTTTTTTTTCTTTTTTTCCAAGAAATTGCATGGCACGGTAGCACAAAAGTAGGCAACATTTTCGCACACCCACCAGCAGCAGCGGCAGTAGTTCCTTAATACCTGTGCATTGTTCGCTGTGCACTGTTGGTGCTTTGTTGTTGCGCTCATTAAAATGGTTGTTTCCAGCTTAAAGTCTCAAGTGGAGTTAAAATAAATTGTACTTTGTTTTTTTTTTATTTTCCTCATCATGGTAACATTCACATGCCCACTACGGAAGTGCGTCCATTGCTGCAAGCGGCATGGTATGTTGTTGGTGCGCCATCTCGTGAATAATTTATTTATTTACAAATCAATTGCGTTTACTTTATTTTTTCCTTTGAATTCATTTGGAATTTTTGCATATTTTCCACTTTAATTTCTACTGTGTTATCTATTGCTATTGTAATTCGTATTTTTATTTATTTCAAACGGAAGCGTATTGTAAAAATTTTTCAAAAGCCACGTTCTAACAAAGTCAGACAGCAGCAGCAAAAATGCATAAATTAAAAGAGAACAATTTGTTTGGTTGTGCCGTCGTCAGTGACCACTTTCGTGGTTGATATTGAATTTTATCGGCGCACTATCAGCTTTTGAGTCATTCAGCATGAAATGCAAAAGAAGCTTTAATTCAAAAAACAAGTGATGGTGATATCTTAAACGAGGCTAAAAATTAAAGACCCTGCACTGCATTTATATTGGATTGATTTCAATAACTTTGATCTTTTCAAGTGAATGAACAACAACTTTTTTTCGGACATTTAAACGACCATCATCGGACTTTGTTCCTTGGCACTAAAGCAAGTACTTCCATATGCTATCATTTCTCAAATAATTTTTTCACATGAAATACATTGGGCAAATATGGGCTTTTTCGCCAAAAGGCCAACCATGACAGAAAAATTAAAAGTTATTATAAAAGCATCTGATATTATCTGAGGAAAATATTAAAATTTTGTTAATTTAAACAATTCACAGCAGAATTCTTTTATCACATTGAGCAAACTTTCATAAATGCAGTTTCTCTTTTATTGTAATATTGAATAGTATTTTGCCTTAAATATTAAAGTGTGTAAGAGAGGTGATACATGATGATAGTCTTTCCGTAAAATCTCTCTTTCAACGTCAATTAGCGAAAACCAATG
Source organism: Tricholauxania praeusta (assembly GCA_949775025.1). Lineage (NCBI taxonomy): Eukaryota > Metazoa > Arthropoda > Insecta > Diptera > Lauxaniidae > Tricholauxania > Tricholauxania praeusta. The sequence continues at coordinate 6,690,115 of OX459028.1, read as the reverse complement.
CAAAAACATCAAAACATTCTCTATAAACTGTAAAATTTTAATTTGCTCCAATGTTCCAAAGTCACAAATAACATAGAAAAACATCATTTGTTCTCATTTCGAAATTGATAACAGCAGCAAGTGTGTCAAAGCTTTTGCACGAACAGAGTTTCATGTACATAATTAAAAAAAAAAACAGCGAGTGCAAAAAAAATAAATTTTAAATTTTTGAAGCTATTTGAAGTTGGTCATGTTCGCAAACATAAGTGTAATAAATAGGCAGTTGAAAACGGTTAAACCAGTTATTAACTGCCATAACACAACATAATCGCATAATTTTTTTATTGAAAAAGTTATGAAGAGAAGGAGAGATATGTATACTTTTTTTTCAATAGTAGGCGGTGCCACGCCCTTAACGGGAAAAAACGTTTCCACGGCTAAACTAATGGACCGATGTTGATGTAATATTGCTTAAAGATAGATTGAATCCTAAGAAAGATTATTAGAAACTCTGATTCTTTAGAGGGGGCGTGGGATCGCTCCAAATGGGAAATAACAGTATCGCGGCTGTGCCACTACACCAATTTTGATGAAGTTTGGTATGTACATAGATTGAAACATGAGTAAAAATATATTTTTTGTGGGCGGTGCCACGCCTCTTGCAGGAAATACGTTTTAGCAGCAAAAAGACAAGTTTTATATTCTTCTAACAAAAAATATCTACTCCTTCCTCTTTTCTTTGTTAAAATTGGTCTCACTACTTGATTTGATAAATATAAACATTAAATCTGTTTTTTTAATTTTTTTATTGCCTCTATCTTGGAACCAGTATTACGTCTGGTGTCAACTTTACCATTCAATATACAGGTAGTCCCCGACTTACGACCGTTCGACTTACGACTATTCGCACTTACGACCAATTTTTTTTTTCAATTTTTTCACAGAAAATGCTTAAAATAGTTTCGGGGAATCCCTAAAATATGTATATGAGAAAAAATTTAAAAAAAACAGTAGTATGTACAAGGATTCGATTTATTTCAGTACAAATATAACGTTTGTTTAAGTGAATAATTTTATATCATCCCAAAAATGGCTGGAACTAGACTAGACTTGACTTACGACCGATGACTAGGAACCTATCTCGGTCGTAAGTCGGGGACTACCTGTAGTTCTACCAATGGGCTATGCCTTAAAGTAACAGAAAAAAAATAAAAGTGTTTTACATTGATTTTTATTTCACTTTAAAAGTGTACTTCCATCCCGTTCAACATGAGGGAAATGCCCATATAGACTCCGGTAGCAAAAATTACTAATTTTATGCTTGAGTATATCTACAATTTGGCAGCGAAATTGCTCAAATTTTTCACAGTGAAATGATTGATCTCCTGGTACTCACAATCACGAGCGTATAGAATGTTTTGCATGCATATTTATATTTTTATTATATCATCATTATATTCAGCAAACGATACAATTAAATTGTTATTTGGAAAATTGAAAAAATATTTTATGTTTGCATTTTTTTCAAAGTACTTAACATGACTTCAAAAAAAAAAAAAAAAACTACGTACTACAAACGAAAAAACTGTAATTGAGGTCTAGCTAAGGACATGTGCGGTACACTTAAAATGAAAAACAGCACCAACAACAACAATAACAAAATAAATAACATTTCAGTTTTCAAAGCAATTCAAAAATAATGAACTGTTATTTATTGAAAGCTATCAAAATAAAGGAGAAGAAAGAAAGAAAAAAAGAAACGAACGAAGAAGAATCCAATTACTTTTCATTCCACCAAAGGACATAAAACTAATAACAATTGAAAATACAAACACACACATTGAGAGTGTACATATGTATATGTGTGTATGTGATAGAGAGTATTACAACAACAACAATAACATATAACTACAGCAACTAAAAAACGACAACAGCGCCGCTCTACGATAGATCCTTCAAACATAAATAAATACAAAATACTAACAAACAACTATGTGCCTGTGTGTGTGTATGAATACGATACACAAGTACAAGTGCAAAAATATATTTTTTAAGCAAAATATAAAAAAGGTTACGCAGTTTAAAATCAACACCAATAACAACAACAGCAACACAAAAACAACTAATAAAAATACATCAACAGCAACAAGGAGCAGGGAGCAGCAGTTGAACGAAACGACAGATATCTCGTTATCAATTTCAACTCATGAAATTACAAAATCCCCAAAAGTCATTTAAGTCCTTCACATTCAGCAGTTGGCATTGGTGTTGTTTGCTTTCGTCACTGGGCGGTGGGGTGTGGCAATTTGGTGCTGATAAGTAAACGTCAACATGGGCCTCGCTTTAAATGCTTTAATCCTCATACTTTACACACACACACACACACACACGCACCCACACACACACATGTACATTTACAAGCTGCGCGATTGCCTCGTTCATTTCCAGAAAAAAATCGTTACAGTCACAGTTACAGTTATAATCAAAAATAACGCTCATAAATATTGCTCCAAGGATTGCGGCAGCAGCGTATGCGTGTGTGTGTAACAAAGTCGTTCAAAGAAAATTACACTCATACGAATGCTGCTTGTAACAAATACGGCGGCGGCAATGGCAAAACCCACAAGTATGTCAATGTATGTGTGTGTGTGTCAGTTTCCATCACTCGCGTTGATGAGTGTCCAATACAAACAACAGGCAGCTACCACAATTGGTAAAAACAAAATAGAAAATCCTATCAAGAACAACAACTAAAAATTAAGTCAAGAAAAATCCATGCGGCTGCACAGTGAGCGAGAGCAAAGATTTTAAATTCAAATTAAAGGATTCAAACAAAGTCGAAATTAAAAATCTGTCAATTTATTTTGCTCGCATATATTTAAAAGAAATTCTACAAAAATAGAAAGTGTTTACTTGGAGCACACAGCTGATGTGAAACTTATCAAAAAATTAACCAAGTCGCAAGCAATCAAAAGAGTCGATGCAAGTTTCGGAAACCAAGGAAAAATTCTTGGGATTAAAATGTATGGTTTAGCTTCGAAAATAAAAAAAGTCTATAAAATTATACAAGTTTTAAGTTTCTCAGCAGGTTTTTCTGTTTAAAATGTGTCATCTTTTTGAATTCGATTGGTAAAAGTCCTTATGCCAGGATAACATTGAAAATCCGAGTCACGGTATTCTCATTATTGAATCTGGGTAAATTCCAGCAAATAACTCGTAATTAATTGAGCATTTTTTTACTTTTTTGACTTAGGTTTTGTCTGACCTTATTTGGAATACCACTGCAGTACTCTTACGTAATTGAGTTTTTTAATATTTATCTTAACTTCATATGAGTTTGATATCTAGATAGTAAAACAATTTCTTGAAAAAAAATCGACTTTTTTTGCTTTCGTATATAATTTAAGTCCTTAGAGAAATAGTTCACTTAATCTAAGACTTAAATTTAAGTAATTTGATATTTAAATAATATAGAAGTAACGTTTTCAGCACACAGAAAAACTTCAACTTCAACAGATTTCCTGTATGAAAAAACTTGTTTTTACATCAGCCCGTGCTAGCTTATACAAAACTCACGCAAATTCTCGAGCAATCCTGAAATCAACGGATTTCGTCTAATACAAGCATTTTACTGAAGCTTCTCGTTCTTACTTTATTATGTTTTGCTTGTAATTTCGCAAGTATACTTGTACTATTCTTGCTGTATCTGTTTTGAATGCATTCATCTTTGTCACTTTTTTCCTTTTAGTGAGTTTGGATGTGTCAATTTTGTTGTTATGAATTTTGCTTCCTGTAATTACTAAGTTATTTTATGTTTTTAATTGCAACTCCTTTAAGTTAGTTGTTATGATAGTGCGAAGCTAATTATCTGCTTTACAGTTGTTTGCTTGCTGTGAACTTTTGTGAAGCTTTGAATTGTTTTTAAATGTATTTAAATTTAATTCATTATTTTCGTTTTCTGTTTGTGAAATTCTTTAACATCGCATTATTTTCATAAAAATATGCTAAGCAAAAATGTATGGGTCGACTTAGCCTGGTGACTGGAGATATGGCTTGAGCCATTAAACCTTCGTATAGTGCTCCAATCTTTTCTTCTTTAACTAGATTTTAGTCACCTCTTTCCATTTTAGCACTTACTTCGAATCGAATGACATAGAAATTTCTTCGACAATAACATGGTTTCTTTAGGAAAAACTCTGAAACTTACTCGTTCCCTAAGCCATAAGGAATAAGATTTCTTGGGGAAGGCACCACGATATTGATAGTTCGTAGTTTTTTAAAGTTGTGAAAATCCAGCGACCACTTGCATTCGGCTCTGTAGCAGAATTCCACCATAACAAATTGTGTTGATTTCATCGTTGTCGTGTAAGAAAATATACCCATATCTACCGGTATCTAAATTGATTACTCAGTGTTTGCTACAGGAAAAGTAAGGTAAAACCCAACGAGATATATGTGGAGCACAATTAGTGAACGTGGAACGTGGAGTTAGTAATTAATTCCATGGATTTTAAAAAATTCGACTGGTATCTTGTAAGATGGTTTAATAGTTTTTTCATAATTAATCGAGTTCAAGGTGTCGAGGAAAAACTTATCTGAGGTCTACTTTCTACGATGATCTGTTAAAGCAATTGTATTCATATGTACGTTAAGCCTGGTTGATTTCTATGAAGAAAAAAAGGCAGCCAGACACTGAATCAAAAGTTGAAAGGATTCTTAAAAACGATATCTGGGTATTTTTTTTTTTTTTTTTTTTTGATCCGAGAAAAGCCAATGGAGCGCTTTTGATTCTCCTGAAAAACGTGTTTTTTGCTCGTAACTTTTTTTCTTCACAAAATCGATACCTGAATTTTATTAAATAATAAAGATTGAGCTCTTGCAAAAAATTTGACGTTAAAAAATTTTAAATTTATTTTCTGTTAAAAATAATATTTAGTCCCAAAATTCGATTTTTCTATATAAAAAAATGTGAAAAAATCGAATTTTGGGACCGAATATTATGTAAAACAAAAAAAATTTAAATTTTTTAACATCAAATTTTGCGCAAGAACGCAGTCTTTCTTTATTATTCAAGAAAATTCAGGTATCGATTTTGAAAAGAATAAAATTTTCGAGCAAAAAACATTTTTATTAGCCAAAAATGACCTTCAGGAGAATCAAAAGCGATCCACTGGTTTTTTTCGGAACGAAAAAAATGACGCAGGTATCATTTTTAAGGGTCCTTCTAACTTTTGAATCAGTGTCTGGCTGAATCTATTTTTCGACTTGGTCTAATGCACGTTTTTGCACGTTACCTTCTAGTGAAAAGGTTTAAATTCTTTAAAGAACGAAAACATCAATTGCATTTCTATGACCATAGGAAAGTTTCCTTATTGTTACCTTGAGCATTCAATTTACAGAACCGTTCAAAGGATACAATACCTTTGATCAAGCGGCTCTGATAAGTACCGTTTACATTAAAAATTTGAAGTGTCTTCTAAACTGCAAGACTTTTTCATATGCCTTGCCACATTCGAAAGATATCTGGCAATTTTCCCGTAAGCATCGCAGAAGTGTTTATGTAACAAAGAACATCTTTCAATTGTTACGCATATTTGTCGTGAATTAATAAACAGAACTTTTCAACTCTTCAAATAAAATCTCTTCACTGTGCCCGTCATGCCGAGAATCCAAAATAAAATCCAAAAACGAACTAAAGAAGTAAACTGACGGTAACTGCGGTGTTACAATTTGTTACATGTGTAAATGTGTGAGTTGAAAGCACTCGAGGGACTTTTTAGCCAATATAAATTTTGATCCTAAAATTGAAAAAAAAAAAACAAAAAAAATACTAAAAATAAACCAGGCCGACAGTATCAACCGTACCAAGTCATATGACTAAGTGACTGACTAACAACGTTTGAGGAAAGGACATGCGAGAACGAATGGACGTAATCACAGGACTAGTACGAAGAAGAAAAAAAAATTAAAGCAGAAGAAATATTAACGAATAAAATGACAGAAATAAATTGAAACCGAAACAAATAAAAATGGAGAGGTAGAAAATAAATAAAAACTAAACAGAAGAAGAGAACATGTGCACACACACACACACATACCAACGGAAGCAGAAGATGAAGAAGAAAAAAAGGATAAGCGGCATTTATTGCAATATCAACAGTGGCTACAACAACAGCAGTAAAAGTCATGTTAGCAAGCAACATGCTATAACACAAAAACAACTATGAAAACAACATTGACGACCATAACAACAGCAACAACTAATGCTGCAACACCGCCTCCGACGCCCCCTTGGACGACGCAACAACAAACAATTGAAATGAAACCCTTTCGAGTGGCTCGTCGAGTAAAAGGCTTTCGCTGCGTAATACGAGAAATCTGCTAAAACAAAAAAAAAGGAACGCAAAAATGAAATGAAAATAAAAATAGTTGCAGCGAATTTTTTCTTTCAGTGATTTGACCCACTAGGAAATGCCACTAAACTGCTGTTTGTTAACCTTGAAAATAATATTTTTTGAACAATTTTAAAAGTCGTTTGTCTAAAACTCCCTAACTTGCCCACCGCCTAAGTGAAACCAATACTTTCATGGCATCTTTTAACTTCAAGTGTTTCAAATTTTCCTACCAGGCTAACTTATGAACGTATGTGGCATCCCACGTTATATACGTATCACTTTACACACTTTCCAGTTGAAGTATAAAAAGACTACTGCCAACAACAAACATCATCGTTAAAATTGTCGAAAGTTAATACGAAAAGATTGGAATGTATTGTATGTGTGTTATCCTAGATATTGGTCCAAGGATACTGCACTCATACATTTAAGGTCGTTTGCTGCTTAAGAAAACAATCACCATTCAAACAGGCGGTACTGTTAAGGGATACATTTTTGAATTTTTTGGTTGTTTGGTTAATTGAGTTGAAAACACTGAAACAGAATGCAGCAATTAAAGTGAGATATTTTTCATATCAGCCATTTGCTTTAATTATAAGGATATATGATGCTTTTTTTTTTTGAGCTCTTGATTGAATTTCAAATGGTATTAACTTGTTTTAGCAACATTTGGTTTTTTCTGAATGAAATATTTAATATTTGATGACTTTAACAAATACTTGATATCATGTTCCATTGAAAACACACTGCCGATTTCAGTTGTTCTTTATTGAATTTCATTAAAACATCAAGGATATTGAAGACTATTAATAGTGCATTAGTAATAAGACTTCATCAATTTACTTTTAAATAAATGATTTAGTCACCTTAACTTGAGTAATTCCGAAATTCATGAAGCGATCGTTCAAGAACTTATGTATAAGGGACATTCTTTTACAAACCGAACAAATTCTGACGAAAATTGACTGACACATTTTTGATTTGGCTGAAATTTTTTTGTGGGTTCTGTATCAAAAAAGACGAGATATGTGTTCGAGGATTTTTTTGAAAAATTTTTTTTTACAAAATAGAGCGAATTTAAATTTTAAGAATTTCGTGATTTTTGGCATGGAGACTCACTTTCATTCATTCATAACTCCGGTTCTGTTAAAACTAAAAAACTGATTTTATTATCATTTGAAAGCTAAGAGAACGAACTTTACTTATTATATTAATATTGTTATAAGTAATTTAAATGTTTAAACCAATAATTTCTCCCACCCTGTATCAAATTTTTAATATGACCATCGTGTTTTATGTCAAATCTCCTATCGAAAACATATTTTTTTTTTTAATGAGCAAACTATTAGAAATAAATTAATTTATGTAGTGCGGCACGTCTTATTTGCGCGTATTCTACACTCGTTTACAAATTCGTCTCGAAATCTGGTTTCTCATAGACTTTTTTCTATGTATTTTGGGGCGTAAATTCCAAAAATAGCAACCATTTTTTTTTTTTTTTTTTTAAGAATCGTTTTCGAAATATCCCCGAAAAACACCTTTTTGCACTTATTTCATTTATTTGGCCATATCTCCATGAATATTTTTTCGACTCAAAAACATTTTATCGTAATGCGTTTCTTGAAAAGAAAAATCTGTTCATTTTTCCTAAGAAAGAAGTGTCCAAGAACCAATATGGAAAAATATCCCAGAACTATTTTTGAAGTAAAATTTCTTTAGCACCGGTGTGATTTGAAATTAGTTATGTATACTGAAACGCATAAAGCTACGCTATTTTTTTGCTTAGCCGTACTTTCAATTCGAAGGTAAGACTTAGTTTACGGGATTTTTCTATATCATTCAGCGCTCTAATTTTTCTTAATTAGAGCACTAAATGACATATCAAATTAAAGTACTCATCGAGTTGAGTGTCCGCTAATTATCAGCTTTGAGATGGGTTTAACAAAAGCTGAGATATAAGCGTGGAAAGATCATAAATTTTTTAAATTTTTTCAAGAACTGCACTGTTTAACTACCAAAGCCTTGCCATAGCGAGGAGAAAAAAAGTCTACTACTTACGTACTAAGTACGTCTATAGTTCCTTCACAAATGCTTTGAATACTTTCAATCCCAACATTTTTTTTTTTTTTTTGTATCCAAACTATGTCTTTTTTTATTTATAGTAAGCTTTCTCACAAAGATTTTCCAGTTTGCACACCCTTCTCTGTGCCTCATGGCTCAAGTGCATTTCTCATTTACACGCTCGCGCCTTCGACCAACCACATTTGGCCTTAGGACATTTATTTATGTGCCGCTACAAGCACCGCTTGCCGAAAACAACGTTCGTCTCGTCATCATTTGCTTCGGATCGGTCAAAGTGTTGAAGTAACATTTGCACTGCGGCTGGTGTGTTATGGTTTGCCCGCATGAAGTTTATGTCATATAGAAAAATGGTCGAAGTAATTTGCTGTAATAATACACAAAAACACACACGCACTCACATCTGTGGATAGACTTAAGGACATGTGCAAAACGTCCTTTGGCAACATAACGAAGCGAAGCAAAGTGTAGCGTAGCGAATTTCTGTTTTTTTTTTTTTTTTTTTTTTGAAATAAGACCAGTGGGATTTAAGTTCATATATCAGAGTATTTCGGCTGTCCGGCTGCTTCATAACTTTTGTTCACATCCTTCGTTCTTTCGTTAATATTTTACTTCATTTCTTTCTTTGTTTTTTTTTTTTCTTTCGTTGCATTTTTGTTGTAAAAGTTTCTCATTTCATTTCTAATACACGTATTTTTCACAGTTATTTCGGCTGTGATGTGTGATGTGCTTCCGTCGTTGTCGTTGTCGTCGTCGTCGTCCAGTGTTCAGCGTTTAACATTTTGTTGGACTTGGTGCGGCGCAATCGGTAGCCGTATGGCTTTGAAGCAAGGACCATTAAATTCGAAATTTGTTTGAGTTAGTGATGATGAGTTTTGTTTTGTTGTGCACTAACCATATTTTATTTAAATTTAGCGTTTAGAAATGCTTTAACATCGGATATCATACCATAAGTTTTAATCTTTCGAGATCTAATTAGAAGCAGCTAACCGCGAAATCATATCTGATGACCTTTTCTCACTTAAAAAATTACCCATATTTTTAGGGGCGATGTAGAGAATTACATATCGTCGGTCTCGGGTAGAAAGGGCCTAACTCATGTTTTTGCAATTTTATAGGAGGACGAAAAAACTGCACAAAAACTTCAAAATTTCATATTAGGGTCTTTTTTCAATTGGATGTTTTGAAACATCACAGCAAAATTTTGAGTGGACACACATTTGAGGGTTATTTTTAAGGATTGACAAAAAAATAAATTTCGAAAAAAATTAGTTAGGGTTCTACCCGAGAGCGATGATATATTTCTTTGTTTCCTGGGAAAAACTTTTATTTCCCACAAATTCCAATTTTATGAGAAATGCTTACACGTTAAAAATTATAGCCAAAAAACAAATTAATCAGATTAATAATCAGACTTAAATGTATAAAGAATTATACCCAAAAGTAATGGAAAATGCCATAAAAATTACACAAAATTATCGGGAATTATCTGTCACTATTATGGGTATATATACCATATGAATTAAGGTGTAGTAAAATTGAGTAAAATCTGTACCACGTTATATTCAGCTGCCAGTTTTCGATATGAAGGTGGGTATCTGTAAAAGATAGAAAAAAATATATGAAATAAAAACTTAAGCTTTAGTAAAATCATGGTCTTATAATAGGGGTATAAATTGAAACCAAAAGTATTACAACTCTATTTCTAAAAAACTTTTGAGCGAAATTTTCATATAAATCGCGCAACTCATTTCACGCTCAACGGTGCGTATGAGTAGCACCAGTTAGTTGATCCAAGCAAACAACAGTGTAACGCAAAATTCTAGAATTTTTAAAATAATTTCCAGAATTTATTTTAAAATATTTAAAATTCTGATTTAGAAAACCGACTTCTCTTACCGCTCGTATGCTCTACATCTCCAATTGTTTTTGTATTCATCATTTGTGTGTGTGTGTGAATACAATGAATTGAAGCCAAACATTGCAACAGCTTGGCCACCAGACTCTAACCGAAACGGACTACTTCCATGTAACGCCATTACACCTTCCCTTCCTTAGATTTTTCATTTTATTTTTATGCTGTTCCCCTTGGCAAGCTGACGATAACCGATTACTTGTTGGAATCGTTAGCTGACCATGTAGCTTGAAGCGCAATAAAGTTTGGCTTACAGTTAAGGGTCAGAGACGACAATACCAAAATTGGGTTGGGTTTGCTGAAATATTTTTGCTTTATGATGCGGTCGTTTTGCAAATTAAAGCAACCTGCTGATTTCGATTTTGGACTACTGCTTTATTTTAAGAAAGTCTCAAATTTCTTTCACAAAAAATTAGCGTAGGAATATCAAAAAAAAAAAAATTTAACTGACCTTAAAGCATATTGGCTATTGCTCTTTAAGGTTTAAGCTAAGGATTGATTTTTCGAACTCCCAAAAGTCGGCAACACTGTGCGCTTAAATTTGATGATGAAATTTGTTACATTTGTTGTCTGCTAAGCCACAAAATGATTACAAAGTAAACACTTTTTGCCACACAGCATGAGTGACTGGTGTCGCCAGACAGCAGACTGACAGCCGCAATGGAAATCAGACAGTCGCAGTTTCATGCCAGCTACAGCTGAAAGTAAAAGAAAGACGCATCTTTGCAGCCAACACACGAATTTGTTAGCCGCGAAAAAGGATGCAATTGTGGCTTTTTCAAGAAATTCACTCACTCACTCACTTGCACAGTGACGACGACTGCTACTTTGGTGCACTTTCTTCCTCAAATCCGTTTAATCCTGTGCACTCAGCATCATCCGCATGTGTCTGTCGTCTGTTTTGTGGTTTTTTAATAATTGTTTTCCTTTTGTTTCAATATTTTTTTTTATTTCTTTTGGCATTTCTTTTGTTATCTGCACTTCGTCCTTGCTGCGATTGCCATCTCATTGTAGTTGACGGCGAGACATATTGCAGATACGCTTACCAGCAACACTCATGCACACAGTGGAAAAGATAGCGATACATTTACAGGATACTCATTTGTAATGCGCGGATAAAGTGGCATTTTTTTCTGACTTCTTTGGCATTTGTGCCTTTTGTCTTTTTTCTGCTGTTGAATTTTAATATTGATAAATTTATGCATACAAACGAAACGAAATGTAACTAAAAAGTTAAGCGTTGTTCCGCAATATGAAGAGTTGCAGTGGCACAGTGTGGGAATTGTGAGAAAAATAAGGACCAACATATTTCTAAGCATAACTATTCTGGCTTCAGTTGCTTCAATCCCTATACGTTGGATTGAATGCCGTTCGTGTGTCGCACATAAACTCGCGAACTACTCGACGAATTTTTTACTTTTTTTTTTCAAATGTTTTTTATGGTCTGAGAGAGTTTCTTAGCATGGCTTTGTTTGGAAAAAACAAATAGCTCAAGAGCACTAGCAAGTGGCTCATATTTTCAAATCAAAAGATTTATTTTTACGATTCAGAAAAAATTGATCGCAGCTTAGTCTTGAAAATAAAGTTTGTTTTTTTAAGTAAGTTAGAAAACAGCTCAAAATGTTAAAAATGACAATTAATTTAATATAGTGTGAGTTTTAAAATCTGTTTACAGTTGGAGTTTTTTATATTTACAACACTGTGCATTATATTTAACTGCAGCACAACATTTGTGTTTTTTTCGCTAGGTTTTTATCGTTAATCTTGAAATTTTAGCATTTTTCTATTGATTTCAGTTGTCGTATTGGCTGTTGTTTTATCATTTTAATACTTTTATCCAAAGTACTTTTTTTTCAAAATCAAAGCCAAATGACAATTTTTTATATTCTGGTTCTACCAAGCTTAAAGTATAGATGAATTGTTTGTTGAAGCAAAAGCAGACAGCAGAAGAGCAAAATGTAAATTTTTTAAAACTTTACAATTTTGAAAAGTCGGAGTAACATCTATGACGCTTAGTAGTCTTTCACATTAGGTAGATTAATAATAATATTAAGTATTATAATTAATAAAAATAATTCCAAGCATTTTGTAAAAATGAAGTAAAAACTAAATTTCAAATTATAGTTTTCTACATTGGATTGTGTTTAAAGGATGCTCACAAATTTTTGTAGGAACTGCACTTGTCTTGAGTATTTTCCTCTTAAGCCTTACAATATACATATGAATGTGTCCTTTTCGTATTACTGGAAAATTGAGTGATATAAGCAGCTCCTCCATCTTATTGTCTTTGATTTCTTTTTAAATTTTAAGAACATTGTTCTCGATGCAGTGCTACCTATAAATGCAATTCATCGCTCAAACATTAACCCTTAGCGGCACCACTTCATTTTTATAACAATCTGGCTTATTGGGGTCTTTCACGACTCCACGTTGAAAAAGAATTAATAAAAAAGCGAGTTTTCAATTCCAGGCTTCATAACTGTGGATGAGTATTGAGATGACTCTACTTTATGAATTTAATGATTATTAGAGACATTTTTCAGAAAATGTTTTTGGTACATGAGGCTAAACTTGGGTACTTATTAGTTCGAAAAATGATTTCAAAATTTCCGTGGGGTCGCTCACGACCCCATGGTGCTGCCATGGGTTAAGATAGACTAACTGAAGAATTAAGATTATATATTTCTGTAGAGCACATCCCGTTCAGTTTTACAAAATACAATTACGTACCCGACATTGAATCGGTGCGGAATAGTGTCAACATTATGCGAGATATTTCCATAGCGATTCGCTAAACTTCAGCATTGATTGAGTGTAAGTTAAGGTGCACATTGAACTGTGTCACGCAGGCGCACAGTATAGGATATTTGTAATTATATATAGAGAAGTAGTTTCGTGCAACACATCGACAAAGTTGGGTGTTTGTCTTGCATGAAAAATTAATGGCGCATTATGTCGATTCCGAAACAGATTCAGACTCGGAGCTAAAAAAGTTAAAAATAAACTAAATGAATACTTAAAAACACTGAACTGCGTCCTGTGTGTGACGTTTTCTGTGCCGTCTCCACAAGTGGACGCAGTTGACACCTGGGGTCATACTGTGCTGCGTCTCTTAAAAAACGTGGTTCACAAAAACTGCCATGCCCACGCTGCGTCTTCAATGAGCCCTCACACCATAAGCTCTCAGTTTGTCAGTTTTTGATATTATTTAAACCCGAGCTCAAACTATCACAGACTGTCACATTATCCAAACCTAAAGGCAATAGGTAACATATGAACAGCCTCTTATGGAAAATCGGCTCCGGTCAAATTTTCTGCAATTGGATTATGATTTTTTTTATTGGATCAAAGTAGCGTACAATTTTCAGCCTATCCAGGATAGATGGAATCTTCAATCGAAGAACTCTGTTGAAACTGCAGCCAGCTAAAAAATCGCAAAGCATGGGATATAATGATGAATTGTCAATAGTTCACCATTTATTAGTGAAATGTATAAGATGGATTTTCGCAAATACAATTCAGAATTCACTTGGTAAGCACCGAAATAAGGTAACTATCTGTTACAGAAAAAAATTATATTTCATCATAGAAAAGTAATAACTTTACACATTTTCACACGGTGATAGTTTTTGCTTTACCTAAGATATCATCCGGAAACTTTTGCATCGATATCAAAAATTATGCACTTTTTTCATTTGCGGTGCTTTCATTTGGCATTACTCCTTAGTAACTTAAAACAAAGGAGAACATTATTACTTTAAATTCCATTGTTAAGAAGTGTCCTTGCAAATGCATCCCGTGCATATCCTTGTTGCCATTGTAACCACAAAATTGTTTTGTACACGAAATTTTTGGTTCAATTAACAAAATTAAATGTAAAGCAACAAACGTTAACAAGCTTGCAAGCGTGTCCTGTTATTGTTGTTGCAAGGCATTCACACAAAGTAAAGACGAAGGACTTTTTAAAGCAGCAGCAGTTAAAGCAACAAAAAGTATGAACCTTGCTGCAGCTGCCGAACTGGACTAACGAGCAACAGGATGCCAAAAAAGAAGGAGAAAAAACCCATGGTAAAAGCATGAGGAGTATGTAAATAATACAATATGTACAACAATAGCAAAAAACAACATCTACAGAAACAACAATAGCAATAACAAAAAAGCAACAAGCACTGCCAAGTGACGAAAACTAACGAAGAAGCAAAATTCTTTAACCAAAGAAGAAGGATCGACAACCAAATCGACAGACAAGATAACAAAAATAGACATAGACTCTAATGGATAGCAAAAGTATAGACAGACAGACAGACAGACAAACAAAATCAATGTGAGTGTGAGTGAGTCAGACACAAAAAGCTATACAGACTGTTAATAAGGATATATAAGCCAAATATGCTGATATGCGCAACAGTACAACAGCAACAGCAACGACAGCAACAAAACCAATGCAAAAACTATGCAAAACAAAAATAATAGAAAAGTGCACAGCAGCCAAAACAAGAAAAAATAACACCAAATTGAAACCAAAAACATTTGATGACCAAAAGAAAAACATACGAAAGGACAAAGGCAACATCATCATCAGAACTAAATCCAAGGACAACGCCAATTCAATGACAAAACGATGATGATGAGAGGAGTATGTGAGCATAAAGATGATTTCAGTCCTTTTTGAGAGCAACATCAATGTTTACTTTGCTGCTTAAGCGCATCTTTGTTGTCCGCAGCACCAGCACTCTCGCATAAGGACAATAAGGAAACTGCTGCTCTGCTGCTGCTGCTGATGATGGTGTTTCTTGACTAATAATAACATTGCAGTGCAAGGATAAGCCACACAATCACAATATCGAGAAACTTTTAAGGAATCACAACATTAATAGCAGCAACAAAAATGCAGTCACTATTACTTAATAGCAATGAAGTGATGTGGAAAGAATAACATAGCCCAGTAGGAAAAATTTTGAAATATCTGATTATGACCAATCATTCATTAAAGGCAGCTTTTCATTTTAGAAAACGACTGAGCTTTGTCATTTATAAAAATAAAATCGAAAAAATTCATTCGTAAGAACGGAATAGCCAGTCTGGTAACACCAAAGATCAAAGGTCACATAATTTAATTTTTAGCTTATTTTTTGCTTCCTATTGGTCCTGTAGCAATTGAACTCCAACAAAAGCTTAAGTTGTAACTACATTTCCAGCTGGTATAACACTTTTTCACATACAACACTGTAAACCCACAGGATCAATAGCAAATGTGCAGTTCCAAGACAAAACCACACATACAAAAATATATTGACTATCAGACAGACAGACAGAAATTTCATCAAATACAAACACAAGTGCAATGACCAAGCGAAAGAAACAGCAAGTTGCTGCTGGTAGATGGTGCTATCCAGCAAGCAACGAACGCATTGTAAGTTGACTACAGCAGCAACAGCTACACGCATTCGAAGGTCAGACAGTAGTAGTATTGTAAATGTGTTTGTTTGTATGACTGCATGCTTGTAAGTAAATGTGTGCTTGTAAATGGAAATGCGTTTGTTATGCATTTGTGTGTGTGTGTGCCTGTTTGTGTGCATTTGGCTGTGTGCTTTAAAGTGTGATAATCCTTTTGGCCATTGTGTTGACTTTGATTCCATTGATTGCTGCTGTTGCCGATGATGATGCTACTGTTGCTGCTTTTATTATTGACTCTGCATACTGCATATGAGTAAATCAATATGTGCGGCAAATGTTATATGTTAATGTGTTGTTAAATGCTGCATTTAAATCAAATGTTGGTAATTTTGAAATGCTATGATGAATATACTTTTATCGTAAGCATAAATATGATAGGCTTTTTGTTCGGAAGATAATCAGGAGATTATGATAGAAAATCACTATTTTTTAAATGCTATGGTGTTAGGATTAGACAAAACTAAAACCATATAATTCAGAGTTGATGAAAATACTTGGGGTATTCATTCGCACAAGCGCCAGTAAGTCATTACCTTTCATATTTCATTAAATTAGTAATCAACAATAGGTGAAATTGATTTGTAAGTGACAAGGATTATATTCTTTGCAGTAATATGAAAAAAGTAAATTTTAATACAAAACCTGTTAGGATTAATGCTGATGCCTGTAACGGGTGATTCATTTGAAAGTACTTTTTTTCAGTAACAGATCACGTCTGAGTTGTCTCAAACTATATTGACATTTCATCAGGGAAAGACTAAGCCCAGCACAGCGTATACTAATTATTCAGTAGTATTTCTAAAATCAGCGTTTTACATAGAATTTGTATAGTTTGCTTAAAGCAACTTATGGTCCTCATAGTCGGCCTACCGAACGAACAATTTGCTCTGCCATCGAAACATTTCAAACCAAATTTTAATTATTAGATCATACGAGACCAAATATATCACAGTAGTTGAGGGTGCATGCGATAACCGTGTTGAGTCGACGCCGTTCTCAAGAGCTTGGCTTGTCGTATGCAACAACTTTTACGTCATCGTTTCAGTCTTTGGGCTCTTAAAATACTTGAAGAACATCCACTGTTTTTGAGCAACATTTGATTCAGTGATGTGGCCAATTTCTGGCTTAATGGCTACCTCAATAAGTAAAAGTCAGAGGCGTCGCTATCGGGGGGAAGGGGGGGGGGGCAGTTTATTGATTTTCCTCCCT
The DNA here is from genome assembly GCA_949775025.1 of Tricholauxania praeusta. Lineage (NCBI taxonomy): Eukaryota > Metazoa > Arthropoda > Insecta > Diptera > Lauxaniidae > Tricholauxania > Tricholauxania praeusta. Next base: position 6,673,081 of record OX459028.1, on the reverse strand, counting down.
ACTCGGAAATAAGTTATATCCTAATTTGATCAACATTTTTAGAGCTCAGCAAATCTTTTTATTAATGTGATTATCACACATCTTGAGTCCATCGAAATTTTCGGTCCTTGCGAACAACTTGCTCGAGCTCTTCAAGATCCAAGTTTAATAGCCCCAGGTGCGAAACAGACAGCGAGATTTTAAGTCCAAGCAATTCAAAGAATCCGTTCCCGTACAGAACTTGAAAGAATTTTTAAAGAGGCAATGAATGAAGCTGATAAGTTTGAACTTGAATATTCTTCTGTGCCCAGAACCAGAAAAATCCCTCGACGCTTAGAACAAACCGATTGTTCCACTCCTGAAGTAAGATTATCATCAAGAGATCGATTTGGGAAAGACTACTTTGAAGTGTTGGATCTTCTCTCAAACGAATTTGGAAAGAAGATTCGATCAAAAAGATACTACTTTTCATATTACGATCTGCTCAACGTTTCTTTGGTATTTTTTTTGTTTTGATAAAAAATTGCACAATGATAAAAATTATTCGTATAGTAAATGATAATGATGAAAATGATAAATAATAATCAAAATTAATGATGATGAAATGAATATCAATCATTTTTAATCATAATAATAATGGTAAGAGCAACAGAAAATATTCACGTCTAAACCTGAAAAAATTCATTGATCATTTACGAAACACAGCCAAAGTATTGAAAATATTTCAGGTAAATATTTTTAGTATTCTCGAGTATTCTCAACTTGGAATTTTTACGTGTTGTCAATTATGTCACCTTGAGGCTGCGGACTCAATAAGTCTTAGAAATAAAAGAGGGACTTTGGGCTTTTTGAAATTTAGTGAAAACTTTCATTAGCGATATCCAAACTCAAATATGAAATAGTCAAAATTATTCACGAAAGATCTATTTATAATTTTTTTTTAAATACTGTTGCACTGATAATTTTGATAATTTATTTGTAATTTTTTTTAGACCCTGATGCTTTATAGTCGCTATAAGATATACTTCTTGATGCATACAAAGGAAATGTACCCACTGATGGAATTTCGGAGTCAAAACTGGGCATTTTCTCAGATGATTTTTAACTGACCAACCTCCGTCCTCAACTCCAAATATTGAAAAACATTATTGCCTGGCAACAAACCAACGTGCTGTCCTGAAATCGCTGTCCAACTTAGGAGATCATCTCACACAACGAAATACCTTCTAGATCATGTTTACCGAGTGGCACATTTAATAATGACAGTGCCAGGCTCAGCAGCTTCTTGTGAAATGTCACTTAGCGCTTTGCGACGGTAAAAGACTTATCTTCATTTACAAATGACCAAAAAACGTCTTACCCATACAACGCTCCTTCATGTTTATAAGGAAAAAACTGAATCCTTAGATTTGCGAAGGGTTATGAAATTGAGCTGAAGAACAACCCAAAGATATTCAGGAGTTAGCAATATATCCATCTAAGACAACGGTTTGGTGTGGCTTATGAGCTGATGGAATCATCAGACGCAGTTACGGCCAACATTTGAAAGAAATTATCTATAAAAAATAAATGCTAAGGACGCTTCATTTGTATGATAATAAAGATTATCCAATAAAATTGAATTTTTTTATTTCTTTTATAAATTTTCATGCTCTTGCTGCCGTATCGCCTTGTATTCACAGTAAGTTTTTGCTTCAGTAATTTTTTGCTTAAACTGAAGCATAAAAAATCCGTGCCATAAATTATGTGTTCACTTTAAAAATATTCTTAAGCGCATTTAAGCCATTCATTCAATTTGTACTCCGTATGCCATCACTACTCAATCGCTTTTCGCTTGTGCCACGCATTTTCCATTTAAATTGTGGCGCTTTTTAGTCATCATCCATCAATGTACTAATTGCACTCTCAGCTCGTCGTCGACATGTTAGCAACCATTGTGATCAACCCCACAACCATTTGCATCATTTTGGTTTGACAAAATTGCAAAAACAAAACAAAAAAAAAAGGAATAAATATTTTAAAAATGTGTGTTGTTTCGACCCCGTTTCTGATCGTTACAGCAGTAGCAGCAGCAACAACTTTATATTTTGCCTTACGCAGTATATATTGCGGTTCCATGAGACAGCAGCAGAAGCAGCAGCTTCAATTTTTATGGGGCCTTCAAATTGTTATCGAACAAATTCAAAATGTCAGTTTTTATGGACTTGAATTAAAAATGACAAACAACAACAAACACAAGAAAACAAAAATAATAGCACTAAATACAACAACAACAACATAAAAATAAATACGGAAACATCGGCAGCAACAAATAAAAACCATTTTTATGGCTTATAGAATGCTATCAATGAATGTGGAAAAAAACCGCCAAATCCTTACTAAAATAAAAATACAAAACAAAAAAAAAAACAACAACAACCGAAATTGGTAAAATATTTTTTGGAAGAAAAATTGCATGTTTTTGAGTTGCGTTCACATGGTGCCGCATCAACACAAATAACAGCAACAACAACAAGGACAGTGGCGCCCAAACCAACAAACCAGTGAACGAACAAACGCATTGTCGCAAACTTATTTCAGTTTGCAACGGAAATGTTGTTGTTGCTGCGCATACAACAATAGCAGCAGCAGCAGCAGCAACAACAACAACAAGAATAATGGCAAGTTGTACAAGCAACAGCATAGCATCATTGCCATCAGCAGCAACAACAGAAGAAGCAACAATTCATTGCTACAGCCATTCACTCACACGACAGCACACACGCCATTATAGCGTAAAAGGACATTAAATTTATTTTTATTGTTTATGTTTGAGTGTTCAATGATTTAAATTCGTAGCCGTTATTGCATTACGAGTATTTCAATAGTAATTGTCATTCCTCCGTTTATTCTGTTTTTGTCTCTGTTGTTGCTGTGTTTTTGCATTTTTCAGCTTTTATTGTTGCTGGGTGTGCGTGTGTGTGTGAGTGAATTTTAAATTACAAATAACAACTTATGAATGGGGTATTTGATTAAATTGTTGTTCGAACAATCGAACGAACAGTGGCTCAGATTTTATTGCAGAAAAAAAAAAAAAAGTTTCCCATTTCTTGCTTTATGTCCTTTTTTTTAACAACTTGAAAGAATTTGAGTTTTAGTGAAAGTAATAATATGACTTTGAAGCAATTTTCCCCAATGGTGCTTTTTGGTATGAGTATTAGGGTTGGCCAGCAGAATGTTTTATTTTTATTTTTAATATTTTTATTTTATGTTGTCTTTCTGAAAGCAGTCCATTCCACTTTAAACACTCGAAATCGTCATTAAATAAACTGTGGAAAGATGAGAAATTTGGTAAGGGATAGTATAGCTTATGTATACTAGGGTGTTCAAGATGCTGCCAGCCTAAGAATGAAAACACACGATTTTTGCCAACATTATTTTTTATTCTTCCTCATAGTCCCCTTTCAGTTCGATACACTTATTCCAACGATTCCAACTATGCGATGACCCTTGAATAGTAAGATTTCTCAGGATCTCCAAAATACGCTTCAGTTTCCAATTCAACCTGTTCATTCGTCACAAATCTCCTTCCCTGGAGCCACCTTTTTAAATTTGGGAACAGATAGTAGTCGCTGGGAGCCAAATCTAGAGAGTATGAGGGTTGAGGAAGCAGTTCAAAGCGTAGCTCGTGCAATTTGGCCATGGTTTTGATCGATTTGTAAGCTAGAGCAGTAAATATTTTCATGCGACAGATACAACTTGAGATGAATCAAGAGTCTGATCTTTCCGGCAAAATACATTTTTTAAGTATATAGTATTAAGATTGCCAGATTTCATAAATTTGTATTTTCTGCTATTTTTCAACTTAAGCACAGTTTCTCTTTTACATGTGGCAAAAATCGCAAGGTAGACCCAAATTTGAAAGTGCGGTTGGCAAAATACTTATAGTTTTATCAGATAAATTAAAATTGATTTGATTTAAGCATTTTGCATACTTTAATTGATATATCACATTTAATACTTAAATGCACTTCATATTGCAATATTTTCTGATTGCTGCTCATATGTTGGTTGAATAATGCGATTGCTTTTCATACGTTTGCAGACGCTTCATACCCCTTAGCTTCATAGCTGAATGCTCACTTTTTAGTCGCTGTCACTGCAGCTTCAATTCGAAATATTTGATTAATTATGATTGGCAGAAATCATCAAAATTAAAATGAATATTCGCATTTAGCGCTCATCGTAGCCATATTCCCCGCACTCCCTTCTTACAGTACACTGTCGTAGCAAATTCAAGCACTCAACCCTGCGGTTGACCAAACTGCCATTTTCGTCATTCTCTCAAACAAATAAATTTTATTTGTGTTAATATCAAAATTGTAATCGAAAATTGAAATCAAAATTGTATACCATCACGTCAGCGTGTTTTATCGATGCACAGTGGGACAAAAGAGCTAGATGATATAAAATTGATACTTGTTATTTTTATTTTCCTATTAAGCTATTGGGACTATTTTCTCTAAATGGGCGATTTTTATGGTGCCAAATAAAGCCCAAACTATGATATATGTGCATAAATACCAGCTGTAGAAGATATGTATATTTCAAAAACTTTTTTATTTAATTTATAATATTGAGTGCAATTTTTGTCTAATTTTCGTATCAGTGGTGTTTGTATATCTGTTCTTCTTGAACTCAAATCAAATCAAATCAAATCAAATCAAATCAATCCAAATCAAATCAAATCAAATCAACTCAACTCAACTCAAATCAACTCAACTCAACTCAACTCAACTCAACTCAACTCAACTCAACTCAACTCAACTCAACTCAACTCAAATCAAACAAGTCAAAGTAAAGTTAAGCAAATCATAATAAAAAAAAATCAAATCAAACGAACATATTTGCTCCACGGTTCTATGTCGCCATTTCATTTTTGTCTAAATGAGAATCGCAAAAATTATGTGGGAAAAATAATATGAAATTAAATGAGTTTCAAATCAAAAAGTTTTCCTGCTACATATGCGAATTGATTATTTGAGACTCTCGACGAACTCTGCAGCTACAGCGTCTGATTGTCCGACATTCACTGTCTGTTTCCGTAACGTTACAGTTTGCAATGGTTTGGTTGGGTTTGGTTGAGTTCGCATTTTATTTATCTTTTTAACTATTTGTCTGTGTGCAGGGTATACACACACACATACATATGACAGCTCATATGTTTGTCCATGGCTCCCCGTTTGCTGCTGTGTTACGGCTTTTGACCCTTCTGATTGAAATTTTAAATGCATTTTAGCTACAAGTGCAAATATTTGCAGTTGGCAACGCAAGCAGCGTTTAGTTGGCAACGTTTAGATGGCAACCATGGCAAAAAATAATAAAATTTTACTCAACAGTGCACTTCAGTATTTTTGTATAATTCTTCATATTTGCCATAAAAGTTTGTCTTAAATTGAATCCCAAAAAAATATATGAAATGTGATGGACGAATGCTCTGCAAAAAAGCAAGAATGATTTTTAATTTTAATTTCATTTCAACACAAAACAAAAAAAAACACTTTGTCTGACCAACAACTGTAACACCTGTTTGTGTGCTGCCCGCAGTTTTATGAAAATTATGAACTTTCATCGGAATGTGCGACGCGTATCTTCTCACGGTGTTCGAGATATGGTAAAAAAAAAGTGTTTTGTTCAATAAGTTTATGATTGACCATTTTATAAGCTTAACTCATGTAATTTTTATGACAAATGTCGAAATAATTTGAAACATTTTATACCACATAAGCAAATGTGCATAGTTACGAGTTCAGGGAAAATCGCCTTCGGAAGACTGGATCTAATTGAAACAAAAAATTTAAATTTTGACGCAAAGGAAATTGCAATTAAAGCTCATGGAAAAGTATTTTCAAAAAATCGGTTACTGGAAAAATCGCCTAAAGTAAAATCGTTAAAAACCAATGATTTTTTTAATTTAAATCTTTAATCAAAATTATTTCAAACTTAATTCTTGCATAGAATGAAAAACAACCCAAGGTTCATACGTGTTATTTTTGGCTCGTATTTTGCTAACACAAAATTCTTTCTAAGAAATATAGTTCATAAAGTGAAAAAAATTCTCCAAAAAATATCTTTATTCAGATAAATGAATAATTTTGGAATGTGTTTCATAACATTTGACAGTTTTCTTTGTGAGAACTTGTGAAAACACCGAATTCAAGAATAACTCAGGTGAATTCTCTCAATGTATAATCACCCACAAAAAAACTTCACTTACCTAAGTTTCGAAAATTTCATGAGATATATGAAGGACTTTGGCATTATTCATGGGTTTTTTTGGTATGTCCAAAAGTTTAAAATAAAAATTTAGTTCAAAAAATCTCTAGTGAAAAGGATTTCAAATTTTAGTCAATTTCTATGAAACGAAATGAGCCCGCAAGTCTCATTATCCTTGATCTGAATGTTTTTTTACAATATTTCTCTAATATTTAATTGTATACTATACAGAAACTCTTTTAACTACGCGCTATTTCTTAAACAATAAAAATCCTAAAATAGTTCTTTAAATGGAAAAACAATAAGCATTAAAATTAATTTAATGGTATTTTTTTTTTTTAATATTAAGCTTTATAGTGAAAAAAAATAACCATTAATAGCCCAAAAAAATATTACCGAAATACCCTCAAAGCGGAAATAAAATGTCGTTCAGAAGTTATGGAAAATCATCCAAATACTTTGGGAAGTTGACTGTGGGATAAAAAATCTAAAATACACTTAACAAAATAAAGTGATTTTGTTTTCAGGCAATTTTCTTTAGAAAAAATCGTCAAAGAACATAATTGTAAAAATCACCGAAAAGAAATATGAAAAACTACTCAAGATTCTGGACCCAAATTTGCTTAGAGATATTTTTTTTTAAACCCTAGGAACAATTTTGTCTTCATTTTGTTATATCCTTAGAACTAATATTAAATCTTTCGTTTGAAATATCAAATTTTAAATGAAAGAATATAAATAACCAAATTTGTTTAAGCAATTACTTTTTTTCTCAATTAGAAAGGATATTTTCATGCCATACGTAAACTCTAGAACTGAACAGTTATTAAAATAAAAGGTTATTTTGTGAATGATGTAACCTCATCATAACTTTAGAGTATATTTTAAAATATAGAATTTCTCACGAAACATGGTGTCAATGTTTACAAAGTTGCTATTAGTTAGACTTGTAAATTTACATGAACATCGAGCGTTGCTAACCGGCTGTTAGTTCACTGATTTCTTTTAAATTTTCGACTTTTTTGTCTTTTTAAAGACCCTGCTTCAACATTTAAAATTTTCAATGCAAATATAACAAAACATCATTACATTCATACTGCACAAGTTGTGCAGGTGTAATCCGATATTTTGGCATTAAAAATTTTCTTAAAAAAACTTATGATTTCCAATAACTCAGTTTACCTCGAAAAACCATATTTATAAATCAAATTATGAACTGAAGAAACATTTTATTTTTCCACCTCAACTTGCACACCGTGTTGCCGCAAAGGCGAAATTAAAAATAAAAATAAAAAATGTCCCCAATACTCGCGTACTCGTAAATTTAATTGGATTTAATCAAATTTGTCAATTGAACATTTTAATTATTTAAATTCGATCGATCGTTTTGCGGTTGATGCTGTGCCATGTTGCAACAAAAAGAACGGAAATGTTGTCGTCCAAAAAAAAAACTCTATGCTGCTGCTTTTACATGTTGCTGTTGCTGGCTCATTTGTGTCCTCACAAATGTCACCATGCCGTCGTCATTGTCGCACTGCTCACACATTTATTAACAATAAATTTTTGTTTTGAAAAACTCAATTGAATTATTTGCGATAAATTAATTTCCTGTTTAAGTGCGACGCAACGCATGCGATGCAATGTTGCGTCCTGCAAAAGTCCGTCTGTGTGTGTATGGTATATGCGACAACATGACAGGTGCGCGCGTGGCCATGTTTTCTTTGGAAACGTCATTTATGCAGCAATTTACACTAACAGCAACGGCCAATGACAACAACATCAATAAATGAATGAGTGAATGAATGCTCGAATGAATAAATGAATGAATGTCTTTTGTTGTTGAAATTAAAATTAATAAAATTTAAAATTTTATTGCAATCGTTGTTGCTGTTGTTGTTTTTATGCATGTTGTTGTTGTTGTAAGCATATAATAAATGGCAAATTTATGCACTTTAGGTTGCTGTTACCGTTTAACAGCAGCGCATTGGCAACATGCTGTAAAAATGTTTGTTGTTTATTGTTGGTGACGGCAGCGGCAGCAGCAGCAGCAGTAGCGTTGCATTTTGCACAAAGTCAATAAAATGCATTTTTGTGGCGTAGTTAACAATTATAATTGTATGTGTTTATATGCGGATGTGTATGTGCATGTGCATGAGGATTTGTGTCACTGTGTGCTTGTGTCAGTTAACAAGCTTTGGCATGCAAAATGTTTTCACTGTAAACATTTTAAATAATTTACATTGATTACATTTATTACAACAACAACAACAATTATAATAAATACAACAAAAATAATGTTGGCACCAGTGACTGCAACAACAAATAACAACAATACGCACACATATTTCATAAAAAATTTAACCAATGCTGCTTGCAAATACACAAAACAATTTTACAAAATTTTATTTGCTTATGCTGTGTATTGTTGTTGAATATTCTAAAATATTTATTGAACCAAATTGTTTTGTTGTTGTTTTTTTGGCACCAAAATTGAAAAAAATTCTTCAAATTGCTGTTATCGACATTTTTGCATTATGAGTTAATTTTATAAATTCCGTTGATGTTACAATGTACGAAAAAATTTATTATGAAAATTCCATAAATTGGAAAATATCTCAAAAGAAAACTGTGAAAATTATGTAATGGAACTTTTGTCAATATAGGGTGTTGGCAAATTCGATAAAGTTAAACCTGCTCACGTAAAAAGCTCACTCGTAGGTTAGACGATTACCATACGCCCAGAGGCGTCAATTGGGTAAGGCTGGGGGCATTCCCCCCCCCCTCAAGAATCTGATATTATTATAAATTACATCAACCTTCTTTTTACACGATATTGAAATAACACGGTTCAAAAATAAGAGCAACTAACTCTTTTACACGAATTTTTTCTCGAAAAAGATTTTTTTTAATTTCATTTTAAGTTGTACAGCTTAGTTGTGTATATAGCAACAAAAATACAATTGGGGGAAAATCCGAATGTTATAATCAGCTTTTTTTATTTGATTGCACTTCAACTTGAACACAGCATTAGGTTATTCAGTATTTATTTTGTGTTAAAGCGTTCAGTTCGTAGTTTTAAAAGTTGATGTTCAAATTAAAGTTTTTTTTTTAATTCGATGGTGAAATTTAAAGTATAATTTGCATTCATGTTAATATTTTACTACTAATAAAGGTAATGTGTTAAATATTCGGTTTGATAAGTTCTATAATTATGTAATATTATTTTAAATCGTAGTTATATTTAGTACACACACCTAATCTAACCTAGTACACACCCGATTAATAAAATGCATTAACAACAGCAAAATATACCAAAGAGAATCCCAATTTCGTTGGAAACTAAAATAAAAATCTTAGACTGTCTAAACTTTTTTTGCACGGTTTTTGGGAAAGTTTTTTCATCTTACACGAAATTTTAAGGTTGTGGAACATATCCCCAAATTTACCATATATGGCATGTATTTTTTTACACGATTTTTTTTTGTACGGTTTTCTAAGGAACGTATCTACCGTGTAAAAAGAGGGTTGGGTGTACATCGATTCAATTCAAAATATCATCGATTCGATATGTTATGTAAGCTCTCGCTTCTCTCCTTCCAAGCTTTTGGTGAAATGACGCTACTGCATACGACCTTGAAGTTGCTGAAGTGTCCTCTGATGCTCTCAGTTTATCGAAAACCTTTATAGCTCTTTTTTGATTGCTCTACACACAGGACGATTTTATTTTATTATGCCGATTGTAACGCATAAAATGGGGCGTGGTATAGGTATAGGTTATTATATTCTTAGCCAGCATCTGAACGTCTGTTTTTCTATATTGTAGATCTGCCTTTGTCTGGAAATTATGATTGTTACTAGGTCTACGAAGTTACTTCATGTCAAAGCCGAGGGCCTGGTAGAAATTCAAAAATGTCTGATATAACCGGGAATCGGATGATTTTTGCGGCATGTATTTCAAAGTTCTGTTAAACAAGCAAAGAAAAGTCTTCAAGCTTTCCACACACCTAAATTGAAGTGTTTAGCATTGAATGAATTAATTTTTTTAAATATTGCTGATCCAAAAAAAAAAGGTTTCCCCACCAAAAAAAAAAAGTTGACTTTTTACCATTCGAGAAAAACAATTTTTATTTTCTTAGAGATGTTTCTTTTCAACTTGGCAACCCTGATTGCTTAAAAGGTTAAATTGTAACTCATCAGACTGAAAATGAGAGAGTTCCGTTCACGGAAAGGACTACCTCCTAAACATATAACGATTCATAACGCTTTACTAAAAGCGTTTTATAAGATAATGCAACTGGCTTTCGAATGTGTTTGTCAGATTAATTTAAGCAAATCCCACCAAACTTTACACAATTGTTAGAAATGATTTGGAAAGGCACAGATCTAAAAATTGACAGACTTTGATAAGGAAACAAGGTACTTTAATAAAAATTTAAGACTTCCGCAATTAATTGTCCCTTGTAGTTTTTCCTTTTTTGAGGAAGTTTTTACCATGTATAAGTCCTATTTGAATAAATCAGAAGACCCGTAGCTGTGATAAAAGTTTGATTTTGATGGCAGTCTCATATAACATATGCACCGAATTTATACCAACTCAAAAATTATAAACTGAACTAATTTATATGGTTTTCTGAAGGTCACCCGAGACGTATTATAGATTTGCTTCATTCGCTTAGCAAGATTGCTTAGCTTATCAAAAAAGGTTTGCCCCCAATGTTTATTCTCATTCTTATTAATGTCGGGCATACATATGCAAAAATAAAAGCGCCACTGCCTCGTTTGCCTTTGCTTCCAAACAACTGCTAAAGTGCCCTTTGAAGGGTAAGTCTAATTTTCTGAAATGTTCAAAAAGCAGGCATACTTCGAAATGATATCTGCACATAAGAAATTTTTGATGTTGGTATATTGTTAGTGGGACATTTAATCCTTGATTTGAGAAAAGCTGCTTGTTGTTTAGGGGAGACAGTAAGGCCACGGTCAAGGATTGTACTTTTTCCTGCAAGCTCATCTGCCATTTCGATTCTTTTCATACCGAAACTGTTGCAAATGTAGGAGTAAATAAGAAGCGATGCAAAAAGTTCTGATAAACTAAACTCTAATGTCGTTTTATTTCAATTAAATCGCTATTACATCTTCTTGGTGATTTTCAATGTTGCATTTTCTGCCTTGACAATGAAATTTGGCATTGGTTTCTGATGTTTCAAAGTTTGTATTTTCTTTTTTTCGAAAATTTCGTATTGTCGTACACGTCCTTTACCTCAACCCCTTCCACCCACTTGCAGTTATACAACAAGAACTTGTACGTATCCGGATGAATGAAAAATGAAAATTCGCCAATTGTTTAGATTTTTTTTGCTTGCTTGCCTACTGCTGCACTTGTCATATGTGCACTACAGACATAGATGCAGACAGAAATGTAAATGAAAAAATCCCAAATTGAAAAAATGCCGCTTTTCAAATTTTCAACGCTTTTGAAGTTGATTCCAGTGATTTTTTTTAGATAGTGGGAGCAGTCTTGTAGGCACACAAAATAGACAAATAGATAGATAGAGCGACATTTAGTCGTTTGTCGTTTTGATTAAATGTCAAATTTGATTGGTTTTGGTTGACATTTTGTCATGCTAAACGAGTGTCAAATTAGTTTCTCCTCTCTTTTGTTTGCTGTTTTGAACTCAACAGTTCGCTGAGTTTTTTTTTTTTTTTTTTTTTTTGAGTAAGATGAATTTGTCGCAAGGAATCGAAGTGGATTTTTTGATTTAGATATTTCTCTCGATTCATAAAATTTTTTAACCGGTTACAACAACATTGGAAACAATTTCTATGGTGCTTTCAACTGACAGAATCCGGTTAAGCAAAGATACGATTTTAGATCAATTAAATGCAACTTTGAACTTGGACTAAAAAAACATGTAATGTTCAATCTTATATTTATAGCTCAAAGTTTAGAGCTAATTAGTAATTTTCAGACTCAGTAAGTTAAAACCAACTGGTTATTTCATTGTGTAATTTTTGAGACGATTTCATCTACATAACGAGTGCTATAGCGAACCCTTTTTCTGCCTTTGCAAACGGTATTCTCACTGATTTCTAAGATTCAAAATGACATATTCCGTTGGTCACCCGCCGATATTTTTTTTGTCATCTCGTGTACGCATCTAATAAAAATTAAACACAAAACTTCCACTATCGAGGTTAGTAAAGTGTCATGACCGTCAGAGGTTGTCTCCTGTATACGCGTTTAGTTCATAGTAGTAAGAAACATAAAGCCACGTCTATATTATTTAAATCAGAAAAATAACTCGGATTTTTATGATGAAGATTAATATGAGGCTTGCTAGGCGTACCTTATGTAATGCATGTATTCACTAGTCCAAGTATGTACAGTAAGCCGGGTCGAAAAAAAGATTCAGCCAGACACCGACTCAAGAGGTAGAAGGACCCTTAAAAACGATATCTGCGTCATTTTTTTTGTTCCTAGAAAAACCAATGGAGCGCTTTTGATTCTCTTGAAAGTTCCTTTTGGCTAAAAAAAATGGTTTTTTGCTCGTAACTTTTTTTCTTCACAAAATCGAAACCTGCTTGAATAATAAAGATTGCGTTATTGCACAAAATTTTAAATTTATTTCCTATTTTTCACATTTTTTATATGGAAAAATCGAATTTTGGGACTAAATTTTTTAACGTCAAATTTTTTGCAAGAACGCAATCTTTATTATTCAAGCAAATTCAGGTACAACCTAACTAGTTTTTTTTTTAATTTCTGAAAGTTCCACAAATTATTCCATTGAACCACAACACTTCAACACTTTTACAAACGCCTAAATTAAAGTTTTTAATACAATAATTTGTATTAGCGTAATCCTTAATTTGTGCAAATATTATCGTAACAAATAAAATCCTTGGTTGCCAGCATAACCACATGCGCATTTGTTGGTAAATATTGATGATTATTTGCATATGATCGTATGTTTGCAAGTGCGGTCGCAAGGGAGTCACAAAATGGACCAAAAGGACTTGTGTACACCAAAGTCAAAATTAACCATAATGCGTAATAGGAATATTAAATTAGCGATTGTTTCGCGGTAGACACAGAAAGGCGGCCAATAATGAGCACAGGCATAATTTTTGCACATGAAGTGTTGCCAATTCGATTGTGTAACAATGTCCACCCCACATGGTCTATATTTATTTTGCATTGCAGACATTAAATGTCAAATTAACTGGTTTTATTTAAAAATTCTTATTTCACAATAAAATGTTTTATTTTATCAGTGAAAATGGCCTCTGGGGGTTACGTTTAGCACCGCTTTGCAATTTGCATTTTATTTGAACAGAGTTTTCGTTGTAAGAGATTTAAATTTTTCAATTTTGTGCATATGTGGTCAAGTTGTTTATAAAAAAAAAAAACTTTATTGATAAATTCTCAATTTGACTTTCTTTTGAAGAAATTAGTAACGAGTTATTGGAGTCAAGTGGATACAAATGAACAAATGCTTTCCCACACTCGTCTTAAGTAATGGAAGTAGAAGTAACCACGGCAACACGCTTAAAACGGCTTTTTACGTTTTTGCGAAAGCTTATCGAATTAGTAAATGAATTGGAGCTTATACTTTGAACCCACGCGGACTATGGAAAGTTTCGTTCCGTAGTATCTTTTTCTCGAAGCTGAAAAATCTAAAAATTCTTGCACGGCAATATCTTCAACACCATCAAAGCTACAATAACTTAATTTCCCCAACAGACTACTTAAAATCTTGGCACTTAAAGCAAAGACCAGAACACCAAGTAAGTACCAGCAAAGAAGCAACTTCTTAAAGCTAAAAATACGCATAAAAAAGGCAGAGCGCTGCAAATCTTCACATAGATAAAATCATGATAAACGCAACAGCAAGAAGAATTCGGACAAAAACATGCGAAAAAAAGGCGAAAGCATAAAAAAGCGCAAACAAGCAACAGTAAAAAAGAGCACTTTCACTACTGTTGCCTGACGACCGACCAAACCAACCAAGCACCCGCCCAACCATACACCGAGCTACCCATGTCAGTGTGATTCACACATACGCACGCTCACACTCGCATACTTAATCCATTTATCGGCTTAGTACTTGATATATGGCCAAAGAGATATAGGACCAGCAGCAGAAGCAACAGCAGCAGCAGCAGCACTAACTGTAGCGGCGGCGCATCAATATACGACGTTACAGGACATCAGTTGTCGTCTGGCCATTTTAGATGCTGTAACTCACACTTTTCATAGGCACTGCCTGCCAATGGACAGACGGCAGGAACTTTTTTATATTTTGCTTACTTTTTTATGCGTTATCGTAGCTTCTAATCGAATCCTAATCAATGGCGTATGTTTTCATCTATTTTTGGGCCATTTGCAAGTTTTGCTTTGTTGCTTCTTGGAGTTTGTGTAACAATTTTACTTAAATTGTACACTCTGCTTTTGATGTTGGTGATTTACTTTTTCTTGTATTTAAAACTTTGTTTTCTTGCCTTAAAACTTTCTGCTCTGATCATAAGACGGCCTATATAAATCGAAAATCTTTTACTTTAATGTTTTAGACTTGAAAAAAGTAAGCTGAAAGCGTTCTGAAGAATATTGCTTGTTTGCTCAACATTCAGAGCAATTTCTGCAATTTCATCGATTCAATTCGACTTAAGTATTTTAGGAAAAATTAGATAAGATAAAGTTAGGTAGGAGTGGCATTCAGCTTTAAAACTAACTCACGTAGACCAAACGATGATCTATTGTGGTACCACGAGATATTGAACCATATGCTCTCGTATAGTCAACCAGATTTCATTATGGCAGCGTCATTCAGTTCATCAAATAAGATCGAATCAAATGTTTTTTGCCGTCTCTTACAAATGCGGTGCAGAAACAAAGAAAATCTTAATCAGTTAACACAGAAGCAACTGAAAAGATATTCTGTCTAGTGCAGGATATTGGTGCTAAAGAACGCTGGGCATCCTATTTTGAGCAGATGTAACCTCCATGCTAAAGCTCAAGCCCGTCAAACTAAAAATATTTGGTTCTGAAAATCATCATTCATCAGCATTCTGCGAGATAATACGCCACTTATTTCGGAACAAAAACGGGCTCTTTCGAGAATATTTTCATTTATTTTCCTAAGATTTACTGACGTCAGAGCTCAAATTTCTTTTTGGATAGTTTGGAAAGTTGCGAATCGGCTGATTAAGCGTTTGCCAAAAATATTTCTCAAAAGCACCACATTTCTTCGGGCAGTAGTTAAAGTGACCCCATCTTGTTTACAGCAGCTGGCCCCAAAAATTTGTTTTTCATCTCCTGATATTGTTCTCCTCTTACGATTACTGCGAAAATTTTCTCGTTTTTGATAAAGTAAGAACCGGGACTACGTTCCGAGGTTAAACTCCATCCAGTAGCGTACCCAGAGGAGCCGAGGGGGCAGAAAAATGGTCTCACATATATCTCATTTTGGTAGGGTTTTTGGAGAATCGAAATTGAAGCTTTTTTTTGATACAGAATTGGAAGTAATGTGTTGATTGAAGCCAAATTAAAGGAAAAATGTGTCTTATTTTGGTAGGGGGTTTATAGGACAAAAACTGAAGACCTTTTTTTTTCTTTTAGTCACACAAGAAATATTTTTCCTATGTACGATACTGACTCCATGCAATTTACTCTGACAATTATCTCTTGATTGCAACTGATACTGATGAATGAATTCATTTTTTTCTCACCCAACTCTTGGATGTAACTAGCTCAATTATAGTAAGACACAATTGCGAATCTTTTGACTGCAGTGCCTGTACGAATTGCACTTAGTATGGAAATACGTACAATTCATTCCCTTAAATCCTTTAAAATAACGTTCGGTACATCCCAATCTTAGTAGCCTATTTCAGGATAATGAAAATCAAATATGTCCTCTAAGAATCCAAGAACCGAAAATGTTCTGCCAACTCGTGGAATATCACTGAATGAACCGTGTCACTGCTAACGTGCATTGAAGCGATCAATTGTGGTCTGACCAGGGGATTACCTTACACTTAAATACCAACGGCAGAATCGTTGTGTCAAGGTAATAAATCGATGATTTTCAAAATAAAATTCCTCGATTTCGATTTAGCTATGCAGAACTTAAACTTTGTTGTTGTCCATCGAAAGTCCTGAGAGTAATTGAAAAATATTTTCTTTTGAACTTGGATGCTTCGTTCGAAAGCAATTAAGATGGCACTTTAGAGAAATTTTTATTTCCGAATGACTTTCTTCTTCCATTCGACTCTACTATATTTCGCCACCCACTTACTCAACCCTGAACATTTCATATTTTTACATTTCGTTTTTGTTGCTAATGGTGCAGCAGCTGCAATTTGCTTTGTTTGCTGTTGTTAATCGCTTTCAATTGTTGGCATACGTAATTTTAAATCGCTCTCATACCAATTCTTACTGACACTCAGAAGTGACGACTACTTTTACTTTTCCTCCCCTTATCAATTCTATGCTCAGTTGCAAATTTTTATTTTTTGTTATTTAAACTTTGAATTTGTAAAAAGGCATTGGAATGAAAAGTAAACATATGACAAAACAAAAAGTTCCCTTGCCATTAAGGAATAAAAACAGAACTGATCTAAATTCCCTTAAGGGAGCATTGTTACGTTGAGTATTGAATTACAGCAAACATTTCAAGATTTCAAATAATCTGCTTTATTTATTAAGGCTTTTTGCATGTGTCTGTCTATGTATATGTGTGTGTGTATGTTTCGGTTATTATTAAAACACTAATTACTCAAAATTTGTCATTAAGGGATTAAAAATCATTTTGCAACAAACGCACTGAAATTGATATACATAAATTAGTTAAATTATGATTTTTCGTTTCAAAAAATGAAATTGAATTCTGTAGTCATTTATGAGCACAAACTCTACTTTGGTTTTTCTTTTATAGAACTTTAGTAACCTTTTTGGGGTGTGACTAAAATTAGTCTTATTTGGTTTAATTTTGAACAGAATTTTAAAATCGGAGTATTATTTTTCGTTCAAAAAGTTGTCCTTTTCAGTAATGGAGTCGATGAATGGATGAATGGATGTGCAAGACTTGTTAAGTTTTAGAAATTTTAAATCAAAATTTAAGCGTCATCTTCTCTACTCGGCCAACGTCCTATAGCTTAAACACTCAAAATAAGGATAAGGACTTCAAAAATAAGGATAGAAAATTCTATACTTCTTATCACTCCGTCAGTTACTGCTGGTCCGTTCTCATAGTATAATTATTTACAATGTCCTGTTAGGCAACTGAGGCTCGTTTCCGAAGTAATTTCTTGCGGAGGATACTAATCTGACTATATAAATGGTATATCACGTCAGGATTGTGAGATATTTGAGGTTAAAAACCGAAAAATGGATTGTATGGCTATATTTTCTGTTATATGTAGGATATTTAGATACATTTCCAGCTCTTTTCTACTCATTGCTTAATTCAATACCATCCATCCTCATTCAAAAAAGCTCTCAAATGCTTACATGTGATTTTACTTGCAATGTTAAAAAAAAAAAATTTAAAAAAAAAATTGATTCTTCGGCCCAAAATATAATGAAATAAAAATTTAATTTTTTTTTTGGGCTTTAAAAATATTTTTGACTACAAGACCCACAACAAACACAGGGTTTTTTTTACGTTATTCACAATTAATATTCGGTAGTTGGTATGTGACACATTCGATTAGTTTTTAAAGCCCTCCCAAAGATGTTTTTTTTTTTTTTTAATTAAAGTTGAGCTGTTGCTTTTGTAACAATAAATAATAAATATAAATATGAATAAAAACAATATATTACTGCAAAACCCGATAAGCACTTTATGCAGCAGCGAAACTTATTAAATACAAAAATAACGCTAAGACCATGTAAAATATAGGAAAACTTTTTATAACATTGAAATTATAATGAGCCTCTAAGATAAAATGGCAAATTCAAGCAGTATTCTTTTGAAAAAAAAAAGTCAGTATGGCATTAACGGGTTCGAGTGCAACTGAAAGACTCAATTCTTCTCGCGAGCACTGATCAATAATAAGTATTTATGTCTTAAGCCTATATGAACATTTAAGATAATTTATGTTATGTAAAAATATTTTACAAAATGCAGTGAAATAAATAAGAAATCCTTTTCTCCCTTACCGCTTACTGTCCTCCCACAAATTCGCATATTGCGCAAACCGTACGCCAATTCTCGCACATTCGTTATCGTGTCCATGCAGCGCTCAGTTATAAATTGAATTTTCCAATGCATTAACTGAAATTGAACATCACTAATCCGCTCTTGCTCTCAAGTAGGGTCGTTTAGGTCACCATCGATGCTGTAATTGTGGTGGGGACGGCATTAACATATCAAAAAAAAACCAGCAGCAAGAGAAAAATAAAAAATAAATAAAAAAAGTACAAAACGAAACGTTTGTGTTCGCATGTAATTCAATTTGAACACAACAGATTCAACTTTAGATTCTGCCTCAGCCAGAGCAGCGACGGAGGAAGCAACACTTATGCAAATATGCTACAAATATAAAGAGACAACAATTTTTTCGAATAGAAATGAAATTCTGACCAAACGCAGTATACAATACAAGCAACAATTTCCGTTTCAGCCATTTTCCACTTTAGACTGGATGTTGGCATTTTCTTTCTTCTTTTTCATATTCGAAGTCTGATGGGCTATGTACAGTAAAGTTGACTTGAATGCATAGTGTTGCATATTTCTTTGAAATTATATTTTTAACGGCATGAGAGTATCAATTATGAACCGAGTATGCATTTTAGCAAAGTTTTGGATAAATATCTGGCGTGAAAGTCTTCAAGAATTCAATTTATACCACCGTTCAATGTTCAGTACGACGTACGAACTTACACGATTCTATTGCCGAACAGATTATGATTGAATTTCAAGATTTTACGATAACTTAAAACATAGTTCGGGGAGAAAGTCTTTCGAATCTGTAGAAAGAAAATGGAACCCAACTTTTGCGCCAAGTGAAGATCGTGACGGGCTGCCTTATTTAAGGTGACAAATGTAATTTCCGCACTTCTTATCAACTTTGGCCTACTACATGTTCGTTGCTCTGGAGAAATGAACACGCATTTGACAATTGTTTATTATTTCATTAGATTTAAAGGAAAAGAATACACTAAAAAAAGGACTACGATTTTTTTGTTTGCCAGTGCATTTTATTTTTTCTTAAAAGTTCATAAATTAATTAACCAAAAAAAAGGCCAAACAATTTTCGTGTAAAAAACTAAATAAAATAACACACGTGGAATGATCACTTGCTGTCAAAATTTTCTTTTTTTTTCGGAACGAAATTTTTAACATAATGGACAGCCACAAAATTGCTGCTGATCGGATGTAACCCATGTATTTTGATATTCAAGCTTAAGCTGCAACAATATTCCTCCATTACTGCAGAACTGAGTATTCATTTCTGGTGTCGACACCATATGCAGTTGCAGAGGTTGTTATTGTCACTTCCAACTTTAGCGTTGAATTCTCCGTTTTAGAATCCATGATAGTTGAGGAAGAGAGTTAGAGTTTTTGCGCAGTTTCATACAGGAGAATATAACCTTAGGGATAAGTCCGTTAGATTATTTAACCTTTTATGATCAGATCTACTTTTCTGTAGACCGCTGCAAGCCTGGGATACAGAAGCTACCAGGTGTGGAATTTATATTTCAGTCGTCTATTATGAGGCAGACGCTATCCAAGAAATCACCTACTCTGAATCAGTAACTTCCCAGACTGACTAGGATGCCTTTTGCGGGTGATTAACTATGTAGTCAATATTCCGAAATTTAATGAAAATTCAGTCATTATTTTTGTATCATCTTCTTGAACCGAACTGTACTACAGTGGAATAAGCGGTATATGCCAACTTCCTTCTACACTGTCGCTCGCTGTCTTTGTTATTCATCGCAATTTGATTTTATTATGTGTCCGGTGTTCTGCCGTTTGCCAGACAAAAACACAACAACAACTGCAAGTCAACAAAAAAATTTCAAGCCTTTTTACATATGAGGCAACAAAAAAAAAAGGTACCACAGACTTGGTTTGGAGGAAAAATTTTAAAATAAAATGAAAAATCGGTTTAAATATAAAAAGAAAAATGTCCTTTTGTTATCGCAAAAGGCAACAAAACATTTGTTCGTTCTTTTCCTTACTTCGCCCCCTCATACAAATCCTAATACCGTTTTACAACTACAATGTCACACAATATACGAATACAACATACCTAACAGCATACAATCAACAAATAAAAAAAAGTTCAGGATACCATACAACGTAAAATTTTCGCCCTTCGACCCCAATGTCCAATATCGCCCCCGCCCCGCTTCTAAGTTGAACCCATTCGTACAAAGGTAAATTCGTAAATTCGTTATACTTTGCACATAATGCCGCATTTCGCAAATGGAAATGTCCACGACCACAAAACAAGTTGTTGCAATATCCTTTTGAATGCGCAGACGGACATACTGACCATAGCGTTCACTCGAACGTCAACAGATAATTCCATAAATGGCGCAGCAGGAAAAGGAAATAAAGTGGTTTGCAATATACGACGATGCGAGCGGAAAAAGTCAAAATTTGATTATATTTGCATACGATGATGACGATGTGTGTGGTCTCCGATACATCTAAGTACGAATGTATGTATGTATGTGTGAAATAGGGGAGTGCGTTTATTTAGAAAAGAAGGAAGTGTGCAACATCCATTCGTTTTTTTTTTTTTGGTTGGCTATAAATAAACATAAATTTTACTATTGCAATTTAAAATTTATTTTTGTAGCTTATTTATAAAATATAAATTGTTGTCATTGTCATTGCATGCAGCATATAGGACAGGATGCTAAAATACGATTACAGCTACAGCAACGACAACAGAAAATGTCAAGGATATGTTTAGCAGTGTATGTTGTAACTTACAGGATATTATTTTGTTATTATTTTAGCTTAGAAAAAAAAAGTGAGCTGAAAATTTTGTAGTGATTTTGATATGCAAATTTATTAATTTGAGTTGGTACACCATTGCCACACAAAATGAGAGATTTTGCATCACGAATTTTCAATTTATGTCACTAAGCAAAACACTTGATTTTAAATAAAACAAGTTAAGTTGTTATCTTCGGCCAGGCCGAAACTCACATACCCTACACTGCACTGAAAATAAATTTCAATAAATATTAAACAGACGTTGAAGAGGTTGAATATGTCGAAAAAAATGTGAAATGTTAGAAAGGTTGACAGAGGTTGAAAAATGTTGAAAAAGTTGTAAATATATGCAAAATGTTGAAAAAAGTTGAGAGAGGTTGAAAATCTCTAAAAAAAAAGAAAAAGGTTGAAAAAATTTAAAACCATTCAGAATTGATGGAAAGGTCAAAAAATAAAGAAACTTATGAAGAGAGTTGAAAAAGTCGAACAAATACATATAGGATATATTGGAATAAGTTAAAGGGTTGAAAAAGTCGAAAGAATATGGAAAATGTTGAAAAAATCGAATAAAAATTAAAAATTTGAAATATGCCACGCCCATTTCTCCAATTCCGCTCACTTTTGGTTCAACACATTATATTTGTGATCGACATCCTCATATTAAATTTTAGCACAATAGCTTGTATAGTTTGCGATATATACTGCAATTTAATTTAAAATTTAGGGCAGTGACACACCCACTGGTACAATCCAGCCTGGTTTTGATCCAGAAATAGCTTTTCATAAGCAAACCTCTTACACCAAATTTTAGTATGATTGCTCACTTATTTCGATAAATATGCCACTTACCGTATGCCGTAACCTGACAACGGGTTGTTATGGCCATCTAAGTACTAATGCCACTTACCGTATTTTGTTTGTATGGGAAGTGCCACGCCCACTGGTGATATTTCAGCCACTTTTGATTCAGATATACTCTATAGCAACTGAACCACTTACATTAAATTTCATAGCAATCGCTGCAACAGTTCACTTAAAACAGCGCTTACAAATTTATGTTAATATAGGAGGTGCCACGCCCATTGATGCAATTCTGTCAAAATTCATTTATTTTTAAAGCTTATAGTAACTGACATCTTATGCACTAAATCTAATGAACTTTACTCTCATAGCACACTATCTATAACAATAAACGTTTTTGGCTTATATGGGAGGTGCCACGCCCACAGGTACAATTGGACCAAATTTTTGTTTTAAGAGACATTATAGCAAGCATATCTACCTCACTAAATTTCATAACGATTACGTTGTTAGTTCTCTAAATATAACGTATATATATATATTGTGGGCGGTGCCACGCCCTTCAACGAGTTTTTTCAGTAAAGTGGCTGTACTGACTGCTTTCAGCGGCATTATCTACAAATTTTTTATGAAAATCGTTTGTGCCAATTTTTAAATATACGGAATCAAAATTTTTAACAATTGAAAAGTGCCACGCACACTTTTTCAATTCTACCCACTTTTATCTCATATCAAGATATACTTGATTTGTATCCGTTTACCAAATTTTATCGCAATATCTTGAACGGATTACAAGATGTGGTGGTATAAATGATAAAATTTAGGGCTGTGCCACGCCCCTGTACGACTCTTTGGAAAGTTAAAACCCAGCTTTATCCTAATTTGATTCGCATGTGCACCAAATCACCAAGTTTCATCAAAATCGCTCTAACTTTTTCCAAAATTGGCCTGGGTAAATATACATAGGGTATGGGCGGTAGGCGTGTCCGTCAACCGATTTCGCCCATTTTCAATAGCAAGCTGCCTGCAAAAAGATGTGACCTGTGTGTGAAAGTTTCATTCAATTGGCTTTCTTGGTTTTCCCGTAAACCTGACAGACAGACAGACAGACAGACATACACACAGACAGACAGACAGGCGGACATCGCTAAATCGACTCAGGTGGTGACGCTGATCAAGAATATATATACTTTTCCATACCTGCCACGCCCCCTTCGATGTGTTACAAACGGAGAGACAAAGTGAATATACCCTCGGTGTAGGGTATAATAACAAATTCATGATATCCCCTTCAAAAAACATTTGGTTGGACAGTGCTGCTGTATAAAAAGCAAGTGGTTGATAGATATGTTATTTTATACCTCAGAAACGCTAAAAGAAATCGCTTAGAAAAACAAAGTAAAAGTTCCGCAAGGTGTCGTACAGAACTTGAAATATTTCCGAGCAAATTAATTATTGTTTCTGCCATGTAATATAATGCCTTTATGAGTCTTCCCCATACCCCCAAATCAAGGTATTTCATATTCACCCTGCACGACTTTGCACTTGTGGATATTGCAGGCCTGTCTAGGATTAAATTGGCGATTTTTTAAACTACCAAGGCAACAGATAATATAACCCTAAATATTTTCGAAAACTTTTAGAATAATGTAATAAGCCCCATATTCACACCTCTACCACCCTTTATTAGAAGTCATATTATTGGAAATATGTAAACTCATTATATAATACCGTAAAAATATTATTAGCCCTCACCCACTAATCGTCTTAAATAATAAATGTACTGCCCCTAACCATTAAATTATTTCACTGCAATACATAGTGTTTTTTTTTTTAATTTCTATCTCAAGTAGCTGTTCGAATTTAATGAGTACCGACGGATGAAGATGAAGGAAGCTTATGGAAAATATAATTTTAGAACGCATAATTATCTGGACTAAAGACTTTCGCGTTTCCCGGATCCTGAAACAATTATTTCTAGTTAGCCTAATTTAAGCGAAGCTCTAACCTGTGAGAAGCAGTTTCGTCAATCTCTAGAGATAATTATCCAGTTTTCCAGGAAAAAGTATAGTTAGAGGACTATTTATTCACCTCATGAAAATAACGCTGCCTTTAATCTTCCAAAACCATGAGCAAAATATTGACACTTAGTTTACTGAACAGTTAAGTGTCAGTGGTCACTTTATCAATGAGATTGAACCTGATGGAGCGTCGTCTCTTATACCACTCGATCAATGTCTTGAGAGCAATATGTTTAGTGCTTTTCACCTTTTGAACTCTATGCACATTACAGAATTTTCGTTTGAACACTCTTTACATCTCATATAGATCCAAACATTTTTCTTTATACATTTAACAAAACTTCTGAATACTACAAGCAGAGCCGTGTTTAAAAAAAGGATACATAGGCTGCATAGCCCCACAAAGGAAAGCCCGCACGACAATATATATTTCCTTTTTTTTTTGGTCAGCAATATTGTAATTATTTTTATTTCCGGGATAGTAGTGGATATGTTTTTAACATCATAAGCTTGGCAAACAAAGGTACTTTATCAGATGAAAAACTTACAGAATTATATCCTTTGAATAACGCCATTAATTATGCCAGCTTGCTAAAAATTAGCGTAGAAGCCTAGAGCATCTTGCTCAGAGCGTTCAACACTTCCAATAGCAAGTCTTGTATTTGTTCAAAATCATATCACTGTGCTGACATCCATATCTCAAGTACTCATCATCATCTTTAAAATCCTGATGACCATCAACATGATGATTACGCTCGCTTAATGAATCCTGCGCCCACTTATCCTGCCATTCATGTTAAACCAACCGCATGCACATAGAACATTTTGTATGCCATTGCTGTTGCTGTTGCTGCTGTTTATGCCAATTTTATTTTATAAAAAGTTTTGGACATTTTTACTCATGTTGTTGCATTTTTTATTAGTGTTGTTGCTATACTTGTTGTCCATTTATTGATGCACTTTAGTTTGTGCAACTCATAAACGATTAGAGTTTATTTTCATAGCAACAAAATGTTGCTGCTTTTAGTTCTGGCTTTATGTGTTTTTGGTTATATAAATTGTTGCTATTGCTGCTATCGTTGTCTGTTGAGCGCTATCGTCGCCAAAATGTTTAGAGAGTAAATTTGCACAAATAAATTCAATTTTGTATATTTCAATAAATTTAATTTTGCGGCTTTTGCCCACTTTACTGCTGGTGCTGCCGCCGACTAAATTCAGCTGAATTGCTTGAATTTAATGTGCTTTTGAGAAGTGAGCAACAGCAAGCATATTTTGCATGGATTGTCAATGGACGAGCATTGTGGAAGCCTTGCTTGTATTGGTCAATATTGTTATATGTTGCATATGAAAATGCCTATTGACGCATGTTTTGTGCTTTTTAGAAATTAATTTATCTAAATAGTTATTGGCTGTTTTTGGACATTGTTCTTGTTGCTTTAATTCAATTGTAAAAGTTTATTTTTGTTTAAGTTGAAAGGTGATCAACTAAGAGAACATTTTGTATAGCGCATTTTTGACAATGGAGGACTTAGTCGGCACGAAATTTTATCACCATGACGAATAAAGATACATTAGAAGTCACGCATTTATTTATAGCCTACAACCCTTAATGAATTGGTGAGCGTGAACTTGGAGCTTTTAGGGGGACCACACGTACGGGTGATATGGGACTTGATGAAGAAAGGACATAAGAAATAACAAGAACCCAAAAGTTAATCTTAAAACAGTTAAACTCAAATTCGATATCTAGGTTCCATAGTTGATGTATTTATTATATATTAAATTATTTTTTTTCAGACTATAAGTCCATCAATAAATTCTGTAAACAAAAAATGACTTTTCTAAGCAAATAATTTCCCTTGTTCATTTTAGGCTAAGCTGGTTCATCCTTACACGTTTCAGATGAATTAGTTTGGCCTAGGAAAAACCAGTTTATCCTAAAAACTAGTTTGGCAATAACATATATATTAGGGGGATTATTTTGAAAATTTCTCAAAAACTTCGCCATCAGTCGAGCCATAGAAATAATAGCATAGAATTTTATTTTCCGGTGCTAAATCAAGCAATTAATTTGTGCGAAATAATAGAACTATGTACATACTACATAAAATAAACCTATCAACACAAATATTATTTATAAAGATTACACAATCATATGGAAAAAAAACGAACTCACCATCTCAAAATTTCGCAGAAATAAAATTCTTGTTCTTTACAATTTTTCCAGATTAAGAAAAAACACATTTTAATTTCACGCACTTTTAATAAAATGGCCACTTCACATCCAAAAAAACGAAGAATAATTATTTCACTTGTACAACGAATCACTCCTCTGCCGACATTAATGTCGCTGCTTTTTCGCAACACTTGTCATATTCTGGCCATCTGAACGAATGAAATTGAAACACTAAATTATTAAATCGTTATACGCGTATTAAAAAAAAAAAAACAATCTAATAAAACTTTTCGAATTGCACTTCCGTTTTTAACCGAATTTTACGCACTTTTGCTTTAGCAAAATTTGCGGATGCTAGGGATGCACAAACTAAAATCGATCTTGCTCAGAAATCGAATTGTTGCTTAAGTCAGTTACGCTATTCACACACACCGAATTTGAGAGACAGCGAATGACTTCAGAGTAGATTTTTTGTTGCATGAATGCGAAATACGTTGGTTCGGTATTTTTACGTCGTCATAGTTCGTCGATGCACAAGTTCGCTGACTTGTGAATTGGGATTTGTGCGTCGGCGTTCAAATGTCAGAAATGTTTTAATTAATATTAAGGGAAAACAAATGCTTAAAATTGCATTCAGCTAAAATTAGTCTTAAAATTTAACATAAATAAATTTTAAGATAAAATTATAAAAGAAAGATAAGAGAAAACATCAATTAATTAATTCTTTTAAATTTTAGCAAACAATTTTTTTTTTGGTTTGACAACATTTCAGTGCCAGCATTTTAACTATCCTATTTCCTAATTCTAATAAATGTGAATAACATATGTACATTGCATATCAATAGCAACAACTTCAAAATCATGTAATTATAATGTTCACCAGAACTCTAACTATTTGCAAGTCTTTTAAAACTGATATTTCTTTTTTGTTTGGCTAAATCTTTACTTAAAAAAGTCGCCAATTTTTGTTAAATGAAATTTTGTGTGTCTTTAAAGCCCAACTTCCATGTGATCTTATCTTATCTTATTTTATCAAATATCAGGGAGGACATCACATGCTATTAAGATAGCAAATGTATGCTATTCACTCTCGCATTCTCCAAGCGCATTAGGTTCTGTTCGCATGCTTTTTCTTTCTTACAAAAATTTGATTTGATATCCCTGATATGGGATAAAATAAGATAAGACAAGATCACATGGAAATTGGGCTTAATGCATTCGATGCATCATCATTCGATCAAAAAGTGTCAGTCTGATTTAGTTTTGAAGATATAGCCATCTTAAGTTACGATTATTGCTAAAATCGTTTACATTGATATTAAAAATGCGGGTAATATAGTAAGGATAATTTCATAAGTAACAATATTGATATAGAAGTTTATATAGTAAGTAATATAGTCTTTTCTTGGAGTGTTTAACTTTCCAATCAGAATGAAATATCATAACTTTCATCAAATCTGGCAACATTTGTGTTATTTACACTAAATCAATTTTGCCATTTTATTGTGCAAACAGTTATAGCACACCAATGCTTGCAAATTGTGGCAACTCAGTAAATTCACAGAAATTTCAACTAGAAATTCACTCGACATAATTTTAATTTAGTTTTTTGGCTTTCAAAACACTTCTTCCCCTGAAAATAAAAACTATTGGATCATGGTAGCTCAAGGTAATCTAAGCAAAAAATCGTGTACATATTGCAATTGATGTTTATCAGATTTTCTGGATATAATCTTTTTCTTCAAAAGGTTTTTGTCCACATGAAAAAATATCAACAAAACTGTAATACTTTCTTACGGTTTTGTTGCCTTGGTATTTAACTCCATGGCTTTTCACATTTTCACCACAACTGTCAAAAAGTCCACTGTACTTCATTTGTATAGCAACCCTGTTTTGTACACAACAATTTGCGATTTCTCCCAACAAACTGTTCTCAGTTGCGGACAGCTGTTTCGTTCGTTTACTCAGGCAGACAAATCTGACTGACGACTTGCACCAAACAAACTCGATTTCTTCGAATTGTCAAAATAAACAAAAAATATTTATGCTGTCTCAGCATTTGTTTTGTTATTCGATTGTCAAACGCGACGTTTTTTTTATCTTTTTGGAGAAAACTTATAAAATATCGCCAAAAAATTTGTTAAAACCAAAATTTGAAGTGTTTTCGATTGCTAAATTTATTGTGTATTTTAATTTGCTAAGGAGCGTCGCAAAAAATTTTCGTGAAAAATCGAAGGAAAAAATTTGACAAAGATTGCAATTAAAATTGAAAAAAAAAACTAAAAACTTTTGTTTTCCGGCTTACTCAATAGTTAAAGTGTGAAGTGTACAAAATGAGTGCAAAGGAGATTCTCACGAAAGCGGTGCAATGTGACCAGGCAGGCCGCATTTTAGAAGCGCAAAATCTGTACCAGGATGGCATACAAATACTTATGGATTTGGTAGTGGGTAAGTCTGGTGGGCTTATACGTAAAGCATGGGGGAAGTTGCGCGCCTGTTGCTTCACCAACTGCACAATAACGATTCAATAATATTGAATTATTCAATACTATTGCGTCATATACATTACTAATATTGTAAAACATTTTCCCAGATGAAATGGACTTGACTCGGAAAAAAACTTTCTATGATCGCATCAAAGAATACATCGATCGAGCCGAGCAAATTAAAGATCGCGTGAAAAAACAGGTGGTCCGCGGCCAACATATTGACCAGATTACAATCGAAGAAGGTTCTAGTGGACATAGCTATCAAGCGCTATTTGGTGCTTACCTCAATGCAGAAGTACGGGAAATTTTAATTGAGGAACCCTATCTTACGGAAAAATATCATGTATGTTGAATTCAAAAAACAATTGTGAAAAAAAGAAACAGTAGTTGCTGTGGCGTCTAGTTTTAAAAAATGTTTTTTTTGCCAATTTATTAAAAAGCGAGTAGATATGATTAGATATGTCTCATATTTCGTTGAAATTTATCATAAAATCATGATTGCGTTTAGTTTTACAATTAGTCGGTCTAGTTCAAATTTATCTTTTCGCATTTCCCTGAATTGATATTAGAAGAGAAAACTTCTTCAATTATAAACGGCAATGGTTTGAGAACTCAGGATATTCAAAAAACCTTATTCAGCCCGAATACCCATGAATATTTTTCAAAGGAAATCGTTTTATTTTAAACCATTTAAACCATTCCATGATGTAAATGTCTGTATTTCAGCAATAAACGTGATTCCAGATTAACGTATGATTCGTGGAAAAATTCGGTATCCCATATTAGTCAATAAACACGTACAGTTTTAGAAATAAGTAAACGTTTTCGATGTGTGTGTGTGTAATTTACACAGCAAAAAAAAAACCCACCTAGTTAGTGGCGATTTTTATAGGAATTTTATGAGAAGTTACCCATACACGGAACTCGAGAACTTTAATAATCTCCTCCTCCAAAAAGGCTTAAAACAAATTAATATTCCTACATACATCCATATCTTCTTTCCTGATTTCTACATATTTGATGGCGGTGAATTTCATTTTTGCTGATCACGATTCAGAATATTTTTATAAGATTTCCCTTCTTTCCTCAACTTTAAAATTAATTTTCACTGATCAGCAGTAATTGGCGCGCCCTACGGTGACATTAGTTTTCATTGTAATTCATAAAAAGATTACAAATGAAGAATATTCAAATTACTTTCACTGCAATTTTTGGAAAAAATTACACTTCTTTCAATAAAACTCAAAAAAGGTAATCACTCTGCTATTTTAATTTTTCATGAAAAAACGTGGTTGATTTGAGATTTTGTATAATCAGACTTAAACTGCCCCATAAGCCCAGAACCCCTAGTGCGTGCTTTCGGACACATTTTCCACAGAGGAAACGTATTTTACAATCAAAAATATTCTACTATCTCTACGCGGCCCATCCAATGCGTTAGAGGAATGGTTTTCCCAAATTCTCTCCATCGAAATGCAATGAATTTTTAACATAATTTTTTTTTTTTAAATATTTATCAATATAAATGTTTCATTATTTAAGTTTCAAAATTTTATCATATTATTTATCATTAGTTATGAAGAATTTTAAATTATTACACACTTTAAAATACCCATTTTCTTTTTTTTTTTAAATAGACGATTTCAAATTCATTTTTTTTATTCATTAATTTTTAATTATTGCTTTTTTTTGAAAGTAGTGTAAAATGTTTTCATGCTTAAAATCGCTTTATTTTAAAAGTAGTTTTAGAAAGCCATAAACAATGTTTCACATTTTTACACTGAATTGCATACAGTTAAACAAAAATTACATTGTAGCACTTAATACTCAATGCATAAGTTATAAAACAAATGTATATGCAGAAATTAAATTTTATATCAATCCACCATCTCGATACTGCTATTTGCTCTTCTAACGATTTTTTTAATGAAATCCCATTTTATATTTTTAGTTTCAAAATCTTATTACACTTCTTGAACTTGTGGTCAGAAATTGTCCGCAAGTACGTTATATACGTGTTGAAACCAAAACAGCTAACAAAAATCCAGAATACCAATTAACAGTACTGGAAGAAATTAAAAAAGACATGGCAAAGCGTCTTATAACATTTAGCACCCAATTTGAGGATAGTCTTAAAGAAAAATCAATTGTGTATGTAGTTTGGTGAACTGGTTCTTAATTCATTTATTTTGCATTTAACCCTTTATAGCCTAAGCAATGGTTACGTTATTAAAATTGAACGTGGCCTGCACTATTTCAAGTCGAAGAATCCCAATTTCACGCTCGGCGCATGTGATTATGATTTTCGTGAGTGTTTGGAAACAGATGTACAAATCTGGCGAACGAAAACCTCCTTTGGCTGAATTTGTTCACTATTCTTAATTAATTTAATATTATCAAATTTTACGTTATTATTAATAAAAATGTTTTTAAGTTAAATCATGAATGGATTGAATGGATTTGTTGGCATTGATAGGAAGTTTTTATGAACAAAAAAACTTAAATCAAAAATGACGGTTGTTTCAGATCAAAGGCTCAAAACTGGGGTTGTTGATGAAAAATTTAAAAAAAAAAAATATAAATTTTTAATTTACAATCATAATTCTTAAGCTTATGTAGAATTGATCAAGATCAGTGACGGGCTTAAGGGATGGCAAATGAGCAATGCTGGCCCTATATTAGTATGGTTTTTCAACATAAAAAAGTGAGTTGAACTTTACAAAGGCAGCTTTCAATGAAAAGTAAAAACATTTTGCAAAAAGTCATAGACAAAAAATATTGAAACATTTGTCCCTTGCACCTTTTCCTTTAAATCGGCACCGGGCAGCATATAGCATAAATAGAAATGAATTGCCTCACAAAAAAATATTGACATCATCAATCAAGTTATATTGAAGTAATTTGTGCAAATTTATATCCCTGGTAAAGAAAAATGTAGGTTTTTCATAAAAAGAGAGATTGCTTACGAGTCGAAACTGTTAAAAATCAAGATAAAATATAACCCTTAGCGGTACCATGGGGTCGTGAACATGAAAATTTGAAATCATTTTTCGAACTAAGTAATAAATACTCAAGTTTAGCCTTATGTAGCACAAACCTTTTTTAAAAAATTACCCTAATAATCATTGAATTTCATAAAGTCATCTCAACGCTTGTTCACAGTTTGAAGCCTGAAATTGAACCCCAATATGCCGGATGGTTATAAAATTCAAGTCCCGCTAAGGACTAAATATGTTATCCTTACCTCTCGTACTAAAGTTGAAACCGACTGTACAAACTGCTGTGCAACTGGTTGATCTCTTTTGTACAAGCGTTACGATTTCTCATACAATTTTTTGTCCAACTTTGCTCTATCGTTTTCAGTCATACTCACTCTTCGTCACAATAAACTCTTTTTTATAAACGTCTGCATCAAGCAACAATTTTGACGAAACCAAAAATTAAGCAAAATTGTGTCAACGTACGTACCAGCCATGCGATTCGTCAACATATTAAAAAATTTTGATTTTTCATGCGACCGCTGGTACAACGTGTTGTTACATTCTGTTGTATAATTATCATAATCGTATGGGGTTGTAAAACCTGTTGTACGAGAGATCGCAACGTTAGTACGAGGCATTACAATAGTTTTGTCTTAAGAGAAAAAAAAAATTGATCAATGTAATTTTTTTATTATTTTAGTTTCAAAATTTTATCATCTTTCTTGAACTTGTCGTCAAGAAATGTACCCAATTGAGTTATGTACGTGTGGTAACAAAGAGAGACCAAAAATCATCCGACAATCAAGCAACAGTATTAGACCAAATTAAAAATAATATGGCAACACGTGATATAATGTTTAACGTAAAATATGAAGACACTTTGCATGATAGAAAAATTATGTAGGTATCATGTTTTATTTTCATTTTAACATTTGTATAAATTCATCTATTCCCTTACAGTGTAGGTAATGATTACATTTTTAAAATCGGACGTGGTCTACATTTTTTCAAGGCGACAAGTCCTTTATACTCGCTTGGACTGTATGATTACGATTTCCGGAAGTGCTTGCAAACGGATGTGGATATTATTCGAACAAAACCTACCTAGCGCTAAGCTTAAAGTGTCTTTCAAGTTTTAGTTTAAGCTTTCTTTTTATACGTATTTTGTCCCCTTATGACAGTTGTCAAGGGTTTTTTTTTTTTAATATTAAGAATTCGTAAAATTTTTCCAATGAATGGAAGTATTTTTTTAAAATTTTAACATCAACATAAACATATATTTTGAAATTATTGTTTTTCTTTTAAAAAATTGGATTTAGTAGGCATTTCAGGTACAAGTGCAATTTTGCCAAGCAGAAGATGTCAGGGTTAATCGTTAGGACAGTGAAATTATTAAGTGATACATTTGCCCAAAGTTTCGTTGAACAATATTAGTGCAGTACGTAATAAAAACTGGTGCCTACCAGGGTACAGAAAAATCAAATAAAGTCACGATGCATAAGCGCTTCTTGTTGGAAAATCAACGCTTACTAAAACTTAATAAAACACGCTTTTAACCTTGAGTAATGTCACTGCTTTATGCATAATATTCTCTACCGAATAATGAATGACACTGGACTGGGATCTATGACGTCTTAGCTTATATTACTTTTTATCACTTTTAACTACGGTACCAATATAATTTTAGCAGTTGGTTTTCGTACTTTGGATATATAAAACTTAGCTCACCGGACTAAACCTCTTGTGGAATATGTATTTAGTTTGAAAAAAATCATGGGCTCTTTCTCCACTGTTGCTCATTTGAAAAAATAATTTCAAAAGCCTTGGCTTGCAGTTTCAATTTTAACAATTGACAATTAAAATCTTTCAGTTGGATGCATCTGCTATTGCGAAAAAAGCCCCCAATTTAAATTGAATCAATTAACAAAGAGTTAAAAATATTTTCACTTGCTATAAAAATTCCACACCAAATGTAAATTCACTGCAAGTCGCCATTTGATTTTGTTTTTATATTTTTTGCTTTATATTTTAAAAAATAGCGTGTAGTTTTTTAACTGCCGCTCAATTTTAATTTAATTTTTTACCATTGTTGGTAGAAAATAAAGTTAAAAAATAAAAATTTTCACCACATAAAATTGACGACGACGGCGACGATGACGATGAAAAACAAAAAATGTTGACAACAGCAATGAAAGGTAAAAAATTCGATAACCAACTAAAAATGAAAATAAAAAACAGCTAGACTAATTTCCCAGCAAAAAGCACAAAAAAGTGCAAATATACACTGTCGCATATATGCAGACTGTCCGGTACTCACTATAGCGCGCAACTTCCAATTAACAATTCGACCGAACAAATCCAATTCGAGTGACCAACAGCGTACGATATACCACTTTAATTGTTCATAAACATTAAGTGGAAAATGCATCCACGGCTGGGGAGGTGGAGAGTCGGGGACATAGTGATAGCCAAGTTTAAAAGGATGCGCTGCGGCGAGCTTATGACTCCTGACTGTCGAGTTAGTGAGCAACAACAAAAGTTTCATTGAAATGATTTCATTTTCAACGTTCGTTCGTTCGTTCGGGGGGGATGGCATCGCGTTGAATTTCATTTCATCAAGGACACACGTGTCTAACCCGTTGTTATGTTACTGTGAATTAGGGTGAGAGTTGCATTGTGATTGGTTGTTAGTTAGTTAGGCGCCAATGTTTTTGAATCGGACTGGTTGTGAATTTTACAAAATAAAAGGTATATATTTGTTGTGCAGTTGTCAACATATTTAATTTAAAAAAATATCATGGATGTTCGGTTTTTGTTTTCTTCACAATTTTTTAAAAATTAATAATTTCAAGAAAAAATTGCTGGATTCATATTCAAGCTAAAAATTTGACTTTAAGTAAATTCCATATTTTTTTCATCCATATCTGCACAAGATAATGAAAACTAAGTAAGGACTGTCCCAGAAAAAACTTGCACTTTGTTTTTTAGTTATAAAAAAATACCCAGCAATTTTTTTGGTTTTTTTTATTAATAATGGCTAGTGTTCAGAATATAAATATCTAAAAACTAATTAACAATTTTGTTTTTTCTATAAAAATTTCTTACTTTTTTTTTAAGGCCCTTCATTAAATTTTGCACAGTTGTTTCATCGACAGTACGGTACGATCTTTTCCACTTAAGTCTGAAGTCCTGAAAATTTTTTGCAGTCCTGCCACTCTTTCGAAGATCTCTTTTCATTAGAGCCCAATATCTTTCAATTGGGCGAAGCTCTGGGCAGTTAGGCGGATTTGCTATTTTTGGTACAAAATTGATCTTTTTACTTGCATACCATTCCATCGTAGCTTTAGAGTAATGAGAGGGTGTTATCTTTGGCGTCGCTAAAAATTGGATAATTTTTGTCAATTTACTGAGCTTACTGTTCAGTACAGTGTGTAGTAACACAAAAAAATAAAATATATAGTTACAAAAAACCAAGGCTAAAGCTAGTCACACTAGTTTCATCCATTTCTAAATGGAATCATCAGTGACCGATGAACCAGAATTTCAAGTCAGATGATCCTGATTGAATTACAAGAACAAAGTCATTGTTTCAAATCATTTGATAGCAATAATTTAAGAAAAAAGAAAATTATGTACTGATACGTGAGGCCCCTAACCGTGTTATGCCCCGTTGAATCACACCAATTCAGCACTGATTTTAAAAGAGAATTTCTGTCAAATACTGTCAAACCTCCTGTTAGCCACAGGCAGAATTATAAAAGGTTAAACTTATGCGTTTTATTCACTTAGGTTTCACCAAAGCGAATAAAACACGGCTATTTATATCTTTCTTCAAAACCAGTCTATAGGCAAAACTTAACGAGAATCACGATTGGTGATTCGGGTCGATTTTCTCTTCGACATAAAATAGACGAAATAATCTGATTCGGCAATATACGAAATTTATAACAATATCTTTCGGCTTGGCGCCTGGTCTTCAATTCAATTAATGTCATGTTTTCGCTTGTAAGCTGCTTAACATTGTCCATGTGCTACGGCTCACATTCGCCCATTTGTTGCATTTGAATTATAGGAGTACGTAATCCTATTGCTATTTGATATCCTTTTGCCTGCAATAATACGATTACTAAGACAAAAATCGAATTGCAAATTTATATCCTGTCTCGGCAATTCAACTTATAAGTGATGCACTTAACGTTGCATCTCCAGTACAACCAATTGAAAATCAACTTAGTAATAAGCTTTAATCCTATGAGACATATGTTGCTGTCGCGCTGACCAAATGTTGCTGTTGCTGTTTGTTGGTCGCTGCTTGCTTTTGGCTGCAGGTGTCTATTTGCCTAATGTGTCCTTTTTGTGCCTGGTTAAGCCGTCTGACGAACTGACTAACTAACTAGTTGGCATGGTTTAGGTTGGCAGCTCAGCAAAGCTGTATTTGTTGTTATTTTAATAATTGATTGTTGTCTTTATTTGTTGTTTTTGTTGCTTTTATAGCTGTGGTCGTCGTCTCGAGCCTCGTTCAAAGTAAAACATTTATTTTTGTGTGCAAATGCAGGGCAATGAACATTAAATGTACGAAAGGACATTCACTACAAGTTAACAAATGGACAGACATAGTAACAGACATTTGGACGGACAGACGGACGGACAGACATCGTGTAACACAACTTTAAGCTTGGGGCAACAATAATTTCCCTGGACATTTCTTATATAGAATTTATAAACAAAATAGCAACGAAAGGAGCCCAATGAATCTATGTAAGTAGAAAATCAAATTGACAAAGGCAAAAGGCAGAAAGTGAGATAAACGAATTTCAGTGTACACAAAAAAAAAAAGAAGAAGCTATCTCAGACATTAACAAAATTAATCGATGCTTGTGAACGAATGGTGATATTAAATCAGATAATGTTGATGGCGATGCCATTCGAAGAGTACTGGTGTATCAAACCTATCCGACGAGAAACCTGAAGGCATTGAATTTGGTCATCAAATGATCAAAGTTTTTATTCTACGAAGAATACTTCGGAATAGCTCGCCTCCAGACTGTTAAACAAACACTCGCTACAGAAACCAATGTAATTTATAATCGAAATAGAGAAAGTGACTCAAGGAAGTGAAAGCTCAAGCAAAACGAAGGCTGTAATGTAATTCCAAAGCTACGGAATAACAAGAGCTGAGTAGACAAAGTGATGGTCTTTTTTCATCTTTTTCTTTTGCTATTTCCTAGCGACTTCAATTCTATATGACATTTTCGTGGTTTTCTGGTCCAGCCATCTTTTCCAAGATGATTCGCATTTCTGCTTCACTGCAATACTTGTCAGCAAGCTTCAGATAATAAGATGTTTCCATTGCCATTTTCGACGTTTGATTTCTACGGATATTGAATATTATTGGCATCTGCGGAGATGGTTCTTGCCAACCATATTTTCAGGATTCGTTGGAGATAATTGTTGGTAATCACTTCTGAATTGAGTAGTAAAGCGCTACTGGTAAACGTCTAAAGGACTGTCTTCTTATTCGACTCAAAAATTTTGTTGACATGAACAAAATCGAGAAGGTTAGATACAGTAAGACTGACATAGATTAATTCATATGAATTGATTTTATGACGCAGCAAACCTTAAATTGCATATAAGGACTATCCCAGAAAAATTTTTTCCTTTAATTTTGTTTGATTATACTCTACCTTATAATCTTATAGGTCTAAGAGACACAATATTTGATCTATATAAAGTGACGTTTAATTTAATGTGTAACACTTGGTGATAGCACTTTTAACGACAAAGATGTCGAGCAAGCAACAAAAAGTTCGCGAATTCATTTTGTACATATATCTTCAAAATCCAGAATTAAAATATTCAGCTATGGCAAAAATAGTTGGTGCGTCAGATAGAACTGTTTTTACGGTTATTTCTAATTATTAGAACGGTCCACCTGTTTCACGAAAAAAGGTTCAGACAGAAAACCAGAATTTTCTAACTCAAGAGTAGTGGCGAAGGTGAAGGGTCTTTTTAAGCAGAATCCCATGACCTCACTTCGAGATATGGCGGCTAGAGTAGGTACATCAAAATCTACTGCACAAAGGATACAGGAAAAAAGTAAACTGAAAGCATATAGAGTTCAAAATGTACCAAACCGTTTTGATGAAAAGCAGTTGATGGCTCAGATACGAGCCCAAAAATTGTATGAAGGGTACCTGACTGAATTTGATTGCTGCGTTATGAACGACGGAAGTAACGTCAAAGCAGATTTTAAGCCGCTACTTGGGCACAAATATTAAACGTCACCGAAGAAGGGGCATATGCCTAGTAAATTCAAAAAACTACAAAAAACTTACAAGACTTTAGACTAAAGTGGAAAAGATTATTCCGTACTGTCGATGAAACACCTGTACAAAATTTAATAAAGGGCCTTAAGAAAAAAGTAAAAAATTTTTATAAAAAAAAAAATTGTTAATTAGTTTTTAGTTTTATATTTATATTCTTAACACTAGCCATTATTAATAAAAAAAGAAATAAAGACCAAAAAGTTTATTGGGTATTTTTTTATAACTGAAAATAAAAAGGAAAAATGTTTCTGGAACAGTCCTTAATTCATTCAAGCAGCATCGGTATTAATGATTAGTATTAATAATAGTTGGTTTATCCTTTGATATTCCATCCAAAAATTCGGGAAAACTGTCACTGGTAGACTTACTAAAAAAAGAAACTGATGGGTTGACTCAGAATATAGTTGTCATACATAATCATATACAAATATCATAGATAAAGTATATATCAGATAAATCAAATAAAATTTCTCACTGTGCAAGTCAATTTTCTTAAATTTTCTTGTAGCTACTGCTCTCCAACACCCATATAAATTCAGTCTGCTATAATTTAAGATAATTTTGAGTATGTTAAGTTGCTTGCAACATGCAAGCAAGGATAATTGTCAAAATATCCTGCTTAGTACGAGTAAACTGTTAGACCAAAGTGAAAATGTAAGGAGAAATGAAGAAGAGCTATGAGCCTGGGATTGTTGCCATCTTAACTGAGACAAAGACAACAGAGATGACTTGAAACTCATTCTGGAAGATGGCAAATTGTTTTACGTGATTGCATGACAGGAAGTGACTTACATTACTAAAAGCATTTATGTAATTGTAAGTATTTGTTTATATGTGTACGTGTGCATGCATGTGCGTGCATGTGTGTGTATATATAAGTGTATGTGTCATATTTAAATATTTATGTCATCAGATTGAATTCACTTATATTCATTCTGTTGTTTCTTTAATTGTTTTTGTCGTTGTTGTTGCTGTTGTTGTCATTTGTTGCTTCAATTGCAATAACGAAAATATATACATATTTAGTTGAGTGTATACGTATGTATCTCATCCATTAGTCCATTAGAGCCAAGTGCACGTTTTTCATTTTCCAATTAAAGTTGTGTAAATATCACTTTTAAGCCAAAATTATCTATCACTTGTCAAATCGAGTACATACGTACATACATACATATATACATATGTATGTATGTATCTTAAGTTTTGTGTATTCTGAAATAGAACCATAATTGAATGAGGAAAAAATATTGTTAAATAAAGACAATTTATTCAATGAATATCTCTGCAAATTGCTATGTTTATTGTTTTGAAATAAAGCAAATGCTTTTACTTTGTAAATAAAATGAGATGAGAATATTAAATTCATAGCCTTTTTACATCTTAAATTCAACAAGTAAGAATGCTATTTACGATGAAACAAAATCAGTTTACTTATAGCCCAAAACAAATTGACTTTAGTGTTTACTGGGTTGAAATTCCTATGCTATTTGATTTAGTCAACAACTGCTGCAAATAAAAACTGAAAGAATGTATCAAAACTGGTTACTGGTCTTGAAAATTTATTTGCCGGAAAGATCAGCCCGATTCCTCTTCATTAGATCACATACATTTTTCAGGTTCCCGCGATAAATTTCCAAGGTGAAATTAAAAAGTTTCTAAAATATATTTGTTTTGGTTTTATTTAAAAACCACCTTTGCCGAAATGACCAGCCTCCGTTTCTCTCCTTAAATTATACATGTTTGGCGTCTCTAAAGTCTCTAAAATCTAGTTGTCTCTGACTTTCAGAAGAATGTCTTAAATAGGCAAACAATTCATTGAAAGGTTGAAATTTGTTTACCAAAAATTGTTGAAAATTTAATCTTTTTCAACTATTTAGAATGAAAAATCTTATTTGCTTAATAAAATGTTGAAATTTGAGATTGAAAGTATCAATCCAACGCGACACTTTTCAACACTTCAGTAGAGACGATTTTAATTGCGCGAAAACATCAGATCCCTTATGTCATTAGAGTGAAATTTTAAGTGGGGTTTGCTGTTTCCTGTAAATGATATCGCATCTTCCTTTGGATTTAAGAATGCATTTTTTATAACAATAAAACAATAAAAAATAAAATTTTAGTTTTTGAAGGTGTCCCAATAGGAAGGCCTGATTTAGTCTGTGAGTTATTTATTAACTTTATTAACACTAAGCAAATGCTTTATGGCATAACAATTAATTTCATTTGTAAAGTACAATAAATTAAAGATTAAATAAAGAGCTTTCAAGCTTTAAGTGTACAAAGGAAAATATTGATATCAATAATTAAGTAAAAGTCATTAAAATTCAATTTTGTTAATCGGAAAAGATCAAGTGTGCTCTACTATCTTTTGGAAATATATTGTTATTATGAAATTTTATTTTACATACTATGAGTATGATGTAAAATCAGTGTAGATGGCATTTCTGATTTTTAGGAACGTAAAAAATTTAGCTAAAATTTTATCCTCTGATTAAAATTGAATGCAAGTTTGAGCAATACAAATTCTTAATATTATTTCCAAATTGCAGCGGATACCGAGGACCATTTTGGCACATATTTCGGTGTAAATTATGTAGAATACTGCAGAGATGTATTACATTAGATAAATCATAAATAAATAAAAGGCAGGGAATGACTTCATTGAGGAACATCAGAATGAACCACAAGCTTATCAGATTTTCAATTGTTGAACATAACCGTCTGTAACCTAACAGAAAGATATGTTGAGAGCCAGAGTAAGAGGTGCAAGGAAAACCGATACATCGTTAGTTTTAATAAAAGCAATTCGTGATTCACAATACTTTGAGAAATCGGTGTAAATCGATCTGTTGGATGTTAACATGCGAAACTGGAAAAAAAGAAGTGAAGTGAATTCCACGCTAAAATCTATATTGATATGGATTAATAACTGATTATACATGAAACACAAGTTGATCCGTAATGATTTCTTCCCATAATTTAGGAATAGTGCTTAGTTTAGCAATTTAAATTTACAGTAAGAGTATAATATTTTTCCTTAAGTCAGGTACATATGGAAACTTAAAACAAAAGTTTTAGTGGATCACCAAGCTCATCAGAACATTGATTTAAGGATAACAACTTGAAACAGCGGTTACGAGTAATAATTTTTTCGGGTATTACTTTAGATTACTAATATGATGCTAATCAAAGAAAACTGCCATTTGAAATAGACCATTCATTGTCGTTCAGGAGGGTAAAAACAAATTCAGCATGTACTGTAAGAAATCGCATTTTTGTGAGGATAATATTGTAAAGCTATTTTCTGGAATACTATATCGGTGGTAACCTTCCAAGTCACCGACGCATTGTTTCCGAACACACAACTCCGGACTCATGTTCGCCAAAGAACTTATTTTCCACAAAATCAGTGTCGCATGGAGATGAACTTGATCGATTTGCTATATCTGCGAATATAACACGACCTTAACATGTGACTGGTGATGGCCATTGCCAACCTATAAAGGACATTGAACGTCGCCACACTACCAGCCAAACCTAATTTAAAGTTGCCTAATTCAACATTTTAAGAATCGGCGTCGGCTCATCTCCACCGCAGCTAGCAGAAATCTTTCCG
This sequence comes from Tricholauxania praeusta, assembly GCA_949775025.1. Classification (NCBI taxonomy): domain Eukaryota; kingdom Metazoa; phylum Arthropoda; class Insecta; order Diptera; family Lauxaniidae; genus Tricholauxania; species Tricholauxania praeusta. The sequence continues at coordinate 6,631,477 of OX459028.1, read as the reverse complement.
ACCATAGGTGGTCAGGCGTTACTGCAGACAGACATCTACCCATCCGAATGTGGTCATTCACTGGCGCATATTTTTTGTGGGGCTCATGCCATATGCTAATTAGTATTTTCTGGATTCTTCTTCTCATTTTTTTTTTGTTAACTATTGTATTCTTCCAAGACGGGCATTGATGTTCACACAGTGGTAGACAACATATGGGAAACTCTACAGGAAAGTAACTAAAAGCGGCTTCTGAGATTTGTGTTTATGAGGAACAAGATGGATCAGTCTATGTACTTTAGTTGGAACTTTTCCTGAAAAGATTCAACAGGGTGTTTTGTTTTAATTTTTGATTTGAATAGAGGTTTAATCGTATTTTCCCAGCTTCACCGATGCAAACACACACAGTTTGTTTTTATACCAAGTATGCATTTGTGTGAATATGTTCGTGTTTGTGTTGTTAATAAGAACAACTGATACATCGCAATGTGGCCACTAGTCGGCACAGCAACAAACAATAAACAACAATATCAGCAACAAGGGATGTAGCAACAACATCGACACATTGGGCAACAACATTTGGAGTGCCCACGTATGTATGTTTGTATGAGTAAGTGCGTGTATTTATGCGTTGACATGTCATCGTTAGACACATTTAACGATATTTTCAAGAATACAGCAACATGACAGACTGTTGCTGCTGCTGTTCTTGTTGCAAGAATGATGTACATATTGACCTGTCGCTGTTGCCATTGCTACTACTCAAGTCAGAGTGTTGTCCTGTTATCATTGCTGTTTAGCTTTTCCTTTTGTTGTTGTTATGATTTTTGTTGCTGCATTTCAGTGATGTTGGCCGTCATATTGTTGTAGCTCTTATATGCATTATTCCTAGTTTTCAAGTTGAATTGAACACCAGTATCTTGTACGTTTGAATATATGTTTTACAAGCACTTATCTTTGCCTAATTTGAGGTGAATGAAGTTTTTGTCCAACTGCTTACGTTAACAAGTGCAATGAATAGGGTATTACGAAAAAAAAATTATTTTTTTTAAACGGCCTCTTCATTTTGGCTTTGGTAAGAGATAATTGCTAAAAAATTAAAAGCCAAAAAAATCTGCTGCTGATAGAATATAAACATTGGGTAATTTTTCCTCAAATTTTATATATCTACAATTATTTTATGCACTTTCTCTAAATTAGAGAAAAAATTCCACAATAAGAGTGATTTTTATTGGAAAAGAATCACCAACAGCTTAGTTTACCTTTTGCAGAACATAGTTTTAGGAAACTTATTCTTTCTTATAATCAAAATTTGAATTGTGATACAATTTTTCTGGCATTTACATATAATTTTCTTGAAACACCCTAATTTTCTATACTTCAAAGTCTGTGCATATGTTTGTTTATCTATTTGTTTGTATGCGTGTCGTTTGCATAAGTGTTTATTTGCCCACAGGATGCTCCTGCAGCAAATGTCACCTGTTATGACTTGACTCTTTGAATCCACACACTCTGTTCATCTTACATTTTCGTTGTACGATGTTCTACTTTTGATGTTCGTATGGCGTCATGTTAGATGTTTGCTTAGAGTTGTGAGTTTTGGGTTCAGCGCTTGTTGAACTCCAGTTTACTGAAGCGGCTTCCTTGGATGTTGTATCTGCTTTTGTCGTTTTTATTGCACATACCTACTAGAGGTGGCATTTGGACTTACAAATGTACTGAATTTAGTCGAGTGTACTTTTTTTATCAATTCCGTTGAAAATTTTGCAGAAAATAAATCATCAATAAGAACCAAGGAAAAAAGCTCAAAAGTGTACTCGATTTTATTTGAAAGCGTTGTCAATTGAAGCTGTTAAGGTAAGTTAAGGACAAAAAAAAGTAAACTGATAACAATTTTTTTCCACTTTCGTTTTGTCTATTGACGAGTGAGGTGTGTTTCGGATATAGACCTGTCACCCTTGAACTGTATTTATCGTCCAAATTCAACGTAAAATAATGTACAAAAGATCATTTCTATAAGCTTGGAATTTACTATGGCGCTTTTTAAGCTTAATCAGCATCTAAAAAAAAAAGTTTATCGCAAAAACAATTTAATGAAAGTTCTCTGGACATACAAGTAATGTAATAAAACAGAGTCCATTGTACTGTGTACCTACTTTTGAAATCGCTAATGTAATGAAAGAAGTACGATTGTAGTGAAATTGTCATCACTAACACTGCTACTGCTATGATCGCTTTATTTAGAATACATCAAAAGAATCAAAATATTTACATATGAAAGACTTAAAAATCGCATCTTAATGTGGAAGTACCTTTATGCTGCATATTTACCACCGGATTGTGTGCATAATGGATATTAAATAATTAATTGTACACTTAATGTTCTCATTATAAATTAATTTGCATTATTGAATTGTAAATATTTTGCCAGATCTTAATGTTTTACAGAGGATACATTTCATACATAACTATTGTAGTAGAGACGACCACTCAAAGGAATAGGTTCAAAAATGGAAATATTTCTGAAAAATTAAAAAAAAAAGAATTCTACAACAATATCACATTATTATTTGTCTAATCGAGCCAGCTTTTTCAAACGTTGGCAAATCTATATCTGAGTAAGATTATATTCCATTCACCAGGATATGCCACTGCATTTTTGCTACAAGTCGTATGAAACAATAATTCGAGACGCAATCAAACCATTCAATGAGTACATAAGCCAGCTTAAAAAAAAATTTTGCAGATTTATTCCAACTGTATCCGAAATAGACTCCCATTTGTTTTTTTTTTTTTTTTGGTATTTTTTAGTCTCCAGATAATACATATACTAGGTTAGAAAGTAATTGGATTTTTGATCACTTTCATGCATTTGTTTTAGGGACAAAAACGTTTTCCGAATAAAGTTATATGAATGAGTATAGAGCATAGAACATTCCATAAAATGCAAAATAAAGAAAATTGCGTGGTTCTTAAATTTTTATTTGTGAATTGATTATAATAATTATTTGTAAAAAAATGTTTATATGATCTTATCGTGTGGTAGAGGTTGAAAACCATGAAGTTCTACGCAATATAAATAATACGAACAATGTCTGTCATTGCGTTACCTCTGCGCTATTAATTGAGAGCCCTTCGAAACTGTCAAAAATGCTGCCATCAACAATGTTACGTGTCTGCCTTTGTGTCTATACAAAAAGAAATAGATAAATGCATGATGCAAATGCAAACGTTTTTGTTCCCGAGCTTAAGAGTAATTAAATTATTTTTTAAATTATTTTTTTAAATTTCATGACACAAACACAAACTTAAGTTATATTATCGTAAGGCGAGAGAAAAAATATAACAAACGTGTTAAAAAAATTGAGTACTAACTCATTTTATAGCGTCTGCCTCTTGGCTGACTGGTTCCTTTGCTAATGAAAAACATCAACATAGAGAAAGCAGATGATTCCAGCTCAATTTTTTCAAAGGCAGACGTTTTTGAGCACTTCAGTTGCATATTTTCTTAAATATATCTGTACTTTTTTTTTTTTTTTTTTTTTTATTTGGAAACATTGATCACTACAGAACATACTTTGTTGTAGTAACTAAATAATGGTCAACACATTTTATTTTACAAAAAAAAATTTGTATTTATTCCCGTGTCATTAAAAACAATTTAAACCAGTTGCATTTCTAACTATTAAAGTTAAATCATTTACGCATCATCGCCCTTAGTTGCGCGGGTGTAAATCACCTGGGAATGGTGTTGCACGACTTGCTTAATCAAACCCTTATCGCGAAGTTCAACCAAAGCCCTCTTGGCAAGAGAACCACGAATCTTCAAACGTTCAGACACCACTGACGGAGTGATCAATTTGTATTTTGGTACTTCAGCGTACAACTTTTCGTAGGTGGCCTTATCGAACAAAATTTGGTTGTTCAACTTATCCCTTACTTTGCCCTTGGACCACTTCTTCTTCTTGGCCTTGCCACCGCCACCACCTTCCTTCTTCTTTTGGGTTTTTTGTGGCTGTTTAGCCGCGGATTTTGCATCCTTCTTTGGTGGCATCGTGAAAACCTCAATGCAAAAAGGATGTATGTATGTATGTATTAAACTAACATCGTGAAAATTTTGTTTTCCAAAGATTATTAATCTATTTTTTCGGTGCATGGGGCAATCCACGCCAAATCGGACATCATTTGCTATTGCAACTCTGATTTTTGTGTAAGTTTTTTTTTTTCAGTGCTTTTAGTATTTTTTTTCTTCGAAATATCGTTGATTGAAATTTATTATACAAGTCTATATACAGATCTATACATATGTATGTACCTATATATAAGTTTCAATACGACAGGATAACTGGAAAATTTAAGCATACGAAAGTAGGTATTGAAGGGAAAAGATTAAGGTTTTTAACTATATAATTAAATATATTCGGAAAAATTTGGTATGCCAAAAATAAATATACGAATTTAACCAAAAAAGACGATATTGACATATAAAAACTCATATATTTTGAAAAATCGGCGACCTACACGTCTGCCTCTTGTATTTTCAGTTTCTAGTGGCAATAGCAAATACCATGAAGCTCTGGAAGAAAATGATAAAATTATCTAATAGATTTTTTTATATTCGGAATTGCTGTTATTAAAACTGTGGCAGTGTGGACGTCTGCCTTTTATACTTTCGTTACCTATATAATGCCCTTAACACAATATATCAGAGGCAGACGCGATAAAATCATTTAATAAAATTTTTTGTTGGCAACTTCAAAACTCATTTTAAAATAAATGCGGTGCTGTCTTCACTTAACTCTCATTTTTTTCTAATTCGCATAAATTTGTACTACATTTCATATCAATATCAACGATGACAAAATGATATCATATATCTAAAATGTTTACCGGCTTCCTAGCTAGTATATTATTCACAATAACTTTTAAGAGCGTTACCCATTTGAATAGCGAACGCGAGCTGTACATATCTACATACAAACTCGTATATTTAAAATAGCAAAGATGAAAGTGTGACTCAACTTTGTACTTAACTTTCTATATTTGAAGTTTTACCAGATTTTACAAGTACTTACTTCGTGTAAAATATGTACATAAATTAAGGCAATAAAAAATATAAATCTCCCATATACTTATTAACGCAATACATACGTATTTATCTGGCCACAAAATTTTCCAGACAATAAATATTTTTTGCGATATTGCAACTTATTAATTCTTATCTTATTTTGCAACAAACGTACTGTTCCCAATCAAATTATAGAGTATCGCTAGTATGAGCAAAAACCTACGCTTATCTTTGAGAGCGTGCAGCTTATCATTATCGTCAGTGTTTATGTTTAATTTAAATGTAGTGAAGAGCTCAAATTGTGAAAAAGTATAGTATGGAACTTTATTGACAGATACGTGCCAACGTGCGCTTTAATGCTCTTAGCCTCTCCACAATTTAATACTTTTTTGGTCAAAATGGAGCAAATGTTTTTCTACCGCCAAAAATACTTTTGATTTACGTGCCTACAACACACTGAAATTTTGAAAAGAGCACAAAACAACAACAGCAAATACATACGCCAAATTTATTTTTTACTTCAAAATTCTCTCAAAACGTCAACACGGCCAGTCTCTACGCGTTTTTCCGATACAGCGGATTGCTATGCCGATCCGGTTTGTTTGTGGACGTTTGCACGTGTATATTTTGTGCTAAAAATATCGTATTAAGACGTCAACAGCAACAGCTGACAACAACAGCTGGCAAACCGATCTCATCACGCATGGCGGACAGCGTTAAGATTCGTGTGGTAAAGCCAGAAGAATCTCAACGCGTATTGGATTTCTTACGCATCCACTACTACAGGGAAGAACCACTTACTATTGGTAACCGACCAGAGGAGCAGAACACAGAAAATGAGGAATTTGACATTTCAAATATCTCACATGGTACCTGTCTGATAGCTTTGCACACGTCATGTGAAACAGGCAGTTGTGTAACTGAGGAGAGAATAGTCGGTGCCCTCTTAGCGGGACCAAAGGAATCTAATGAATCCGAACATCTTTTTGAAGAGGCAGCACTTAATGGTCCCACTAAATGGGGGAATATGTTACAATTTCTGGCATGCGTTGAGCGTGATTCAAAAGTATACGAACTTTACAACGTGAACAATGCGTTGCATACTCACGTATTAGGCGTTGATGCAAGTTTACGTGGGAAAAGAATAGGCGCTCAGCTAATGCAGTCATTAGTAAAGTTGGGCCGACTTAAGGGTTATCCACTGCTCACGGTCGATTGCACAAGTCTTTATTCGGCCCAACTAGTGGAAAAGCTCGGTTGGGACTGTGTCAACATTGTGTCTTATGCGGATTATGTAGGTGATGATGGTGAACCAGTTTATCAACCGCCAGCGCCGCATTTTTTTTGTAAGACATATGCGATGGCGCTGCATAGATGAGACAAGAGAGACGGTGCGTTTATTTAAAAGTAAACAGTTGGAACTAAATTTTAAGCACTGTTATTTGTTGACATAACACCCCTCTACGTCAAAAAGAGAACATCAAATTTTGTACATTGCACATACAGATTTGAGAGTTTGATTAAAGAAACAGTGATTTAAATATCATAAAAATGGATACAAATTTTGACCTTGAAATATGGCAAGTTTTAATTATCTATTTTCAAAATTTTTCATATTTTTGATTCAGTTAATAAAAAGTAAAATATTTTCAAATAAAACAACTTAATTTTATTGAATGACCCGGGAAGGGTCATATCATACACTTGTAAATGACGGGAATACATCACCAAATATTTTTCAATTGAAACATTGGCAAGTTCCAAGTAAAAATGTACTTCATATAATATATATACATATATAATTCAAACTGATATTAAACAAACCGAAACGAAATTATTCATGCAAAAATTACCAATTTTTTGTTTAGCCCAAAGAGCAAAGAAATGAAAAACCGAAAAAAATTCAAAAAATGTTAACTATTTTCAATTCACCGCCTTGTGTATGGTATCGCCTGAGTGCAGCGAGTTGCGCCAGGACTTCCTTCCTTTCTACTTTGCGGATAAAAATTTGCCAAAACCAAAATAGACAGAGCAGCAAAAAAAAAAATAAATACAAAGTTCTAACTAAAAATGGCAACACAAAATGTTTGTCAGTGTTGCCTCATTTTTTTTTATTTTTTTTGGCAAACTGAGCGAACGAGTGGTTAACCTCCTCTTTTTAAATTCCTTAACGATTTTGTTGTATGCGCTGTGTTGTGTTAATATTTAGAACGGATGGACGCATACACATACACATGAACATACACAACAATACTTTTGACACACACGTATTATAATTTTTAAGCAATTTTCCATTTATCCTCAATTTTTTGAAAGCAACAAAGCGAAAATCAGTTACAACAAAATAGACCGTTTCGCCAGTTTTGCAAGGGGGGCGAATTACCCCATGGAATATATTTTTTTTAAAATTTTATACGTTTATTACATATAATTACGGATGCGGAAATCGAAAAGCAGTTCATCAGCGAAATGTACACTCGCCTTAATGTTCTGCGTAGTGTGGCACATCGTCTGAAAGGATCATTGGTCCAAGTTTGGCACTCAATATCGGTCAATATTGGAAAATACTTTAGACCAAGAGACGCAGTGGCTTTGTGAGGAGCCATCTTCGAAGAACGAGCGACTCTCCCCCAACTAAAAATTAATATTTAAAATGAAAATCGTGCCACAACACCTGTAATTTTTTGAAAAGTCATGGAAAATGAGCATGAATGTGTGCACGAAAGTGTGAAGCAAAAAATGGTCATAATTTGCAATTCCCCATTTGCATACTGCGATTACTCTGAAATAGAAAAGTGGTTCCGAATTCAATGGCTGTCATTGACATTGCCATCCCGGACCATTAAAGGTATTGCCACACCACTGGAAAGCGCTGCACTGATAGAAAAAGGGGAAATTGTTTGGGGGTACTTCTGTCGTTTGTTAGTAAGAAATTGCAGCCAAACCAATATGACGCGACGCATTGGTTTGGTATAACATTTTCCGGGACAGCAACTACAGTGGTGTCAAAAATGCAGCAAAAAAAAAAACCTACCGCAGCGTAACGCGGTGAATGTTACAGTTCGTTGGCTCTTGCTTGCTGCTGTTTCTACTGTTTGTGACGTCATGCGGTTAAATAGACAAAGCTAAAGGAAAATACTGCAATTTGAAACATATTCATCGGCTTTCATGTCCGTATTGCTAATAGAAAAATTCAATATTCAGCCAGTGCCATATTTAATATTTTTGATTGGACTTAAATCTGACAACTTCCACAGAAGACTCCGCTAAAATGGATTTCACATTGACGTCAAAGATGGCACATTTTTCTATTATTGTGCTTTTGAGCTAAGAACGGATTCTCTTTCAAAAAATATGTCACATTCATATGTCACACAAAAACAACTCGCAGTTCGTTTTCAACAAAAACTAGCCTTGCTTTCCACAATAACTGGTGACATTGGTGATGACTTTATGTAAGAGTTTCTCTTTTCTTGTTTTTATGTCAAATAGCTCTTAAAACAACAAGTAAGCAGCTAATGTGCCACATTAGCAGTTTCAGAGAAAATATAAAAATAAGTTAATATCAACTTAGCTTCCAGAAGAGCTCCATTAGAGGAACTGTTGCAACTGACGTCAAACATGAACGTTTTAAAGACAGTGTGAAAGATATTTTTAAGGACTTGAAACTAAAACGATATATATTATAAATGGGCCGTTTTTGATGCCAATGCTAAAGCCTTATAAGGTTTAAAAATAAACTTTTATCATCTTAAGCTAGTTTCCTATTTTGGTATTTTACGAAACATGAACGCCTTGTTATCAGAAACTCACTTTCATAGGCTAGGTGCGTTTTCTTGTGAACGGTCACACGTAGCAGTACTGAGTGCTCCATGTTAACTTCTCAAATTGATCAAAAATTTTGAAAAGTATGATTTTTTGCAAATTTCGCATATACAGTCTGTCAAGTGATTGTTTGCAAAATAAATTATGAAACACAATTTTCACTTTCTTATTGAATAAAAATAAGAAATGTGTATATATTTTGGAAGTTTTTTTTAACTCAATTCTCTTACTAATTTCCTTTTAGAAAACAACAAAAAAATTATTTGATATGAACAAAAACAAAAGCTTATGGAACAAAAATAAAAATAGTGTCAAATAATTCTTTGCAAAATGCAAGGAACATATGAAGAAACTAATTAACTAGCAAGAGAAACTTCAATACTTGATGTGTTTACCACGAATATCAATCACGGCTTGTATTCTTCTCGGAAAAGATGCAATAAGTTTTTGAAAATCATTTTCTTCCGATACATTTTTGTCCATTCCTCCGTAATTACTCTTATTAGAGCGTTGTTATTTGCTGGATCTCGTTTTTCACCTTTTTTTTCAGTGTGAACATTAACTTTCGATGGGATTCCTATCGGACCCTTGAGCTTATCACTTTACTGCAATAATACTGCACCCAGATCCTGCATAAGACCGATTTGGGCTTAAGATTATATATATCTGATACAATTTGTATCAGAAAATTTGCCTTACTTCAGAGATTAAACGTCTCTTTTGGACTAGTTTATCGAAGAAATTGATACGGCATCTTGTTATAGAGACGCGCTGGCTTTGTTCACGTAGGCGTGGCACCACCCATGCTTACAAACAGCAAATTACGACATTTCTTATGAGCTTAAAATGGAAATTACAGCAATATCGTGAACGGTGTGAGTGTTTTTCGTTTTTGCTTGTATGGTACATGCCCCTCTTACTCTGATTAACCTTCTCAGCTTCTCATCGTCCTGCATCTCTGTGTAAAGTTTAATTAAATTTCCATTTTTAACTTCCATTTTGAAAAGGTTATTTTAATTACCTTTTTATATGAGAGGTCCCATGCCCACTTGAAGAATTCCGCCTACATATTGTGAAACATTTCTTAAAGTCATCAAGCAACATTGTGCTAAGTTTCCTTGCATTTCATAATACATTAGTTAAATACGACTTAAAATATTTTTTTGTCACGCCCGCTTTTTTATTTTTATTTACATCTAACTTTCATCAAATGGGATATTAACCTTAAAAAATTTTACCTGCCATGAGAATTTCCCAGCATTATTTCAACTTGTGGGCCTTTTAATATACTCCTTTGTGTGAAGTTTGCATACACGTAAAAATTTAACTACCATTTTTTATAAATCTTTTATCAACGTTTTAAATTGCATGGAATGTGCCTAACTCCTCTGAATCAAATCAAGCAAAGTTCTTAGTGAAAACTTTCCGAGAAGTAAAATTGTTCTCTTAATCGCTCTGTTTCTTTCAATGAGATTGATTTTACAGATTATGTAAACCAAAATTTGCGTCAGCCTTTAAACATCAACACCTACATATCAGCCCGTTTGGGTTTTTTTATGTGATGTGTAAATTATTTGCTTTGCATTGAACTCTGTGCCAAACTGAGCATCAATTTACACAGCAGTTACTCCAAAATAAGAAAATTATCAAACTTTTCTTGTGCATCTTCTCCTTATTGTCCTTGCCATATTTTACTTTTTCCTCTAATATCACTTGACTTTTTCAATTTTTTTCGCATTTTTTTTTTATTTTATTGTTTCTGCAGCACTTGTAATTTTCAAAATTAAACGTGCGCATACATAATGCAATTGTGTTCATTCTGCTGTTGGTGTTGCTAAAGCCTTGGTAGGTAGGTGAATTTATGCGCTCGTATAGGTGACACACACACACACGCGCGCACACATTTATATAAAATATAACAAACCGATTTTTCTGGCAAGAGCCAAGAGTCCTACAAATGCCATAAATCTTTGACAGAAGTTTGGCACTGAGCTCTCTCTTACTGCCGTAGGATACAAATGAAACGTAGAACATTGCAGCAGCCACATGCTGTGTGTACGACAGTGCAGCACACAAAACAAAAAAAAAAAGGCCGAGAGACAAACGCAACACCACCATGTCCGCTTTCCCTAGTGGGTGTGCGGCGAAGGAATTTTTGCTTGCTCGTTTAGCGGAAACTGTCGTCAGTGTTGCCAAACCAGCGGGATGCGTTTGTTGCTGCTGCTGCTGCTGCTGCTGTCGTTGCAACTCATGCTGCATAGATAAGAAATGGCAATGAGTGTAAAAACACTGCCGTCGTCCGGTACATTGCACATGAATTTAAATCCTCTGGCAGTCAAAATCAACAGTAAGGAAAAAATTTTTATTAAAAAAATACAAATGATTTAAATGCGAAAAAAACTATTCGGCGCGTTTTCATTGTAATGTTAAATTTATTATTGAATTCTTTTAATTTTTCGGCAACATACAGTTGAGATTTTTCTATTTTTTGCACTAGCAGTATACAGGGTAATAATAAAAATATTGGTATACGAAAAGTTTCCCTGAAAAAAATCGCTAGAAAATTTTAGTACCATTTCCAATCAAACAACGTGATTGATTTTACTTAGAATTTAATCGCATGCAGTTATGGGCCAAATAGCTAAATTAAGCCTTAGATTATGGAAATTTGAAAAATTTGTTGTGTTGGTCATATCGTCAATCTGCTCAAATTAATCATGAAAATATACCGTCTCTAGCTTGATAAAATGTTTTGAACAGAAATTGTAAATCAGTCAAATTTGCACAAGAAGTTCATACCTTTTGCTTCATCATGCTTTTTACTCATAGAGGCTGTTTTTTATTTTATCAGTTTTTAAAATTTATAAAAATGTTTATCCCCATGGAAACAACTCATCCTGTAAGTCGAAAGTTGAATTTTTTTTCCACTTTACTAAAGCAGCGTGCACTGAGCCACAATTACGAGTATCTCTACTGATTGCTACCTACCCGCGAGTAACACCACCAATATATCTGTGCTACGATGACAACTTTAATGACTCCAAATTTAACGCTGGCCTGCGATTAACGCTGTGAGCTGCCGCCTGCAGCTGCCGGCCACCCGTAGCGTCACTACTGATATTTACGAGCTTAATGATCGCTTCCGTTTGCAGTGCTGTGAATTGAGTGCCACAGGTTTGACAACAACCACGCCTACCTCTGCCACACACTCGTTCGGTGATAACCAACTTAATTGGCAGCGCTTGCTGTGAGCTTCCGCCACACCTGCAATTTGTGTGCCACTCATTTGAAATTTTTTCTTACCTGCCACGTTACCTCTGTGCATTGGTTTCCCTGCGATATCTGTGTGCATCGGCTTCCGTTTGGCAAGACCAGAAGTCACTTAATTTGCTGCTGTGTGCAACACTGATAAAAATTAGGCTGCAGCAGCAACAGTAACAGCAACAACAAGGACGCAGTAGCAGGAAAACAGCGCAGAGATAAGAAAATTAAACTCAATTCAGTGCACGCGATATTCAACTGAAAATTACAACGGCAACGCCCACCGGCAGTAGGCCTTCACCAGTTGCAGTCAAAAATAAAATTTTTGGCAAATAAAAAATGAAAACTACAACAATTGCCATTGTTTTTGCTGTTGCAGTAGCGGCAATTTTTTAATTTGCGTCTCACATCCGCGTGAACGAAATTGCGAGCAATAAATTCGTTCGACATTTCGTGTTGATAATGACGCGCGATGGCTCGTTTGCTGTACTTTCGTAGGTAGGCACAGGATGAAGGATATGCAAAAAGCTATGCAGCCAAAAAATTCAAAAAGCTTGATTTTTGCCAAAAAGAAAAAAAATTATAGCAAAAAATTGGAAAAAGAAATAAAGTGCAGTAAACACAAAACAATAAAAAAAAAAACATTAAAATGAAGCAAAAAAGTTTTGCATACTTTTTGGCGTTCGAACTTGAAATGCGGTAGCACCAACTGCATGAAGCTTAAAAGCAACAACAACAACTAACAGTAGGTATATGAAGCATGCAAAAAACAATATTATATAACATAATTTTGGGCCAATCTCTCATAAATAAATCAAATAATTGTTTCCTATTTTGCTGACTAAGAAATAACTTACTGCGATTTTGTTTCATTTTTTAATTTTAACAAAAAATAAACTCAGTTTTTGCGTATACATGGAAAGAAAAAATGTTGGTTGATATAACCACGCATCACTTTTAATTAGTCTTATTGAAATTAAGCAAAGTTTTTGATTGAATCAAGTTAAGATGCATTTTCAAGTTAACCACATCTACATTGAATTAACCGCATACAAATATTGTTGATTCAAATCATTTTATCAGTAGGTATATTCTGTGGTCCAACGATAATGCTATGTTATTCAATTGTTTTTGCTTAACCACAAACGCAGTTGCCTTAAGCTTTCATTCAACGCTGCTTAAGTCTTATTCGAGTAATTTTTTTAAGTTGGCCTCGCCAAAAATTAGATACCCTACACCACGTATTTAACATTTTACTGTCGTAGACAGTAAAACCGCGCGTAATTCTTAAATTTCTAATTTAAAGGATATTTCTCCACCGCACTATTTTCTGTCTAGTATGACTAAGCATACCTAGTAAATTGAATGCCACATTTATTTATTAGTTTAATAACTTTTAATAGTACTCCCAGTATAGCGTTTAAAAATGTTCGTTTGTATGGGAGGTGTCTCACCCTCATGCCGAAATTCTCCACCTTTTTCTCCAGAGCTTTCCTTTTTAACTATCTCAATATAGTGTTTAAAGTATTTAATTTCTATGGGCGATTGGCGTGCTTGTACACCGATTTTACCAATTTTCAATCACAAGAACCATATTCGAAGAAGTAGTGTGTGCAGAGACTTTCATAAAACTATCTTTCTTAGTTTCTCGTAATCGAGATTTCCACGGACAAACACACAGAAAGACAGACAGACATATTAAAAATATATATTCCTCTCTGTATATACCATTCCCCCTTTAATGTGTAAGCAAACGGAATGAAAAAGTGAATTTATTCTAAGTGTAGGGTATAAAAACTATCAAATCAATATAAATAATTCAAAACAACCACAAACATGGTCAAAATAACAACTGTGCGTGGTTAATTAATCATAACATCAACTGACAAGCTTACAGGTTAGGGTATGCTTAATGTAACAGTTGATCAATTATGCTGCCACGGAATCAACAAAATTTTGGTGAAGAAGTAATGCTCTTACGTCTCAGAACGGAGTTTTGCGAACATAGATGAACCCCAATCAAGTGGACGCAAGTATGTTTGTCATCCGAGCCACATACCGACAGAGTATACTTCAATTGGTCTCCGCACTATATGAGATCGTAATGATTGTCGTAATGTCATCAAAAATAATCTGGCACGTGCGTTGCAGCGCACATAAAAAGCAAGTTCAGGTGCACCTTAGGGAGGTAAAAGACTGTGCAGCATTCAGTAATGGAATATATCAAAGAAAAGAAGACAACGCTTTTCCCCGATCTCAGATGCTAGAAAAACCTTAAGTTGACATGGAATCATAAATAGAACCCTTTTTGCCCCAGCAAAAGTTGAGGATAACTGACACGTTTTTCTGAAATGCCGGCACCACGACAATGAACTCTGAAAGCCGAGGGCAGATACGGACTTGGGCGACCAACTGACAGACATTTAAGCAAAAATTACATTTAACAAAATGTTTGGTGGTAGTTACAGAAAGAGAGGTCCGTTCAGAAGGAAGTAGTTTTTTTAAAATTTTTAAATTTTTTGATACTCCTAAAAAAAAAAAATTATTTTGTTATTTAACCCTTAAATGCATAACGTATCATATTGGTACCTGCCTAAAATCATAGCCATGTCTACAAAAACAACCTGCATTGCGTTAAGTTTTACTCCAACTTGTAGCACGCATTACCAGCTTTCACATTAATGTCTCTTCAGCTCTCCGATGTCCACTTTTAGTTCCCAGTAAGCTGTCAAAGGGTCGAACATTGTGATTATAAATTATTTTAAAAGTGACCCTCATCAGTGAATTAAATATTGATATTTTGCATTATTCATTTCAATATTTCATTGTTATTCATTTTTCATTAATTTCTAATAAAAAAAAAAGTTTCTAAAACGAGTTTTGCATTTCAAATATATATGTATAGGCTTAATGCATCGTGTACCATATTTAGTACACTACACAAATCACAGGAAAACGGTGCATTTCCCAGGATAATGAATGCTCATTTCGTGGTGAGAGTCTGATTTCACATAAAAAATGCTTGGTCTCCATATTGGGAGCTGACCCCATTTAAGGTTTAAGGTCTTTCTCGTATGACTTAAGTTCCACACATATGATATTACCTAAGAAGAATGTTTTCTCTCACTAAGCACAAGTAAAAATAAATAGTAAAAACTTAAGTAAGTTATTTATTTGACCCTTAAAATAACTGCATTACCACAATTTTGACTTCCTACACAAAATAATGTCATTAATAATCTCAATTTATGCTGAGCTTCTTCAACTTTCTCGTCTTTCCCTCTCTCACTCTCATTATGTTTTCATATTGAAATGTTTAAATATATTCCCAATACTTTCGTTTATTTCAATTTCTAATACAATATGTTTCAGAAATGAAAATTGACAATACGAATAAGCAATAAAATTAATTGGATTTAGAGTCAAAGTTGTTGCGGCGTTGGCAATACTGGCACCCCAGCTACTTCAGCTATAATTAATACAAATTGTGGTCAACGATGGCACTCTCACAAGCACCCGAAACATACCAGCACACACATACGCCCATGCAAACATACGCACATGTGTAGTTGTGGCATTAACTACACTTAATTCACTCGTTAATTGAAAAGTCCTTCAGTGTGACAGTAAGGAGGGAAGGGAGGGGGGGGGGGGGGTGGCGGTGAATTTCTTGGGGTGGCAAATCGACAACATCGTGGTTGTCGTCTGAGAAAACACAAGAAAACCTTCAAAGCTGAGAAATTCGTTGTTCGTCGCTATTGTTGTACACACTCGTATAACATCAATGTCCTGTGACATGTTTCCTCGAAGCAGTACATTTACCATCTAAGGGTTTTGGAACGATGATGGTACAGTGTTGTTTATTTGTTATTATTGTTGTATTTGTTATGTCCACTAATCCAATCAATTAACTTGAATTGCGTCTGCGAGACATAAAAACTAAAAGATGTTGATTTCTAAGCAAGATATCGAACAAGTGTGTAATATTGCTGTATGTGTGTGTGTGTGTGTGAATTGTGGAATCTGACCGCGCTGCAAACGCTGACATTTTCTCTCACTTAAGTCCAGCACAAGCAAACACACACACACACACACGCTTGTGGCGATTTAATGAAGTTGTGAGTTATGTGATGTTTTCATAAGCTTAATTCACATTGAAAGCGAGATGTCAACTCTGATAGACGTATAAGGAACTAAGGACATATGGTTGGTGTGTGTTGGAACTCTCGTATGTATGTGAATAGTTAGCTATGTCATCTCTTAGAGGATTAATATAATTTATGTGTAATTTTCAACAAAATGCTTCTGTTTATCAAATGAAATGATTTTTGTGTGTGGCCAAGACCAAGGGTGGAAGAAATGAGTTGATGTGGAATTGAATGTTAATACCAAGTCGCTTGCAAATTAATATTGCCTTCGTTGTAAGCTAAATTTATAAATTGAGTTTTAACTCAGCAGATAGCTTTTTAGAAAAAGAGTATTAGACATTTTTATTTATTTAAAAGAACAGTAGCAACATTTTTTCGGTTAATTACCCAGGAAATGCTTTCAAATATGCGGTTTAATTTAGACAATACGACAAAACAAAATTTCTAAAGGAATCGAAAACATTATTTTGAACAGAACCTTAGTGGAAAAAGAGGATAAGATAAGATAAGGCACTTATGT
Source organism: Tricholauxania praeusta (assembly GCA_949775025.1). Lineage (NCBI taxonomy): Eukaryota > Metazoa > Arthropoda > Insecta > Diptera > Lauxaniidae > Tricholauxania > Tricholauxania praeusta. The sequence goes on along the minus strand of OX459028.1, from coordinate 6,614,676 downwards.
TACCCACAACTCACAGCAAAATGTAGATAATTAAATGATTCTATTTTAAAAAGGTATAAATCGAAGTTTTCAATACCATTCGCTACAAAATCAAAGTGCTTTTTCATTTTAGGACGAACTTTAATAATTTGATTATAATTTAAAGCTATCAAGCGGTAGACAATTTTAAGCCAAGTTTTTTTAGCTTTCATTTTTCCAGAAAGCGATGTAAGGATTTCTCTTCGACTTTATTCTAACGCTGATAATAAAATCCTTCTCAAAGATCATTAGATTTGGAATCATCATAGAAATTGGAATTCCGTAGACCCTGAATATGCAACCAACCTATGTCTAGTGCAGAGCTTCCACCATATGCAGGACAAACATTTTGTAAAAACCTTAACTTTAAGTTGAAATAAGTAAGTAGTAGTACCCTTTTTATTTACATTTATGGGCAATATAATATTTTTTTTTTTAAATTATTCTGTAGGCGATTTCGCCTTTGAAAAGATTTTTTTCGTTGTCTTTTTTTTTGTAACAGCAACAATGGGCCCTAGACATTACAATAGCAAAAGAAACTAAGCTTAATGTAATGCAATACGCCAAAACCGGGCACTTATTTGCGCCAATAAGTTAGTGACTGGCATCCTTGCAAGCAGCAACATTCAACAGCATCATCATTGAAGAAAGATTCACTTTTTCACCAATTCGCAGGACTTAAGCTGATTTTTATAGTCTTCCAAGAAATATTGTGCCACACTTGAATTTCCCAGCTCCCCCCCCCCCCCCGCTAGTTACGTGCTCTTTTGTGCACCTTTGCAAAATGACGACGTGCTGCATTTGCAGTTTTCTTAAGTTTCCAATGCTGTAACGTGCATCTTTTGCCTTGTTGGTATTCCATTCAACCAATTACACGAAGAAAGCCAATGAAGCAGAAACTCGCTTTCTTTCAGTTCTTTCAGTTTCAATTTCCTTCTGTTTCATATGGTATTCTGTTGATTTTATTTCCCTTTCTCTTTTCTCGTGCTTTCGTATTTTATTTATATCTTATTTTTAATGCATCAACAATTTGATTGAAAGAAAGTAGAGAACATAAAAAAAAATGAAAGGAATGCAGCGTCAGGACTATGAGCATTACGGATGAATGGATGCGCAGCAACTGCAGACAGATAGATAGACGGTAGGCATGCGGCGTAACGTTGAGTATTAAGTCTGTTGCATTCAGTGTCTAATACAATGGATAATGCGCTAAATAAAACTGGACAAATAAAGGATTTAGAGAAAGAAAGTCGCAGTATGGGAATTAGAGTGGGAGAAAATCAATAAAAAAAACTTTGTATTGCTTTAATGTGCACTTTGAAGTTGAGATAAATTTTCAGTGTGCATTCATTCGTGCATTCAAAGGTCTTTGAAAACAATGTACATCGAGGTATATCACTAAGTTTGAAAACATAAGTATACCTCATAAATTTTGCGAGATTTCACAAGTTTCATTAACTAAGAATCGCGGTATATTTATGTTTTTGCTTAAGAAAACTAACAACATTATTAATTTTAGTATTCTACTAAGTTGTATATTCGAAGTCGAAAACGGTCTATACCAAAAAACTTCAGTTTTTTACTAAGGTAATTTTTCTTAAGATTCTGGACTTTTCCCTTACAATTTTCCACTGTCGATATAAAAAACTTTTTACGCTATTCATCTGTCTACATCTATTTTCAAATAAAAATGATTCTTCAATCTGCCTTAATTCTAACACAAATGGAATGGCTAATGTTGTTTTGTAAACAATTAAAAGCTATTGCCTAGGGTACAAAATTAAAGTAAAATATTTTAACAAAACCTAATTAAAGCCTTTATACTGCAAATTCTAAAAGAGAGAAAAAAGCATGACACTGAAAAAAATGAGGAACTCATAGTCAAAATGTGATTTATCCTCTTAACATGAAAATGAGAATAGCAGAAAAAATTCGAAAACGTAGTAGATAGGTTAAAGTAACTAAATTTTTAGAGATAACTTAAAATTTCATATAAAAATAACAGCTGCATAGTTTTGAATTTATTTTTAAATATGGAAATACAACGTTTGATTGTATAATTTGAATTTTGCTTTGATTTCTGGCTTAGTACATAAATAAAATAAGTTCATAAAAATAATTTCGTAAAAAGAAATTGAATTTCATGGACATATCACGTGTGATTGAAATTTTTGTTAAGTTATAATTTTGTTCAGAAAATGTAAGTTTGAAGTGAGGGTATCTAGAGGAAAATCAAAAAGTAGCACGTTATAATTGAATTCTCAAATATTATAAATTGAACTAAGGATTCAGCAATAAATTTCGAAGCAAATGAATTCGAATGAAATTTTACCCTTTTGGTATTTTTCCTTACCATTCGATTTTTTTTTTGACTTCCATCGTTTATTTCGATGCTTTCCGATACTTTTCTACATGTATCAACTTCTTCTATTCGTTTCTAATCGATTTTCTTTGACTTCAACGATTCTGTTCGATGGTTTCCGGCTGTTCCAATACTTTTCGGGTTTTTCTAAGTTCATCGATACTTATCGACTTTTATTGCCGTTATCGATTTTTTCGATACTAATCGATATTTTAAAATTTAATATATATTTCCTACATGTGTCGACTTCTTCTATTCGTTTCTTATCGATTTGACTTTGACGATGATTTCCGACTTTTCTAATACTTTTCGGCATATTCTATGTTCATCGATACTTATCGACTTCTATCGCCATTATCGATGTTTCTCGACACTTATCGATATTTTAAAATTAAATATATAGTTTCTCGAGCCTACTGGAATTTTCTCAAATTTTTTATACGATACTTTTCGGCTCATATAGATATTTTCAATATCATGTAATGCTCTTCAATATATTTCAACTTGCTTGATGCTACTCGATACTTTTAGATACTCTTAGCTTAAATTGACTTTTTCGTTCTCGAAATATTCCTTCAACGATGTTTTTTACATTTTGACCTAAATCAATATTTTCGTTAATGTTCAACTCTCATCTATTTTTCATTGCCTACCAATACTGTTCGGTGTTTTCAAGCTTTCACGATATTTTTCTGCCATTCCCAATTCCTCGAAATCTTTTGGTATTCAATACTATTCGTACTTTATGACACAAATCGACTTCAATTCACTTATCCGATATTTTTCACTTGAAATATATTTTCTAATATTATTTGACACTTTTCGAATGTTATATATTTCGGGTACACATTATATAATTTTTTCGATTATCAATGTTTTCTTTTAATAAATCATTAACTTTGACCTTTAATGAACAGTGCTATCTGAAATTTTTATATGGAATCATACTCGGTATTTTAATTGTTTAAATTTACTTCGCAATATTTTCCAAGTGTACTAATTTGCCAATACTCACACAAGCACTTACACGAACACAATTGCCAATTTGATTTGTATCGAATTCACTTAATCACTGATTGTTAGCATTTAATCAGAATAACTTAAATTGAAATCAATCCGCACACGTTGATGTGGCCCTCAGTGCGAATGTGTGTGCATGTGTGATTATGTGCGCATATGTGTAAGTCACATTAACTTCATACTAATGTTGCTGTTGTTCTTATTATTGTTGTTGCATTAAGCATAATATACAATAGCACCAGCACATTGACGACGACTGCATACCAACATGCATTATTGAATGATTTAGTTGCGGCTTCTGATTATAAATTCCTGCAATTGGTCATGTGACTCGTTACACGTACGCAAATGTGACCATCGTCGCTGCTTGTATCGAACGACGAGGACAATATCCTTGCTTTATCAATGAAACAATCAATGAACGTTGGACAGTTGACATATGAAGTGTTGGTGTCAGTGTTGTTCTATGGCGTACAAGGACACTCGCTCGCTGGAGGATGCATTAAACATTTACGATATGTGCACGTAAGCATTTTAATGCGATCGTTTATTTAATTGAAATCTTAGCCGCAGCACCATCAAGCGGACTCTTCGTACATGTAAATGTCCTTTCATTTGCTTTATATGCATGATTTCTGTTGTTCTTTGTATCCTTGTGCTATCATGGTCTTTTGAGAATTTTTGCGGGTTCCAGTTTTTCATATTAAATAATGCTATTTTGATACATAAAAGTTTTAAACCAAATAATCTAACGAAGATATATAAGTTATGATGGTTTTTTATTAGGAAATAACACAAAAATTGGTCATCGTTGGTTTATGCCATGATTAGTATACACTATATCGATCTGGACGTTTTTGACGTTAGTTGCCGTGCCTTTCGAATGATCGTAATTATTTTTCGAAAACTTATTTTTTTAATTTATCCTTGATTTTTCAAAATCAAAAATAAAATTAACTTCATTTTGAAGATTGATACTTTGGTTTTTTTCATTGGGTAATGCAGAAAAACCTGAGGTATTAACGTGTTTAAAACGTTAAATTCCTGAAATCGGTTTTTTTACTTTTCTTAAAACTGCACATTGCACATCTACGGCAATACTTTTTCTGGTGCCTATACTACCCTCAGAAGCGAAAAGGACGTATCTCAAAAAAATTCATATTCGTGATTCTTATAGCTTAAAAAATTAGGATAGTTTAAAAAATTACGCGTCTAATGCCGATACCTTAGATCAAACAAATAAAAAATTTCCTAATAGAATTTTCTCTATCTCAATTTTACAGGTCCCAGCGGCAAATTGATGAAGTACTCTGATTTTTGCAATGTTACTGTGATGTTTTTTTTATTTGCTTGCTGGCTGCCTGCTTTGCATATGGAGCAGTAGGCAGTCTGTCTGTTTGCTGTCTGATTTGTATATGGAGATGTAAGGGGTCTTGCCTGTTGGCTGCATAATTTGTATGTGGAGATGTAGGCAACTCGGTAAACTATACAGGCACTTAGTAGGCGATATTTTAAGGCAGTCTGCCTTTCCCTTGCTACACATTGTATATAGAGATGTAGGCAAGCTGCCTACAAAGCGGACATCCTTTTGTAAAAAGAATTTACAGTTATGGCTGGAGTTGTGAGCATTACTGCCTACAACGAGTATAGCTATTCATCGATGTTGTGTATAACATATTTGCCGCTGGGATATTCAACAAATTGACATAAAGAAAACATCCATTATCTCGAAATACATCTTTTGAGTTACGCTTTTTCGTTTCTGAGGCTCTTAGAAATCCTAAAATCATCATTTGTTTTAAGTTAATTTTTCATCTTTAATTGAGTGATTTTTTAGTTTGGTTATATTCAATTTTTTCAAGGGTCTTACCTACACCAAACCAACTAATTTAACTTAATGCTGACCATAAAACTTTAAAAATTTAACCGCAGCGCTTAAGAAACGAAAGGAATGAAAAAAAAAAGTTTGCAACAAGCGTTAGTTAATGAATTGAAATGATGATGACCCACGAAGCCCAACAAAGCTGATTTTCAGTTAATACCCGTGCTGACCGTGATTATTTGCTGTGAACGAACGAACGTTGTTCTTGTCTACTTTTGTCTGGGCATTTCTTTCCGCTTCTTCTTATCTTGCGCCTTCTTTAAGCTTCTGCGTTTTTATTATAGTTAATTAGATTGCAAAGTTTGTCGTTTTATGAAAATTTTTTAAGTGAACTAATTTCATTTAATTATAACGAGAAAGAAAAAATTAGTTCAGTTAGTGGCCGAAATTGAGTAAAAGAGACAGATGGTAAGTAAATAAGAGACAGGAATTGTGGTTGTCTTCGTCATAATTTTCAAGTGATGTGCATCAATATTGATAGAAATATGATAGAAAGAAAGAAGCTGGACCCTGAGGTTTGTGATTTTCTTTTTGGCTGCAAGTTTTAATTTCATGTGAGTTAGCAAATCCACATGCACGTTCCACGACGACGATAAGCGTAAAAATCGCTGCTCTAAGTAATTTATTTTCTTATTTTTAATTTAATTTTTTAAAATGTATCTTCCCCATCCCCCTTGAGCAATTGTCCAACATTCATCCGTTCTGATTTAGAATTTTAAATCTCCATCAAAACATAGGGGTGCGCGTATTGTTGGAGATATCACTGGTGCTGTTGTTGTAACATTGCCAGCATTGCTGATAAGAGCGATGACAATAATAAAGCGAAAGAGACAAAAGATGTATTCAAATGAATTTTATGCATTGTAAGCGGAAGCAAAGCAATGAAAGTGGTAGGAAGGAAGTTCGGTAGAATGATCGAGGGGAATGCAACAATCTCAGTACACAAAAAACTACGCATCAACCAACAGCAACAATTTAGTGCTGACAATAAATTAGCAGAATGACACGCTTTGCGCAAAACTTTCAATTGTAAATTTTTATGTCCTTTTTTTTCGTTTTTTATTTCTTTTAACAGCAAGTTGTTAAATTTTAAAATAAAAGAAGCAGCAACTTCTTTTGAAGGGTTGTCACCAACCAACCAACCCTCCGCAGAAATCACAACATTTCCGTTTGCTGTAGTGAGAGTGAGGATGTTTAAATTTTAGAATGTGCTGGGCGCGGATTAAAGGATAAAAGGACTCACATAATTTACGCCTAATTGATTTGAATTATTTATCGCTGACGCATACAATTAGAAATTGATATGCACAGTGATGCGGAAAGATATGTGATATGAGTCTATTTACGTAGCGAGATAAGGATATTATACGCATTAAAGGATACTGGTGAATGAGCAAGAAAATAGAATTTTTCTTTGGAAAAATTTAAATTTTCACGCTGCAAAAACACATTGCAAGAGTCACACACACATACGCGCTACGATTCATTCACACACACACATTTTATTCAACATTTTTAATCCATATCCTTTTTTGTATTTTCTCCTTCGAAAACATTTTTAGCATTAGTTTCTCGCTTTATTTGCATTTAACATTCAACATAAATTTTGCATTCACTGAGATTTTGACATCGACTTTTTAGTGCATTTTCAGGTTGCCCACTTTTAAAGGTTAAACACTCAGTGTTTCTTTTTTGCGTTGGCTTGTAATCTCATAGCGTTGGCTTACGGATTAAATATTGTCGACCATGACACCGGTGCCAACAAGTGTGATGGCAAAGTGTAGGCGTCTTTGTGTCAAGTGAGATGCTGGGGCATACACCCAAAAAAAAGAAAGTACCTGTCATTTGAAATTATAATCACATGAGAAAGAAGTTAAATAATTATTTAAAATTCGGTACAAAAGTTGCTTATTTGTCTAGGCAGTATATGTTAATGCCCAGAACTCACACAAACCCAAATTTAGTTAGAGGTTTTTCACAAATTTTTGGATTAAACTCAGAAACTTTAGGTGTAAATTTCTAAAGTATATTACCTTCAACAAGGACTTGTATACACTTGACTTCATATAATAAAAGGACGTACTTAGCTACTCCTCTCAAAGAAAGTCTTTGAAATGCTTTTTAATTATATCAATTATATTTATGTACAGTTTATCGAATTCAATAAGATCACGTTTTGTAGCATAACAAAGTGCTGAACAAAAAGTGGACTTGCTTAGACAAGTAGGCGTGACACCACAAACTAAAGACGTTGAGTTGAAGCATTTATATAAAACATCCTTACTAGTCTTAAGTTAGACTCAAGATTTTTTGGCGATATTTTTCTCAGATTATTCTCTGAAATCAACAAAAGTAAAATCTCTACTACACCCCTTTCTTAACTCTTTGAGGACCATAGGACACATGTGTCCCAAATACAAAAATATTCTTCAAAAAAAAATTAAGCACGAAATAATTTCAATTATGTTACAAAAGCATACAGATATGTCTACTTTTGAATATTTTTAACTTAAGTTCGACATAAAAGTGAATTATAATGTCTTAGTTTAGTTTGATATAAAATACTAATTATTCATGTAACATTAGAAAATATTTTTCAAATAAATTGCGCTCCCTGCGGGCTCATAGGGCCAGATATGTCCCGTTAAATTTCTCGAAATCTAAAATCATATTTGACAATTTTTGCATATTTTTGACTTAGTAACAGCCCAATAGAGCATTTTTATGCTTTGATTTCATTGGATCACATTTCAAAAACTTATGGTACTCAAAGAGTTAAAAGGGGTGGAGGGGGGGGGGGGGGGGGTGTCAAAATTTATTTTGGCGATTTCTTGTTTTCGCTTATGGCAATTTTCGGTAATTTTTTGGAAAAACATATCAAATTATTGTTCTTCTCATTTTCCGAGGAAATCGGACACAGACTTTTTTTTGTCTTTTTATACTGTATTTGTTAGCTTTTGCTCCGAGATAATGCGTTTGTCAATTTCAAATGGTTTTAATTATATTAAATCGATGAACTTTGATCAATGGATTCGGTGATGATTGAAAATACTGAATCAAATAAAAAAAAATCACTTCGGTTCTAAGTGGATTTATTATAGTACTACACTGCTGTCTCTCATTTATCTCAGAATTGCTGACAGAATCCAATAAAATGTCATCAGATTAAATTAATTTATGGAAAAATTGGCCTTTATTTCAATTACTTCAAATTGCATAATTTAATATACAACTGTGAATGGTTTATAACTTTTAAAAATTCGAGCGATTTTTTTTCAGAGTTTACTGATGCAAGTGCATACCTAGAAAAATCACAAATATCTGCACAAATACTCACATAAATAAACATACCCCGTTGGGAGCTGGTCTAAAATGGATTAATCTTTACAATCGAACCTAATTGGCAAAAACATGTTCTTTAAGGTACGTAGGACAGGAGTTACGTATCTCAAAAAAAACTAAGTTATATTTCGTTTTAATATGCTTACGCCGTAAGACAGATGGTCAGACAAAAATTTTCAGTTTTCCCTCTAACCTTTCTCCTTTTCTTAAAACCAACGCGGTGCATTGCATTTATAGGGGGAATCCCCTGAGCGTGGCTTATGCTTTAAAAAACAAAAAAAAAATTCTTTTTGAGCGTATCGTAACCTTATTTTAAAGACGCATCTTTTCTAGTGGATATATCTCTGCCCTTCCATTTGAAAAGTCGTGAGATCGGAGCCAATACAGATTGCTTAAAATTTTTAAATTAAATTTGAGGGTGCTAAAAATAGGAGTATTATATACTTTCCAAAAAATCAGAAAATTCAAATTTTTTTTTTTGTATTGAAAATAAGATAAAAAAAAATTTGCTTCGAACACTTTGCACTTTGCAGCGATCCCAATCCACGCGCTTACAATCCAACTTATTCCTCTACTTTCAACACAAAATAAACTTAAAATATAGCATACTTTTTGGGGTTTCTGTAAAATGTGCATTTATTTTCTTTCATCCTAAATCGTTGCATTTCTATTTCATTTTAAAAAAGTTCCGTTCCATTACTTGGGTACAATAGCATTGGAAAAAAACAACCATTCCTACTAGCATGCTTACCGGTCCAACTGAGCAGCATTTGAATTAACCCAATTGAATTTATTTCAGCATTTTGCATTTCGACTACAGTCGTGTGCTCCATTTGCCACATACACATGAACATATTTAACCCATTACCATGAATTATTGCAAGTTTTATCTTTTTCTTTAAAGTTACTATGTGATTTTTCTTGTTCTTTCTTCTTCTTTTACTTTTACTTATGTTGCATCATCTATCGCTTTGCATTTCTCCGCACACAACCCCATTCATTGCACACACACAAAGTTTCAATTGCAATTTTCTCATTTTTGGGTTTTATGTCGGATTTACGGTTGCACCTCATGTGTTACTATGCATTTGAGAATGTGTGCGTGTGTCGTTGAGTGGCCTTTTAAATGTAATCTCTAATTTTCATTCCAGACTTGAATGATGTGTCAAAAATAACTTTAAAGTAGCTCAAGTGCTTTAAGTAAGAAGTGGTCATTTTAGTGCATGGAATCCAAAATAGAAAGAGTATCCGTTTTATATATTTTAGAGAAACATATTTCAAAAAGAGTATTAATAGCCATTTAATTAAAGTTTTTCATTTATAACTTAGAGCAAAAATGAATTTTGGCAACCATATATATTTATATTTTTGTAACATAAACTTATGTTACCATATTATCAAATGTAGGGTGCAATGATGTTGGTTTTGTCCTTTTCTATATATAAATTACAACGAGCACCTGACAAAGCTACACAATATTTTTATTTGCACATGTGTGCGTGTGTCAAGGATCAAATTAAAACGTTCCGAAATCGTAGATTACCATTAAAAATAATTACTTTATTACAACTTAGTTGAACTCCGTTGTGGAATATACAAATTGTTTCTTCAAATGTTTTGCAAAGTTGTGTAGTATTTCAAATTAAATTGAGTTTAAGAAAAATTCTTATATTTTTAACTTGTTCATTTTGACACAGCATGTTGCTTCGAGTATGAATTTCGAGAAAATCCCACTACATCATATGCGTGATATTGTGTGGAAGATTTGGAAAATTTGCATTTAAATTTAAGTTCTATTTGCTACGTAATTCTATACCTTAACACCCAGCTTAAACCCTAAATACGCTGTATATCAAATTCTTTTCAGTTTATGTGCACGCATCAGGTTTCGAAATTTAAGTCCCTGGAGTTTTATTTTTCAATTCTTTCCACTCTTTTGTTTCATTGATGATGATAACGCTGATTATTGGCGTATTAAGAATAAGCAAAAACTCATGCATACACATGGTATCATCAGCACACGCCCATACATATATATTCATACTGGTGCCTTAATTTTCCTACTATTGCAGCAAACATTTACTTTGTCTTTATTGTTTTTGAGGATAGTATGACTGTCACCCAGTTGAAAATATTTTCAAAATGAATTCACTGAAAAAAATTCCTCTAAATGCTATTTTATAAGGATTCATTTATCATTCATCTCGTTTTTGTAGGACGTTTTTCTTAAATACCTTGCACACTGGCATTACTGCATTTTTGCTAACTCCTTTTTTAAGTCAACTATTTCGAAAACGAAAACACTCTTTCTGGCTGTAGATCATTGATATTTGTTCACAATTTATTACAATGTTTCAATATTTCTCATCTTCAGAGTAATCCTAGATTTTACTTTGTTCGCTTGTTTACTTTGTGTTTCCTTGTTTTAACAGCAGTTTGATGTAGTTTTTTTTCACATAAATTCGAAAAGTTGAACAACCCAGATAACTCATTCACAATATCATTGGATTTTTTGAAAGCGAGGCACGAAATGTTTTTGTTTGAAGTTTGATTTGTATGGATAGCTAATTGTTTTTGACTCAAAACACGATAAATAGAAATCGAGCAGGCATTGATGATTGTGTCAAAGCGATTTAGTTCATTTTGTTTGCTAATTTTCATGCCGAAAAATATGCTACTTTATTTAATGTAAAAAAAAATTCTGATTGGCTTATGCTAAATGCCTGATACAAAAAGAAAATTAAGAAAATTATCAATTTCAGACACAATAAGAGCAGTTAACAAAATATAAAGATCAAATTAATACTTGAAACTTAAAGAACATTTACCTGGAAAAACGTCTAACGATGTAGCATATAAATATAGCCTAAGCAAAATAATACACATATTGAAAATCACTTCCGGAGTGCATCTTACTCAATAGAATTGTGCCATAAATATCAGAAAGTCAGATGAAATGATTGATATTTTAAGAAGGAAAGAGCTATTGAAAGGAAAGCCTGAATTTTTTAGATAAAAATAAAATCTTATAATTGTAACGCAGTTAATAAAGTCGTTTTTTAAAGCAGTGCTTTAAGAAAATACGAACATAATGATGAAAATTTATGTCATAATATGCCTGGAATTTGATGCGATAAGCTCACCTTCGTTTCTTGTGGCATTTTGCACAGTTGGATGTTAAAAGTGACCGAAAGTCGGTATTTTAGTTATCTCCTCACAAAACCGGCTTATAAAAAATATATCCTAGCTATGTTGATTTTAAATTTTTCCAAGCGACCGCATTTTTATGAAAAAGTCTTAATCAAAAGTGCCATAACATGTCACGAAATAGTATGGACTTGGATCATTTTCATCGTTCACCAATTTGCGGTGGGCAGTGCAGTTTAGCACATTTATCAGTTATCTATTCAAAGATCATCAATGTCGTTTTGTTGAAGGTCAATTACAAATGGACTTTTGGTACGATTGACTGGCAGGCGTCATTTGAATGCAATCTCTCTATTGTGGCATTTTGTCAGTATTTGCTTTTGCATGTAAGCATCCTTCAAAAGGATCACTTATTTCCGAATAGGATTTTAACATTTTCATTTAGCTCTTTTTTTTTCAACGAAACGCCACTTTAAAGCGTTTTTTTTTTCTTCGCGCGCGGCTTTTGTGTCAAAGTGATTTGTGTACCGCCTGCTTTTGTTGATTTCCATGTTGCTGTTGTTGCTGCTATTAAATCCTACAAAACAAAACGAAAAAATCCATTGAAAAGAAAAGTAAATTTTCTTTTTATTTCTTATGTTGCTTTGTTGTTGCGCTGTTGTATTATTTTTTAGTGTTACCATTTCTTTTCTTTTCTCAGTTTTTATTCTTGCACCATGAATTTGCGTTTTTTTATTTCGCGTGTTAAATCCCTTGGCGCTTGTTTTATTCGCTGATGCTTACGTGTTTTTTTTTTTGTTTGGTTATTATTATAGTTGTTGTTGTTGTAACATTTTATAACGTTTTCTTTATTTTTGTGCTGCGCTGCTGTCTTTGAATGCGTATTTTGCCTCATTGTTTTAAATGTGTTTGTAGTAACCTTTTCATTTTGGGTTTTTTTTTGCCTTGGTGTATTTTCATGGTACTTTTATTGCTTTTATCTTTTGTTAACCAGTTGCATTAAAATTTTCTTCTTTTTTTTTTGTTTTTTTTTTTGGATTTATATTAAATTATATCGTATCTAAGCACTGAAAAGTATGCTATGATATATAAAATTTAAGTCTTAAATTGCATTGCATAAATTTTATATAAAAATGAGTGCCTAAGGATATGCAACATTTAAAGCAGCGCATTTTGACAAAACTTAAGCATTTCAAATTGCATAGCTTAAGGCGCTAAAGTATAAATCGATATTTTTTTTGGTTTTTCGGCGCTATTTGAATACAAAATTTCTTCAACAAAAGTACATCAGGATATAATAAGAGTTTGCTGGACAAACAAATGGCACTCTTGGTGCACTGAGCTTCACGTCTTCCAAGTAAAAAATATTACTTTAAGTCGCAGTTTCGGTCTTCAAGCGAGGACTCTCTCCCTAATCTGATTATAATGCAAGAAAAACATTTTTGAAGTTTTCTTCAAAATGCAATCGTTTGAAATCCTTTGATGTTTTCTTACAAATTTATTTCAAGTATGACAATTAGAAAGTATATGCTGCATTCTTTCCTCTTTTCACTTTGCATGCAAACATACATAAAAAGGATTTTGCAATTTTCGCGCATTAAGGACACCTCCTTGTGTGTGTCTGCGTGTACCGAAATGCACAGCGCAACACAACAACAAACCAAACAACACTGGGAGCTGTAAATCGCAAAGCACTAAAGCAACAACTGTAAGACGACAAAGCGTATGAAAAGTGCAAGTGCATGCACAGAAAAGTGAAGTAGAAATGTGAAAAATGAAGAAAAATTCAAAATTGCTGTGCGATTTTTCGGGTTAAAGGCAAAGTGCAGCAGCGGGAAAATGCGCACCAACGCACACAAACATAAACATAAACAAGCGAATACATACATACGTATTTACAAAACAGGATATCCATATATAAACTTAAGCATAAAGCGCATGCAGCTTATCCTTGCTTATCCTTTAGAGGTATAGTGTCAACCTATATGTTTGTGTGTGTGAGATTTTTATTAATATGTATGTTCATTTCTTTTTGTGTTTGCTTGTACGTGTCTGCATCTTGTTGGCATTCAAAGTGACAGCAACGCATTTGTGGCATGGAAAAAGCTGCATGTATTTGCCAAAGTAAATTCATAAAAAAAAGGTGGAAATCTTTCATCTGCTTAAAATAAAAACGAACAAAGTGATGTCAATGAAAATGGCGTAAAGCGTCTTGCGTTTTCAGCAGCTCCAGCTACGCGTTTTGCCCCACTGCTGCTGCGTGCACTTAAGCTGCAAGCAAATAAAATGGATTTTCATTCATCCGTTTGTGTGCAGCTGCGTTCTTCTCTTCGTATGCAGCATAGCTACGCTGAGCGCCATTTAAGTTGATGAATGTGCAGCGTTTTTGTCTCCAAATATCTACTTGTAAGTGCGTTTGTATGGGTGTGTGGATTTGTGCATGTGTTACAATGTTTACGTATTTGTCATTGAAATTAATTTTCGTCTGTTTTAATTTTAAAATAAAATTTAGCAAAGAGTTACAGGTGAGTTAAGTCGAAACTGTTGCAGTTGCTATAAAAAGACACATAAGAAACCGTTGCATATTTTAGGGGTATTATGGAATTATTTGTTTTAACTTTACCAATGTGAGTTGGCATTTCATAAGCTTCTATTATTTATCAAACAATTTCGTATAAACATGTCTTAATGTCTACTGTGCTGTCTGCTTACAACTCAAAAACTGTCGAATTGACCTTTGATAACTAGCACTTTGGAAGCCTTTGTAGAGAGAGATTATATTGTCCAAGTCATTCAAATAGGAGCTGTACTATGACAATTTTAGTAAAACTACGTTATCTCTTCAGTTTTACTCAGAAAAAGACCTACAATATACAAACTGAAATCACAGGAAGCAAATCAAAATCAATTGGAAGAATCAAAGCTTTTAAAGACAAAATTTAATGAAGAGCATCTGGACATATTAATATTTTCTAGACATATGCAAATTACAACGGACATAATGAATCACCTGATTTGATATATCAAATTTGCTTGCAAAAACGAGCAGCACAATTAACATCTTAAAGAAATCGCTATCGAATTTAGGCCACAATTCATTCCAGAGAAATCGCTCAAAATCTCATTTCGTTCACTTTTTGTTTTAAGGCCAATGTTAAAGAAATTTTAGTCTGGACATAAAGAGGAGTATTTCACAAATAATTATTCAAGCTTGAGTACATCTTCTGTGAGTTATTTTTTCTTAAATGTTGGAAATAGCTTTTTTTATTTTTGAGTAGAATTGATTTCATTTTTATGTGATTTGACATAAAAAACAAGAACATTTACTCAAGGTCATCCTGTGCTACTCTTCTTATGAATCTAAAACCAAATTTCCCAATCGATATAACCTACATCTTTAGTTTTGATCCATAAACAAAAATGAATGCCTGAAAATATGCAACAGAAAATATTTGAGCAATTGACGTCATATGAGGTATTTCCAGCATTCCAACTCAATTTTCTAAATTTTCACATTAAAATAACCTCGTTTCTGCTACCGCTTCACACTGATGCGCCGTCAATTGCGTGTGACAACTGCTACGCAAAAACTTTTTACTGGGTACAAAACAAAGCGACGCACTCAACTCTTTAAAATGTAAAACCTGCTGCATAGTTTTAGGCTAATGTAATTTAAATTTATACGCTCGACCGCAAGTGCGCACGAAAATTTAATTAAAATCGTTTATGTGCCTTCATCCCAATTTTCTGAAAGTATCGCAGAAAGTGAAGAACTTATTTTGACCAAAAGCTCCGCCCATTATCATACTTGCAATGACATTTAAAATTCAATTACTCGCCAAAAAAAAAAAAGGGAATAAGCGACGAAAAAACAACCGCTAAACTCATCAAACGCCTTGTTGCCTTTTAGTACACCCCCAAACCCTTACGCCATCACTACCACTTCCGGAATGCCGAAAACTTTACCATCGACACTGATTTTCATTATTAAAATTGAGTGAAATTTATGCGTCGCAGCGGCAACACTTCGCACTATCCAATGCCACTTCTCCGCCCCACACTTGCTGCATAGTCAATTTTGTTGATTTAGAAGGACGACATTTAAGTTCTTGTCTAATCCTTGCACTGAATTATTAAAAGCCAAGTTGAAAATTTTGTGCACTACACTGAGTTCACCGCCTGCTCCAACTCACCAACTGCTGGTGCCGCAATGTGGGTCATTCGTTAAATGTGGAAAAGGGTGGTATGATCAAAGAAATGCTAAGGATTTAGTGGAATTAATAGGATTCTGGGAAATTAAATTAAGAAATCTTGTTGAATGTTTTCGTAAACTCAGTTTGACGTAAATCGGCGATTAAAGTGGAAAAACAAAAATTTTGTTGCCGAATTGAATTTTAGTATACAACCGAACCCACTGATATAAAAGAGCTTGTGGCTTGCCACTTTTTCACCAGCATATCAGAATCCTTTTTTTTAGTTTTTTTTAAAGAGCCACTTGAACAAAATATCAAGTTTGCCAAAATATTTCGCTTGAACTTCTGCCTTATGTATCTCTTACGCTCTTTCGGGGCGTAGTTCCTAGTCAAAACTTTTTCATCGTGCACGGTGATTAGCAAGTGTGCTTATTACAATCATTCCTACGATAATTTAGGACGGCCGCGTTTTCTGATAGCTCAAGAGTTCAGCTCCAATGCTTGTCGGCAAACTTCGGTAGGTAATTGCTTAAAGTGTGTCCATCTGATTAGAAATTCTGTATTGGTTATGGTCCTGAATTGCCAAATTTTCAAAATTCGTTGAAGTCAATTATTGATGAACACTTCAAGATTATGTAGCAAAGCGCTGTTGGTTAAGTACGTTTCACAGAAGAACTGACTCCGCGTTTGACTCAAGAACTTTGTTGCGCTAAACGCGCGCTGATTTTAAATTTCAGTTTTAGTTTTCAGGTTAACGGCTCCGCAGTGGTATTTGTAGGCACAGTTAACGTTTATTTGAATTCCAATTGAAGATAATGCTGACAAACATCTCGAAAACTATTCACACGATTTGCTTTGTAACCCCACTTCCTAAGCTCTAACCTACGAAAAACATGAAGTGTCTCAAAAGAGTGGATTCATGCGGTTAAATGCCATTTATTTCCTTTTTTTTTTTCTACTTTTGCCCCTTCATATGTCAACGATAAAAATCATAAAGCAAAATTTACAACATGTTTCTCTTACACAAACACAAACACAACAAAGTGACACCAACATAAGAAGGACCATAAATAACGGTAATTAATAACTGCGTAACAATAATTGATGTTCCATTAAGTTTGTTGAGCTGTCAACTGCGAACATTGCTCTACAATAATTAATAAAAAAAGAAACGTCAAAGAAGGCGAAAATGAAAAAAAAATTACGCTAATTGCACTAACAACAACTACAAAAACAAACACAATAGAAATAAAAGTGCTCACCTACACACAACACCTACACAAGCACATAAAAGTTAAACATGTGTTCCACTTGAGTTACTCGCGTCGTCATACTCGCCATGTGTGTTGCGTGCACTTTATTGTTGTTTGTTTGTTTACTGCCCGCAGGAGTCCACTGATATTTTCCAATAAAATGGCAAAAAAAATAGAAAAAAAGTCCTTCTGGGGATACCAAATGGGCAACAGCGAAACTCACAAATGATGATGACGCGACGGAACGCATGATGAATGAAGCAATGCTCAAGCAAAGTAAGTAAAGCTTTCAACATCGTGCAAACTGTTGATTACTGCTAAACACCTGAGAGAGAAGAAAGTCGAAAGCGTGGCATAAGGACGTAGTTGGCCAGTTTGTATACAATCAGCAACAGCGACAAAAGAAAACAAAACCAAAGAAAATCAACAAAGTTGACGACCAACGCACGCACGCATGCTGGATTTTTTTCACGCGATTTAAGTGCCGGACACACGATGTATTGTGGAGTTCCCCCCATTCGCGGCACATCATCAGGTGGCACATTCAACACAGCAAACATGGGAGCGGCAATTTGAACAAAGTTGGCATAGGAGATGAACTATGGAGTAAGGTTGAAAGATTATTTGACATTAGGAGCTGCTCTCATTTCATCACAATATACCATTGTCAATGAATTTTTGTCTCACAATACCGACGGATGGGTGGGTAAAGACTTTAAAGTACGAAGAAACAACTCAAAACAATACCATGCTCTTGCGCTCAAACGAAATCGCCCCACTGTGCGTTGTTACTTTTGAAAATAAGTTGGAAGTTCTTGGCACCTACTCGCAAACCAAATACATCTCGTATTTGTAACACTTGTTCACAAAGGTCATAAAAGTCCTCACACTCAGCATGATGCTCATTAGCCTTGTTTACACGCCGCAGACGTGAAACGCATTAATGGTCAGTCATCATTCACATAAATCTCGCAAGCTTGCACGGATTTTATGAAAAACGCCAGCATCAACAACAAATAACGACATCGCCGTGTGCCCTGGGATACTTAAAGGTAGTAGATGAAGTGGAGATGCTTCATCGACACCTGTTAACTTAGTGCTGTTTCCTGCCACATCTGCACCGTATTTTTAACATGCAACACGTAACTGCGTAGCCAATTAAATGCAGACGCGTATTCACTAAATCACGCACCAAACACAATCACAGCAGATAGCAGTCACCCACACCTATGCATATCGCCACCGCTGGAATTCTATGTCCTGAATTTATAGCAGCGCAAATAACCTCGCAATTAATTAAAAAATATTTTAACTTTTTTTTCTCCGCACCAAATGAGTCAAAAGTACAAGCTCACGTATTTTTCATTTTTTAACACCTTGAATTGAGTTCGAATCCACTCTACCCTGAAGCAACTTGACGGCGGCGCTCAACATGTATGCTCATAAATCCCAGCAGTCAACAGTTACCCCCATTCTGCTCCACAGCTGCTGTCATATGCAAAGTGTTGATGTGGCAATCAATAACGACGTGTTGAACTTACGTACGTACGTTCCCAGCGTATGAGTTTGCTTCCATTACGGCAGCTAAGCTCCTTTGACACCTACTGATTGGTACATTATTGCCCGTCAGGCAGACTCGATGGCAATCGAGGGGCACATAGTGCGGGAACTACAGCTCAAACATTAAATGAACAACACTTTGCCCGTATAAAAGTCAATACAAACAACCGCAGTCGCATAGGAATAAAATGGCAATGAAACATTCAAACTAAAACTGAGAAGGGAAACTTCGAGGCTGACGGTAACAGTGTCACACCCTACTCCGTATTATGGTAGCAGTCGTTATGAGGCAATAAATCCCAGTCATTGCCTTCAATTACTTAATTAGAAACGATGGCCCTTGAGGTAATTTATGGACGACATTTTCTGCAAAAACGACGTCGTTGTTAGCGACAAACACAACGGTACGAGTGTTTGTGTAAGGATCTGTTGGCCATGTAGGTAAGTTATAAAAAAAAAATATTTTCCAAGTGCTAGCCATCAATGTGTTTATGGTTACCTCCGTTTGTACTTTCAGGAGACGTGATAATATTTTGTTGATGCCAAACTGTATTGAATCGCACCTGAAAGTGTGAAGATGGGCAATTAGTTTTTTTTTTTGGTTGTGGGTTGAGTTTGGTAGAGAGTTTGACATTGATATTGAATTCAGAGGTGATAACGTAATTGAAGGGAAATTTAAGACCATTGAGCTTTGCTTTAGGTTTGTAAGGTGTTGGAAGAAAAGATGTCATAAAAAATTTAACGAAAGCGTAGAAAATATTGATCAGATAAACCTTCAAAGCTACAGCGGCAAGAAAAACAAATGCAATGGCTTAGCAATCGATGTCGGTCTTCAGAGGGGACATAAGTGGAGACGCGCGCTGAAGAAAGCTACGGCTCTGTGGCTTGATCAAATTGTTTCTCGTTCAGAATTCTTAAGAAGTAACATGTTTCCAACAGAATTCCTCTAGAGAGAAGTTGTCCCTGGAAGTTTGATGTCATCTCTGAGAACTTCACAAGTGGACATTGTAAAGATGGCAGTCAGCAGACTGAATTCTTGCCCAAAATTAACACTCAAGAATCTTCAAAACTAACTACTTTTTTGTTAGAAAATTGAGACAGAAACAATTCTAGGATGGGCTAAAATATACTGAAGACAAATCTCATCAATACACACAGAAGAAAGTATTGACTGTTCGACTTTCTTAAGAGTTTGCTGAAAGGATGACATACTAGCTATGCAATACAACTGCAAAAATATAAAATAATTTGGGATTCGTTTAAGTGATTTGCATTAACCTTAGCTTCCCACAAATTAATGGAAAAATTGTAAATAGTCACTTCAGGAACAATGCAGTGATGCTTAATTCATAGCTCCATAACCAGCATGTCTTCAGATCAGATAGATCTACCGAATCTTGATCTACTAGTTGACGTAATCAATACACAGTCATATGTGCCTCCCTAGAGTTGATGCTGATTGTGACCACACGTCTCATGGGACGAGTCTTAGTCCATACGCTGAAGTATTATGATAATTTCATCATAATGTTGAAAGAGTTAGTGCAAGGGACAAGCAGAAACACGGAAAGTATTGTTTTTTATAAATCTGTCAGGCTGCTATGATTTGAAGATTTTATTGACACAACACTATTTGCGAGTGATCTATCTGCGAATACTCCTTTGAGATCGGAAATATTGCAAAAAGAGTGGGACTGGTGAAAAATCAAGTACATGTTCCCCAATAAGAAAACGACATTATTCCACCATCTGGGACAAACTGTTATCTTCTATAGCTCCAAATTCGAGGAAGCTGCTCTCAAGCAAAGAAAGTAATACTGTGGGTTGTACATTCAAAATAGATGATGTAGATAGGGTACAGAAAAACGTAGTTCATTGACTGCATTGAATCAGACATATCAATGAAAACGCTGCCGATAAGAGATTTATAAAATCACAGCTGTTAAGTTCAACAGTAAAATATTGGCCAAAATTTCATTTCAGAAACCAGATAATCAAACGACTTTAGATCACTCAGATAGAACATAACCTTTAACAGATTTTTTTCTAATTTTCCCATTCAAGCTGCAAGGTTAAATGATTAATGCAACGTATTTCCAATTCTAATCAGATTCAACAGCTTAATGTGTTAAAGAAATACGCACATACATATATGTCACTTAAAGCGTTTTTTAATTGCCTTCGTTAAACAATACAATTAAGCGTCTGCCGATCACAAAACAAGGCTTAAGTAGCATTGCGTTGACAAATTGTGCTTTCATTAAGTGCCATTTAAATTCCAAAGAGTCTCAACAAATTACAAACTTTTGCCATACGAAACCCAACTTTTTGGCTTTAACAACCTTTTCGCCAATTTAAATAACTGTGTTACTTTTAAAGCTTCTCGTTTAACTTTAATTACAGCTATTGATGTCCTTTAAAGTTCAATTAAAGAGTCAACTTGTACGCCAACTTGTATTTTATGACAACAGATATGGCCGCCATAAACCCTGGTTTTATAACTTTTCAACAGTTTTTCGTACTCATAGCTGTTTATGGCACCAGCGACTCCCAATAGCAACACCAACCAGCAATGTGTCTTTATCCGTACCTACTACTGTTTCTCCATAACCCAACCATACTACGTCTCATTCCATTTGTAGTGCAATAAAAATCGAGCGCTGGCTGCTTCACAACAAATTGATGTCGCATCTTTCAACAAATTATCAGTTGTCCCTTCAATCCCCACCCCATTGTCGCACAAAAGACACCCTTTGTTCTCAGTAGTTTAATGTTTTATATGTGTGTGTGTGTGTATGTGTGTTTAGATTGGCGTTGCCAACTAAATCATTTAACCTGTGTAAAAATATTGGCACCCGCATTGACATTAGATGAAAAGTTTAATGTCAACCAGCCTGTATTATTGGCCGTTGCCGCCCACACAGTGTGAAATTGCAAGCGAACACTTAAAAATTGTGATGTACCCATTAGGAAATTAGCAGATAAGTGACCAACTATGTGTTACTTAATTGTAAATATATAAATTTTAAATCAATGCGATTGAACTCGCTTAGAAGTACAAAACCATCGGGAGTTCGTCACAGACACAAACATATTTGTAGAAATTCATGGATTACGTTGCCACATTGGTTTCTGTCTGAAATAAATTTTTCAAAAGTTTCTAAAGAAGTGCCAATGCAAGCTAAGAGAGCAGCACTTTTTATTTCCAATATTTTTTTTTCCTGCTGGGTTATCACAACGAAACGATAAAACGAATCTATCAATAGATGCGGGTATGTGTATGGTGTGCGTGTATCGACTATGTTTCTAAAGCACTGCTTTCAACTGATGTTGTCAAATCAACGCTTCAACCTGTTAGCAGAAAACCGACCGACCGAGCAACCCTACCACAAATCGACAGTTTTTACTTTGGAATCGTTTGAAACTCGATTTCCACGATTAATTTGATCAAGCAAGCAATTTAGATGCCTGCTTGCAGGAAATATAAAGCAACAAGACAAACGAAAACAAAAAAAAATCATCAAAATAAAAGGATACTCGTTTACAACATGTGTCCCCATCGAAGACAAAGAATTTACCGTCGTTATAGCCACAATAGACAATAATGTCTTCAAAGAAGAAGAAGTAGCAAATAAGGACTCAATTCGAGTTTCCTTTACAATTAGCCATAAATTACAAAGATAAACTGTCACGTATACGTTGAAACAATATACGATGACAACGAAAACAACGATGAAGAAGCTCCTAATGAAATTATATACCCGTAGTTGAAGTATATACTGCCCGTGTGCTACGCACAAGCAAAATCGTTAACGTTGTGTGCTCACCACCTCTCAAAAGACATTAGTTGGGTCGCACTCTGTTACCTCAGAAAATAAACTGCAGAGCATGGCCATGGCCATTAGAACGTTTAATCCTGTTGTATTACTACTACCTGTGCCAATAAAGAGGTCGATAATTACTTTCGAGACATTTGAGAGAAAGTGAATAAGCGACGATTTTTAATTGGAGTTTCTTTTTCTCTGTCGTCATGTTGCAAGGACGATGGTTATTATTGTTTTTGTAGTTGAATTTTAAGGAAGCAATTACTGACAGAGAGAAGGGAAAGACTATTAGAAAATATTTAATTTACTTCATATGTAGTTTTAAGAAAAATTCTTATAAAAATTGCTGTTGTGTTAAAAGTTTGACGGAGATGAGCAGTCGTGGTGATAGTGATAGGTTCGGACTTATAACTCTGAAAGAAAGGAGATAGCCTGCATTGGATTGATGTGTCCAAAGTACTGCTGGTGTAAGCTCAGTGAAATGTCGATGAAATGCGAAAATATGTAGTGAGGATTGAGATCGTATTCTGGAAAAACTCAGACTTAACGGTAGATATAACTATAAGAATCCAGGTTAAGTCAAACTGGTATTGAATCAATGTATATCTTCTCCTAAACTTCTTTATTAGCAGCGGGGATTGGTCGGCAGTTCAGCTTTGAGGAAAAAGCTAAAAGTAAGCTGGTAGCATATATTGGCTTAGAACTTTGCCTTTTTTGTGCTGTAGTTGTGATAACCCGAGTGAAACGTGGGTCATTTTTTTGTCTGATGACGTGCTACGAAAGTTTGCTTCGATATATGCAGGCAATATGCACTTCTATTTTAAGTCAGTTTACATAGTCAAGGAGGTGCTATTCAGCTAGCAATTTGAGGATTAATTCCTTTTTTAGATGGTTTTGTATTGTAAGATGGCGTTGAACGAGACGGCAAAAATGTTCAGATATTTCACGGTCGGAATAAGTCTACCTGACAGCTGGATGTTGAAAAGTGGTTTCACATCTTTCTGCTTGCTGCCATCGTCATCGTTTTTGCCATTATCGTAGTTATCGTCATCGTCTGCATTGTTGTCGATCTGTCGCTATTATTGTCGATGAACTTGTTATCATCGTCGTCTTTATTAGGCTTGCTAAGCCTGAATTCTGTCAACACATTGGAAGTTGGTTAAATATCTGGCTCTTGACTACAATTCTCATTTTCATTTTTCTATAGTCGGCAAGTATTCTATTTCTTGGGCGACTTACCCTAAGCTTTTGAAGAATGAAGCTATTAAAAATCAACATTTGAAACATTTTGATTTTCATAAAATAATAGGATTAAAGTTTGCAAAGCAATTGAAACTAAAACCACAAACTGTAAAAGATCTGGAAATGGAAATTCCAATTAAAAGTAAAAACTTTTCAATTCAAACGTAGGTAGTAGATGATAGGACACACTTTTACCGCTGCTTAAAGTTGCGGTCGGTACAAAAAATTTGATTTGGATAGAAAAAAAAATAAAGTGCAAAAAACACAACCCTTTTATATGGCCTAGCCAAAGAGAAAAATGGGCTCCAACAATTGTGTATCCCCATTGTTATTCACGCACAATGGAATTTCATTTCTGCGGTTTCAATTCAAGCGAACAAATGAATTTGCAAGTAAAGAAACCAAGTTAAAAGTTAAAAAAAAAAACAAATTGTCAATGCACATCGAAAGAATTTTTGAAATAAAATAAAAGTATTTTTCTGTTTGAAAATAATGAATTGATTGATTCAAAAACGTTTTTTTTTTTTGAAAATAATCTTTACAGGAAAATCTACCCGTATAGACACAAGTACTTCTACGAATACCCGATTTCACTGACAAATAAATACTACCAAACATATCTAATAATTTCGTGTAGTAGTTAGCTAGAGAAAATAGGTGCTATATCGGAACAATGATATACAATATAAAAATATTATTCAGATCATACGAAAAAGCTTTTCTTATTGTTTTTAGTTAGTATAATTCTCAAAAGGTCAAAGTGTAACTCAAAGCATCAAAAGATCAATATAAATTGATAAGAAGCTGTCAAAATAGTCAATTAAAGCATCGAAAATTATTGAAAAAGTTGATAAAATTTTTCAAATATAGAAACTTTCAGGAAAAGTCAACAGTAACATAGAAGTTTCGATTAGTAGTCAAAAAGTTTCGCAATAGCCTATAAGAAACGGAATGTATCGAACAGTATCAAAAAGTATCGAATTAAGTCAATAAAAAAATATATATATCGCTAAGTCGGAAGCATCTAATAGCATCGACAAAGCCAAAATATGTTGAACAGCATCTGAATAAATCAAAAAGGTTTATTGAAAATATACCGAAAAAGGCGCCCTGGTCATTAAAATCCAATCTAGTGATATGAGCAAAAGAATAGATTTATCCTAACGATGCCTCTTATAAGGAAACTTTTGAAACCCAAATGTCACAGTATTTATTTTCTACAGCTGTTTAGAAGATCAGCGGAAAGAAATAGTTTCATTTTAATATGGAGTGATTTTTTCAGTGTAACATAGCAAATAACGAGACATCAATGTCCGTCCGATTTAAAACTGCGTACTTAAGCAGATTAAATTCGTCCTTTTTGTGTCGCTGCTACCGCACCAAAATTAGAAAAATAACCACCGCATCGTGTGACATGAGGCCCTCCACTTCTTTACCACGACGTCAGAGTCATACAAAGAGCGGCGGAATTCAGCAATGAATGACGTTAATTTGCCAGATATTGTTACCATTGCCAGACGGCAGTCGACAGCCGTAGCTGCTGCTACGCCATCTTGCGTATGTAAATTGAATTGAGGTTAAAATTGTATGCACGAATATGTGTATGTATGTATGGGGATGTGAGTATGTGTTTGTGCGAATTCAAGTGTGAGGTGAACCCAAATAACATAGGATTTACCGTTACCTTAACTGTTATTTTAAACTGTATCTCCTTGCGAAATAATGTGAATTACGATACCAAAAGAAACGGGGTGAAACGGTGCGATTGTGTGGAGCAGAGCAAAAAAAAAAAACGGAGTAAAAATGTAGTGTACTCGTAATGCCATAGTTAAAATTAAAAGCCCAAAAATTGAACAACCCTTGAGAGTGTGTGTAGTATGGTATGTTAATGAAAGCAGTGGCGAACAGGTTTTGAAAAGGTTTAGGGGGATAAATTGCAGATCACTATTTAACACAAACAAATTTTGTCAAATCACAATAAAATGATTAAATAATATAGGTTGAGCTTACATATTTGATCAATATCATATGAGGGGCTCGAGGGCAAAATATAGCACACTAAAACCATTCGAAGTTCGTTACTATTTCCAAATTTCCTTTGCCAGAAAGACCTTTAGAGTTTTTTATGGCATATATGTTCTTAGCATAATAATAATCACGGATACTAAAAGCTTTGCCGATTTTAATTATATTACATTGAGTCCAGTTCGTCAAAATGTAATATATGCGCCATGCGTTCGAATTTAAGCCGTAAGCAAGAAAAAAGAAAAATTAAACCTATATCTAATATCTACATATCAATTATCATCACATTTGAGTTCGACCTAATGTTGGCATAGACTTCAAGTGATTTGTATCTGATTCAGTCGTTGAAAAAATTGTAAAATATGGGCATAGAGAACTTCCAAACATAAAATCTTTTTATAAAAATAATTAATCGTTCAATGGCAAAATATTTAAGAAATTTCTTAAAATTAAAATTGAAAGTCTCCGAATCTTTTGCGAGTTATTTCCGTGGGGAAGTTCCCCTAAGCATTTTTACCTTCTCCAACTATGCCACTGTGCAAGTACTACAACGTATCATCACGTTATTCGCGCGAGAGCTCATTTCGTATGTAAATTTAAAATTTAGCATCACAGGTCATGTAACTAAAGATTAATTATGCAAGAATAAGTAAAAGGGTTAAACGCTCAGTGTAATGGGCAAAGGCAGAGGTACCAGTAACAACAACAGCCAGAGTAAAGCCCATAAATAAAGTGAATCCTGTGCACCACTATACACACGCATTTGATATGCACTTGAAATAAAAGTAATCGGTAACATTTGATATCTACACATACATATGTGAGTATTTATAAGCATGAACACAAGGCAAACTGGTAATCGGTTTTTTTTGCTGATACATCTACGGTTTTTTGAGATTCATGTTTCATTCTTTAAAAAAGTCAACAAATCATGGAAGATTTGAATTTCAAAGAAAAGATTTGTTAATTATGTTATTTTAATAAATATTTGTTTCAATCATGATTTGGTAATTATAAGATGGTGGATGTTTGGACAACGAAGTATTTACCTTAACCAAAACATGATTTGGTATATGTAATCAAGTTAATTCTTGGGACAAAGTACTATTGGTTTCGATTAAAAATTGTATATGGTAACTATTAACAATTGGGTGTCTGAGACAAAGAAGTATTTATTTCAAGCAAAGCATATAGTAGAAAAACTAGAAAAAAATTTTATTTCAGCAATATATGATTTGGTTATTATTAATAAGTTGCTTAGGACAAAAAATATTTGTTTTAGCCGAAATTTGACTTAGTAATTAATTACAATTGAATGTTTAATTGAAAAATATTTTTTTTTTACAATTAAAAAAGGAAACATTTTTTAGAAAAAAAAATATTGAGTACTTTTTCTTAAATCTTTTATTTTCGAAATGGCTGCAATCTCAGTTACTCGGTAGTCATACGCTTGAAACGAAAAAGTTAACCTTTGGCCGCTAAAACATATTAAAATTCAACCTCAGTAGACTGTTATTCAGAGTAACCATCAGTTACATAGACAGATAAACTGAACGCATACAACTAAACTACTCGTTACACGAATGGGGTTAAAATATTCGTTGATATTCTGTTTGTGTTCGGCTGACGGAAAAGCAGTAGGTAGCAGTAGCAGTAGCAGCAACGCAATCACTAAATAAAATATTTATGTCTACTATACGGAAACGAATAAATACGGCAACGCAACGCAACGCAACCTAACGTAACGCGCAACAGTCAGAAATAAGTTACCAAGCATGTCCGGTTGAAACAAGGATGGTATCCTTTGGAGGACATATCAAAAGAAAAAAAAACAAAACGGCAAAAAGAATTAAAAGGCAGGAAACACCAAAACGACCGCAGACTCAGTGGAAAAAAAAAGTATATACGATTATATATATATGTATATATTATATATGTATAGCTGGCTATCTATGCCCCTTCCTGCTTTCCTACCCCCACACACAACACACTCTAAACCATTGCAGAGTGAACAACTGGCTTTTAATCTGAGCCAATTTAAAAGTTAAATGGGGCGACTTTGAAAAGAAGTAACTACGTGACTGAAAAAAAAAAACTCAACTTGTGCCTCTAGGGTTGGTCGCATAAATTTTATACGCTCGCTGCTTTATGAGCAAATTAAAAGAAATACATCATAGCAGTCAGTGATTTGCAGACTTATGAAATGTGTTATGTTCTGCTGTTTGGACGTGATGCAGTAAAATTTTATTTAGAGTAGCAAAAATGTCAAGGCTGTAGCTAAACTAAATTTAAGTAGTTACTTAAAGTATATTTTGTTAATGCTTAGAAAAGCTTTGATTTATCTATGCGACCAGTTCGCACAAAATGATTTCACTTCTCTTCAAAAGTCTTTGAATTTGCTTGAACTCAAGCGTTTTGCTTGTTGATATGCACCTTGCTTGAGTACAAACAAATTTTGCTTTTCTTCCACTTGTGACTTTGGCGTCAAAACCCTCTAGCAGCATCTTAGCGTTACCAACTTGTGATTAACTTAACTTTGTTTTTTTGTTTATTTTGCATTTGCAAAAGCTTTTGCTACAAATTAGCATTTGCTTTGTTTTTGCAATCACATCCGCTTCCTGCTGCAGTGGCAGCACGTTGTAAGTTACATTGGAGAGCAACAGCAAGGATGACAACAGCGATACAATAACTAAATCCGCAAGTTGAGATTAATTATAAACTTAAGATGTTAATTCGTGTCTAAACAATCGCAGCGTTACGCCATTGCGCCCAACACAGCGTGTCCTGAAGCTTATGCTGTGTGTTAGCAAGGATGAGCTCCTGTTGTTGTTTATGTAAACAAAGCAGGTAAAACAGCACACAGCGGTTGTATGTTGCTCTCTTGATAAAAGTCAGTTTTCAAATTGTTTTCAGCTTTCGAAGGTTGGAAGGAAAGTTTTAAAAAGAAATGTGGAGTCTTTTTAGTTGCCTTACCAGAGTTGGTTTACCAGACGTCCACGATTTCAACGACATGTCGTCGATTTTGAGCAAAATTCTTTGGATTCCGTCACGTCTGCAAATGCCCTGGATTTTTTTGTTCCTGGATCGTGCTCGATTTTACGATATTTATTTATATAACTCAATTTGTAAAATCTTTTCTCTCTCCAGCGGTGCTATTTTACAGAAAAATTAATAATTTTTATTAAAATTTCCGCAATATTTTATGAAAATTTTTGGCAAAGTTGTGCTTTCCACACTAAGTATTTTGAATGAAGTATGTATATTTTATTAGTTATTGTAAAACAGTTTGATCTTAGTACAGTTCAGGATAAAGCACAAAAAAATGTTTGTTTGTTTTTTGGAAAAGATTACAATTTAATATTATATTTTTTACTGAGCTTCCTGTTCAGTACTGCAAGTGCAAAAAACGTGGCGCTCGCAAGAAATGTGTAATATCAAAAAAGGAAAAAAATTTAGAACTTTGGCGCATTGTGTTCATATTTTGCTATAATTCTTAACTGGTCAATGAAAAAAGTGAAACATAGTAGGCTTGGAAATTCTTAGACGTCGGCCGACAAAGCTTACTGATGATATCATTTAGCAGTGGTTGAAACTGGCATAAGCAGCAAGTTGCTCAGTTTTTCTATTTAATGTATTTCGCTCTTATATTTTTGTTTTTGTCGAAACACTGAAAATAAAGCAACCATTAGCGCAGTTATAGAAAAGGAAAAATTATCTCACTGTTCACTTGCGATACAAATAGTTAGATAGCGCGAATTTTAAAGTATTGAAATGATGAATGAAAAAGTATTTAGTATTGATCGACAGAACGATTCCTGTCGAAAATTCTTGCCACAAAGGAGAATATCAAATGTAAAAAAACGCATGGCATGGCATATCATATCAGAATTTGAAAACAATAACAGTGCAAGGACATTGAACGTAAAATTCAAATATTCATACGTTTTGTACTTACGTATCAAAATAGAAAGTACACATGATTATTATATGAATTCTACGCCGCTGAACTGTCAAATATTCCTCGTGGCCACGTGATCGTGTTCATTGGCCTTTACTGTAAGTCACGAGTATTGAGAAAAATACGTACCTACATTGTTTTTTGATCGCACTGTCTCACTGTTCGCTTCTTTCCTTCAATTTCAAATGATAAAGGGCACAAAATGAAAGTGTACAAAGTCGAAATGTTTAGGGTGATATTTTCTGTGTCATTTTAGGTTTTTTCTTGAGAAAAATTTTCCCAAAAATATGAAGAATAGTTCCCATCGTCTAATTTTCCTTTTGAAGAATATTCATCTTTTCTTCTTTTTGGAACTTTTTTTTTTAAGTTTGGATGAAGTTTCTGTTGCATTAAATTTTTTAAGGTAATGTTCCATAAACTCTTATCTGCACCTCTTCAAATATGCGTTGCATACAGAGATTTAGCCTTGAATCTACTTTTCAAGTAATAGCGTTTTAATCTTAATAAATCTTGAAAATCCTAGCAGCAATTTACTTATCCCTAATGTGCTGCGCCGAGAACAGCAGTCATTTATCAAAAAGTTCCTAAACTATCCTCAATCATTTTCTAATTACATTCGAGTAGGCAAAAATATTTTTATCCTCGTACAGTAGAGTAGAGAGCCAGTTAGCAGCTAAATCATTACTAAATGACAGCAAAAATATTAAGCCTAAAAAAATGGGGCAATTTGTAGCATAAAATAAAAAATAACAAGATAGAAAAAAAACAACAAAATCTAAAATCCCGCTAATAATCCCCAATGAGCCAAAAGCTGAATTTATTTTTAAGCTGACATTTCCCGAGGCGTAGTGCACTTTTTTTTATTTCGTGCCTGTTTTTCAGCTGAAGCACGCACTAAATGTGCCTGTTACTGCTGCTGTTATTGTTGCTGCCGTTAATGTTGTTGCTAACAAATCCTTACATATTTCACCAAATTATACCGTTATGTGGGATTAGCTAAGCACCTAAATAAAAAATCTACAGTAATTCGCACGTTAATCAAAAATATATAAAAAAAAAAGTGAAGGAAGATGAAACGAAGATGAAAAAAGTTGGAAAAACGCAGGTTGTATCGTTATCTACGCGGTCCCCAGTTGAAGCGCATCAGGCGCTTTCCCCTCCCCCTCACCCATCTACTCACCCACGTTCATAGCCAAGGGCATAAAGCGCCCAACGCCCAGCATATGGCACGTTACCTACCAGCAGAAGGTACAACATTTTTATGGCCCAATAAAAATGCCATTTGCGCTAATGTTGCCTACTCAATGCCGTGGTAACACCTTCCCGTGCGTCTTCCAACCGAAATCGGTTGGATAAGAAAAAGAATCAGCAGCAGAAATTCAAAAAACCCATAAAAATATAAAAATGAATGAAGAAACAAAAAGAAACTAAAAATAAAATGAGGGAAAAGCATTTGCTTTTTTTCTGCGAAGAAACGCATTTAAAACTCAAATTCTTATCTAATCGCTTTGAAGCATCTTGACACCTGGCTGGTTGGTTCTGGTTTGTTTTGTTTGTGCACCCTTTGCAGCTGCCTCCTTTCGTTGCAACTTGTAAATCCTTTGCGGAATTTACACTTCCTTTTGTTGGCCAAGTAGCAGTAACGAAAAGAAAGATAGAAAGGAAGCATGACGCTAAGCAGTCATTAATCTGCAATTGGCAGCATGGCTACGCGCATAAATAGACAGCAACACTGGCAAAAAAAAAAAATACTTATAATGTGTGAGAGTATCAGTGCTTCTAAAAAAGTTCAGTAGAATAATTGAAAAGTTCTAAAATGCAGTGATTTTTATCAATTAGAACGTAGTTTTAATTTAAACATTTGATTTAACCGAAGTTGCCCAAGCAGTATTTCAATTGACTCTACATGGCTCCTTTGTTACTTAAATTGAACTTTTCTATTTGCAACTGTTTCATTTTGACACAAAACATTTTTGCACAAAACTTTAACCTAAGCCAAAGGTGTACATGACATACTATATTTCAATTGACTCTTAAGGCTCCTTTACACTATAGCACAGGGTCAAAATGTTTTCGGTCGCACGAAAGATTTCGAAATTTTTAATGTTTTATATACCAAACATACCTTATATACTTTTGCCGAATCGTTTTATTGTTTTTTTTTTTCAAATTTTTCTTGACTTTTGTGTCTATTTCCTATGTTTTTTAATACTTTTCGATATTTTTTCACGTGTAATAACTTAGACTATAAAGCGACCCGCATTTTTGCTCATCTTTAAAAAATCCTAAATAAAAGAAGTGCGGCAGCATTCCATACAAAGTCTTTATCTCAGCGCTATTAAAAATTCGTAAAGATTTGAATGCCAAAAAAAAACAGAAACCCTTAAGAAAACTCATGCAACATGGCAGCTGCTCTCTCAGTGCTGTGAAATGTCCTTGATAGCAGCAGGCTTAGGCAAAGCAACACTACTGAAATGAAAGAAAAAAAATGATAAAATACAAATGCCATGAAATATGGAACTCACGGGTATGAAAGGTCCCAAGTAGCTGCTATTTTTTTTTTTTTTTTTTCAAAGCAGGTGCTATTCTCACATTCGCTATCCTAAGCTCCCCAAGTTTCGTTCCACACACCCACACCACTAAACATAAAAACGCATTTATTACATTTTTCTAATCGAAGATTGAAGATTTATAACAAACGTTGCCGCCGCGACTCGCTTTTCAAACATTTATTCAAAAGTGATGAACGATTCTTAAAAAACCATTTGCAATAGCAATGCGCAACAACAATAGCAGAAACAATAGCTTCTCTCCTGTTCTGCACCAAATTTCGTCTCACGTGTGCCAAATGACTTTTTCGTATATCTGTGTATGGGTATTTGTTTGCATGTGTACGTGTGAAAGTTACTTCGAAATGAAAGTGTGTTTCACTTGCGACCAGCAGGTAGGTTTCTTAATGTCTATTTTCAAGAAAATTTCCGGGCTGAGGGGGGGACTTTTATAAAATTTATTGATGTGCATGAAAAATTCACTTTTAATACTTCGGCCAACAGGGATGAATAAATTAAAGGCAGCTGCAAAGTTTTATCCAGTTTTCATATAAAGTTTTTTCGAAATGAGGTTGATGTGAAATTTTTACATCAAATAGAAATTTTGTTATAATTTTATGAAATTAATTGTGAAAAGAATTGAAGATAAAATTTGCTTTTTAATATTCAAACTTTATCAACAAAATCGCTGAAACTGAACTGAGATTTGAACCCGAGACATGTCAATTACAAGCAAAGTGTACTGCCAGTATTCAGACTGAAAACTAAAAAAGGTAAATTTTAAAAACAATATTTATTTAAGTTTAGCTGGAAATCTCTGTTTAGGTATATGGTCAATAACAAAGGACTTCGAGGTTTAACCAAATTGTGCACTGTTGCAAAAGATTCGATAAATACCGGGTTTGTAGGTGTTCTATTGATTGATGGGTTGGTAGCTTCGATACAACTTTTAACATTTTAAAGATAATTTTTTGTATCGGAAATCATTTTCATCACCTTCAGCAATCATTTAAAAGCTTAAGAGTTCCACACATTTACAAAATTAATGTAATGTAAAGTAACGTTCTGAAAATATATTAAATATTCTTCAAGTTTGCTAACTTTTTAAATGATTCCTTAATAATATTCCATGTGTAAATAGACTTGCAAGTTCTTTATCTGCAACTCATATCCAATATGAATTTATAATTTTAATTTTTCTTAATATTTCTCAAATAAGTTAAGGAATCAATTTTGCAGCATAATTCAATTTAAATTGAAAATTTATTTTTTGAGAAAATATCCTTGAAGGCAAAGAAAGTTTTGAAAATATTTGCATTTCTGAAAGAGCTCATGTTGATTTTGATTATTGTTTAATACTAAAGTTTGGCACATTTTGCGAAGTCAAATGCAATTGTTCATATGTACATGTATGTGTATAGTTACAGAATTAACCCTTCTTTGCAACATTAAATTACAACATGAAAATAAATTGTTACGTTTTACATCAATTTTACAAATATTTAATTTTAGGATGATTTTATATGAATATTATAGCTGATGCCTGCGACTTCGTTCTCGCGATCTACTATGTCAATGATATATTTTTTTCTGTTGGGTCTCTTCCATGAATATTCCATTGCAATGTAATAATTTTAATTATGATTTTTTCAAAACAAACCTGAATACTCACTCTTTCTCAAAAGAAAGTAGTGTTAAAAGCTCTGAGTATATAGTTTATCATTTTTAAAGAATATAACAAAACATGATACAAGGTCACTTAAAGTAACAAGTACCAGAAATAGGAAAATAAGAAGTACTCAAAGGATCAAGGAGTCGCGAATACAACTGAAATATCATAATAAAAAATTTCAGAAAGAAAATTAGTGAAAATTCAAAAATACATAAAATTGTCTTTGGAAAAATTGTCAATTTATAGCAAGTGATCACGGTATCTTCCAGAGAAGGAAGATATAAATAAATTTTAAGTTATTTTTAATCATTATTTAAGTCGAATAAATTATAAATTAATAATTATTTGTTGTCGAATTACGAGTATTCCACATTTTTATTGTACATGTCTTCTTTTGGGCTAGGCTACCTGAAGCCACCTTTATTTAAATTCAGGATTCGGATGGTTTTATTTGAGAAAAACTTTTCATTGAAAACTAGTGAGAGCCATAAAATTTTAAAATTCTTTCTTTTATTTCACATAGTAGTTATTTTTGAGGGTTAAATGATGTAAAATCTTTGAGAAATGAATTTGCATGCCAATGAATTCTTTGAAAACCCCAAAAAAAAAAAAAACTAAGAAATTTGTTGCAACCAATAAGTTTTTCTTAATGCAATCAAACACATACACAACACACACACGCCCTGCACATGCATGAAGTTCAATACAAATGAATTCGACTACGTTTATCTTGAGCTCGAGGAAGCAGCAATGGACCACAAACAGCCGAAGCAACATCAACCGTACGTACCATGAGCAGCAGTCAAAAGTTTTGCATACTTTAGGGCTTTGATGGCTTTCTTTGTGTGCACGCGCACATATACTCGAACTTTGTATGCAAGTGTGAGTGTGAATAAGTATGTGTTTATGACAATTTCCGCTTTACAAGTGCTCATGTGTGACACCAAAAAAGAAGTGATCAAATAACTCACCAAAATCACCGGAATCAACACCGCCATGCTATGTTTCCGTTACTGAGGAGCGTAAGAATCAATACTAAAAATTTTCGACACAAATACAGAAACAGACAAACAAACATGCACACACACACACGCACATATGAATAACTTCAGGTCACCGCCATTGCTGGTCAAATTGTTTGGAATTGTTGCGTCTTTTTACGCTACAGTGACTATGAATGCACTAAAAAGTTGTGCAGTTTTTGCTGCAGCCAGAGCACGCATACGTATGTAACTTTGTGTAAGCATACAATTACACATATGTATGTGTACATACACTCGCATGTAATTTTACGCAGCTTTAGTGAGCAATTCGAGTTATTTGTGGTTTTAACGCATGTCTAAGCGCTTATTGCTATTGTTTTTCTAACTTTTGACGATAGCGCATTCTTTGCTAAATTTATACGGCATGCCACGCCTTCTGCTACTGTAACGCCTATTTACATGTGTGTGTGTGTGTGTGTGTGTGTGTAAGCTTTTGGAAACTTTTGTCATTTATAACGTTGAATTGGAATCCTTTCAAATACAGCGCCATTTATACGGTTATTTGTTATGGCGTACGCTAGTATGATTAAGGTGTTGCAAAAAAAAAATTGCTTAACTATATAAAACAAACTTTCCAATATTTTCTATTATTAAAAAGAAAAATTTAAGGTCTTCAAAATTAAAAAATAAATTCATTCTCTCTTTTATTTCTAAAACATTTCGGCATTCATTACGGAAGAAATTCAATTTCGTTACTAAGCGATTTATTCGTTTCAAATATCTTTTGCTTTTTTTTCCGTCAACATCTTCTAAGAAGACAATTTTTTTTTACATTTCATAGTTTTAGTGAAAATAAATAACGCAATTTTTCGTAACACTCTAACATATTTATATAAGCCAGTTGCATTAAGCCCCCTTATGCTCAGCTCTAAACATGTAGTCAAAAAAGTTTTTTTGCTATGCGCTGCAATGGGATGACAACGCAACTTCAAGACAAATACTACAAAAGATGGAACGTAAACAGAAATGGCAATGAAGAGCAAAGGATACTGTAAGGCTATAAAATTGTACACTTGGATTAATTCCAAGGAAAAACTTTGCCGCATTCCACCCAAAATAAATACATTTCTTGTAGTCTTGAGACCTACAAACGCCTAGCATCCCTGTTGCATTCCACAGTTGAATGCAACACATCTACCCCACTAAAGTTCACTTACTAAGTAAACAGTTTTATTTGTGGTCCAATGACGATTTCTAGCATTTTGGTCGTATGGCATTCTTGAAGCGGTAATCGGTTTAGTTAGATTTTTACATGCAAGACATGTCCTTGCTGTGAAAGTTTTAAAAGTTCTTTAACAATGCATAAGAGGCTGTGGTAATTTTTTTTTTGTTTCAAATAGTGACCTTACAGTCTGCACAACAAAAGTTGTAGTTATTCTTAGAAAATCAAATGACTTTTTTCTTTATTATCGCCATTGCAATAATAAAGAAGTGCTACTTATTGATTTTGCGGAAATCAATCAATATATCATCGCTCTCGGGTAGAAAGGCCCTAACTCATTTTTTTTGCAATTTACTTTTTAGTCGATCCTAAAAGATAACCCTCAAGTACACGTTCACTCAAAATTTTTACGTGATATTCCAAAATATAGCGGATTTACACCCAATTAAAAAAACCCTACTATGAGATTTTAAAGACTTCAAAATCTCATAGTAGTGCAGTTTTTTCGTCCTCTTGTAAAATCGCAAAAACATGAGTTAGGGCCTTTCTACCCGAGAGCGACGACATATATACGAGTATATGTATTGTTTTTCGATCAAAAAATACTGTGGTTTTTTATGAAAAATAAACGAAAAGTTTACTTTTGTGACTTTTCCTCAAAAATAATAGTTATTTTTGTTTTACATTTTTTCGATCATTAACAACATATAACTGCGATATCAGAAATCTAAATATACCCGATAGTCTTTCGATTGTGCATTTACATTTGAACTCAGAATTGCTAAGAACGACAGCTTTTTGAGATATCTGAATCTTAAAGTGAAAACTCATCGACCTAAAAACTTTCTGCGAATGAATATTTGAATTTATGAAAATAAACGAAAAATATTCTATAATCAAATTTTGGAAACTAATCGAAACCAAACTTATGCCCAAAAGAACTACATTCTAAGTGATTTCTAATCTTAGAGCTGTTTTCCATAAAGAAATTACAACCGAAAACTGAAAGCTTCACAAAAGATTTTTTAGATGATTTGCTTGTATTTTGGGATCAGATTTCTATAGTACTGAGTGATTGATTTATATTTTGTTTTGGATCGAAGTTTTTTTGTAAACCTCTATTTTCGAATGGCAATACTATGAGCGATTTTTATAGCGTTTTGTTTATTTTTTTTTCAGTTTAGCTTGATAAAATTTATTCTTTTTTTTGCGATTGGTCACTGCGGTCTCACTTACGCGCCTAACCGCACGAGGAGGTGCATCCGTTTATCATCAGCGTTCTGAAATAACGATAGATTAAGCTGATTTTGACGCATTTACAAACGCTGTTCTACGTCTTTTTTTTGTTTCAAGTCTAAGAGACTTAATCTCAGAAGTAAAATTATACTTTATGAAAAGCAAAACATTTTGTTCATACACACTGCCCCTCTAACATCACATCTTAACTATATTTTTGAGCACTTAAATCGACCATTCGAATAAATTCGCAGATTCGAACTAATCGACCCAAATTGCCCTGTGTTGACATCAGTTGTTGTTCATCCAATTTCACTGCACATTGTCTTATTATTGGCAAAAGGTTTTCATGTCTTACTAAGCTTCAGATTTTAATTCCACCTTAGGTATAGATCATTTCTTTCTGATTAGCTATTCTTCAATATATATGAAAAAAATAAAAAAAGCTGTCACTGGTACAATGTTTTGGTTTAAGTCATCATCAATGATCTATTACAATTTTTATATATATTTTTCACTCATAAGTCCCACTGTAATATATTGGGACTTTTTTCTACATCACAAGAGTTTCACTTCCCCCCTCCTTGCCCCTTAATCAGCTTTATACTTTTAGTCAAGAAAAAACTAAACAAATAAACGAACAGATTTCGATTGCATTTATTTTGTTAACAATGAAAAGTTTTTACTTCGCAGTGGATGAAGTTTTTCTTTTACTTGCAATGCACCCCACCCCCCTCCCCCCCCTATCAGACAGTAGAGCAGTAGAGTAGAGGACGCATTGTGTTGTGGGAAATTGTTGACAAAATTGCACTTTTGCGTTCAAGTTGTTGTAATGTCGGTGTTGATGATGGTGTTAGTTAGTGTTGTTAACTTGATGTGCTTGCGGGCAAAATTTCGATAAAAACAGAGCGCAGTGCAGGCAAGAAGCAGGGAATTGTAAAAACTTTTTCACCGTAACGCAAAAGGTAACAAGTTATGGGGTGTCATATAGAAAAAGTAGTGCAATAACTTTTTCTACTTCTTCTTGTTCTCCAAATGTGTACACAAAAGAAAGTTTAACTTAATTTTGGGTGAGAATTTTAAAAATTTAATTTTTATAGTTCCATAAAATAGCAGTGTTGCGTGTAGCTGCTGTTTGTTGCAGATAACGTAACATATGTTACAAAGGTTAAAGTGAGTTTGGCTGTACGTTCGATTTCAACCAAATAAGCAAAGATTTTCTTTAAGGCGGATGAAGGTGTGGCAACTCCTATACAAAAAAATCACTTTAAGCTTTATATCTTCACTTTTATGGCAAAGTTATAAAAATTAGTCGAACAAACTCCACAAAATAACTTGTCAAATGAAGGCAAAATTATACAAAGGGGCGTGGCACTACCCATACTTAAAGACACAAAATTGCTACGTCCGTAATAGAATCCTTTATATATGCTAACACCACAATGGAGATTTAATTATTTTGCTAAAATGTTTTCTGTTTCTAATTTAAGCAAAATGTTTTTCCACCCATCGAATGCACATGTAATTTTGACAACGGTTTCATTTAAGCACAAAAAATATGTAAATCGCTTCCACAACATACAAAAAAGTAAACTTTTTTAATGCTCACCAAAACAATACAAATAATTCTACAAATTTTGATATCCTTGTAACCGCATTCATTCCAATCCTTATTTCATTAAAATAGTTTGCCAGTGACTTTCTACTCATTTGCGAAAACAATTTCAACAAAAACAAAACCACAACACAACTCCCTCTTCCCAGGCAATGATTACTTTACCTTACCTCCCCCCGTACGACCACTGCGTCATTCCATACGATTGTGGTCGGTATTCAAAACAAATCATCAACGCATTTTCTGCAAAACAATGCATGTTAAACCCCTTTAGCCACTACACACGCCCGAGAGCTCCCTCCCTATTCCACAACATCATGTTGCTTTCATACATCTATCGTAGTAGCAGTAGTTTTTGCAGCAACAAAAACAACAATGACATCACGTAGTCACCATCATCAACATCATCGCAGTCATCGTCATCGTCATAGTCATTTTCATTATCAATGGGAAGAACAGACGAATGGATAAATAACAATAATGATAACAAGGATAATGAACGGGTAAACAACAACAATAAGGAAAACAAAAGGACATTAAAGTTGAGCGCAACAAAACAAAACAA
This sequence comes from Tricholauxania praeusta, assembly GCA_949775025.1. NCBI lineage: Eukaryota > Metazoa > Arthropoda > Insecta > Diptera > Lauxaniidae > Tricholauxania > Tricholauxania praeusta. The sequence goes on along the minus strand of OX459028.1, from coordinate 6,575,008 downwards.
CAAAAAAAATCATAAAAATAAACACCAAAAATCTGTGCGATGGCACGGTCTAATGCGTTCACACTATCGCATATGTGATATGACACACCCACTCTCCTACATTGCTGCTCCTGTTGTTGTTGGTGACACAAATATAAAATTTATAGTCCTGCACGCATCAAAAGTAATCGAAATGCGTATCAATTGCGTTCGACGGACGCAACAGAAGGAGTTGCCGTACGTGTTGGCTCGGGCTTTGCGTAATGACAAAACTTTCATTGTGCATGGATACACTGAAATGATGGGTACATTGAGATAGAGCTTTAATTTCGGCTGATAAGAACAGTGGCAGCAAAACGCACTGGCAGCTCAAATGGCAGAGAGAGTATAAATTGTAACCAATAAGGATGTCTTTTAGAAATTTATATCAAATAACTAAAGCTGGAACATTTCACTTGGATGCAAATGCCATAAGCTCTTTTTTATTACAATATTTGTTGTGATGTTTGCTTTGAAAAGGGTAGCACAGTTTCATGATAATTGTCACCGAATTGATAAAAGAAAAATCTTAAAGGCATTTTACTGTTGCTGGGGAGGGTGCGGCACTGTTTTGCATATAAGCTTTATTTTATATAACGAATTAAGCTCAAAAGTGTGCTCAGTCGAACAAAGTTGTGCTAGAACTTTTATGTTTCAAATTTGAATTCAAAAAAACAATACTACTACTATCCAAGCATGGTTCAGTGATGAAATATTTTCCACATACTGATAGCTTAGGGTAGTTTGAATCATAGTCAGTTGCAGTTGAATTCAACTAATGTTAACGTTAAGTTTTGTCAATGTCAGTCAGTTCTTCCAAATATTCAAAATCGAAGTCTGACGGTGTCGAAGTCTTCTGCCTGTTACTATTATAGGCAATCAGAGCCTAAATCGGTCACAGCAGAAGTCTGAAGTCTGTCTGAGTTGAAGTCAGTCACTGACTAAGCTATGATTGACTGCAACTATATCGAAGTCATTAATAACCAGAGTAAATCAGTTTCGAAGTAAAACATAGTAGAATTGAAGTCAGTTACTTTCAGTCACATAATCAAGTAAGTCAGATTCGAAGATATCTTGTGTCAGTCAAAGTCTATATCGGTCACAGTATTAAATTTGATCACGGTCTAAGTCAATCAGAGTCAAAGTCAGCAGCGGCAAAGTCAATTATAGCCGAAGTCAATTATATTCGAAGTCAGTCACACTCGAAGGAATTCATATTGAGATTCCATTACATTCAAAGTCAGTCATATTATAGTAAGATAGTGACTTTTAAAGTTAATCAAACAATCAAAATCGAAGTCAGTTGTAGTGACTGTCAATTACTTCTAAAGTCCAACCACGATGAATTCAGTTAAAACCAATACCAGTCAATGCCGAATTCGGTTATATTCCAAGTCAATCAATTCGTTATTTAGACGAAGTCATTCACAATCCAAGTCTCTCAAGCTAAAATCGGTCGAAATCGAAGTAAGTCATAATGAAATGAAAGTCAGTCATAGTCAAATACACTCACTACCGAACTCAGTCAGTTCGAAAGCTTAACTCAGTTGCATTCAGTGCAGTCACAACCGATATCAGTCAAAACAAAAGTCAATTGAAAGCGAAGTCATTCAAAGTTAAATTTGATTTGCGTTACAACAAAAGTCGGTTTTTGCAAATACTACTCACAATCGAACTCAGTCGCATAATCAGTCGCAGCCTAAATGAATTCAAGTCAAAGTCAGTCGAAGTCAATCATAGCAAAAGTCAGGGACTTATGTTTGTGAAGTATAAATTATAAATGATATCTCTAAAATAAGTGCATGCCATTGAGACTTTTAAGAAATTTAGCCTCTTGCGTCTCGAAAACATGATAATTTCGTTTGCAGTAAACCAGAAGCATATCAATATCATAAGCCTGAATTTTATTAAAAATTATGTACCTTTGTTTTAGAACAAAATTGGACACAAACCTTATTATTTTTTGGAGAAAGTTCATTTTTTTGGCCGATTGTGTAATCTCTCAATTTTCGGACGAATATTAGTACTATTTTCGGACAGTTATCTATTTGTGTTTAGGATATATTTTTCATTTGAGTTCTAAGAATGGAATGAGATGCCCAAGAAACTTATCTGTTAAACGAAATATCGAATTGTAGACCTTATTCCCAATAGGAAAATTACCGATACCTGGTATCACTTAGAACGGATAATCTTTTTTCTATTGCTTTTTAGCTTTAGTGTTATCCTTTCAATAATATTGTGCGAAGTCTCATGTTCGCTTTTGGGCGATTTCTATTTATAAATTCGACTATTTTTTGAATCGATCAAAAATTTCTACAGAGCTTGAAATGTAAATATTTTATGGTAAAATTGTCCTCAATCTACTATGCAATTGATGGGAGATTTCATCACTTTTCTTTCAAAACTCGTATTTATAAGATTTATGAAACATAATTTTTTAGCGTTGTCAATATTTTTCTCTTTTCTTACTCAATTTTGGCTGATTTTACTAAAAAATCTATTAATGTTACAGTAGACCACGTTTTGTGACCTCACAACTTTTCAATTTAAAAAGAAAGTACTTTAGTAAAATTGTCCTAGTTATTCCCCCAATTGTATTTTGCGGTTGAAATTTATGCGTTGCGCTTCCAGTTAATTTCACTTCTTACCCGTTGTTCCATTTCATTTCGTTCCCAATCTGAAGTGCTTATAAATTGAATCCATTACCAACGATGATAACTGCGCCACTTGACATAAATTTAACCCTCGTTCTGTGTGTGTGTGTTTGTGTGTGTGTGTGTGCGGATATAAAATTAATCTAATGTCGGCTGTTAGTGAGGGCAGCAACAACATCAAGTAAAACCAAAAATAAAGACATTGAAAACGTTGCTGATTTCAGCATTACCACCATCAATACAACTACTTGCGCCCGCCACTTGTCGAATATCCTTGCGAAAAATCCTTTCACTTAAGTGGAAATTGTGGCAGCAGCTAGCAGCAGTTCAAGAACCCTTCAACTCGCGCGCAACTGAGCATATGAGCTTCGTGCAGAGGGGGGGCAGTGTGGGCGTAACGGGTGATAGTGTCCATTCAAGTGAAAAATTGATGGCCAACTCGATTGTCAATGACGAAGAGAGTAAAATGTCAAGTGTGTTGCTGATGTTGTTGTTGTTGCTGTTGCTGTAATTGTTGCTGCCACTGAGTTGGAGAAAATTTATGGTCGTTGTTGTTTCTTTCGCTATTATTTTTACCGTTAAAAAAAGCGTTGGCTGCTGCTACTTCATTACAATAACAACAACAGCAATAACAAATGTAATCAAACAATTTTTTATTAGCTGCTCTTCATTTTCTGCTTCGTTTTCTCGGTCGAAATTGGGACGCTTCGAGGATCTGGTAATTGCAGCCGCACAAGAATAAAAACTACAGCCAAAATAAAAGTAAAAATGGCGGAATTTAAATATGGCGCCAGTGTAACGGTGCCATTACAGAGCGACTCAAGTAACTAATAACATCAATACAAAAACAACAACAAAGACTTTGGCGAAAACTACATATAACAACTACAACAACAATATGAGTATGAATTGTGAGAGTAGAAAAGCAAAAAAAAAAATTATCAAAAATAACAACAATAATTCTATTAATGTTCCAAAGAAGCATTTTCACGATATATCGGGCTTTTGTATCAAAAATCAACAATTTCATTAATTTTAGATATCTGAAATATTTAAATAGCGCCTTTTAAGAAAAAATATCGAATATTGCTCCTTTATGTTAGGGAGACAAACAGAGTAAAACTCTCTTCCAAAAAAGATGAAAATGAATAGGAAAAAACACTTCTTTGCCACGGATATATCAAGCGATTAGAGGAAATGGCTTTTGCAGAAGCGTTGTTCTTTTCTGGATCCAAGGTTTGACTATGGAAGGAATTTCCACATTTAACACTGATGTTCTTATGTTGCCCAATGTCTAAAACTAGACTACCACCACAATAGATTTTCACATTTGAGAGCTTACAGGATTAGTTAGTTTTTACAAATTTGATGAAGGCAATTTCGGTAATATAATCAATATTGTCATTCAAATGACTTTTGTGTTGTTTATCCCCAATAATAGTTTGTTTTTGTTTTTTATATTTCGAGGGGTAGAAAGGAAAAATAGTACTAGTAAACATAGAACTTGTCCAACAGTTGCTTATAACATGCAAATTATCAGCTTAATTATGCTTACAATATTTCCAAAGAAGTGGCATAAAGATTTTCCAGACTGGGTAAATACTAAACAATGTCAATTAAGTTTGCTTTTTATGGCAAAATTGCTCAAAACCATTTGATCAGAAAAGATCTATAGTCGTGAACTATGCGAAGCATTAAAACCTCAAGGTGTTTGAGTACTTCGCTTCCAACATTTATTGAAACAGATAATTTCTGACAATTCCTTAAGATTTTGATTGGTTTTTCATATTTATATAAAAGTTTCTAATAACGATACACTGATACATCGATATATTTTTTGACATTTCTGAATAAATATGAGACAACAACAACAACAGTAAGACATTAAAATAAATATAAAGATTTTTGTTCTTGTAACAATTTTTTTTTTGTTTGTTTTTATTATTACAATTCAAGCAGAAATTTATGCAAGAATTCGTAGATTTACTAAAATCCTTTTTGAAAATATAAAAAAAAAACACAAAGTATAATACAGAAATTGCGTGGTGTGGGTGTATAGGAGGTTCAGCGAAAACTTTTCCTTCCGGCACAGATTTGTATTCTGCTTAAGATGAATATCTTTAATGCTCAATCTTTAGTTTCTAGTTGTCAAACACTACAAAGATACGAGTAGTACATAGAAAGATAAAAAATAGTGATTTTTTTTTAGATGAAACTTTAATTTAAATTTAATAAATTTAAGGCAAATAATGCGCAAAGGCTTCAGAATTTACAGTATACTCTGGTTATAACGATATACAAGAGAAAGCAAAGCTTCGAACAATGATATGTAACAAAGCTGATCATTGGTGTTGTGATTAAATTATGATTTAATTGGAAAAAAAAAATAAAATTTACTAGTTAATGTGTGACCAGTTTTTCACCAACATTCATATATATAATTATGGACACTGCCTTAAAATATTCACTTAGAAAATTCTTTTAGTAATTTCCCATACTGCACGACATATTTTTTTTTAAGTTTAGAGTTATGGTTGGGCTGAAAATGGACCATTCCATACAACGTACAAGAACCATTGTACTAAGATCCGATTAAGGAAGCGGAAGTAAATAAAAATTGAAAATTAAATAGAAGAAAAAATAGAAAAAATAAAAAAGAGGTAAGTCTTCCTAAAACTTCTTTGTTTCTTTAAGAAATTTCTGTAGCATCGGAAAATGAAAAGAATGGGAAGAACTCATACCCAAGACATCGTTACCCAAAAACTTTTTCCTGCATCTTGGGAAGCACTACAATAATATATAGTACCGTCATCGTCAAGACATTATTGACTTGTTGTATCGGTGATGACATATGCTGCCCATATGTATTATGTTCAGTAATAAGGTCTACCTGTATTCGTAAACTTTGCAACTTTCCGAGAAGGTCTTTTCACGAAACAGTTTTGCAATTTTGCAAAAATCAAGATCAGACTACTTGCTCATAATATCATTGACCTAACCAATGACTCCGCAAAACTGATACCGATGATTGACACCTGATACATTGAAGTGACCGCCGAGCCCTGGTTAGCCAATTCATCTACATATATTTAATCAATCATTTCTGACATTTTTGGCTTTAACAAAACACAGCTCACGATGGGCTTTAACCAACTTTAAATGACAAGTTGAGTTATAATAAAAACTTGAATGTGGAATTATTTGGGATGTTAATCAAAGTAGAATTGCATCAAAAGGAAAAAAATCCTTAGACCTTTTTTTTTCCATATTTACTGTTTTTTAGTAATATTATCTAGTATAATATGTGTATAACGTACGTATGAAATTTAAAAAAACTTCCGATTGTGCTCAAATTTTGACACGTTAAAGAACCAAAAAGGACAGTCTCACACTTCAAATTTCAGCTCCCTTAAATATTTTGGGTCTTGAGTACTGTTAGGTCAAATTTCGAAAAAAACGCAATTTTTGCGAAAATAACCAAATTCAATGTTTGATATTTCTGGGCCTGGTCAACCATTTTCACTTAACATTTTCATTTAAAAGCGAATAAATAGATAAACATAATAAGATCGGTTTTTAGTTTTATGAATAAAACTACGATTAAGTACACCGTTTTCAAATCAGTCATATTTTGCTAAGGTCTAGAGGCTTAAAATTAATTTTTATGTATAAAAGATGACGTAACAAAAAAAAATTGATATCCACAACCTTAAATTTAGATTTGAGGGCTTTTACAACAAATATTTTAAAACCGGACTAAACACGACTATTTTCAGGTCTAAATATTGTTCTTTCTCTAGACCCCGACCACCTAGGAAGCTGAAATTTAGACTGTAGTGCTACCTATTAAAGTTTTTTGACGTGTCGAAATTTGAAGAAAATCGAATAACTTTTAAATTTCATACGTATGTTATGCATATGTAAAATCATTAAAAAACAGTAAATATGGAATTTAAAAAAAAAGCTCTAAGGATTTCTTAGATTTTTCATATATCGACTCGAAATTACATCCCAAATAATCCCGAATTAAAGTTTTTGTTGTAACTCACACTTTTATTAAAAGTTAGTTAAAGCCCCCACTGAGCTGCTCACAACTTTTAAAGAAGATATTTGCTGATGAAAAAAGGGCCGAAAAAGGGGTTTTTTGGGGATATCTCGAAAACGATTCTTAAGAAAAAATATATGGTTTTCATTTTTAAAATCTATGCACCAAAATACATAGAAAAAAGTATATGAGATCTTGAGATGAACCCCAAATTTGTAAACTAGTGTTATTGAATAAAAACATTTTTAAAAACAACAAAAATGTTATGTGTTTCTCGTCCGCCCGGTATCACTATAATATTTATACCGTCAAAACTAATTGAGGCTCCACGACTTTTTTGACGAATCAAATTTGGAAGGATTCAATGCATCTCCGTAATTTTTTTTCAGATTTTTTCGAGGCGGCGCACATCATTAAAATTCCATTGTTGATAAAAAAATTGCTAATTAACAACAAAACTGCAAAATGTTTGCAACTTTTTTTTTTAATACATAAGTTCAACTTATTGTCTATCTATTATTCATGACTCACCTCAAAGTATTTCTATAGTCATAGGGAACTATATTTCATTTCTGTCTCTTGAAAGCCAGTACCTCAGTGGAATAAGTTGGCTACCAGCACTTGCAATGCCGAAAGTTCGAATCGGGTACAATAAATTGAAATAGTTGTCTATTACTCCGAATGGATGAGAATAATTCAATACTTTCACACTTCCAAATGGAATACTCCTATGATATCTTTATGGATCATAAGCAATAGATCTTAATTTGCAAAGTCTAATTCTCTACTACTCGAACTAAACTTCATTACGGTTTTCAATATAACAAGTGTACAAAAGTCGATAAAAAAAAAGGAATCAATTTAAAGAAGGCACAATAGGTTTTAATCTTTAAAACTTTGGGAAAATTTCTTGAGATTGTGCAGCTCAATTTGGATTGTTAAAAACAAATTTATAAATGCTGGTATCAACTTTAAATTAACGATTCAACCACAAAAAAAAATCTTTATTTATACAGACACATTATGATCGTGGGTAAAGAAAATCATAACCACATTTTGCGGATGCTTTCGCATGGAAATTGGTGAAAAGTTTTCATTTCAAATTTTAGCCATTTTCGCATTTCGTTGCACAGTTTGGTGCAAAAATGTCCCGCTGAGTGACTGTCAAATGAACGCACACAGCCAGCATGATAGAATGAGGAATGCCAACAACACTATACCACGTGACTGGGAAAAAGTTCCCACCCAGCGATTGAGACAGCAGCTTGTCAGTAAGTGCAGCAAAATCTAAAGACTTGAGATTGAAGATGGCATTTAATACAAAAAATGATAAACGAAAAGCAAATACCATCCTGTGGGACAACACAATGAAAGGTGGCATGGAATGACAACAACTACAATAAGACAACAAAAATTGCTTTGCTCACAACTACAAATATAAAACTCCTTAATACGAGTAGTGCATGCGGTAGTGAGAGTGCGAGGAAGAAAAAAAAATCAGACATTAAAAGATATAGCGTTAGACATCATTAGTATCGTTGTTGTTGTTGTTGTTGACTACTTTGTCGCCTTTATTATTTTACTACTATCTTTAGCACTCTCTCCCCTTTTGCTATTCACAGGAACTTTCGTTTCTTTTTTTGCGTTTTTCCTTTGCCCCCATACCACTCATTATTCTACATTTTGTATTCATCACTTTGTGTCTTCTTCGTCATTAATTCTGCGGGTTTACTTGTCATTTCTGTCATCATTTAATCATTAAACCAGGAGATAAAAGACGCACCCGGGAATTTTAATAAAATGCGGAGCAGCCGCAGCTCCGCACATCACTTGGGAGCTTCATTTGGCGTTGTAATCCGGCGCTGTTTGGCGCGTAATAATGATGATAATTCCCGTTATTAACGTCAGTGTCGCCATGTTTGGCCATTAGTAGGCGATACAGCGGCAGCTGAAACGTGCAACATGGATAAGTCGCCGCTAAGGTGACAGTTGCTGCCACGTCGTAGTCGTCGTTGGAGTTTTGTTTTTTTTTTTCTTGCTGTAGTCACAAAAGCAGCCTATGTTGGTTTAAAATTTAAATTCAATTCTAAGGCGAACTAAAATCCTTATTGCTAAGCCGCTAATAAGCGCCAAATATTAACAACGTCTTTCTCTCTCTCCCCGGAATAGGCTCAAAATGAGAAAAATGTCCAACGTCGGATTAAGATGTCAGTATGGCCTGTAACTTAAGAAGACCAAAGTAGGCCGATGTTGGAAAAAACAGTGAGGTGTAAACACGGAAAAAAATTGCGTTTCGCTACTAAAAGAATATTGATATCAAGCATCGGTCATGTGGTTTTGTCAAACTGAATGTCGATTTTGTCATTTAATTATAATATAATAATTAATACTATAGTGCTGAAACCAGCAGGTCTCAGATATTTGTTCTTAAAGAACATAATTTTAATTTAGATTTTAATAAAAATCGTTACATAAACTTACGCGCAGAAAGAAGTTCATGAAATAGGGGAACGCGGGGCTGGTTTTAACGAGGGTTAGTTTTAACACCGTTAAAAAATACAACTAAACAGTCAGATAGAAGGGTTGTCAAGTGAACGGGATCGGGATTGGTTCAACTTTTCAGACTTGCCAGATGTTTTAAGAAAATTTCTTTGAAATTCTTTTTTAAAAACTGAACTCTTAATTGTGCTTTCAATCTTAGAAGAAACTCGTTCAGCAGCATATATCCTTTTAGAGTTTTCAGTAATAATGCTAAGGTAATTAAGGCCAATATTCAGGATCTGCGAAAATACTATTTTGAGGAATGTTTGAAAACGAATGATTTGAAATTCATACAAATTGTGTAAAAAAACAAATGTTATATGAAACTATAATTATAATTAATTAATTAATAATTATTATTGTCTGTTTTCCCAACCAACTAAGCGAATTTTTGTTAGACTCCCCATGTGTTCTTTCAAAAAAAAAAAATGTTTTTTTAAAGAAAGTGTAAGATCGAGATACATCATCCTTTCCCTCTTTCTTTCCACTATTTTCAGTGTCAACAGATTTTTTTTCCATTTCGATGCATTAAATTTCAAAACTAAAAAAAAATTTACCTTTTCTCGAGATAGAACTCATAAACCTCTGAAAACATTCTTCCGGTGTATAAATTCTTGACTATTGTTTATAATTAACCTTCTACTACAAGCCCAATAATCACTTTAGGCAATATTGACGCAATGGATTTCTGGCATTTGTCGTTGCTGTTACATTTTCCTCTCCCTCTCTCTCTTTCTCACGCTCGTCTCTGTTGCTACATTCGTTACGACAGCTGTCACTGTTGTATGATCAACAGGATTTGCTGGACGACACCTTGAGCAACTTTAATTGCCTTTACCAAGTCAGTGGCAGTGGATTTGCTTATCAGCACTGATTGTGAGTCAAATAAATGAATTATGGCCACCAATGGATAAATGAATACAGGGGTGGCTTACAGTAGTTGCAGTAGTAAACAAAACAACAACGAAAACAAGAGGATTAGGGATTAAGTTGTGCGTGTGATAAATTGTTTGCATGGACAGTTGACATTTAATTATAGCAGAATTGTGCCAATGCCAGCGTTATTCAAGGGAATCAACGTGGCAACGGATGTGGTTTTAATTAGCGGATGGTATTAATGATGAATCTATTTGCACTGACATTTGCTATGCTCAGTAGAAGTGTTGCAATAAATCAAAGTGAGTTAGTAAAAGATTTTTTCGCAAATTTATTGAAGGACCAAAAACTTTTTCTTAGAGAAATGGGCCATTTTAAGCTCATTTTATATTAAAGACTTCTTCAGTTGGCATTCTTTTAAGTATCTCCAGCAATTTCAGTTAAATTTCAGTTAACTAAAATAAGCACACATACACACATAACATAATCAAACGCATGGGTACATATGTATATCCTTTAAAGTTTATTATACGAATCAAACGAACTAAGAAAACTTCAGCATTAGAAACCAACAAGCGGAGAACGAGCGAGTGAACCTCTCTACTACTTAAGGCAAGTTCTTGTAATGTAATGCACTTGGAAACTGCGCTGGACACATGCAACTAAATAGCGTAGACCAACAGCAACAGCAACACCAACCAAACGAAGGACTCTTTGTAGGGGCGCTACTTTCGAAGCCACAAAAATAATATTTTATGGAACTTCCTTAAGCCTCGAGCAAACAAACGCAGGAGCCAAACGAAGGAGCGCAAACAAACAGACAAACGTCTGTAGCAATACTTGAGAAAGTTTCAAGAAGTCAGAGTTTGTAGATGGGTGCTACTTGACTTAAATATTCCAAAATGAAAAGAACCAAAAACTATGAAGGAAAAGTTTAAAATATTCCAAGCCAAGAAGCAGAAAATGAAAGCAGTAAGAGCACATCAGCACACACACAAGCTACCATTATGGTGCCTGCACTGTCGCATATGAAATTGAAGGATTTAATGTTTATGGGCGTGCCGTCGTGTGCCATATATCATCAGCGTAAGACAATGGCAGCAGCAGCAGCAGCAACCAGTAAACCAAACCCTTAGACACCCAAGGGAGAAGACACCACTACTACTGCATGTCAGAAAAAAAGTGTCCTTTCAACGCCTTTCGCAAGTTGGCGCTAATGATAGTTTCTTTGTCTTGAATGGGTGGGTAACTCATTTTTTCTGTTCTTCCGCAACTTGGCGTAACATTTTTACGTAGTTTTTTTCCAATCTGTCAAACCTTTTAATGAAGCCCTTCAGTTGTTATGTAGTTGCATAAAAACGAAAAAGATTGTCGGTCATCTTAAGCAAATCACTTTATTCAATTGTGGATCAACGCATCATTGTTGTCCTCATCAAGAGCTTAGCAACAGAGCAACACTTTTCCTGTTGTTGGTCAAACTGTTTATCCACTTGTGTGCAAATGGGATGGACCTTATTAAGGAATTTGGTTTTAGAAGATTTTTTTTTAAGCAAAATTTACTCATTTTCAAGAAGTTTGACATTCGCCAAAAAATTATACTGTAAAATTTTGGTTGAATTTTCAATTTTTGGCCAAATTTAACAAAATACAATAACGTACAATAAAATGAAATCAGACTTTTTTTGACTCCGATTTAGTTCGGAAATGGAATTGAAGCCCAAATTTGAATATCATTAGTTCTTTTAAATCTAATGGTCGGAATTTGTTTTGGAACTGTTTTTGAAATTTGAACTTGTGTTTTTATAGTTCCGATAATTTGACGTATTCCCCTTTTTATATGATCCTAAAATAAACTTCGAGTTTCAATCTCGATTCCGAAGCCAATTCGAATCGGAACCAGAATGTTATCTTTTTGATATGTTGCTATGAGCAATTGTTGACGATATCGTATACTTTCAAGGAATCCATCTAAATAATTTTTGTGTAGAGACGCAGAGTAGCTTAATACTTTACTACAAATGAGCAAAAGTGGGCGTGGCATCTTCTAAAACACTTTATACTGTGAGCTTGAATTCAGAGAAAAACGGATGGACGTGGCAAGTGAAAGTTTATTTTGTATATCAAAATATTTTAATTAAGGTACACCCATATCGCCCTATCTATTTGCCTCATTTTGACCGCGTGCGCGTGTGTATGTGTGTGTGTGTGTGTGTGTAGAGTAAGTTTCTGGATTCGACTAGTTGGTTAGTTGTTCAATGTTGACATTGATTGATTACAAATCGTAGGCACGCAATGCAAATGAATGGAACCAACCAAACAACAGCAACAACAAAAACAAGAAATGAACAATAGCTACAACAAATCGCTTTGGTCCCTTGACATTGGTTTCTTTTTCACTTTTCGCAAAACACAAAAACCACAACTACTCTAACCATCGATGATGGGCAGGAGTTGCATCCGGTACATATTTTGGTGACGCATTCCATGCTTTTGATTGCGTATGAAGTAGCAAATGATGCTGACGCTAACGTTGCTGTTGATGCCATTGACATTGATGATGTTTTTAATGCATTAAAAGTGCTGTGTGTGTGTGTGTTTGCGCCAAAGGACTCATTTCATTTTAAATCCTTTTCATTGTATTGCCCATACCGAAGTGCTGTCAGTTGTGTTGACAGCTTCATCCTTGTTTAATGCGTGCTAATATTCATCGGCTCGAAGGCCTTCAATTCGAAGAGTAGAGTGCGCTATTAAGATGTCTTCATTTGCTCATGGTGGACACTTCATTATGTCAACTATCTCTACATTCATCTTCGGTTTGGTTTGAATTTTTCATGGGTATTCCGCATATGTTGAGTAATTAGTGGACAAATTTTAAATTAAATGTTGGCAAAATGATTGATTGTGGAAAACATTTTTTTAATGATTATTGGCTTTTGTGTGTTCAAGCTAAGATTTTGAAGATTTATACTGAGGATTATGGAATTTTCCATCCTTTTTTGTTGAATTTTATCAATATTTTCTTCATTGAATACTTTTTGATTAACATCGTAAGTAAATGAAATTAAAAACTCAATGAAATTTGCTCCATTGAACCGCATGGATTGAATTGTCTGTATTATTTACGAGCACAAACGTTTTCCTCCTGCTTGATACTCCTTTCACAGAGAAAATCCACCCTACTGGATGATGGGTCAAACTGAAATTATTAATGAAACAGCAGTTGTCAATCGATACTACGAGGATTGACGTATTTTTTCACTCAGCAAAGAGAAAAGAAAAACCCGGACTATATGAGTTCATTGTTCAATCATTTTTCCATATTTCTTATGTGCAATAAATGTCATACGACATCGAGCTCACTCGACTCGACTTGGACTTCATGCAATAGCAATTGGCCAGGCTGCCATTGACAAACTACAGCAGTCACGTGTGTCATAACTTCAGGCAATTTTTGTTTTTATTTTTATCGCATTTTTTATTTTGTTTGCTTCAGCTCTTGACGATTTTCAACAAGTGTAGAGTACTGTCATAACTGTCACTTCGTTAAGTGTTTCCCGTCCGAACGCCATTGTTGTTGCGGCAGTTTTGCGCATTTTGACGCATTTTTCTGTCTCGAGTACGCTATGTGAATGAAGTCTATGAAGAATTTCAACTACGTTAAAAAGGCAATAACAATGTTGCTGCTAATGACGGCAACAACACCAGCAAACGGAATCCTCATCATCATCAATGCCAGGCTGTCTTTTTCATAGACGTTGTCGCCGTATTATGTGGTAACTGCCAAAATGAACACTTTGTAATAATTGAAATTACCACAACCAGAGATGCCACCACCTACGCACCGCTGCCGCAGTTATTAACGGTTTTCAAGTATCGTTTTATTGACTGCTTGCTAGGGTGTTTTAAAAAATTATAAGATAGAATGAAAATTGTTAGCAAAAAAAAAATAAACACTACAAAATAAATTTAATAAAAAATAAAGTCTCCTAAGAGAGTCTCTAAAGTCTTTAATGAAAAGTCTACTAAAATATGTTAACATAAAAACCTCTAGTAAAACGAGTTAGCTGACAGAATGACAGCTATGTCAATGAAATCTTTCATTCGGGCAATCAATTTAAAGAAAAAAACATCCAAAACAGAAATGAAAACCTGCTCGAAAAAATATATGATTTCATCACGATTGTAAAGTTTGTGATTTTTTTAAGAATAATTACTTATTTTGTAAAAAATCTAAAATATAAACAATAGTTAGTTTCCAATTTTTTGACCCACCCCATCCCGCATGATATAAACCGTCAAAAAGAACACAGACAGTGTGAAGATTAATAAAGAAGCTGTGATGTTTCTCAGCTTTATTTTCCTGTCATTTGCCTGCCCTTTCTACATCCGCCACTGCCATTGACTTCCTTCCTTCCTTTATTACAACACCCTCCCACTACCAGCGCAACGGCTGATAATGATTACATTTTGAAAATGCGTACTCTTAAGTATTCATTCATGTACTCGTACTCTACGACTCATTCCACCGACATTCTTACTGTTGTTGTAATTAACAATATTATTATCTTGCGCGCCACCATTAGTAGTGTCGAGCCTCCCAAAATTTTGAGCTGTCAAGCACAGCTTCCGAATAGAGAGCGCCGCACTTTATGGCTGTGGTTTTAATAATGCCATAGCATCGAGACACCACGAAGAGGTGAGAAGCTGAAAGCTTAATGATTTTCAAATGTTGTTTTGAATTTTGAATTGTTTTCAAATCGGATTACAAGTGTTTTCCCCCAACTTCATATTATACAGCGGGGAAGGGGGGCTATGCCATAAAATGCCATTAAATATGGCAACGGTAACAACTTCCATAACGAACGCAAATTAGGCATTTTTCACGCAATGAAAAGGGTTTTGCAAGAATTTCCAATTTTTTTTTTTTTTCTTTGCACAAATTCTTTGAATTTGAGTTTCACTTGAGAAGTAGAAGTACAAGAAAAAGAAAAAGAAGCAGTAGAAGAAAAAAAAGTGACGCGTCAGAAACATTAACATTGACATTTTTCCAGTAAATTAAAATTTGATAGCCGCAAGTGTTTGAAATTCTTTTGGTTGCATAAGAATTTCCTTTGTATTTCTTTCCTGTGCTTGTAATATTTTTTATTTGAAATGTATTTATTAAGGGCTAATTAAGTTCATTAAATTTTCTTACTTTTTAATAAAAGATTTTTTTCAAACACCAAAACTTCTTAAAGCGAGTGAGTCTTATTAAATTCTGGTTTAAGTTCTTCAGTGTTTGCATTTTGAATATTTAAAACATTATCAGCTGTTGCATTTCCTTTGTTTTTTTTACAGTGCCGAAAGAACTTTTCCTTGAGAAAAACTTAGAAAAATATTCTATGATTTGTAGTATAAGTAGTAACTTCAAGTGATCGTGAAAACTATGTGACATTCCACATTAACATCTTAGAACCGTACAAGGGGGGTAATGTTTTAGATATTACACTAAAATGCAATGCCCTGTACTATGAAAAATTTGATGGAATTATTTTTTCAAGTATATGACTTGTCTAAAAAATCAAATATTTCGAACTGTAAGACCTTAACACACGATAAAAATCAATTGACTGAAGTCAATGATTGAATTAGGTACCAAAGAGAATGACTAAGGCTGCGGTACCAGTGAATAAGAATTCGTACGATTCCATTGGAGAAAACAAATACATACGTAAATGGCTACTTTAACCGCACATACGCATATTTCTACACTTCAGAAGAAAAGGAAAGTCTTACTCACACTCTCAATGGGCATACATTCTAACTAGGACTCGAAAGTTGATGACGTTTGCATTTTTTTTTTAAATGTATCTCCTGTCTAAGACCGAACTTTATTTCATATGGAATATATCCCAAAATTCAAATTTTTATTTTGCGTTTTTTGGGAATGTTCTTCTCAAATGTAATTCTTCAGAAGTTTTTTTTTAAATTTTTACGGACATTTCTTTACATTTTTAATAATATTTTTGGAAGTTTTTGACATTAAAGTCATTTTTTAGCATTAACTTCAACGCCTTAAAATATTAATTTCTTGATATTTTATCACTATGTGTCGCGAATCAAACATTCAAATGACATAGAAATTCGAAATCAAAGTGAACGATGCAATCAGCAACTTTAGATTGCAGAACTTTTTCGAAAAAATGTGTGTTTGCAAACGATTTGTATTATTTGTAATGAAAAATTTTACAAATATATATAAGGGTATTCCGCACTACGCTAAAAAAATAACATATTTGGTTGAATTTTACCAAGAAACTGAAAAAAAAAGAGGCCAGCTAAAAGGCCAAATCTGATGGATTTACACATATACTGAAGAAGACGTTAAGTGTTGGAAAATTGCGAAATGTTTTAATTAAAATTTTTCGCGTAATTTACAAAAGATTTCCTTGCAATATTTGATGTGTCTACTATAATTTATATTATGAGCTATAGCTCAAAAAATTGCTCTGTTTGAATGCATATACCTCATGTGGCTTTAATTATTTAAGTACTTTGCTCTACATTTGAATTTTGGCTCCACAAACCATAATCATAATTCATATTCCCACATTCAAGCACCGCATTTCAACTCCAACGTTTTCTGCTACTTTTGGCTCTGCGTCGCCATTTCATCATTCAATCTACAAACAGATTTTCTGATATTCTGACACCAAACAAAAAGGATGACATTTATCAAAAGGATCAGAAACACAAACAATAAAAAACATCCCAAAAAAAAAAAAACACATAAAAATAAAGCGAACAGTCACTGCTATCAGCGACGTGCATCGCATCGCATCGCATTTAAAATTAAAACAACAACAACGTAAAAGAAAGAATCTGGTGAATTGACAGCAGAGGTTGGTTGGTACAACCAGCGCCCGAGATGCAAGAATATGCGCGATAAAATGGAATCATTGTAGGGGGGGGGGGAGTAAGGAGCGGAATAAAAACCCGCAACGTACCCGATCGTTATACTGAAACGCGTTGGTTGTCGCGCCGCACCGTTCGCGTTGTTGTAGTGCGCGCTCAAAAGTTCAGATAAATCAAACAGGATAAACGATATGTCGCACCAGTTTTGAGAAATGAAAAATGTTTTTATGATATCCTCGAACCACGACGATAACGCGTCGCGTACTATTTTTTTAATATTTTTCACATTTTATTCTCTTTTTCTCGTCTCTTTTGTTTGACGCCCCCCCACTGTTTGGTTTTTAGCATTTTATTATTTTATCACAACGTGTAATGCTACCGTTCGCACTTCGCACTGGTTTGCTGCTGGTACCCTATCAACCGCTCTTGACTTGCTCTAATAGTATGCCATGTTGCCATCAGCTCATCCGCGCCAAAATCTTATTCGGAAACACAGCGCAGCAAAAGCGACAAGTTGTAAAGACACTGCGTTAAAGAAGTAGAAGCTGCTTGTTTGCGAAATTTTTCACTAGGTGTCGCTGTCGCGCTCATCCATTTGACTAATAAAGCGTCTGTCAGTTTAATGTTGAGTTGTCGTTCATCTTTTTTCCTTTTTTTTTGTGGATTTTTTCTTATGCTGACATGATTTTTATTCCATATTTGTTATTTTTTCTCTGTCTTTCCATTGTTTTTTACCTTCGTTCGCTTATTATTTGTCCATGGATTTTAAAATATTCTCACGTGCCTTTGCGCCAACGTGCAACCGCATATCCTTAAACTAATTCTTATTTTTTTACTGTTGTACATATGAAAAATGTCCTTTAATGTTGCACGTTTGTCCTTACGGCAAAATTATGCCGTCTTCATTTTATGCTTCTAGGTCAATTTCATGATGCTATCATAAGAGCTTCAATATAATTGTGAGATATGTTTTCTGTTTTAATTATTTGGCAGTTTGTTTTACACCTTGGGATATTTTTCGACATTTTTTATATGAAGCGGTAGTCATCCCTGCTAGGATGTGAATTTTAAAAATCCTTTCTAAATCACATCGTCATTGTATGAGGATTTGTAATTCAAGTTGCATGCAATAACGACTGTCACTTTGACCTGACTTCCATGGAGGTTATAAGTTGATATCACCAATACTCCACCAATCAATTGTTTTGCTTTCTTTTTGATTATTCAAAGACCATCAAAAGCCCACGTTAATAGAAGTCACAAGGACACTATATCATTCCTAAAATCGTTTGTGAAAACTACAAGAAATGTTGATTAATCGCATTGTCATACAACAAAACCATTAAGATATGGTATGTTCTTTCAAATTTTCTCTAGAATAATGATCTCTTTGATGATCTTTCAAATGCTGCGCGAAAGCGTTCACATGACTCCTACTATTGTGAGATTGAAGTTCGATTCTTCACCGCTTTCAATATGCAGTAAAATTCTACGAGCTCAAATCTACTTTGGAAGAAGTATCTCTAGAAA
Source organism: Tricholauxania praeusta (assembly GCA_949775025.1). Taxonomy (NCBI): domain Eukaryota; kingdom Metazoa; phylum Arthropoda; class Insecta; order Diptera; family Lauxaniidae; genus Tricholauxania; species Tricholauxania praeusta. Next base: position 6,556,447 of record OX459028.1, on the reverse strand, counting down.
TCAAATGCACTAGCCATCATTCACTTCAAGCAGCAGTTTTACAAAAGGGTTATCCAGTTTATTTGAGCAGCAACATTTTCGTTCAAATCAAGCGTCGAAAATGGAAATTGATTGGATAAATTTTATACAAATAACCATGTAAAGTCTGTTGACAAAGATAATAGTAGAACCCTTAATGTTACAGGAAACGTTACTGGCCAAAATCACTGAGAAAAATATCGCTGGAATATCGGGATCGCCAAATCGAAGATCTACTGCAGAGAACTGAAATCACTTGCTAATGAATATTCACGATGAAAGAAGTAGTGTATGAATGCTTCGAAGAATTTCCTGCATGTCATGCACCCAGAAAGAAAAGGATATTTTTGATGTTATTCCTTGTTCAAAGATGATGGAATAGGCAAATTTTCCCAATAAATAATTTAAAAATTAAGATGGTGTTAATCAGATATATCAGCTTTTATTTATGTATGTAGTTTCACAAAAGATTTTTGATAGGTTTTATCACATACTTTTCCCACAGTAAGAGTTACTGAATCTGGAAATAGAAATACCTTGCAACTAAAAAATTTGCTCCCAAATATAAATGGATGCAAAAAATTCTTTCACAAGAGCCATCTTTTTCATGACTCTTTTGACCAATTTAAAAATCCGATTCGGTACCATTCTATTTGGAAAGATGCAACGCGATGTGAAGTTCTTAATATTCTTGAAATTTAAATTCGCTAATGATGTAATTTATGTCTTCTGTTTATAACGATTTTTGCTGCAAAAATTATGCTTCAAGTGCCTGACTGAATTTATTTTTCCTTCATTCACTCAGACTTTGATCGGCAACACCTTTTGAAGGCTGTTTCAACCTACACCACAAAGAAAGAATCTCCGCCATACGTTAGCCATATTTTATACGCGTTATGCCCCTCAACTATTTGGCATAAAAATGCGCTACTTGCCACCGTCTACCAATGATACTCCTTTGCACTTTGCGCAATAATTTTGCGTCCTTGTGTCCTGAAGTCGCATCACAACATGCGAGTACGTGAGATTTGTCTGTTATTCGTTATGTTATTTACGTAAGTGAATAAAACTGCCGTTAGGCACTCAAACAGAGTAAAGAAATTCACAAAAATAAAAAAAACACAGTTGCAGGAATAAAAATGCTGCCTGTATTATCCTTATCTTATGACAAGGATACCTTTTACCCACCAACTTAGACGACTCATTGCATACAGCGTTTTTAATGTTAACAACGCGATTGGCGCCGAATGTGACACACGTTACGTGTGTATGAGTACGTAGTGTGAGCAAGTGTTTGTATCACTGTGTCACTAAGTGTACGTGGCGTGCTTAGTTAAGAAATTTACCGCTGCAGGATTATTCTCCAGCGTTGTTGTTGCTGCGGTTGCCAAGGATAAACGTTTTTATCTGCTTTCGAGAGAAGAGCAGAAAAAACTAAAATTCAAAATGAAAGCGACGCCGCCCAAATGTATGCAACATTTTATTATATGCGTAAGGACATATAAATTTACGACAGGATCGACTAAATTAACGATGACTAAATGTTTTTCTTGTGTATGTCATTTTTCTTTGTGTGTGCGTATACGAATGTGTGTGTGTTTATTAAGAAAGGATTCTTAAGCTTTACTTAAGTGCCAAATTTATTCACTTTCTTTGGATTTATTTTTATTTAAAGCGCGTTGCTGTGTTTGTTAAAACTTCTCTGTCAGGGGTGTCGTAATAAATTTTTATGATTGCCATCAAATGTAAGCGTTAACGCACACTTGCAGATTAACTTGCCTGCAAAATGCACTTCAACGGCTGAAAATCCAAAAGAAGTTGAAGACAGTCACTGAAATATTGAATTATAATCAAGTGTTGGCAATAAAGTAGGTTGCGTGTAAGGATATCAGCAGATTTATGACTTCTTTATATGCGCTGTTATGCGTGAACTACAATTTTTAAGGAGCACAACTTTTACGGCAATATTTGTTAGTAGTTAGTGCAGATTAAATAAAAAAAATTTATGAATTTTTCCTATATTTTATGTTACGGCATCATATCCTAAAGTGTGTAAAATTAACTGTATGAAGTGATTACTACAAGTAGTTTTTATTGCATATTTTGATGGGCAATAAAACTTCGTATTTTTATCTGAACTGTTTAAGGATTTGTATTAATGTGCTAGTGTTGATTGTGTCTCGTACACTTTAAATGTGATTACCACTCTGAGAGAGAGCCAGAATCACTTGTCCAGACCTATTCTGGCGGTATGGTGACTAAAATTTTGTTTTAGTGCAAAAATAATTAAATACCTCACGGTGTGATAGTTCTAATGCCCAAAAAATTCACTAAATTGTATAGGGCAGATATAGAGTATCAGCTGTTTCTATTACACAGGCCGATAAAATATCAGACCCTGTAACGAGACTGTATTTTTCCGAAGGTTTTTGATGTGCTGAATCTGAATTTGACTTCTAATTTGACCCATCAGCTCTGGTTTTCGTAATATCCCAAACTATGTGTGCAAAATCTTGTTTTTGTCATATTGGAGGTTTGAACATCCTAGGTTTATTTTTTGAAACTTAACACTGAATCGGAAGACCTTAGTCGCTTATGCAAAGTTATTAAGTTTTCTCACGTGTATTTTTTTACTCTTAAGAAATATCAATAAAACTGCGTGTGCGATTGTGTGAAAAATAAATATTTTTAGGCTTATTCTTGTAAATTTTAATTTTCCATCATATCACCTATGTCTACCATTTTCCACTCAATGCATTACATTTCCAATGTCCGGTTATCTGGGCAATCATTTTAGTAGACCGCATCAAATCAAATTTCAATTTTTCAACTTAAAATCGAATTAAAAATCTAGCATAGTTAGTATCATTAAGCATAGCTGATAGCACAAATATTCGAAGACAAAGTTTAATTGCAGCAAATACAAATCAATTTTTCAAACATCATTAATATGCAGCACTGTGTTTTTGTTTTTCTTGCACCAGAAAAAGGATACAACTCGAGTAGATGCTGCTTTCAGTTTGCAACTAAAAATATTCGCCTTAGTCTCTTAATGCTTTTGTTCAATTCATTATTGAAATTGTGAGAAATTGAACAACAGCTTCAAATCATAGCAACAACAATGATAACAAAAGATGGAATATCTAAGTATTTCTTTATGGAAGTAAAATAAAATTAATTGAATTTCAGAAAAAGTGTGCAGTTCTATCTCATCCTTGCTGCTGCAGCATCAGTTGTTTTCAAATTATTTTTACAATCTTAAGTATAGTAGTCCTGCATCGATGAGTCCTTGTTGCTGCAACAGTGATAAATTATGTTGCAACTTCAACTTTGATTTCTGTTGTCCCTTTTGATCGCAATACGATTTTTTATTCATTCATTTCTCGCTCTCCCGAAAAAAGATTCTCTTCCACTTACCCCTACTCCTACTTTAGCGTTAATGGACGCTTCTTAATGCTATTGACACGAAATATTCGCCCTTTTATTATTTATCCTTGATCCTTGCCAATACTGTTATTGCTGTTATTATTGTAGTGGCGTTTGTGTTGTGCACTTTAAGAAAATGTTTGGTTTGGCTTTGCTTATCAAACAAGTCGTAAACTTTTTAATATAATACACATTTACTAATTAAAAATTATTTAATATCATTAACCTTAATTTGAAAAGAGTTTTTTTTCTTATGAATTGTTAAACCTTATTGATCAAAAATGTTTTGGCTTTATAAAATTTTTTAAATCAAAACTTTTTAATTATAGGTATTATTTATTTTTGACTTTTCTATCTTCACTTTAAAAACAAAATTTTATATGTAGTTCTTAAGAACTTGTTAGGCTGACAACAAAGGCATAAAGAAAAAGTCTTATACAGACCGATTGGGTCTATAAACTCACTTTTGTTAGAATTATGTTGCCCACAAAGATGCTTTTCTATGGTTTTCTTGTGTTATAATTTATGGGAACATCTATCCGAAATTCCGCAGAATTTGTGGCTAAAACTTAAAAAATTTGAAGTACTGTAGATGGGATGTTACAGATAATGATCATTAGAGAAACATTACACAAGTCTTGCTAAAGTCGATGGGGAAAAAATTAGTCCATTTTCAAACTACAATTCATTTTTGAGACTTTCACTTCTAAGGCCTTGCCTTAGTAGTTATATAATCAACATCATCAAATGGGGTGTTCTCTCAACTCAGTATTGTTTTAGTCATTTCATAGAAAGATTTGACAAATTTTTTCTCCGTGTAGCTTACAACACGATTGGTCTCAATGTTCAATGATAAACGAGTTTATGTCTTCTTTCTTTCTTAGATTTGTTGCTGCACCTCGTCGGCTACAGTTGTGACACCCATCGTTGGACTGCGTGTCTATAGCGCGCCCACTTCCAGTTGTCACATCAGCACTTTCAATTGAATTCCAATTTTATACGATAACGCTGTCTATCGTTACTCTCATTGAGTTACTTGTGCAAATGGAAAATTGTGCTATAATGCGACAACAAAAACGACAACTGTAGGTAGAGTAACATTGACAATTTTGTGCCCGATTATTTCTAAAAAAAATTCAAATTAATCATGTACGAGTACGATAACGATAAATTGACGACAGCATTGTAAGGAATTTTCGTTATCCTTGCAAATTACGTGTGTATTCAGAGAAAACGGGCAAGCACTGCTGGGATTACTTTTGGATGCATTAACTGTGTTGACACTTTATTGAAGCTCAATTTAACAAGTCCACTTTTGATAAGAAAAAACAGGTTTCAGCAAAATTTATAAGAAATTCGCAGAGTATGAAATAGGTCCTTAATATGAAATAGTGTTTTTTATCGGAAACAAACATTGGCAATCATCTTAAGTATTCACCAAATTTTGATATATTGAAAATCGTTGTTTTCACTTTAAGTATTTCCTGTTGGATTACCTGTTCCATATTTGGCACTGTTTATCATTTACCTAATTTTTTATTCAAACATTTTCAATACTTGTTATCATGCTAGCAATAAATGTAGTTGAAATGAAAATAGTATTCTACAGTAAGCTATTTTCCTTCAAACTAAAAAAAAATTCTATCAAATTCATGTTACAAAAATTGTTTTTCCCGGCCCACTTTCTTTAAACTTCAACTTGGCTTCACGCATTTCTCTAAAACTTCTTAGTCTTCACTGTCATGATGCAGTACCAACAGCTCCTGTTGCGTTGATTTGCAAAACTTTGAAATATTTAAAGATCCTTGATAAGCTTTGCTGTCTTAACTTCTACCAGCACACAGTTGAAAGAAAAAGTAAATCCTGCAAAAAGCAATAACAACAACAATGACGACAACATAGTACAACCACAAAAAGTGTATTTCCTTCCTACCTACCACCGTTTGCAAGGATAATGGAATTTAATGCAAACGTTGGGGAAGGGAGTTGTCTGTCTGCAACGCAAATCGCAACAAACGCAACTTTAAAAAGTAGTTAAAGGATTTCCTAGCAACAGCAACCACATGCAGAAATCTTGAATCCTTAGCGTTGATCCTTCTTGAAGCAACTGCAGTAACTTGGAATTTTATTTTACTGTTACACTCCCAAGCGTCGCATTGTTGTTAACGTTAATGCAGTTAAGGCTGCGTCATGTGGTGATGGATGGGCTGGCGGTTTTTCGGGGAAATATTAAAGTTTCCTTCAACAAAAGTGTCGTCGTAATGGCAGTTTTCCTTCTCCCGGGCACTGTTCAATAAATAGATTAAAATGAGTCAGTCGCAAGCTTAAGTTTCCCAGCCGACATTAATTTTTATGATAATTATTTTTATTTTAATTAAAACTTTTTCGCGACGCATCGCAATCACTTAAAGTTCGTGCCTATTTTTTGCTATTCCTTGAGTGTTTGTAGCTCATCATTGAAATTCGTCTATGACTCGACTTGAATTTTCGCTTTAATTTTAATTTTTTTTGTTTCCTTTTTTTTACTGGCATATTCTTCTTGAGTAAAATCCCTCGTCCTTAAAACTTGAGTAATTGAAGGTTTAAAGGATTTCTTTGTCATTCGCACAAGAGCTCAGAGCGAAGTAGCACTAAAGCGTGCGGCACGCGGCGTCACTAAAGGAGTTGGATAATGGTAATGATGGCGAATGCGCGAAAGGAGGGGAGCGCAAGAGTGGCACAATCCAGCATCACCCAGCGCGATTGTATTTTCCTTTTTATCTCGTTTGCATACGTGCAAATGCGCAATGCACAGTGAGTGCAGAAAATATGCAGACATAGACGTTGCATTTCAATACGAGCGCACAAGCAACAGTATGATCATTCCTCGAATATTTGATGTGAGAAAATAATTCAACTTTGAGGTACATACCTTTCAAAATTTGCTGCCATTTTTTTTTTTTTTTTCAGGTACTGGATTACACCGATGTTCTTTCAGGTATGAAGTAAATATATTCCAAGTAGTTCAAATAAAGCTATTCAGAAGTTGGAAGAAATTATCGTTAAAACACGGTAGAAAAATGCTCCGACAAACTGTAGCAAAAGTCGAAATATTTTTTTTTGCAATACGGCACGTCATAGCACAAGTCAAGCACAATACAGCACAACAATTTGTTTTTTAGAAAATCGGCAAATGCTGGGCCAACTTCACAAATTTTTTATAATAATTTTTTTGATTAAATACCTAGAATCACTTTTTTTGCGATACGGCACATCATAGCACAAGTCGAGCAAATTGCAGCACAACAATTTGTTTTTAAAAAATCAAAAAATGCTAGGCTAACTTCCAACTCAAAAAAATGTATGCTCATAAAGGTCGAAACTCCAGGAATAATTTTATATCCTTTACGGCACATGGCAGCACATCCTGAGTACATTGCAGCACAAAGTTCCTTCTTTATAAATATGAAAAATGCTGGGCCAACTTCACACTAAAAAATTATTTCGCTCATAAAAATCGAATCCTACGAACGATTTTTGAAGTGAAAACTTCTTATGGCACGTTGTGCACTTCCGTAAGAAAGCATTCGCGGCTGAGGAAAAAAGTATAAACTCGCGACACCGACCGTCATCGGGATTCCTCGTCATGAATGAGAGCGATAGTAAGATTTGAACGTTCTATTGTTTCTCTTAAATAAATATTCCAAGTAGAAGACAAAAAGCAAAACAGACATACTAACTGACACATTCCATTCTCATTCAACGATTGTTACGCTTACATGTTTGTTTCTTTCAAATCCCGCGTTGTTGCGTTAACAAATTGAGAATGAGAGCAAGAGTAAAATTTGAATACATATTCCGTTTTTGTCTTCCATTGCATTTCCATATAAAAAGAAAACGCACACATACCAACTAACACACTAACTTGCCATTAAACGATTTGTTATGCTTGCATACTTCTTTCTACGTGTGAAATTAATTTTTTGTTTCAAGTTTTCACTTCTGTCGGCACTCCCGGAGTGCAACCCGCCGGTTTTTTTTTAAAAATACGACACATCTTAGCAAAAGTCGGGCACATTGCACCACAAGTACTATTTTTTAAAAAATCGACAAATGCTGGCAAACTTCACAGACATATCGCTATGTTCGCTCAAAAGAAAATATGGATTTTGGTGTGGCGGCGTTGTTGGTTGATATATTCGAATGAAAATGGCAATGAAATTACTGTGAATGGAGCTCGATATCAAGAGATGCTTTGAAACTTTTCGTGGAGTCAGTAGGAAGATAGTGATGTGCAGAATGTGTAGTTTCAACAGGAAGGTGCAAAATGCCACACAGCAACAGAATTAATCGATCTTTTGAAAAAGGAGTTTAATTATCGAATAATTTTTCGAATCACAGACGTGAATTGGATTTCTTCTTATGGGGTTTCTTCAAGAGTAAAGCTAATGCAGATAGTTCTCAAACTATTCAACACCTCAAAAGCATCATCATCGAGCAAATATCACTAATTGAACTATCAAAATGCAAAAAGATATTCCAAATTTAGTTGAAATATTGACAGCCTGCTAGGCTAGCAGAGGAGGTCACTTGAACGCCATTCTTTTTTGTTATTAACCGGAATCAATGTGCTATAATTTCCAATAAAAAGAAATAAAGATTTCATTAAATTTATGCCTTTTATTTAAAATTGAAAAAGATACCTTAAATATGAACACCCTTTCTAAAACAGGTCTGCGAAACATAAATGTCACTACATACCTACTTTTCTTCATAAGAATGAATATTAAAAATTTTAATAAGTTCTATAATTTGTAAGTAAATGAGAAAAGTAATAAATAAATAAATAAAATATGGGGGTTATAAGACACTCCAAGCAAGAAAAATTTTTATAACAAAACAAAGGACATAATTTAGGGATTTTCTTTCGGTGTACGTATGTGAATTCAGTCCTGTAGCATATCACAAACTCCTTTGAAATTTCCTAAACAAAACGCTCGTAAACTTATGTCACCCACTGTAAAATTTTTGCACGCATTACATTTTCCCCCCTTCACAATCCATTCTTACACTCTTTCCTACTTAGCCACCCACCCATCATAGCCTTCGCTGCTGCCATTCAATATGTGTAGCACTACATCGACACAAAAGCAACAAAAGAGCTGGCAGACACTTGAGCAAGGACTCGACGCTATTTGATCGATTTATTTATTTTTGTTATCCTTCGTTATTTCTACTGATTTGAGTGAATGTATGTGTGTGCGAGCGCGCGTTCTTGTTGCTGTATTTTCGTTTCCCCTGCCTATAGCTTTATTTTGCTTTGTAATCGAATACGCGGCTAATTCACTTTGCATAAGGTTACAAAATAAAAATAAACGCAAGAACCCTACCAAAACAGAGTTTAAGGACGAAGCCAAACAGAAGGAACCAAAAAAGGCCGACAAAAACTTTAGTGGGTCGCTGTATAAATAAATTCAACAAGTATAAAACGCTAAATATGCTGAGCTTAAAGGCTTTCACAAATACGCTTTTAGCCAAGTTAAGTAGCTGAGGGTTTAATTTACTTTGGGGGTCTTCTCTTCTCTTCCAGTTCATTTTAGCCAAATTAAAATGAATGCGGCGGCAACAAAGTTGCAAGAAAAATAAAAACTTGCAACAATTGTTGTTTTATTTGCAATGCAGTTAAAAATTTGTGGCAAAAGTGAGATTTTGTTTTGTTGCTGTTGCATTGTCCTTAAAAACCGCATTGCAATTGGATGACGCGTGAGCGCCGACGAGCGATTAAATCAAAGCAGCTGCTGCTGTGCATTTCGTTTTGTTTTTTTTTTTTTTGCTGCCACTTAAGCGCAACAAATACGCTGCAGTTTATTTCTTTACATAGTGCAGCTTAATTCAATTGGCGATGAATTGTCAGTGCAAAAACAAAACAGAAGATGTTAAAGTTGTTGCAGCAACAGCAGCAGCGCACTTCAAAGTCAAAGAGCAAAATAAAATTTAATGAAATTGTAAATCACACGAGATATACAAAGAGGGAGATGAAGGCAGCGTAAGTGTGTATCCTTAAAAACAGCCGCAAAGTATGCAACAATAAAGTGCTGTTGCAACAGAAAAAGTTGCAACTTTTGTTACTTTTTAAGCAGAAATTAATTGGTAAGTGAAAAAAACAGCCACAATAAGACAAAAATATTGCACAGTGTATGAAAGTAAGACAAAGGTGGACATAAATATTATTGGAGCGATAATTTAACGCTGAACAAAGATCTATAAAAATTCCTATCTCTATCAAGTTAATTTTACTATTTCTTTTTCATTTTATTTTGTCATTTCGTTTGCAAGGCAATTTGAGGGAATTTGGTTCAAGGACCTAATGGTAGGTGAAAATTTTCTATGATAAATTGACAAGCTTCACTGCGTATAACTGACACCAGCGTTGCCAGCATTGATGATATGACTTTCGGAAAATTGACACTCTAAACTCTAGCCAAAATCTAAAAAATTATGTGATAGCTATGTCCATCGATGTCCGCGCATCACGCAACTGGATCGATTTTGATCCAATTTGTTTGGTTTTATTCCTTAGGCCAGTGGTGGGCATGGAAATCTAACAAAAGGGCTAAACAACAAAATCAACCAACAACAACGAAATTTTAAAGTTTTTTTGCTGGCATTTCCAAATTGCACTGCAAACAAAAACAATTGCTACATTCGTCAATACACAATGCGGCGCCGTCGCTTATGCCTTTGTGTGCTGTTTTTGTTTTCATTTGAACTCAAGTCAACGCTGTGCCTCGATAGCGTTAAAATTCTGCGAATTTTTTTTTTTTTTGCTTGCTTGTGCGTCGATTAACGGTTTGGGCAATGAGGGCGGATAGAGACACTACGTGCCCACCACTGCCTTAGACGCTTGGTCTCAATCCCCAATAAAAACTTTCACGATATTCTTATTTAATATAAAGTTATAGAAGTTTTGAAATAGCTTAAAAAAATTATTTGCGCAAATAGAAGCAAGCACGCAAATATAATAAGCCGTTTAATGGCAAGTTAATGTGTTTGAGTTTTGTTTTTGTTTTTTTGTATGGTGGAATTATACAAGCTGAATTCACTAGGGAGAGCTATGCGTTCTGGAATTGAAGTCAATTCGAGAGCGTGAGAGAAAGTATTATTTTAAAAACGAAACTCATTAAAAGATATAGAATTGCAGATGAGATCGCATGACTTATGATTTCGTATTCATGATTTTTTCTGAGAATTCGGGTTTATTTTGAAAAAGTCAAAACAAAGAATTACAGAAGAAAAGCAGTGCTGTGCAGTGCTTATTGGAAATATAAACTACGAATTTAGGACTCAAAATTAAAATATGGGAAAAAGAAAACAACAAAAAATTGCTTTGGACAACTTAAAATTTTTCTACTTGAGAACTGATTTTCAATCCACCCTAACACGTACAAGCATATTTTATAAACTGCAGCTTTCAACTTCAAATGTCTGAGGATTTCATACACTGTGCATTGTTTGCAATTTTGTTTACTTTCTCAATCCCAGTGCTGCCCATGTTGTCCATGCATCTAATTGCTGAAAGATACTCGAGTTCAAGGATTCAAGAAGCTTTTGGGTTCTTTTCGGTTGATCCGCGAAGTAGGACAAAATGCAACATAATTGTTGCTGTTACTATTGTTGTTGTTGCTGCAGCTACGTTAATTTAAATTAAAAATGCACACTTACTCCGTTGCATACATAAGCAGACACACACACACACTCACACAATTACTCACTTTGTGTTTAAATATTTACTTGCCTTTTCATGTTGTTGTTTTTGCACTTGTTATTGTTGCTGTTGCTGTTGTTGTTAATGTTGTTGCACTGCTTGTGCATTTAATTTGTTATTTCGTCAGTTGAGCGACGTAAGCTGATTTGGGCTGACATTAAATTAATTGCGCCTGCACAGTCTATTAAGATGTACAAGGATCAGCTGTGCGCACTTGAGCGCATCCTTGTTGGCAATGTAGCAGTTTTTGCAATCGCTGGCTGTAAACTGTCTTAATTTTGCAACAATTCAGTGGCGAGAATTTATGATGCATTTCAAAAAAAGAGTTGCAATATTTGTTATTTTACTGCGAGGATAATGAAACATTTTTAATTCAATGCAAGACATGCGAATGCTATAATTCTTTATCTACTTCGGTACGAATACGTTGATAGTCAAATTAATTGGATGGCGAAGGTTGAGTGTTACTATTTTTTATATCTTAACTTTAAGTGAAATTCATGTAATGGAAAAAAATTTTAAAAATAAAACTTAAGCATCAAGTTCTGTAATCAAGCAAAAACCTTTCTGTTGTAATATGTTGAGGAAATGTTATAAAAAAGGACATAAATAATAACATCAAAATTGTTTTTAAATGTTGATTTAATTTTGAACAGTATTTTTTTAAGGAATATTGTGAAGTCCGCGACAGGCATGTGTACACGGAAGAGGTTTTGGGGTCACAAACATTCCTACCCCGAGAAGGTTTTAAGCAACATTTTTCAAAATTTTCTGAATTTCCAGATAAGGAAAATCTTTTGAAAGAGTAATTTGTTATCTTCCATTTAGCAAATCAACTTATGATTATTTTTTTGTTGGGTTATAGTGCTATCGCTCTCCACTTCGTTTCACCTACCGATTTCATAGACATTTGTATTCAACTGTAGCACTTGGTTAGTGCTGATATACATTGGCTACCGTTCGAGTTCAGACCATGGAAATTTGGCATAGAGGTAATTTACAATCCGCTACCTACCAAAAAAAAAAGTATATTTTCACCCAAAAATTTCATTAACATTCGCTTGCACATCCCAAAATCCCTACCAAAAAGAGATATATTCACATTAACTTCCAAACACTGTTAAGAGCTCATTACAATTTTAGCTTACTAAAACAAAAAGGTATATAAAATTGAATAAAATTTGTAAGATCAGCTAAAATAAAATTTGAATTTCATATTACGACAACAATTTTCCTCCCTGAAGCTTTTGCGCCTGGGGCATCAGCCCCCTATGTTTTACCTCCAGGTACGCTTATAGCTTAAACTTGAGTAAACTGTGAAGTATAGAGTAATGTATACTATATTTTGCTCCGTAAATCAATCTAAATCACCAATCAAAATGGATAATCGGAAATATTTCTTAGAAAAAGACCACGACTCGAACTCGGACCAAGCTCTCACTTAACTTATTGATAGTTTCTTCGTCTTTTTTTATGAAATCTTATAATACACCCCCTATTCCTCCAAGAGCATATCCTGCAAACGACTTTAGTCCTCGTAGGCTTTGAGATTTAGAGTATAAACTTTTGAAATCAATTTACTTACATGGAAATATTTTATGAACTAAAAAGTATTCATACAAATGCTCTTAAATAGAAGAAAAGAAGCATAAGTCAAAAAAAAAACTGATTAAAAATAGGCACAACCAAAAATAAAATTTTGGCTCCGTTTCACTTTCAGAAAAACATATAAGGCTTAGATACTCGCTCTCTCTCTCTCTCATCAGCTTTGAGATCACTGATGATTTCATTTAACAATGGATGAAAATAGTATGATTAGTTTTAGCTTGATTTTTTAGAGAGGTACTGTATCTCATTTGCTATAACTCATTCGGCTGCGGCCGGGATTGGCCAACGTTTAAGCACACATAAAATTATGTGGTCGCCAATACATATGTATTTCCATCAAACTCGAAATTTCTGCCATCATTTTCTATATTATGGAGGTTTTTGTTAAACAAAACATGGCACAGAATTCAAAAAAAGACGGTATCTCTTTGACGACCATAGGACACATAAGTTCCAAATAAAAAATTATTCTCCAAAAAAAGGTTTAACACGACATCATTTTAATTATGTTACAAAAGCAAGCAGTAATGTCTATTTTTGAATATTTTTTTAACTAACTCCCTCAACGTTAATTCGAAATAAAAGTGTACTATAATGACCTGTTTTAGTTTGATATAAGATACTAATTATTCATGTAACAATAGAAAATAGTTTTGAAATAAATTGGACTCCCTGGAGCCACATAGGGCCAAATATGTCCCATAGATTTCTCGAAATCTAAAATCATATTTTATAATTTTTGCATATTTTTGGTTTAGTAACAGCCAAATAGAACATACTCATGCTTTGATTTCATTGAATCACATTTCAAAAGCTTATGGTCCTCAAAGAGTTAAACATTTTTTGAAAGCTGTCAATGCAGCCTAAAGATATATTAGGGGTCAGAATGATGTTTTATTTCCTTAATGAAAAAGCTAATTGCATTTACTCAATATTGCGATCGGCTGGCTCAAAGTATTCTTCGAATAGTATCAACAGAAACGCAGAGTGTGAGCCTTGTAAGGTGATACATCAGCTGTGACCAAATTGATTGTGGCGATCATCAACCATTCAATTGCAAACAATGATTCTAGTCCTCAAAGAAATATATCAGAACTTGTCTGACAAGCCCATTCGCTATCTCGCTACACTTTATACTTGCATGCTCAGCCACTACCCACAGCGTTACCTTGTTGAAATTTGTGAAAGCATTAAGAGAGTCAGTGCAACAACTAAACATTACTGATTTAATCTCCAAGGAACTGAGAATTCTGAGTGCAACCTGGCCAAGAAGATATGAATAGGAATAAGCTTCAAAACGAATAAGGATTGATTTAAATTCAATAATATTTGCGATACAGTGGAAGTATGAAGGAGTCAAATAGTATAAGGATCACATTAATATCCTTACACTTGTACTTTAATTGCTTAAGAGGTTTTTATGTTTAATAACAAATTTTTCACCAGCAGCATAGACAAGATAGTTTTACTATAATTTTTTCTAAATATCAAATTTACAAAACTGGAAACACAAAAAATATAAAAGTTCTCTAACTTCCAATACCACAATGTCAACTTCCCCATAACACAGCACCATTTATGTTTACTGGCAACTAACGACATAATTTGTCCACAAATGTGCGGCATTGCAGCATAATTAATGGCGTCATTGATTGCCTGATTAAATTCACTGCCGCGTACATTTTGCTCATATTGTTATTGCTGTTGCAACAATTTGTCGCATGCAATTGTGCTGCAAGACACGTGGTTAGATAACTTAAATATCTTAAAGTAACGCATAATCCGCGTGTGTCATGCGTCATACAGCAGCAGTTGAATGAATATAGATGGTGTGTGTTTGTTTGTGCTATGCATATTTACTGCAACAACAATAACAACAGCAACAACAACAGTCGTGGCAAGTGCAACAATTAAAGCGAAATTAATTAATTTTGTTGCCGCTGCCCCTGCTGCTGCCACTCTCATGTATGTAATTAATTGCACGAAAGTCCTGACGCTGCCACATTCTCTCGTAAATGCAGCATAATTCATGCCATCTATTGTTGTTGTTGCATTAAATAATCTTGAGCAATGGTTATTATTTGTTGTTGTTGTTGTGGTGATTTTGACTAATTGAGCGCACAAATTTACAATGACTACGAGGCAAAGATGCACTGAGAGAAAAATATGAAAATATATTTGGTTGAATTTTATAAGATAAAATTGAACTGCGGTTTTTGTTGTATTACTTAAGCCAGTGTTGCTAAGTGGGTGGGGTCAGTAGGGCTTTTTTTTATTATAGCTCCAAAACCATAGAGTTTTTTTAAAGTTTTCATGCTTTATTTTTCAATTCTATGAATCGCTGCAGAAGTTTCCAATTCATTGAATCTTTAACGAAAATCTTTTCAACGTTACATGCTAACAATCCCGAAAAAAGATCAGTGCGGTCTCTAAAAATACTCTTCCACTCCAAAACTTAAGAGAAAAATGCTTTTACCATGGAATCTGCAACCTGTGCCTTTTCTTTTGACAAACCGCATACTTGCCCGGATTTTCTAACAGCGGACCTGGCTTAATCAATTGTTATTGCGTTAATAATTTAATTGCATCGTCTGAGATGGCAACACCTGGCCTTTGTGCTCATGTTGTTATTGTTGTTGCTGTCAAATTCAATATCATTGCCATTTCTTTCGGAGCCACAAAAACTGTTATGCCAATAAATCAAAATTGGCAAAATTTTTATTGTTTTCGCGCAGATTTCTAGAAATAATTAAACTTTCAAAACAACAATGACAACAGCTGAAACAGCAAGCAACAACAACAACAACAACAACAATTATATCGTTGCTTATTGTGGATTTTGTGAAAAATTTTCTCATTTCTTTTTTTGGTTGATGAGCGGCGCTTTGTTGCAACAAATGGATTTTCTTCTTTGCCTTCACTTGACTAATGAAAAATCAATTGCATACTTTGTGGCGTTGTTTTATTTTTGCGTCTTTTTGTGGTATTTTACTGGCGGACATTTTGAAAAATTGTTGATGTTTAGCAAAAGAGAAAAACTTACCCAAATCCTTGCAATGATGCATTGCGCTGTTGTAATGAATTGTTTTGTCCTTTGTGAAGATTGCAACAAGAAACAATGCAATCGACAAAAAATTACTCATTTTTCAATTTTTCTTTTAAAGATTTTTAACTGAAATCCGTTAAATTGATTGCCAATGGAAAATTTGTAAGTACCACAATAAAAACGTTGTTATTTATGATGAATTGTTAAAGCGCTTGTAGTCTAAGTAGATGGTATTGAAGTGATAATTAAAAGAGCGCATGTAAAATTGAATTTATTCTTTTATGACGTCGTATGGTTTTGATATTTTCGGAGAATATTTGAAGGCCGAAAGATTAAACAAATATAGCTTGCTATAGGCTTAAAACAGAGTTTATAACTTTACAAAAAAAATTAACAAAAAACATAATTTTTATCTCTGAGCTAGCTGATCTATAAATGAGAATATTCACCGGAAATGACTTTACTTGTGAAAGAAAAAACAAAAAACATCGATGATGTTGTTTAGCAAATGCTATCTTAAAGTCATATCTAGTTATATCAGGTATATTTCAGAAAAAACCTGCAGAGCATCAACAAGAAAATTTTTTCTTTACAAAAATATAAACAACAGTGCAGCTTAAAAGTATTTTCTTAGATGATGCCGAACCAGCAACGAAATCTAAATAAATAAGTAAATAAATAAATAAAATGACAAATTTTTCTTAAATAAATTTGTCACTTCTCACTTTTGATTCGTACGCAAATATTAGGAATTTTTTCATGTTTTTCAGCTTCTTGCAAGGCAACACTCCCGCGCACTTAGGCCTGCCAAGGATTCTTGGAATTCTCTTGAGGGACAAGCCAAGAACGTAGGAATGTTTTCTCAACAGTTTTCGTTTATTTTTCTTTTCTTTTTTTTTTCGTTTTTATTTTAAAAAAGACACCAAAACAACAACACTAAAATAACAAAACAGCAAAAGTGACTCTTAAGATGTCGTTGAGTGGCGTCGTAACGCCTCGTCGAAGGCGGCTCATGCGATTGTGGCGCCACCTTTGATAACTTGAAGACAACTTAACTTGATTTGCTTGATTTTTATTTCCTTTCTTAACACACAAATACATATACAAATACAAACACAAGCATAACAGTTACTGTATGCAGGATATGCTGATGGAGATGAAGATGAAGATGTGAGTTGGTACTTCTCTGCTGCTTCTTCTTCTTTTTTTCTTCAGATACAATTGAAGCCAAGTTGTTTGCATATTTGGTTTGAGTGCTGCTTACAACAAAATGAAGAGGGTTAAGTCCCCAGCGTTCCGTAACCAAACATAATTTTACAACAACAGCAAAAAAAGGCCAGAAGCTTCTTCCCCTTACCTTGCTATTTTTACCCATAGAGCGTAACGAATTGAAAAATTCGCTTAAAGATAAGCAAATGAAAGGGAAGGGAGCCAGCCAGCAAAAAAGAAATATCAAATTGACGAAATATTTTGTTATCACTGGCTGCAGTTGATGAAAACATGAAGTGCTGAAGAGGATCCATCTACCATAGCAGGGAATGTTGTGATTGCCATTGTACGATATATAAAAAAAATATTCATAAAAATTGTTTAGCGTAACGAATAGTTAAAGTCTAGATATTTTCAAAATATTTGCCGCCAAAACAAAAAATTAATTTAATATGAGAAAATCATCAGACGTAAAATTGAGCAAATAAATTAAATTTCTTGAAAAAACATCAGGACGTTTAAGTTTATTTTCTAAGAAATCTTAAAGTTCTTCCCAAGTTCTGCATTTTTCTTAAACTTAAGATTTTGGAATATAATTTCCATTGTTTTTACTTTCACTTTCTTATCACAGTTATTCGTTCGTCTCTTTATAATGAAATCATTTCACACTCTACTTCTTTTACGTTACCGCAGGATATCCGTTGACACTTCCTTTTGTGTCACCAGCCCAAAACAAAAAGATTCAACGCCAGAGGTAGCAATGGCAGCAGTCGCATAACTGTTGCTTCGTTGAGTTTCATTGATTTTGCAGCAAAAATAAACATTAAAAAAAAAAACTTAATGAAATAAGTTTTAAGGTATCTCTCCAAGCAGCACTTCTATACTACTGTTTTCTTGAAGTATGACCACCCAAAGGAGCGCTTGCCCACTTTGCACACTCGAATGATTCAATTGTTTCATTGACAATAGGTTCACGCCAAACAAAAACGACAACAATATTGAGCAATTCTGTCTTCATTTGCAAAAGTTTCCACGATTTGCCACACCTCAAGCATAAAAACCACTCATATTTGCATTAAATGCGCCAACCTCAGCTCCAAAATAATTCACATTGTCTTAAAGGTTCGTATAGAATATTATCCAATTGATATTGGTTTATCATTCCATTCCATGCTTCTTTTAGAGCAAATAACCCAGCAAACAAATATCAATCTTCCAAACTTATTGGAATTTTATAACTTTTTTAGAAGAATAAAATTTAGCGCGATTAATAAGTGAGCCTCATGGCACTCTTTAAAAGGGATAACCAAAATTAAATATGTTTACGCCAATAATGAACACCCTATGCCCTAATACCAACATAGTGGTGTTCGTTAAGCTTTCTTTTCTTTTGGGAGCGCTTCTCGGTCCCTCTCTCTTCTTTTTATTACAATGTAATTATACTTACTTCTGCATTGTATATCGAACAAAATATATGTAAGCAGTTCCATTACTTTTCGGCAAAACCGTCCGCAGTGGGTTCTCCGATTTTGTTCAAATTTTGGGATATTGAAATACATTATATAAAACTACGATCCCTAAATTGTTGGCCCTTCAAATGCCCTTGGTGCAAAGATATGAATTTTTAAAACTCAAAAATTTACGTTTTTTTCCCTATATTCGAATATCTGTATCTCGGGAACTTTAGCTCCAAATTCAACTTTGTAGATCCCAATTTTTTTTTGGTATTTATTCAACTTTTTAATAAAAAAAGTACAGAATACTCCCGCGTTTGGAAAATTGTTTACCATCTCATTTCTCAGAATACTCGAAACAGAAAAAACATCCCTTTTTGAAAATTAAAAAATTCGTCGCGGAACCCGAGGTACAGCACTTTTAAAATGGCTATTTTTTTGAAATTCGCCTTTTTTACATTTTCAACTCAGTTCTACCTAACCTAACGCAACCAAACTTAAAACTTGTGTCTTATAACTCCAAAGTGGATTCGAAAGTATTTAGTTTGGAAAAGACTCTCCGGCTGCGCCATCGAGCTTCCAAAAGTGCCTTGTTTTTGGAAATTTTTGCCGCGAATTTCGAGCCCAAAATTGTCTTTACGGTCCCTGACGCACACCGACATACATGCAGACATTCAGAAAAACATTGACACACAAAAATACATACATTCAAGCGTTTTCTCATGGTTCTAGAGTCTCGTTTTTTAAATTAATATTGCAAATTGGGAAAGAACGGGAAAATAATTGACAGATTTTAATAAAACTTGGATTGGAGATAGACTGAACCATAAGAAAGGTAATTAGAAGCTCTGAGTTCTTAAATAGGGCGTGACACTGCCCTTAATAAGAAAAAACGCTGTCTCGGCTGAACCGCTTTTCTATTTTGATGAAATTTGGTAAAGAGCTAGACTAAGTTCTGAGTAAAGATGTTTTTTTTTGAATAGGCGGTGCCACACCTCTAATAAGACTATACGTTTTCACTGCTCAACTGAACTAAATAGACTGATTTTGATGAAATTTAGAAATTAAATTTCTTAATTCACCTTCAACCACAATCGCTTGAAATTTTTAATTAGAATTCAATTTGATATGGTAATTTGCTACCTCCAAAAGTTTATCCCATATCAACTATGGCTTGACATCTGTATATAAACTCGCGTGATATCAAAACCATCGCCTCGGCGATTGAAATATAATTATTCTGCAATTGAAAATGTTTGTTGGGTATAATGGCATTATCATTGCATGGCTCTGATTTTACAGTTGCTTCGGTGTCCGTTTGTCTTTTCATCGATTGTTTCATATGTTTCGTTTGCTAACGTTTTAGTTTCCTCAGGTTTCCGTGTCCTTTTATCAAGTGTTTTCTATTCACAATAGCATGCGTTGTAGAAATCGCTGTTATTTCCGCAGCAATATGTTTCTTAGTAAGTGTGCTTTCGCTAGATGTGTCGAGACAATCGTTGCTGCCAAAACTATCTTTAGTTTCTAAGTTATTGTTGCAAAATTTTTTAATTTTCATGGTTGCTAGTTTTTTGTTTCAGACGATTGAACTTTTGTTACCTTCATTAAAGTCGACAAAAAAAAATGACAAAATGAAAATAAAGTGCGCGTAATATCTCCTAAGGGAGTATCCCAACTACTGAATACCATGACAGAATTCATTGAAATTTTGTACAGAAATACGTGAAAAGAACACTGTTCAAACAAAAAATGGAAGGAATCAGATAATTTGGCGTTTTGCCGCTCATTTAATTAAAAACCTAACTATCCTCATAATTAGGATAATTAACTTATAAAAATGTTTCTCATATTATCTTTGACATAACTTTGGAAAATATCATACAAATTATTTGATTAAAGTGCTGTGCACCATCATAGAAAATTCATATTTTTGAAAATTATGACCGGAACTTCGATATGAAAGCAAATATATTTATATATTAAAATATCATATAAAAAAGTCAAAAGAAAGTAAACGTTTTATCGAAGATATTTTGATGTACATTCTTATAAATAATATGCGTACAAAAAATTATTTTTTTTTCAAAGAATTAACCTAATTTCAAACCAAAACAGTGCTAGGTTTTTTATTATATTTGCCAAAAGTTCTGATATAGTTTGTTTCGAAAATAATCAGAAAAACTGTTTTGATTTCAAATTACACTCTTGCTAAAGAAGTTTGTTTCACTTCAAAAGTCAACAGAATCGAAAAAATTAAAAAATAACCTTCCTAACATACATATTACCATATATATTACCAATCAATACTAAAAATATAAATATACCTTTTCTTTCAATAAATAAAATTAAACTTTGCTTGATTTGCGTAAAGAAAATTTGAATTTTCATGTGTTTTGGTCGTGATATGCAATCAGTAGAAATAATCTGCAACAAAAATGAAGACATAAAAATAAATTCTAAAATTATATTGCATATAAATTCGTGTGGAAAATGTCAACTGCAACATGCAAAAAGGGGCGACAAAAAACCAAAAACGGAAATGTTTCCATAAGTCCGTCCAAAAGTCTGTCCGTCTGTCTATTACAGATGACATGCAGCTGATATTAAGTATCCAAAAGTTACAACTTCATTGAATACAACACATGCACATGCACACAGATGCAGCACAACTACGACTACAACATATCGAGGGAATTTGAAATCTGCGTCAATAACGCATCATGTTACATGTACATGATATTGTTGCTGTTGTTTTTGTTGTTGTTGTCAAAATAATATTGCATGTCACACAAATACGCTACTTATGCAAAATATGGCGGCATTTCCGCTTTAATGGTGCACTCAACGTTAAAATCATGCATAGGGGAGTATTGCGGAGATATACTACGAGTATGTTACGTTGTGCTCGGTGAACTGCAGCCAGATCCTTGGCATGCAACAATTTTTTCCTTTTTCCAATTTCGTATGTTATCTGCATGTGTTTGTGTGCATTAAGGATATGCATTGACAATTTTGATGCAGCATCAACGGCTTCTACGGCAAGCAGGCATCTTATGCCAACAAAATTCGCAAAAGGTTCAAATCGAACTTAAATAAAATGTGAAAAAAAAAGCTGAAGCACAAAAAATACATAGAGTGACAATTTATGTGCCGCTAATGCGAAAAACCAATGTTACATTTAGTTTAAAAGAAAAAAAAATTATACCTACCAAATCAATGAGCAGAGTTGCCACACACCAGTATAATTATAAAATTCTGAAGCATTTGCAACGATTGAAATTGCAGCGAAATCGAAAGTCGAATGAAAAGTTGAATGTAGACGCTTAACATTTTTAACAAAAACTGGCATAAGAATTCAAAAAAAAAAAATTTTAAATCAAGTCCTAACAAAAGACATTAATTACAATGCAGGATATTTTAAGCGTAAAATTTAGCCTTGAAACTCAGAATGGCTAAATTTCTACCATAAATGATGTCACACCATATATTGCAGTACATAACCTCAACTTGAAGAAAAATTATAAAAAAATTTAAATTCCGTCGTCTATACCAGTGGTGGGCATGGAAATCTAACAAAAGGGCGAAACAATAACTTCAAGCAACAACAACGAAATTTTAAAGTTTTTTTACTTTCATTTCCAAAAAGAGCAGAAATAAAAAGAGCAGAGGTAAAGTTAGTAAAGTTGACAACGACATCATCGTCGGTAGTAATGACAATGACGAGCTTGATGTGGCTGCACCTCAGAGAGTCTTACACCTCTCTTCATTTAAAAGTTCTGTAACTGCTGATAATGTGTTAGATTATATCTCTTCGCATACTAACATAAGTAAGAATAATTTTAGTTGTTATCGACTCGTGAAGCAAGGTGTATATGAGTCAAAATTAAAGAGAGTCAGTTTTAAATTAATTGTAGAAAGCAGTGACTATTCTAAAGTTTTTAATTCTGAGATTTGGCCTGCTAACGTTCGTGTTCGGCCTTTCTCTTTTTTATTGAAGGTAGGAGGAACTCAAACGAATCTTTAGTTGAGAGCAAGCTACATTCTTCGTCATTTTTATTGGGTGCAGAATCACAAACTCGCATTTTATCGTCTGACATAACATTACATTTGCATTTGCCAACACCAAATGTTTTGCAGTCTATACCGCTGTTACAATCATCGTCATTTGCTAATTCTCATACTGTTTTGTTACCAAAGCTTGCATCGCAAGCACCAGAAACAAATTATGATAACTCTCATATTCAAAACAAATCTTATTTATTGTACTATCAGAATGTAGGTGGTATTCGAACTAAATGCTCACAGTTTCTTTTATCTATGTCTCTACAAGAGTATGACGTTGTTGTAATAACTGAGACTTGGCTCCATAATCACATATATAGTGCAGAATTATTTGGTAATTTTTATAATGTATACCGTACAGATCGTTGTCCGATCTCATCTGGACGTGAAAAAGGGGGAGGTGTATTAATTGCTGTGAAGTCTGTGTTAAATAGTCAATTGGTTACATTGCCTAATAATACTGGGATAGTAGAACAAATATGTGTGCGTGTAGATTTTGTTGGAAATAAATCAATTTACTATTTAAGTTCTTATATACCTCCATGTAGTTCTTATGAGTTGTATAAGAACCATGTTGATAATATTAGTTATGTTTCAAATTTAATAAATTCTGAGCAACATATATTTGTTTTAGGTGACTTTAATCTTGGAAATATTTGCTGGCTTTTGGATGGTAAAGACTTATTACCCTCCAACTTTAAATCTGACATTGAATTGCTAGTGGTTAGTTTTTTCCTTTCAAACAGCTGAATTACATAAAAAATGATTTAGGTAGAATTTTAGACCTAATATTTATCACAAATGATATAAAAGTATCGTGTGAGCCTAATTTATCTCCTATCTCTAAAAATAGTATTCACCATAAAGCTCTTACTTTGAATTTTGAATTTTATGAGTTCAGTATTGCGGATTCAGGATCCTCTGCGGTTTTTGATTTTTCAAAAGGGAATTATTTAGAATTAAATAATTACTTAAACTTATGCAATTGGTCTCTAATTGATTCCTGTGATGATCCAGATGCAGTTTATAAGCACATTATTGAAATGTTCTCTTTAGCAATTACCCGTTTTATTCCATTGAAAACAATCGTTACCAAAAATAAGCCACCTTGGTTCAATGCAAGGCTTTCGCATTTGAAAAATATTAAGAATAAAGCCTTTAAAATGTTTAAGAGATCAAAATGTATATCTGATCAATTGCATTATTTGAAATTGCGTAAAGAATTTGATTTCTTACATAAATTCTTATATAGCCAATATATTTTTAAAATGGAAACTCAGTTAAAGTTAAATCCAAAATCTTTTTGGAACTATTTAAACACTAAGCGTAAAACGAATGGTTTTCCAACGAGTATGAAACTTGAAAATTTTAAATCATATAATACGCTTGAGTCTTGTAACTTGTTTGCAAAATTTTTTCAGGATGTATATGAAAACTATGATAGTTTGACTGCGACAGAGGGTGTTAGTTTTGAGGCCTATGATTTAGATCAAATAAATTGTTTTATAGTTAATGAAGAGGAAGTTTCTCATTGTATTTTAGGACTGAAACCGAGTTTTAAGCAAGATAATGATGGCCTGTCATCAATGTTTTTTAAAAATTGTGTGAACAATATTAAAAAACCCATAACCTACCTTTTTAATTCCTGTTTTAAGCATGGTAAATTTCTTGACTGTTGGAAAGTTTGCCATGTTATGCCTATATTTAAATCTGGTGATCGTAGCAACATATGTAATTATAGAGCCATTGTTAAGCAGTCATTATTTGCTAAATTATTTGACCAAATTATTAAGAATAAATTATTTGCTCATGTAAAGGATAGAACAACACGGGTTTACTTCTGGAAAATCTACAAGCACTAATTTGATACTGATTTCGAACTATATTGTACGGGCTATGGTTGATCATAGTCAGTTGGATATTGTATACACTGACTTTTCGAAAGCTTTCGACAAAGTTGATCACTCAATATTGTTATTTAAGCTAAGAAAATATGGTTTGTCTGATTTGCTTATAAAATTCTTTAAAAGTTATCTTGATAATCGTAAACTATTTGTTAAAATTGATTTCACTGTCTCGAAAATTGCAATTAATGCGTCCTCTGGCATTCCGCAAGGTACGCACTGCGGTCCGCTTTTGTTTTTAATTTTTATTAATGATTTACCAAATATTTTAAAATATTCCAAGTGTCTGATGTATGCTGATGATGTCAAATTGTTTTTGAAAGTTTCTAATTTTTCAAGTTGTCATTTGTTACAGAATGATTATTACGTTTTATTCAGTGGTGTTCATCCAATAATCTTAAATTAAATATTACCAAATGTTGTGTTATGTCATTCACTAAGTGTGTCAAACCTATTATTTTCGAATACTCGATAAATAATTGCATATTAGTTAGAAAGCAAGAAAATAAGGACCTAGGTGTGATTTTTGATACCAAATTCAATTTCAAATCTCACTATGATTATATTGTATCAAAAGCTTATGCTATGTTAGGTTTTATAAAAAGAAATTCGGACAGTTTTAAGGACCCAATGACAGTGAAAGCTCTTTATGTTTCTTTGGTCAGAAGTATTTTAGAGTACTGTTCAATTATTTGGGATCCATTTTATGATGAACATTCAAATCGTATTGAAAAAATACAAAAACGTTTTTCTAAGATTGCATTATATAGATTGCGTTGGCCGGATGGTATTCCGTCTTATGATGCAAGGCGTAAATTGCTTGGGTTGCAATCTTTAAAAGATAGGCGCATATATAGTTCCTTATTATTTGTTCATAATGTTTTGTCAGATAAAATTAAATGTCAGGAAATTTCTAATTTATTTGTTTTATATGTTCCTAATAGAAATTTAAGACTTAATCGTTTATTCGAAGACCAAGTTCATAGAACTAATTATGCAATAAATGAACCTATTGCAAGGTGTATTCGTATGTCTAACCAATTTTCACATTTGTTAAATTTTAATGTAAGTTTATACTTTTTTAAATTAAATTTATTTATTCTTTTTAATTAACTAATTTTTAAATAGTCTGTAAGATTAAATCTGTAGACCGTAATAATAATAAATAAATAAATAAAAATTCGCCAACAACACAAAAAAAAAACAAATTGCACTACAAACAAAAACAATTGCTACATTCGTCAAGACGCACTGCGTCGCAGCGCTAATCCTTTTGTGAGTTGTTTTTGTTTTCAATTGAACTCAACTCAATGCTGTGCCTCGATAGCGTTGAAATTCTGTGAATTTTTTTTCGCTTGCTTATGCGTCGAATAACGGTTCGGGCAATGAGAGCGGATAGGGTCACTACGTGCCCACCACTTTTCTATACTTTAGCGACGCGTATCCGTATTATGATTACTCATAACTAAACAACAGTATGTACACGTCTTTGCGTACTTTAAAACTTTGGAAACAAAACTTTAAATGAGGTCGAAAAATGTAAGATAAGTCAAAATTTGGACCCCAAAGTTGTGTTTTGAGATACAATGGTATGAGATTATTTTTGAAACTCTCACTTCGAAAACCATAATTTTATATAACAATTGAAAAAAGTTGACAACTACTAAATTGAATCCTGTTGGCAGTACCTGATTAAAACATTGCGAGGCCCGTCTCATTTTCTCCGCTACCCACAAAACATGTTTGGGGGCGCCTTGAGATTGAGACATGGGGCTGTAAGCCCCTTAATCTAGCGCTGCTTGTTGCGACATTTGTACACTTTGCATTAAAGGATTCAATATTCAATTCGATACGATGCTATATCAAAGTTAGGTTCTAGAGAATGCGTCTGCCATTAAGAGTAAGGAAGAAGCTGATGCTCAGAATATCATAATATTTGTAGGAATTTTCCCATTACTTGACTTACTGAATGAAAATAAAAGACGACAAATTTTTCTGTAATTTTTCTGCTACAGAAGTGATATTATCTTTTCGAAACATTTTCGCAAAGCCGCTTTATCAGCTTAACCCTTTGTTTCGATCCCATTTCAAAAGTTCTGTAAAATTATGGTAATATAGGAGAAAGTCCAATTGCTTAAACATAAGAAAAAAAAATCGTTTGAACTATATACATGGCGAATATTTTTTGTCAGGACTGGATCAAATCAATCTACAATTGAGGGCGAAATTTTTTAAGAAATAATATTAACGCAATTGAAATAAAATGTGGTAACACTTCTTTTCTTGTGCAACATTCAACGTTAAGAGCAACAATGACATTTTTCATTGATTGCTAAGAAATGTCATGCATTTGGTTTTGCGCTGACAACAGCGCATTTCTATAGACGGGGAAAGGGAAAGAAAAAAATGATATGCCATATTTCAAAGGATTTAGTATGCAACGTTATTTTCGCTTACCGCTACCGCAATTGCTGCTCTTCGCTTCATGTGCACTCCTTGGTTTCAACATCACGATTTTGACACGCTGAGTTGAGCTCGTTTACAATGACGACGATGACGACGACGCTGACAATGTTGCCACAGTTCGGTTTGAGTGAGCGGATATTTCTGCAGGTTTTAAGCAGCATTCATTCACACTCTCATATGTACGAACGAACAGCACTCACTAGCGTAAACTTTAAATATTATCCTTTTGACAATTGCAAATGATTTGCATAAAAAATATCAAAGTGTCAGTGGTGGGATCTACAAAAATATGAAATGCAAAAAAGAAGAGAAAAAAAAAGTTATTAAATGCGAAAAAAAAGAACATGTCACAAATAATGGAGGATTTTACATTTGAGATTATTGGATTTTTGTTCATTTTGACGCCATGCAAAGGCAAAAAAAAAGCGCACTTAAGTGTGTCAACAGTTGATATACTTAGAGGAGTCTTACACGATGTTGCTGTAAAGCGCATCTTCTTTTCATTAAAGCATCAATATGTACTAAATTTTATAAGCGGTTAAGTCAGTTTGAACTGAGCTCTACATATTTTGTAAGAGATAATTTACCAGCTTTTCAAAATCAAGCTTAAAGGCAAAATATTCCAAATAATCAACGATGAAGAAATTAAGAAACGACACAAAATATTTTATAAAAATTTTGGTCCAGCTAGACATGAAAGCTGCAGAATTCTCTAAGAAAACATATTTCTTAAAATAAAAAACAGTCCAAAAAATTTTTTGAAGATTTAGCTTGAACTAACTTTCCTAATATATGTATAAAGCCCTGAAGGAATTCCATTCAGTTGAAAATTTTTTTGGGGAATTTTTCCACAATTTTTGATTAATATTTTGAGCGATTACTTAAGCTTCAAGTAGGTCAGCGGAAAAAGTTCCAAAAAGTCCCGAAATAATTGAATTCTGCGTAGTTCTATCGATGAAAAAATAGCTCGAAGCTTTAGTAGAGAAAGTCAGTCAAAAACATTTTTTAAATGCCATAAAATTTTGAGCGATATTTTTTTAAGTATTGCGCAATTTTGGCTTACCAAAATCATAAGAAAAAACTACTAAAAAATCTTGAATTATTGCTTTAAGTTTTAGGTAGCGTTATATGAAGGAAACCACAAAATATATATTACTAGCATTACCCTGTGCGCATCGCCTCACCTCAACCGTGGTGTAGATTCGATGTGCGGTCTGCGTGAAAATTCTATTTAAAAACTACTTTTGTATGAGGACCACCCTTAGTATGCACCCAAAATAAAATTTTTACAACCTAAGCAGTGCCTCTTAATATAAAAACCACATGATGTAAATTCCTTGAGAATCGATTTAAGCGGTCTTCGAGAAAATGATATTTAAAATATTTTTTTGTGTGAGGGCCACCCTAAATAAAAGTTTTGTATCCTTAGCTATGCCTCTTAACATAAGAGCTACGTGGTGTAAATCGTTTAACCTGTTATCGTGAAAATGACATTTTAAAAAATTTTGTATGAGGGCCACCCTAAGTTTGAACTTGAAATAAAATTTTTACGATCTTATCTGTGATTCTTTATATAAAAGCCATATGGTGTAAATTCCATGAGAATCGATTTTGCGGTCTTTGAGAAAATGATATAAAAAAAATTGTTGTATAAGGGCCACCCTAAATAAAAGTGTTGAAGCCTTATATATGACTCTTAATATAAGAGCTACGTGGTGTTAATTCGGTGTGAATCGATTAACCTGTCTTCGTGAAAATGATATTTAAAAATTTTTGTGTATGAGGGCCACCCTAATTTTGCACTTTAAATAAAATTGTTACAATCCAATCTCTGCCTCTTAATATAAAAACCATTATTGTAAATTCCAAGAGAATCGATTAAGCAGTCTTTGAGAAAATGCTATTTTTAAAATATTTGTGTATGAGGGCCACCCTAAATAAAAGTTTTGTGGCCTAAGCTATGCTTCTTAACATTAGAGGTATGTAGTGTAAATTCGGTGTGAATCGATTTATTTGTCTTCGTGAAAATGATATTTAAAAATATATTTGTATGAGGACCACCCTAAGTATGCACCCTAAATAAAATTTTTACCATCAAATCTGTACCCCTTAACATAAAAGCCATACTGTGTAAATTTCATGAGAATCGATTTGCCTGTCTTTGAGAAATCGCTATTTTGAAAATATTTGTGTATGAGGGCCACCCTAAATATGCACCCTAAATAAAAGTTTAATAGCCTATGACACCCGCCCGATCGATACTAACATACTGTAAAAATTTCATCAAAATCGGCTGGATAGTTTCCGCGTGCATAAGAGACAGACAGACGGACAAAAAATGAATTTTATATAATAGATATGTGTGAACATAATGATACTAAGTCCTTTCACCTAAAAAAAAACGACCACTACTTAATGTGAGTTTAAGCGCAACGAGTGTTGCAATTAAAACCATACTTTTTAGTGTTTGAAAATGAATACTTTATTTATTCTACGCAATAATTCACAAGTCTAGAGAAAACAATAAATCAGTCGTCTGTTCACGTGTGGCGCATACAAAATTCATTCTGCACTGAGCTGTTTTTTGAGTTATTTATTCATATTTGCTTTTGTATAATTTTCCAAAAGAGTTCAGAGGAATAAAAACAAGGGCATTTTTTATGGAACAATTTTTATTTAATTTTATAATTTTTTGTTTACAAACATTCGTAATTTCATAAGCGAATTTTTAATATTTTTATCTCAATGTGTATGCTCGTACAAAAATATAATCTTAAAACTACAGCAGAGTGTTGGATTCATTGAAGACGATATCATCTAATAATACTTCTCAATTCTCATGGCATATTTGATGACGCTAGTTGGAGCAAAAGTTAGTTCACATGAATTGTTTTTCATGTCAGTAGATATACATATATAAAATTGAGCATGAAATATGGGAGTGTCTTGTATTTACATTTACAAGCTCAGACCTTAAGCCTTAAATGCATACATTAATATACAGGGTGTCCCATAAATAGTGGATAACCTTCTAACAGTTCAGTTAAAATCGCACCGCTTTCCAGAAAATCGGCCATTTTCATATTTTCGAAAAATGCGACGTTTGGTCAGTCGCTTTGGTACCACAGTCAAAACTGAAAATATTTTTGGTCCATTTTTTTTATTAGACTTATCTTTGCCTAATATTCTGCCTTTGCGGGGATATAAAATACATGTTATGTGTAATTAACCCTTTGTTACTGAATAAATTTAAGAAACAATTGATTTTAAATTTTGTACATTAATTTTTCAATTCTTATTGCAGCTCAGCTGTATGCGTTTAAGGTTTAATCGTACAAAAAACATACATGTTATGCCATATGACCATATCAAAGCCATGTCAATTGCAAGTGTGATAAAAAATGTTTATAGCTTATCTGCTATGGTGTAGCATATCCCAAAAAATGTAGGGTATATAAAAATCATAAAAAAAACAACGTCATCTTCAACATAGAGTTTCTCCCCTAATTTGGCAAAGAAAAAATTCTGCTGTTTACCGAAGCCCGAAAAAAGGCGAAAAACCAAGCAAAAAAAAGCGAAAAGCGCAAATTAGTAACAGGTGTTTGCTTTGACAACATTTTCAGCGTAAAAACGACGCATCATCCAGCATTTTTCCCAAGACTTTAGCATCTTTTCAACATTATGATGTACACGAGTACGGCCCATGCACACAGCAGGCTGGAGGCGTCCAAAAGTAAAGTAAGTAAAGCAAAGCAAATAGGTAAATAAAAGTCAAGTCATTTTATGTCTTCCCGCCGCTAACAAAATAAAGTAAAAGACGACAAGGACACAAATGAAGTCAAAAGGAAAATTTACGCTAAAAGCAGAGTAACAACAGCAACAACAACCAACAATTACAACAAAAGTGTGGAAAAAAACCACTCGAGCACAAGTCATGTTCATGCCACAAACACTGTGTGTGTGCGTGTATGTGAGTGTCAGTGTGTGTGTGTGTGAGAAAAATGCATAGAACGCTGAAAAAATAAAAAAGAAATAATTTAATTTCATTATCATTTTATTTACATTTTTATTTACGCAGACATTATGTAATGACAGCAAGCGACATCTTATAGAGAACGTGGCAATAACTCACACATTCATACACACACACACACACAATGGCAATACAAATAAACACAAATTCGCGCGATAAAAATGATCAAAATGTTCGGCATGAAAAAGCTGCTGTGTATTGACGAAAAGAAGTCAACTTTATGCCTTACATGTGGTAAAGATGTTAAGTACTCGTGATTGGAGAGGGAGGAAGGGGGTTGGGGGGAGTGTTGCATGCGAGTAGGTCGAAAAATATTGAGGATGAATATTGTGTTGGAAGTGGCACTCAATTAAGTAAACATCTGCAATATTGGCGGAAGGAGTTGACTGTGAATTGCAGGATTTCGAAAAATTCGGTAGCGGAAAAGGTGATGCGGCACTTGGTTGGGGATGAGTTGTGCCAATTAAATTACGTAGATTGACATATTCAAAAATAAATTGTCATTTATTTTATTTTTGTATGATTTAAATGTCAATATTGTATATCATTGTTAAAAAATTTATAAAAAAGTCAGTGTATGTGCAATATATGACTTTGTTATGAAGATATCGCATTTGGGGTCAGAATCAAGCAATGCAAAATCAATTGCTTAAATTGTTACAATTAAGAAAAACTTCAAGTGCTTAAGACTTTCCTTAATATTTTTACGCAATTTAGCTTTTAAAATCACTTCCCATAATTTACATTTCAAATTACGCTCAAAAACACACTACTTAATGTTAAAAAATAGCTGTTTAATTTATTCTTCATAAGAAAAGTCTTGATAAAATTGTTTAAGTGTTCTTCAGCTATCTACAAATATTTGGAGGACTCTTAAAATTTCCATCTTCTAGACTAAGAATATTTTTAATGCTAACTTTTAGAAACTAATTGGATAATATTTTATGTATAGATCGCTAGTAATGATTAGATCAAACTTGATGAAGTGTTTGCCAATAAACAACGGCTTAGTATGGCTTATGGGCTGGTGAAACATCTGTTAATCGAACGATCTTCAAAACTCATCGAAATATTTCCTGCCTTAAATTGAGCCAGGTAATCTCGACGACATTTGGTTACAACAAGACAACGAAACTCGCCACAAAGTCCATGAAACCATGGCTTTACTGTGAGGACAATGCGGTGAACAGTTCGCTTCACGCTTCGGTACGGTAAAATGATCGCCGAGACCAAACCTTCGAACTTTTATTTTGGAGTTACATAAATTCTAAGGTCTAAAAGGCCAATATTTGAAATAAATTATTTTTGAATAATAAATGTAAATAAAGGTTCTTTTGACTACCCGATAAAATTTAATTTTTGAATTTGTTCTTTCTATCTAATGGACACATCATATTTTTAAGGAAACCCCGTCTTTAAAAACTACTTCATAAGCATTTTCCGAATTCTAGACGATTCGCTAGTACACTCACTTCAGCGAAATGCTAGATATCTACTTTGAAAAGTCAAAGCAAAGGTATAGCTGCTTCGTAATACAAGGTTCGAGGGTAGAGTGTTATATTTAACTAAAAAAGCAAGTAAAATTTCCAATTTCAGGTCATATGAAACACACTTTTTCGTAGGTCAGTAAATTTTCAAATTCAATATTTTTTGAAGCATTTCTATAGCCAGTAAATTCATTGCCAACTTGCTATCTAAAGGAACTTATTATTATTATTTTATAAATAAGAAATACAAGCAAATGAGACTGCACAAATCTATATAGACTTCACATATGTGTTTACTTCCTTATATTCAAAATAAACTGCGAAAGGGTTTCCGGCAACATTTTACTACCCCACGTATTGTGTACTTTATAAAGGCAGGCATAATTTTTCAAACGATTTCCTTAATTCAATAAACAAATATTTATATTACAATAATTTCCAAACAATACAAACACAATAGACGAAGCATAAAAAACTTGCAAAAATGTTAAGCTCCCCTCTATTGCTTCTTTGTCGTTATCTTCTTCTGCTTGAATCCTTTCTGCTGTAATTTTAAACTTGTTGTGTCCTTGCGCAAAAAAAGGCAGATATTTTCCGATGGGGGGTGCCATAACATTACAATGGAACTGCGAAACATGTGACCATGATGTGAACCCATACACACACGCACATACCCATCCACCATCGCATTATGAAATTTGATCAATCGTTTTTGTATTGGTGTGCGTGTGCATGCATTTATTTTATTACAGTTTGTTTGTTGTTTACTTTGGCTACTGTTGTTGTTGTTGTTGTTGCTCATGCTATTGTTGTTTTTGTTAGTTAAAGTCAGTTCAAACAAAAGTTTTGACTTTTGTCGATTTTTATATTTTGCAGAAATTTTTTAAGCAAAGACACCAGCACATTAGGGTGTAACTGAAAAGAAACTACGTAGTAAGGGTGCTATGTTTAGCCGAGCCAAAAATTAAGTGCCCTAGATCGCGCAATAACAATTAAAGTGAGTGCAATAATTTTAAATTTAAAGGGAATTTTTCATTGCCATTCATTGCCATTTCATTGACATTTTGCAGCATTCAAACGTTTTCATACGAGCTCAGAGTCTCTTGAAGTTTATGCTTTTTTTAAGAGTTACAAAACACTTTTTTTATGGTGCTACGCTGAACCACACGGAAAAAAAATCCTGTAAAAATTCATTGGATTCCCGACAATAATTACAGTTTTTCCCTGTAATGCCCAGATAGTAAACGAAAAACTGTAATAATTGATTGTGATTGTCAATGAAAAATTACAGTGCTCACACTGTAAAATTTAGCATTTACTACGAAAAAATTTTAAAAACGAAAATTTTACTTTTTGTTTATATTTTTTTATCTTATTTTATTTATTTCTTATTTTATGTTTCATTATACTTCCTAACCATACTTCTTAACATAGCACGAAACAGAGAACCAGCCTGGAAACATTCATAGAATTATTTTCTTGTAACCATATCCATATCTACATTTTATGTCGTATTTGTACAACGCAGGTGACAAAAAAGTAATATCGAATCATAAGATAAATAATTTATTATGTGATACTTATTGAAGTTTTTACAGTTTACCCTGTTATTTTTATTTGTCGATCATATGAAATTTTCAATAATTATTTAGTACTTTTTGCTAACTAAAGTTTTCTCTGACCACATTGTTTATTTTCCATTCTGAAACTGTAATAATAAAGTTTTAGACTGTAATGATTGCAGTTTACGCATCAATTTGTACTGAGTATTCCATGAAATTAGAAATTACAGGGCTATACGACAATTTTTCCTGATTATTTTGCTTTTTTTGAATATCTCACTTTATTTTTTACAAAACCTTTTTTTCCGTCCACTTCTCATATTTTTGCGAATTTTGGTTACATTACCTTAAGTACTTCTCTTATTGAAACGCTTTGAAGTTTTTATTTGTATGTAGGGCCTGTCCACATTTCTCCAGAAGTTGTCCAAGCAAATTGTAGTATTCGCGAGAATTTAGTTACCTTATTACAACTAACTTTCGCAGTATAGCGTCTTAAAAGATTTATTTGCGACCATTTTTAGTCCCACAAGTTATGATTGTAGGTCCTGCCTTTGTACCGTATTTAATCAATTTTCCCGCATGGTTTTCCACTAAGAAACTTACATGACTGACTAAATCGGCTCAGATGTTGTAACAAAAATCTTTAACTGTCACGTGTATTTTGCATTTTGACCCAAACTTCAAACCTTGTGTTCACATATTTAATGAAGTGTTCTCACATGCTTTTTTTGTTCTCAAATTCAGCAAATGTTCTAGATGTGAGTTTCGTTGCCTTTAGATGTCCTGCAGTTAGACATTGATTATAGCAGGACATTTGTTTTGCACATTAGTTTAGATAACGTTGGAATATACAGGTTATAAGTTGGACAACTTTCTTAAATTGAATAGTAAGTACCTTTATAGTCAAAGGATGCAAGATAAAGTTTTGTTTCAACATTCTCGATTTATGTCTTTATCATTGTGTTACTTGCAAAAATTAAAATTTTTTCCTTCTTTTCTACACGATTTTAAATATTGTTTCTATAAAAATGAATAATTTGAGCCCGGAATTAGGATTGCGAATTTAGATCTATGAAACAACTTAAAAATTTTGCTTATTATTTACTGAGCCTTCTGTTCAGTACTGTTAGTGTGAAAAAAACACAAAAAAAATTACAGCGCAAAATGCATAAAAAGAAACAAATCATTTCTTTTGGGCAAACCAGCAGCTTATACTAGTTTCGATGACCGCTACGTCATCATCATCAGTAAGCTTTGTTCGCCGAAATTTAATAGTCTAACTAGCATACTATATCTTACTTCTTGCGTTGACCATTTAAGAATCATCGCAACAAATATAAACATAGTGCGCCAAAAACTACATTTCCCTCTTCATATGCAAATTGTTCTTGTAATCTTTTTGATATCACACATTTCTTGACTAGCGCTCCGTCGAAGGCTTATTTGGCGATACGAACGAAGGTGCAAGTGCTAATATGTAAAATCGGCAAGCTCACCGAAGGTAATTTTTTTGTTTGTGTTTATAGAACAGATCATAATATTTTAATTATTATTTACTGAGCCTTCTGTTCAGTACTGTTAGTGTGAAAAAAACACAAAAAAAATTACAGCGCAAAATGCATAAAAAGAAACAAATCATTTCTTTTGGGCAAACCAGCAGCTTATACTAGTTTCGATGACCGCTACGTCATCATCATCAGTAAGCTTTGTTCGCCGAAATTAGTATAAGCTGCTGGTTTGCCCAAAAGAAATGATTTGTTTCTTTTTATGCATTTTGCGCTGTAATTTTTTTTGTGTTTTTTTCACACTAACAGTACTGAACAGAAGGCTCAGTAAATAATAATTAAAATATTATGATCTGTTCTATAAACACAAACATAAAAATTTTGCATTTAAAAATGTACGATATCCTCTCAAAAGCAGATCTTTTTGAAATAACTGCCACCCTTACTAGCAGTGCTCTCATTTTTTAAATGGCCCACCATTTGTTTCTCGTTTGAAATAAAATTTTATGATTTTTTCATTTTTATTCGAATTTTTTTATTATTCTTTTTTTTTATCGTGGTTTCTTTTCTTGACCACGACTTTCTCGATTTTACTTGGTTTGCCTTTAATTTTCCTTACTCGTATTTCGAGTTTTTCTTTGGCTGTTTTTTTTTTGTCGATAAACTTTTCTAACGAGTTTTAAGTTTAAAAATCAAAACTTTTATCATAATAATAAAATGAAAGCACGAATGTTTCTTATTTTATTATCGTAAAATTTTCATTTTTATATTCGGGCTGTACGAATTTGTTTTATATTTTATTATTTTTTCTATGGTCAAATTTGAGGAGTATGCATGTGTTAGTGTTTGTGTTTGTATTTCTAGGCTGGGGTTACTTCCACTGTCATCGATGTTTTGGTCCCGACTTCCGTTTGATGGCTGAACTTTTGATCTTTTCATATCCTAGCTGGCGCGCATATGTTTTTGTTTTTTGGAAGTGTGTGTGTGTGTGTGTGTACGCGTGTGTAAGAGTATATGTTAGTGACCGAAAAAAGAAAATCGAAAGTAGAAATTTTTTTTTTTTTTAAATTTAAAAGTTTTTCCATTTAAAAAAACTGTTACATACGAGTTGTTTGACTGAAAAGTAAACTGGTAAGTATTTTTGCAGCGCTTTATTGTTGTTATTGCAATTAAATGGAATTAAAAAAATTGCAAAGTTAAGAAGTGCAACTAGACCAGAAACCATTTTTCTCTGCTTGGTTTTTATAACGCACTAGTGGCTTTTTTTTGCTTTTTTAAAGTCCTCTGCACAGTGTTGGAAGTTCTGAAAAACGGAAACAATTTTCGTTTCAAAACCTTGAAATAGTTGTATTGTTAACTTA
The DNA here is from genome assembly GCA_949775025.1 of Tricholauxania praeusta. Taxonomy (NCBI): domain Eukaryota; kingdom Metazoa; phylum Arthropoda; class Insecta; order Diptera; family Lauxaniidae; genus Tricholauxania; species Tricholauxania praeusta. The sequence goes on along the minus strand of OX459028.1, from coordinate 6,519,562 downwards.
GAAAGTCATGTTTCGGAAAGTTGTCTATTTCTACACGTTTGAACCATATACTACCTCAATTTCAAAACATATGCAGTAGCGCTGTAAAAAAAAATTAAGTTTTTACATGATCAGCAGATTTTAAGCACTTTTATTCAAAAAAAATCTTTTTAACTTTATTTCACTTAAAAAGATGATTTTGACCATACACCGTAACTCAGGATTTACTAACACCTAACCCCCTATACATTAAGGACAACGCATCTGCATTAATGTCTTAGTTAAGTTTTCTTACCGCTTAACACACTATTTGCAGCTCAAGTAAATTTTCTCATTGCCCAAAAAATTTTTTTTACTGCTCGAGAAACCTTTGTTTCTCAATTAAAAATCCGAAGATCAATTAAGTTTTTTGCTATCTAATTTATTTTTAAGCAGTCAAAATAAATTTTTTCATTGCTCAAAAATTTATATTTTCACAGCACTTTAAACACCGCTCACATAATTTTTATTCACCGCTCATAAGATACTGCTCTATACTTTTTCACCGCGCAATTAAAACGTTTCCATTTATTTACTAAATTAAAAACGTTTATTCATTCATTTCATTTATAAACACACTTTTATGATTCAAAAAGTACCTGATTTATTTATTATTGAAAATAGTTCACAAGTCGCATACTTTAAATTAGAAACGTTTTGCAATTTCAATCTTTGTCATTGTACAACAACATCTACTTCCAATCGCTCTTCCTATATTTTCATATATTTTCGTTATACTGGAACTCTTGAATTTATTTTCTGGAAATTCGAGTATTTTACAACAAAATTTCAAACTCCGCGGCTCTGTCAAATATACAAATTATTATCCATTTATTCAAATATTACAAGCACTGTGCAGTAAAAACAAATCCCTAGCCTCGAGTGTAATTTTTATTACGTCGAGTGGTTACACTCCGTAAAAGGTCCTGCTGACGTGCATATGTTACCAGTGCTTGTTGTTCTTATTTTTGTGTTTTTTCTTGTTACCAACAACTTTCTTTTTTTGGCCAAACTTTTACGAGTACTGACTGGCAGCAAGAAGAACTTTGACCATTTGCAAGCCCTTCTTGACTTTAGAAAATTAGAAGTGTTTGGGGAGCAACAAAAAAAATGCAAGATGAAGCAGCATGCAACAGCAACAACACCAACAACAACAAAATGGCAAATGATTGCGAAAAATCCACTTAAGTTTTGTATGTGAAAAAATGCACATAACGGCATTCATGCGCTTGTTCAAATTTACATTTCCGCCGCTGCAGAGTGTAAAGGCCAATGCTGCTGTTGCTGTTGCCATTGCTGCCACATGCAACATGCCAATAACATTAAGTTTTCCTCTCCCCAATTTTGTTGTTACATTTTTTTACAATTTTCGCTCAAGAAGCTAAAGAAGAAAAAGTTTTTCTGCTTCAACTTTCAAAGTTGATTTTCTTTCTCAAGTGTTGTTGCGCTTTTCTTGCAATTTCACTTGCTGCTGCTGCTGCTGCTGCTGCTATTTTTATTTAATTTTTTTACCATCGCAATTTAATCGTGAAAAATTCATACAAACAAATTTTGTTTGCTTAGGTTTTCTTTTATTTTCTTTTTCGAGCGCACACTATTTGCATAAAACAGGACGCACACGGCAGTCCAATAGTGGGTTGATTGGGTAAATGCGGCAGCGGGAGTAATGGAACTCACAGCGGAAGTGCATACGCCATTTTAACTCAATTGTGTTATGATGAATATTTGATTTTGCCTTTTATTTTCTTCTTCAATAACCCTGACTTGCAGTTTTTCTAGTGCGATTTATTTACTTTAAAATTGAAAATTTGTTTATTAGTTTTTGTATATTTAAAAAATCGCTTGCACAAGTTCATAATAATATTATTGTAGTTTGCTTAAAACAAAAGAAAACAAATAATTCAAATGCTACTGTCCTTACAATAATGAAAAACTTTTCGATTTTAACCACAAAAAGCCTCTCGTAAGCTATGTAACTTTAGTATCTGAACTCAAGATTATAGAAGTAAACAAATACCTTTCATTTGAGGCACATATCAGTGGGATTTATACCAATAAATTTCTCTAGAAAGTAAAAATTTATTGTTAAGATGTTCAATATAATGAAGGCTGTCTTTAAATTACAAAGATATGTTTACGTGTATGAATACCTAGTGGTCAGAGCAAGTTGGTATGAAAGAATTTTACGAGTCAAACGGAATCTCTGTTCAGTTTTTTCTCCAACACGTTAAGACATTGAAATATTATTGCTATTCCATAGTGTGTCAACACCGCATTTTGGCATTTTCGTGCATTTGTACTTAGGACACCGATACCTTTGGAATATTTATTTAAAGGAAATTTAAGAACAAAGTTCACTAATGAATTTCTTTGTACTCAAAATCGTTATGTTTTGTGAAATAAATAGAAAATGTGAATTTGTTTGTGTCATTTAAATATTTTGGACCCATCTGATCTCATCTATGAGTAAAGCATTTATAGTCCAATTTTATTAATATAATATTTAAGAAAGAGGTTATAAAGATTTTTACTTGCGTAGGAGATATCTCTAATATAATAAGTAAGAGAGTCGTCTTTGGCTTCGATAAAATTAAAAAAAAAAAGTAAAAGTGCATCTAGAGCTTCCTATGAAGATTGAACAAATTTTTGTACAGAGTTTGTCCGAATCATTGGTAGTATTTGTGTGAAATAATTCCCTCAGTAGTGTGATTTGAAGCTTTTGCTGGCCTTTTTTTAAAGTTCAACTAATTTTTTTCCGGAGTTTATCCGAATCATTTCAAGAGTTTGTGTCAAATTTGGTTCTATTACCTTCAATAATTTTCTTGTTGTTGCGTTTTAAAGTTATTTTTTCCATAGCACCTACTAGTATGAATTCGCCTAGTTCTTGTTCATAGCTATTCCAAATCTTTTCTACTGTTATATTTATTAAAACTCTCAGTATAGGTCTTAAAACTTTTGCTTCTATGGGAGGTGTCACGACCTCGTGTCGAACGAAATTCGCCAACTCGTGAGAAATTTGGTTACACTACATCAAATAACTCTCTCAATGGCGAGTTTCAAATGCATAGGCGGTGGGCGTGTTCATGAACAGACTTTGCCTATTTTAGATCACAATTACCACGTATAATGTACACCCAATTCTTTTTTAAAAGGTCTTTTTTACACGGTTTTGATTTAACACGGTCTAGAAAAAAAATTATTTCCATTTTTCCACGATTTCATTCGATTTAGCACGATTAACAAAACTTGATTGAAAATTTAAAGAAAAATGTTTTTATTGACCATAATATTTAAGAAATTTAGTTACAGGGTTGAAGGATATGAAACTAATCCACTTTTTTTTCATATATTTTTTCTTACACGGTTTTTTTCACACGGTTCTTTCTGAAACGTAACTACCGTGTAAAAACAGAGTTAGGTGTACTACACATTGTCATATTTTAACTTTAAGTTTTTTCTAAAATGTCAGAACAAAACTTTTGTTAAATCCAATCTAAATAAATACAAATTATCGAAAACACTTTTCTTTTTAATAACATATTTTATTGATTTTGATTCAATTTTAGTGAGCAAAGTCACTTCTCTCAAGAGCACAAAAGACAAATGCTTTCTTTGCGTCCACTTAACGTCGCTTAAGTTTCAATTGGCACTTTTCCACTACAGACAAATTAGCCTTTTTAAGCTATTAATGATAAGGGGTTATTTTTATTTTCCATTTTAATTTTCTTTTTAAAGCAAAAGCTTTTAAAAACCATACGAAAACAAAAAAACATCGAAAACATTTTTTTGGGAGAAAAAAAAAAGCACAAACCAACTCAATTAAATCAATTGTGCCAAATTGGAGCATCAACAATAACTGTATGCTCACCCGCAACCACCCACTCAAAGCAGATCCGCACTTAACCCGCAACTCATTGCTATGACACTTAATTTCATAAGCAAATGAGCGCAATTTCATTATCTCCCACTCCAATGCCCGACGACCCCCACTACGCTGCGAATTTCAACCGAATCAGTTGAATTCCACCCATGCCATGTAGTGGTGGGACGCTTTTCCGCTTGTGCTCAGCTAATGGCTGACATATTGCCTAATCGAATTGCGAACCCTTATCTGCCAGCTTTGTGCTTGTTAACTCCTACCCCAACTCCACTGCTGCTGCTGCTGCCGCTTGTTTTTCTTAATATTATCCAAATTTTTTCGCTGAGTTGGAAAAACTTTGTGAAAAACAACAACGTGAAGAAAAAAATATATAAACAACAACACAACAATCGAGACGATTTGCGTCGTCGAGACGCATAGCAGCCGCTCAGCCGCGTTTTTATTGAATCGCATTCAATCTACATAACAAGTGAAGCACCAATGATACCGCATCCGCGTCCGCTGCCACTTCCGTTTCCGCTTTTACTTGCTCGCGCGCGCGTTTTTAACCTAACAATGTACGAGAATACAAAGTGCCCTTGCAGCAGCCCCAACGTAGTCATTACAAAAAATTTAGACGTCATCGTATTTTGGAATTTTTTCACATTTATGCGGCTCACTTTTTTTTGGCAAGGGGGGTGAAGTGATTTTTTCGATTTTTATTTTTGTTTTTTTTTTTTTTTTTGTTTCTTACTTTGGTTAACAACGCTGACACTGCGTCGCGTTTCCTTATCAGTTCCCAGTGATTGGCGCATAGTAAAGAGTTTAATACGTTGGACGGGACATTTATTTTATTATCAGTTTGATCAAATTATGTCAGTTATTTTATTTTGGTAGGAGTTAAATTGAATAAAGCTCCGGATTCCTTATGAATTTCATTAAAATGCTCAAAATGAACTCTTTAACACAATAGCAGTAGCATGTGATACGGATGATCAAATCATTTAACAAATTACTGAAGATCATAATTAATGAATCTTATGGGCAAAACTTCATTGGACATTGTAAATGCAACAAATACTGAGCTGGATATACAAATACTTAGTATGGATATTGTATAGGGTCTCTTCAATCGCCCACTTAGAGATCGAAGTTTGGAAAAAGTTACATCTCATAAGTTATATATGATTCATAAATTATTCATACAATATAGGGTTATAAGTAATTGGGATATCATATCGTGTTAATGACAATCACGATTTTACAGGCACATGCGCACTATTTTGTTAAAAATTTTCCTTGATCGGCATTTAATTTTCTCTTTTAACCCTTCTGTGCGTGACAGGATACCCGGGTACCCATTTTATTTTCAACTCAAAATTTTTTATAGTTGCACATGCTCTACAATTCTAAAACTTCACGAGAACTCCTGATATTATGTTAAAATTATATTATCATATGATTGGTTTCATCTTATCAATTCTAGGAAGCCTGGCATACCAATTACCCGGGTACCCTCTATACACTTTATATGGAGTAGCACGAAATTTTTGTTTTTGTTTGACAAAAAAAAACTTTATTGAGCTATAAACTTAAAATAACGTATGTACATAAGTATGTAGTTCTTGTTGGAATCAAACATTTTCAAAAATATTATTTTATGTAACTGAATTCATAAGTTTTAGTTGTAGGCTATATGTAAGAATTTACATACATGATATAAAAATTTCTCCATAGTAAAAGAATATATGGGAAAAAAGAGACCGATAATAAAATGAAGATTCAGTGAATGGCTTGCATACAAGTAGCGCACATGGGACGATTAGTAGTATGATCACTAAAAACTGTATTGAAGCAACTTGTACAGGCTTCACTAGTTTTTCTGCGATTCAGTTCTAGCTGCTTGCATACATAACAAGCTCCCACAACTGATATGCGGCCACTTTCATCTCGATTATGGTCGTGAATCTCCTCAATGTTCAATCGAATTACTCGTCCAAGTACGTCTTGTAATGCTGTTTTAGTGAAAGGTTTGGAAAATATCTTTGCATTTTGAGCACGTTGTTCTATGTTTGCCATACAAAGCTCAATACCTAGATCTTTCAAAAATTTCTGCGACGGTTTGTTGAAGAGCATTGTGGAATGTGTTCATATATATAATATAGGCTGCTAATGCTGCTATATCAATAACTTTAAAAAATAGTGCTAACGGCCACCGATTTGTCGTGCGTTTGGTCGTATATTCTCCCAGTAGCTTGTCCATATTATCATCTCCTCCTTTAGTTTTATTATATTATGTAATAATTACGGGTTTTTCAGCTAAAGTGAATTCTATATAAATTCTTTTAGTGCAAGTGTCACTGTGGTAGTTAATTTAATAATGAATTCGTATCATTCATCATTAAATGTTGTATAATGTTATGAAAAGGGGAATCCCCGAATTCATATGAAGACATTACGAGACATTTCAAAACAAAATTTTAGCTTAATGTCGTTATTTTGTACAGTACGAACCAAAAATCTTAAAATCATCATACAAATTGTATTGGGGTACCCAGGGGGTTTTTTTTGTCACGCACAGAAGGGTTAAGACGTGAGTGGTCATGGGCTTTAACTTCAAAAACCCCAAACAACAAAGTTCAACGTCGTTAAGTCGCCTGATTTATGCGGCCAATTCTGAACACTAAATCGGGAAGTTACACTATGACTCATGCAGTAATTGAACTCTTTCTAGGGCTGTATGGTATGAGGAGCCATTTTGCTTAAGCCACATGCCGCTCACATCCATATTTTAAAATTTAGGCACAAAAACTGGATTATCATGGCATGATAGTGAGTACCATTAACGGTTATTCTCTCACCAGCCGCATTTTTGAAGAAACATAGTCGGAGATGATGCCTCCAGCTCAAAATCTGCACTTAGCAGTTACACGTAATAGATATATTTGTTTCTGCAGCAGCACTCGTACAATTTCTGAACCCAAAATGTCAAATGAACTTTGTAAGTATGAATATGCTAATCTTTCGACCACAATGCCGAATTTATGTTCCTGAACTCTCAGCAACACTCTCACGAACTGCCTCGATGTTTTGCGTCGATCGACTTGTTGAAGGACGATCAGACTGTCTGGGTCCCTAAGTGATCCAATTTTCTTGAATTCTGTTATCAATTTCTTCACACTTTACGAAATTTAGTCACTATCCCACCATTTTTAAAAACCCTGAACTGTCAAATGCAAGGCTGTCTAAAAAAAAAAATTCAAATCTTGCGTGAATTACGGAACACCCTTTCGATGCCACAATATTTGCTCCCATCGATATTGGGCTAAGAAAAGCTACAAGCCTTTTTAGCTATTTCGCCTCCTTAGCCATTAAGCTATTAGCCACTTTTGTTGTGAAATTCTTCATCGTGCGCCTATTGCCTTCTTTGCTAAACGAAAAACGTTAAAAATTATTGGTAATTCCCGGTAACAGTGGGTGGGGTTGCAGCGGATGTAGAATGAGCATTTTATTCCGATAAAATTTTTTTCCACCGTTTTCGCTATTATTTTTGTTTTGTTATAAACTAATGGGTTCATCACTTTTCTCGTCTTTTTGTTCTTATTTTTGCCAAGCAACCAACCACACGCTCTATATTTTACCGTATAATTTTTATTGACATTTTTTACGTTATTTTATGCCACAGCAGAGCAATATTAAAAATAAAAACAACAAAGAAATTACATAAAAATGCGCCAAAGTAAGTGAAAAACTGAAATTTTCTAAATATTTTAAACTAAGTAAATGGCTCCACTGTCTCCTGTTTTGAATTTCACCTTTGATATGTTCCCTATTCTCTACACTGAAGTAAAAGCAGCAGGCTACTATCCTGGAAAGGTTTTTTTTTTTTTTGTTTGCCTGGTCTGACGAGACTTGAGCTTTTGAGTTGTGGTTTTTTGGCATTTTTTCACAAAGTTTGCATGTTTTTTTTCCAATTTATTTAATGGAATTTGATTTTCCAAATGGTTGGCAAACTGATTTCTACTTTTTTGTTTCAGTTTCTGTTTTTGTTTTGTTTTTTTTTTTTTTTTTTGTTTATTTATTGACAGTGCTTCCGAAAAATGCTTTTGCCATTATTTGCAGTTTAGTTTATTGATTGTTAGGGGGAAAATTTTTAGTGATATTTACTTTACGCGTTGGTCACTTGGTTATGAATTGAAATGTAAGAATTATTTATAATATTTTTCCAATATATTCGGTAGATTTGCTTTGCAACAATTTTTAGTTTTAATTCAGGTCTGATTTTTTTGAATATTTTTCAATTTTCTTTGAATTTATCCTTTGGGTGATTTTCTAACAAAGTTTTCTAAGTAAAAATCTGCACTCGAATCTAAACAGTCTGCCATCTGCCATGAAATGCACACAATGACGTGAGAATGAGTAAAGCTTGGCCTTGCTCCTACATCATGCAACATGCCAAAATATTATTACCCCATGTAAAAGTTAAAAAGTTTCACTTGAAAATTTGTATTAATGTTTCGATTACGAGTACAAAAGTCGAATAACAAACGTCCTTGCTTGCCGTTATTTTTTTGACGCTTAAGCAGCTAAGCGCGCACATTCATTTATTTTAATTTTTCCCAACACAACAATAACAAAAACAAAACAAATGCAAAGGAATACAAAAAAGTCCTTAAAAAAAGCACTAGCATTGAAAAAATCATAAAAAGCAACTGGTGTAAATTTCATTAAAAATAACGGCATCCCGTGGGTGGGAGTGGGCGATGGGCGCAAGAAATAATCGCGCATTAATTCAAAACGAGCAACAGGAAGTAAAACTTTTCCACCTAAGGCAGGAAAAAAAAAATTTTTAAAAAAATTAAAACCAAATCCGGTAAAAAGTCTGACAAAAAAATGCTAAGAACATTTTTATTCGTTTCATTAACGCCGGAAATTACACCTCAATTACAACAACGAACAAACTGACAGACGACCTAACAGACATCACAGCCCGGCCAGGTCCGCTTCGCGACTGACATACAGGAGGAAGAGGAAACACTCGGACGTATGGCTGACAGACTCAAGCACTTAACAGCTTAGCGCCCGAGTACACGAGATAGCAACAGTTTAACGGAAGACGAATGAGCGTTATGCTAGCATAATACTTTTTAATTGTTTTCATTTTCTGTGGCTTTTGCTGTACGAATAAAGTTTTAATGATGAAAATTCGCGCTAGTATCCTTGAATGGAGCTTATACATCACAAATTGAGTTCTATGTGAATATACTTATATATGGGCTGTGAAACTTAAATATAGAGGCAATGAGATTCCACTCTAACACTATAAGACAAATTACGCAGGCTCTCTTTATCATTTCACCCTACAACACGGTACCTCGTTAAAGGACGATAGCGTTTTGTAAGCACATATAATGCAAAACTGTGTCACTGTGGGCATGTAATTCAACTGGGGGTATATGTGGGAATCGAACTTATTTTTTATGAAATTTTTAGCATTTCACTCTGGTAAGGAAACCTTAACAAAATGCCATACTTTCGCTTCGAATGTCATTGAATTTTTATCGGTCATCTAACAAAAACACTGTTCACCCACGAATGACAATCGTTACTTTGTTTTTTCACCTTTGATCATGTAAATAGAACAACCCACTCGGCATGTAATTTTCGTAAACCTTTTAAGTAAATTTCGTTCAGAAATTGCACAGAATTTCAGTTACGTTTCAGAAATATGAAATGGAAATGAACATTTCAGAAAGCTTTCTGCAACGTGTCATGTGATTTTATTTGAAACTTGTAAAATTAAGAGGAAACAAAACAAAAATTTTTTTGTCAGACTCTGAAATTTTTGGATTTTTTATTCATGCTATAAATTATTTTTCCATTTTACCAGCGTCATTATTTGAGTTGATACTTAATATGCAAATATTTCTTGGGACGTTTCTAATTTATAATCGAAAATAATTACACAAAACTTTGCTTAACATGGCATCAAACAGAGCACAAGCCATGCAACATTTATACTGTTCTTTATTAACTACTTATGTGCCAACATTTGATGCAGCTACATGTACCTGATGTACCTACTTTGATTACATACAATGCAGATTACAAGAAAACATTCGAATTTAACGAAGCATAAAACTTTATTTAAATTTGATCAGAAATATTTAGTAAACATTAAATCTGTAACCTTTCAGAAGCACTTAAGAGTGACTGCATGTGAAACATTAAATTTGAAATGTACAAGAAAACTTTCTGTAATGTTCCGTTTGAAATATTTCAAATGAAACATTTTTGGCACGAGTGGGTACATCCTCAAAGAAAGAAGTTTTAATTATCTAGGAAGCCTGGAAGGTACAGGGTGTTTTTTTAGAGGTATAGAGCTTCGAATTGAAATAAAACACAAGAAAATCGTTTTAATGTCCATCAATTTGGCTTTATTGGAAGGATAATTTTATGCCATTAATGTTTAAATATGATTTCGGGCATGTGGCCGCCGCGGCTGGCTCGAATAAAGCCAATTCTACAGGTCCAATTTTGAACCACTTTTTCGAGCATATGGGGCCGTATGTCGGCAATAACGCCACGAATGTTGGCTTCCAAGTCCCCTAACGTTTCTGGTTTGTTGGCGTAGACGAGCGACTTCACATATCCCCAAAGAAAATAATCCAATGGTGTCAAATCACACGATCTTGGTGGCCAATTGACAGGTCCATTCCGCGAAATTATGCGCTCATCGAATGTTTCCTTCAATAAATTGATTGTGACGTGCGCTGTGTGGCATGTAGCGCCGTCTTGTTGGAACCACAACTCATCCACATTCATGCCATCCAATTCGGGAAAAAAATAGTCGGTTATCATGGCTCTATACCGGTCTCCATTAACGGTAACTGACTCTCCAGCATTATTTCGGAAGAAGTATGGCCCAATGACTCCACCAGCCCATAGAGCACACCAAACAGTCAGTTTTTGTGGATGTAATGGCGTCTCAAGGGTCTCATGTGGATTCTCTTCACTCCAAATGCGGAAATTTTGCTTGTTGACGTAGCCATTCAACCAAAAATGAGCCTCATCACTGAACAAAATTTTGCGATGAAAATCAGCATCGAGATCAATCTCATTTTCGGCCCATACACCAAAATCACGACGCATTGCATGGTCTCGCGGCTTTAATTCTTGCACAAGCTGGATCTTGTAAGGTCGCAAGCCAAGATCTTTGCGCAAAATCTTCCATAAAGTTGATGGACAAAGCTCCAATTGCTGTGCACGGTGGCGAATCGATTCATTCGGGTCCTCTTCAACATTTTGCTCTACAGCGGCAATTGTTTCTTCGGTGCGCACTGTTCGACGTCTCTGCGGATGCGTATTATCACGTAGTAGTAAACGTAGTGAGAAAACGACCCATGGTTAACCGAATTAATTGCTCTGATGGACGATTATGTCGACCATAAAATGGACGGAGCTTGCGGTAAACTTCGCGAACTGAACCATTATTTTCGAAATAAATTTGCACGATTTGCAAGCGTTGTTCTTTTGTCAACCTATTTATGATAAAATGGCAAACCAAACTGAACATAAATGACATTAGAGTTGCCAGATTTGACCATAAAATGCCAGTTTTATCTCTATTCGAAAAACAAACCTCTAAAAAAAACACCCTATACTTCAGTGCCGTCAAACGAAATTAACCTTGTATTTATAACGAACGAAATCGCAAATCTTAAGTCAATCTCAGCTGCTTAAGAAAATGTAAAAAATTACAAGTATAGTTAGAGCTTAATGCAGTAAAAGATAAAAAAAAAACTTTAGAAAAAAGTAGCTGAAATAAAATCCCGCGCATCAAAACATAAAAAATAATTATCATTACTATTAAAAAGGATAATCCACAGGATAGAAAGTAGAAAAAAAAAGTTTTGCCATTTTTTTGTGCACCTCAACTTCTTAATGGTATGCGCTACTTTTTTCGAAACATTTCATTTTATTGTTTTGCAACAGAGCTTTCATTTCGTCTCATTTCTGATAAAGTGTAACACTTAACTTTTTTTTTCTTATTTTACTTCTATTGGCCCGAAGCAACAGGAAATGCAGCTGTCCTGCTGCTGCTTCCGTTTGTAAGCTGTCAGTCTACACTCTAAGCATTTTTTTTCTTTTTTTCTTATCAGGGATGAGCGGAAAGCATAGTAAGAAGCCGTATTAGGCATTAAGGCACTATGGTATCATCAAGCAATGCGATAAAAGTGTGTAGAAAATGAGTAAGTAAAGAAGATTTGCGAAAATCCTTAAAATATTTAACTTACGAATAGGTGAGCGCACTAAGAGAAGGAAACAAAAATTAAAAATGAAAAAATGCAAATACTTTTATGATTCTGATTTGGTAAGCAACTTTAAATTATACAGACAGCCAGCCAGCTTTATTGTTGCTTCTCTATCGTTGGCGAAATTAAGCAAAGTGCAATATTTTCACAAATTAGCATTATCCTTAAAGTTATAAGGGATATAACGAAATTAAAAAAGTCATAACCAATATGTTTTTAGGTGAAAACTTTTATTTTAAAGGATTTTGTTGCTCGAATTTTATTGATTTAAATTTTCATTTTCTTCCCGTTGCGATTGAGCGCAGTTCAAGTGCATTTTCAAGCATTTAATTGAGTTCCTTCTTGCGTATTTGCATTAATTTTAATTTCAACTGCATTAAATAAAATAATATTTCTTTTTCACTTGTCGACTCGTCGAGTAAGCTTCCTAAAGCCGTATCCTTTCACTGCTTAAGTTGCGAGTGTTTTACTTTCAATAACCCAAGCTGCTCCTGCTGCTGCATCGCTATGCCGCATTTAATTTCCCCATAAAATGTAGAAATTTTAATACGATTGAGCAGCTGAATAACTTAAAAACCTTTTCGGAGACATGCGATTCGCCGGATGTAAACTACTTTAGCAGTCAGACAGATAAGAAGCGGCAGAAGCAACACTCGCGCATTGCTTATCCTCTTATTCATCTTTTTTCTTTCGAATTTCCAAATACCCATTGCCAGTCCAAATATCCTTTTTTTCTTCGTAGCTTAGCGAAATGCAACTCTGATTTTGGCAGCCAACAACGCGTTACATTGCATTGCGTTACATTTAGTTACGTAACGTAATGTCGTGTTTGCGTAAAATGAATAACGTAAAGTTTAACGCAGGACGACAACAACACAGCACATCTTTGTCAGTGTGATGTTGTTGTTGTTGCACATTTTGGTTGGCTTCCTTTGCAAAATCTAAAATTTATTTCTTCTTTAAGGCGAGAAATGTTATGTAGATAAATCGGCCGTCTCTTCCATCTTCTATTTATTGTATGAGGTTGAACAAACTTCTAGTTAGATGGCCTTTACTTTTCCGTTGCCACTAAGGGTTTAATTTGTAAGTGAAAAGAAATTTAAGAAAAATAACCAATACGATCTATAAGATATCGGTACAAGAAAACTTTAAGTTGTATATGCTAAGAAAATAATTGACTATTCGAAGCTTTCATCAAATCTCATTTTGTTTTTAGAAACTTCTTCAAAAAACTGATATTATGTAGTCTGAGAAATGATGTGAGTTTTTTTATTTTTGTAAAAGTCATCCAAGAAACAGTTTGAAGGCATCAACTCTCTCGGCATTTGATATGCATTCGGAAAGTACCTCTGGAAAAATTAAAGACAAATACAGTAAATCAGTGTGTGAAATGATAACGTGCTTCCAGCCTATTATTTCAAAGGATACCACATCACTGTTATTCTGTCAAGATCAAAATGGGAGGAAAAAAAACTACTTCTTAAGCCAAATGATCTCTACTATTATACGAATGGATCAAAAATGGATGGCAGATCATATTCTGGAACTTTTTAACATTAGAATGACAAAATACCTTAGAGCCAACCCAAATTTAAGCATTCAAGACAGAATTGCCAGCATAATTTTCGAATATAAAACCAGATTAAAACGCTCGACAATGATCAAACTTATGCTGATCTTGGAGACTTATCGTGCACTCACGAAACTAGCGAGAATAATGTTGTTATTCTTCATTTAAGTCCCACTCACAAGGAGTATGGCAATCGCCAGATTAATGCTTAGCGTCGAAAACCTGAGAACGCACCTATTAACTTAAAAAAATTTAACAAAACAATGGTGAGGGCTCGAGGTTTTAGTCCTAATATAATCCAGCGCTGTCAATGGTGGAAACAAAGCTTGGCAGGCTGATTTATGCTGGCAACAATTTTAATTGGAAACCTATTTTTTCCCCAGGTTTTCAAATTTATATCTGTGAAGTTTCAATGAACTAATTTGAGCCATACCCTTAGCTGAATCAATTACATTCTGGCTAAATAATGTATACCAAGAAAATGAAAATCTTAATGATTCTAAGCAAGAATAGCATTAGAGTTCTGGTAGAAATAATAAGCGGTTGCAGTAAAATCACATTATTAATCTTTCATGTTGCTTCCGAGGTTTTGTCGCTGTCTTTCTATCTAGCTGAAACTAACGAAGCATGTCACCGATTAAGAAATTTTTGAAGAATCTTCGCTCAATTCTTCAGAATTTTTATATTTCTTCTTACGCTGAGAACACAAAATGTCTGTTGTTAAGTTCGTCATACTGTAAGTGAGTAGTTTTTTGACTTACAACTGTTCGTGTACTAAAACATACATATTCCAAAAGCAGGAAGTTAGGTGTATTGAAAGTTTCAATTGCGTCCTATAACGAGTGTAAGACTTACACGACGCATTTTCTCAGACCTTAAGAAAGGGTCTTAGCAATCATAGAAAAATTAATACAACATGTGAACAGTCAATAATAATAATGAAGAATAAATAAAACAAGTTAAGGTGTTATCTTCGGCCAGGCCGAAACTCACATACCCTACACTTCACTGTACCTTTTCATCAAATCTTAAGAAGACGTTGAAGAAGTTGAATAGGTCGAAAAAAATGTGAAATGTTAGAAAGGTTGACAGAGGTTGAAAAATTTTGAAAAAGTCATAAATATATGCAAAATGTTGAAAAAAGTTGAGGGAGGTTGAAAAACTCTAAAAAAAATGAAAGAAGTTGAAAAAATTTGAAACTATTCAAAATTGATTAAAAAGTTGAAAAAATAAAGAAACTTTAGAAGAAAGTTGAAATAGGTTGAAAAAGTCGAACAAATACATATAGAATATATTGGAAAAAGTTAAAGGGTTGAAAAAGTCGAAAGAATATGGAAAATGTTGAAAAAATCGAATAAAAATTACAAATTTGAAATGTGCCACACCCACTTCTCCAATTCCGCCCCCTTTTGGTTCAAAAAATTATATTCATGATCGACATCCTCATATTAAATTTCAGCACAATAGCTTGTATAGTTTGCGATATGTGCTGCAGTTAAATTTAAAATTTAGGGCGGTGACCCACTGGTACAATCCAGCCCGGTTTTAATCCAGAAATAGCTTTTCATAAGCAAACCCCTAACACCAAACTTTAGTATGATTGCTCACATGTTTCGACTAATATGAAGTTTACCGTATTTTATTTGTATTAATTTATTTTTAAAGCCTATAGTAACTGACATCTATATACCAAATTTTATGAAGATTACTCTCTTAGCACACTATCTATAACAATAAACGTTTTTTGCTTATATGGGAGGTGCCACGCCCATAGGTACTATCGGACCAAATTTCTGTTATAAGAGACCTTATAGCAAGTATATCTAACTCATTAAATTTCATCACGATTACGTTGTTCGTTCTCTTAATATAACGTTTATAAATATTGTGGGCGGTGCCACGCCCTTCAACGAGTTTTTTCAGCTAAGTGAAAATGAAAATCGTTTGTGCCAATTTTGAGATATATGGAATCAAAATTTTTAACAGTTGAAAAGTGCCACGCCCACTTTTTAGATTCCGCCCATTTTTATCTCAATTCAAGATGTGTATCCGTTTACCAAATTTCATTGCAATATCTTGAACGGCTTACAAGATATGGTGGTATAAATGATAAAATTTAGGGATGTGCCACGCCCCTGTACGACCTTTTTGAAACTTGAAACTCAGGCTAATCCTAATTTGGTTCATATGTACACCAAATCACCAAGTTTCATCAAAATCGCTGCAACTTTTTTCAAAATTGGCCTGGGTAAATATACATAGAGTATGGGCGGTAGGCGTATCCGTTAACCGATTTCGTCCATTTTCAATAGCAAGATGCCTGCAAGAAGATGTGACCTGCGTGTGAAATTTTCATTTAATTAACATTCTTGGTTTTCCCGTAAACCTGATTTCAACAGACGGACGGACGGACGGACAGACAGACAGACAGACAGACGGACATCGCTAAATCAACTCAGGTGGTGACGCTGATCAAGAATATATACACTTTTCCATACCTGCCACGCCCCCTTCGATGTGTTACAAACGGAAAGACAAAGTGAATATACCCTCGGTGTAGGGTATAAAAACTGACTTGATCTCCAACTCTTCGTTCTTAGTTTCTTATTGGTATTGCAGATAAATTTAATAAAAAAAAGTCTTTAAAATCTTGAATTTTACATTGTTTTTGAGGTATCCACTGTGAAATTTCTCATTTTCCTTTTGTATGCAATCATACAGCCAACTACTCAAGGGTGAAATTTCTTTCGCTGAATTGTTTTAACTTGGCTAACAACATGCCATTCGAATGGCACAGATGAGCACTGCACTGCTGTTTACTTCAAAATTCACAATGACGACAACAGCGTTCTGGTGGTACATGGTATTAATATAATAAAAACAAAGCACAGCGGAAAGAAAAACCCACTAACTTTTTGTAGTAAAACCAAAAGAAGGATTCGTAAGTTCGTTATGTGGCGCCCTCTGTATCCAGCTTGCGTTCGTTTCGTTTGCATAAGTTTTTTTGTTGTCAGAACATTTGCTTTGTAATGAGACCTGTTGCATAGTTGTAGGAGTTTCATTCCAACCCGAACTACACCTTATGTGCCATTTCAATGTTGCATTTCGTTTGTTTGTGTATTCGAATTTGTATGTTGGTTTTGTAAGGGGAGCGGCAGGATCGTTGCTAAAGTTGAATATTTGAATGAAAACCACAACGAGTGGATTATGTTAAATTTTCCCTTTTTGCACATTTGTATTGTTGAAATGCAATTTTTAGAATTTTTTTTCATTGTTTTTTCCTTTTCTCTGGAACGTTTTTTAACATAATGTTTGTTGCTTTTGCTTATTTATAGTATAATCATATTAGCAATCTAGTCTATGTGTAACTTTTTGTTATTTGTTTGGTATATATTACTTTCGGAGAAAATACAGCAATTTGTCAATTTAAAATGTCGACTTCTAGCTTTGCGCCCATTCCGGAAATGATTCTTACCTTTAAATTTTAAATAAATATTATCATAACTATTGGCAATATCTCGTCTATAAACAAGACTTAATACAAGAAAACCAAATCTCACCTAAATTGCAACGCCAGCACATTTAACTTGCACCACACTTTTACATAAATGTCGATAAGGCAGGCGATGCAGCATTTGCGTCAACACAAGTTACAGCCTCATCGACTAGCGCGCAATACCGCTTATCGCTCTGAATAAAATAGCGTCGAAAACTATAAATAACATCAATGTGGCGGCACATGCGGGTCGATCGGTCGGTCGGCACTCAAAGCCATACGAGCAGTTGCAATTTACAAGGGCTGAAGATGCATAGCATTGGCCGCAGTTAATTTTGTGCGCAAATCTAAAAGTAATTCAATGGATTTTGGTTGCATTCACATCTTCGTTTTTGTGGTTACCTACTGCTTCCGTATCCCGAATTCGATGGTAAATATTTTAGAAAACTCCCGCCAACCAACATACTCGTATGGATATTGAAAGCTTCGTAATGCAACATAATGGTTAGCAAGTGGTTGAACCGAAAAATGCATCTCATGTCGACGGCGGCTATTGCTGTTGTTGCAAATGAATCTTGTTGCATGCGGTATAAAATGTCGACAATTGTGCCAGCTCAAGTTGCCTCCTTCATATCCGCCATATGCAGACTTAAAAGTAAATCTCAAAAGGAGTAAGGAAAAACAACAAACGAATATGGAACTGGCTTAAGGAGGCAGTATATAAGGTTGGACTGAAAAGCAGTCAGCTGATATTTGATGAAGATTGGAAGAATTCATTATAATCATTCTTGTCTATTTGATTACGTCAACATGTTTCAGTTACAACTTAGAAAAATTATATATATTTTCTTACAATCCCACACATGCTTCGTTAACGAATTGTGGCAAACAAATCGGGTGTAAGGTCAAGTCGCTATGTGTTGTGGACAAATTTCGTATCAGGCATTTGATCGTCCGCTGTAGAGTTGGTAGATTCAAGATAAATGTCAATTGTTACTACTTCATATATCCTCATTCCTACTTACTTATCTACTTTTTTATAAGCCTCCAATATCTATTGTACTCAAAAGAAGTACACCCTAAGCCAGCGATGGGCAAAATAGGAAAAATTAGCCAATTTTTGCTCCAAATAGCTAAACAAACATACATGCGCTCACCATTGTTACGTACATTTTTATTGTTGTGTTTTTTTTATACGCGCTATGCACGGGATTTGTATTATTGTTGCATCATTTAGAAAAAAACAAAAAAAACCGAAGCGAATGAAAAAGAAACAACAATTCGCACATTGAGAACAGCTTCTCTTGTTTCATTTGATTAGTGTACTTTTAATGCTACACTCATGTTGTTTTTGCTTGAATCTTGGAATTGGCTTTTGGTATATTACTGAATTTTTCTGTTGTTGTAGTTGTGTTTTTGTTGCTTTTTTTGCAAAAAGCTCCTGTTTCTAAAAATGTTGCCCATGTATGCCCTAAGCGATGGCTAAAGGATAAAAAAAAAATAAATATTGCTCTGTAGCAATATTGCGAGTAGTTTATAAATTGAAGACTTTTACTTCTTACGGATTCAAACTCTGAATTGTGTGGCAATCAAAATCTTGGGCGACATTTTTTTTATTCTCATTTCCACATTTTTCGAAAACTTGGCTAAAATTTGATATTTATTTGACTGCAGAAATTTTGAATAATATTTTCATATTGTTCTCAACAAAATCAAATTAAAGACTTTTTGTTACACCCTACTAATAGAAAAAGTATTCCTACATTTAGCCTCACCGAATTCAGGATATTTTCTTTAAAGAAACCTGCAGCACACAGAGATACAGATGCAAAGATACTTGCAAGTTGCAAACAAGATAAAAGTTAAATAGAAATGCATGCCAGCAAAAGTTACAAAGTATTCGGAAAAAAGTTGGAAAAGAAGATGAACCAAACCAAACCGTAGGTAGTAGGAGAGGTAGCAAATGAAAGGCAATACTTTAGCCATTTCCGTTGACTAAAAAAATAAAATGGGGAGAACGCACTTAAGATGGACGATTGGAGGGAGTTGCTGCGTGGCGAACAAAGTAAAAGACAAAGTTCGCAGCATTGGTACCGGTCGAGAAACGTCGGTAGACAGCGGAAATAGCTGCTTTATCTGTAGCATAGTGCCGTAAGAGTGAGATGCACTTCACTGCTTGAGAAATAAATGGCTTTCTTGATCGCATTTAGATTTAAAAGCAAACCAATGCAGTGAAATACGGAGTACGAGTTTATTGTACCCCTCGCACAAAACGCCGGAAGCTTACGGAATGTGTTAACATATTTCGTGTAAAACAAATGCATCTAAAGTACGAATAAGCAAGGAAAATTAAAGGCTTTCGGCACAATATTTAATACAAAGTGAGTGAAACTATGCTGAGCCAATCTACATATAGTGAGGGCAAAGTATAACGACTTTTTGATTTAGGCAGCTTGTTAGTTCCCTATTGTTTTCGTAGGTTTTATAGACGAAATTGTAAAATGAAAACGTAAATTTTTTAATCAATTACACAACTTGTGGAATAAAATTATGAAAACACGCAGTCTTTGTATTTCAAAAGAAACAAATTCTATTTTGCACTTTGAAATTGGATATATATCAGGATCTTTTGTGACCTTCTGTGGCACTTTGGTTAATTCATTCGCTAAGCATTCATTCATTCATAGAACCTAAGCATGGCCACAATCGTTATTAACCTTTTAAAGTTTTTTGTTTGAATTAGCGAGCTCCTTGATATTTTTTCTTCAATGTATTGAAATATAAATGGAACATAAAGCCTAATGCTTGAAGGGACGATATGGCAACTATAGGTTATTTTACTCTTAACTGATATACATACATACAATCTGTTTGATAAAAGTAAACTTTTTATAGCTCTTGTATTTATGTTATAATATTTTGACTTAACCTTCACCAAACTTTTAAAGTTTTTTTTCGCCAAATCATCAATTTAATGCATCCTCAGCGAAATTAAACTTCCTTCCAACAAAATAAAAAAAATATCCAACTTTCATCGATATTTCACTCTTCTTCAACTGCTTTTTATTCATTTTATCCTGACACATTTCTCTTTCATATTTAATGATGAATTGTTAATTTAAATTCGATATTAATTTGAGATGATGAGATAAAATTAATAACGGAAGCGTAGCGCGTAAATGTAATTTTCACCTGTTTCAGATTTGATATCATGGCGTTAATGATGTTACTTTTATTATGTGACAAGTAACTATTGTAGGACTTAAGTACATTCACAACACAAATGCTTTAATATAGACACATAATTATATGTACATTAACCATACAATTTATATCACAGTGATAATATAGGAGTGATGATACTAATTACAAAATATATGTTGATAATATAGCACGATTGTTATGTAATTTTATTTCAAGATTCTTTTTGCCTCATGAAGTAATTGAATCTAAGAAAATATGAGAGTTTACTGAGACCTATAATCTACTACGCATTGCAGAAGAAACTCAGATGAACAGAAAAACTATGAAACATTTTTAATCGTAGTTTCAGCAATAGATACGTGAGTGTTAACTCTTTTGAGGCAGTTTTTCGTATGTCTACAGTGAAACACAACTAAGTAGAGGAATATCATACACACCATGTTAAAAATTTCGAGAGTTAAGTGTATATAACTTAATTTTTTTGGTGTAAATACTACAGAGATAAAAACTTGTGGCCAGCTAAGTGCCTGAATGATATAAATTACGATTGTAAATAATTCTCATATATCTTTATAACAGATTTAGGATTAGATTAGGCCGATTTTAATTTTAATATTGGGATCCATTTTTCCTTAAAAAATCACCTCATCTGATTTCTAACAACTATCTTCAAGTTCTTCTAAATAATAACTTAGTTTCTCCCGAAATTTTTCTTAAAGTTCAAAGGTTGAACACTCAAAAAAGTTCTATTACACTTCTGAGTTCAACTTTTATTTTTCAAGTGTTTAGATTTCGTTAAAAGAAAACAAAACTAATAAAAATGTTCCCGAAAAATCATTAAAATTCAATCTAAATAACATTTTAACTTATGTTGCTAATTGATTTTGATGGCTTTTCTCCCCATAGTTTTTCGAATTTTGCAGCTCTTTTGTCTATCACTTCAGCTTTTAATGCCCATTCAAAGTCAAAAATATTTTCCATACATCTTATCGTAAGTAAAAGTTCGTTTTTCAAAGTTTCGATTATTTTTTTTGTTGACTGATGTGTAAATGGATTTCTGTCTAAGGCTTTGAGACTTTTCAATAGGCTTAAAGCCATAATAAAGCTAAAGCAACTACAAAAACAACAACATCGAAAGCAACCACAAGAAATACGTAGTACGTAGTAGCAATCAAAACAATAGAAAATATTAATTTTTATGCAAACAAAAAACAAATCAATTCGAATCTGTTGAGAAAATAGAAAACCCAGGAAAGCGAACTGCTGTTAAGACCCATTAAAACTTTTTCTTTCTTTCGTTTTTAGCTCCGCATGCCATGGGAGATTAGTGCGTTTGCGTGGGCCTTTAAGTGATTTTGTGCTGTTGTTGCTGTGCGAAATGTGAAACTAATTTGTTTCATTAATTACACTGGTTCCACCATTCAAACCATTCAAATCTAAATCAAAATCCATCAGTGGAACAGCAATAAGAAAGTTTTTCAAAATCAATTCAAACATTCAGTCAACCAATCAGTCTAAGAGTAAATGTACGGCATGAAGTTGGTCCTTGTTCGCATATTTTGTGTCAGTCTCTAGTTGATTGAGTCAGTTCTTATGGATGCTGCCGCCATACGCTTCATTGACAAGTGTAATTAAAGAAATCATAATTTAGTCATTTGAAAAGTTCTTAACCGTTGCGACGGCTAGACGGTCAGTTTTGGAACGTATGTTGCTACATTAAGGGGATGTTGATTTCATTACATTCAATACGATATCATAATTTAAGAATAAAATTCCCTCATAATAAGAACTACAAGTTTAATAACTTGTTAAATCTGCTGCCAGCAAGAGAGTGTTTCACAACTCAACTCTAAGGCAAACAATTTGAGTGCACTTTTTTGAACCTTGAAATTTTTATTTCGTTACCATGTAGCTTTTCCGCAGCACTACAACTTTTGAAATTTCCAAACTTTTTCACAATGAATTTGCATTATTTCCCAAAGATGCTGCTGCTGCTTCGACTGTTCAACTTGATCCTTATTGCTTTGTTTTTCACTCCACATAGACCAACTGCATATGTTGTGTGTATGTACCTTGCTATTCTTGTCTAAGGATATGTTCAATAGAAATGAAACTGGTGAGAATAACTTTTTGTTTCCGCCGTTTCAAAATAATGCAGAATTTCATGAAAACTTTTTTACACATTCTTAAGATATCTACAGATGTACATATGTGTATGTATGGTGGGCACAAAGCGCTTAAATCCACTTGACGAAGTTTCTTTGACGTAGGTAGACGTCGAAAATCAACTGCAAATTTAATAGAAATGGGAGAAAACAAAAGCACTGGCAGGCAGCAACAACAGGTCTTATCGTTTCAAGTTCCAAGACGAAATGTAGTAAAATTTGAAATGCAAACGTTATGTAAATGAAATGCTTACGAATTCAATTTTAAAATATGCATGCAACAGGGACTTTAACAAAGTAACAAGTTGTTCGACATACCTGATAGAAAATTGATGAAGGACATTTGAAATTTGTACACGTGCAGCAGGAGCAGTGGATTCAGCAGTTTAAAATTCGATTTTTGAAATGAACTGAATTTTGAGTTAATTTTAGTTTTAGGAAATGTTGCTAGAATGAGGGTGGTTTTTCTTGCTGAAAGTGCGGAGAGCTTTAAGTCTTTCATCGCCAATTATTTCAAATTGTGATGGAAGAAGTGCTTTAATCATGGGATTCGCTTAGACTTTTGTGGTCAATGGAAGAACTATTTTATGTCACTTGTCATCGAGTCAAAGTTTTCAAATATAGAGTTTCACCAAATTATCAACTAAAGAATTATCAAACTAACGAGGATGGTGTGAATAACGCTTTTGAATTGCAATGGCATAAAATGTGGAAATTATAAATGATGCAAGCAAACACTTAACAAAAAGTAGGCAGAAGTTGACAAGATGTCTATTTTGCCTACATCCAAAGCTAGGATGCCAGAGTAATCATTTTTGCTGTGCTAAATACAATGGGTATTCAATCAGAAATTACTTGTCATAAGGATTACATTACAACACTTGAATCAGACACTTGCATGGCAATATAAAGAAGATATTGTGCTTTGTGGCATAAAATTGAAAAAACCGAATTTTTTTATCTCCGAACATTCTTCAAAAGGGTTACTTCGAGAGCCAAGACTGGCGAAGCTAAATACTTACTTTGACGATTCATCTAGATATTTTTGATTGCTTTCTGACCTATCATCAGCAGACTCACTGCTTCTTGTTTGTACAGGAATAATCTTTGAAATAAATTCAATTGAACCTAGTGCGCAAAATTGTAATTGTAACAATATTACTGTGGTATTTTATCAGGCCCAATTGTTTTTGAAGTTCTGATATTAATAGTGTTTTCAAAGCAGTCATTCAGATGAGATGACTTTGAAAATAGAAATATATTTTTTAGAAAAGGTGTCCGCAAGATGAAAAGACACACACACGCACATCAGCGTTACTTTGCGAAAACCGATCATTACAAATACCAAAGTTTCTCCTAAACAGTGCTGTCAAAGTATTCAATATATACCTGAGTGCTTGCACAAAAGCATCGAGTAGAAAGAGTATTCATTACTCAAAAAAAATATTGAGTAAAAACTCGAAGTTACCCAGATGCAAATATGTTATAAACAACATCGATGAATAATTATACTCATTGTAGGCAGTAATGCTCACAACTCCAGCCATAACTGTAAATTCTTTTTACAAAGGGATGGCTGCTTTGTAGGCAGCTTGCCTACATCTCCATATACAATGTGTAACAAACAAAAGGCAGATTGCCTTAAACCATCGCTTACTAAGTTGCCTACATCTCCACATAAAGGAGAGACCCCTAACATCTCCATATACAAATCAGGCAGCCAGCAAGTAAATAAACAAAATATTTGCCGCTGGGTACTTATATCGGAATGAGACTAGGTGTGTTGTTCTTCAACTACTTTTTGGAAGGATTCTTCATTCTAATTTAATGTTGGGACATTCTCGTTGATGTGAGCTTGATTTTTTAGATTTTTCAACAGCCTTTCTTTTCTAACAGCAGCTGGTAATTTTGCAGAGCAATACTACAATTCTTACTTCGATCTGTGGCTTGATTTCCCACTTTAACTCAAAGTAGATAGTGTTATAATATAATTGTCATGAAAATTAAAAAATAATTCAATAATTTTGTCAAAATATATGCTCTGCCATATAATTCGTGGCTCTCTTACTCCCAAGTACCGTAATCAATTAATGTCAGCATTTCAAAGCAGGTGGTCACGCTTTTTTTTTGTAACCACATTAAGTGTCGATATTTAATTTTAACACAATAAAAAATAAATAAATGAAAATTTAAATTGCTGACCATTGATATTTATGTTGTTCATTTAAATTTGGCCACAATGAAATTCAATTTTTTTTTTGTAGTTTTTTTTTTTTTTTTGCTTAATTCATTGATGACGGTGACATCGCTTTGCGTGATGGCGACATGCGGCACGTGCAATGCGTCAATTGCTGCAATCAAAGTTGCGCACAAACATGTTTTTCACCAAAATGCGGGAAAAAAATAAAATAATAAATTTTGTTGTTGTGGTATTTTTTCGAAATTTTTTTTTCGCAAATACATTTTACCACAACGTGAACCCCTCACTCCACTTTGACTTGGCCTTACTTTTTTGGGTTTTGGCTGCTGCTGCTACGGCTCCGATTCGGATGCTGCTGGTTTTAGGGGAAAAGTCAATAAATTATGCGAAAAACCACACAAATCAAAAGTGAAATTGAAAAACATTTTCCAATAAAAATGTCCGCATAGAACGAGCGACATAAGTAGTAGAGTAGAATAGTAGTCAAAGTAGCAGCAGAAGAAGGAGGGAGCAATGAAAGCTATGCTAAAGTGCGGAAAAATTATAGAAAAACATGCAAAAGTCAAAATACAAGATATGTGTTGCTGGATGTCTTTATCTGTGCTTGTGTGTGTGTGTGTGTGCTTGTGACTTTGTGTGTATAAAATAACGTTTAGCAGTAAAAACAAGCAAAAATTTGGCGCCAGTAAAATTTGCAAAGAATCTCATTCAATCACACAAATACATACATAAAAATACGTTCACTGACTTGAGATGGAAATGAATGCAGGATACACGGAAAAATATTTGCTGTGGATAAAATAAGAAGTTTACTATATGTCCTGATAAGCATAATAAGAAAAAGTTAAGGTGTTATCTTCGGCCAGGCCGAAAATCACATACCCTACACTGCACTGAAAGTTCCTTTTAAATACATGTTAAAAGACGTTGAATAAGTCGAAAAAAATGTGAAATATAAAAAAGGTTTGAGGGATGAAAAATGTTGAAACAGTTGTAAAAGACTGGAAAAGTCGACAAAATATGGAAACCATTGAAGAAAAATGAAAGAAATTCAAAATGTCGAAATATATGAAAAATGCTTAAAAATGTCGAAATAATATGAAAATTTCCAAAAAAGTTGAATGAGGTTAAGATGTGATAAATAAATTCAAAATCGCTGAAGAAGTCTTAAAAATAAAGAAAATAATAAAGAAAATGAAAGAGGTTGAAAAAGCTAAACGAATACATATGGGATATATTGGAAAAAGTTAAAAGGTTGATAAAGTCAAAAGAATATGGAAAATATTGAAAGAAATCGAATAAAAACTAAGAAATTTAAATGTGCCACGCCCACTTCTCCAAATCCGTCTACTTTTGGGCAACTAAATTATATTCGTCATTGACATCCACATACCAAATCTTAGCCCAATAGGTTGTATAGTTTGCGATACATGCCGAAATTATCTTAAAATTTAGGGCGTTAACACACCCACTGGCGTATTACAGTCCGATTTTTTTCCAGTTATAGCTTTTTATAAGCAACACTATTTTAACACCAAATTTTAGTCTGATTGATCACATATTTGGAAAGATATGCCACTTAAGGCCATTCATGCTATTTCGCCTACTTTCGATTCAGGTAAACCTTTTAGCAAGTAAACCACCTAAACTAAATTTCATACTAAAGCTCAGTCAATATAGCGATTGCGACTTTACGGTAATATATGAGGTGCCACGCCCACTACTGCAATCTCGTCAATTCACATTTAATTTCAAAGCCCATAGCAGCCGACACCTCTAAGTCAAATTTTATGAAGATTACTCTCATAGCACACTATCTACAACAGTAAGCGTTTTTTGCTTGTATGGGAGGTGCCACGCCCACAAGCTCCATTGCTAAAATTGCTCATCTCTAAAATTTATGCAATATAAAAATCGTTTGAGTCACTTTTGAGATATAGGGAATCAAATATCACGCCCACTTTTACGATTCCACCCACTTTTATCACAATTTAATACGTATTTAAAATGTACCCGTTTACCAAATTTCATCACAATATCTTGCACGGCTTACGAGATATGGTGGCATAAAAGTTAAATTTTAGGGCTGTGCCACGCCTCTTTAAGAAGCTTTGAAAACTTGAAACCTAGCCTAATCTTAATCTTGTTCACATGTTCATCAAATCACCAATTTTCATCGAAATCGCTGCAACTTTTTTCAAAATGACAGACAGACAGACGGACGGACATCGCTAAATCTACTCAGGTGGTGACGCTGATCAAGAATATATATACTTTGCCATACCTGCCACGCCTAATTCTATGTGTTACAAACGGAAGGACAAAGTGAATATACCCTCGGTGTAGGGTATAAAAATGCTGCAAAAATTATAGTCCAAGAGAATTCACATTACTTTACACCACGTACTGAATTGCTTGCAAAACTCTTTCAGTTTGAAAAATATCATCAAAACTCCTATTACCAAATTGATGTACCTTCTAATGGAATGAACCAGATTTCGTAGTCAAGCTGAGTAGCTGACATATACCAACATGTCTAAGATTATACAGGTCATCAAATCAGAACGATCCAAGTAAATGTGTGGCAGAAACAAGAAAGTTGTTAAGTGTTTTCATTAAATTTCTCCACTTTTACGAGACGCTCCACTTCATGTGCGATAACAGGGCCTTATCAAATTCCATATCAGTCCTTGGACCCATTTCTTGTTTGCTTTTTCTGCAACATGTATTGACTTTCAACAGCATCTTGCATGCGGCAAGTGACATACGAACGTGCAAGAGCTAATACATTTCTTCGCAAATGCAAATCGTATTACTTTGCGCCTATCGAATTCAATGTTTCAAGAATAGAATTTGCAATGAGGAGTTGTTCTTAAACAATCTTTCCTTGCCATAAAGTTTAAATGTACACGACCGAATGGTGTAATTGGTGTGGTTACTCTTGGCAACGACACATTAAAGTGCTCTATAACACGATCAACTAAAAACAAATTTTATGTCAAGGAGCATAAAATTAAAACTTAAAAGCTTTTTCCTTCAGAAAACTAAATATTTTTCAATAAAAAAACATTTTACTGCGAGATTTCTTGCTGTGTACATGAATAAATATTTTCAAATATCACAAATTTGTTGGCATGCGTACGAGTATCCTTCGATTCAACAAATTCAATTCATATTTTGACCATATTCGCGTATTTGAATAACCAGTGGAGTCACTAACTGAAGATGAAAACCACAGAAAAATATTTTCACAGTGATTTATGTGAATGTATGGGCATGTTACTTTTGCATACATATACCACTCTCATACCATCATGCCAGTTGAAAATCTTTGTATTTTTTTGGCTCCAAAGCGAAGCGCTGCAAGTTTCATATGAAAATATTTTTGCAACAAATATGAGTTCGAGTATCTTAGTAAAATGTTTTGCTTTCTTGTTTGCTTTGGTTTGCGAATTTATTTTGCTTTCCTTTGGCTTAAAACTGAAAATAAAAAACCAAATCGAATTGCGACAAATACAGACGTAAATGTAAAATTTATATTCATAATGGCGCATTTGTATGCATGAATATGTGTGTGCGGAAGTGTAAAAAGTCTATGTGTGTGTGTTTCTGTGCAAGTGCGACTACGTACGATAGCATACATAGGCCCTTGTGTGAAATTGAAAATTATAACATGAGTTAATAAACTTGGCACCAGCCGTGACTGGACTCATTTTTATTTATTATTTGTTTTTCAAATGAATTACAAAATAATTTGCCTTTGCATTGTGCTACATTTTGTGGTAAAAATTTGTTTTCTATTTGGCAAGAAAACTTATTTAGAAATGCATTTGATACTTAAGTTGTTATTAGATTGCTATCGTACCCGCAAGTAAAGAACGTCAAATTAGTACGCTCGATTCCAAAAATAATATTCCGACTCTAATTTCAGTACATTATCGAAATGTCGAAGTGTCATTACCGCCCTGGTCATGTTCAAGAAATATTTTTTTACCTTTGTCAATTGATCGATGATATAAAAACTTCTTACGTAAATGGAATTAAAATACCCCCAGGTCATGCGCAAAATTTTTTTTTCAAATTTTTCGATTAATTGGTGCAGTAAAAACCTTAGCATGCATAAATACGATGGTGGGGGAAAATTAAATTGGTTGTACAAGGCATTTAATAAATTTTATAAATGATCATTGTAAAATTTAAAAATGTCGGACTAGAAAGACGCTGTTTGCAAAAAAAGTTAAAAAGAGCTAGTAATCGTCTTAAGTTACACCAAAGGATTTGTTTGCCTATGACTGAAAGAGATGAGTTTGCAGCACCGAGTAATGTCGGTCAGTCTCCGCCGTAAAAGATAACGCACGAAAACGTATGACTAAAGAAGTAAATTCTTCAAAAGCTCCAAAAACAACAGACAAGTGCTAACAGAAAGGGACAGCGTCTTATAAAGGAAGGGTAGGTAAGTCCAGGGCCGCCTTTAAGCTTTGCGGGATCATAAAATAGATAGGGGCCTCTTCTAAAAAAATGTTATGATCAAAATAAAATGTTGGCTATTTGAAAAATGTATACAATGTATATAATGATGAGCAAAAAATTAAAAAAAAAGTTCTTCTGTTCCGATTTTGGGACCCGGGGCCAGAGCCTGTAAGCCCTTGCTTAAAGTAGGCACTGGGTAAGTAGCTAGAGGAAATGCAGTACCGCCATCATTGTCGATCAAAACATATTATGTGGTTATAAGTATTATATTGCAATGCATGAACCATTTTGTCGCCTTCCACGCATTTGCGCCCTGGGCTGACACGCACCTAGCTACGCTACTGCGTTGTGGCCAATTCTTCACGAGATTCAAAACAGTTCAGCCTGCAACACTTGTATCCAGAGTTGGCAAGTGGCCAAAAAAAAATCATCACGTTTTTCCCACATAACAACTTAATTTTTGCTGACCAACAAAACAAAAATTTTCTCAAAAAAAAATTCTACTTTTTACCATTTCAAGGGAAAATTATGTTATTTTGGGATGGCCGATATCTTGGCAACCCTGCTTGCTCAAATTAACGTACATCATCATCATGGACAGGTTCTACTCCAAAATATTTTCTTAGGATACAATGATTCTTCGCAGAGTGATCTTGGCAGTTTTTCCGACAGAGTGTTGGAATTCTGCTTAGCAATAAGTCTGAATGCTGCAGCTAGCTTCAGTACTACAGAAACAAATGACTTATTTACCATAATCTTGAAACTCTAAGACATATTTTCTAAAGACTTCTTACAATAAAAAAGTTGTGTATTTACGGATATCGATCTTTCCGCGCTATTACATTTGCACGGATTATGGAAAATTTGAAGTGATCGAATGATCAGGTAGCACATGTCACCTAGTTTTTTCTTCATTATTCTAATTAATAAGACCTTTTTATATCAAGCTCAGGACAGTTGTCAAACAGCATTCCCGTAAGTTACTATATTTCGAATTAAGTTAAAATCATGTAAATCGCAGAACATGATCCAATCTTCACATGTCCGATAAACTGTAAACAATTTTGAGAAAACTTGACTTTAATGTCATTTGCTATGGGTCTTTTTTATCATTAGTGAAACATCACATTTTAATTGATACGCGTTGTGCCTCATTTCTGCATTTTCCAATGCAGCGGGCCAAAAATATTACAACAAAGCTAATAGCTGAAACATTAATTAAAATCAAAACTGTCAATATGTTGCAAAATTTGTTAATTCAATACAAACTGTATGCTGTTGCACATTTAAAGTAATCAACAAATATTAAAATTTTATTGCAAGCAATTAATCATAATTAAATAAAAATAAGTTTTTTTTACCAAATTCATTGACAAGCTGTCACGCACAGACTCACCCTGTGCAATGCGGCGATTAGAAAATACGTTCATTATCATAGGCCAATAATATCAATAGAACTTTTTAATTGAAAAATTTGCAGATTAAAAATTTTGATTTTCTACTATTTTTTTTTTTTTGCATAAATTGCGCAATATAAACTTAATAAAAAATGCAACAATAATAATTTTGCAATTAAATAAAATGTGTAAATATTTTAAAATGTCATTACAATGACATTTGAGTCATGACAACAACTGAAACTCAACTACGCGCACAATAACAAAAATTAGTGAGTGGCTTCATAATCGATCATAATTAAATTTCAATTGTTTGGTCATCGTTCATATCGTCCGTCTACTGGCCACGCCTTGTCGCACAAAATCTGTGATGGGGCATGGCACAGCTTTAAAATAACAAAATTAAAATTTAATTGAAATTGTAATTGAATCGCTTTGTAAAGAGATATTTGAAAAAATAAACAAATTTCACATTATTATTTAATTTAGTAATTGAAATTATTTTAAAATTATTGCAAAATAATATGAATTTTTTATGCAATAGAAATGTATTGACCTTTTCCGCGCAGCACCTGCTTAAATTGTGCATTTAAATGTTTATAGACAGGTGCTTGTACAAAATTATGTTTGCATGAGTATGTGTGTGTATTAAATGACACTTCACTTACACAAAATCAAAACATTCAGCTTTCAATTAACAAAACAATTAAAAAGTACACACACTAATGCACAATCAAATAAATGTGCAATTTAATGCTTTACGGTAACAATGCAACAATTTTATCATCATCATCATGATTATTAGCCTTATAGAGTCGGTATTTAATAAAATGTATTATATCTGCGGTAAAATGGAAAAACAGCTTAAGTTGATTTAAGACAAATGGAGCCAATTTCTATTGAGTTTTAAGTGTAGTTTATTTCTCATTTCGGGGCGATTTGTTTGTTAGTTATTGTTAAGGTCTTAGTAATGCCCCAAATGGTAAGGGAAATTTCCTCAAGAACTAATATCAAATTGGCTTTAACTTCTTTTGCCTTAGGTCGAGATAAGTTAGTTTAACATTTTGCCACAGACATATTTTTGAAAACTTAACTGTTCAATTGAAATTAAGTTTCAAATACTTTTCTTAGTAAATAATTCGAAAATATTGCATCTAATAAAGTTAAAATAGAATTTAAATCGGAAACCTAACTTATGAAACAATATTTAACTCTTAGCGGCAAAATGGGGTCGTGAACACCCCACGGATATTTTAAAATCATTTTTCGAACTAATAAAAACTCAAGCTTAGCCTCATGTAGTATAAACATTTTTTAAAAAATATCCCTAATAATCATTAAATTTCATAAAATAGAGTCACCTCAAAACTTGTTCGCAATTATGAAGTTTGGAATTCAAAATTCGCTTTTTTATAACTTTTTTTTTAACATGGGGTCGTGAAAGATCACAATGTGCCGGATTGATATAAAATTGAAGTGGTGCCGCTAAGGATTAATATGGTGACGTTCTTGGTGACAATCTTAAGTAAGTTTCTTTGAACTCCAGAGAAATTGTATAAAATTTTCTGTGATAAAATAAGTTGACCGAAAACTGATAGCAAAAGTTATATATGCTAAAAAGAAAAAATTTTTTTTTTTCTTATCAATCTATGTCTAAAAAAACCCATACTAAAATGTTTTCTGTAATAATTTATCTAAAAATTCTGATATTTTTCGTATTCCTCTTAATTCCGCTTAACAATAAAGTTGAGATGAACTGTCTGTCAGGACTACTTCAAGTTTCTTATCATCGAACTTCCGGCATTAATATGCAAATATAATTCTTGCATTGTTTCATGTTAACGTGAATTTTCAATGCTCTATAGATAGATGCTATACTTTGGTACTTCTAACAGCTTGAGTCCTGCGTATGTTCAGTGCATACGCCTTCGCTGATATATGGATTGGAATATCCTCACTTAAAACGCGTGTGATAAATAAAATCATTAATCAAAAATAAAACTTGTATTGTTAGCAAAATGAAATATGGTTAGTAGATGAATTCCACGCAAATCTCTGAAAAAAAAAATATCCCAAACTTGCAGTCAAATCAGGCGGGGGATGGAGCGGGAGATGACACTAAGATGCTGCTGTTTTTGTTAAGGATTATTTACGCCAACAAGACACAAGATAAAGCAAAACAGAGAAGTTGCTTAAAAATTCAGCAGTAACGAAAAAAAAAAAGATCCGCAAATAAAGAAAAAACTTACAATCATTGTTTGCCAATGTTGCCAACACCATTTGTCAAAATATTGTAAACAATAAGCAGCGAGGAGTGAGCAAAAAAAAAATGAAGATAAAAACTATACTTATGCAACATTGGCAAACACAAAAGCGAGCGAAAAAAGTGTACGAGTATGTGTGAGCTTTTGTCTGAATGGCAAAAAATAAAAAATATTTATTTATTTGTAAAAAATGAGAAATTAAAAATATTTTAATAGCAGCACAACAAAAACGTGCCACACTGACGCCAGTTTCATGCCACACACAACTATGACATTTTTTTCCATTCATTTTGCAAAATTCAATTCAATCGGCAACACTGGCTTAATATTTCATTTGCGTACGATTTTAAGTTGGCTACGTGGCAAGTCATAAAATAGCTGGAATGTAGTAAAGCAACGCCAAATAGTAACAGGGCACAGCATTCGCTTCAATAAACAACAAGAAATGAGAAAAAATGCGGGAATAAAATAAAAATGGAGTGCACACGCTCACAACACAAAAAAAAGCGTCAAGTTAATAAATTTTAAGCAACAATGCAATGAAAAATATTGAATGCTGCCGTTGCAGCCACAAGATGGCGCTAGTGTGGTTGCGACAATGATTTGCATGAACACTCATCGCATCTCGTCGTACTTGTTGTCCGCTATCGAGTCGTTAGCGGAAGCGCACAGGAAGTGCGAGACAGAGTAATGCCAGAAAAAGTAGCAGAATATAAAAAAAAAAACATGCCGCATGAATTGCATGATGCATAAGCCTTAACTGCAACAGATTTAGGGATTAAAGTTAAGAAAATCATCATTCATGGCATTTTTACCACAAGTGACAATTTTCTCATCACATGAATGAATTGCAAAATCTTTAAAATCGGAGTAGAATCAATGGGGACGTTTTTGTGTGAAAGTCAGAAACTTAAATGAAAGTTTATAGTTTACCTTTTCGTGGCCAAAGCGAGTCGGAACGAGAGTTATAACAGAAGTTTCCAAGAGCACAACAAATAAAAAAGGTTAATTATGTTTCTGTGGAACACATGGAAGCGGCGTTGCAATTCGGAACCCTATACTCAGTGGCGTACCATTTACATTAGGCACCGAGGGCGAAGAGGTAATTTTCCGTCGCCTACCAACCCAAAATATTCTCTACTTTTCAAGTTCTAAATATTTTATACTAAAAAAAAAAAGGTCCTCGGCACCCTAGCAATATGAGATAATAATTGAAACTCACAAAATCACCTACACTTTCTCTGAAAATATTTTCCACAGACTAAAAAAATAAAAGGTACACAACATTTATAAAATTTCCTACTTATACTTTGAACAAAATTTTAATTTCGAGAACCATTTTCCGCTCCCTCGGTCCCCCTAGCTACGCTAGTGCTTCTCCTAACAGTAAACCATTCTCAGAACAAAAAATTTTGAATTTTTAAGGAAAATGTTGTTTTGTAGATGAAAAATTTTAAGATTTCTAAATATTTTGCTTTGAAATAATAATTAAAAAATGTATGGAAGAGTTCAGTACAAAAGACCACAAAACAAATTTTTCGACTGTAAGCAACACCGCCCACGGAAATATTGCCAAAAATTAGAGGCATAATGCCCACAAAAAACTGGAAGTCAAAAAATAAATACCGACAACTCTAAATATTTTTCCGTAATATGGTTCTAATATGTATTAACGTCGTTCTTTTTTATGAGTTCGACCTGTAGATTGTGATTCAATAATTTGTGGATGTTTTATAAAATAACTGAAATTTTAACTCTAAAATAATTCAAGACTATACAAAATAATCAACTTCACTTGAAACACTTTATACAATGTAAATAAGGCCTTGATCAGATAAGGTTAAAAATTCGACTGAATATCTGTAGAAGTAGACAGGATTGCATATTGCCTGATGCAAACTTTTACAAAACTCTTGAACATTTTTGTGCAATCTTGATATTCACCGAAATAACTACATGGTAGTACTAATTATTTCATTAAATATTCGTTTATTTACCTTTTCCCTTGATATATACTCTCACATGAACAAGATGGCTTACTATTCCGCATTGGAAATAGACTAATATTTAAAGAGTTACAAAATCGATTTTCTGGGACCTTATGCGGATTCTGAACAGCAACATGTTTGATGCGTAAAAAGAAAAAGTAATTTACATTTTTTGAGTTATGATGGTCTTCCAGCAAACGAGCGGATTCCTTCACTAAATGTATATAGTACATTTTACTGAAAAGCTTCACATATACTATTTACGTATTAAGTATGACGTCTCAATTCGCATTGTTGCTATTTTCGTAAGTGCATTATCGTACGACATATTTGATGCACTACGTTTACCGACTTAAGTATGCAACACATTTTTCACATTTCACTTGATGTCTTAAAATTCACCTTAATTTGACCCAAAATCCATGGTACAGCAAATGAGTTGGAAAAACGACAAAATACAAAATGATGTCGTACTTCATGTCGTAGCTCATGGTTTGGTTGTGCTCCCTTTTTTTTGGCATTTTGTGCGGTTGGCAGCCATGCAACAGCTGGTAAACAAACACATGCACTCTTGCAAATTTACACACGCTCTTACACTCGCACTCATACTTGCGCACGTATAAAGCTCTTAAGTCATGTCGCATAATAGATTTACTTGCAATGACATTGTTGCTGTTGTTGTTGTTGCTGTTGCTGTTGTCCATTTTACTCCATTGCTCAATGGATGCACTGCAATTTAATGAATTATGCGGATGTGGCCAACATGTTGGGTGACATCAATTAAGTGCTGATGCATGCGAAATTATCTCGAGGCGCATGGAAGTTTTCGTACATTTTCGAAAGAACCAAATGGCTCTGTTTCGTCCTTTTGATTCGTTTGGCAGCGTTTATTCATCTACTGCTACTGAGATATGAAGACACATCGTATGATTTTGTTGCGAGCTGTAACTTTTGACTACTGCATGTGGTCATATAAAGTGGGCTGCACTTAAGTGACATGCACTTTTTTCCCAGTTGAACAACGCCTAAGGACTATCACGGTTGTTTATTTTCAGCTCAACTGACAGTTGACATCGCTGTATACTTTTAAATATTTGCGTTGCATATCAAAAGGCATAAAGTCTCCGAGGATGTAGCGCAGATATCTGACATTTAAAAATTAAATCAGTTCGCTGTATGGCCAACTTTTTAATTAGGCTTAAAAGCAAACAGACAGCATACTTTTTAATTATTTCTATTTATGAGAAATGGAAGAATATTGCTTTCAAAAAATGTCGATGTACGAAGGGAAGTGCGAATTCCCCATAATGAACTCTTTTAAGTGACATTGGTCTCATAATATCAGTTTTTATTTTTTCAAGCTGCTTTAATCAATTTTTTATGGTTTTAAAGTATCAGAATATTACTTCTACTTATTTTCAGCTTTTAGACGCCAATGTGTCTGGTAAGTTTTTCCACGCAGCTTCTACTTAATATGCTTTTGCGCCCCATAGACGACATGCAGCAAATGATTTTAATGCAACAGCCGCACTTGTTTACATATAAAATGCTCATAAATTCAATTCCACTTAAGCGTAATGTTATGGATTTTTCATTGAACTTGGATAAACATGCAACACAACAACAACAACAACAACAACAACAACAACAAATATCATACCTCCACTCCTATTCGCATGTTTAAATAATTTTGATATGAAAATAAACAACGACTGTTAGAATTGAAAGCGCATTTCTCTCTTAACTTAAACTTAACTCCACTTGTTTCATGGTCGCCGTGCAGTCTGGCCTGTCTGCAAGCCCAGAGATTTTCCAATATGGGCAGCAGTCTTACAGTGGGTTAAAATAATAAAAAGTACTTAGATTTTGTTTGCATGCAGGAAAAAGCACCCAAAAAAAAAAGGAAAACTCACAAAAATTTTTTTTGTCATGAAAAAAGTTACACAGCAAAAAGATTTTTAACCGAAACTAAATAAACAATAGTTCAATAGTCTGTCTGTCTGTCTGTCTGTCTGTCTGTCTGTCTGTCTGTCTGTCTGTCTGTCTGTCTGTCTGTCTGTCTGTCTGTCTGTCTGTCTGTCTGTCTGTATGTCTGTATGTCTGTCTGTCTGTCTGTCTGTCTGTCTGTCTGTCTGTCTGTCTGTCTGTCTGTCTGTCTGTCTGTCTGTCTGTCTGTCTGTCTGTCTGTCTGTCTATCTGTCTGTCTGTCTGCTATTGAAAATGGGCGAAATCGGTTAACGGACACGCCTACCGCCCATTCCCTATGTATATATACCCAGGTCAATTTTGAAAAAAGTTGCAGCGATTTTGATGAAAATTGGTGATTTGATGCACATGTGAACAATATTAGGATTAGGTTAGCTTTCAAGTTTTCAAAGCTTCCTACAGGGGCGTGGCACAGCCCTAAATTTTAACCTTTATACCACCATATCTCGTAAGCCGTGCAAGATATTGTTATGAAATTTGGTAAACGGGTACATTTCAAATGTATCTTGAATTGTGATAAAAGTGGGCGGAATCGTAAAAGTGGGCGTGGCACTTTTCAACAGTTAAAAATTTTGATTCTATATATCTCAAAAGTGGCTTAAACGATTTTCATAAAAATTTTGGAGATTATGCCGCTGGAAGCAGTCATCAATACAAGCTTAGCCACTTTACTGAAAAAACTTGTTGAAGGGCGTGGCACCGCCCACAATATTTGTAAATGTTATATTAAGAGAACTAACAACGTAATCGCTATGAAATTTTATGAGGTGGATAAACTTGCTATAAGATCTCTTATTACAAAAATTTGGTCCAATAATACCTGTGGGCGTGGCACCTCCCATATAAGCAAAAAACGATTTTTGTTATAGACAGTGTGCTATAAGAGTAATCTTCACAAAATTTGGTGTATAGATGTCAGTTACCATAAGCTTTGAAAATGAATGAATTTTGATGGGATCGCACCAGTGGGCGTGGCACCTCCCATACAAATAAAATACGGTAAGTGGCATATTTATCGAAATATGTGAGCAATCATACTAAAATTTGGTGCAAGGGGTTTGCTTGTGGAAAGCTATTTCTGGATCAAAACCGGGCTTGATTGTACCAGTGGGTATATCACCGCCCTAAATTTTAAATTTAACTGCGGCATATATCGCAAACTATACAAGATATTGTGCTGAAATTTAATATGAGGATGTCGCTCACGAATATAATTTATTCAACCAAAAGTGGGCGGAATTGGAGAAGTGGGCGTGGCATATTTCAAATTTTTCATTTCTATTCGATTTTTTTCAACATTTTCCATATTCTTTTGATTTTTCAACCCTTCAACTTTTTCCAATATATCTTATTTATATTTGTTCGACTTTTTCAACCTCTTTGAACTTTCTTCATAAGTTTCTTTATTTTTTCGACTTTTTCATCAAATTTAAATGGTTTCAAATTTTTTCAACCTCTTTCAACTTTTTTCAACATTTTGCATATATTTTCGTCCTTTTCAACATTTTTCAACCTCTGTCAACCTTTCTAACATTTCACATTTTTTTTCGACTTATTCAACTTCTTCAACGTCTTTTAACATTTATTTAAAAGCGACTTTCAGTGCAGTGTAGGGTATGTGAGTTTCGGCCAGGCCGAAGATAACACCTTAACTTGTTTTTACTTCAAAAGAGCGGGGGTTATTCTTTTAGAAAATATTTTAAAAAGTTACTTCTTGAGGAAACCACCGCACTTATAAGTTTCTAAGACAGATCAAGATAGATTAAATTGGCTTTATTTATTTTTTTATCGACCGGGCTATTAGATGGCGGCGAATATTCTGCAACCTCATCTGTGACCATAACACTGCCAACCTGCACCATAATTTGTACTAAATTTACAATTGTATCATATTCTAACTACGATCGATGGTCTTGCCATTGAAATGAAGAATAAAAGTAAGATTTTTAGAAGTCTAAGTGCAAAATTACTGGTCAGGATACAATATATGAAGATCTGTGATTATACAAACTAATTCTGTAAGTCCTGTTATAATATACATATGTGCATCTTTATATGGTATATAGTGAAATATTTTGGCGAAGATAAGTTGCACTTCTAGACAATTGAAAATATTCTTTGAAAAGAGTCTCCAGAGTAAGGCATGAACGAACTATTTGAGATCATCAATGATCATCTAATTGACCTCAAACATGGCAGTCTTTGGTATCTTATTTTTATTGGTGTTGAAAAATTAAAAAAATTACGACGAATTATCTGTCGGGAGAAAGCCATATTTGTAAAAAAAAAAATTACATTCTCTCGATTGCCAAATTGCAGAATATTTTCAACGGCAAAATGTAAGCCAAATTTTATATAGCACTTAATTTGATATTTCGTAAGATGTAGTCAAAAGTTCCTCCCCATAATTAGAAATATTAAGATGTTGATCAACCAACTCATTTTGTCTTTTATGAGAACCACATACACAAGAAATTAAAGAGCTCCTATACAAATCAATAAACCCAATTTATATAAAGCACACTTGAACCTAAAAATCTTGTGAAAATAATCACATGATTTGTCCTCAAATCAATGGTTTGACAGCTATAACTTATCGTATCTAATGGCACTTTTGAGTGTTTTAGGAATAGTAATTTTTATATTCTCTAACTTCGTTTTAGAAAATTTTTTCAGTAATCAGAACAGCCTATCGTTTCCGAAGGAAATAAAGACAAATAAAAATTATCTTGAGCGAGTTTTTTATTTTATTATTCTTTGCACTATTTATGTATCGATTTCGTGTGCTGCATTCTATTTCTTTTTAAATTTTTACTGTATCTTTTATTTTTCATAAAACTAACAGAAATTGTCTCACTGTATATCACAGTGCCTCGCATCTTTATATTTTCAAAGTTTCCAGCCGCTTTTGTACCTTTGAACTATGCCGTTTTTCTACCTTGTTCAGACTTAATTTTTATTTTGTTGTCGTATTTTGTTGAAACAAGCACTTTTTGTAAAAAAATATTTTGTACAATTTTTTTTTTTTCTTACGACCACCAGCTGGTCATAAGATGCGTAAACAATCGAAGGATTCACTTTGATGTGGCAGTTGGTAAATTGAAAGCTGTTGCTGCTATCGCACATTTATGTTGCTATAAACCTTCACGGGCGGCCCCCACATTGTAATTACCAAAGCAGAGAGTGAACAACATACATCAGTAACAGCAACAGCGTCATGCGTCGGCTGTCATTTACTCCAAGTGTGGTCATTCGTCACTGCGCATACCTTTGCTACTGTAACCATCCCTGCCCAATTCCTGCTGGAATTTACGTCAGCCAACGTAGCATTCAAGCTTTGGTCACTTTTTTCTGCTAAGCATTTCAAACAGTTTGTCGTAGCCTCTGGAAGGTAAAAGATTTGCAATAAAGACGAATTTGATTACCCATTGATGCCGACAAACGATACCAGTAGAAAGCGGCGTGTTTTAGCAGCATGTCCAGCAAGTTAATTAACAGATTAATCTGGCATGTAGCTGCCGGAACATCGAAATATCATTCATCAGCATGGCAGTAGAATTAATTGATTCAATTGGGGCTGAATGCTATCGAGATTTTGTGGAAAGATAAGACACGTGCGGCACTATTGAAGCGTTTACATTGAGTTAAGTTTATTGATTAGTTAAAGATAAGCTCCTGTTGCTATTTAAGGTAGCTCCTTTGTAAAATATTTTCGGGTCCTTTTAAGTAATGCTTCTTATGAATTAAACAAACTCAATTTATGCAATAATTTTTGTTTTATCTTTTTAAAAGAAATCATATTAAGTAATTTATTAATTTTTCATAAAAACAACTTTGCCAGTAGAAGGCACTTTTTTGATTTCCACCAGTTCACCCCAAATCGCATTCTGGTGCGTTCTGTTCTCAATTCCCAGAAAACTCATTCGCACTCCCCAACATTTTCAAAGTGCGAAAACATCAAACAAAAATTTTTTGTTTGTTTCACTGCCAATGGGCACTAAAATTTAACAACAACACAAACAGCAACAATAACAACAACAAAAACAATAACATAAACGCTGCCACCGAAAAACATGTTAAAGATCATTACAAAAGCAACAATTTAACAAGATGCCAAAATAAGCAACAACAACAGCAACAGCAACAAAAGCCATGAAAACAGAGTTTTGGCCTCTGTCGCTGTGCTGTTTGGATCTTGTAAACAGTTTGCGTTTGTGTGGGTGTACCCCAATATTGTAACAACAATGTATGCTTGTGTGTTGTTGTCTTTGTGGCATTGTGCGGTTTTCCAGTAAAATAACAAGTCATAAAAATCCAATAGACCACCTTTGTGCCACGACTGGCGGAGTCTCTTCCTCTCGCTCTCGCTGTCACTCTCTCGTTGTTGGTGCTGTTGATTGTGCGGGAATTCAATTGTTAGTAAATCCGCTTCAGATTAACTTCAGTTGAATTCTTTGTGAAAATTTAATTGCTCTTTTTTCCAAAGAATGCAAAAGATCAGTCAAAGCAGCGATAGTCTAATTGTTTTTTAAAAATATTTCCAACATATACAAGTGATACACAGGCGAGCTGAATGAAAATGTTATCAATATTTATTGATGAAAAGAAATAAAAATCGTTTAATTGTAAATGGGGTTTTTGTTTTTTCTTTTATTTTGTTCAACAAAATTATAGAGCTTCGAGTTACTTAGTTCCGTCTTACTGATGATTCGCTAAGACGATATGTACTATATTTAGCAGTTACCCCAGAAAGAAAGAACTGACATTTGCTCTTCGAATTATGCACAACAGTCTAGGGAAGAGTTTACGAGAGTAACGCGCCTCCAACAGTGGATATCCTTGATTTTTTTTTTTTTTTTGTTTTCGAAACTTAAGTCTTCTGCGAGTCTTATTCAACTTAATATTGACAGCCAGGAAATTTTTACACTAAAACATCAATAGCGCTCGACGATAGAAATACTCCTAATCATTACGTATCTACATAAAAGTTTAGTGTTTTTGTTAGTTTTTATTAATTATTGTATTATTATATATATATTTATTTATTTTACTAAAAGAAAAAAGAGTATGTTTTTTATTTATATCATGTTTCAGCTAAAATTACAAAAAAAAACTTAGAAAACTAAACTGCGATAAAATGAGATGGAAATATTTCATTAAAATGATAAAAGTTGACGAGATCTAGAATAATTACATAAAAAAAAATCTACTACTCTCTCTCAGTATTATTGTTTCCCGATTAAGCGTTGTTGTTATTAAAACATCTAAAGAGCAAATTACAATGAGAGAGTAGTAGATTTTATTTTCTCCCAGCTATGGCAAGGCTTTGGTATATAATCTGTGAAAAAATTTAAAAAATAAGAATATAAGATAGCTGTTGTTTAACCGATCTCAAAGCTGATAATTTTCGGACACTCTGCTCGATGAGTACTTTAATTCCATCAATCAACCCTTACCTTCAAGAAAAAACTTTACAAAGTGACAGTATGGCTTAAAAAATAATATCACTTTTTTCGTTTCATTGTACACACCTAATATCAAATCACACCCCGCTAAAGAAGTTTTGCATAAAAAAACATGGTACTATTTAGAAATAGTTCAAAAGTTCTGAAAATGTATCGTAAATATACTGAAAATGCACCAAATGTACTGACGAGGATTTTTTATGAAAAAAATTTACTGAAAAAAGGACAAATTTACCGAAAATGTCATCACTGGTCTAGCCTAGCGATTTAATTTCTGGTCTCTTAGTTCGACTCGTCAGTGCTGACGTTTGTGCTAAAAGAATATTTTTGTACTACTACACTTTAGCCAAGCGTACTAATTTACTATATTTCTACAATTTGTACGACCCCACCGAACTTTGATGGTCCTGTGCCTTTCTTTTGTTTGTACTAAAATATATTTCATGGACAAAAAAAAGAGAAGTAAGTTTTTGAAGCGGTTATCAAACGGCTACGCACCTTCTGAACGTGACCAATTTTGATTGAGTCTTTTCGTTTGGTGCTCCTGTTACTAATATTGAAAAGAACGTATTTCACGCCAAATCAAATCTCTTTTTGCATTTGTATCTCCATTTTTTAAAAGAAAATATCTTTTTCAATGTTCATGTTTTAAGTTATCAGTGTAAAACACATAATAGTTATTTTTTCAGGTAACATATTTTGTAACATGGATAACAGAAAACATGAGCATAGAAAATTTAACAAAATAGATCCCATCGTACGCAAATTACTCAAAACTGAGTAAATAAATAACATTTTTTTACAAAGAATTTTGCAGAAAGTCGGCATATTGCTAAAAATAACGATTTATTTTTGGAACTTACAATCACATAGTAATATCGTTTCAGAAAGTTCTTCAACATTTTTATCAAAAACACGTTCAAAAAAAAATTTACACAAAAAACATATCGTAATTTTCCAAAAATTTATATTTCTTAAATGGATTGATAAAGAAAAATTTTAAAAACCAGTCTGGGTTCGGTGAAGTGGTTAAATTCGAGGTCTTCTAATTCAATTTGCATTGGTTGAATACTCTTACTTTCACTTAATATTTCTTTTAATAAATAAATTAAGCTTAGTCAATTCGAATCCGGATATCTACACACGCATAGGGAGCCACAATTTTACCTGCTTTTTCATATTAGAAAATGAATTACATTCTAAAATTATAAAATCTTAAAAACATTTAAGTTTTATTCATTTTTGGTATTTCATTTTACAGGATTTCTTATGTTATAGTTTTTTCACACATTAGTTTTAAATCTAAGAAAGTTAATTATTATGTCTGTCCAGTGACTGCTCTGCATTACCCTAGCTGAAGTTGGAGCAGTCAAAATTAAAGTAGTTCGATGTTCTAATTGTATTTCTGTTGTTGATAAGGCGATTTATTACACATATTCCCCATTTCCTTTCATCATATTATTAATGCCTAATAGAAAACTGCTCCTCTTTTTCGATTATACTTCAAAGCTCAATATAATGCAAGCAGTATAGCACAAAACTCATTCAATACATCCAACTGCCCATTTAATCATCTTCTTGCCCACTTGACCATATGTGCCACCCAAGCGTACAACGCTAAATTTGCAATTTTCGCGTTGGTCACACAACTGAATTGCAGCAGACCAACCAATCTAGCAAATCATTCAACCAACCACTCAACGATGGCGCCTGACGATG
This sequence comes from Tricholauxania praeusta, assembly GCA_949775025.1. NCBI lineage: Eukaryota > Metazoa > Arthropoda > Insecta > Diptera > Lauxaniidae > Tricholauxania > Tricholauxania praeusta. The sequence continues at coordinate 6,475,446 of OX459028.1, read as the reverse complement.
CTACCATAATCGTCTTAAAAAGAAAAAAACAACTTCATCAGAACTCTACATTCTACTGCCGTATTGTATTCAGCATATGAGTTCTTTTTGTTGCTGTTGCTTGAATACGTTTTTTATTTGATTGTCTGTTGCTCTCGCAAATGACAATAGCGAAAGCACCAAACTTTTAATTCACACCAGTTGAATTTGCACAGTGCAGCAAAAATAGCAAAATCAATTTTCGGCAATCGGTAACTTGAGAGAACTGACAAAGTTAGAGATTTATGGAAAAACTTGGCAGAAATTAAAATTCTTCAACTCCTTTTGACACTCTCTGAATTCCTACTGACTGCAGACTGTATCAACGAGATTTTAATAATAAATATTTATCCATTGTGCGTCATTTCTCAATTTGTCTGTTGCACATCAGCAACACGTCATATGCGCAAGTGGCAGATTAACTCGACTCGTTACGAACACAATAGCATTTAGCTCCCAACTCTAATTCCACTCCCATCCTTAATGTCAGCAGTAGCCAGACGAGACTGCTCTCAGTATATAGTATAGCAACTGCAACTATTTGTTGTTCATCGTTCGGACGATCCCCATGGAACGCATTCGACACCCGTAATCCAATTACTAACAATGGTCCACTCCAACCAACCCACTGATTTTATGGTCGGTTGGTTCGCGTAGTGGCGTTATGCACACAAAGGTGGGTTGGAGATGTGCGTTTACAGGATAGTGAATCCGTTTTGTGTATTACGGACAGGCTTTATGTCAGCATCAAATCTACCGAGAGACATGATTAGTTTCACAAACAATTGAATGCGTAGCGCAGCGCCAGTTGTTTTTGCATTTGCTGCTGCTGCTGCTGTCCTACCCATATTCCATATGTGGGATATGTCTAGCAGCAACTGCAAAGATATGTCACTGTTCGTAACAACACAATCAACAGCATCAGTCTACTTCAATGGTCCCAAAGCAGCTTGGTTCAAGTGTGGGAGATTACGACCGTTTTCATGGCAATAGAATTACGTGCTAAAATGTTTTCGTTTTTTTTTTACTACTCCCAACTTATCGATTAAAGTTGATGAGCAGTGCAACCACTTTGTTACCACTGAGTTAAATCATGCTGGACATCGTTTTACGCACTATCTCCCCATATGGCCACTGCAATTATTCGCTTGTTATGAATTCTGTTGATCGGCTTTGAAACGCTTATTTTTGTAGTATTTTTGTTGCCAAATTTTAGGCGCATTATAAATGAATGTGTGCTGTGAAATCGTTATCAGTTTAGCGGCTTAAATTAAATTGAGTAGCGTTTTCAATGCGCTTTATCAATGAGATGACTTGGAATGTGGAAAATATGAGTTGTCTTTATGAATGGAGAGTTAACTAATGCGTTTGTTGGATTAACCATTTTTAAGTTGATACTGAATTTTTATAAAAAAAAAGCCTACTAAAACAAAAAATTCAGACAATTGATTGGTAAGCAAACAAACCTTATCTGCATAAGCGAGGCTTTCTGGAAGCTTGCTGAAAGCTTATTAAATGCCACGATAAGTAAGTATATTGTAGAGCTTTGCTAAGGACATCATTCGGCTCTATCTAAATCAAAGATTACTGACAACAGACAACTTTGGTTTGACAACCCAAAGCAAATTCATAAAGAATCTGAAAGTTGCCCGTAATGTAAAATTTTATTTGAGCACTACGTATTTAGTCCTAAAGTTGTTAATGAACTTGTCATCTTGTTTAATGCATCTCACATGCAATGGTATCAAAAGCAGTTTTATTACCGATGAAAGTAAAATATATCGAAAGCTGCTACTCATTTTTCTGTATGACAAAAAGGCGAAGGGTATTTATTTGATCAATAAACAATTTTCTCGGACGAAATTTTGACGGTTTTTCCGGATAAATGACTCCATTTACTCACTAGCTCCAGTGAGGTGTTTCTTTTTTTTTATGAATTCTCATTGATGTTTCTCGGCACTTGTCCTAATGTATGCGTTCTTTTTTGGAAAATTTCAATAAAGACAGCACCGATTAGTTCTGCGGTGAATTCCGAGGAGAATAACATTTCGGCAAATATGTGACATTCACGCGCCGCTTTATTGTTTTTTTAGGAATGTTATATCCTAAAAGATCACATATTCGCTAATGAAGACTAGTCGCTGTAATCTTCCCGTATATCAATGAGGTAACCAACTTCGCTTAAGTTTGCCAATGATATCCCAATAAAAGTCATCTTTGAGCTTATATAGGGTGAACTTTTTTTTCATTTCTTATCTCATATGTATTTTTATGGGATGACCTTTAGTATTTACTTTCAAAAACTTTTAATTATTTCAAAAAAGTCTATAACATAAAACTCAGAAAAATTGCGTATTCCTGTTTTTTCATTTGTTTTCTGCAATTCCCTAATGCTCTGAAGATACACATTTGATCTGAAACCTGGCAACATGACTTAACCTACAGAAGAGTACAAAAATATGCATTCACCATGTAACTTATGCCTATGCCTTATCTACTGCAGCCATATATCAAACTGAAAACTAGAAAATTAATTTCCCTGAAAATTCCCACAGATTTGTATCAATTCAAGTGTTGCTGCTCAACACGACGACGATGACGACAACATTGCGTTGTTCCATGACAACGGATAGAGGATGCAGTATCCTTGTGCTTTCTGTTGCCAAAAAATACAAATGTCAGCAATACACTTGACTACCTTCATAGCTGCAACAACAACAACACTAACAACATTTACAATATAAAGAAACAGCACAGCTGCACTAACGCTCACAAGGACCCCAGACTCATCATGCAGTTTAATCCGGTGTAGAAAATGGCAAACACAACAACAGCACTAAAACACAATTTCAAATCATGTTCGCAAGTGTTGCCCATGCAAAACAATTCTGAATGTTGTCTATATTTTGTTATTGTTGCTGCTGTTCCATTTGGTTGCTTTCCCTACTCCGGCAGTGTAATGCAAGGTACTAACGTCGCCAACTTGATACAGCAACGAAACGACGTTGCGCCTCCTGTGTGCCAAAAAATCAATTTTGGCAATCGACCAAAAATGCAAAAATCCTTCGAAGGCTTCAAATTTACTCGAACAAAAAACAACAAAAAAAAAAAAAAAGATGGCAAATAAATTGGCTCAAATACACTGAAAAAATCAACAGCAAAAAACAACTACGATGGGCCGAGTGCTAAAAATTTGCAACACTGAAAATTTTTAGAATGTTTCATTCTCCTTCTCTACGTATGTAGTGTCGTGGAGAAGGTGGATTCTTGTTTGTTTGGCTTGCGTTTAGTGTCTGCGCTTGGCCTGGTCTAATTTCTTGGTCATCATGATGGCACCAAAGCCCATTTGTTTGTGTTGCTGTTGCTTCAATGCTACTTGTTACTTGTTACAACAAAACAATGTTGATGATAACAACACGAAAAAGGTGACCAGTTTAATTTCTGAACCAGTGGTGACAGTCTAAAGATTTTGATTGGATTAAAGAATACTTTACGGCTTCAGATCAAGCATTTTCATGTGTGCAATCATTTTCCGAATTCCTGAGTAAAGCCTTACGTTTGCCAGTACAAAGCCCGACTTAATAGTCAAAATCTAAGATTTTTCACGAAAATTATGCAGGCTTGGACTCCTCAGAGAATATCTCAACACCTTACTCGGCCATTAAAATAAAATATATGTATTCTTCGTAAACTGCTTATAATCGTGGACATTACAACTCCTCTCCGTTCCCGGAGGAGAAATAAAATAGTAAATATAAATAAATACCGTCAAGGATGAGTAATATAGCTCCCACCACAATAGAGGCCGGATACGGAACATTAAGAATTGGAGACAAAAGAATAAGGATAGAAGATAGAAGTTTGAAAAAGAAAAGATTAGAGATATTAAAGAGAGGCCTAACTTGAAAACTAATAAAAAGCATTTTCAGTTTTAGGTAAAACAAGCACTTGAATAATTCTTCGAATTCATGTAGCAAAATTTTTTTTCAAATTTTTTGGCAATAGATTTAGAATCAATATTGAATACTCGCCAATTTTAGGTTGACAGAAAAATCGACAGTCTTTAATTTTTTGAATAAATATAAAGAGATGGGGCATTTGCTCTATTCGTGAAAAATTCGCACTGATTTGAATTGACGTCGAAGTCTCATTATAGGACATTTTGCCTTCAACTGGAAATTTTCATTTGTTAAGCTTAAAACTTTATTCTAAATTCTTGGGAAGGTTTTTTATTTTTATTCTTAGTCGAATATTTTTGAGCCACTTCGTATTTTTTTAGTTTTTTTTGACCATTATGCATTGAGTGACTCCTATTTATTATACAAAGTTTTTTGAGGATTTTTCCTTGAAAAGTTGTAAATGCTTTTTTCTATGTTAAGCCGAAATCGTGATTAAGTTTTCAATGAAACCAAAATAAAACCCAATAAATAATTTGGCAATCATATTTCTTGAAATTTAGAAAAAAAAAACTTTTCAATGAAGTATTTACCTAATCCAGACCAATTAAGTGATGGAGCACCTCCTAAAAATCGTTGCTAAAAAGTTCAGTTTCAGATTATCGTGCTGGCATTAACTTAAATCATTTTCTAAGGTTAATTTTTAGTCCTATCGGCATCCATTACACTTGGTCACTCTACAGATGACACCTTTTCAACACTAACGAGCCACAACACTTCAATTGTCTAAATGTAAACCCAACACACTTGCCATCTGTCTTTTTGGTAGTCTGCCGCCGTATACGCAACACCATCTCATGAGTGCTGTTACTCATTTCTGGCGCCCTTCCGGCTATAGACAAAGTTGCCTGCTCCTGACTGTTTGTTTGCTTGGCCAGCTAAATGTCTGACTTGCTGAAATTTTGTGCTCGGAATATCGTAATAGGTCAGTGACAATGGCGCTGGTTGGCGTAAATCTTGATTTGCGCCTGTGGACCCAACAACGCGCGTCACATCGGTTCGTTACAATTTCGTGCATTGGGATCGATCCAGGTATGACTGAATTTTACTTCATCTTCTTTTTTTATTTTCATCTCTCGACTTTGGCCAGTGTTGTCTGTGCTGACTTTCAAATGAATTTCTCATTCGAGAATGTTGTTGCCAACGAATCAACCCGTTAAACGACCCAACTATTGAATGGAAAAAATAACTATAAAGGCCCTACGGCCTCTTCCTCGTATTGCGTTGATTGTTTTGCTCTACAGTGTGTTGCGCGCATATCAAACGGCTTGCAACACGTGCAGGTGGTAAACTGGGCTGCCATGCACGTAGGGGACGTGTTCAATTTCGAGTCTCTATGATTAAATTTATGTGCATCATCACTGATGGGTCTGTATGATAAAAAGTTGCAAAGTTTTGAAAAGGTTTGCTTAGCTTGATGAAGACTAAATTGTGTGCATTGGTTTTGAAAAAATCCTACTGAAGCAGTAGAAAATCAATATTAAAGGATATCTATGAATGTAATATTGTTGCGTCAATGGGAGTGGGAGGAGGACCTTTTTATAACGTGTTAAGTCATTGAATTGTGCTGCAATCAAAAACACTCTATTCAGTGTTCACAAAAAAAATAGTTTACCTACTGTAAGCAATAATTCACAAGTGCTCACAAAACTGCTTATTTACTACTTTAATTAACAGTTCGATTTAATGTTTCATACAGAATTTTATCAGCGCAAAAATTGTCTCTTAGTGGTAAATATGAAATAAGATACCCAGTACGTAATGGACTAAAGCTACGTATGTGTGTACTAACAAAAAACCTTTTAACAACTTTTTTGGCTAACACAAAATAGCAATACAGCAACAAGAAATGAGAAAAATTAAAACCATGGCAAAAAAACACCAAAAAAAATACGTCAACAAGCGGCCTTTTTTGTGGAGCCATAAAACTTTTAAGCAAACAATTAAAAATTTTATCAAAAAAATTTAACTTTCGAAAATTCGCAATAAAAAACATAAAACTTTTTAATGTGTTGCAGTAGTGTTGCAAAATGTTTCAAAAACAACATGGCGGCTGCTGACTTGTTGCAAGAAATGCTACCTTATCGCGAACAAAATTTAAAGTTTAAATAAATTAAATTTTTAAGTACTCGAAGTTTAAATGAAACTTTAATGAAGCAACAACTATGAGAAACAACAAGAATTAAGTTTCATCAAACTCCCATTCTCATCATTACAATAGTCGAAAGTTTTTAGCAAAAATTTACATTTCTTAATGATGAAAATTGTGCACACAACAGCAGATTTTCATAATTTTGCACAAAATTCTACGGAGACTTGCAGTGAATTTGCTCTTAGTCGTCGCTGCTGAAATTTGCCTTTTTTGTTGTTGTTGTTGTTTTAATTAGTTGGCATCTAGAGTCATTATCGCAATCAAAATAATAATTAACGCTTTGGCACAAACATATACGAGTACATTTGCACACACACATACATATATGTATGTATGTATACCTTGTGCTTGTGTGCATAAAGTTCAAAATGCAATGTATGTGGAAATGAGTGAAGTTTCCCTTGTATTCCATTAATTTTGTTACAAAGAAATTTACAAAATGCTGTGTGAGCAACAGCAGCTACTACGAGTACTTTTACTGCAACATCATGACGCGCAACAATTGCTGCTTTAGTTGCAAGTTTAACTTTTGCACAACTGTGGCAACGCTTGTGATGTATAGATTAAAATAGTAATATATATGTATGTACGAAGAATGCGTCGAAATTAAATTATAAAGAAATAACAGTGGAGAGAATCTTGAAAGAGGTGAAAGCGCTTCTTGAGGGATGCTTAGTATACCATCCACTCAAAGTAAGAAATCAAATGTAAAATGTAAGATAGTTACTTTAATCCTAAAACATATGAGGCATAATTTGCCAAGTGTCCGACCCAAAAGAAAAAGTTGTGCAATTAGGCTAAATGTTTTCATACCAAAAACTAGTTCATTTGTCAAATATAGACTGAGGTGGAGCGGGTATAATTTTTGACCATTTTGTGACTCTTTTCAGGATGCAGTCATAGCTGTTTCTGCCGGTTTCCTTTCTGATAGGCGTCGTGTTGCAAGTTCGAATTAAATTTTTTCTTAAATAAAATTTCACAATGAAATATAAAACATTATTCGTGTTTTTTGACCAATTTTAAGAATTTTTAGCTCCCAGCAGTTTTTAATGAAAATTACTCTTGGCCAAAATTAAAACCTATGACGTCACAATAAAATTTTGTTACGAAAAAAAAAATTTATTTCTGAATATTTTGACAAATTCTAAGAACTTTATACTCAGTGAAATTTTTACTGAAAATTGAAGACTTAGCGGAAAAAAGTTTGGAATTTGGCGCATTTGGTTACTCGTCGGTTAATTCTTCAAATTCACCTTTCTTTTAAGATTATTTAAAAAAAAAAGAATTTATCTTTTTAACAAAAAATTAAATTAAGTTTTAAAATGTTTTCTTTTCTGAATTTTCTAGAAACCCCTATTGAAAATATCAAATGTGAAATTTTTTTACGCATCCGGAAAAGAGTCGCGTCTTTTTTTACAAAGAAAAAATTTTCAAAAACTTTCTTTCGAATTTGCAATAGGCTTACCAGAAAGGAAAATCAGCATAAACAGCTCTGACTGAGATTAAATGGACTATCGAAGCTTCATTCTAATAGAAAGAATTCACATTAAACGCCTTTCTGAACATTGAAAACACTGTAGTATGCACACAATGCCGCTGTGCTCTATTCTATTTTAGTCTGAGCACTAATTCTCTTTACGGTACTAACGTAACACATGATGAATCAGCTTAGATAAACGTGAGATAATCAATTTGTTGATTTTGGTAACATCGTAACAAACGGAGGCATAAATACTAAGTTGTTGAACAGATATCACAGCATGGGTCCAAATAAGTTTTCACAAATATTGAAGGAGAGGTACCCGCCAAATCAATCATGGCCTGTATAATAATAATTTAATTTTGAGCGAAATTCAGATTTTGATTCCCTAATGCCAATTAAGGAGTTAAGACGAAGTCACCCACATTTTTTTACAAATTTAGGCAACACTTATCATGTTTATTTAGAATATTACACACATCAGTATTTATTTTCAAGACGCTTTAAGCTGCTGAAATTAAATTTTTTTTTTTTTTTTCATTTAAAAATTTATAAAACTAACTCGAAAAACTATTTAAAATAACAAAAAAAAAGAAAATTGGATTTGCATTTCATTATGGTTTTAGTTACACGTTAGTTAAATAAAGCACACAAACACACACACGCACACACACACACATAATCACTGATCACGTGCCAAAAATTACAAACTCCCGAAACTTTTCATTGGCTTAAAGCAGAATTTTCAAAATGCGGTGCAGCGAGTGTCGCTGCTTAAAACCGCACAAACACAAATACAGACACACACACACACACATTTACGAACAATGCTGGCTCATAAGTTTGCCAACGGACGTGTAGTTAAAATCAGTATATGATTGTGTGCGTGTGTGTGTGTATGATGATGCGTAACCACATTTTCATGTAAATTTACATGAAAATGCGTTGCGCTGCAAAAATGGAAATCCATAACTTGTAGTCGCAACATTTTAAATTTAAATATTGAAAAAACCGCATGTAAAATTTAGTGACACTTGCGACACACACGTAGGGTGCATATGTATTTACATACAAAGGACGGAATAGAGTGGGTGTGGCAGTAGACACAAAAGTGGACACTAATTAGATATGCATACAATGAACACATACAAATACTGTGAGATATATGTATGTATGGACTTGAATGAATACCTAAGCCCTATTGACGTCAGATTTATTTTTGTTTTTTTTTTTTTGAAAATTTAAAATTTTGTAAAAACCGTCCATCTGAGAATATTATTCACTGGGAACAGGGCTCGCTGGGTACAGTTGATTACTCGTTATTATTTTATATATTTTAGTGTGTTAGCTTTAAAAGACCATTGTGTGGCCCAAAAGTGTGGTAAGCCCCGCTGTCACTTTTCTTCCTAAATTACCTAATTAATTCTGCAAATTATTTTACTCACTTCTTACGATTGTGATCTCCTGATTTACAAAAATAACTGCATTTTTAAATTAATTGTTTCACACTCTAAGACAAATTGCATATGAAAATAATTCACCTTGCATAAGAACTTCAAGCCTTACTTAACTTCAACCAACTTCTTATGTAAAAATACTTGATTTTATATCAGCCAATGCTGGCTTCTACAAAACCCTCAAACATTCTTGTGCAACCAAACGAAATCTATAGCTGACAACACTCACGATCTCGTCAAATATCTTGTTTACTTGTTCTTTCGATTGCTCTTTCTTGCTCTTACGTTAGCTAGATTGCTTGTACGTGAGCCATATTACCGCTCTAGCTGCTGTGAAACAGAAACTGCTGGTCTTTCTCTCTAATAACTCTTTATATAAGTCCCGGCTTACACACAGAAATAAAGTGAAAGCGAAAATTAAAATTTATTTGTGCTTATAAATGTCAATACAATTACTCTATCAGCCCACCATTACAACCGTATAGTCAAAACATAATATCCGTGAGTGAGCGAAAGAGAATTTCCGAGTACGGCAAATTCTGTGCTCGTCCTCTTCGTTTTCTCTTCTTGACAAAAACTCGAAAAATTTAGGAAAATAATTTTTTTCAGTAAACGGGGAATAAGCAAAAAACCAGCGCTCAGGTGATACCTTCTAAAAATGCTATGCACCGTGTTGATTTGAAGAAAAAGAGGGTCAGAAGAAACTCATAGCAAATATAGGTGAGAGGTTGATTTTGTTCCCCTACCTCAAATATATTTGCTAAATCACCGCAGTTGTGTTGATAATGAAAATAATAACAATTTAAGCTAAGCTACTAAAGCCATAAGCCTTTTTAGCTACTAAACATGAAGTTGTAAGCTATGCCAAAGAGAAGTGGACTCAATTTGCTCCTTTAAAATGGTTTCTTCACCATGAATTTTTCAGTAGCTTTGAGTATATTTAACTTTTTCCATTCAAAATGCTCAATCCCGATTTATTTTATTTGCGTTTATGAAAAGTACCTTACAAGTGCCACCAACATCATTATCAAGCATTCTGTCACAGTGTGTGTTCATAGGAATCTTTATATAAAAGACAATCTATGGAGCTCCTATAAATTACTCTGAATATTACTGTGTATCCTTAGAAAAAAGAAAAAAACTGTTAAGTATCATAATTACTTTATCAGCATGAATTAACGAAGAGACGCGCGTTTCCGGTTTGGCAGCGGAAACTGTTGCGGATGGTGTTGTCGCATTGAGCAGTATATTCCATCCAAATGTAGATGGGACATTAACTGCTGTACAGGCTGTGTGTGTGTTACGAAGAGAAAACAGGTTTGTTGGTTTATTTGCTCACCAAATGCTCATTAAGCGCTTAACCAACTCAACGACGACGACAATGAGCCGCTGGCGTGACGGCGGCGGTTGGATTTTGTGGGGATGATAGTGGCTACACAGGTTTTGGTTTTATGCTGTTAACATCAGTGGCGGTAGCGGGGTGCTTCTCGCTGCAGGTGTTGCTTCAAAGTTTGTTTTGGTTGTTTTTCGCCATTTCGTCGGAAGCCCAAAGGTGTTGTTACGAATTTATATTTGTACAGATGTGTTGAAGAAGTGTAAAAACAACAATTACTACTACAAATCATTGCTGACGTGAGCAACATCATTAATTAAGTAGTTAAATGGTAAGCGCTATCATCACAGATTGGAAGTCAATGTTTTAATTGATGGAGTTGGCAATGATCGCATTTAAAATTTTAAGATATTGCTGTGATCTTCGATTACTACATATGACCTTAGTCGAGGTCTTAATCTTGAAATGCCAAAGCAAAGAAATTTCTTATGCATATGGTTACTTCTTTTTGCATGACTAGTTAATTTGAACAAAGATGTGTCCTAGCTTTGCTAACCATTTAAGCCCTGGGGGCAATTCTGATTGAGTTCTGTTAGTCTGTGTTAGTAAGCTCTGTGCGCTGCTCATGTAGTAATGATTTTAAATTCATCTTGTTCAAAATCTGGCTGTTGTCGCGCTTTCTAGATTCCACTTTCCGAGATAGTTGCTAATGGTGTTTGATCCTTTACTTTATCAAGTGGCATGTCGCAATGCCTAGGTTTTCAGAGTAGTGAAAACTTGCTAATTTATCTTATGCTGTTTGGGGGTTTGAACTTTTCCCGATAGACTTAACTCAACAGTTGAAGGACTTAGCAATTTTGTAGTATCTTCGGTGTCAGAGAAGGCAGTACTTAAAATTATTTCTATCAAAGATGAAATATTCAAATATTTCATTGGCTATGAAAAATATGTTTATCAAATCTTTCCAATATACTTCCGAAGATCATCTGTATATTGTATTGTATTACAAAACTTAAAAATTCCATTCGAATCCTTAATATCTCTGATAATTTAAAAGTGTGATTCCAAATATTCTGAATACATTTTACTTTGACCGAGCACTTCTAATCCAGCATAATGTTCCATGAGAGGGTCATTTTTGTACCAATTTATTGCACGTGTTTGACATTGTTTGCTTTCTCCTCGCTTTTCCAGCTCAAATTTTTACAAAGCTATCCAGTGGTCAGTGTACCAGTGTACGCAGATGTATCCCAGCGATTTCTCTGCGAAGCCTTTATTGGGATTAAGTGTAACTAACCTGCCGAGCAATAAGCAACCGTCTGGTATAAAATGTTGCTATCAGAACGAAATTTTGAGGAGATCTAAAAAAAATTAGCATTTGTAGTCTGACAACCGCTGTTGTCTCAAACTATATGACTCAAAAATCTTATCTTGAAAAATCAAAACAGTTCCTTATAATTCGTTAATTTTGACAGAATCTTGCGAAGAATATGCGAGGACGAAGTATGGAGAAAGTTCAATCACAAGATGTGGTGTCATCTCCAGAATTGGTAATAGGTATGGTCAGCTTAAGTAATGCCACTAATGCTGCAGTTGCGCAGATCCTTGTAACAACTGTAGCTGCTCTTCTACAGCTCAAACTTTTTTCTAGATATAAACTTTTAAAGTTTTAAGCTACGCTTTATCGACTTGATTTTTTTTTCTTTTTAATTTTTTAATTGTATTGATTTGTCATTTATACGTAGTACCTTAAATTACCACGCGAACTTTAATGACTTTGTTAATAGCTACGCGTGTCAAACAAGCGCGAAGAACCGCACGCGTTAAGCCCATATGAAATCACATAAAAATTCCCAGACTTGGTGACTTACTTGGAAAAAAAATTAACGACTTATGTTCCCCGTGGATGAGTAATATGCATTTCGAAGTTAGAGAGACAACTTCATATACAAATGTTTATATTGAAGTGCGCGGGAAAGAGATAGCAAATTGAAATAAGTGCTGCTGGTTAACCCATAAATGAGTCCATAAAACTCAACTTATGAATGTTGTGCGACTGATGTAACGACGCGTCAATCATAAAATTTATTAGCTACAACATTAAATGAATACACGTACAGGAGGAGTTGCTGATGCTACCAAATGCAAACACTGGCTGTAGCAAGCACCCTTTGCGCTGGTAACCTAGGAGGTGAGGTCATAAAAACACGCACGCACACACACACAAAATGCCTGGCAATTAACGTATTTAACACGGCACTGAAAAATCTCGAAAATCCAAAAACTGAAATTTAAGCAGCTCCAAATCCATTCCGGAACAATGAAACGAGCAAATGCCGGTGTTGTTTCTTTTTTCGGGAGAATGGGTAATTTAATGATGACTTAATACGCGAGCGACAAACAGACAATGTGTCGTTATCAGGTCGCGCCTGACACTGCACTCTGTGTTCAGTGTCAAAAATCGCATAAATCGTCGTTTTACAAATTTTGTGGCTGCCACTTAATTTGCTCGTAATTACCGCTAGAGGGCACGTTTTACAAAATCGGTAAATGAATCGACAACCGCATCATCAATCCACTGTTGCTCTTTTGCTCGCCATGCCCCCTTCCACTTTTTTGTAATTTTAATTGGGCAATTTAATGTCAACGACGTGTGTCGGTGGTGTTTGTCAATTGTTGCATTTCACATTCAACTGGTTCAATTAAAAAATTCAAAGTAGAAAAGTTTCCGATTTGGGCATTAAATTTCTTTACTTTTTGTCCGTCTAGTTATCGATCGATCGCGTAAAATTTGTTTCACTTGCATGCCTAAAAATAGCTTTCGATTCTGCGTTCATTGCCGGCTGCTGCTGAGTGCGAGTTGATGTCTGCATGCTGTGAATTGATCACATCACCCAACAGCGCCGCACTTCACCGCATAGGTTTGACAAACGTGATCAGTGGCGATCAACTGCTAATGCGCTGCCTTCAACGCTGGTGTTTTGTTTAGGTTTGCTGTGATGTTCTGTCTTTTACAGTGCATTCTGTTAATCTGATTTTGTTCGTGCACGGTTTTAGTAGATTTGTTGAGCGATCAACGACAGGATCAGTGAGATCGCTGATCAAATAAACTGCGCTGCATTGCTCGATGGTTTACCCTTGTTGACAGATGGAATCACATCAATTTGTTTTTGTAATTTTATGACTTATGTTTGTTGAAATCATGATCGTGTCGACTTTTTTTTTATTTAATAATATGACGCAGAAGTGGGCAACTAATTCAAATATTCTATGTTCAATGAAAATTGTAAAATATGCGGACAATTTCTTAGAAAGCATAATATTTATATAAAGATATGAATTACAGCTTCTATAAATGACTGCACATTTTTGGATGGAGATACGTAGTTTTACTTTACTTTAAAACTGAATACCAAAGAAAAATAAAACCGTACCACCGACAATTTTTCTGACAAAGTCAGTCATCCTAATGAAAATATTATGCATGGGATTTTCAATGCAAAAATCGGGAAGAGAAACAACTACCGCTGCACAATATCAGATAATTCCTTTCAATTTAATCAACTTTACAGCAGAACAAAATATGGTTGTAATAAGATTTCCTCATAATTACAATCGAACAAGAACCATGCCATCACCAAATTGGGGAACTACCGGTTAAGTCAAAGATGTGCTCATCGGTTCAAATACTCATACAAAATTTGTAAGTCCTCATGGTTGGCACCCATTGCTGTTCCATCTATTCAAATGAAAACAAAAACATTCTCCTATCTTCCCAAAAAAAGTAAGAGAGATTGCAAAATAAATAGCTAAAGACTGCCAAGAATACCTGACCGAATACCGAATACGATCGAATACGATTTTACGATCGTTTGTGGTACCTTAATCGGGAGTTGGTTGAACTTGACCTCCTTAAGAGAGATAAATCTAAAGCTTTTCCGGAGCTATTTCATGCTTACTAAAAAAATTGCATATATGAGGCACACCTTGAGCCAAGGAGAGAAAAAATTACGAACCACCAAAAAAATATCTCCATCACGTAGAATTCACTCACCTTAGCAGAAAGCAAACTGTTGATGCATAAGAGCGCTTCGATAAAAAAACAACTTTGGAGAGTACTAATCAAGATCAAATGAGGGGGGCCAAAAGACAACATGATAATTCCAGATCAAGAATATTGAAGAAAAACCGTTTGGATCTCTTTAAAGAAATGCAACAATTGGCAACTGAAAGAGAGCACGGAACGAAGCCCTTAGAGATTAAGCCGGAAATCTGTTCACAAAATCTCCGAGAATTGCAAATATATTCAAACAAAATTTTTATCAACCGCTCAACAGGCAACATACGGACAAACAAAGGCAATTCTAACTGCAGTCAATGAACACTTACATATGTCTTAAGAAGCAAAATATCAGCAAACCCGTTGGATGTTTTGGATTGTTATCGAAACTTTTCAAGGCAGGGTATTGATATGATGCATAAGTCAAATTATCACTCAAGTTCCTCTTCCCACTCACCTATCGCCGTTTTTTAGAAATCAAAAAAGTTGAGTTTACGCTTTTCCACCAATGCGAGGGCATGTCGGCTACTAAGTATGTGAAATAAGACAGCATTCCATATACTAACGGTGTAATATTTTTGTTCAAAACCGCATACTCCCTCACGTAGCGCTGGTTTATTGTAGGACAACGATTGAACTTGTTCGAACCTCTGTTGGACCTCAGTTGCACGGGTTGTAAATTTGCCGCAGATTTGCTGCAGATTCGTAAGCTGACTTCGGGTGCATGAGTACCGATGTTGCACATCAAATGAGCTTCCATTTAACAACTTAGCGGAGTAGAATCGATTTTCAAAAACTAACTTAAATAACTTTTCTATCAGATTTACTTGACGCATTAAAAGGCTTGAAATGTCTGAATTTGGTCATACCAGTGGTGTCATTTTTGGGGTGATTATTGAGACGAAATAGGACTAAGACCCAGCTAAATTACAATAAAAAAACCAAAAAAATTCGAAACGATTGCGCCATAGAACAGAAACTCCCAACAAAGGTATCTCTCTTTTTCTGTTATTTAAGAGTTCTGTTCTGTTAAAGAGTTGAATTTTTCGATTCCAATTGAGTTTTGTTTATTTTAATAAATTAACGCTATTTGTTTCGTTATGGCCCTTGTGTATTGACATTTATTTGCCCATACTGTTGACATTACGCACGTCAATTATTTGTCAAGTGTCAGTGAAATTGTTATTGTTTTTGATACGCCGATACTTGTTATTGTTGTAATTTCACATCGCGACATTCAAAAGCAACGTCGACTCATAGAGATAAAAACTGTCGCTGATTAAAAAAAAAAGTTGAAAAAATTTTAAATTTTAATGCGAGGCGTTGATTATGTTTATCAGCCAGCAGAAGCGACAACAATACAATAACAACAATTAAAACAACAATTATAAACTACAACAATAATAAAAAGTTGTTGCTGTACAAATATTTTGAATCAACGCAATGAGCGTTGCGTGTTAAATGCGCGTTGCGTTGGTGGTTGATTTATTGATGACAAAGCAGCAACAAACAGCAGCGGCAACTAAGTTGCAGATACTGCTCACAATCAGATAAAAGTGATGCATCTATCCATTCGACGCTTAAGCAAATACTACGCGTGTAAAGTACGGGCGCAAATAGGGCCATGGTGGGATTAAGTGAATCTGTTGATTTCTTCGTTGTTGTTGATTTTATTTTGCTTTGTTTTTGCATTTGTTTATCTTCGGTTGCCTTAAGTGTATCCACGAGATACTTTATTTATACTTTAACAATTTATGTAGTTTTAAAGAACAATACAGCAGCAACAAGCGGCTGCGGGCGTGGTAGCAGCACCACGTACATTTTGGCCTGACTGTCGCATTGCGTTCTGTCGTTTATCTATTTATTTGTTGCAAGTTTTATGTTTTCAGCTTTTAATTGTTGTTTATTTTAAAAGCCGTAAATTTTCGCACTACACAGCCGGCTAGAGTTGCCAAACCCCTCCACCCCCGCTGCGTGTTATTCTGTTGATGATGCAGCGCGCAACCTCTGGTAGATTTCCATTTCAAAATAAATACATTTATTTGTGTATTTTTCCACTTTGTTTTTGTTATTTCAGTTGTTTCAAATTTATCTTTTTTTTTTTGTTTCTTTTTTTTTTTTGCATTTATTTAATGATTTTCCTTTGTTAATTGCAGTCGCCACTAGATGGCGCTGGCACACTCGCTAATGTAAAAGTAATTAGTTGACACTTTGGCCTGCACCCAAAAGCGTAGCACTCAACTTCTGACCCTGTCCATGCTACCTTACATTGAAAGAAATTTGTGAAGCTAAACGGGAGATTATTGACTTCGGCATACACTTGCCAAAAGAAGGCATACACTTGCCAATGGCAGAATTAGGGTTATTGGCGTCATAAGTCAACGAAGTTATAAATATTAAAAACCAAATATTAAAAACTCTATCCTGAAAACTATTTTGTCGCTCATCCACCCACACTTTGCTACTGTGGCAGTCATTAATTTTCTCAGAACAGAGTTGCAGTTTACTCGCAAAAAAAGAATATCATAGCTGATATTATATACATATTAGATTGTCCATATTTCTTTAATCGAGGTAATCATTATCATTATTATGTTCCGAATCTGGTTTCAAATAATTTCTTTAATATACGTAGTTTCAAATTTATAAGTTTTATGAATAGTGCCACTCCCAATTGCCCATTTTGTTTCCAATGATTAATTAATCACCAAATGACTTCGTGTCGAGGTTGGTTTCAATTTCATAGATCGTTCTTCAGTAAAAGTTATAATTTGTTTGCTTGTGTTGGGGATGCCATACCCAAAGTTTTCTCCTAATGGAACGCTTGCTTGGTTTAATATCGCTACTTTAATTCGAACACAATCAGCCTTTTTGGAAATACTTTCAATTTACACAAAGGAATATTCTTGACTATCTTTACTCGGGCCCATATATTAATAATAATAGTTAAAGCAGTTGATAAGCAATGCCTCAGAAATGCCATTGTAAGCAGTTGGTAGGCATTCTCCGTTTAAGTGAACCTCATTGTTTCCAACTTAGGACTTAACTCTCTCTTAAAATCTGTATAAAATGACTATTAAACTGAATCCAAGGTTATTTGGACAAAATATTTCTTCATGTTCACATTTACGTACAACTGCTTAACTGCTTGCCACGCCCAAAATAATGATGATGACATGAAGACAACAACAACACAATGTACTAACACAAACTGCAAAAAAAAGCGCAAAACTATTTAAGGAAGAAAAATTATTTTTAATGCTAATTCGTTTGCTGAAGTGAATAAAAGTTCACACTTTTGCAGTAACAGCAGCAGCAACAACAACAACAACAACAATAACAACAACGACAACGACAAGGACAAGTTCATAAGCACCAAAAAATCTATAGAGCGCGGAAAAAAAAGGATTTTAAAACTAATGACATTGCCAAAGGCGTCATATCCTTTAAAGGTTTAATTCAGTCACTTGAACAGAACAGAGATGGTAAAGTACGGCACAAGCAACAGCAGCACCATTGGTTAAAGAGTTACACGCCTCCAATTGCGCCAAAAATGTCAAATTATGAAAATCTTACAAAATGCAAATGAAAGGAAATTCAAGTGACACAACTGAAAAGTTAAACATGAAAGTTAATGCGAAATAAGCGGGAAAAAATAAATACTTTCAAAGAAAAAAGTTTTCCAAAAAAAAAAACCTGACGTTTTCTTTATTTCCTGAACTTGATGTCAATGTATTTGTGTGCTTTCATCCTTAATGTATTACTTCACTTTTGGTAGTTTTCAGTGCATGATTTTTTAACCTTTAGAGGCTAAGAAAAACTTTCATGCTTATGTAATATTTATATGAATAGTAAATAGTCCATTAAATGAAATAGAAAAAACAACAAAAATATGAAATTTGGTGGTACACAAATCTTATGACTGCGATTTGTAGATTGTCGAAAAATGGAGCATAACCATCAGTTGACAAAAAGATTAATGTCCTCCAAAGAATGGGTACAGGAGGTAGGTCCATAAAATTAAAGTTTTTTTCGCTTATGACAGTCATACGGTATCAGTATCAGTCATAATTGTCTTGCAGAATTGTTTCTGAAAGTCCAAATATCCTGGCACGATTTATGCTGTCTCAGAGGGATCGGTGGCTCTCTTCAAAGTTAATTTTAGAACCTTTTTTTTTTCGATTGGTTCAAGAAGTCTTTTTTAAATCTACATACATTCATAGGTATATTGGTACAGTAAAATTTATTCAAGATTTATTTATTCAGGGTGGAGGGGCGTATTCAGAGATTTTTTTGACTTTTTTCTTAGATTAGTGTAGCACAATTTTATTCGAATAATGGGGTCAAAGCACCTCCTTAGAGAGATTTGGGACTACCCCCGTAATTTCAAATGATTTTCAACCAATTTCCGTCAATTGTTGCAATACAATTTTTTATAAGCCAAGAGTAAATCTTGCCGGATCGTAAACAAATTTTTGGAAAAATCACCCCGTATTTGAAAGCTTACCTTGATACTCTCAAAGTATCAAGAAATAAACTTAGTTTTTATTTTTGAACACTTTAAAAGCAGCCATAACGATATTTTTCCATAACTTCAACAGATGATGTCCGATGTATAAAATTGATATTTTGTTGTAGAGTGTTTAATTAAAAGTACATTTTTCCTGCTCGTCTATTTAACGTCCGAAGTCATATTCGACTAGTAAGGTCCAGTAAGTTATAGAAAAGGAACATTTTAGTTGTTTTTAGAGTTGTCCGAAAAAAATTAGTTTTGCTTCCTAGATACTCTCAAGTTTTCAATTTCTCCAAACTTTTTTTTTTAACATGACCTGGCCCAATCTCCTTGGGGAGGTCTGAAGTCTACTTCTCAAACTTTTTCCATCCTGGGAGATGAAGTCCTATAGTAACTTTACGTACCTAGGTGTTTAGTATGCCAAAGTATTTTAGGGGACGCTGCCTAGCTATCGTGTCCGCATATTGCGATTGGCAAGAGAAGAACATTTTCTTTACGGCTCCGCTTTCACAAGTCAATGTTAAGGCTTTGAGAGTTCCGTGAAAAGTGGAACATATGAAATGTAAACTGAGAATGCACCTATCAATGATTATTGGAAACAAATAGAAATTCCCTGAATGCAAATGAACTTTCTATTTCTGTCACTATTGGGAAAGTATCCACTACATTCATTCTATCTATGCAATATTCTCGCAATGTTTAACAATTTAATGCGTCAATCACTATAATGATTCTTTTTTAGTTTACATTTACTTTTTTTTTAAAGAATATACATAAATAAAATTTAGATTTATTGTGTTGGGAGACAATTAAAGTTAAATTTGACTCAAAAAATAAAAAAGGTTTACGACTTTATCCCAACTAAATTTTATGTAAATTCCAAGATAACACAACTATTTTATGTAAAATTATTAAATGAAGTATCCTTGTGACAAAAAACTTGATTTTAATAGTTTCCGTTTAACTCAAAAATGGCGTCATGTTTCATAACAACAAAGTCCCTGTTGAGATTTTAACTTCATCCGTTATCGCTGTTGTTGTGGCACTTGAAACGCTTTTAAAAAATTTTCATAATTTTATTATCATGGCATCATTTTACAGTTATGGCACTTCAATATGGCTGTCACTTCCCTACCAATGTATGTATGTATGTGAAAAAAATACAGTTAAAATTTCCGTTAAACAATTAAATTAACAACGATCGAAAATCATAAAATAAAAGAAATGCGAAAAAATTCACAACAACAAAAAAGATGCATAATTTTACGACTTTTGTTTTCACTTTCATCATTTCAGATATTTTATCTCAAAGAATAAATGCTTTTGTATCTGGTATTTTGTTACAAAATTAAAGCAGCGGGAATTTTTGCTTTCTTATAAACAAATAGCAGATATGCCGTTTTTGGAGCACTTCTAGCGTTTTCCTGGTAAAACAACAAGAATGTCGTAAAAAGTGTGCTTCTTCTATAGATTTTACGACTTTTTCAATTACATTATGAAAGCCGCCGTAGTCGCATATCCAACAGATACTGAAACAGCATAGCGGTAGGTATGCGCTGCAAAAGTAGCTGCATCTCCTAGTTTGCTCTGTATCTGTTGCGTATCAATTGAATTTAAAAACAATACAAAGTAAATAACTTGACAACAACAATAACACAAATCAACTTAAAAAATCGTAAACGCTTTTCAACCGCAACAACTCGAGAAGAAAAATAAATGCAGATACCAACGGCATGTTCGTAGGCAGACAATAGGCAAGGATTCGCTTATGTGTAGTGTTGCCATCGTCACAGTAATTGAAACTAATATCTTAAGATGCAGATTTGTGAATAAACATACTTTTTTTGAAATTGCTCCTCAGTGATTCTATAAATAATCGAAACAAATCGATACATTTTTCTTTTTTGGATCCAATTTACATATTCTCAAATTTTTTAAGGGCTCCAAAATCTAATATTCTTCTACAAGCCTTTGTTTACTTCTGGGATAAGGCATAATAATTTCGCAAAGTTATAACATTTGGAAAAAATTAGAAACCATCCACAGAGGGAATATTTTTGTATGGGTAAAATTCTCCAAAAAACATGCTCATTCACCGAAAAAAATTTGGAAACCAAAAATTAACATAAAAACTTCCTTAAATAATTATAAATGTACTTTCGCCCAAGTTTCCGGAAAATTTGATGTCCATTTTTTGTATACTTTTGGCAATTTTGCCTTAACACTTGAACGGTAAGCTTAGTAAATTTTACAAGTCCAATTTTACTTCTTTTTGGTTACACACAATGCTAGTGATGTAGAAACTACACTAAAAATGGCAAATATTTTTTTCAAAGGTGGTTTTCAATTTCAAAGCAACTTTTTTTAAAAAAATCGCTAAGGCTTAAATGAATAATTTTCGGTATTGTATTTAATATACGATTCATAGTTTCAATACTTTTCTTCTTAAGCGGATTTTCAAAAAAAAATCAAACTATCCAAAATTTAAATATACATATGTATATTGTTAAGGAAATATCAGATGTTGGCTCTATATTTTTATCATCTTTACCAATAATATGGGTTGTCTCTTCTCTATAATTGTACGTTTAATATTTTGGGTGGAAGCCTTCCAACGAAATTTTTAGATATAATATTTTTTCTCAACTACTTTTGAAAAATGTTGAAAATAATGGAACAACTTCGAAAAAATTGAAGAAAGTCGAATAAGACAATAAATATCAAATGTCGGAAAACCTTGAACAATTGTCACCAGGGGCAAGAACATAAGACGACGGCGTTATCGTTATATGTTACATTTCAGTCAATTCACTCCAATATAGATTTTATTCCATGTCTTTTTGCATGCAGCTGCAACTTGAATGAAATCAAATATATATTTTAATAATCTAATATTTTTCCAACCGAATTTGATAAATAAAGTTTTATGATTCACTGCGTCGAAATTATTTTAATTTCATATACTATAAAGAAAATGTTTCTTCGGTCGATGGTAACGCTATCCGTAAAACACAGAGCGCCGCTTATGCATAAACTTCACGCATATGTGTAGACATTCGCTCACATGCTCTAATTTCGTAATTCGTAATTTTACGACTTTACTTTTGGGCCCGAGTCATAAAACGATGGGATGTCCTCGCGCCCAAGTGAGTCAGAGATTGACTTTCTACTTTTTTTATGACTTTTCCTCCAACCATCTATACAAGTACTATGCTTTCGCTCAACTCGTATATAATTACTTTTGTTCTTAGAGCGTAGAGCTAACGCTCGTAAAACGGCACAGATTGCTCACGCCGTCTTTTTTACGATTAAAATGTTTTGAAAAAATTTTGTCCTATTTTTTTCGAAAACAATCAACACACGAGCACAATGCGAGTATGTTGTTTAAGAGAAAAACAAAAAATATTTGTAAAGCCCTAAAATTCTTAAAGGATCCATCAACAAGTCACATCCAAATTGTTTACTTGTAAGACTGGGTTCATTTTATTACCGCCGTGGATGTTGTTTGTGCCTGGTCTTGAGACATCAATTATTGCTGGTATCTATTGCTGATAAAATAAATTTTCAATATTTTAGATATTTCATTTTTTTTTTTTCTGGTATGTACTTAAATTTTTATGTTAATTGAAACAGCATTAGAATTCAATATAAATATGTTAAAATTTACTGTTGAAATTATGATATGCTTGAAATAAAAGATAAATGTGGAGGAGTTATTAAAAAACAACATTAATAAAATGAATATTGCTATGTAATAAAGCACGTAATAATTATTGTAAGAATTTTTCCAGATATATAAAAAGTAATACATTAAAATTTTATTTGCTTTAACTGAAAGGAACTTACATATCTACCAGAACTATCAAAATTATTAATAATATACCTGGTGCTTTTGAGAAAAAAAGGCCTTACTCGAAATAAAAACTTAAAGAAAGTTTGTGGACGGTTATCTGGAGAAGAAGTTTCAGTTTCAAGGCAATGACCCTAATATATTCTATGAAATCATTGTTATTTATACGATAGGATTTAGCTTCATCTCGTCGGAGTTCTTCCTCTATTTCATTTATCTGATCTAAAATATATATCGAGCACATCTCCACTTCGCTTCTGTATTCACAATACTTTTCTTCTACTAAAATTGAGTTTCCCATTTGGATGAATCCTACTTTGATGGATTTCGACGTATGGAAACTGAATCAGAATTGGAAATAGGTGATGACCCTGAAATTTGAAAACTCTGAAGAAAGGGTATTTAATAAGTTTCGCCAAAAAAGGTAAATTACCAGAATTCAGACAAAATATTGAATTTAAATTGAAACATGTACTCTTTATAAGCTCAGAGTTTTGATATAGCTACTATATTTTTGCGCATTCTAAAAATTTACTTTCATTAATTAAATCATTAAAAAAAAAATTCCATTAAAATCACCCCCAAATTAAAACCAATAAAACCTCATTTAATTAAATGAAAATAAATAAATCTTCTATTATCCTGGTTGCCGGTCTGTTGCTTTTATGCGTTACCCTTGCATGTCGTGGCTCCCGTTTAATGCGCACATGTGCGTGTGTGTCCTTATTAGGCAAATTTGGCCGCCATTTATCTCATCATATTAAAAAATGCCCAGCGCTTAGCGCGCCGTAAAAACTGTAACCCCATCGCAAAAAAATTAGTTAAACACCCTCACACCGAAACAGCGGGTCATAAATCTCAATTTATGATAAAATACAAAATAAATTACGTTGTTTCAATTAATATTGCAACCAGCCAAAACATCCTTAATAAAATTATAAAAATAATATAAACGCGATACACAAAAAGGCAACGCGTGAAGGCCAACAAAATATCACAGCCTTGTGTCACGATAGCAAAACAGGCAGACCATTTTCCAAACCAAAACAAATTACACTTGAAAAAAATATGAATTACAATTCTATTTTGAAGAAAACCTTCCACTACTAGAAGATTTTTGTAGAGGCCAAAACGATGTGATAATGTCAAAACTATACATTGTCAGGTCATCCAGATATACCAACTGAATTCTGTCAATTTTTGACCACTAACATAGATTTACGGACGTCAATTTTTGTTAGTAGATATCAGCATTAATCGACTGACTGTGAAGTAGACAGACGTTTTCGACATTTCCTGCAGTTCAGTACAAAATATCAACACTAGTAACAGGAAGTAAAATGTGAACAATTACTTTCCAACCATATACCGAGTTTCATGCTCTGAATATAATCTTTTTCGGACGTTCTGTCACTCTTCTTAGTTACTCGTTTCACCAAAAAATCAATTCGCTGATGGAAATTCGGTTCAGAAACTTTTTTCTCTGTCAAAGCGGCACCAAATTATCGTGCTTGATTTTCTTTCCAGCATTAATTGATTCCAAATAATATTCTGGTCGCTAAGTGTGTGTTCATGCTTAATTTTTTTGCACTTTTGAAACCGCCTTATACACTGATGGGGCCAAGGAGTACCTCATTTAAACAAGGATCTGCGGGGCCCCGATCCTTCGAAGGGCCTCAACATGGAAACAGAAGGAATTATTTTGTATTTTATTTTTTTTTTATCAATCAATCATTTCTGCTTTCCAGTTTGTGGCCCTGGTCCCAGCAATAGTTTAAAGACGACCGTGGTGAACAACCGTGGCGAATTCAGAGGACTCTGAAATATTTTAATCTTCGCGCTTACTTGACTTAGCTTGCGGTTTTGCAGACAGACGTTTTCGACATTTCCTGCAGTCCAGTACAAAATATCAACACTACTAACAGGAAGGCAGCAATTTTATTACACAGCAAGTGTCTTGCAAACGAGTCTGAGTCAGAAATTGAAACTTTCATTGTTGATAACTTTTCTCAATGTTGCAAATCCCTCTGTGGCAACAACAGAAAATAACCCTTCAAGTCACTCATAATTTGACATTCCAACTCAAGAGTTTTATTTTTATGTTGGCCATACACGCGAACGAACAGTGATGGTGGTGGTGGTGTTCGGACTTTTTGTACTGAATTTCTTTACATGGACTTCCTCAAAGTGGGTTCGACACCTTGCTTCCTACGACTTTCTGTTTTTATTTCTCTTTATTCCATTAACTTGGTCATTTATTGTTGCTGTTGACTTATATTAAAGTCGTACGCAGTTTGGCTGGTCTTTTAGTCGATTTCAGGGTTCGATGGCTCATTCATTAACTCATTCATCACTGGCAGTGAAATCAGAAAACTGTGATTAATTATACGTTGTAAAAATGTTATCAGCGCCACTAATTGAAATGTTTCAATTTGTATATCACTGCAGCACGGTAGGTGGTGGCGGCGGCTTATGAAAAGGGGTAAAATTGGTGTGGAGCAATGTACAGAGGGTGTGTGCTAAGCTGGAATTAGCAAAATTTGCCCAACTACAGCAACATTGTTGCATGTGGCCAATGGTAAGCAATTTATTGTTGTTGTTCATACTGTTGATTATTTTTATATATTTGACACCTATTTTTATGGTCGTCATTTCATTTTGTAGACAGCTGTGTGCTATTGTTGCCTTCATTATTGTTGTAGTTGTACCATTTTATTGTTGTTGTTGTTGATGTTTTTGTATGTAAGTGTGTAGTTACAAATAATTGGATACATTTCAATTAATTGGCCTAATTGGTATATAAGTTCAGGTTAATAACAGACAATCGTCAATTGCATTGTAAAGCTTTCACACAGCGTTGGAATTTACGACACCTGCACGTATGTTACAAATTAATTATTTATTGAACGCCAAGAGTTCAAAATGATTTTATTGTATATTTCTAGATATTTTGTTATGATTTCAAATTGCAAGCATACATAGTTGAGCACAAAGCAATATTTCAGTATAGCTTGACATAGGACATTGATAAAATTTCCGTCAAACTTTCTTATTTACTTTTTTAACTAAAATTTGATAAGTTATTAGATAAGAAAAAAAGTATCACATGAAGAAAACCTATAGGATAAGGTTACTTTCAAGAAAGTACCTCGAACTATACTGATTATAAAGCGAATTCTGTTGACAAAAACACAACACGCATTCCAGAAACGTTATCTGAAATTCACCCACTAAAGTCAAGTTGATGATACGTTCTCATGACTTCATAATCGCACGCCTTAACTTAATTATATATTATTCGTTAAAAATGAATTTATAATAATAACTGGCCAATAATTAGAAACATCATTTTTTAATCCTTTATTAAAAACACAACACTCTTTTCATATTTACGAAAATAACTATAGCTGATAGATTTATCAAATGAAAACTGAATGGTTTGCTCAAAGCTAAGCTACAGTTAATTTTAACTTTGGTTGGAATCAGTGATGGATCTAGAATTTAAGATTGGGGGGGCACAAATTTTTAAAATTGATCTTCGACTTTCGTTATCTGTTTGTTGAAATTTTGCTCAAGAGTGATAGATCTTTCTGCAGTGTCGTTCACGTGTATTTTTTGAGCCACAAACATCAAATACAGTAGGCCAACTAAAAAAGTTTAAATTGATGCCCAAAAATTACATTTTGTGAAAGAATGATTACCCTTGCGCAAATTTTCAACAAAAAGGTAACGAAGGACGAAGTTCAGTTTCAAAAATTACTTAAAGTGAGCGCCTAAAACTGAAAAAAATTTCCAAAATGAACAAATGTGAAATACTAACGTTTCTTGAACAAAATTGAATTAAAAATCTTTATTTTCTTATAGCGAATTT
This sequence comes from Tricholauxania praeusta, assembly GCA_949775025.1. NCBI lineage: Eukaryota > Metazoa > Arthropoda > Insecta > Diptera > Lauxaniidae > Tricholauxania > Tricholauxania praeusta. The sequence goes on along the minus strand of OX459028.1, from coordinate 6,448,756 downwards.
GCTTGTTTTTTGTAATTGAAAATTTCTCCAGGTCGCATTGTTGGTACAAACATTTTTTCAAATATCCTAAAAAAAAGAAGATGCCCAATCGTAGTACTTAACCGAACTGTTTAAGTACTTCGGCTGACAACAATTTTTAAATAACTTAGCAAATAACTACAAGAGAATTATTGGTAAGCTATTCTGCTGCCTTCAGCTCAGATGTCACTTTTTTTTATTAATGAATGCTTAAGTTCTTGAGGTCACAAAGAATATTGAGCTTTGTTTTATTCAAATATTTATAATAAATTGAAGCCCATTATGTTCTCAGGCAGTCGCAAATAAGCCTCCTGCCAAAATGGTACACAATATTAAGAGGTTGATGAGTGGTATCAGCCCCAGGTGAATCATGAATAACATTTTTAACAAGGACCTTACTTCTATCTGTGGCCAAGACTAAGTTAAGTTACCGATCGAACTTATTGTGATTTAAAAAGTATCCCTTGAGATTTTGCTGTAAGGCGAAGCATCAATACCGCCATATTCACTATCGGTAACTGCACTGCTATTGCCAGTGTCTCCAGTCAAATCCATTACAAAATCACAAAAGTGTGGACTGGACAGGGAATTCAGATCCATTTCACCGACATACCAAGAAAATAAACATCATACTTAACATGAAAAACATTCACTTCTATTTGATTTGACACTACTGTCGGAAGCTTTGTTGATCCGTCCAAAATCGGATGTTTAAATTACACTCAACGTTGACTCAAAGCTGAGATAAATTTTGTTTAAGCCAAAAATGCTGAACTTCTTCAGAAAAGTTGGCCCTTTATTAACTTACACAATTTTGTTGTCTGATCTGATCAGAAGGCTTTATTATTGAGGGTTAGCCTAAGCCAGATCGTATGACTTTTCTTGCCCTTATATCTGCCATAAATTTATGTTTACTTAAAAAATGTTTTTCTTAAAAATTCCCAGATTTCGATTTTCCCACGAATCAATTATTCTTATTTGCAAAACAAAAATTAATAAAATATCGCCACAATTTTCAAAACTTATGCGCTCATTCATGATTTCCAAAATCAATTTAACCCCGCCCCAAAAAATTAACGAATCAACAAATGAAGCACAACGGCGAAAAAAAGCCAGCAACCAAAAGCGATCCCTGCAAATCAATTTTTCATAATGGAGATCATCAGAAATAGACGCCCATCGGTGGAATATAAAAATAACTTTACGAATGAGTGCACACGATCAATGCCAACAGCAAAACAGTGGAACCAATCTGAACTGCAGGGAGCTTCAAGCGGCAGCAAGATTTCATGAATATGTACTACACACACCTACATGTGTATGTATTTACCTACACGAAAGCAATAAGGCAACAAAGAAGATGGGCGGTTTGCGCAAGCAATGACGATCGAGTGTGAAAACCCCATAAAGCATATCCATACATTTTAGTGTTGTTGTTGTTGATTCAACTTTGTTGCTTGTGTTTATGAGGCTAAAACAGAAGAAAAAAAAAACAATCCTCATGCTTTTCGTCAAAGCCTTTGTAATTTCGTATCGCGCCTTCATTTTGTGAGGCCGCTGCACGATCATTTATTTAACACAAAATATTTTATTTAAATTTGGTTGCCTTTGATTTTTTGCTCTGATGCATGAAAACAGTGCGCAATAATAAATAAATAAAATATTTCGCTTTTAAGTTTTCACAAACGATCGCCGGCCACTCTTGATTGGGTTTTGCCTTCACTCAGCATTGCCAGCTTGTTTTCACCAAACGACGCCCACTCCATGCTACTACACACAAGTAGATCGATCGCCGACGCAGCTGCAGCATGGAGCCATTAATTTAACGATGCGTATTCGCCGCAATTTTCAAAATATTTACACATAAGCGCGTTTATTTATTTAAGAATATATTTAGCAAATTTCTTGGATTTTGCTCACAAATCCGTTTGATCTTTTTAATGAGCGTCGATCGACGTTGAGCAAGATCAGCGCTCGCCGAGCGTAACGTTTTGCCAACACCACCGCACAGATGGCGTGGCAATTGATTGACTTTGGCTGACTCTTTCTTATATTGTGTCTGGGAGATAAAACAAAAACAGAAAATAAAAATAATGAAAAGTGTACTCGAGGTTCGATAGCATTTTTGCGATTCTCTTTCGATTTTATTTATTTAGAATTGGATTAGCAACGCTCGAGGTGGTCTCAACTCGATCACCAGACCGCATGCTCAATCAGTTTATTCTCTGATTGTGGAATTTTTATAGAAAATTTAATTTAAAATTTTCTTTTCTAAATTTGTTTGTTTATTAAATACTTTTAGACGTTTTAGATTTAATAAAATGTTTGTTTAAATATAAATTTAAAATTAAATTTAGCGAATAACAAAATATGTACAATATATTATATTGTAGACATCTACATATATTATTTAAGTCTATTGTTTTTATAGCAAATTTAGCATAGCAAATTTTAGTTATTAAGTTTTTATAGTCGCGTATAATTTGTGGGATTATTTGAATTCAACTAAATTATTTTTAACGACATGACAAAATTAAGAAAAATCAAAAGTTATTGTTGTAGCTAGAATTAATTTTTTAATATTTGAACTTGTGGAGAACGTCATAGTTCGAGTTAAGTTATTGCTCAAATAGTTTCATTTGCATTTCAACTACGATCTTAGAAATATTCAAATCGGTCATTCTTAAAATAACTGCACACATTGTATTTTTTTTTTTTTTTTTACTCTCTCTTGAAACGAAGTATTTCAAAAATATGTTAGAGATAAAAAACCAACAATTATTTTTGTTTAAAAATGATTTAATTTTATAAAAAAAAATAAAAACATGGGTTTGCATCTGGATCTTTAGTTCAATACCAAGCATGTCCTTCGGGCTAGAGATGATAGGTTTTAGTTTCATCAGACCAAATTACTTGCTTGGGAATGCTTGGTATTGGACTAAAGATGCAACCCAACCAAAACAGTGGAACACGATGTTGGTTCAATAAAGTCTTATGGATGTATTTCAAAAAATGGAGTGGAACCACTGATGCTCATTGATGGGATTATGTCCAAAAGACCTTCTAGACGTAGTTGGGCTCTGCTGTCCAAAAACTAATTTTCATTCAAGACAATGACTCAAAGCACACCAGACATGTTGTCCAAGCTTGGTTTAAAAGACATAAATTTTGTGTTTTAAAGTGGCGTCCATAGTTTCTAGATATGAATCCAATAGAGAAATATCTTAGCCCACCAGAGGGAGCTCTTGAGCCGTGGGAGTGAATTCAGGAAATTTGGAACACAATTCTGCCTGATTTTGTGCGAAAATACACAACTAGTATGCTGAATTGTATTAAGAACTTCAAAAAGGTAAAAGGTCTTAGGGGTAAAAAAATAAATGTGCAAAGAGTGCACAATTGTAAAATTCGACTTCCTTACTTTTGTTGTATCTACATAATATCAATTTTCAAGCACTATTTATTCAAGGAACTTTTCTGGGGCGTTTTTCGATGTGTTTCTAGGGGGTCAAATAACAGTCACCTTGCATTTGATCTTTAAACCTATATTTTTTATTGCAGATTTGTATGCTATGGGAAAAAATAGATATATTTTGAAGGAAAATTTTTCATCTAGGACTTAAATTTATTAATGCTAAAAAATTACTGTTAACCTTTAAAATTGGTTATATGGTCAAAGCAAGGTCCTAGGAAAATTATTACTTTTGCCCAAAGCCTAGCGAAATCCATGCGGGATCTTAGCGGGATCCATGGACCCGGTAAATGTTCAAATCAATTGCTTCTATGGTTGGTGCATAAATGAACTGCTTCCTTTCCGGAAGAAGGTAGCATAACATATAAAGTTTATATTTTTAAGAGAGGTGACACGCTGAAATATCTCAGTAAATTAATTTATTTTTTCATTTATATTTTTGGGAAAATTTTGATACTTATTTGTTCTTTTTTTTTTTTTTTTGATTTTTTTGTTGCAATTGAAACATTGACTTTACTTTATTTGATAAATTTTAAGCGATCCTAAACTGTTTCAGAAAATTTATTCTTTTATTGGCTTATTCGTTTGTTTTCGGGTTCTTATCATTTATTTTGGAAAGCCAATATTTTTCATTTTAAGGTTCATAGACCTATTGAGGAATTTTTTGTGAAGATATTTTTGCAAAGTAAAATCAAGAAATATTTTAAAAATAACTACAACAAATGCTCTCAAGCAAGATAAGTAAAATTGACTCAAACGATCAAAATACAACCGAACATTTAAATGTATTTGTTTATTTAAAAATAAAATATCCAATATTTCACAATAAAACCAAACGTTTTAACAACATACCAAATAATTCATTACAATCGCCATATTCAACTGAATATCTCATGCTGCAAATGCGTCACGCTGTGCCTTGATTAAAATCTAATCCAAATTAGATGATTATAAAAATATAAAATTAAAGTTAACAACTCAAGATCGTAAAATTGTACGAGTAACGAAATGACTTTTAACGTTAAAGATTTTTGCTCTGAATAAAAGGAAAAACTTTTCTTTGATGCGGTTTGCCATGATTTTATTTGTTTATGTACAAGTCTTTATTTTTTCAAAATATTTACATGTGTATGTTAGTGTAGTTGTCTGTATGTGTATATATCATACGTAACGAGCAGCTAAGGAAACTCCATACGCAGCGCCCTGTCGACCCACTCATTGATCTCCACACACTAAGCAGCACAGACAGCGAACGACTCAGCCAAATCAAAGAGAATCCGCACAGCGGGTCGCACTTCATTTTGACCGCACGCACGATCATTAGAATGATGGATGCAAAACCGCATTTTTAAACAAATCCCCAACAACAAAAAGATTTTCCAATGCAATGAACTAACAAAGAACTAACAAAATTTTATGGCATTTTTACGAGGGAAGTTAAAAAAAGAAAAAACACCATAAAACCAACCAACAAACAGTGGCCCTAAAAAGTGAGCAGCTACCCACAGTAGAAAGATTCCAATTGTGGCAGAGATAAAAGAGTAACGAAATGTAGATGATATGAAATTAATCAACAAAAACAATAAACGAATAGCTGCATGTGTCCTTTTAATGACAAGCTGATTAAAGCACAATTTTCTATCTAGAACTCCGATCGATAAGGGAAACTTTTGCTCAGTTGAAATTAACTAGCACTCTTAAGCACATCCCAGATATATTTACTTATCCTGTAAACTCAAACGGATAATAACCTCTCGATCATCCAAAACAGCTGTTCTTACAATACATTTCATTAACTTTGCAGCATCCTTTCTCCATACATTTTATGATCGATCACTCGATCTTTCTTCAACGATTGCCTATGATGCAAGCCATCCCGCTGCTAGTACTATCGATCCATCGTCATATATGGATGAGGGTGTGCGTGGTACCATTTGTGGGTAGTTTGTTTGTTTAACAACAACTACTAAAATACAAACTGCAACAACCGTAAAGAGTGCCCAACTGAAACAATCACAAAGTAGGATAATTCTCAGCTCCCACACTTATCTCTCCTTCTTGCTCGCTCTCACTCTCACACTTGGAAAACCGTATGACTATCGACGAGTGCTCAAGTAATTGTTTTTTCGAGAGATCTTCGCTGCTCTAGATATATTTTATGCTCTATGTTCTACAAGCTGATAGATACATTTAGTATCTGTAAGATACGCAACTTGTACGTGCGCCTTTTGTTTACATTGATGAGCTGTGCGCGATCAGCACAGTTTTCCCAACGCAATCGATCGATGGGTGATCGGAACAAAACGTTTTACTTGTTGAGTGTTTTGAATAAACTTTTCTTAAATCGTTGTTTTTCTTCCGCTGCTGCACATTGTGGTTCCTGTCACCAAACACAACGGAATATCGCGGGTTTACGATTTGCGCTCAATAGTAAAAATTAATTTCGGATCGCTCCTCATCGAAGGATCAATGCCTGCCAAAGACTAAAAGAATAAATAAAAATTCCAATTTGTGTGTTGCATACGTTGTGTATAGATCGTCGCGTAGTGCCATTATAAAAGTTTTTCTTAACAAAAAAAATTATAAATAAGAAATTGTGAAAATGTTGCCCTCTTCATATTACGCCAATTCGCCCTTAGACGAATTACAAATGGCTAACTCCGCGCTTCCCATCATGCATGCGGATTATCTTTGTGCTTCAGCCCCGTCGGCTGGACACTTACTATCCGCTGATTCTGCAGCCGCCGCCGCTTATTACTATCAAAGTTTGAATCCTTTTCTGCGCATACATAACAGTTTTTGGTCGTTGCCGTTGTCATTTCTACAAAATTCGCATCGACCGGAAAAGCCACCATTTTCGTATATCGCATTGATAGCCATGGCGATAAGCAGTGCGCCAAATCAGCGATTAACACTCAGTGGAATATACAAATTCATCATGGAAAAGTAAATAATGATTGCTCTTTTTAAAATATTGATGAATATTAAAACAATTTAGATATTATAAAACTAAAATGAGTTAAAATAAATGTGGAAAGCTTAAAATAAAACATAATAAAGTTGCTATGATGAACTGCCACTTAAGTGAGAAATTTATATGATGAAATGCAGACAAAACAAGGAATTAAAACAAATATCATTTAATTTAATTTTCAATCTTATAAAATTAAATTCGCTGAAGATATAACAGTAAAATCGAAATATCGAGCTATAAATTTTCAGTTTTCCGATACATGGCGATATGAAATAAAATTTCAGTACAATATTTAAATTTGGAATCTTATAGATTTTGATATACTTAGGAAAAAAGATTTAATAAAATTTCATACAAAACAGCATCCTTATTAAAAATGGTACAGAGTTTTAAGCTATACATTTTTATTTTAATTGTCAAAATGAAAAATCTTCCAAAGAAAATAATCTAAAATTCTTTAAAATTTTTAAAAAAATTATATCGAAAAACCCACAGCAGAAGGATTGTTAGATTTTAGGCCTACTTTATTCATGAAAAAATTCAGATAAATTTAGGTGAATTTCAAATTATTTAATATCTTTTTTTATAATTTTAGGCGGTTCTTTATAAAAAATTTGGTCGAAATTTGTATTAAATTTTTTTTAAAAGTTTTAAGTTTTTTTTTTCTTAGTGATAATACTTAGATTGACTTAATCCATACTCGTGGGAAAGTGAAAACGGTTTTTTGAAAAACAGACATTCGTATGATAATAGTTCCAAAAAGCTTTCCTATGTTAAAATTTTTAAGACGATATTTTTAATTTTTTTTTGTGGAAAAGTAACCTGTTTTCTCTTTTCAATAGTATTCCGCGTATCCTGAACATAAATCAGTAACTTTCAAAATTTTAAGCCTGGGTTTTTTGGTATAAAAACGTTTGTTTCATAGATATTTTTGCAGTATGTATATGAAAACACAAATTTTGTAACCTACAATCATGCTTTTAATTTAAAATGTCTTTTTACTGAACTATTTCTCAGTGCATTTTACTTCTTCATAAGGCTCATGAACTAAAAAACAATAAAGCTCGAAAAAGTTTTCTCTGTAAGTTCACTGGCTTTGGAGTGAAAATTTAAATAAAAAACTTGCAACTTCAAGACTTCCCCCTCCACATATACGTCTTTGAAATAATTACTTTTAATTTCAAACATTTTTTCGTACAATCGTAAAATGCTAATTTTTCGAAATATTTTGCCTCCTCAAGTTAAAAAACTTATCCTGTATTTTGGCCTCTCAGCCCTCTCCTGTACTAATTGCTGGATAAAATACAAATTGCTCTCTAACACCTTTGGTTACAAAACTTGAGTTTTTAGTTACTGCTAATGTTTGTCACCGAATGGTATTGGTACTCTCTTTGGGATCTTTTGGTCTACGCAAAACTATATTTCAAAAAGTGCTATGTAGATTTTTTTTAAATTAATGAATTTGGCTCGGAATGGACAAAATTGGTCTAAAGCTTGAATTCACAAAAATTTTTGATTTAATAAACTAAAAAGTTAAATCCAATAAGGTTTCCGTATTCGGAAATATCGCAAATATATTTTGTTAAAAAACTTCAAAAACGAAATGACTCCAAAAAAAATGGTCATACAAAACCTATAAAGAAAGAAGGTCCAAACATTATACGAAATAACGCCCAATATTTTGATAAAATAAGTTTTGTTTTTTATTTAGTCAAATTTTCTGTAAAAGATGTGGTCTACAGCCGAAAGGGCCGAAGAGGTTGAAGTTTCAACACAGTTAAGTAGGCACAAGTTTTTCTTAGAGATCGTTTAGCAAAATTTTTGGGTACATTGAAGCCAATTAAAGAAACTATTTCATCACTTAAAAATATTATGGTTCAATAATCCAGAAAATTTAGATGGAAAATGGAGAATAAAAAGTTTTTGGAGGCAACATTTATAAATGTATTCTGATTTCAGGCATTTTCAAATTGAATAAAAAATCTTTGCGCATAGTTTCTTACAGGGGTTAGCTTATGAAGGAGTTATTTTTCGAAAAAATCATCCATCCATACCATTAGATGTTCACTTAATTTGTTTATCGAAAGAAATTACCGAGTAAGTTATGCCAAAAGCTCCAAAAAACATAGTTCGAAAATTATTTATACTTACCATAACCGACTGCTGGACTGAAAAACTCATAATACTTATCTTACATGCCAGAAAAATTCCATGTCTATAGTTGGATTCGGTATTGAAACATTTATAAAAAGTAATTCTAACATCAGATACGCTTTTATCAACTCTAAATATATGGGATTCAATAGAGGTATCCTAAGTTCATAGTACTTGTTATTTTAAATTTTCCCTTTAAGTTCACTTCAAAAATAATATGAAAAATTATCAATTTTTATAATATAAATGAACTTGAAACGTAATTTGGTTCAATCGAAAACCTATTAAGCATAGGAAAACGAGAATCCGTTAGTTTTCTTTCAAATCGTTCGACAAGGGGCATGTTTTATATTTTGAGCATGGTACACCCCAAAATTTCATGCCGCACAAACATTTTTCACTCAGAAAATTTTATGTAGCGAACGATGCCTAATATTTCCGACATTTTTGAGAGTGCTAAGTCTTTTGAAATTTCCAATTCAGTTTTTCAAAAATGTTTGCTAATGTTTTCAATTTTGCTTTCGAGACTTTCAAATTTCGAACTGTTGAAAATTTATTAGAAATACAATAGAGAAATATATTATAGGATATACTACTGAAAAAACAGTAAAGACATGAAACTCTTTATACATAAATAGGTAGTAAAAACGTACAAGATTCCAACCTACATGCGCATTTATGGAGTCGAGTTAAAATATAAAAGCTAATTGAAAATAATAAAATATAAATCATCCCATTAAAATGCAAATAGCACGCGTTATATTTTTAAAATCTATGGTTAATTTTACAATCTCTGCCTTAAAACTCATGAAAATCAACAGGGAATAAGTTAACTGGTTTAAAAATCTTTTTTCTTTAATGTCAGTGTTTATATTTATAAGCCATTGCAGAGAAATTAATCGTTTCAGAGGCTTTTTTCCTGATGATTTAGTTACTTAGCCTCCACGTTGGAACTTTTTCGACACCTCTGTACTCGCGCGAAATTGAGAACATTTCAAGAATATAAGAACCTTCGAATTTGTGTTAATACGAAAACATTGTAACACTATTTTTCCTATAGCAACATCAAAAAGTTGAATTTGTGTCTGAACCTGTAATACCATTTGGACTTTTCCTGAATGTACTTAATTTGGAAACGGAAAGTATTTTTTGTGGTCGACGGTACTTTGTTTCCCAATTTTTCTGAAAATTAGCAAAGAAAAATTTGGCTTTCATCAATCTAAATTAAATAATTCAATTTTTCTATTAGTTTGTTTCTATAAAAGGGAATATGAGACAATATAAACAATTGATATAGAAAATATTGTATCACAAAAGTATACTGGAAATGCGCTGAGAGTTCTCTGAATAACTCGTAAGAACCCAGAAAAAAAGGAAATAATACTTTCCAAATTGTAATGGATCTGGACTTCTGGTTTGTATCAATAATATTTAGTCAGTTTCAGTGACAAATAGCTTAAGTGGGTGCAATGAATTTTCGAATATAAAAAACGATACGTTAATCCGAACAGAACATATATCCAAATTTTTTTTTAAGTTATGATTCTCAGTTGAAATTTAAGCATTATAGATTTCAAAACAAAAAGTTATAATGACTAAATACCCTTTATTTCGTGGGACACTCCTTCGAAAAAGATATTTCGTGCAAGTTTTCCAAATCCCGCGTTATCTTACGAAACTCATTTTAACTACGGAAAATTTCAAGCGTACGGAATTTTAGATTTGTCAACTAGTTCTTTACTCAATAATTAGTTGAATTAGTATGTGCCAAGAACGACATCGGTAAGAAAAATTCTGCGACAACAAAATTCGAACTTGACTTCAAACCAATTCTAAAGATGAGTTGTTATTTACAATACTCATGCCTTGAATTTTACAATTTCCTTGAAAAGAAAGCAAAATTACTTTGTAATATCGCGTGAAAAGACGTACGAAGTTTGAACTGAATGTATTGAAATCATTGTCATCGAATTCGATTCAAATCTAAACGTAGATGAAAAACCATTGGATGTTATTTACCTACAATTTACATACGTCCATGTATTATTTTTATTTATTATTCACTTTAACTTATTTCGTTATAGAAATCATAGTGTTTTATAATTTTATTTGGATGACGATATCCCACAGCATCTTCAATTTTCGAACATTAGTAATCTCATTGAATTCGTTTACAGATTCCCGTACTATCGAGAAAATAAACAGGGATGGCAAAACTCTATACGCCACAATTTATCTCTAAACGACTGTTTCGTGAAAGTGCCGCGTGACAAAAACACAATCGATGATAACGACAGTGCCGGCAAAGGTAGCTATTGGATGTTGGATTCATCTGCCAATGATATGTTTGAGCAGGGCAATTACAGACGGCGACGCACACGCCGCCAGCGCCAATGCATAAAAAGTGGCACGTTACTTAGCGGAGACTCTTTCAAGGTAAATAATTTTACAAGTAAAACAGCACTGAAACAATTTACATCTGATACCAATTTTTAGACCCGACAAAAGAAATTAACTCAATAAAATATTGTAATACAAAAGCAGTCGTTTGAGACTGAAAAAATTTAAATTGTTTGGCAGTCTTTGGTACATTACAATTAAAAAAAAAATATCCTTTTCTAGACAATAAAGCACTGATCAAAGTATCAATAATTAAAACATATCTTTTTTTAACAGAGCACCTCATCACCAAACTACACCGCTGAAGCACGAGATGGTTCATCCCCTACACATGGTGACTTTACAGACTTACTCTACACCACCAACAATTCCCCGCTAACGCTTAACTACTCTGACCGCATAACGGAGTTGCATCGCCAATATCTTGCCTCCATAACACCTTTCAATATCCTTTTTCGTAATGCCTCCAGCAATTCCAACACCACACCATCGTCACCAACAACAACTAGTGCAATTGCAGCAGATGACTTCCATCAAATGCAACAACAGCATGTGACGCCAGTAGCAGCAGCAGCTTCAACAATAGCGTCATCGGCCTCAGTGGCATTAGGGAACAATTCATTATACGCTGAATTCGATGCATTCGATTTTGCCGGCGGCCCTTTTTCAGGAAACAGTAGCAGCTCTGGCAGTGAAAGTACGCGTCAAATTGATTTGCAATCGCCAAGCGCATTCACACCTACAACACCAAGCTGTACAACAGCAACAGTTGGATGTGCAACTGGTAATTTACAAACCGCTGCCGCTGCGGCGAGCAGCAGTAGCGTTAATAAAGGTCCTACTTCATTTACTATAGAGAACATCATAAAGAAAAATTAGATTTATTGGAGGCAAATACAATGTAAGCTTTACTAGTGGTATTTTTTAGTTTAAGAATTCCTTGTTATTTATCTAAACAAAATTTTGTGATACTTTGAATTACATTATATAACAAATTTTAGATTTTTGTGAAATCATTTTCTGATCGTGAGATAATTTTCGGGTCAAACTTTATTTCGCATAATAAAACCACCAAAGAGTTAAATGCAAAGGATAAAGGAAATGATCGCTAGCAAAAACATAAAATCTCCAAAAAAAGAAAAAGCTGTGCTAAGCTAAATTAGCCCAGTAAAGGTAAGGCCTTTCAAAGGTTACCAACTTCATAAACTTTAACAGAGCCATTCATTTTTATGTCCTAAGTGGTGGTGCTTTCGATGGAATTGAGCAAACATTGGGTATACCCACTTATAATTCATTTGCTCTTGATAGATATCGTAGTAAAAAATCTCACAAAAGGAGCGCTAATAAAATAACAATTATCATTACTATCAAAACCCTTTCATTTGGGAATATTTGTTTTCTCCAAAAACGCAAACAATTAGGACTATTAACTTGTATTAAACATGCTCATTAATAGTTTAGAGATTGATATTATTTATTTCTACAAAATTTATAATTAGGACTATTTTCTGATTCGAGAAAAAAATATCAATGAATTTAGCAAGACGGTTTTTGATTTTTTATACATTTCTGAATTTTTTGGTGGAGCCGCTTACGCATGATATTAAAGAGCATTTTAAGTTGAGCCCAAAGCTTTCAGAGGCCAAGTGTAAGTTTGTAATACTTAAAAATATCCGTCATGAAAATTTTTTTAAAAAACTCCTGGCTCATTTCTTGGTAAATTATAAGCAGTTTTTTTATAAATCAATTTTTTATAAAATTAGGAGAGTAAAATCTGATGACATTTTTTATTTTTTTGCTCAAAAGCTAGTTCTTTATTTTTACTTATTGCATGCTACTAAGATTGCATTACCTTGCTCAATAAACTTTTTTTAATTTGCTAGCTACTTTTTTAACACACTTTATGTTTTTCATACATTTCTGGTTTAAGTCTTTCAAAATTTTTTTAATGATTAATACTTTTAAAAACTACTTAGAACTTGCATTGAAATTCTTCAATGGTCTTAAACTTTAATTTGAGTAAAAAACTAGTTTTTAGAATCTAATTTAGATGTCTCCCAAATTTCGGCAGAGCACTGATCTGCTGGGCGCGTTTTGTCCCATTTTTGGAATATTAAGAAAAACGGCTTTCTTCCAGTGGTGGGTCGAGGATTTGGCGTGGGTTGAAGTTTGAATGTTATATAATAGCTGGGCGATGTTGGCCATTTCACTATAATATCTAGATTTGCGAGACTTTAGGGCCCACTGGATTTAAATAATTCTTCAAAGTTTTATTCAAAAATTTCAACTCATTACGGCACCGCTGGTTAATGGGTTAATACACTATTTGCAATTAGTTTGAGCGCATTTATTTAATGGAACTATAGAAAATTGCATGAAATGAATAGAGAAGAATTATAGTTCTAACTTTAATAACAACAAAAACATACCGATTGGGACATTAAATTTCCTTACACCACTGAAAAAGCACTGCCAAGCCAAACCACAACCAAAATGTTTTAAGAGCACTAGAGAAAACAACAACGGATGCTGTAATTGAGCAGCAACTGCAATGTATTTATGCTATTGAGCTTAATCTTTTCATCCAATAATTATTTAATGAATAAAACAAACACTCGTATAGTTACGGAAAAAGTGAATGATATTTTTTTACACTTTTAATTTTTCGGAGCAATCAAAATAAAAAATTTACAGCACAACACAAACGCTGAAGTGAACATTTTTTATTGCATTTATTAGTAAAAACATAGATTGCCCTTTTTCTAATTTGGGATATTTACACAGAATATGAAAAATTTATCAAGAGAAACTTACGCCCCCTTTGAAAATAAAATAATTGGCGTCCAATTAAGCAGTCGGTGGCCAATTAAGAAGTGAAGCAAAATTTGAAATTTTTTTTTTCTTGTTTGTTAAGTTGAATTTGTAGTGGAAGGTATTTTTGAGCCTTGAGTAAGGCTTTCTTTTGCTACCTTAATTGACGTAGCCACAGATTATTATGAGGGTCGAAGCTCCCAAGAAATCGGCCTGCCAACCTGTATCGCTAACGTATTTTGATAGAAAGGCATTTTAAATTTCATTTAAGCTTTTTAGCTCAAGCCCATAAACGGTGCGGACAGAGCTTTTGTGTCCGATTTCGTTTAAGTCTTACAAAAAAAACCGACCTTATAAAACGTATGTATAAGCTACCTTAGGTGGCAGAATATAGGTTTTTATGCATTTTAGTTGAATGGAAGGCACCACATTTTGTTATCAAACCACTCTCACATTTTTCGTGTGGCTGAAAATGCGGGCAATATACATCCGAAGAGGATTTTTGTTTTTTTTTTTCAGTCCGATGGGCTAATATTATTAAAAAAAATTCTCTCAAAGTTTTAGTTTCCAACATCAAACCTGTGAACGATGCAAACAGCTTGTTTCCTATTACAGTGAACATGGAAAAAACGAAAAAGCAGAAAAGCCAATGACAGATTTTGTATTTGAAATGTCGTTTTTTCCATATGAATTGTAATAGGAAACAAACTGTTTGTGCAGTTCACAGGTTTGATTTTGAAGCTAAAATTTTGAAAGAGTTAAATTAAAAACCAATTCTACAATATACATACATAAGTCTATGGAACCGCAAAAAAATCCTTCGGATGTATGCAATTCAAGCAGATTAGTTCAACGTTTTAGTGTACTGGTGTTTTCGTAAAATATCAACGAAATCGGATGCAAACTGTGTCCGGTTTTTTGCTAAAACACAAGCAAAACAAATAAAAAAGTTCTGCAAAATTTTCAAAATAAGCATCCATAATAAACATACATAGAAAATACGATTTTATTTATATCGGCCAAAGTTCAAAAGATATCTGAAATATCTAATGATACCTAATTCATAATCAGTTTTCCCACTTTTATTAAATGTCTAATGAGTACATTTTATTTAAAATCTTTCTGGCAATGGGAATCTTTTCAAGATTTTTGGCATTTTAATCTTTTTTGGGTTGAATTTTTTATATGCCCTAATTTATAACTTGTGCGTGAAAAGTGAGATGGAGTAGAATTTTATAAAGTTAAATAGTCTAACAATTGTTGTATATATGTACATATGTATATATATTAAATTGCGTTTGATTTTAAACAGCAATTCACAAATTGACGACAATTGCATCCTTTGCATACATACAACTAAATAGTTTTGCGTCAGAGTGCCACTGTGGCATCTCAATACAATGTGTAAAAATACTTTCAACTTAAATAATATCAACACAAAGGAATAACTTACCGATTGGGGCATTAAATTTCCTTACACCATAAATTGCATTGCCCAAAACTCATTTCAAACATCAACAATGGATGCAGCACTTAAGCGAATAATTTTATTAAAAATAGCAAACACTCGCGAAGTTACGGAAAAATTAAATTATATTTCTGATACTTTTTTGATTTTCTGAGCAATTGAAAAAGAGATTTCAATAAACCCACATTTAAATTTGCCACAAAAAGGCAACACTGCACTTGCACAAGCGGCTCTGCCGACAGCGCCGCTTCAATTTAATAAGATTTCACATTTTCACATATTTTCATGCAATTTTATGAACATTTTTTATAGCATTGATTGCTAAAAACTTTTAAGCACACAAATTACACTATATTTTTTTAAATTTTGCTTATTTACGCAGAATATCGGAAAATTTATCAAGAGAACCTTATACGCACTTTAAAAATGAAATCAAAACTGAATGATGGCTGTTGACTAGAGCTGCCACCTTCTTATTCGGAATTATGATTGTAAGATTTTCGAATTTATTTGACAGAAGCTTAAAGTTATTGTGTTACAAATTCGTATTCGTAAAAATGAATTATAATCGCCATTTTCTAATCAGCGCGATGTGCACTCGTTGAAATCTTTTTCAAGTGACAAAAATGTATTAGAAAATTTGACGAGCGTATGAAAATGTTGGTCAAATTGTTTGCCAAGCAATCAGAAAATCAAAATTTTTTGTTTTCCATCAGACAATTTGCCAAAAAATTTGATGATGTTTAAAATGCCTGCAATTACTCACCGATTAGATAATTGGCCACCAATTAAATAGTCGGTGGCCAAATAAAAATTTGAGAACCGTCTGAAATTTTTGTGTTGTTTTATGATTGCCATATGTATTGCATATATAAATACATACATATGTATATATAATTCCCAAAAAATTAATAATTCGTGCAACTGAAGCGAAATGGAAATGACGAAAATAAAAAAAAAACTTTATTCGCGACCAAAAACAAGTTATAAATTATTTTCGAACTGGGCAGTTGGTTGCGTATCGCACAACTAATAAGTTGACGGCAATTTTAGATTAGCCAACATTTAATTGCAAGTATGCGCATTATCATAAGGCCCAATGTTTTAATGAAAACCGGTCAACTTTTTAGTCTTATGTATGCAGGGCCAGACGAAGATATTCGTGCGCCTAGAGTAAGGCTGTCGCTAGCAACTTATCATGCTACAAATAGTAATAAATTCAACGTATTACATTAAAAATTTGATCAAGAATAATAAATTAAAAGTATTTTTACATATAAGTTGGCATTAGTCAGAGCCCTTCGGCCCATGCTCAGGGCTTTCATCCAATAGTATGGCAAACTGTTGTTTGCTCCGATAGCCACAAGTTTTTCTGCACCAAAATATCATTGCATACCTTTAGGTTTACAAGTTAACTAGCTTTGTCTATGGAGAACTAGTTTTGTTTTTGTTTGTTGGGTTTCGAACTGTTTTCGGGCCCAAATTTCTTAAATGGGTGGCAACCCATGTTTGGGAGAGGATTCAACAAGGCTTTTCGAGCTCTTTCATTTGGCATACATTTCAAGATGTAATCTTTATTGACAAAAATTGACCCAAAAACGGGTAGCAACCCCTGTTAGGAATGGGATTCAACAATGCAACCTTATATATTCTACTTAGCCTCTTCGAGTGCTTTCATTTGGCAAACATTTCAAGCTGTTATGTTACACACTTTCAGTTAAAATAAAAAAAATGCCGAAATTCGGGCATCGGGAAGGGCTTTGGCAAGGCAACGCTGGTTGGTTTGTTTCACCAAAACGCATCACCATCTTTCCGGTGCATCCCATCCAATGGTCTTATACACTCGACTTTTCTCAAGCGGGCTCTCCGCCTAAAACTGATATACAAAAATTGACGACAACAAAATCTTAGTTGGCTTAGCATTCTGTGCATACAGGCAACTAAATATTTGTACGACTGAGTGCCACTGGCATCTCTATAGAATATGAAGAATATTTTCCAATGAAGCTTACCCCGTGGTACTCAATCGCACAACAATTTAGCATGCGAAATCCCTTCATATGTAAATGATTTTCTGAGGTATAAGCCCATCTGGATGTTTCTCTCAAGTATGCCTTTCTTTAAGGCTGCGCATGACACTACCATTAATTTGACCCAATTTCTGTAATGTACATGTTAAAACAAACAAATTTTATTCTTACATTTATCAGCCTATCTTTTAAGATTTCAATAACACTAACCTTTTTACTTATGCAAGACTTTGATTTACAAAACTGTTTTATCTTTCTCACTTTTCCAAAAAGTTGTCTTTTGAGACAAGAAAAAATGTCTCTGTTGGTCAGAAAAAAGGCTATCTGTTACTTTGTTTGCCAGATATTTACCTATTCCTAAAGGAAGTTACTTGGGTATTGGTCCAGTTTGTAAGAAAATCGCAATGAATATTGTTGCATGATCCCACATAGAAATTTCGTAAACATCATTTGTTGAAACTATTCAATTTTACAAACAATCGGATTTCAACAAGGATAATTTAACCACCCTTTCATGGTCGGCTACTATCCCGCCATTTTAGTCGCTGACTAAGATTTGGCTTTATAAACATACAACGCGAAATTGTAGCCAACCATGAAAAGGGGGTAGACTCTTTTTTCCTAAGTCTGTGACCATTTTGCAAAAACTACACTTCAAAATTTTAAATTGAGTATTAAATTCTTAAGATTTCATATTTAAATTTTACGCTTATGACTTCGGTTCTGATTTTAGTCATATAAAGAGTAAACTTGGTTCCCCTTGTACTGCTGCAAACACAAAATTGGACATTTACATAAAACACATTTCTACTCAATTTGGTTTCTTGAATTTACATAACAATTAATAATTTTTTTTAATTTCCCGTATATCCACACTAATAATTAAGACTCAGTGGAAGTAGCAGAATCAAATGTAAATCACAGAGAATTACCAAAAAAGCAAAATAATGAAATGAAAATAAATCACAAATCTTTTTTTCCTAATGCCCAAGCCAAAGATTAATCTTATTTAAGTTTTTTTGTGCAATTTCTAGGACAACTATGCTTAAATATTTTAAGAACTTAAATGGACAGAAATAAAGGGGCTAATCTCAACAAAATTGTTTGAACACTTGAACCTACAAATTTAATTTCCTTCACACAAGCAGAAAATCAAAATCCGAAAGCGCAAACAGGCTAAATGTAATACCAATTTTGGAATGTTTGCTCTTTGCACTACATTGTGGTGAAAATCATTGCTGGCTGTGATTAAAACGCATATCTTTCCTTCAGGTGTCTATATTTAAAAAATAATAATCTTAAAGCACATCTCTCTGAATATTCATTTACTCAATAATCTATTCTGCCTTTTTGACTTTCTTAGCTTGAATGGGCTTCTGGGACCTCAACACAGCAGAAGCACGGCGAAGAGCAGCCTGTAAAATATAAAAAAAAAAGACACAAATCAGTAAAAGGAATGCAAAATCTTTTAAACAAAAAGTATTCAAATGTGAAATCAGATAAAATTTTCAACACAGCTTTTCAGCGATCTTGGTATAGTAGTAAAAAAATTGAAATCATCATGTGAATGGAATTGAAAACCATTTTAATCACAAAACATACCTGTGTTAAGTCCTTACGGTACTTAGCGCCAGTCAATAAGTTCCTCAGCTTCTTGAGTGATCTTCTGGGACCAGCTTTCATGTTTACACGAACAGTGCTCTTGGCAGGGCGCTGTGCGTATTTGCCCTTCTTCAAAACCACAGAGAAACCCTTCTTATCGGCGGCGGGAACGATTCCAAGGGTTTTCTTATGCACAATACCACTGTAACGGTATGAGCTGACATTAGTCAAGTTATTAGGTTCCTGCAACAATATAAAGCGTTAGTAACTGACTTTCTACACATAAAATGTTTATTTTCCCAAATTCATTTAGAGGAAAAGTCGCCTCAGCATTAGCAAATATTTCTATCATGTGGTAATCAACTATCATTGTGAAATAAAACATCACGGTATCGACTTTTCCCTACAGAAGTGAATTTGGAAAATCGAATATTTTCCCAATACTTACAACGCTGAATGGTTTTTTGACATCACGTTTCTTCAACAGAAAAGCGTTATTGTTACGGATTATCAACCAGTTCAGGTGCGACGAAGAGGCCATCACGTATAGTCTGCAAATGGTGGTGGAGCATCAATCAGAAGCAGGAATAGCGCACATGAAAGATAGAAATGTATAATTAGGCTTTGCAATTTGAGGTTATGTAAATTTAAGTTTTATTTTTTCAGTCCTGGGTGATGAATATAGTCTTCAAGAACTCTTCCGCTAAATCTTACATCATGTAAATGTGATTTAAAGCAACTGCTACAAGCAAGAAGGCTCATAGCGGCTATGAAAACACGTGTAAAACTTTGTCAAATTTTTTACATCCAAATTTTCCAATTATATTTACCGTGCAAATTTCTTTTCTGCGCTGCTTTAAACACATTTTTTTTTATTTTATAATTAATGAATGCACCAAAATAGTATTTTAAAAACCCGGAGTGACAAATTTTACACGTGTTAACTCAACAAATTCGTTGCAGAAAATAAAATTCTCACCTTTTGTCTTTGACTTCGATGACGAAAAAGAAACAGGAAGCAACATGGCGGCGATGAACAAGCAAATACATGCATGAAGTTGGCCATACTTCTTTTGGTTATATTATTAGGAAGCGTTCGGAAGAAATACACACTGCTTTTAGGCTGTCACTTGAGCATACGATAGTTGTTTTTTTTTTCTTTCATTGTGGCGGAAAATAGGCAATTTATACATTGGTAGTACATGTAAATATTTTGGTGGGTCTATTCTGGTTTTATGCTACCGTTTGTAATAATTCCTTTTAGACGATAAAATAGTTGCTCGATACTTTTCATCCTTCCAATTATAAAGTTACTGCACAGCGCTCTACACAACTGAAATTAATCTTTCTACTTCATACGTATGTCACACTTGCTTGCAATTTCATCTCGTGTAAATGATATCAATGCATTTTTGTTGCGAGCAGAAAACAAATGTCAGAAAATTCCATTGTGCCATTGTGAAGCAGGTAGCATGCAGGATTATGAATCGCTAGGACAGGGGTTCAAGACTGACTTTGCAAATTGTAAGTAAAAATTAAATTTGATAATAAAATAAAATAAAACACAACAAACTTCTGCAATACACGGAATTTTTGAAGTGTTAAGGTGTCTTTAAAACAGCTCTTTTCTACTAGGGCAGTCGATGCATAAGTTCGCTGCCGCTTGAATAGGGATTCGTACGTCAGCGTTGTCAAAAGCCAAAGTTGCCTACATTAAAATTTAAGTTAAGTAAATGCTGGAAATGGCATTTAGTTAAAATTAATTTAAAAATTTAACATAAACAAATTTTAAAATAAAAATATATAAAAAAAAATAAGAGAACTCATTTATTATTAATAATTACTCTTTTTAATTATTGACTGTGTCGTAACAAAATTGTTTACTGTTTGTTTTGGCAACATACCTGAATAGCAGAAAACTATATAATCGGCGTTATAAGTCGGCACTGCTTGTAGACAACATAAAATAGAACCAGTCAACATATACAACCAAATAGTTGCGCAACAATTTTTGTCCAATTATTTAATTTTGTCGTTCTGCGATTGGTCGTCAATTAAGGGTCTGTGCATACATTCAGTAAAATAGTTAGTTAATTTTCATAGCAGATTACAAACATGTCCCTTGGAAATTGTTTAATTCATCTAGGGTTACTAGATGCCCTCCTAAAGTAGTCCATCTAAAAAAATTCCAATTTTCTAATAAAAAACAAACAATTTTTTGTTATCCTTGATTTGCATAAAAATATTTTTGATGCCAAAAAAAAAAAAAGAACCTCGTTTTGTACGAAAAACACCAGCAAAATTATAACAGTATTTAAAATACAGTTTATTTTACAATGCAAACATCGAAAGTAGTGCAAAGTATGTCATTTCAACTAAAAGTAGTACATTTCAGGTGAAAAGTATTAAAGTATTTTTGCATTGCAGAAGTATTACATTTACTACTAAAGTACGACATCTGGTAACCCTATATTCATCTAAAGCCAGTAGTGAGTAGTTTCATATAACTAAAAATTTGTGATGATTAAATAACTGTGAACGTCGTCAAAAAAAAGTACGAATAAGAAGCTCGGAACACTTCCAAAGCACAGCCCATTCGTAAAAAATAAAAGTCTATGAAGAAAGTCATTAGTTGAGACACAAACCACAGTAGCAAGTGACTAGCGCGAGCTCTCGTAGTGATAAATGGAATTATTTATTCTGAGTAGGTTTGTATCTATGATCTATAATTTGAGAACTTTTAAAAGTAATGGCGCTCGCAGCAAAGAAGTCATAAACAGAGTTGATAAGTTTTATTGTCTCATTTTGCTACATTCTTATTCTTCGCTAGCACATAAAACATCATTGCCTTTTCTTCGGCTTAGCGGTAACTTGTTTGACCGTAACATGTATATACGTAGTTTTTGGTGACTCTTGCGGACTCAAGTAGTGATAAATGGAACTCTAAGTTTTGAACAGGTTTGTGTCTATGACTTTTAATTTGAGAACTTTGAAAACCAATGGCGCTCGCAGTCATTTAATAATTGGTTTGTGTCTCGACATTTCAGTGTCTGCTTCCTGTCATGGTTGACATTTATTTCGCTGAACGCATGGTTTTATTTTATTGTTTTATTGTTAAATAGTGGCATAAAAGTTTGTTCGGTTCAAAGTAAAGTTGTAATTCAGTGCCAAGATTCACATATATTTGAAAAATATCCATTTTTTGGAAGTATAAAGGTTAGTTTTTTATAAAATATTTCTTGCATTTGTTGTAGTTCTTATGTATACCATCGCATCCCACTTTAATTTAATAAATATGTAAAAGTTTGGATGTTTGTTAATCACGTCCTTACGGCTGAACAGATTTGAATACAACTTAGTGGATAGATAGTCTATGACCTGGCTTGGCACATAGCCAAACGATAAAATACATAGTTCCTTAGATTACAACTGAGGCACCTTTCATACAAAAAGAAGAAACAACGGTATATGCAAGTACCTATAGGAAGAGCAGTTCCGAAATTTGATGCATAACTGTATTGTCCGGGAGGTAGTGTTGCATATTTTATAATCATTTCCACTCACTTAATTTTTTTTTTGCAATTGCTAGCAATCGAACTAAGCATCAGTCGCCAGATTTGTGGTGGGCCAGGTTGTGAGAAGCCGACCAAAATAACTCGGAAAGTAAGCCAGAAGTAGAAAAATTTATTAAGACCAATGTTGTAGAGAAGATGAAAACACATTGATGTCATGCCCAAAAAATTTCTATATGAGAAGATTAGATACACCTTTCACAATTTTAAGATTACTAATGACCATCTTACTTTCGGAAAATAACAGTTTTTATTGAAAATTTTAAAATAACATTACTTGTTCAAATCTTAAAACTGAATTTTTCTCCTAAAAACTGTTTTTGATCAAAATAACAGTACTGATTGGAAACTTTAAAACTGCGAAAGATGGGTCAGATCTTGTCGCATGAAGATTTTTTGATCATGAAATCCATTTGCTTTTATCTCCTCTCCAACATAAGTCTTAATAAATTTTTCTACTTCTGGCTTACTTTCTGAGTTATTTTTTGTCGGCTTCTTACAACATGGCCCACCATAAATCCGGTGACTGATGCTTAGTTCGATTGCTGTCAATTGCAAAAAAAAAAAATTAAGCGAGTGAAAATGATTATAAAATATGTAACGCTACCTCCCGTACAATACAGCTATGCATCAAATTTCGGAGTTACTGAGTGAAATTTTTTTTCGTCGGCCTCTCACAACCAGGCCCACAACGATTCTGGCGACTGACGCTTATTTCGACTATCAGCCATACATAAACTACGAGTATCAATTGCAGAAAAATTAAGCGGGTGAAAATGACTGTGAAAAATCCAACGTTCCCTCCCGGACTGTAGATTGTATAATATAACCAGATGCACCTGAATTTTTATATCATGTACCTGCAACTATCAAACTTGTTTGAAATAAAAAGAAAACACAAATTTGAATCACCCAGCATACAAAAATATATTACTCGTACCAAGCACTACTCAAAATTTAGCAAGGGTTGGAGAAAGGGGTTGAGCGGGTGGATCTGCGGAAAAGCGAGTAGTTTATATTTCAACTGTTTGTAATTAATTGCTATTAAAATATTTCACAGTTTATGGCTATCAACAAATAGCATTTTTATGCTGCTCTAACATATATGTACGTGCCAGTGCTATAGCGCCACCCACTGCGTCGAGTTATCTTTGGTATGATAGGGTAGCGATGAAAGATGTTGCAGCATTGTCGTAAATGAATCTTCTTTTTTCTTATCTTTATCGCTATTGCTGAATGCTGTGTTTAATTGCTTTCATTTTGCTTCTTTTTCTTATCGAATGCGACATTAAATGAAGACTCCTTCATGAAATGAATCCTTGCAAAAGGATTCATTAAATAAATGAGGGCTGAAAATTGGTACTTAGGCAAGAAGGCAGGAAGGAATTTCGTATGGTTCGGCGCCATTTTCTATGACATCACAGTGGTCAGTCAAATTAAGTGTTGTTTTTCTCGGGAGCCAATGGCATCCCGTTGCGTTGATGACAAAATGGAAGAAAAATAGTTTCTATAATGTAAAAATGAAGTTGTGTCGTTCCATATGCATTCAAAAAAATTGTACCCAGTAGACATCTCCGATTCTCCCATACTTTGCCAAAATGCAATTCAGTCTTATAGTGCGGTTTTGCTAAGGATGATTTTATACAAACTCATTAGTATGTTTAGCAAAGCTTCAAATTTCCCTCATCGTTTCACATTTCCACTATTTTACAATAAAATAATTAAGAGTTTTCATATAGTTTTGCCACCATTCGATTTTTTTTTTGGCAATTCAAAATACTTTCGATTTGTAGGAATATTCCGACGGTCCATACCTCCATAATTGCAATACTTACTTTTTAAAAGTTTCCAAGGAAAATTATTTACAAACTCCCAAAACAGTTCTCTACCCACACATTCTCTCCGGCTACTGCACCCATCCGCCTTTCATAGTTGGCCAGTGTTTTGTGACAATAATTACACGTTATACATCACGCTGTCACGCAATCAAAACATTATTTGTGTAAGAATCAGGCCGAGTGAACTGAAGCGGAAGTGATTGAGAACTTATTGGCAACACGCGTTTACATTTTGTTTGTTATTGCCGTAGCTATTGTTGTTGGTGGTGTTGTTATTGATGTTGTGTCTGGTGTTTTTCAATTTGAAGCCTGGTTTTAAAATCATTGGGATTTAAATTGGGCTGTTGTGATTTCAGCTCATTGAGGCGCGCGCGCGTCAATTGCGGACGACTTCAACACCGATGAAATAAATGTGTGCACGGCACCCAAATGGTGAGCTCAAATGACGCTTTGGGTGTGCGCTATCACGTGTCGTTGAAAGAGTGATCATTGACACGCCTCTTCATATTACACTGAGAAAGAATTTTGCTTCATTAATAAAAAAGAAAGTTGAACAAGTGTTGAATTAAATAAAATATGCTCAAATCAATAATAAGAGGACATTTATTTTGTAAAGCACACTTTTTTTTATTCTTTAAAATAAAATTCCGCGCTTAATTGGCGTAGTAATTATTTTTTACACACAGCGTGCTATCGTTTCAAAAATAAAAAAATGTTCTTCGCTTAATCCTTGCAACTGGTGGCTTATCCTTGTCAGTTACTGATTATCCGTTTATTGACGACAATTTGTGGTTCAATTGTCTGCATGCGAAATGAGCTCCAAAGAGCGTCAGCGGTAGCACCAAAACGTTAGAAAATGGAAAAATGTAAATTGCATTTTTTTCCAATTTTTACCCCAATTTTTATTTTTATGCAAAAATTTGCCTAAACGTTTCATAATCTACTCCACATGTTTCGACAATTGTTGTGCGAAATATGCGCTGTATTGGGCTGCAGGCAGCGTTGGATGGGCTACGATAAGAAAAGGGTACCCTTTTGTATAGTGAGTGGTACAGTGTTCACCCCTTTGATGTGAATTTTTGGACTAACAGTCGAACTGACGCATTAATTTGAATATTTGTTAGCGGCGGCTGCGGCATGTGAGTCTGCCAGTGAGTAACAAAACATTTGCTGATGCGAAAAATTGTTTCAGATTTTGGTTGGTTTTGACTTGTTTTTCTTATTGTTGTAAAGGCTGTTTTTTGTTTTTTTTTTTCAACCATATTGGATGTATTTTTGGTTTGACAACATCAAGTCATGTCATAAATTCGACTGACATAAAAAAAATAAGTTTTTATTTTAATATGTGAAAGGATTGTGGGAATATTTTTCGTTGTGGTTTTCTGCCAAACTCTACCTAAACTTTCCCTTTAAAAATTATAAAAAAAACTTTAAAAATTTCATCCCCACAAAGAAATCATGGGCATTTTAAAGTAGATATACTTAAAATCTGTGCACTTAAAAAAAAGTTCAACATTTTTTTTTTTATTTGGAGCGCAATAAGTTTTCCATGAATATAATTATGCAAAATATTGTCTGCCTGCTGCTTTCATCTTTGTTTTTAAATTCATTTCTGCCTACTCCCACTGCTGTAAAGTTTAATTTAAATTTTTTTTTCAGTTCTTCGTCCACGCGTACAACTTTTAATGTTTTAGCAGCATTTCTTTTCTTAATTCTCTTTTTTTTATATTTATTTTCTTTATTATTTCAATAGAACAAAATAACATTTTAATTTTCATGATTTTTGTCGCCACTTTGTTCTTAATTGTGTCCGTTCTTGGTTTGATGTCCTTCCAGGACAGTAGCATATTTTAAATGAGTTTTTCTTCAGAAAATATTTTTTTTTTCCTTTTTATTGCTATGCGTTGTCAATTGCCATTGGTTTTAGTATATTTTCTCTTAATTTGGCTTTTAATTTTTTCCTTTCAAGGATTTTAATGAAATTTTCAACTTTTGCTTAAAGCTATCGAAAGGATTTTCTTGTCTACTGAAATTTTATTTGCATATTTTTTATACATTTTTAATTTATCCTACATTATTTTTAATGGTGTTGAAATTATGAGTTCTACCGGTTGTTATGTAAAAAAAAAACTGTTGAATAGGGGTTACAACGCCTTCTTTTCTTCAAAACATATATACATAATATTCTTAAAAATAATATTTTTACATTAGCATAGCTTATTCACTGTATGTTATATTTTGCTAATACAATTTTCAAAAAATGTTGTTATTTCAATAGAAAATGTAACTAAATAAAAATCGCTTTAGGTTCTACTGGCAAGAAAACTATAAAAAAAACATCTATTAAGATTACTTAAAATAAAAATGTAAGTCACTCAAAATTTTCCGTAAAATGAGTGGAACAATGATCAGTGGCATACAGAGCACATTGGGCGCTTAGGGCAAAGAGCTAATTTACATCCCATACAAACAGAAAATATGTTTTTTGAAATTGTAAAAATTTTGCTAATTAAAAAAAAAGAAAGGTCCTCGAAAACCCAATCAAAATGAGACATGTATACTTCACATTGAATTACAAAATCACCTACACATTGTCTTATTTTCCATTTACTAAAAAAAATAAAAATTTACATAACACTAGCAAAAGTTCAAAGTTATGCTAAAAACAAAATTTTAATTTCACAATCCGAGAACCGTTTTGTCGCCCATCCCAAGTGGTTGCGCTCAGAGCGGTCTCCTCCCCTGGGTACGCTACTGAACACAACTCGAAAATAGAAACTGTTTAAGAGAATTTCCTGTAAAAGAAATATCAGATTATGGACAGTTTTTTTAAAAGAAAAATATATCAGAAATTGATGTTATCCCCTTTTTAAGCTTCGCTTAGTAACATTTTGATACTAGAATTTCTTCAAAAATTTATCTGCAACATTAGACCCCTTATCATTATTATTGCATGTCTATTTGGATCCGATTAATGCATTTTACTTTAAATAATTTAATATGATGTTGTATTTGGCTTTTTTAGCGATTGGGGCGTTGTTTTCTAGAGAGGATTCTTTTTTCAGCTTAAGCTCTAAATGAGCATATTTTTAAAGTAGACTTCAGTAGACTTCTCCTTCAAGAGTAAAATATTACCGCAAAAAAAATATTAAAAATGTCCTAGAACTTCAAGAACAGCCTACAAAAGCTTGCATCACATATGCTTGAAATTTCTAATTTACTCACTTTCAAAGAGACTCCTTTAATGCACAACATGTCTTCCTACTTGTTCCCACTCCAAATTCTTTCTTCAGTTTTAATGATCCATATTTCTTTGTTGTAATTTTTTGCATTGCTTTATTCCTTGACTTTTTCACCCAAAATCGATGACATTTTAGTCAGGCATGAGGATGCCACTCGTCCTTAATATATCATGTTAGTCCGCGTGTGCGTTTCATCAGCAATTGAGTGTCCAAAAAACTAAAAACTGAGACCAACACGCGTTCAAACTAATAAAAGCGACCAAATGAACAGCTCCGACTCGGCTGACAAATGCACAATGAGCACAGCAACAGCAACAACAAGAAAGTAGAAAAAACAGTAGTCATATTACCATGATAAAAAGCAAGTCATCATAATTTATGAGTTATCATTCGCAAAAGAATCAGCCGCCGTCGCTGCTGAGAACACCCCTCGCTTTGGTGGCGTGTGTCGAGTGTTTTGAT
Source organism: Tricholauxania praeusta (assembly GCA_949775025.1). Taxonomy (NCBI): domain Eukaryota; kingdom Metazoa; phylum Arthropoda; class Insecta; order Diptera; family Lauxaniidae; genus Tricholauxania; species Tricholauxania praeusta. The sequence continues at coordinate 6,420,716 of OX459028.1, read as the reverse complement.
TTGTAACGTTTGTCACTTCATTATTATGCGATATATTATTACGTAATAAACGCAAACCAGAAGCAAGCTTAGGAAGCTACACTCCATACATATCATACAAAAGATTTGAGATTTTAGCGTAAATAGAGCAAGGCAGCAGGAATTCATTTATTTGGTGATATGAATGGTTAGGGAAGTTTGCGCTATGAAATTGATGATGAGAATATGAAAAAGTATAACATTGTGAAATTATAGTTTTTGTTGCTCATTTTTCACAAGCATCATTGCAAGCATCATTTCCGGTCAAGTTAGGGATTGTAAATATCCGGAAGTAAAGATGAGTTTGGTAATAAATGAAATTAAATGAAGCGAAGAGAAAAAATGTCTTTATCCTTATCGAATGGTAACTACTTTGGGTAAAACTCTCAAAAGAACTTATTATTTTTTTAGATATTTTCTTTATGTTGAATGTTGATTGAAATTGTTATTTTTAATTGTTTTAAAATGTTTAATAAAAAATTTTGATAATTATCATTGGTGCTGCTGGAGAGACCAGAAAAAGAACATCTGTGGATGAACTTGACCAAGCAGATTGATAACATTGGTATTTCAAACACTGATATACACACTGTTCCAGCACACCTGACGATAAAAATTGTTAGTGTATGACAGTAGTGGGCATGGAAATCTAACAAAAGGGCGAAACAACAACATCAAGCAACAACAAACGAAATTTTAAAGTTTTTTTGCTGTCATTTCCAAATTCGTCAACAGCACAAAAAAAACCAAATTGCACTACAAACAAAAACGATTCCTACATTCGTCAAGACACAATACGGCGCCATCGCCTATGCCTTTGTGTGTTGTTTTTGTTTTCATTTGAACTCAAGTCAACGCTGTGCCTCGATAGCGTTGAATTCTGCGAATTTTTTTTTTCGCTTGGTTGTGCGTCGAATAACGGATCGGGCAATGAGGGCGGATAGGGACACTACGTGCCCACCACTGGCTTATGATTTGTACATAACTTCTATCATTTACCAATTACAATCATCTTGGATAAGCCCAGCTATGTTCCGGAAGAGAAACTGGGAACTTCATGAATTCAACCGGGTCAATCAGAATGTCTTCCCATAAATCGCTAGTGTTCTGTTTGATCGATTATAGCCGCCAATAAACGTATTCGTATTCATTGGAGAAAATAAATTCCTCGATTTTGTCATGAAAGCCACATACTAGTAGGCAGAATCAAAAAGTTACAACCTTAGCGAATGTGAAATGTACCAGTTCTTCGGACACAAGAGCTAAGCACAGATCAAAGACCGCTGGATAAACACAATATCATTTTCGAAGTCCAAAACTCAAAAATATTTCGAAACAATATATATCACAGAAGATTGCAGCTGATGTGACCTAAAACTCTCGCCAGAAAAGTTTTCGGCTATGCCATTTTCTCCCCTTTTTTTGAAAGCAGTGAATTAGATACCTGATGAAGAGAGAACTATCTAGACAGTGAAATTACCTAAAATCTAGGAGTCACCTTCGATGAACTTCTCACTGCGCACACTGAAAGCATACGCAATCGCTTCAGAGGCACAAACAATGCGCAAGCACAAGTAGAGATAAACTAAAAGAGACTTCAGGAGTGTAGAAAAAAGTCCTTTGGATTTCTAGGTTCCACTTAATAACGACGGAAGATCACTTGCCTGTTGCGGTCAAAATCATCAAGGTCAGGACGCACAACCAAGTTCTTTTAAACTTATATATAACTGAAGACGATTTTTAACAGCTAGAATCATGTAGAACAGAAATTTGAGAAAAAAACTTCATGGGGAATGAAAAACAAATTATTATAAACAATATTATTGTCTGTTCATGCACTTCGGATGGAAATAGTAGTGCTGTCTCACTGTTTGCACTTTTCTACTGCGTTTTATACAATTTTACATGAACCAATTTAAAAACGAGAGCTTGATTGTAATCAGAACTTTAATTAACAGAGATTTTCAAAAATTTATTGTCGATATATTTTATTTCAGAATGGGCTGTTGAAAATTTCAACTGCGTCAATGAGCTCTCAGGCGTGTATAATGTTTTCAATTTTAGGTTATTTCAAAAACTAAACGATATATTGTCACTTTCTACGTAATTATTTCTGTATTACTTACAATTATTTTTCTCTCAAGCAAATACTATTATATTTCAATGTTACATTGTTCTCATAGAATAGGAAAATCTCTTACTGTAGCACTTAACTTTACATTTTTACAATAAAGTTTGACAACTTTTTGCTAAAATATTTGCTGACCATTTTGTCAACAACTTTTATGCGTACCTGCAAATGCAAATTTCAACTTGGAAATTGTACAAATGCATGTCCTTTTAATGCTCTCAGCTCATTTAAATTCCATTAACAGTTTGCTTTCATATGATTTTAGCCTTTTGAACGAATATAAAATATAACTTGATAGATATGTACATCAACTTTAAGGGAAAGTTTGCTTTTTTTCCCTAACTTTTTAAGCGCATTTATCTTTAAATTACTTACTTAAATGTTACCGAAAACAGCTATTTGTCTAAGCTAAAATCTTTTACCCAAATTTATGCAAATAGCTGATCCACGCTTGTCTAAATAACAAATTCACTTTTGTTTGTATTTGTTTTCTTCGACAGAAATCAATCATTTAATTTATTTTTTGTTTGTTGCCCACGAAACGATGAGCAAATGCGAGTATCTAAGAAAATAATTGCCTGAAAACTTGCCTACGGGAGAGGGGAACTCCAAATTGAAATGAAAATCGCAAAGCGCCTACACAAAGTCTACATTGATGCCTTGTTATTGGCCGTGGGTAACTTACCGGCTGTTTCGAAAGACAAAACAAAAACAGGAAAAAAAATCCTTCCAACTGTTACGCATTTCTACCTTAAAATAACAACAACAAAAATTAACAATTTTGAGAACGTTAGAAACGTTGCTTTCTTAAAGTACCCTGCTGCTTTTGTTCTTAGCGCACCATCCGACTTTACCTTTTGTTTTTTAAGTTTTTAAGTCCAAATACAAGGTAGCAGCGCATCCACCAAGTACAGGCATTCCTTATTCTTTCCGTTGATTTTTCGCCTTTTTGGTCGGTCTTCTTTTGCTTTTGCGTTTGCAAAGTGGAAAAGAAAATCTTTAAAAGGCTCTTATTCGCCCCGTGCTCAAAGTCGCTGGTTTAAGTAGAAGCGGGTATGCAAATGTTTTCATCTTCTTAGAGCGCAAACTTTCATCAAATCGCATTTGCATCCTTTTGTCTGTCAGAGGCTGACTGACCCCGCCTGTTGGTGTTGTCTGATCCGGTGTTTTATTTTTCCGCTAGTTTTTTTTTCGTTCTTAAAAAAAAAATGGGGGTGAGCGTAGCTGTTACTTTTTTTTAAGGATCTCGTTAATGTTATTGCGTGGCTTGTAATGAACTTCTTTATCAGATCTGAATTGAATTTTCGTTAACATGTGTTTTTTTTTTTGGAAAGACAATATTTTTTATTATATTTAGGATTAATTCATGATAGTGCAAATCACTTTTAGTTACACTTGATATATTAGCTAATGTCAGCGAAATTGCAAAAATAACAGTGTGAAAGCAGTTTTTAAAATCGCGATTCAAAATGGAGATAAATGAAATTCAGGGTGATTCTAATGGCAGTGTGAGCCTCTTATAAATCACAAAATGATGTTCCATATTTGACAACAATTCTCATCGACCACAGCAGCCAATATACGTTCTATACGTTTTATCTACTACTTAGTTGAGTCATTAAATTCAATTGAAATTCTTTTATTGTAAAATACCTTGGCAAAATATAAAATTAATCACATACTGCATTTTTCCACCATTGAGCCCATACCTTTCGTGAATGATCTATGGGAAAGCAATTGGTGTCACTCTTCAATCCATCAATCGATGCGCGTACGAAGTTGCAATTTTTATCAATGAATTGAAATCCTTTATTAATAATGCAACATTTTTGTGTTTTCTTTAATAAAATCCAACATTAATTGGTGCAACACTAGACTGACTGGTGCTCATATAGGGAAGCTTGTTCCGCAAGTTTAAGGCGATTTTTCAAATGAAATACTTTAAAGATTCCTAAGGAACGCAACAAACTGTCAACAGGAAGAGAATTATGAAAAAAGAAAAATACGTAAAACTTTGAGTTTCATTCTAACGAAATAAAATAAACTTTAAAAAAGTAAACGATAGGTTCGACAGCAGCAACAACAAGCAATGCAACACAGAACCTCTTGAGCAGAGCCTGAGATGAAGGAAAAAAAAAATTGTAACATGATTTAATGACATGAATTATTTATGAGTTTCCTGTCAATCAAAAACCACGTCAAACGTTTTGATGGCGATGTCAACGCGTGCAGCTGAAGTGAAGGAGACAGAACATTTTATGAAGAAAAGAATCATCAGAAAAAAGAAACGTTGAAAAAAATTTGCTAAATAAAGAAGTTTAAACAAGAAACAATGCAACGAAATATATGTTTTCAACAAAAAAAAAAAAAGAGAAAATCACAAAAATTACAAAACGAGCGCGCCTTTAGTTAAAACAACAAGGACTAAAAATGTACGCTGACTTAAACAAATTAATACATAATTTTTTTTAGGACATTTCATTGTCTCAGTTCATAAGCAACTAAAGATTTTTCAAAATGTTTCCGGCAACTAAAACAGATGGCACTAATACAGGATTTCACAGCCAAAGCACAGTACGCTGCAGAAATCGTAGACCTTCAAAACGTCTGCGATTCGAAAAATGACATGCAACAATTTAGGCAAAGTCAATAAATGAAGAGAACAGTCGAAAGTCTTTTAATTTCTTCAGATGACCAGCTTGTCTTTTGGAAAGAACATTTTTCGGACATTATCAACCGTCTATCTCCGTCTTGTACTCATTTCCATTTCCACAGGAAAGACAGAGGCTGGTTTAGTGTTCGTCTACATAAGTAACAAATGCTCTAAGAACTATCAAAAATAATAAATCAATTAACGCAGATCGAATAGTTGCCTAAATTTGGAAACTCATCTCGGAGTTAATTTTATTCAATTCAAAAATGTATGCTTGAAGTCTAGTTGCAAAGAATATTGGTGAATATTAAGAAAGAAAAATGGATTAGTGTCCTATCGCTATACTAGAACTATGTACATGAGTATAATGATATTGTGAATCTCATTCAATGTCCTGACGAAAATTTTCCTGACCAGAGCAAGTAAGAGTGTGAAGTCACTATTCCGAAACTAACGGACTGATTTCCAACTTTTTTGCTTTTGATAAAGTTGACCGCAATTGCAGGTGAACGTACAGCACCCAAGATCACTAACGTTATCACAGCTTAATAAAAAGGTTTTCTCTTTATCGTTTTAAGTCCATACCGGCTGTGCACCATGGTTTTCATAGTGTTTTTGATAGTAAGCAACAATATTCTTAGCAGAGTCATTCATTTAACCTTCAGCAAACATCTGAAAAACTTAGCTTATGCTGATAAAATTTGTCTTCCCTACGAAAATTCCAATATGTAAGTGAAACTTTCCGGCTTCAAATCTATTTCGAAGAATATATGTAGATCTTGAAATTAATACTAAAAAAAAAAATATGTAACATGTTCAACTAGTTCACTCAGTAGGTGAGTCTATCATAAAAGAGCTGGACAATATTACTTATTTGCTTATAATAACAAGACCAATATCGACATTCATGCTAGAATTGAACAAATCAAGAGCATTTCCTTGGCTTTGTTATCTCTTCTATCCTATCAACAATAATGAAGTTCACAAATTTTTAGTAGAAAATCAGAAATTTTTTCTGTGAGTTGGATAAATCAACAAATGTATATGAACCGACGGAAAATAAAGTATACAGAAGAAGTCGATCATTTAGTAGATATGGTGATAAGAAAGAGATTTTCCGAGAGAAAAGACAATATTTTGGACACTCGTCGTTAAATAGAAATAAAACAAAAAGAAACAAAATTTTATGAAGATCTTTCGACCAGACTTTGCTTTGAGTAACAATATTTCTTACTTCCCATTGAGAAATCGTCATGAAGCACACAGTTAAAAATATCATAACACTAGAGACTTCACACAAAACAAACCCCAACGATCGCTGCTCAGACAAAAACAGACAGCTAGTCAGATAGTAAGACAGACAATCAGACGAAACAAAAACAAGCATTATCGCTGTTGCTACCTTGTCTGATGTCTGGACCCAGCTGTGCGTCTTCTGCGATTGTACGCGCCACAATTGAGTTTAGTTGTTGATCGCAATGCCATCGCTGCGATGCGCAATGAAGTGAAGTTAAACATGCAAAAGAACACAGCAAAAATTAGCATTATTCCAAGCGATCACAATCTTGGAATACTAATTGCTGCGGGAATGATCTCGTTGATAATGGCGCTGTGGCCAACCAGATCGTAGCCGAATGTTTCATTCATTGCATATTTTGAAATAAAAAAAGGAAGGTGAAAAACAGCGCCAGAATAAAAAAATTTCAAGGAAATCAAAGTGAATGAAAACCCCAATGGTAATGAGTTTTTATTGAGTGCCTATGAACGCGCATATTGCAGGATTGCTGCCTTTTTTTACAGTGTGTGTTGATAATCTTTTGAAATTGGAACATTTTTCAATCATTTTTTATATTAAAGATACATAAACCCATCCTTAGAAAGTGGTGTATTCGAAATTTGTGATATAAAGTTAATAAATTCTAGAACACCTTGTAAGTCAATTTTGAGGTTTTTTTTTTATTGCGCCTCAGTATTTTAATCTACGATGATGTTGTTATCCCAGCTCTTGAAAACGAAAATGTCTAGACTAGCAACAAGCAGAAACATAAGTCACCAGAGAACACAAAATATCACATTCAGATCCACATCAAGTCACGATCACAAATCGACATTTTTCTTCCTGTTCTGTTTTTCTGTACGTCATTCATTGTCAGTTTATTGAAGAAATACAGATAAAGGAAAAAAAAAGAGCGTGCATTTATTAAACGCTCTACATACGACTAGTCATGGAAGTGCTCACTTAAATTGCTATAGCATTCAAGTTAGTGAGTGACTTTTTTGTCTGTACTTGATCGCATTTCCTACGCACAACTCTGACGCGTCATCCTACCATAATAGGGCAGCATAGCAACGATCAGGCGCAGTTTTGTGTCTGAATGTCGTCGTTTCAAATTGAATGAACGTCCAACTATGGCCATGATTATAGCGCTGTATGTCTACAGCTGTACCAGAATGTCGCGCTGTCATAACTGCACAATGTTCATTTTCTGCGAACTTTGTGCGCAGGAGGAGATTGCTTGCACGGATCATAACGTTGTTACGATCATCATCATCATCATCATGATTACGTGATGACATCACTAGCGCCATCCGAACCATCTACAGTATCTAGGCGGATTTTCTCCATGGAATTATGAGCGTTGAACGAACGCTCTAATTTGGAAACGCATAAGATATCTTAAGCAATTGCCAAATATGGAACAACATCATTATAATGGCGCGCCGTACAAATACCAGTGTCCGTAGGGAATCCATCTAACCAATGCGTTTAGAAATGTTAGCGTCATTCTGATTGAGAGCAAGCTGTCGCCAGTCATCGGGCTTAAGTTTTTTAAGCCGTGGTACAAAGGCGAGGACTCGCTTAAAATTTTCTCTTAATGTGCGAGTTTGACAGAAGTGTCAGCATGAAGAAAAGTTGCAGCTGAGGGATAATTGTCAAATGTCAACAGTGTCAAAAAATCCTCGCAATATTTTCTGTCAATTAAAAGAGGATGTGTAATTTTTGAGATATTAAATTTCAGAGTTAATAGGTGATGTTTGCACACCTAGCTCACTAACACTGATCTCGAAACAATTGAAAATCACTCGAAATTGAATTTTGTGAAAATAGCGCATTGGATATCAAATCAAACTTCAAGTGGTTGATTTTATTCGTTGCCATAGGATCTATGTGATTGGGTTCATTGTGCTGACAAAAACAGGAAGGTTTCTCTTCCTGAATGTAATTTTCTATTAGGTGCAAGAAAAAGGTCTGAAATCTTAGTTGGTTCGTACCAGCAAATATACATGACTCATTTTCTTATATTCGGAAGTAGACTTTCGGGCTACGTGCTGAACATTGATGATGTTATTTGGGCAGTTTGATAGTCATTAGAAAATGCTACCCTTCTAAGTCAAAGTACAAACATTCGCTGAAACACAAAGTCCACATATTGGGGATATGTTAGAGAGAATCGAAGTCACTCAGAAGCAATAAATGGAATCTATTACCTGTAGTACCAAGTAATCCGTGGCAAAGAATTATTAGTATTTGCCGGACGCCTTTTCCTCACGGAATACTACAGCAAATGGCTAAATATTCATCTTCATTAATATATATAACGAATGCTACGATATTTTCTTAAGGCAATAAATCAGCTGGTGCAGATTGTTATCGAAATATTGAGACCATCCCCAGATTTTTAGGACCTGTGGTAGACCTGTGGTGTGTGTGGAGTAAGTGGTGATTGTGGTGATTTCCTCATGTGAAAATCATTTAATCTTTTACCCAAAATCTATCGTCAAAGTCCTCATTCTAAAATTTTAACCAGCCACTTTTCAAACAAATCATCAATTTAAACTCCGTAGTAATATTTCTGAAAAATCTATTTTGACTAAAAAGCCGCTTCTAAACTGATACGGTCCGAATTTTTCACATGCCACAAAGCTGTTTAAATCACGTCGCTAGTTTACATGACAGACACACTAGATATAGGGCAATTAATGGACGAACTAATTTCGAAAAATCATTGTACAGTAGAACCTCAATAAGTCGAACTTGAAGAGAGACGCCAAAAAATTCGATTCTTATTGTGCAACACAATTATGAATAATAAATAAAAATAAAAAATCAAAGGGGACGCAAATGGAGATAAAAAGATAATTGAGTAAATTGACTTTTTTTAATTTTCTTAAACATTTTTCTTAAATACTAAAGTTTTCGTCTACAAAAAATAAATATATTTGGCTTGGAATGACGCCGAAATGCTTGCTTTAGGATAGTTGTGTTAATTTAAATGAGTTTTCGAAAAACTGTTAATTTACCAAAACTTCACTTGTTGGAACTAAAAGCTTATATGAAAAAATTGTTGTGCAGTTTTCTAAGGCACAACCTTTCAAAGTTCCAACCAAATCGGAAGGTTTTAATGGGGATCTCTTGGCGCTCACACTGTATAGTTTTGAAGTTAACTATATAGTTGGTAACTTGGAACTCAGTTATTTGTTAAGTACCGCTCTTATTTCGAAATCTAAGTACATCCAGTTAATTAAACCAAATCCAAATCTTGTGTACTCAAAATGGAAAGCTTATAATTCAATACATTATTTTTATTTACAAAAGGATTTCGTGCTGTTTTTGAATTGAACTAATCAATCAAATTGAATTATGCTCGTATTTGCAAGGCTTACATCCAAATTAAATTGAATGCATAACCTGCAGCCTAGAATACCCAATATAATTTTTAAAAATTATTTATCCCATCATATACATAGTACAACAATTTATATGCAAATTAAAAATATGAATCTCTAAATGCTTTGTTGACATTTTATATGTTGTCTCTTAAAAAAAAAAAAAAAGAAAACCAAATTGTATTTCATTTCAAATTCATTTGATTATGAATTCATTTCTCTAATTTTGCACTCGTCGTTGTCATAATTTTGCTAAAGGTACAAATTTTTATTAAAACATTTTCTTTTTTATTATTTTTATTTTTTGCAATTTGGTTGAGTACATTTTTGTGTTGTTGTTGTTGTTGTTGTCTTACCGTCAAAGGAAAAATTCATCACCGTCAGAAAATGTCATAAAGGTGCAATACAACTACATGTACGCACGTAGATTCTCAACAAAATCCAATTTATATGCAAGAAAAATGTCACAAAAGCTTAAAAGCAACGGAGATAAAAAATAAAAATAAAAAACCAAACGCAATTTCATTAAACAAATTGAAAAAAGAAAAAATAACAAAAAATATGAAAAAAATTATAAGTGCATCCGTTGGATATTTACTTTAACAGATGTATAAAAACAGACACACATACTTATTTACCTTTATATATGGTACACATACATAATCCCTACTTGGATCCTACATGTACATACAAGTACATAATGGTATGTGTGTGCGTAAAGCTCTTGCAACTGTATTTGTAGGAGCAAGAAAATCTACAACATCAATACATACCATACATAAGCACAACTCCTCGCATCATCAGGACACCAACGATAACAAATGCTCACATCCTTTTCTCATGCAGGATATGAGTTGCGTTGCCTTGCTTTGCGTGGCAATGAGAATGAGACGCGTTACGTTGCCGATGATGCGCGCGCGTTAAAAATAGGAGGAGCTGAAAGCGAATACACTGAGAAGAACTTTTATAATCAGGAATTCGAGTGGCAGAAATATATATTTAGTGTGTATGAAAGCCGTATAAACTTGACCGGTAATCGGAGGAATACTTAGATTCCTTTTAACTTTTTAAAAAGTTCGCGCGGAAGGAAATCAAACGAAAATCTTGTGAAGCTTTTGCTGGAACTGCCTACAATGGGAAGTAAAATTTGAGCTTTTGGCACCATAAGAGAATAGAATTTCAGATTCGAAGTAACAAAATACATCACAAATGACAATGTTTTATTTGATCAGCCAGCATGGTATTTTACTCGAACAGAATGTATCTTTTTTATTATTTTTAGTTATAATGAAAACTTTCCATTATCACTAAAATAATTTAGTGAAAATTTTCCATTATCACTATCATAATTTAGTGTTGGTGAAAAAATTTACATAATCATTAAATTTAATGACACTTGAAAAGTTTTCAAATCCAACGAGTGTAGCTCCGGCAGAAACATTCTTTACACCCTTAAGTTGAACAAAAAGTAAAATCTTGACCCAAAAACTGCAAACTTTGATGTAGCAGTTGATAGAACTTTTCTGTCCAGGATGATTGTCTCTTGATTATATTTATAAAATATTCCACAAAAAATATTTTTTTTTGTTTTGGACGAAACTAATTTGCTTACTAAGCTGCTGTTTGTTTTGAACCCTCTCGTATTTGCTGAATTTCTGTAAAAATCTCATAAAAGCTCATCAATGGTCAACAGGATTCGATGTGCATGCGCATCAATCGTCACTAGGATATCAGTTCACGCGATTGACTAATACTATTTTCTAGCCTCGTGTTGAAATTTTGGTTCAAGCAAATCTTTCTCATGACTGGAAAACATTTTAATAAAATCAGATTTTGAGTTGAGGACGTAATCACTAAGTATGTTTCAAAAATCGTAATTTTCTGGTGATACTAGAAGTTTCTGAATCATAATTAGTTTACTTGGATTGCGTTCTCAAAATCTACAGCTCGAATCGGAGTGATGAACCCAAATCAATAAATTGTGCATATAACCAGAGAAATAAAACTTTCAAAAAAAAATCAGATTTGAAAGCACGTGTATAATCACTGAACATATGGAAATCAAATGTTTTGCTCTTTGGAATAAAAGTTTAACAAACTTTGGTTACTTTCTTTTTGTTGGATTAAAATCTCCGTATTGATCGTAGTGTCGATAAATTTCTTTGTTGCCGCAACTTCTTACTAAATTCTCATAGGTACTTATTTAGGAATCATTTCTTTTGTAACAACGTTTGTGAGCAATTGTTAACTTTACATTTTGTGGCTTGAGCACTATAGCGGGCTACGGCCTTCTCAGTGGCGATAGTTGTTCAAAATTAGAGTTCTGTTCATAAGAACAAAACATTTTCTTCTACATACTGGAATTTAATCAAGTGAGTGATTTTTCAATTCCCTCTGTTACTCTTACAAAGAAAGTTTATCGAAAAGCTATAAAATACATTTTTTATAAGAAAGTCTCCTTTTTGCGATCTTCTTTACAGTGTAGCAAGGCAACTCCGTCTGACATTTTTTGTTGCCAACAGCAATTACAAATAAACAAATAAAATAAAAATCCAAACAAAAAGCTAAAAAATCTTTTTTCATTTTTCCTTCAATATTTTCTCGCATTCGCAATGCTATTGGAAAAGCGCGTTTCTATTTCACTGGGAAGTGGGCGGAGCAAAAGTTTTTATTGTAAAAAGAAAATAAAATATAAAGAAAAGTGAACTTCTGAAACTGTCATGTGGCAAAAAGGACACTATGCTACAATATACAGAAGAGTATTTCAGTTACCAATAAAAATGAACATGTTGTTATATTTTTAATTACTGTTTCAATAAAAATTTGACAGTTTTTACTTACACAATAGATTCATCCTTTTTAAATTTCAAGACACAACACAAAAATTATCTCAAAAAATAATTATAGTTTTGAATAAAACTACAATTTGCACTTTCGGGAGCATCTGGCTAATCAGAAAAAAGAATTTTTGTTTTACATTAAGTTTGCTATATCAATTAAAATTTAATATAGAAGTTTTAGATTATTTTTCTGTTAAAATTTGTTTTAATATTCCTTTAAAATAAATATAACTTGAACCAATAGTTTTGCTTAATAATGACACTCAGCTTCATTCTTGAAATGTGTTGTTTATTTTGCCTCACTTAAAGGATTTACTAAATGGACAGGCGCAAATCCTGTCAACATAAAAATGATATACATTTTTAGCAAATGGGTTTCTTTTTTTGCAAAACACCCGCTGTGTCCTTAAAACCACAGAAAGTACAAAGTAAAATATGCCTCCAACTGCTTGAGGCAGCAATTTTTTTAAGGAACTATGAAGGAAGCCTTTTGCAAAAAATTGCTGCTGCAACAATAACGGACATCATTGCTACACATAATTCACATGCTGTGTTTGCCACCAAGAAAATGTTATAAGTTTCCAAAGGAGTAGGAGCACCACTGCCACAGCAGCAGTTAAGTCTTTTAAGTACTCTCCATAAGTCAAGAGTAAGCGTTTCAAGAAAATCCCTTTCCTTAACAATTTATATACTCAATATATGTAAGTGCAACACTCATATTTCTAAAAGAAACAAAAAACAATAAAAAATGTTAAATGAAATAGGCAAACAAATAAAACACATAGTTGTTGCGTAAATTTATGCCTTCATTGTGCAGGGTGTCATAAAATTATGCGATGACCCACAGTTTAAGTTGGCATAAAGTTAGCAAGAGATACTTCGCACTATAAAATAAAGGAAAAATATCGTTTCTGTTGGATTGTGAAACCTTAAAGATTTTGTATGAAGTTTGCCATAATATTCGATGAGTATTGCCTTATAAGTACAGTCAATGCAGCGATAATTATCATAAGACTTCGAAATCAACCTATTTCGAATGGACTTTTTAATAAAAAATATTGGCTATGTTACATAATTAGTGGGCGATCAAAATGAAGCATTTCCAATCTACAACTGTTTCCCACTGACATCACTGAATTACCCATTCTGGTATTTCCAAATCTCAAAGATAAGCACAATTTACCCTCGAGATAACTGACTTCTTGCAAAAAGTCAAGCAGAAAGTTCATTAGTTGAAGACTTGAACAATAGAAGATTTTTAAATTTGAGCACTTTAAAGTTGTAGATTCGTTATTGTAAAACTCTCACGTTATCAAGACTTAGTGTATTCTAAATTCCCTGTTTAATTCTGTATTTCCGTATTCTAAACAAAAAATGCAAGCCGACGGATAATTTCTTTCTCCAAACTGTCAAAGTAACTATTTAGTTTTTATCTTCTTCCGGCTCAAAAAAGTACAGTTCGATACTTGAGAATTTTATACAAATTGCTAAGTTGTATGGTATTAAAACATATAACTTTCTGCATTTCGTCGGCTTGAATTTTGTTTTAAGCTACTCCAACTTTTATATAATAGTTATTTTTACAACTGCATTGTTTATTATTGAAACAAGTTCACAAATCTTAACAAAACTGTTCACAAAGTTAAAGTTATTCAAACTAGTCAGCACGTAGCATGGTGGAAGAGACACCCCTTTAATAAAAATTTAGAACTTCATCGCACTTTTACTGTTACCGCGGCTTAGGGTATTTAATTTTTAATTGGCGACATATTACATATAATTTTTTTTTTCTAAATAGTTACTTTTCAAATTGTATGTATGGTGGGCGATTATTTTTTTTGATTTTGTAAAATTTTATATGAAAGTTAAACTATAGAATTTTGAGCTTTGTGGGTGCGGCTCCTGTAAGCTATACGCTAACGTATGGTTCTATATGGTGGTGTTCAAATAATACTAGCTTAGATAAAAATACACCCCAATTCTCTTTAACATAGAACATTTTTGAAGGGTGCCTCAGTCAATTTCCAATTAAAAAAAAATGTGATCTAAAAGGTCGAAAATTAGCATGTTTTAAGAAGTTGATATTGTTCAAATTGAAGTTTTGTTGTCAATACCAATGAAATGTACTTGGATTAGTACTACAACTTTTACTTAGAGCTTAAGCTCATGACTGAAGTATAAAGAGATCTAAGAGTCGAAATATATTTATTAAATTATGTCTCAAAAAATAGCCCTGACAATGTAATAGTGATAATGTTAAATGAGTACTAAAAAATATATTTATTATATATATTATTACTATAGTATTTATTATTACTGAATGAGACATTATATTCCCTACCTTATGAGGCATTTTTTACGAAAAGTCTTGTAAGTTAGTAACTAATGTTTGTGATGCTCTTAAGAAATTATTAGTTATTAAATAAAAGGTGCTTGTTTGATTTTTTTGTTCTTAAGGATTATAAAAAGCTGAAACACTTTATTTTCAATATTTTTAAATGATAAAATAAGACCGAAAACCTTTCTGAGTTAAGTCATAGCTTAATTTTGAAATCAAAATTTTTTCACTGAGTCTGAACTAAGAACTGAACTAAGGATCTACCAAAATATAATTTAAGGCGAAAAATGTCACCATAACTTTGTTGCCAAAATTGAAACTGAAGTAACAAACATGCAATTTCCTTCCTGCATTCTAAGCAATTACTGAACATTTGTAGGCTGCTGGAAAATGATTTTTCTTTTTTACCATTTATTTTCTTCTTTGCCTTTAATCAACCAACATGCAAGGACTCTTGAAACTTTGCAAAGGACACACCATACTGTCGCTGGTCGCGTTCATGTTTATGGCAGATTTTTGCTGTCAGCGACAATTTATTTATAGTTGTCGTTATTAGCGTTGTTATTGGTAGTAATAGTTGCATGTTGTTGGCATGTTACAAAGTGTTTTAAGGACACTTTGGCTGTGAGAAAACAGAAAAAAAAGTATAGCTCTTATGCCACCAAATTGTAAGTGTGTAATGGGCGAAGAAAAAAAAATTGCAATAATAAAAATGTACAAATTCAAATTTTAAAAAAACCGGGGAATTTTTCTTTTTCTCCTGAATTTATTGCTTCACAATGTCAAGCATCAAAATTTGCAGTCGCTTTTGAAAAAACTTACAAAATACAAAAAATCAAATAAAAAGAAAAAAGTTCGCCTAAAAGCGGATATCCTGCTACTGAGTTTAGGAGTTCCTTTTTTGGCATTTATGACTTTTTGACATGTGGTCTTGGTAAAATGGCATCCGCATCCGCAGTTTTGTTAACGTTACAAATATTTCAAAATAATAATTTGGATTACTTAAAATTGTTGGCAACAATAATTTGTTGTTGACAATGTCTGTAATTTAATGCAATTAAATTATTAACCCAGTTTAAGTTTGAATACACATTATTACAGAGTAGCGCTATTTTGTTATTTAAGCTATTATTTTTAACCAATTGGGGACGAAAAAAAAATGCTAAAAATTTTAATATGCAAAGGAACGTAAATATTCCAACGTTGGGCATTTAGTAGTAAATGGAGCTAAGCTTGGCTCAAAAAAAAAAAAAAAAACAAAATTGTAAGTTTCATTGTTTTTAATGTATCAGTCGACTAATGGTAAAGAAATTTTAGACATCGCCAGGACGATTTCAACCATTAAATGAGGATACAATGAGGAGGCAGATATATCCGAAAATTGTTTCATATATAAAAATTATAACATTGTCTCATTGTGAATTTCAGTGAATTTTCTCACGAGAAGCGCCTCAGTAAAATCCCCTTTCTTTGCAACATTACTAAAAAAAACTTTACTTAGAAAAGCCAACTTTCTCTTCAACTGCACTAATGGGTTATATTCCTTTTACGTTGATAATTTATATCAAATGTTTCCTTGCCTGTATCTATGCCTTGCAATTATTATGCGCGAGGATTTAAAATTCTGTACGCTTATCTTGTGCTAACAAAAGTTTTTCTTCTGCTGTTGATTTTTTTTTCACCTTCAATGTTGAAAGTTTCCTGTTACCAGGAATATCAATGGCAAGTTGTTGCTGGCACAAGCTCAGTATTTCAGAGCGCTTCTTAAGCCGTTTGCTGCTTAAATCCTTTGGGATAAATTTTCGCGGTTTTCCACAACGTTGTCTGTCGTCTTCTATTTGTGCGCTGATAAGCAATTAATGTGTTAAAATTTATTATGTCGCGCGAATGGCGCTAAAAATTATTTCGTTCTACAAATTTGTAGCTTGTGCCTTGTGTATTCCTGCGGATGTTGTTGCTGTTGTAGAGTATCTTGAAATTGTTGCAATTAGCAACTGTAATCAAATAATCCGTTTTAATTGTTACTACAGCTATTGTTAGGTTATTACACCTTAAATTGCTTGGGATATTCGTAGCTGTGGTTGTGTGATACATTAAAGACCTTTAAGGAATTCTTTTTCTTTTAGAATGAATATTTTTGTACCTGAAAGTAATTCTCCTTAGAAGTAAATTTTAAAGTTTTCGTTAGTTGAAAGCACATTTTCAATTTATTTCATACTTAAGCTTTTGAGTTGTTTTTCTTTAGAAAAAAGTAAAAATCTTCACTATTGAGGGTTTAAGGGCTCAAGATTTCGTGCTATGACTTGTTATAATTTTTAATTTTTAAATTTATCAAGTTTAGCTTTCTGAAAATATTTTTATGTATATTTCCTGTCTTGTACTTAAAATGATATTGATATAAAATTTAGGCCTTTTTGACTGGTAACCAATTTCCAATTGCAATAATGCATATGGGGCAATTCAGGCGAAGCGGACAATGCAAAAAAAATAAAAAAATGAGATTTAGAAACTTGTTCATATTCGGCTTAATTGTACTTCTAGAAGGTGTAAACACTTTTAAGTTTTTTTTTATATAAGGCTTAATTTTCAAGTTGTGGACTTCCATAAATTGACGTAATATGAATAACGGATTTTTCGGAAACAGTTTTTCGAACTTAACAAAACTTCAATAAAATATGAAACAATGTGGTTTCAATAGAAAATTTCCTGCTCTTTTCAATTATGAAATCAGATTGGAAATTTGAATTGAAGTAATTTCGACATATTTAATTTTTTATTTTAACTTTAAAATAAAGCATAAAATATACCGGTAATATGCTAAATTTTTTCTTAACGTGATCTACATTAGCTTACGAGATATATGAATTGAAGTGCATACGTGCCGCACTTTGTATGGGACGTGGCACTTTCTTAAGTACTTTAATTTATATATCTCCTTAACTAGTAACGATCACGTTGAATTTTTTTTGTGAAACATCTATATACTTAAGGCTTTTTTTAAAAAATAAAATATTTAAAAAATATTATGTCGAAGTTACTGAAAATTTGATTTAAAATGTTTACTTCCGGTTTTCCATACATAAAAAAATTTTAAATTCGAATTTAACTAAAAAATTAAAAAGAACATCCTTTTTACTAGCCAAATCAATATTGTTTATATTTTATTATAAGTTCCTTGATTCCAATAACAGCGTTCAAAAATTACGGTCCTTAAACTTCGCCAATTCTTCAGAAGCCCATAGCTCGGCAATTAAGCTTCATACGAAAAAAAATTATGTGTACACATTTATGTCTACTAGATGTATAACTTACCGGAATATAAACAAATTTCATGACCTCACTTTATTTTCATTGCCCGCTTCGCCTGAAATGCCCCATATGATGTTTCTCTGAAATTTTCGACAAAGGTTGTCATGGCTACCACTTCTCGAATAAATCCTCTTGGTCAACTTTGCAGTACTTTGTATCTTATCGGATAGTGGTTGGTTCATACTTTAGAGTAGACTTTTATCCGGCAAGGTTAGAGAAACATCATACCGAAATTTCACTCAAATTTGTCAACGTGGGGCTTGCTTTGTAGAGAGTGAAAAAACATACATGTTGACTTTAATTTGAATTTGTTAGCTGACAAATCGTCGAGCTACGAGTACTTAAAATTAAATCGGTTTTTTTATTTGTTTGAGAGCCGTTGATTCATTTTTAAGCTAAAAGTCAAACAGGTGAACAAATTGTATATTTATGAAGCTTAATCAAAATTTGATGGCATGTGATTTGATAAATACCAATTGTCTACAAGACTTAGCAAAATCTCGCTTTAGTGAACCCTAACATTCAACAAAAAGATGGCCGAAATTTTACTAATTTTTATTTTTTTATTTTCAAGTCGTGCCATTTCATGTGTGAGAATATTAGGAAATAATTTATTTAATGAGCATTAAGAAGTATTAGCCGTTATGTTACAGAGGTTGGAGTAAGCAACAAGTAGATAATAAAATAATTTCTGCTAAATATTGCAATAAAAATTTTAAGCGGAAAACTAATGAAATATTCATTAAATAAATCCAGTAGTTGTTTGAGATTTATACTTTCAAATCAGGGTGACCTTTAAAATGCAGCATTTACGTTTAATCTCTTAACAGCGTTTCATTATCAACACCATACCAAACAGAAACTCACACAAAGTGCGTGCACGAACACCGAACAAGCTCCTCAACTTCCTTGAAAGTAACCACATGACGTTGGTATGT
The DNA here is from genome assembly GCA_949775025.1 of Tricholauxania praeusta. Taxonomy (NCBI): domain Eukaryota; kingdom Metazoa; phylum Arthropoda; class Insecta; order Diptera; family Lauxaniidae; genus Tricholauxania; species Tricholauxania praeusta. Next base: position 6,401,821 of record OX459028.1, on the reverse strand, counting down.
CATTTCCGGCGCGGTGCTTCACATAAACTCGAAACATCAAATTCTTTCCGCGATTTTTTTTTGTCTACACAAATTCCTTGCACTCGCAACAGGAGGCAGTAGCACCCATTGGATCATGTGCATGTTGCATTATGCTCCCTATTCCTCCTAATCCCGACGTCATCCATCTCATACTCGTACAAGTAGATAATTACACCCCAGATGAACACGTAATTAACACCATGTTGCGCGTTCGCGCATCAATTCAAGTTGGCAACGCTGTTGCTGTTTTTATTGCAATTGTTATTGTTGTTGTTGTTGTTCCTGTGATGTTTAATTAAGATGCGCATAATCGCATAACAAAATTAAGAGTTGCAACAATAGCAACAATAAACAAAAAACAATGTCATCGCATGTCTAAGTGCGATTTTCCCAACATGTCCAGTAAATCATTCGCAAATCGTGGCTCAGATTGTTATAATTAAAAAATTGAATTATCGCAAAAGTAGAAAAAAATAGTTGAAATAAAAATGATAAAATGAAAAAGTGCATTGCACACGTGAAGCACAGTGCAGCTGCTGGCAGCGGCAGTGCGCACGCATGCGCATTGTTAGAATTTCTGTATGAATATGTAATAATAACAGTTTTTGTTTTACGAGTAATCTCCCGCTGTTCTAAAGCTTTTTACTGCATTCTTATTGAGCAGCTTAATTAAATCATAAAACTTGTGCGTTTCTCCCTCGAAAAAAAAGGTGTTAAATTGAATTATATAGCAGTTTAAGACTTGAATGCAAGGGCCAGGTGATAAAATGCAAATCGATACTACTTAAAGATAGTTAAAAATACAAATAAAGGATTGCTGCATTATTTTGTTTTATTTATAATTATTTCTTGCTTAGAATAACTGCCATATTATGGTCACAAAATTTTGGTCCGTTAAGTCCTATACGTTTTATAATAACAATTTTCATTCCTTCAGACCCATCTTCCAGCTCGAAGTTCAGGATCATAGTAATACACCCAAGTCTTATTCAGAGTTACAAGCTGAAGAGCAAAATCATTTTTTTTTCGTGTGAAATGGTTCAAATGTTCTTGAGAAAATCTTACTCGAAAACGTTTTAGTTCCAAAGTTAGCAAATTCGAAGTCCATGTTGTTATTAGCGTTCTCAGATCCAAAAAATTAGTCAAGTTCTCATGTAGTGAACCGTGTGAAATGCTTATGGCCTCATCTAATTCTTCTTCAGTTAATCGGCAGTCTTCCTAGTTCCAACTTTAGGCAAGGACATACGGGGCACTGACCCCATCCTTCAAAATGGCTAAGCGGAACCCAAATTAGTCTAATTTATTGAATTAAGGTAGTATTGGGCTATTTTTGTAGATCACGAGGGGCCCCAACATCGGAATAAAATGACTTTTTCAAATATTGGTACTTGGTCAAATATTTCTTGAGAAGTAGCGCTTTTTGGACAACTTTTATGTTCTACATCTGCAATGCTGGTAACTACAGTATTGTTCGAATTAATGTGAACACAAGTGATAATTTGCAAAAAACAACATTTATTAGTTATAAACGAAGAAAAAAGAGAAAAGAATACAATGTTAATTGTTTTAATAAGAACCATATTCCCCCTTGGCTTTTATAACTTCCTTAACACGTTTTGGCATAGAATCCACAAGTTTTGTACACATTTCTGATACTTGCTGGTCTCGAAACCGTATCTGGATTACAGCCTCAATCATTTTTGTTTTGTTGTGCAGTCTATTTTACGAAGTCTAGCCTTTACAATAATCCAAAAATTTTCAGTCGGATTAAGATCCGAACAGTTTCCTGGCCATTCAATGCAGTATATCTTCTTGAGAGGCATTTTTTGGTACAAAGACAGCGATCTCGTTTCGTTAAAAATGGAACAACGAAAAACTTACGATAGCTCATATTGACCAAATTCGTTAAAAATGTTTTGGGGCTGCTTTTTTATGAAGGTACCAGATGCCTTGTACCGATCGAAGGCATGATGAACTCTCAAAAATATAAAGACATGCTAGAACAAACTTGCGTTCACATTAATTCGAACAATACTGTACATTTGAAATCAGTTGCTCATCTTCTAACTAGTATATAAGAAGGAACATCAACCCCCCAATATATTCACCATGTCTTCAAGAACTTTTTAGCTTCCACATATTTTCCTCACAGAAGTATATAATTAAATATCGTGATTTGAGATTGAAATACGAGTATGTACTAAGCTAAAAATTAGCATAGTTTCAGTGCATATTTTTAGGGTTTTTATTCTAACAATATTGGCCAGAATCTGCAAAAGCATATATGCTAGTGAATAAAGAAATTTCTTTAAATGATCTATTCAAGTTACACATTTTTTTGTAAGATTTTTAATGATCTAACAAAAAGTATAAAGTAATTTTCTTCTTTTATAATTACAAAGGGAGGTTCAGAAAATTCCTGTTAGTAAACATTACAAAATTCCTATCATATTTCTTAACAATGATAGTAATTTCGTTCCAGCAAAGCTTACACAATGACTCCGCCCAAGTGTAACGTAACTAAGCTTTTAATGCGCCTCCAAGCCTTTAATTATTTTATTGTGAAGATGTGCTGCCTTTCAACATTTCCCTTTTAACTCAATCATTAGGCCATCAAAATTGTAAGCGTACAGCACAAGTGCGTGTTAAAATGCAATATTTCAGATTATCATGTTAGTTGTTGCTGTTGTTGTAGATATTGTTCAGAGGCAACATCAAAATTGTCGGTGGTATTGCATTAATATTAATATGCCATAGTACGAATATATTTTAAATAAAAATCAAATTTTTTATAACTTTTTTTTATAATTACAAAAATTTAATTTATTTACAATTTAATTAAATTTATTAATTAATTTATTACAGTTGTTATTATTTGTGATTATTTTATTGCTATTGTTAGGTTTTGTTGTATTGTTTTCACTTACCTTTTTGATATATTACAAGCAACATGCAATGAACCCACGTTCATTCGCTCGTCTGTATGCATTGGCATCTTATGCGCTACTGAAATAAAAAAAAATTGGGGGGATAGACTGATTCCGAATAGTCCGAAAGGCATTGTATGCAACAGTTTTTTGGGGAAAATGAGAAGACAAATAAGTGCGCATGTCTTGCATTTATTGGCGAAGGCGCCATCTGCTGGTACATAATAATTCAAAGAAAATCTAACGATTTTTTTTAAAAATACAATTTCTGTCAAAAAGTAATGATCTTTGGATGTAATTTATAAATTAAATAATGCGCCTAAAGCTATGCCAAACAAAACAACCAAAATCGTTATAATACCGACAGCCAAAAACTGCAGCTATTTGCATTGCATAATTATAGGCTCTAGTTATGACCAAAAGAAAGCAATATTAAAGACATTTAATAATCTCCCCTGTCTTAAAAACAAATCCTTGACTATACCCATAGTTAAGCTGCTTACATTTCATGCGTTGAATGACAAATGATTACAGCTGCATGAAAAGTTAATCGAAGTGATTTTTCAAAAACTTGCACTTAATAATTCAAACAAGTAGCTCATGTTCTATTGTTATAGTGTTACCAAAACGAAAACGAAAGAAAAAAATGCTAAAGGATTCAATTGTCAAAAGTGTTTCGTTTCATAACAAATGAACTGCTGCTTCTTCTTTTCAATGTCCTTGCCGATAAAATGCGCGTTGTTCTCGCAAGAAATCGTATGCAAATGTATGCAGATCCGCTTTCGCCATGTTTTGAAGGCGTATAAAAGAATCATGCAAAGGACATCTTATTTTCTTAATGTTACATTTTTATTTTAATGCCAAGTTATTTTTTTTTCTTTTATTTTTTTTTAAAGAAATGCAAAATAAATGCGTAAATCTTTTAAAAATGTGTATTTTGTCGTCTGGAAAGTTTTGCAGGTGCTTCCTCAACTGATTACGGGTGTTGTTGCGTGTGTTAGCGAAAAATTGCTTAAAATCCTTGTAAAGCGGATTATTGCTAAAGTGTCAATGTGGGTTTTTTTAGCTAACCAAAAAAAGTGTAGCCAAGAAAGTTTTCTTGAAGTAGCTTTAAATCATCTCACTTTGCACAACTAAATAATCTTTTTTATATAATTCCTATGTGTGTAATATTAAGTAGATATAATAGCGTAGAGTTATAGGACCTTGTATGCTTAAAAACTATATCTAATAGCTAATAATGATAAGGATATAGTACCACGATGTCTTAGTTGTTGTAAATTGTTGTGTATTTAATAGACAGACAACTTGAAATTTCAGGGAGGAGCGAGGAAGCGAAGTTTTGTTTTGTTTTATATGAGGCTGAAAAGTTAAGTGGTGTGAAGTTTTTCGCTGATTTTTTTTTTAGTAAGGCATGTCACAAAAACTTTTGGATTTAGGGGAACAGCTTTGCAGCCAGACGCGGATTATAGACGTTGTCGCCATAGGCCTCATATCTCATGACGCTTTTTTTTTATGAGGCTTGAGATAAAAATTATATTTTTTTCCAGAAAAAATTTCACTCTAAAAAATATAATTTTAGTATTTCTGACCAAAAAACAAAGCAACCTATCATCTTCAAAATTTCGTACCCTTATATGTACTAGTGAACCCGCAGACTTTGTTCTCAAACACGATATCGGTTTTTTGCAATTTTCCGATTTTTCTTTGAAATTTTTCCAAACATTTTTTTGCGAACACAACAAAAATAAAATTATTCACAACTTAATTTGAAATAAATACTGGCAATTTTTAAAGAAATTAAAAAATTTTTATAAATATACAATCTTACTAACTAATAACTAAGGCAAAATTCATGTCTATCTATTCCCAAGCATAATAAATATTTAATAAAAATTTTTGATTTTTTAAAAATTGTCATTATTTCTTCCAAATCAAGGTATGGTGTATACTCATTTTTGTATATAGATTTATAAATACTTATGTAAAAAAGTTTACTGTACCAAGCGATAGAAAGTGGTCCCAAAAATGCTGTGACACGTCTACTACTGCGTCCGCCCTAATCCTTATCGAGTGTTAAGACCGCATTTATACACAATTTTTTATTGCATTAATCGATGGCGAAATGTTGAACAAATTTATTTTGGTGTTTTGACCCCAATTATAAAAAAAGTTCTATTGTAATCGTCAATTGCAATCGAAAGATCGAACAAAATTTTAAGATACAGAGAACCTCTGTAAGTCAAACTTGAAGGGAGACGCCAAAAAATACGAGTTATGGAGTTTTCGACTTATGGAGGACTTCGACTGAAGCGAATTTTGTCAGGAAATGTTCAACTTGTCCATTTTAAGATTTATTGCAACTAATTTTGAATTAGAAAGGTGAAATAAATAAAAATTCTAGTTATAGAGGTATTAAACATTGGTGTGTATTGCAGCAGGACCAAACTTTTTCTGGTAATTTCTAATCACTAATTATTTCGACTTATAGAGGGGTCAGATTTCGAGCAATGGAGCTTTTGGGGCTTGAAGGGAAGGGAACACAACATTTTTTCGAGCTTGGAAAGTTTTTGACTTATTGAGGTTCGTCTTTAAGAGATTCCACTGTATTTCTAAATGTAGCTTTTGCAAATGTTCTAAGTTAAGATGCGAGAAGCATGTCTTGGAGACTGAGCGTATCTACCCATTTGTTGTTTGAAAAATCTTAACTGGCGAATATGAAAGAATACTGCAGTGCATTGGTTGAAAAGCAAAGTTATATGACGTTAATGTGATACTTGTGTTACATTATAAAGTTTTATTTAATTTTTCACTATTTTCCATTTTTCCAACATTCTACCGATATTTTCAAAGATTTTCTGTAACATAACGAAACTTCTTTAAGGTCTTATATCGCACCACGAGTGCTTGCAATTTTGATATTTCTTAATAATAAGAAATTAATGCCAAGGGTGGCACAATTGTATGGACTTACTGCACGCACAATTTTTGTACTGAGCAAAACCCTGAAGCGCATAAATATACAGAAATGTATAGCGCATAGGCGTAGAACACTAATTTGCTCGCGGTTATAGCATAAAAAGGTGATTTTGAATTTTTGTGTTTTTTTTCTTTATTTTAATGCAAACGCTCGCAGTTATTATTTGTTAAATGAAGCGATTTGTTAGCGTTACGCGCAAAGCGTTAAATGATTCTGCTAATGATTTTTTTCTTTTTCTTATTTGCACATAAATTCTGAAGCTATTTTTGTCTGAGAAAAGCAAACAATAAAGCAGCTGATCATGTGCCAAATTTTATGAACGAAATGTATGAATGGTAAGGGCTTAAGTTAGAATATTTGCTAGCAGACGATGATAAGAGATTGATGCTAATGACTATTGCTCGTAGTATATGAAATCAAATAGTTCTTAAAATATGGAATTATTTTCGTTTTAAAAAATGTAAAAGTTTTCTGTCTAACTCTTTTGTTTTGATTGTGTTGTTATATGAAAACATTCAGAACTTTTTGTTTAGTATTGTGCAACTGAAAATCAGTCATATCTTCTCAATAAGTCAATGTGGCTGACATAAACAGCTTCAACGAAAATAGAATCTAAGAACTTCTAAAATGTCAATATAAAGGTAAATATTCTTAATAACAATAGAACAATAGCTGTAACAACAACTACGGTAATAAATGCCATTTACAGGCATGCGGCTTTTGTAGATGAGGCGTGAAAGAGTTTTTCAATGGAATCTACAAATGTAACTAAACGCTTCTCACTTCTATGCTAATGACATCTACTGGGAATACCATATCAGTGGACAGCAGCATTGGACAGACAGTTAGGCTGGCAGCAAAAATAATTGAAGATAATCTAGAATAAGAGTTGCCAACCGCTTTCAAGATGAGTGACTATGATTATTTTTAATAATTCAACAGTTTGTTCATGAAGTTGCTATATGTAGAGGCATTCGCCTATTGTTTGTTTTATTTAGTAATATTTCTATCAACTCCATGGCGAAATGAAAAGAATGCAGTGACGGTAATGATTATGAACTTTATAATAGAAATCACTGCATATCTAATCGTTATAAATTCAATTTATATATTTTGATTCAAGATACTAGTGATTATGAATTTTTATTTTTTAAATCAAAATCGATCGTAATTATAGATTTCTATTCATTTAAATCTAAATAATCGTCATATTGGATTTTGATTTTTTTTATCATAGGCCATACTTTTTCGACGTTTTTGAAAACTTTTGAATTTTTTCGATGTATTGCGAAGCCTTTTGACTTTTTTCGATTTTTTCGATGGTTCCGAACGTAGAAATTTTCAATATTTTTTCATAGATTTCGACTTTTTCGGTGTTTTTTGATCGTTTTTGACTGTTCTCGATTTTTCCAATATTATTCGATAAGGTTCGATGTTTTTGGTGTGTTTCAATGATTTTCAGATTTCGACGGGTTTCAATGTTTTCCGATAGTTTCGACATATCGCTCACTTACTTCAAGACTGGCATAACTCAAAAAACATAAAGTGGGAGAAAAACGCATTTAAAATTTTCAATAAGTTGTTTTTTATATGAAAATGATGAAAAGTATGTTTACATAAACTCTCCTCACAAGACAAGTTCATGAGATAATTTTTTGATTTTTGCACACAAAATAAAACATGAAATGGCAAAAATTTCTGCGTCATTAACTCAAAAATCACGTTTTTTGAGTTATGCCAGTCTTGAAGTAAGTGAGCGATATGTACAAATTGTAATTCCTCGAAATAAAAGCGAAGTTTTCCATTCCTTTTTGACATAGAATTAAAACAAGTTATTTCGAATTCCTTGAAATTGAATCGAAATTTTGATTCCTGGAATGGAATCGATAAAGGAATTTTTTCTCAAGGCCCTTCTTTGTAATACGATGCGAAACAAAATCGTATCGCAATTGAATACTTTGTACTCTAAAATGCGCAAGTCACATTAGCTTTCGAATCGCATCACAGAGTAAGACCCCTGGAATTGAATCTACAAACAAATTATTCTTTTTGACATTAATTGTAATTCCGAACTCCAATCGAATTGAAATTATTGAAGTTTAATTCCCAAAGGAGTGATTCCCAACACAGCTCCATCGTTATCATACAATAATTATTCTTCTAGTTGGCAACCCTAATTGCTTTGGACAACAGCAGCTGGATGGTAAATAAATGAATGTACGCCAGTAAATGAATTCGCTTTAAATTTGTCATAATCTTGACAAATCTGTTTGACATTTCATCAGCGATGCGTTCGTTGTGCGCTGCAATGGAATGTGCTCGTACTCCTATGTCTATGTTCAATTCTATTTATTTCTTTTCTCCACAAATGTGGTTGTTATTGATGTTATATTCGTTATTGTAATTTTGTTGTTTTTAGTGTAATTGTCAATTGTTCATTGTCCATTGTCTGTGCTAAAACTGTTTTGTATGAATAATGCAACAAAAGCACTTAATATTTTTCCTTCTTCATTTATGTGTACAACTGATATCGTCAGCGTTAGCTGTTGGTTAAGTGTGCGCGTGCGCATGCGCGCAACCAAAACAAATTACACGCGTTGACAGACAAAACAACGTCGGGACAAATGACAAATGTCAACGTGTTGTCTTCGTCGTTGTCTAAGCATCAGTTCTTGAATGTCACAGTCATTTGTAATGTCATATCGATAAACGGGAAATACTGACCTAGTACAAGCGGTTCAATATAACACTAGTTTACAAGAAAAAAGATCTGGTTTCTCATACACTTTTTTCGATGTATTTTGGGGCGTAGATTCCAAAAATGGCAACCATTTTTTTTTCTTAAGAATCGTTTTCGAGATATCCCCAAAAAACCCCTTTTTCGGCACTTTTTCCATTTATTTGACTATATCTCCATGCATTTTTTTTCGACTCAAAAACGACTTTCAGCTTTCGAAAGATATTTGTATTTCCTTTCTAACTATATGCTTTTTGTTTGAATCGGATAATATTTGATGGAGTTACAAGCGCTCAAAGTTCAAAAAAACTGACTTTTTTAGTCTTTTTTAAAAATCACTAAATTTCAATTGCTCCATTTAAATGAAAAATTTCTTCTTTTTCATATTTTTAAAATTTTAAGTGATAGACTATCCTTTTATAAATATTTTAAGTATAATTTGGCGAAAATCGGACAAAAAATGTAGAAGTTATTCGAGAAAACAGTAAAACACTTGCAATAAAATTGAACGAAAATACATACGTTTTTTATTTAAAAAGAAAAGAGAATAAAAGTAAAGAACTTCACAAACACATAATCGTATGTATTTTCGTTCAATTTTATTGCTAGTGTTTTACTGTTTTCTCGAATAACTTCTACATTTTTCGTCCGATTTCCGCCAAATTATACTTAAAATATTTGTAAAAGGACAGTCTATCATTTAAAATTTTAAAAATATGAAAAAAAAGGAATTTTCCATTCAAATGGAGCAATTGAAATTCAGTGTTTTTCAAAAAAGACCAAAAAAGTAAGTTTTTTTAGAATTTGAGCGCTTGTAACTCCATCAAATCTTATCCGGTTCAAACAAAAAGCATATCGTTAGAAAGGAAATACAAACATCTTTCGAAAGCTGAAAGTCGTTTTTGAGTCAAAAAAAAATTCATGGAGATATAGTCAACTAAATGAAAAAAGTGCCGAAAAAGGGGTATTTTGGGGATATCTCGAAAACGATTCTTAAGAAAAAAAAATGGTTGCCATTTTTGGAATCTACGCCCCAAAATACATCGAAAAAAATTTATGAGAAACCAGATCTCGAGATCAAGCCCAAATTTGTAAACTAGTGTAATCAGACTTCTCTCCTCATTAAGCTTAAACTTAGGTTTTTCATGAATTTTAATTTTTTATAAATTATGTTTTTTGTCTTGACCACAGTGAATGTATGACATATTCAAAGGCAGAGAAATGGCGACAAAATTTTACCATAGTAAAATAAAAAAAATTGAGTTTTTATCGCCACAAAATAAAAAAAGTTCATAATAAAATGTGGGCCACATGAAAAATTGTTCAAAACGATAATTTCAGTTTTCGAATATTTTTCCTACTTTGATGTTTCTTCAAGAAAAATGGTTGAGAAAGTACTCATAATAGCCGACTTATAAGATTTTACTGGTAGTACCATATATGTACCTTCGGGTCACTTTACTTTTCAAAAACTGATAATATTTCATAGAAGATTTTGTTTCAGTTTGGGGTTTCAGTTTCACTGAGGCTAAGAGGCAACCGAGAACGAGGCGAGAGCGAGGCGAGAACGAGGCGAGAGAAACTGAACTCATCATATTCATATTATACAGGGTGTTTTTTTAGAGGTTTGTTTTTCGAATAGAGATAAAACTGGCATTTTATGGTCAAATCTGGCAACTCTAATGTCATTTATGTTCAGTTTGGTTTGCCATTTCATCATGAATAGGTTGACAAAAGAACAACGCTTGCAAATCGTGCAAATTTATTTCGAAAATAATGGTTCAGTTCGCGAAGTTTACCGCAAGCTCCGTCCATTTTATGGTCGACATAATCGTCCATCAGAGCAATTAATTCGGTTAACCATGGGTCGTTTTCGCACTACGTTTACTCTATGTGATAATACGCATCCGCAGAGACGTCGAACAATGCGCACCGAAGAAACAATTGCAGCTGTAGAGCAAATTGTTGAAGAGGACCCGAATGAATCGATTCGCCACCGTGCACAGCAATTGGAGCTTTGTCCATCAACTTTATGGAAGATTTTGCGCAAAGATCTTGGCTTGCGACCTTACAAGATCCAGCTTGTGCAAGAATTAAAGCCGCGAGACCATGCAATGCGTCGTGATTTTGGTGTATGGGCCGAAAATGAGATTGATCTCGATGCTGATTTTCATCGCAAAATTTTGTTCAGTGATGAGGCTCATTTTTGGTTGAATGGCTACGTCAACAAGCAAAATTGCCGCATTTGGAGTGAAGAGAATCCACATGAGACCCTTGAGACGCCATTACATCCACAAAAACTGACTGTTTGGTGTGCTCTATGGGCTGGTGGAGTCATTGGGCCATACTTCTTCCGAAATAATGCTGGAGAGTCAGTTACCGTTAATGGAGACCGGTATAGAGCCATGATAACCGACTATTTTGTCGGAATTTTGGATGGCATGAATGTGGATGAGTTGTGGTTCCAACAAGACGGCGCTACATGCCACACAGCGCACATCACAATCAATTTATTGAAGGAAACATTCGATGAGCGCATAATTTCGCGGAATGGACATGTCAATTGGCCACCAAGATCGTGTGATTTGACACCATTGGATTATTTTCTTTGGGGATATGTGAAGTCGCTCGTCTACGCCAACAAACCAGAAACGTTAGGGGACTTGGAAGCCAACATTCGTGGCGTTATTGCCGACATACGGCCCCATATGCTCGAAAAAGTGGTTCAAAATTGGACCTGTAGAATTGGCTTTATTCGAGCCAGCCGCGGCGGCCACATGACCGAAATCATATTTAAACATTAATGGCATAAAATTATCCTTCCAATAAAGCCAAATTGATGGACATTAAAACTTGTGTTTTATTTCAATTCGAAGCTCTATACCTCTAAAAAAACACCCTTTATAAGAAAAGAATTAAATTCATCATATCTCAATCATCATTTGAAGAGCTCAGATGCAAAACCCGCCAAGTCCATATTTTGGGTTTTTGGGAAAATCGAAAAAACAGTTTTCCACTGAAATTTAACTACAGTAAAAAAGTAGATTGATCCATTGTAATAGTTGTGAAAAGTTATTAAAACCCTGATTTTTCATTACATTTTATGAACTAATCTATAAGGACTACAATAAAAAAACGTTTCGACTTGGCGGGTTTTAAAAGAAAAACTGTGGACTTGGCGGGTTTTGAAAGTGAAACCTCGGGACTAGGTGGGTTTTGAAAAATAATAATAGTAAAAGGTTTCGAAATCATTTTTTAAAAATGGCTAAGTTTAAATTAATTTCAAAACATTTGAATAAATGTAGACTGAAATTTTAATTACACAATATAATTTCAATGTTAAAACACGGTGGGCAGGAAGCAACTTATTATCCTATAAAAATGGCGAGAAAAACCAAAAGCGGGGATTTGTTTGTTATGAAAAATATATTCTAAACCCGTTTGAATTGAAATCCTAGCTGCTCCTTTTCTTGAAATATTCACTTTTTTTTATTTTTGCGCAGCAACAGTTTTTGGAATACTTCCAAATAGCAAAAATTGCTTAAAAAAAAAAAGAAACACTTTATGAATAAATTTATAAATCACTTTTAAAGTCGAATTCCACTGTACTTATCACATTTTAAAAATATTTACCAATGCTAGACCAAATTAAAAAAAAATAATAAATAAATTAGCAAAGTAACAAAGTGGCAACTTTGCCAACAATATCAAAAGTTATAATAAAGGAGAAGCAAATAAAACATGTTCACTTTAATATAATATTTCACTTTGTGTACATATGTATAATCTTACGTGGCTCATATTTGCTTTCAAAAACTGTTTTTATAATAGTGTCAATCGATTGATTATATTATGCATTGTACCAAAAATTAAAGAGACGTATGAAAATCTCAAAACTTTAGTTCATTTAACGAAATTAAATGAAATACCTTTTAAGTTTGCGTCTGATTTTAAACTTATTTTAATGTTCAATGGGCAGCAGACAGCGAGTGCCACATACCCCTGTCCCTATTGTTTTATAACTTTGGGTGAATTAGTAGGTTTTAATAAAATATATACCGATGGTGACCAAAATTTGAAAACGTATAAAAATTTAAAAGAGGATTATTTGCAATTTCAAAGATTAGGTTGTGATAAAAAAAAAGCAAAGACAGTCACAGTACAGTTAATTTTCCATTATTCGCCGAAGAAAATAATGATGATTTTGACAATACATATGTAATAGAGAAATGTGTTCCTCCAGAGCTCCATCTTCTTTTAGGATTTGTGAACCATCTTTTTTGGAATGGAATTGTCAAAGTAGTAGGTCGTGATAAAGCTTTACTGTGGCCAAAAAAACTAAACGTAATTCATAAGAGTTATCAAGGCGATGCCTTTGAAGGGAATCATTGTCGTAAACTTTTAAGAGAAGCGGATGCGCTTCAAGATCCTATTATTTATGAGAATGTTGGACCATGTCGATTGCTACCTTATATCGCTTCATTGAAAGCAATGAATAAAATTGTAGAATCTTGCTTCTCTACAAAAAAAGTAGATTTTAGTGATTTCGATAAAAATATCAACGAGCTCCGCAATGCTTTAAAAAGTACAGATGTCACTCAAACCCTCAAAATCCATATAATTTTAGATCATCTAAAACAAGCCATAATGCTCTTAAATAACGACGGCTTAGGAGTCTGGTCTGAGCAAGCTGGGGAATCAATTCATAAAGAATTTGTTAAATTTTGGGATAAATTCAAAGTAAATAGTATGGATGACCCATCTTACCCAAGCAGATTACGAAAAGCAGTAGTTTCTTTTTCATCCCTTCACATATAAAAATTAAATTTAATACCATTTTCAATTTTTTTTCTGTATTACATATATTAAACAATTAATTATAAGCAACTAAAAAAAAAACAAAAAAAAATTTAAAAAAAGGTTGAAAAACAAAAAAAAAATTTAAAAATTTAAAAAAATATAAAAAAATTAAAAAATATATAAAAAAATTAAAAAAAAAAGTAAGTTTTGAAACAAACTTCAAAAAAGAGGTGCAATGTAAGATACCTCCATGCGGTGCATCTTGGAAACGTGTTAAATCGGCTAAAATCTTACTTTGTATACTAAATGACAATCAGCCTGGCGAAGTTGGACAAAACTAGTAACCAAAAATCGAAAAAAATTAATATTTTAAAAAAAGGAGCAGCTAGGATTTCAATTCAAACGGGTTTAGAATATATTTTTCATAACAAACAAATCCCCGCTTTTGGTTTTTCTCGCCATTTTTATAGGATAATAAGTTGCTTCCTGCCCACCGTGAAAATAACATAAAACTATTTGCATTATTTGTGAAAGCTGAATCTTTTTTAATGAAAAGTTGGACTTGGCAGGTTTTGATTTTCAGAAATGTGGCGGGCTTTGATAAAATAATTTATCAGAAATTATTGCAATCAAAAGTTTGTGAAGGGAACATTTTTTTTTTTACAATTTAGAGTATGTAGGCTTGTAAACAAATATTTTTTCTGCCCCCTCCTACAATATCTCACATTTTCATTTTTTTTTGGATCTCAGCTCTTCATATCTTGTTCAATTTACCAAAAATAAAAGCACATATTTTATTTTATGTTATTTCATTTCTTGGGGCGTAATCAGCCTATCAGGCCTGATACCTACATAATTTTATTTCATTTGAATAAAATCCTCGCTTTTGACCGAGGTGCCTCGGTTGAGAACGAGGCAAGGCGAGACATGCGATAGCAAGTTCTCGTCCGAGAACGTCTGCCACCATTAGCTATGCAAGCCGCAAACAGAACAATATATCTTTATCCTCTACTGAAGCAGAATTAGTTGCACTGACCGAAGCAACGCAAGAAGCAGTATGGTTAAAGCAACTTCTCAATGACTTTCAAATTACAAGCATCAATATCAACATTTTTGAAGACAATCAGAGTTGTTTAAAAATCCTTGAAGGAGAAAAGGTCAACCCAAGAAGCAAACATATTGATGTAAAGTACTTCTATGCAAGGGAAATTCATCGATCTGGAATCATAAAGTTTTTGTACTGCCCTACGGAAGATATGGTTGCTGACATGCTTACTAAAGCACTACAAAATATTAAGCTAAGTAAATTTCGTAAATTGTCTGGCTTATATTAAATACTAATTATTGAGAAGGGGTGTTGAGATACTGCAATAACTTGTTATTTAAATACTTGTTATTTTAGTTTTGTATTCAATATCAATATCAATTTAGTTTTTGTGAAACTTGTTAAAATGAAAATTTCCAATTTTTCACTTCCAAATAAAATCTTATAGACTTCGTACAAATAAATTGTACTGCGTATTATTAATCTAATAAAATAATCCAACAGAGTAGAAATCGCAAAATAAATGTGTGAAATTTATTAAAAGTAATTTTTGGCTTTCCGTTATGAAAATAAAAAAAACGTATTACTTTTTATTTAACGAAATTTTATAAACTTAGCTCCATCTTTTTGTCGTTTCATAAAATAATATATTTCTAACAAAAATTTGAGTCGGATGCCAATGGATATTGTTTGAGCAAATTAGTCATTTTGCTTGAACGAAGTACATATTATTAATGCATTTAATAGTATGCGAAATATTGCGATTTGACAGTTTAATGGATCACCCTTATTGTTAGTTTTTTTTTAAAAGAAATGAGTCTGTTTGTAAGAATTCAACAACCTCCCAATTTTTTAGAGCAAATGTTGTTTTATTTGGAATGTGTAATTCATAAGCTTCAGTAGTTAATAATTAAAGAAATAAGTTGAAAATGGAAATGTTTCGTTTTTATCACCCACTATCATTTATCGTTATATTATTTTACCAGTGGCGTCAATTGGGTAAGGCTAGGCGGGGCATTATTTATACATTACATCGATTCAATTCAAAATAGCATTGATTCGATATGTTACTTAAGCTCTCGCCCCCCCCCCCCAAGATTTTGGTGAAATGACACCACTGAATTTTACGTACTTTATGAGGTTTTATAGGAACTATACTGCCGTACTAAGCGAAAAAGACGTATCTCAAAAAAATATATATCCGAGATTCTTATGACATCGGATAGCTTAAGAAATTACGCGTCTAATGAAATACTCCAAATTTCGGCATCTTAGTCCAATCATATAAAAAATCTACTAAGAAAATTTCCTCTATCTCAATTTTACAGGTATTTCAACAAATTGACATAAACAAAACATCAATTATCTCGAAATGAATTTTTTTGAGATACGTCTTTTTCGCTTAGTACGGCAGTATAGGTCTCCTTAAAATACGACTCCTGTTTTATTTTCAACCAATTTTATATTTATTTTTACTGAAGCTCAAGATAGAAATAAAGTAACCAGTATGAAATTGTACTTTACTGTGCAACGCATTACAATGCCAGTGTTCGCATATCAGCAACGCAACAAAAACTGACAGTAAAGCCAAGTTACAGAGAAAGCAAGGGAAAAGTTCAACAGCTAAAATTGAGAATAACAAATACTCCCTTATTTTGTGCCGATTAAAGAGTTTATTTCTTGCAAGTATAGTTAATGAAACGAAGACTTTTTCTAAAATTTGAAAACATTTAAAATTTATTTTTATTTTCAAGTTAGAGTTCATTTACTATAAAAATTGATACTTGCCTGAAGAATTAAATATAACACTGAAATATTTGTGAAATGCAAAAACCTCCTGTTATTGCATTGTTCCAAATAAACTGCAAAACGCCAAATGTGCGCTAACTTGGCTCGCTGCTTGTCTGCCTTTCTATACGTCTAAGAAATTTTGGCATAAATTCTGTGAAATTTTTATTTTATTTTTATTATTTTGACAGTCTGCACACTACACAATATGGTCATTTGGTCATTGGCAGCGAGTAGCACATGTAGGTAAAAAAAAGTTTCCATTCTTCGTACTTTTTTCTGTACATCAAATTATGTACAAAGTCTCGTAGCACTTTTACTGTTTTTATATTCCATGAAAAACTGCACAAATTTCAAACTTACGAAAACTTTCAACTAAATGCTGCACGTTTTCTTTGCTGAATCAAATCATTCAAAATTCAAATATCTTAATTCATTTCCAATCAACTCAGCTGAAGACATGATACGCCACGAGTTCTTTGGCCTGATTTTAAAACTTGTTCATAAAATTGCCCCATTTTTTTGGCTGCATGCTGATGCATTTTAATGGCGTCTTCTCGCTTTGGATTTTTCGGCCACGTTATTATTGTCTGCTTTTGGGCGCGTCTCTCGACACATTCATTGACAGTTATGCACGTTGTAAGCGCACTGCAACAGGTAACAACAAAATCTACAAAAAAATACAACACAACAGCTGCTGACTGCATGCAGCATAGGAAATTAAGCAAAAAAAAGTCCACTTGTTTTGACCAAATACGTTTGGTAGTTTCGACCGTTTTGGCTTTGTGCAGCATTAAGTTATGCGTTTGGTATTCTTGAGGTTCTTTAAATTCGTGCTTTTTGGGAAGATTTTTCACATTATTTGTTTTTGGCTGTGCAAAATGTGCACTTGAATAAACTAAAATTTTTGTGTGCTTGATAGCACTGTCAACTAACCGGCTACTGTAAGTAAAAGCCAAAAATGTTAAAATTATTTATTTTTAATTTTTAAAAATTATATTTTGTAAAATAAACTCATTTTATACCTTTTTTATGAATTTTCCAATTGAATGCATTGATATTCTCGACTTGACTAAAAATTTTGAAAGTATTTGGCTCAGCTGAAAATTTTCACTGTTATTTAGCGCTCTTTCAACCACCGCCGTCACTGCCTGTCTGTTACACAGCGACTCTTTTAGTTGGAAAACCTTCTGTGAACGGAAGTGTATATTCCAATATGAATTTCTATTTTTGGTTGCAGGAAACGCCTTTATTTCCACTTGGAGTACTGCTAGTCAGAACATGCGAGTACAATATAAGAGCTTAAGAGAAAAAGAGAGAAAGTATATGTCGCTGCAAAAATAGAGCATGAAAAGTTAACTGACATTCAAGTTAGAAAGAAAACTCATAGGGTGTTTCATTGAATTAAACTGGGAATTATTAAATATTTTTCAAAGAAGAAAATTAAGGAAATTTTTATAATTTTTGTCGAAATTTTTCAAAATATTTAAGCTTTGATGCAATGTGGCTTGGTCGAATCTCTTGTAAAGCAATTCTTTTGGACAAAAAATCGATATATTGTTTTCCTCTATGCAATTGTATCGATTATTTATTTTTTTATTATTTTTTTTATTTTAAAAACATATAGTACAATCATTTGGTAGTTTTACCTTGAAAGTTTTGCGGTAGTTTTGAAAATGAGTATTTTTATAGATTTTGATGTGCTCTTTCTGAAATTCAACTTTGCCACCTCGTATTGTTGCCGCTCGCACCGCCATATTGGAAAAACGGCGCCCAAAAGCGGTTTTTTGACAATATCTCCTTTCTGACTCATTTTTCGATAAAAACATCCATATACAAAATAAAACTAGACGAAATTTCCTACAATTTATGTTATAATCTTTTTTTTCATAATATCAATAGTTTTGGCGTACGAATGCTTCTATAATATAGTTTTTATCACTAATTTTTCAATCTTTTTTTATATTTTTAGCAAGAAAAAATATCTAATGGAATTTTCGTAATTATGGAAGTACACTTTGCGGCGCTTGTGCGCCAAAACTATTGATTTTATGAAAAAAAAGATTATAACATAAATTGTAGGAAATTTCCTCTAATTTTATTTTGTATATGGATGTTTTTATCGTGAAATGAGTCAGAAAGGAGACATTGTCAAAAAACTGCTTTTGGGTGCCGTTTTTCCAATATGGCGGCGCGAGCGGCAACAATACGAGGTGGCAAAGTTGAAATTCAGAAAGAGCACATCAAAATCTATGAAAATACTGATTTTCAAAACTACCGCAAAACTTTCCAGGTAACGTCGTTTTTTACTACCAAATGACTGTACTAATACTTCACAAATAAATTTGAAAACTATGGAGAAAATTGTATCGATTATATTTACAAATTCGAGTACTTTCGAGTAACTGAATATAAACAGAAAAAATTGAGATTTTAATGGTGATATCTGTCGGAAATGTGCAAAATAATATATTATAAGCCACAGATTTATTTGTAAACCTATTTTGACGATCTCATTGAGGTTTTCTCTATTTTTTAAAAATTCATATTTATCATCATATAAAATCTGATGGTAACTTCTGAGATGAAGCCATCTTTTACTTATTTGCATTGAACACAGCACCTTATGATTTTTTTATTATTACCCATAGCATTTGACAGAATGCCTTACTACTATAAGCCATTCATAAAATTAAACAAAAATTCAATTCATACATATACTCTTCAAATGAATACATGAAACAAAAAGTTGTAAACTGTGCTACAGTCGAAAGATTTTAATGAAATATCGTTCGTTCTTCTGAAGTTGTAATTATTAAAACAAACAAGGAACTTTGCTTGATGTGGTTGATAAATTTTGTGACACGAAAGCTATTTTTTTAGAATTATTTAGCTTAGATAAGTCAGAAAACTAAAAAAAAAATTTAATTCAATAACAGGTATTAACAAAATTGTCCAAAATATTTATTATAAGATCAAAATAAATATACTATGGTATTTATTGGATGTTCCCCGGTGAAGCTTAGGAACGGTTGACAGTTATTCATGGGCAAATATTTTTTGGATTCGTTAAAGTTCGACTATAATTTTTCTAGACTTTCAACATTTTTATCAAAAAAAAAAAAAAAAAATCTGACAAAACTTAAATCTCTGCAATAAAAAACGCTATAATATATTCACATGTAAAAATTTGCTTTGATTTTCAAAGTAGCAAATTGTTTTTAAATTTTATTTATTGTACTTTAGCTTATTGGTGCAAAAACTCTCAACAAATAATGATTTTCAGAAGAGTTATGGTCGCACTTCCAACCGTATTTCTTGCCCACATTTTCCACTTGAAGTCAGTCGCTCCAACAAGAAAGGTTGGCCAAATTCAAATACATTATAAGCACTAACTATTGACATCATATCCTTAATTTTTTGGACGGCGACTGATGCATTTTTTTTTCACTCTACCCTAATACATACAGTGTACA
The DNA here is from genome assembly GCA_949775025.1 of Tricholauxania praeusta. Lineage (NCBI taxonomy): Eukaryota > Metazoa > Arthropoda > Insecta > Diptera > Lauxaniidae > Tricholauxania > Tricholauxania praeusta. Next base: position 6,382,047 of record OX459028.1, on the reverse strand, counting down.
TCAGTGATGGTATTTTTCGCAAAATTCTATTTTTCTCCCATGTCTCTGTTCTGAAATATTATGTCATTTTTCAAATGTACTTTTCTCAATTAACTTCAAGTGTCTATATGAGCAATTCACAATTAACTTTATGTGTTGCAGAGGTAAGTTACCAAATTTAATGCGATATAAAATAGCAGTTTAAAATTTCTCCGATTAAAGAGGTATTGATAGATAGAAAACAGATAAGTTAACAAGCCTCAAGCTATTTTCAGTACATTTACAATATGCTTTTCTGCCAAGCGAAAAGTTATTTTTAAATTATACACTGTTTTTATCAAAAACTTATTCTAGGAAGGCTTCATACAATTTCCAACCAGTGATTTACTTATACAACAGACAAACTTTTAGGTCAGGTACATCTTCGCATTAAGTTCAAACCAGTGAGAGTATTCTTGAAAAATTAAAATCTTGTATCAAAATTTATTATCTTCCTTTATCAAAAAATGAACAAATTGATGTAATATCCTCGTAAAATATTTTTTTATTGCTGATACGAATCTCACCCACTCACCTCACAATGGCGCCACTACCATTCAAAATGAATGCCCAGGTTATTAGCGCTTAAATCGCGTTATGATAAAATTCCACGTTAAATTGTCGTCGTTGTTGCTATTTCCTGAGCGACAAACAAAATGTCAAAATTTATGCTATGGGTCCTTTTGTAGCGGCGATTCTTTTTTGCATTGTTGGTGTAACGTTAAAAATTAAAACATCGCTAATTCTTGCATGACAATTTCCCATTCATTCTAAAAAGAGGACGAAGAAGAAAAGGAAGGGTTAAGCGTTGGCTATCATGGGTTGTCTCTAACAAATGGTGTATTTTTTATTGTTACATGTTCCTATTTATTTATGACGAATTTTTTTGTTTGGTCTTAAGTTGATGAGTACAAAACATGTCCTTGTGAAAAAAATAAGCCATGTTTACATTTCTGTTAACTGCAATGATTTTCTGGTCGTTTTAATTGTATATTTTTTTCATGGTCTGATAATTTAGATGAGTAGAGTAGCAATGACCATACCGTGATAATATGGCATCTGGGGCGATTGAATATTGTTTTATCTACACTTTGACAAGTAATTCTTAATGGAAATCTGGAATTCTTGCCACTGTTTTCAAATTGATGAGCAAACAGAAACAATTTTTGTTTTCAATATACATATATGTAGCTTATAGGACCAAGAAGCGCAGGGCCGTTTCATCGATAGGCGATTATATGAAAGGAACATCTTAGTTGTTTTAAGTACATTTTGAGACATTTTTTTAATAGCCCCATTGCTTCATATGTTCTTGATAGCAGAAATAGGTCTCTGTTCCCGAAATTTTATTTAAAATTTTACCTTTGATTTTTTAAATTTTAAGAAATCTTTCACAGTAACAACTTTAGTTTTTGGGATTTTTTTATATTGAAGTAGACAGCTTTTTGCACCATGAACAAAGTATATTGTTTTTCTGATGCGACCAATATGTTACTGTTTAGATTTTCATGACTCAAAGTACATTTTGTATGACATTGAGCATTCTAAAATCGGCTGTTTGCTTATAATTTTTGCTGGTAAAAGAAATTTTATCGCTTGCCTTTGTTTTTTTTTCTGTTATACCAGATCTGCTTTGTCATCTTCGTGTATTCCATAGAACAGCTTATGTTCATTTAATGCAGTTCTCTGGAAACCGTACAGGTCTTTGATCAGTTTTGAAAGGAGTTAGTAAGTTTTCATCGCTTATCGCGGTTATACCACCAATGTTTCCAGATAATTCGAGCTTGTATTGGTATGCGAGCCCAGAGCGTTTCATTCTAGCTATCCCCTGGAATCTGTCTGAACCTTTTTTTGGGGTTATACGACGTAAAAATCATTCATTTACATCACATTTATTTTCCTTTGTGTTGTGCTACCGCCGATATACTTCTTACCCTTCAGGCAAAACTCATATCAAATTACAGACTTTCAAAATATTTGGGAACCAGGGATCGAATAAAAATTTGTTATAATCAAGGCAGGGCTAAGCCTTCAAATAATTGGGATATTCTTACATCACCAAGTCTCAAAGATCTAAGCAATAGTGCTAAGAACACCCAGACTACTCTCAAAATGCAAACTATTTAAATTGACTCCTGAAATGCTTTCAAAATGCCACAATGCTGGAGCTGTAATTTTTCAAATAAATGCATAAACATTTTTATCATATTTTTGATAAGATTAAAACTGGCATATTGTTGAAGCTCTGGCATTAAGGAATGTATAGCTTGAAATTACAGCTCGGAACATCATCTTGATTCAATATTATTCTACTACATACATTTTCATCATTTCTGTTTTCAGTTTTCCTAAGGCCAAAATTAACTGCCATAAAGGTTATACATTAAATGTTTTGATGGAATTTCAAAGAGAAATTGTATATACCATCACGAATAGGCAATAAAAACTAACATTGTTTCGATTTCACTTAAAAACCCTTGATCACACGTTATAAAAATAAGCGTACGAGTATATTAAACTTCAAAGTGAACCACCTACTCCACACCTCAATATCCATGCTACCACAAAAGAGCAACCCTTTTTCATATCAATTGCCTTTTTTTTTCTACTTGCGCTGAAAAAGAATGAAAACTCCATTCAATTTCAAAGTAAATATTTGCCTCGAGGGTGCTTTCAAATTTATTACCATAAGCTGGGTGCTAATGGTCAATATATGTTCCATTTAAATTTAGAATTATTTTATTGCAGTTGTTGTAGCTTTCATTTTAAAATTGACCAATTTTCCGTATGTACTGCAAATTCCACATTTTAAGAACGCAAATTGAAATGTTTAAGTCTAAAATATGTCGATTTCTGAAACTATTATTATTACTCAAATATAATTTTTATTACCGCCACACCCAATATACTAATAAATTGAACTAATTCGAGACAACTTTATTTTCCGATCACATTAAAACCATTGATGGATTGTATTGCTTTGCGCAATAATTAACTATGCCATAATTAATGGCAAAACATTTTTCATTTAACATTTTTTACTGTTTGAAGTGTGAGCCACATTATTCTGAAATTAAGCCCGTATCTATGAAGTTGTATCTTATTTACATATGCAAATATTGTTTGTGTTTTCTTACAAAAACCCAGTTCAGTTCTATTCGGTTCAGTTACATAGGCAAACATTTCCACTTGTTGCACATTCAGTAACGCTTCATAGAGACACGTGCTCCTGACATAAGGAAAAAAAAACATTTTTAAATTAAAATTCAATATTCGTTTTAAATTAAATTTACGTGTTACCGTACAGTGGCTATGAGGAATCGATACAAATCATTTCTTATGTTGTTGCTGTTGTTTGTCTAAATCAAATAGAAATAATTTTGAATTTTGCATTTAATTAATTGAGGCGCACAGCTGCCGAGGGTTTTCATTTGATGTTGTAATATGATGTTGTTACTTTTGTCTATTGACTTAAAGTATAATTTCATGCTAAAGCTTTTTTCTTCAAATCTAAAATTATTAGGTTTCGTTAATTACCACACAGTAGGGTATTAGCTATCTGTTTTTATACTTAACTTGGGCACAGTGTATAATAATTTCGAATCTATTACTTATGCCTCGCAATCGGTCATCTAGAATCAGGGTATTGGCGTACTTCTGTTCACCACCTTTTAGTCTGGTAACATCTCTGATTTTGTACAAGCAAATTCGTTTTCTCGTTCGTTGCGCTAAGCCTTCATTGTCATAAGGATCAGTTAACCAGCAGCGTGTTACGATTGCGAGCGCGGTGTAAACACTTTCAGCAAATCATTGCCTACTCGACACGTAATGTTTCGCAAGCTTTTCAGAAATCTTGCACATTAAATGTTACAAAGATTCAGTTGCGTTTCAGAAATCTTCCGTTTTCATTTCAGAAAGCTTTCTGAAATTTGTCAATATTCCCTTTTTTATTTAATTTGAAACGTTTCAGAATTTTTCGGAATTCGAGTCAAAAAATTAAGGAAATTTCACTTTTTTCTTACATAAAATTTTTTCCATTTTCCTGATGTACATATAAGGAAGTACCGAAAAAAACATTTCCTCCATTTTTTAAGCCTTTATATTAGGAGAAAATTTATGATCTTTACTCACGTAGATCTTTGATTTTTTTGATTTAAAGGCTAAATACCTTTGCTAGTTTCACTATATTTACCTTAAGATACTATTATACGGATTATAATTTGTTATCAAGAGCATTCTGGGGCTCTTTAAAAAAACTGACATATTAGAATGAGAATGGCGATGAGGACTGGTAAGGCCGAGACCCCATAAGAGCAGTTTCTATTGGATATTATTGAATATACCAAGAAGTTGGGATATTCGCATAATGAACAAAAATCGTTTGTTTTTAGCGTAGTGATATAACATCATCTTACTAAGCGCAGAAAATATTACTAAGGGGTTTGATACTCACTACCAGAGCTGATAGTTCACTGAGTCGGTAAAGGCTTCATTCTTTTTTCAAATCAAAACATATGGTGCAATCACATGGGACTTATATCCTTAAACGAGTCAAATTCAAAGTTTCGATGGTTTTGAAGGTTCAAACCTCCCGAAATTCCAGTAGCCGACATTAAAGTTTCGGTTGCATACAAAAAATCGTTCAACAAAGCCACACCGAAAACCTTTTCTATGTTTACCTCTGTCTTTGGGGATATATTTTTAGGTTTAACTTTAAACTGCTAAATCAACAAAGGATATCGATGTCACGTGCAAGTCAATTTTCCGAAAGCCTTATTTACTTTTATCAAAAATTGCAAAAAAAGTAACACTGTAAATATTTTTAAATTTACCATTAAGCGGCATTTAGCAGCACAATATGGGGGTGGACATAGCTTGTGCTGGTGACACAACGACGTTCATGATTCCTGCTCGTCATGTGTGTTTGTTTAGGATAAATCATTTCTGAAGTAGAAGTTTTGATATTTTTCAATGTTTGGGATAGTTTTTCTGCGTAATTTTTTTTCTAATTTATACTGATCAATACAAATACATGCAAACATAATTTAACACTAGACACATTATTTGATATTATATATCAGTGTCCCAATTTCGATTCAAATGCTCTCCATTTCCACTTTATTTTGCATTCCAACATATAGCGCGTTATAAGGAAAATGTTGAATATCCTTTTTGCCAAATGAATTAGAAAAAAATAATGCTGCACTAGATGGCAGCACTAACTGTAACTGTAACTAAAAGTAATCAAAAACACACATCGAGTTGAGAAAGTTCAGTGGAAATCAACAACAAATATCAGGAGGACTTGTTATTAGAGCAGTCATCTTGGCAGCAATTGTAATCTCCAGGATTTCAAAACGTGAAACTGGCAAGGAAACGCCTTAAAACAACAACAACAACAAAAACATTTGCTGCAATTTATACGCTGAAGTGCTGCTCAAGATGCTTTTTTATTCGTTAAACGCGTCCTAACATCAACAACAGCAGTCAGCAGTTAGCAACAACAACAACAACGAAAAAACCTAACAACTATAGCATTGAAGCTAAAACAATGACATCCTTATGCTTAACGGTGTGCTCTCTTCTAAGGATCCACACTTGAATGCACTCAAGTGTTTTACCATCTCAAGCATCATTATTTTTGTTTTGTAATTACTCAGTAGGAAATTTCATTTTAATGATTCGTTTCTTTGAAAAAAATTGTTTTGGTAGTAAGACCATGACAAGTTTGACACATGCCTGCGAGTATTACTTTATATCAGAAAAGATGTAAGTTAGTGGCAACGTAATTTTTAACGCAGTCAGCAATTTAATCCCTCGACAGGAATTTGAGAGAAAGTGCATAAAATGTCATTCTCAAAGTTAACTCACAGTAACAGGTTTAGCTGCTTTCTGTTAAGGATATCAGATAGAGTTGATCTATATATTTTGAAATTTTGCTTGATATTTGTATTAAGCTGCTTTGCCTCCGAGTTATCACACGTTTAATTAAAAATGCTTTTAATTCATACAAATACCAACAATGGGGTATTAGGGCAATTCCGGAGTGAGATTAGGACTCTGCGGTCAACATTTCGTTGGGCATGGCTAGTCAGGTAATTACTATCAAAAAGTAAACGGACTGCTTAAATAAATCACATAATCTTTTAATCAGAGACTTTTGACCGCCCCTGTTGATTTATAAAATAAACTTTAAGCATTTAAATATACCTAAATGGGTCCTTATTCTTTAATGGAAAAAGCTTTCTCATTAATTTATCAAAGACGAAAGCAATCCCGGACTATAGGCCGGCTCTCGTGGTATCCAAAACTCGATTTATAAATTTCTTTATCGATTGGAACAAGAAAAATTCATTCAACAGTTGAACGCAAAATGGGAGATTCAGAACCACCTGTAGTAATATATGATATTTTTATTTTTTCGCCCTTAATCCATTGATTGGTGGAAAATGATTTTGTCTTATAATGGACAGCCATTTGTTATATCAAAAACTCATTTTTGACCTTTCCTTTTACTCCACAAAAAGCATAGTCCGAGACCGCCTAGTGGTAAGACTCCTTGTCAAGAATGCTGAAAAATTGGCGCGTTCTTTCTCCAATACTGCTCTTGCTGTCCGCCAACATTTTCGACCTTTTCTATCGATTGTTCTGAAACGAATGTTTTTCCAGTTCCGATAGGTTTCCGAGTCGCTTTTGGTGATGCTAAAATTTTAGTTTTAGGGCTTTCTCCAATTAGTGCAAAAAATTCCAATAATGGGCTCTTTCGGATTACGAGGCTGCCATAAGTTATGAACAGAACTTATTTTCCGGCTATCGCTATCGATTTTTCCAACAAAATATTTTTCATCACAATTGCCTAGCAGCCAAGTGGGGTCTTGATGTTTTCCCAAATATATATTTGTCCTTTCTGAAAATATGGCAAAAATTATGAAAGGGAACACAATGAAAACTGACAGAATAATTGTAAAAAGAATCCTAGACAAAAACTGAAGAAAAGTTTTGAAGCGGGCGTGATATAGGTGAAATTGAGTAAGAATATTTTGCAACGTTTTATACCCAAAAAAGGAAAAGAAAGAAAGAAACTTTCTACATCATACCATATGACAATGCAAAAGAAAGTAATTTGAATTCCGCATGGGTTTTGGCGCTTTATTTTATTTGCTGGATATATTCTTGAGACACTAAAAAATAAAAATGGCGTCTGTTTAGTTGATAACAAAAACAGAAAATAAATGAAAAACAATCCCTCTATATTTAATTTATTTCTTGCATTATGTAAGCTGATACACTCCAGTACCAGTTCCTCTTATTCTGGCTCCAGTGAAGTTCGTCCTCATTTGGCAAATTGCACGTAAAGTGCTGATGCTGTTTCTTCTTCCATCTCAATTTCTTTTATTGTCGCCATTTTTATCTGTTTTAATAGCTGCTGTTGTTAATTCGAGATTTTTGCTTTTATGAGCACAGATAAGAAAAGAAATTAAATCCTGCTCGCATATTCAATGAAACCTCAGCGGGTGTCCTCTTCAATTTCAGATTTTTCTCCACTTTATTTGAAGTGATGTAATAAGAGTGTATTTCATTATTTTATTGTAAAAGTGAATAGTTACCATTAACTGCGCCTAAAATTATGCAATCTAAAATCAAATATGTTGTCATTACAATTTCGTTGCTGCTGTAATGAAGATTTTGCTGTCATAATGATAAAGTTAATTTCTTTGATGCAAAATTTTAGTAAAAAAAATTTTTGTTATTTTCATAGATAATTTGTTAGGCGAATATTCTCCTTTAACTTTTGTTCTATTTTTCTTTTAATTTATTTTTAAATTTCATTTTGCTTGTGGGCATTTATAACTTGGTCACTTTGAATAGTCAGCCATGTTGGCTGTATTGAGTACAGTTTAAGGCGTGTTCGTACTTTAGTCTGATCATCTGAGATCAATAAAAATAAATAAGCTGTGTAAGTATCAAGTGCCTATATTCTTTTTATCCAAATATTGCTCCGTCGAGCCAGAACCTCCTTCTCCTTTCAAGGTTTCTTTAGTCAAGTCCAGTAGTTTTCATAGGATCTGATTTCCGGGCTATTTTGTGTGTTGCATTCACGTTCGATAAATCGACAATATGTTAAAACTGGCCAAAGAAACGGTCTGTATCGTGACGTCATGTCGTCATTGGTGGTGATAACAACCTTCTTCTTAGACATTCATCACTTTATATTTGTGCATTCACTGCACCAAAAGTAGCAGAAGACAAGTTGGGGCCGATCTCTTTGTTTTTTTTTTGGTACATTGCAACACAAAATCTTTGCCTACATCTCTTTGGCCATACGCAGCACCATGACTCCTGCTCCACGACTTAATGTTCTTCATAGTTCTTTAAAACCACTTCAGCAGTTGATTGCGGAAATTTAAGCATTTATGCTTTTGAATGATTACTACAAGCCTTATGGGCTATATGTTCGTGCAAAATTAATTTTCCGAGCTCTAATTCGCTGCGCATTTTAGAATTTATTCGATAAAATGATTTTTTTTTTTGCTTAAACTCAAAACTTTTGTTGAAAACTGAAATTTGACAATATTTATCTAAATCATTAAAATTATATCCAGTAAGGAAACATAAACACAAAGTCAAAAACTATGCGCTCTAATTAATATTCCGTTGCATTCCAAAAATCACATCATTATTGAAAAGAGACCAAATCGTATTACCAACACGCGCGTAATTTGCATTTTTTCATATTTTCAGTGCATTGCCTATAGGTTTATGTTTGCAAAGCCCACGTTATTCATGGATGCAATTCATCAAAGCGGAAAAACACGTGTCACTCACATTGCCACGCCCATTGCTATAGTCATAATTTTCTATGTTTTCACACGCTTGCGGCAAAGTCACACAAACAACAAGGACCAGCTGTCTGGCATCATTAAAGAAGGACTAAAGAAAATCCTGATTTGTATTATTTGCATTTTAATTTGTTTTGCTTTCTTCGGATTTGATTTTGTTGCCATAATTGTAAGTGAAAATGAAGAAGAATAAGAAAACGAATATTATTTCACGTGCCGCTTGCACAAATATCATCACTTTATACATAACGAAGGCGTTGACATCAAAATTATTGTGCTAGGATCAGCATTTGCCTTATCCTTCTTGAATTTTGTATGCAATGCAGTGCTGATATGCATCAATCATAATCGATCATTAACATTAGCGCGTCCACCACAAATCCATCAAAAACTGACGAATTCTAACGATTCATATGCTGGCGATTATGTTGATTGTGATGTTAATGTTGACGTATATCGTGGTATCATCTAATGATGTTCCATCATTGAAGATGATGTGTTGAATAATGAATGCGCGTATCCTTTGCAAAGGAAAGAACTATATTTGTATGCAATTTTTTTGTGGTTTCGCAATGTGATACGAATAACTAGGTTTTATGATTTCCTTGGAAGTTGATGAACGGTGGAACAATATTTTATTCAATATTTATTACTCATTTTTAAAAACGCAGATTTGTTTTTGCTTCGAAATATTCCTTTTTGTGCCTGAAGCACATCTTACTAATATCAAAAATTACATAGTAAACCGAGAAAATGATTTTATTGAATGTAACAAATGTATATTTATTTGATTTAGAGCAACCAAATATTTATTTGAGTCAATCACATTTTATTTGGTAAAATATACATAGTTCGTGGTTCTGAAAATTGGTGAGCTCGTTTATGGACAGGTATTTAAAACGCTAAACTGAGTTTGAAATTATGCAATATTTTAGACACTGTCACCAAATTTCACAAATACAATCTAGGCTGAACACGTGGTGCGGTACTTATCGGGAAAAGGGCATCAAAGTTTTTTCCACACAAAAATTGAATTTTTACGATTATATTATATATTTTATCACAATGCTGAAAAAAAAAAACAAAAAAGATCATCAATTTAGTAGTTCGGGTCCTTAGGATGCAGCCTATGCTTAAACACGGCCCTGTTTGGTCAATGCGGTGTGAAGTATTTACCCTTTATACATTATAGTTTTTATCGACGAGCATTCTAGCTAAAATAAGCACAGAAATAAGAAATTTTTATTTGAAAAATAGAAATACGTTGCCAATGTCCCTATATTTTTTTAAAATAACATTTATAGTATGGGAAATTATGTTTAGTTGAACGGTTATTGTAACAAAATTTCTATACCCAGATTCGTATTTAGCGCTTCAAAAAATTCCAATAGCCATACAATTTCATAAAAGAGTGGCCTCCCATAGGGAAACCCCCAAATAGATAAACAATTTAACTATTTCAAAGTCGATAGTACCTGATTTTTATCTATAATTCAAACTGTTACTTTGACAAAGTAAAGTATAATTTCTCAAATTTTCCCATTGTATATCACAGCGATGTTGATCTCCACGAAATTGATGAATGAGTTTTTAAATGTTTTTTAATGTGATGTGTTATGCCATGTCAAAAACGGAAAAGTTCTACATGACAATTGCGTTTGCATTAGTTTTTGTGTTCCTTTTTAACGTATGTATTTCCAACACATATGAATGAATGTCCTGCATTAGAATAGTAAAATCGCTTTCAAATCTCTTAACTTAAAATATTCCATCAACACTTGAGCAAAAATGTACGCTGACTGACAAACGCCTACCCAACACACACGCAGCCAGGAATATGACAATTGTGAAAATCCTTCAGTAGCAACAACAATGGTATTCCATCAAATACTTTTGAAATCCCTAAAAACATGTTTTACTTTGAAGGGGGGACACAACCAGTGACAACAAAGAATAGAGAAAAAAGCACTTGGAATGAAATTTACATTTCTAAGCGCTGATCACTTGTTGTTGGTGATGGCGGTTGTCGTCGTGTTATTGCTGATGACATTTTTCATAAAACATTTGTAGATTTTTCTGTCGGCTTTTTTTCTAATCTGACAGTATTTAATATGAAATGCAACAACAACAACAACAACAACAATAACACAAAACAACACAAGCAAAATCTGCTCGTAAGCATAAAATTAATTTATGCATCCTTTTGGCACTTAAAGCAACAACGCATATCCTTAAAAAAAAAAAGTTAATGTTACCTGCACTCATTTGTTTGTGGGGATGTTGCATGTTGAAGTGGAGGTCGTTGTAAACTGTAGCATGTTGCACTAAAGTGTTGCTGGTTTTTTTTTTGACTTAAATTTAAAAACAAAATCTACGCAAAGTTATTTTATTTCATAAATGCTATTTTTTTTTATCCCAAGAAAACTTTTTAATGTTTGGAAAATTTATGCTTAAAATTCATATGTATCTGTTTGTGCGCACTTTCATTTATGCATTCGCTTGTCTCTCTGTATGTGTGCACAAAGGTCTGAGTGTGCATTTGCATGTCCGCTGCAAAACTTTGTAATTTTTATGAATATAATTTTGAAAATGGACATCAACCTTTTTTTTATGTTATGGTTTTAATTTGTTGTTTTATTTCATTAAAAATCCATTTTGACAGGCCACACCGGACTGACAGGATATACAACTTTGAGGTTATGTCAAAATTAATTATGTTGATATATCCTTTAAAATTTAAGAAAATCATGTGAGAATTTGTATGGTAAGTTAATTTGCCATTTAATAACTTTTTTCGGACACATGGAAAAAAAATGTGCAGTGCCTATTTGTAGAGTGGAGCGAGTTTAAAGTTTGACTCCATCTCACATCCATCTATTCGAATTATTCATTGGAAGCGCTGCAGGCAAAACTTCTTCCTAAATTTTCCGTATATATTTCTGAAACTATATAATAATTTGATTGAAACTAACATAGTTTTTATTCAATTCGTAAGCATTGCATTAAAAATAGTCCAATGTTTGATATAAAGAGAGATAAAGAGATAATTTTGCCTAATTTCCATGTGATCTTTCTTGAACTTATCTTATCATATATCAGGGTGGACATCACATGCTATAAAGAAAGCAAATGTATGCTATTCACTCTCGCATTCTCCAAGCGCATTAGGTTCTGTTCGCATGCTTTTTCTTTCTTACAAAAATTTGATTTGATATCCCTGATATGGGATCAAGAAAGATAGCATGGAAATTAAACTTTAAGTTATTTTGCTCTGCTATTTCACAAAATACGAACGGCGCAGATTACACTTTTAAAACCGCTGAGCGCTAAAATCCATCAATTTGAAACCAACCTAGTGATTATCTTCTACAGCTGAGTGTATGAAAAATTTCTTCTGAAGCGATTTTCTGGTGATGCCTAGTTGAGTAGAGTGACGATGGGTAGAGGCAGTTTTACTTTCAAGGACACTTTACCATACAGCTACCACTACTGCTTCACTGCACATAGTGAAAATAGTACCTCTTCACGAAATATCACCGACTAATACAATGCTTTCAAATAGTGCCGGCATTTTCGCTGAGTTTGAGTAATTGATCTTCACTGGAATAGATTAATTTAATTAACTTATTTGTTACTGCACATCATACATTGCCATTTTGAACTCCTGTATAACCAATAAAAAGTATAAACCTTCAATTTTTTTGTAGTAGTCCTGAAAAATTCTGTCTTAGAATTATAAAATACCTTTGCTTCAATATATCCGTAATACTCAACTCGGATATCCGAAAAATCACAATGACAGTGTAAATAAAAACAATAAAATTAAAATCTTATTAGTCAATTATATTAATTTGTTAACATGAAATCCGATGAAATTGATTTTGTGTACAGCAATATCGACCCCTTGCTGCGAAAGGACCCTTGCCAGACCACAAAAACCAATTAAATTAACTTTGGTGTAAAATTCATTTAAAACAAGCGAAATAATTATTTTAATGAGTGAAAGACGTACGTTTATCGACTTGTGGGTATGCCATGACCCTCCTGGTCACCCTTCATCGATAATAAAATTAAATTTTCACTTAATTGACGCTAACAGCCAGAATAACCGAAAGACAGGACACATCTGTGTGGTGTCGCCGCATCAGCAGAGCATACGAACTGTCCGTCTAGCGTACGTATTCGAATTTTAATGTCGGAAAACGTCACTTGGGGGTGTGTTAAAAATAAACGCATTGATGAATACGATGACACCGGGCAACACAACGCAACACGATACACAATCAATTATCACAACAACAATGAAAAACTACATAGTACACAAATTGCAGGGTAATTTGCAGTACATGCCGCCGCCGCCACCGCAACCGCTATGTTAAATTGGTATTGTAGTTGTTGTTGCCAGTGGTAAGGTGAATTTTCGTCATTAAACCGAACGCAATTTAGGCGCACTAAACGTTAGCATTTCCGCTTGGTTGACTTGACCCAAACATGAGCTACGTACGTACGTAGATGTTGCATGTTATAATCGATATGTGAAAAATTTGTGTCTTGTTATTGCTGTTGTTGCAAATGTAAAATTTGTACAAAAGTGCGAATAACTCGTGCTGCATTGACCATTTACAAATTTACACCCACACATTATATTGACACACAAATTCTGGTTATTTCCAAAGCACCCAGTTGGAAAATAATTATTGGTTTTACAGAAATATTCTACTTTCTTATCACAGCTGAAAAAGTCACTGTGATGATAATTTGATGAAGCTCGTAAAAATCTGTAGCAAATTAAGGAAAGGAGAAGAAGAAAAAAAGAAAATAGAAAATATCTAAGGTGCACTATCAGTGCCTACCGTTCATAGTTTACTAAAAAAAAGAAGGTTCACAAAACTTACAAAATTTTGCTATTATGCTGAACACCAAAATTTTAAATGCACATAACGAGAACCATTTTGCTGCCCCCAAGCGGTTGCTCCCGGGGGCCCGCCTCCTCGGTCCCCCTAGATACGCTACTGTGTACTATGTTCAAACTAGGAATCAAACCTGGAAATGTCAGGCTTATAGACATAGTATACTACCACAGCACCACAAGGTTGGAAGATTCATCGTGTGTCTTTATATTGGTTATTTAGGGTTCATGGGACAATTTACCAATATGAGAGACATATCTTGTAGGATTTTTTTCATAGAAAAAAGTTTTGTTTCGACTTGAACTTATTGCTTAACACTTCAAATCTGATATTTCCAACCTCTATAGATTTAATTATACTAAAAGAGTTTCAGATGAATATTTGTATATTTTATTTGTGAATGTCCTGTAAGTTAACTTTTTTTTTCTGTGTACTGTTTGGGCTTCAATTACATGCCAGGTGCTTGAGATGTCTAAGCCTATTAAAATATTAAGCCACCTTCGAAAGGCCACACAGGTCGAAATAGGCTCTATCTTGAGGTTTTACTATAAGAATGGTTGAAAACAATTGAGGAATATTTCTTGTTGCCAATAAAATTAATTGAAAATTAAAATTTTCCTCGAATAACAAGTTTTAAACTAATTACAAAAACCACTGTGCCCCATACAATAATTTTATATTTGAAGAAAACTTGTTGTTTCTTAGTTTTTTAGTTGAGTTCATGCAGCAACATTTTTTTAAATGAAACTAAGAAATTGAATGTTAAGTTGATAGTGATGCGTGCATCAGAACTTCATTTCCAATTGGGTCTTGGTCTAATTTTACTTTGTTAACCGAAAGCATTAAAAATTGTTGCAACATTGAATGCTTGTGTAATTGATTTTAAAATTGACCGCAATAACTAGGACACATGTTGAGATTATTGCTGCTACTCATGTTGAATTTGTGATAATTGGTGTGGTTTATATTTTGCGAGTATAATTAAAATCTCTTTCTAGCATTAAAGTCTTTTATTAAAATATATGCAAGTTTATATAATAAACAAGATGTTAAAGAACAATTTTTACTTCATAATTTGCAATATTAAACCATTCTTTATTCGGCTAAAGTTCTTTAAAGCAATAAATCAACTTTATAACAAAATAAGTCAACAACGAATCGCTGAGGGAAAAAGCAAAACGTTTCATGTCCTTAATTGCGAACAAACTTTCCTAAAAAAACAAGCAAATTGTCAGCGCATTGAAGTAAACAGAACAAATGCGAGGACATTAGTTGGCAACATTAAATGTTAGAGACGAGCAAGAAAGCATCCTTAAATCACATAAATCTCAAAATCACTTGTCGCAAAAGCAACTAAGTTCGCCGCATTAAATTTTACGAGTTATTAAAGGACATGCCATAGATATGGCGCACACTAAGAGCACATAAGGACACTAGCCATGGTACAAATAAGCGTAGCCTCGTTCGTCACTTTGCCATACTTCCACTTCATTGGATGCTTTTGCAACATTTGGTTGTGACGTTAATTTATACAATAATTGTGGTACCACAGCTATGGTCGTTGAGGGCATCAAATGGCGGTTGACGCTAAGTGTGAGTTGTGGAAAATATTGAGATTGGAGTTGGAGGTGCACATTTTAGCTGACAACACTAACAAATGACAATGAAATAAATAAGCCAAACTGGAATACAATATATTGTCGTAACTAGTAATAAGGACTATTTACATTGGTAGCTGTTTTAGCTTACGCTACCATTTCCAATATTGGATTTTTTTCTAATTTATTTTTTAAGCTTTTTTCACTTCAAAGTAGTGACGCTTCTTAAGATGTACAAGGAGTTCACTCCAGTAAAAAAAACAGAAAAAAAAAAATCAAGGAAAACTTTGCGGTTTCTTTTCCTAAATATCTACGTGACTCGCTGATCTACTTTACTCCTAAAATAAATAAGTAAAAGAAAGTTAAATTTTCCAAAAAAAAAGATCACACCTTTCACCTCAAACCAAATTCAATCCAATTTTTGACATTATGCATGTCTGCTCTCTGATTGACAAATTAACAAGGATCAAAAAATCAACACCCACAGCTGCTTATCATGTTGCGCTGCCAATGATGAATTCTCCACAGTTCATGCACGCAACCCCATAAAAATTAATTAAAAAAATAAAAGATGCGTTGGAGATTTTTTCGTAACCCTTTTTCGTTGTTTCGTCCTGCTGTCATCTCTGCCAACCCAGCAGCACTAAAATGAACTTAATTTTTAAAAGTTTTCGATGCGTAACCAAATTTAGTTGAGTGCGTTGTTGTTGCTTGGATTTGCCTCCAGCTCTTACGTTTTTGTGAAAGCAAATCATCACCCACTTTTGCATTGGAACTCACCTTGCTGCTGCTCGGCGAGTATGTACCTTTAGCGTGCGAAATTTAAGGGTTTTTCCTTTCAGTTGATTTTTTAAGCGTTGCCTTTGGTTGCGTGAACAATAAAAGTTCGTTACCGCTACCATTCATTGAGTCGTTTGGTTGTTTGGCTCTGTGATAAACGATGTGTTGATAATTTTGTGGCTTATGCTGTCAGCGATGTTACGTTGCTACGCTGATACCACATTGTCAACCCTTGAGGCATCGCTTTGTAATTCCAACTTTTGCGTAGTCTTAAGGGGACCTCATAGCTTTCGTTTATGTTAAATTTCTTGGGTAGAAACTGAATTGAAAAAAATTAAGCGAACATATTTTAATAATTTCCAATATTTTGGTAGGTGAAAAAAAAATATTTGGTCTTATATAAGTATTATAATATGTATCAGGAAATTTTTCATGTTTTGGGTGTATTTTCCTTAATTTTCGAAATATAATTCCTAAATTAAAATTAAACCTCGAATCTTCGAACTCAAATCAATCGAATCTAGGCGAATTGCCCAAAGCAGGCCCGTGCGCAAGGGGGGGGGGGGGGGGGTTTTGGGGGTTCAAACCCCCCTCCCATTGGGAATTTTCCCACATAGGTTTTTATTAACATATGAATCAAAAATTAAAAAGACACAACAATTTTTTTTTTTGTTAAATGAAAGAACTAAAATGCCAATAAATCGTCGGAGCTCGAATTTTTCATTTACGACAAGATTTGCGCTCTCCAGCTATTTTTGAACCAAAAAACACGATTTGGGGCAGCTGCGCGTTGCTAAGGCTAAGTAACACGAGCGTTTTTTCAAATGCGCGTTTAATCATAGCTCCGGCATCAATAAAATCAGCTTCAATAAAAATTCATGCACAAATCTATTCACGCCATATAGTTCAATTTTGCAAGATAGTTCACGTGATATGTGGATAAATTAAGTTCAACTTAGGCGTCGACGCATTGCCGGACAAGACATAAAAAACGCTTAGTGTTATGGCAACTTTTCCTGTGACAACAGCAACAAATGAACGCTCCTTTTCAGTGCTATGTCGTCTAAAGATATACCTCAGATCAGGGCCAGATTTACATTTTTGGTCCCCTAGGCTTGTAAAGAAAATGGTGCCCTAGTTTTTTTTTATATTGATTTATTATTTGAAATACTGTTTTCTTGATTTTTTAACAGCAAAATCCTTGATAATATCGTCAAAATCGATTTCATGTAGTAGATCACTTTCAATGCAAAGTATTGATAATGCATCCAATCTATCCTGCTTCATCACAGTACGACAAGGATTTTTAAGCTCTAAGTTGTGAGAATGATCTTTCTGCCACACAATTTGTAACCATCAAACTCAAGAATATACGTAAAGCAACATCTACGTTTGTAAAAGCTGATGTTAATTTATTTTCCCACATTATTTTATATAAAATAGCTTGATTATGAAACTTATAAGTATTTTCATTTTTATGAAAAACGTAGCGATGAAATCGATGAATTTCACCAGCAACTTCGGAATTAAGATCTTCTGGATATTTTGAAATCAAACATTGAGCACTGGTTTTAATATCGACTTCTTCATTTGTAATGCAAAGAAAATCAAATTGTTCAGAGATTTCACGGTAAATCTTGCCTCTTAAGTCCATTTGTAATTGATTGCAATTGGTCTAATAAAACGTAAAAAGTATTTATTCGAAAATTTTCTTTTGGGCTTAGTTGAACCTCGGGAACATTGCCATCGTCACTCATTTTCGCTACATATCGCAAAACGCTAAAAAGGCCTAAATTAAATTTTTCAAGCTAGAAACAAAAGCTAAAATAAAATTTATAATAAAACATATAATTTTATATCAGAATTTCAATATCTCGTGCCCTCTCCGCGCTGATGCCCTAGGCCTCAGTCTAGAGTGCCTTCGTATAAATTCAGGACTGCCTCAGATCAACTATGTCCGAAGATCGGTTGAACGGCTAAGCCACGCTAAATATACATTGCGATATCGAAATCAATGTGGAAAGAGTTTTGGACTAGTTTTTTCAAGTACCTCGCAGAATTAGCTACTTACGTAATTATAACTAAATATCGAATCATAACATAAACATATTTACATATGTATGTATTAATTAAATGTCTATTAGACCAGGTTGAATATAAAAAATGTGAAAAATCGAATTTTGGGACTGAATATTATCTATAATAGAAAAATAATTTAAAAATTTTTAACGTCAAATTTTTTTGCAAGAACGCAGTCTCTATTTTTCGAATAAATTCTAGCATCCATTCTGTGAAGGAATAAAAGTAACGAGCAAAAAACATGTTTTTAGCCAAAAAGGACCTTCAGGAGAATCAAAAGTGATCCATTGGTTTTTCTTGGAACGAAATCGTTTTTAAGAGTCTTTCTAATTTTTGAGTCGATGCCTGGCTGACTTTATTTTGCGTCATACAAATCGTTCCGGTTGAATGTCTATATTAAAAGTAAGCCGTTTTTTGACGTTTTTTATGAACACAATCTAACATGAAATGTCCAAGTTAAAAACCCCCCCCCCATGGAAAATTCCTGCGCACGGGCCTGGCCCAAAGTGTCATCGAAAACAAAAATTATAATTTTAAGGAATCCTCTGAGCAAGGAATGAATATTTTTTTAGTTCATTCAACTACAATTTAGTATTTAACAACAATACTCAAATATCAAGCCAGATTTCTGCCGAGCTTAGATGCTTACAAAAATTGTTAATTGAGTCACATTTGAAGAAGGTTCACAGTAGATCCAGTGGTTATGCAAAAATACCAATTGTCAATTTATTTCAAGAGTAGTTGCCTTACTCCAAACTATTGATATTTACAAATGGAGGACCTGTCCCTGAAATAGAGAACATATGGCAATCCTACCTATAATATTTGTAAAATAAAAATTTAAAGCAAAAAATACATCACTGTTACTTAACAATAAACGTGGTCAGTTAACTGAGAACGTCGTAAAATCAGTTGTCGTTCGCAGTCAACTTTTGGTTCAATTGACCACCATTCTTAGTTAAAACAAAATCAAGCAAGTTGTGTGGTTGATTTAACCAATGAATTACCTTTTAAAAAATGTTTTAAGCCTAAACACATTAAATGCATTAAACAATACATGAAAAATATCACTCTGCAAGATGAATATGAAGCACTTACAAAATTGACAATTAAAGTGGAAGCAAAGGCAACATTAAAAACTATGCACATAATGTTAATCAACACCAAATGTTGTCAATCAACTAAAAGCTTAGTCAGAAGAATGTGTAGTCCTAAGTAAGTAAGCTTCAACATTAATCGCGTTTGCTATGATTTGTTATAAAAATTATGACTCCGTTTCATTGATTTAGTTGACCACCAACTATGAAAGTTCACGTAAAGTTAATGTTGATCGTAGCAATAGATTTATTTCCGTGAGAGAGATATGGAAATATTCACGATTTTACGTAAGAAAATCATTATGCCCTAAGCTGATATATGTACCTATATGATAACATCTCAGTACTCGTAAAAGTTTTTGGTTGATTTTGACTGGAACCTTAGGCAATACGTTTTGGCATATTGTGCTTCAAAAATTTTTAACCCAAATTGAGGGTACGGAATATTATCATAAAAATGTTCGAAAAAATTTGTTTTTTGATTAACTTCTAATGACAAATATTTCCTAAGTCTTCACTTCTGTTGTCCGGAAAAATATCTATGCCGTTTAAACTTTCGAGAGATAAAAGTATTTTAGCATGCTGAAAGCTAAGCTACATATACTTATTATATACATACTATATAATTTTACATTTGAATACTTTCCATGCATGTAGCCCCTTAAAAATAATTTGGAAGGGTTCAGCGTGGGAGCGTGCTCGACGCTTTTTGATATGCAGATTCATCGTTGAATAAAACGTTTTCTATGGAATTTCGTTAGAGAACATCATTTGGTTGCCTTTCACCTCAGTGATTATCCTTGCATAGCCTTCAACACAGCCAAAAATCCACCAACATTGCAATTCACTCATGTCAAAGGATTCATTCCGTTGCTGCTGAAGATGCCGCTGATTGTGACAAAATATTTTTATTGAAAGGCGACAAACCGTGAAATGATATGTCAATCCCAAAAGTGCAGTGTTTTTTCGCTCTCTCTTGCTCGTCCTTCTAAATATTTCAATTGGTTATTGTTGTTATTATAACTGTAGTTGTGGTGACAGTGATTATGCAAATTCCCACTGCTGTCACTTTGACAGTCAAAGGAGATGTGGGAAATATGGGAAGTGTGTGCGTTTGAGGTTGCTCGCCACAGCTTAAAGAGATTAAAGCATCGGTAAGTGTGGCAAAAATATGCGTTGAAGTATTAAAAAATAAATTTAGATCTTAGCGATAAGGTGATAAAAAAAAGTTGGAGACCAAAGAAAAGTTGCGCAAATGCATTTTCAAAATTTTCAATTTATATGCAAAATGTTATATTGCATAGTAGAGTGCAATAATTTACTCGTTTTTAATTCACGTAATTCTAAATTAAAAAGTTTTCCTCACTCTACAAAGGCAGCAACCACTTCATTATACCTTTGGATGCAGGTCCGCCGCTTTTACTTTGTGCAAAGTTTAATGAGCAGCGTCGCTTCTTTTTGAATGGTGCAATATTAACTATTAATTAAAAATGCTATGCAATTTCGTGGCATATTTTAAGGCGCACTGTCGTTGTGTATGCCACCTTCCTTTCTCATTATGCAAAGATCTTTTCGTTTTGTTAATGACAGGACTTTAACATCTTTGACATTAAAGTTTCTCTTTGTCTTAGAATAAAAAAAAAACACATTCAAGTTCGTCAAAAGTTAAGGAAAAATTCCTAAAGTTTGTGCTCAAACAATCGCCAGAACAACAGCAATTTTAAGGCGATTCGGTAACTACTAATACAGAAGTAATTTGAAAAGAGAGAGAAAAGTATATTACACTTAACTTTTTTTACGACTAGAGCAGTGAAAAAACGTGTCATAGTCCTTATTAACCTCTGATTACTTAAGAAATGTTTAAATATTCCAGAAAACTATTTAATACTTCAGGAAAATTTAAGTAAGAGTCACTAAAGGTCAAGAAGAATGCATTAAAAAGTATGTGTACATTTGAGAAAACGATTTGTTTCAATATAACAAGTGTATGTATATTGGATAAAAAGCAATCATATGTATATTTGAGTTAAATTCATGTTTATTTGAGTCAAACATACTGTATTTGGATCAAACAATGTTAAATTTGCTTGCTGAACTCTCCAAAGCTGACCAAGAAGAGGGGTATAAGTTTTCAAAAAATAACTCACGTAATTAATGGACGGCCCCTAATACAAACTTTTGAAGCCATGGATATTTTTCATAGAATTAGTTCATTCGAAAAGTTCATCAATTATTCGAACATTTTTTTAGTTGTATAATCTCTGATAGATTAGCTGTTCGTCATTTCATTGATTCATAATTACAAAGTCAATTTATGAATAAGTACGTCAATTCATTAATCTCATCATTAAGCAATGAAAATAGTAATTTACTGAAACTATGATTTCATGAAACACTTTCACTATCTTGTGTATATTTACCAAAAATCTATAGCATATTTTACAGCTGAAACTTGTAGTGCACTGAAATTTCCGCAATATTATATTTCTCAAAAAAACGACTAAAATAAACTCTAACTAAATAAATTCCGCAAATTTTTGAGCACTCCAATATAATTCATCTATCATTAGTTGATGAGTGGCTAATTTTGACAAATTCCGTTATACTCATGGTCACATATCGAATCAAATAAAATCTTCAAGACAAACTCTACGCATCACTGCAGGTATTTCGCAATTAGTATTCCAAGATAGTAATCATCATTGAAAAGAAAATGCTAATTTGAACGCATCGCATCTAACACACGTTTGAAAACCAGTAACCGATAAACCTGATGAGAATGTATTGCATATGCGATTTGCCAACATTCATAAAGTTATTAGTAAGTAGCAAGACGACGACGACGACGACGATGACGATAACGTCACAGCAGCATCCCTGCGCCAAAAGAGACCATGCTTTGCAGCGCATGCGCAGCATACTCGCAAGCTATGCAACATCACTAAATATCAGCAATGACAATCAGCGTTTGGTTTTTTGGTGCGATTGTAGCGCCGCACTCACATATCACTGAACGGGCAACTGCAGCGTTACGTGACAGTTTTAATGTTCATTCATTCATTCATTCGATGATGGTTTTTTTCCAGTGTAGCTGTTCTTTTTTTGTTTGTTTCGCCTATTTAATATTTCAAATGCATTCCGAACACATGTTGCTTGCTGTTCAGCCAGAGGATTGGATCAGCAACTGTTGCAGCAGCGCGATCTGTTGGAATGCAATTACTGCAATCGACTCTTGTCAAAGATATTTGTCGGAATGTATTTGTTATTGTCATTGTATTTGTAATAATCAATTGTCGTGTGGTTTTCTGTTTTTTATGTTTCTTGTTGCATCGGTCATGTCCGTAGATCGCATTTCATGTACCTTCTCGTGTCTTTTTCTGCATTGATTTTATAATGAAAACATTTTTTCCCCCATTTTTTTCAAATGCATTTAAGAACTCAATAAATTGTTGGAAAATATCTAATGAAAAAGTTTGTTACTTTGTTGGACTTAAAGTGTTGTTTTAATGTTAACAAGTTGCACGTCATGCATCAAAGTTGTGAAGAATTTTAATATAATGCTTTTAATTTTTTTTTTCTTTCAATATTTCGAAAGAATAATGAATGATATCGGGCGATATATTATATGGAAGGCTCTTTTTAAACACCTTTAAAAGGCTGGATTTCAAAACGCTCTGTACTCAAACTATAAACGGAATGCTATGTGTTCTTTTTGTGTTGGATCAATCGAAAAACTTATAGGATGTTAAATTTAAAATTTTGTGGAACAAAACTTTTAGCAAAACGTCTAGGGCCTCATGTTTGTTCATTGAAAGCACAAGCATTTTTCCAAAATATACAGCACACAAGTCCAAGCCAAAACTTCAATATCTCTTTATTTATTAATTGGGAAAATAAATAGATTAATCTTTTTTGCAATTAAAATTTATGACAAAATAAAAAAACAGAAAAATGTTCATGGAAAAGCTATGTCACTGATTTCACTCTCTCGTCAGCAGCCTTTGAATTGGCATAAAAAAATATCCTTATCCCTCTCGGGCAGTTTAGAAAGTAGCAGCATGCTCTCATCAGCAGCTGTTGCCTAGCACTTAGACTGAAATTCAATTAAATAGGCTTTGGTTAATAACTTGATTATTATATAACTTGAAATTGTGTTAAGTCCTGCTGCCGTTTGCTAACAGATTTTAGGCTCTTCAATATAAAAATTATTTTTTACCTATAATTCACATGGAAATTTGAAATTGTTTCGAAATAAGTAGTAATAAAAATAAAGCGTAGTTCGTAAAAACTTTTTCAGGGGAAAAAAAAATATATATCTTAACATCAACTTTGAAGAATTATGAAATTATACATTTTTGAAACAAATTTTATAAACAAATTGATTATTTAGCGAACAAAAATGTTGCTTGTAAAATTTAATTTTTCTTATACATATAAAATAAGAAATAACATACTTACAATCGTAATTTTTTATCTCCAACATATTTACCAAGCGCCTTTTGTCACCAGCAGGATTCTCTTGAAGGTCCTTTTATTGTGCTCCTCCATTGACAGCAACAACAAATACATAAAGGCATCCAAACCAACACACACACGCACACAGCCAAAAAGAAAATGCTTTATACAGCAATAAAAATAAGCTTTTGCTCCGCCCTTTTCGTATTATATGCGCCATGAAAACGCCCTTTTTAGTAAAGAATCATTGAAGAAGAAAATAAAACAAAACTGTGAAAAAAGTTACTAAAATAAATGGAAAAAAATTTTAATAGGCAACCCCTAATGTATGAAAAAGGACAAAATACGTAAAAGTTTAGAGATGAACTTTGACCCTTTTAAAATGAACAAACCCAAAATTCAGCACATTAATTTAAAAAATTTAAGAAATATTGTTGTAAAATTCCTTAAATATTTTAAGGTATGAAAACTTTTGCTCAGTGAGCATATGAATACCATTTTCTTTAATTTTGATTGGGAAATGGCATTTCTTAATTTCACAACAACAAACACATTCGTTATCCTTGAACAAATACGCATACAAAACTATTTTTTATTGCACGCGCAGTGCGGCTGCCTTGCCGCTACGCCCTAACATCTTTCGTCCTTGCTGTCTCCTAAAATGTGAATTCGTGCATCTCATGCGCAGTGTTGCCAACAACACTTTCATTGCTTGGTGCTCCTCCTATTTTTGGCACAGCGCGAATCGCAAGCTTTTGCATTCGAAAAGAAATGAAGTAAAATTAAATAAAAAAATTAAAGGATATAAAGTCAAAGAAGATATTTACTTGCGAATTGCATGCCATAGTTTGGA
Source organism: Tricholauxania praeusta (assembly GCA_949775025.1). Lineage (NCBI taxonomy): Eukaryota > Metazoa > Arthropoda > Insecta > Diptera > Lauxaniidae > Tricholauxania > Tricholauxania praeusta. Next base: position 6,357,417 of record OX459028.1, on the reverse strand, counting down.
ATGAGTTTGTGCCTTGTTGCATTTTTCTCAACTGCAACTTACTTTTTCAAATGTAAATAGAACTTTAAATAATGCTCCAAGTACATATATACAATGCTGTCATCAAGCATAGTGCATGTAGTGGTAAATGGTATCGGATGTATGTATGTCCTTTGCTTGTGACGATAACACTACTGCTGCCGCTGCTGCTGCATGATGCAGATTTCACTTCAATTTGTCTGTTTAAATTGCTTTTCATGCTTCTTTGCTCCTTTTTATTTCTCACACTTAATGCATTTGTGTTGCATTTGGTTTTCTTCCCCTTTTTTAGCCTTTTTTTAATTTTATTTATTTGCATTTTTTTTTTTGCAATGTTTTCGTCGTACACATCTTTGAATTTAAATTGGATTTTTTAACATCGTTATTAAAACTATATTTTTTTCTCTTTTCTTATTTTTATGTTGGGATATGAATGAATAATCAAAGACACACCCTTGCAGATTACAAGATAAATTAAAATTGTTGTTCATTTTGTTAATGCAACTCTGTAGAATTATTAAAAATGAAGAATTACTGTGTAGTCGAAATTGATTTAAATATAACAGAGGTTGTGAGTGAATATTTGAAAATATAAAATATAATAATGATTATAATCATTGGCAAGATCATTGTGGTACGATTGTAGCAATAACACATTGGATGAGCCACAGACTCAGAAACTGTTTGTGGCTTTTTGCTATTAGCTTGTGACTTCAAAAAGCCCCAAAGAAAATAAACAAAATTCAACTTTAAGTTATATGATTCTGATGGTCAGTTCTGATTCGCATTTCTTAAAACTAAATCGCTTGACAATTTTTGTTGAAAAGCTGTGTGGTCCTGTTGAAACTACATGAGTTTAAAGTTAATTACTTTCACCAAAAAATCAACCAATTAAAAAATTCTATGCGCATCAAATTGTCAGCTGGATCAAGTTCAGAGGTCAGTTGGATCAGTTGGAGAATCTGAAATATGATTCTGCTTCACAAATGCTTTTGCTCACTGCGGCTATGTTTTTGATTGAACGTGCGTTACGAGAACTCATGGGTGATCTACTGTCCGCAATCAAACCATTTTAAATACCCCCACACACAGAACTGAAATTAGGGTAGAACATTCATTTTATTAACAATGCTTTGGAAAAACTACAAATCAGTTCATGTGGCAATCTCTTGAGTTGGTACAAAGTTTTTCTTTGAAATCTTATGTAACCCAAGCAGCACAATAAGGTCGTGAAGATGTCACGCCCACGCTAATGGCAAGTGTGTACTCTGCCGATTTCCACCTTTCTGACCAAAAGTGTTTTTTTTTTAGTAAATGGAAATAATCCGAGAGAATATTTAGGTGACTTTTTTAGGAAAACAAAATTTTTCCAACTTCATAAGCAGACAATATTTGCTGTTGGTAGGAGAATACTTAAAACTCGAAACAATTATTGATAAATTTACAATGATTGCCTTTCTCTTAAAACTACATAAAATAGTAATCTAATAAAAAATTTCATGTTTTCCATACACTGTCACGTCTTACAATGGGTTTTTTTTAAAGCAAAAAGGATCAAATTAAAAAAATTGGCGCAGATGCACTAATCAATCATACGACTAATTTTGAACGTTAGTCGGAGTATTTAATTATTGTTCAGAGACCAGAAATATAAAAAAACTATTCAATTTCGACTAATATTGCAAAAAGTTCTTACTGGATCCACTTAAAATCGGACTGTGCTACTTGGTAAAGACTTGCTATAATAGCTAGAAAATATGTAATTTATTGAGACATAAATCTTAAACTACATTTTAATTTAGTGGAAGTAACGCCTGTTCACTTATTTTGCCTATTTTTAACTTCGCATATTTATCAAAAGGATGTCAGTGCAAGCAGATGATGCATAATGTGTGACTTAGTGAAAGGCAAATAAGAGATATTTCCAAGAGTTGACACACAATATCACAAGGTAAATCAGACCAGAATGGGGTGCCAGCCCCCCTTTAGCACTGTTATTCCTTATAAGGTGAAGTGTTTTGCAGGCTTTTGCTGTGATAACTGGTTATTGTTTCATCGTTAGACATGTGGAAAGGATAATATGTTGTTCCTTTGACTACTGCAGAGAATCTGGAGATGTTTGGTAGAAGAAAGGGATTAAACAGATTGTGCTCTTTCGTTTAATTATGAAATCTGGTTGATTCTACAAGAGGATCTCTGGTCAGTTGGTTGGGTCGACTGCCATTCTTACCTAAGGGGATGTCCATAAATTACGTGTTTAATTAGGTGTTTTTTTGAAAATTCAGACCCCCTCTCCCCTTGGTGAGATTTGGTGGGCTCTGGCTGTGACTTCCCCCCTCCCTTCCATGAGACTTTCCTTATAATTTTTAGATGTATTCTGATATAATAATGTATACTCTCTGCATTAAAAAGTCGACGTAAGATTTTCGTTGATCCCCCCCCTCCCCCTTGGTGAGATTTGGTGAGATTTTGACGGACCACCTCCCCCTATTTTGACTCTCGTAATTTATGGACGGCCCCTAATCTGATCATTTGTTATGTTAGAATAGAAAATGAAAAAAGTGTATAAAATTGAAAAAGTCAAATAATTTTGTGGAGCCAGAAAAATGTTGAAAAGGCTTAAGTACATACATATGTACATTAGGGTGATTCAAATTTTTTATTTTTGTTTTTTTTTAAGGTGCTGTTGCTTAAAAAGTAAGTTTATGATATGAAGAAAAAGCTCACGAAAATTCAGCTCTGTAACTCAATTTTATAAGGTGGCGCCGGAGCCTGTTAGTTTTACATGTAAATTGTATGGAAAAATTATTTTTTACAAAAAAGGTATCTCAAGGAATAGGTGATTAGTATTTTTGAGTTGAAAAGGAACGTTTTTCGACGTAATTTCCTACGCTGAATCCGAATCTGGCCTCAGAATTGACCCATCATGTCGGAATCCTGAAATATTTGAGGTTAATTACCTGATACATGATGTTTTTTGTCTACTTTCGAAGCCATGTATTGGATTCAAAGAAAGTTGATCAGCTTATTTTTAACAAAATCATCATTTAGTACCATCCTTGCTCTTTAAAATGAGCTTTCAAGAACTTTTTCTTCATATCATAAACTTACTTTTTAAGCAACAGCACCTTAAAAAAACAAAAAAAAAAAATTTTGAATCACCCTAATGTACATATATTGAAGAAGTCACAAAATATTAAACATCTAAAAAATTTTGAAGAAATTGAAAACAAAAGATACATAGACAAGGCGACAAATGTTGAAAAATGTTCGAAAAGTTGAAAAATTTTGGAAAAGTTGAAAAATGTTGAAATGTCTAAAAATGTTGAAAAATTCGAAAATTATCGACAAATGTTGAAAAAGTAAATTAAAAACTTAAAAAGGTTGAATGAAGATGTTGAAACGTTGAATATGTGGAAAAGGTCGATAAAATTCTAAAGTTTGAAGTGACTTTTACGTCCATTCACTGCATTATAGATTTATTTTTCATATCCGACAGTTGAGGTGTTCACACATCAAAAAATTTTTTCTGTTCAAAATCATTTGCATTATTTTTCCTCTGTTTTTAATACAAATTCATAATGCATTACATAAATTAATTAATTTCTCGCTAATGCAAAATTTCCCATAGTCTTGTGAAAATAGCACTAACCACCCTAACAAAATACCGAACTTTAGTAAAAAATTTTACGCTCAGTTCAGTGTCGTACAGCAAATACTTAACAACAAATTAAATGCCAAACGTAATCCCAATCAGCGGCGGAAACAAGAAAACATTTTAATGCGTTAGTTTTAGTCGTTAAAATTAAATTACGAGTATTTTAAAATAAAAAAATAACATAGTCTTTTATACAAAAAGTAATTCACTAACAACAACAACAACATCAATGTGTGCAATTAAAATATCTCCTTGTCCCGCAAAGCGATAACTTCATAAAATGTTAAAAGTTAAGAACGAATAGTCGAGCGGGAGACAAAAAGTAGCAATTTATGTTCTTGTTGCTGCTGCTGCTGTTGTTGTTGGTGTTGCTGTTATATGTAGATCGTCGCCGGCGATACATATTTTTGCATACATTAACCCACTGTGCCCGGTGTGGTGTAGTGTGGCATTGCGTTACGCTGCTTTTGCGATTAACCCTACCAACGTATTACTCGTCCAGCATAAGGTTACTAACGTCCAAAGTCTCTTGGTCAGTTGTTGTACCAAAGGTTTTATTAAATTTTATTGTTATTAACTGCAATTGATTCTAAAACGACCGACTACTTGGACTACTGACAAAGAGCAGACGTTGCTTGCGTTGGGTTGGACGGACGGACGGACGGACGGACGGACGGACAGACTGTGGGAATTTGTTCGCATTCAAATTAAGCGTCTACCCAACGGATATCAAATTTGATGACTTAGTTTTCGTTAAATTTTCTTCGTTAAAATTTCTCACGCGTATTTGGAGCATTTGGTCTGTTGTTGTTGTGGTGGTGGTAGTATCGTATGTCGGGCGTCGCTTGCGAACCCTTCTTTTTTCGACTTCTTTACTTTAAGTACCGCTTGGCGTATGTTTTTTCTTATTTGTTACTCGAGACAATTGTGCGCCGTAGTCAGTAATTTAATTTACGCTTTTGAAATTTTAATTAAATTGGCCACAAATCTTGGGTAATAAAGAAAAAAAAATACAACAAATTAATTTAATTTGCGACAAATTGAAGGCCGTGGCTTAGGCCTTGCATGGAAAGAAACACCGGGAACTTAAATTTTACATTTTACAGAATATCATTTGAAGTTAGTAGTATCAATTGAATACTATTAAAAAAGCACTTCCTTCCTTCCTTTACAATCACCCAAAACTTTTCGCCTCAAGACATAAAAATTGCATACAAACTAAAATGAAAAGTCGGTCTAAATTATGAAAAAGTGTCAGAATGAAATAAAAAAAAATAATTTTCGAAGACATGTCTTAATGAAAGATTTCTAAAAGTTGACATCCGATTTGTATGCTTAAAATATGTTTTGAGTTTTTGGATTATTTTTGAGATAATACCTTAGATACAAAAAGGCACCTAATTATGTAAGATTTGTTTATATAAATTTTTTTTTTTTTAATCTATAGGCAAGGGATTTTTAGAAACCATGCAATAAAGTTAATATCAACAAAATCGTCCAAAACATTATCGCGGAAGAAACAAATAAATTGGGCAAAACAGATTTCACACGATATGGGTCCAATTTCATATAAAATAACGAACCAAAATGGTCTGATTTGAATGCATGTTTTTTGAATTTTGGGTAAGTTTTTCTTTTGATATCTCGCAGGATTATTTAACTGTTATAATGTTCGAACGATTTTTATTAAGAACAAATGGCTCTAAACGAAAGAGATACAAAATGGTTGAAAATCTCTCGTGAAAGGGACACCAGATTTTGGGGGTTATGTTTTCTTAATGAAAAATTACCCAAAATCTGACAACTCGCTTATAAGAATTTTTTTTCTTTTAAATATTTAAGTGAATTATCCATTAGGAAAAAAATTTTCCGTATTGTGTAGAAGTTCAACATGGCCAAAGTCGTATGAGTATTTTTTACTCATTATTTTTTGTCGAATTTTTATAGTTCGTTATTGGGTTGGTCTTTCGTTTATTGAGGCTTACTTTTGTTTTTGGGAGACAACACTTTGGACAAATTTTTCATCTCCTCAAAAAATTTCATTCTAGTTTTGGATTAATTTCATTTTAAAAATGCTCAAAAACGATATTTCCTGGTTTATCGATAAAAATTTTCAATATGAAATACCTCAAAAAAATCACAAAATTAAAAAAAAAATTAACGAGAAAATTTATATGGAAACTGTCATTCACTTTTAATAAATATTTTTTGTGAAGTTTTCTTTAAATATTTTGTTCAGTTTTCCATTAATCTAAATCAAAAGCTCAATTGTGGTTTTGGGAAATATTTTGTAGCTATCATTATCTTGTGTGAAATTTTTGCTGACGATTTTACATCGTTTTTATTTTTGCAGCATGACTTTATGCGATCTTGCCTGTTTTCGAAATTTTATCCAAGATTATTGGAAAAATTAACAAAAGGAATATAAAAAAATTCCCATTACTAAAGGCAAAATAATCTGCCAAAAATATCATCTATGAGAGTGACATAAAGAGAACTTTGAGTGATTTTTTTAATGAATATATTCATATATATATACACATGTATATATACCAATATTTTTGTTAATTTGAGAACAAATTAATTTTCATATGTTTTTAATTTCGCTACATTTATAAATTTATATTACGAGAAATATTATTTCCATTAAGTTTTGGAGTAATTTTTCAAAGAAAAGCTGCACAAAAACTCATATGGTATTGATCCAAAAAAGCTCGAACTATTGTACATTTCAGTTGAGGAAAGACCACATGTTGTACGAAGTCTTAGTAAGCATTTTTTCGCTTTTCTTGAAATTGTTTTCGCCAACCTGCAGTCTGAACCACAAAGTTCTTCAATCTAAGAACCTTTAACCTTTAAAAGTTAAGACGCATAAAAGGTCACATTTTTCTATGGAAGAATTGCTCAAGGCTCAAATAAGGCAGTACTAACAAATTAGACAAAATGCCTTAAGTGTTTGAATGTTAAACGATCAAAATTGAAAATTGAAACAAACTTGCATTTCGTTTTTTTCAAACTATTTCAACTACTACTTTTAGAGCAAACTTACGTCCAAGTGTTAATTCTTTCCGTGTATTTGAAGAAAAATATCTACGCGTAGAAACGTATACAATAAAACTTTTGTAAACAAATAGACTCTATTATATGGTTTTTTAGTTTTTGTTACCTCAAAGTTCTAAATCGTGCCACTCATTTATCACTCACAATCACAATTCGGTAGAAACAAGTGCCTCACACCCGTCATGAGGCACCAATCTTGTGCTCATTGCTGCTTTCAAACTATATGTGTTTGTGGGCTACCTCCTCAGCAAAACTACCAATGTACGGGTGTACGTTACAAAATAAATCACCTCTTGCGGATTAAGTCGTTACCACTAATTTGGCATTCAAAGCGAGTGATCGATGAATGAAATTTATGACTAAATTTATTTATTTTTCCTCTTTGTGAACTATTCACAATTTGTTTGTTTGTTGTCAACATTTTTTTGCTTGTTGCTATGAACGTGTTGACATCAGCAGGTTTACAAAAGTCTTTTTTTTTAGGTCATTAAAGAAATCTTTGCTTAGATAAAAATCCAAAATTTCGTTTCTTTTATGCAAACGATTTCTTAACTTCTTGTGGTTTGATTTTTGTGAAAAGTTCTATGCTTAGCACTGTATTGCATACATGTCCAGCTGGTACAAAAATGTTTACATTATGCTCTTATAGAAATTTGTTGAGCTCTAATGGAAGTTTAATGAATTTGAATTGTTAGAATTTAGTATAATAAATTTAAAATTTGCTCATTTAATAATTCTACAAATCGTGATATTCAGTGAATTTTCAACGATCATATGAAAGCTAAACAGCTGTACGTGCAAAGAAACTCACTACGTCGGATCTTCTTTCGAAGAGTATGTTTGAAAATCAACGTAAATAAAACTTAAAGCAAGTCCATTCGCCCAAAAACTGCCAGCAATAGCTTTATGATAGGCAAAAACAGCTTTTTCCAGGACCATCTCTAATGTCAAATTGCTCACCTGATGTTGTAAAGATGCGATATCAAATCAATTAAACTATGGAAGTGGATGTCGGAAATCACCCATTGAGTCGTTCGGCTAGCATTGGAGTGGAACCCTCAGGGTAGCAGCAGAACAAGAAATACATACGTGAATCGCTGTAATACTGGAAAGAATTGAAGGCACTCGGTACTGATCGTGCAGGTTGGAAGAGTGTTGTTGCAGCCTCTATACTCCGTAGGAAGATAAAGGACACAAGAGAGAAACCAAGCTCTGAATCTTTTAGCGAACTGACGTGAACATGCTTGGCTTAGTTGTTTTTTGAGGAAATAACTGACTCAAAATTTTTTTATGTAAGTTTCTAATTCAACAACCAGATCAGAATATACGCATTTCTGATTCCTTTATAATTTTCTAATATATACGTTAAAGTTTTATTATTTCATCAGTACTCTTACACTTTAATAAACTTTAGCAAACCATTTAAAAATCAACAAAACGCTCTTCTTTCACAAGCAATAAGCACACGCTGAAAATCTTATTCAATTCGATCTTTGCGATATCATCACATCGTGTGGAAATTTTTATCACAACATTAAAAGAGCATTTTATTCAATTGAAGGAAAAACAAATAAAATTTATTTTGACCACTTTGACCGACGCATATTCCTCGAGTATATAAAATGAGAATTCATTCAGCCAATATTCGGTTGGTTGGCATCTTACATATCTGCAAGGGATGAGGAACATAATGACATGGATGACTATTGAAAGACTGTATGCGTGTGTGCGAGTGTGCGATGCATGTGGACCGAACTGACCAGCGAATGCTGTTGTAAATTCAAGCAACTGGAAACTTACTTATAGCTGGGGCAAAAAGATGAAAAAAGCAAAAAAAATAAAAATGAAATAAATGGTCAAAAGAAATAAACAGTCCTATAAAGAATAATCATTCCGAATTCTGCTGAATTATGCATGAGATTCGTTCAGCAGCAGTTCGTCCACTTGTGTCGCTCCCCATACCGCTGCGTTTTTCCTTCATATTTCACCAAAGTATCATTTTCCTTTTGGAGTTTTATTTTATTTTTATTCGAAGCTTTGGTCCTTTTTATTTATTTTTTTTATTTTTATTTTGGTTGGTTTGTTATCTTCGTAAGTGTTTTTTTTTTTTGTATTTTTACTTTAACGATGTCTTTGCGGTCATACACAGCGCGCGCTTCAATAACGTATGTAATATAGTAACAACAACAACAACAACAAATACAGCAACAATAACAACAAAAACAAATAGCAATGATAATGGTTCCAAAAATCCACAACTTCACAACTTCTCAGCAAAAGTGCCATTCGCTTTTCGCCCTTTTACCCCCTTCTATCCCATTGAAAATAGTGCGCATAATTTTTCGTGAAGCTTTTTGGTAAATGAAATGTTGTTATTCTTTCAGCAGGGGGTGGTGCCTTTTGGTGGTTATTCTTGTGGTTACGAGTACAATATATGGCCAATGGTCATTTTCATCTCATATCGAATCGTATCTCATTAACTCTGTAAAATGATGAGGTTTCTTTGTAAGAGTTGGCATTTTCTTTAATATTATTTCTTTATTTTACTTTATCCTTGATTGCACAGCGAAAACACGATTTTTCTTTGATATTTTTAGTGCGGAATTGTTTTTTGTGTGGTTTTATTAAGACTGCGGTTTTTTTTCCACATATCATTTTGGCTGTAAGCTTTAATATTATTTTTTAAACTTATGACAAGTATTACAGTCACAAAATGATCTCAGGCTATTTGGTAGGAACAATCTATCAGTTTCCCTTATAAAGCAATTTTTAGATACTTAACCTTCAATGTTCTGTAGGTGAAAGATAGCAGGTTAAAAATCTTTTTTATGTAAAACTGTGTTAATGAAGAAGCAAACATCCGCCCCGTGCCTTGGACAAAATTTTCAATCATTCGGATTTTCTTTACATATGTTTCATCAAATATTGAAAAGTATAAATACTTTCAATAGTGTCCTTCCACAAATTAATAAAACCCAAAATTTTCTAAGATAAAATACATAGTTTTATGATTTTCTACCTTAAATGCAGTAGAGTTATTTCACCAAAAGCTTCGGGGGGCGGCGATAGTTTAAATAACATATTGAATCGATGATATTTTAAATTGAATCGATGTAATTAATAATAATATCAGATCCTTGGGGGGGGAGGGGGCAATTCCGCCACTAGCCCTATCGCCTCTGCTTAAACGTAAAAGATAATAAAACCTTTTGTAAGCAAAATTTGACAATTTTTGTCTTAAATAAGACAAGTTAAGGTGTTATTTTCGGCGAGGCCGAAACTCACATACCCTACACTGCACTGAAAGTACCGTTAAGAAGACGTTGAAGAGGTTGAATAAGTCGAAAAAAATGTGAAATTTTAGAAAGGTTGACCTTTCTGTTTTTGCTTATATGGGAGGTGCCACGCACCCAGGTACTATTGTACCAAATTTTTGTAATAAAAGACCTTACAGCAAGTATATCTACCTCATTAAATTTCATCACGATTACGTTGTTCGTTCTCTTAATATAACGTTTATAAATATTGTGGGTGGTGCCACGCCCTTCAACGAGTTTTTTCAATAAAGAGGCTGAGCTTGTATTGATGACAGCTTACAGCGGCTTCATCTCCAAGATTTTTATGAAAATTGTTCGTGCCAATTTTGAGATATATGGAATCAAAATTTTTAGCAGTTGAAAAGTGCCACGCCCACTTTTTAAATTCCGTCCACTTTTATCTCAACTCAAGATATATTTGATATGTATCCGTTTACCAAATTTCATAACAATATCTTGCACGGCTTACGAAATATGGTGGTATAAAGGTTAAAATTTAGGGCTGTGCCACGCCCCTGTAGGAAGCTTTGAAAACTTGAAACCTAGCCTAATCCTAATCTTGTTCCCATGTGCATCAAATCACCAAGTTTCATCAAAAACGCTGCAACTTTTTTCAAAATTATCTTGGTATATATACATAGGATATGGGCGGTAGGCGTATCCGTGAACCGATTTCGCCCATTTTCAATAGCAAGATGCTTGCAAGAAGATGTGACCTGTGTGTGAAAGTTTCATTCCATTAGCTCTCTTGGTTTTCCCGTAAACCTGATTTCAACAGACAGACAGACAGATAGACAGACAGACAGACAGACAGACAGACAGACAGACAGACAGACAGACAGACAGACAGACAGACAGACAGACAGACAGACAGACAGACAGACAGACAGACAGACAGACAGACAGACAGACAGACAGACAGACAGACAGACAGACAGACAGACAGACAGACAGACAGACAGACAGACAGACAGACAGACAGACAGACAGACAGACAGACAGACAGACAGACAGACAGACAGACAGACAGACAGACAGACAGACAGACAGACAGACAGACAGACAGACAGACAGACAGACAGACAGACAGACAGACAGACAGACAGACAGACAGACAGACAGACAGACAGACAGACAGACAGACAGACAGACAGACAGACAGACAGACAGACAGACAGACAGACAGACAGACAGACAGACAGACAGACAGACAGACAGACAGACAGACAGACAGACAGACAGACAGACAGACAGACAGACAGACAGACAGACAGACAGACAGACAGACAGACAGACAGACAGACAGACAGACAGACAGACAGACAGACAGACAGACAGACAGACAGACAGACAGACAGACAGACAGACAGACAGACAGACAGACGGACATCGCTAAATCAACTCAGGTGGTGACGCTGATGAAGAACATATGTACTTTTCCATACCTGCCACGCCTCCTTCTATGTGTTACAAACGGATGGACAAAGTTAATATACCCTCGGTGTAGGGTATAAAAACGTTGGACGAATAAGTATCGAGATTTTCAATGAAACCAATTTTCGACCAAAAGGTTAGGTACAAACCTAAATATTTTCGAAATGATTGTTACTACAAGTGCATGAGACCATTTCTGTGTAAAGGTACATACTTTACAATTTTAGTTCTACATAAATTATAGTTCGACCTCTGAAACTGAAAATGAAACACCTTCCACGGCTGAACTTCAAATTATGAGTTCGTTGTACCATCTGCGCAGGAAAGTTGTTAAGTTGTCTAAAAATGGCCGAAAGTGACAAATTCTCTTGAAAATTAAATCATGTCGTTTTTTCTTCATTGCTAAATATAAAAAGTTAACGCTTCGTTGCACTAGCAATGCGCGGTCTGTTGCACAAACAAATCACAGAACCAAAATGACCTGAGCTGGATGGACACAATGAATGCGTTGGATGCAACAACAGACAACGGTGTCGGTCGGTATGTGACGCATGTGACGCTTATGTACAACACGAAAGCACGCAGCAGAACAATGGGAAATCAACGCCATGTTGCATGGTGTTTCATCCGCTGGACAAACGCTATGGAGGACATGGATGAATTGTAGCCAATTCGCATATGACTGAATGATTGCATGTGCCCTGAGGCGTGTGACGGATGTGTGTGTGGTGCAGTGGTTGCGTGGCAGACCACAGTATGTAAGCAACTGTCACCAAAGCGCAACTTTCATCACAGGTGAGTTGGCATGCCGGGGACAAAAATATGAATAGAGATATTAAAGTTTAACTTTGTTTAATTGAATATAAATGAATGAATATAAAATTGAAAATGAAATACATTTTCGAAACTCAGCAAAATTACGCCTTAGAATTTCTTTTCCTTGGCTACTCCCTCATTTGCCCTACTGTTGCTTACAATTTTCATTAAAAATTTATATTAGAAAAATAATTAGAATTAAATTCACTCTTCAGTGCGCGCTCAAAAGTCAAAATCTTTTAAATCATCATAGCCGCATTGGACATTGGATGACGTACGGCCTCGACCCCAACTATGCCGATTGCATGCCCCACCACACGCCCACTTAGCGGCAATCGTTAGTTGACGTTCATTATGCAAATCTTACGCCAAACAAAATGAAAATGTACGTCTTCGTCGATGCAGAAAGAAAAATAATAACATAAAAGGATCTTCTCTTCATCATCAACAGCAGAACAAATAGCACTGACAACAACAACAACAACAAGTACAAGAGCATTGAAAAAACAAAACGTCAAAATTTCGTTTCGTTTCACAGGAATAAATAATAAACGAATTAAAAACTGTCGTCGTCGTCCTCAAGTCATACAAAAAAAAAAAAAAATCCCAGCATAAAAATAAAAAAAAAGACTAAAAACAACTGAAAAAAATCCCAAAAAAAATATATGCAAATGAAAGAGAAAAGGAAGTGGAAGTCCAAGTCCGAACTTGAGTATAATGGCGCTTTGTAAAGTAAAGTTTTCAATATGATGGCAGCCATATTGTTTGTTTTCCTTCTGCTTCTTCTTCTGTTCCAGAAATAAAATGAAATTATTTACTTTCTGCGGACTTTTCTCAGTTTTAATTGAATTCGCATTTGTTTTGCGAAACTTTTTTCTTCCAATTTTTTTTTTGACGAAATCTTTGATTTTGCTGTCTAAACAAATTTCATGTTAACGGATTAATCAAAGAGGATTTTCGTCTGATTGCTGCAACATAATGGTGGACATAAAGTTTAATTAAACTTTCTATTGCAATGATGGAGTTGACTTGAAACTGAATTTTAATTAAAGTTGCCAAGGCATAAGAGTTATGAGAAGATTTAAAACTTTATAATAATAAAAATTCGTTAAAGAAAATGTCAAATGACATCTTTACCAACCCATAGCTAAATTGACTCTTTTTCTGTATAAGTCGTGTGTTGTTGCACAGAAACACTGATGGCAGTATTCAGATTAGAAACAAAACTTTCGTTTAATTCGAGTCAATGAATAAAGGTGTGCAACCAAATATTTTTTTAAAATTTTTAATTGATTCAGTAATTCATTTTATTTTATATGTGATGTAAACGCATCGGAGGGATCATTTCAAATATATGAGACGCCCAGTTTCAAATCCGGCCAAGTCCATTTTTCATACTTTTGGGAAAACAAAGAAAAATGTTTATATTCATCTACATATCGTTACCTTAATATAGAAAGGCCCTAACATTTTTTTCAAAATCGAAATTCTTATAGACTTCGGTAGATCACCCACTAATACACCATTGACAAAAAAATTTGTGAGCTACGATTGAAAATAAATCAATTACAAGCTTATAAAAAAAAGTCATTGCTCACTTTAACTCACAAAAACTTTAATTTTTATTAAGTTTTTTCGTTCTCCTGTAAAATAAAAAAAATTTAAGATAGAGCCTTTCTATATTAAGGTAACGATATGTTCATTAAAAAATTAAAAAGTATTACCCACATAATAGCTTATAAGACTTATTTGGGTATGTTTTTGAGAAAACAATTTTGGACTTGACCGGTTTTGATACCAATGAACTGGACTTGGCCGGTTTTGATTCCAAGGCGTTGGAAAAAAAGTGGACTTGGCCGGTTTTGATACTAATGTACTGGACTTGGCCGGTTTTGATTCCAAGACTGGTTTTGAAAGCAAGTTCATGGACTTAGCCGGTTTTTGAAATCTATGAATCAAAAATAAATCAAAAAGTGCAAAATTTCTGCCCAAATTTTTTTTTAATCTAAAACCATAGTAGAAAGATAAGGCATGCTTTAGATTTTGATATATGAGAATATCTCCAAATTTGATTTTTTGGACTTGGCCGGTTTTGCATTTGGGCGCCTCATATATGTTCATTGGAGATAACACCAAACTATTTTAGACCATACCAGCAATTTAACGAGCTTACACCAGCTAACTCAATTCAAGCCTTCAAATGAAATGTGTAATAATACAACTACGCTGTAATAGAAAACATAAACATACAGATAAAAAATGCTCGAATATATAAACAGCAACTAGAATAAATACAACAAGTTTCACAACTGCTACTTGTTAAATGGTTAGCATCGACTGTAAAGGTAAGAACAAAAGAAATGTGCTATGTCAAAGAAAGTACCGAACAAAAAAGCATCGACAAATGATAAAATCTGTAAATTTCATGATTGCATAAGAATGTTGGAGAGTTTTGTATAGACTAGCATTTGATATAGGCAACTATCGGGTGATATAGAAATTAGTCTGTTTACATTGAAACGCAGATGAATTAAATTATGCAATAATCTTAAAAAACTTAAGCAAATTGAAATATTTTGTCTTCAGATATTTTGTCGAGCGAACCTCAAACAACTACTCCCATTCCACTCGAAGTCATTTGAAATGAACTCGAAAGCTTAGTTGGTGAGATGAGTTTTGCACTTAACTAGAGATCGATTTCTTTTCTCGAGTTACAAAATAACTGATCTGTATAAGTTTTCACAGATTATTTGACTTTTTAAATCAGAAAAAAATTTGTACTTCTCGATGTAAGCAAAAAATATTGAAAAACTAATAAGCTGGGCTGCATAGAAGAAGAAAAATTCATAGGGCAGTTTCGAACATTATTTCAAAAGGCAGCTCATAAGCGGGTAAGGCAGCGCCAGATAAAAGGTACAGGCGAAAAAACTAATGCGTGAGTTATACATTTTTTGGAAATCAAACTGAACGCGGCTTGCATAAAATGAAAAATTCAAATTAAGTTTTGGTTAAGAAATATATCATTTTGCTAGGGTTTTCGAAATGTATAAAGTGGAAGTTTTTTCATATGAATTTTACAGCATGAAAAGCTTTGGATGTATATTCTCTAGGGTGGAGTATTACAAGGTCAACCATTTACTTCGATAAGCTACACTCAGGATTGCCATGTTGAAATCAATGAATTCCCCTTAAAATTATAAAAACTAAAACTTTTTTTGGGGAAAAAATGGATGACTTTGTTCTTTTTTGTTTTTTTATTTGTGTTTGTGTGGAACCAAAATTTGATAATCTGTAATTTACGGCTTTTTCCGACAATTTTTAGTAACTAAAAGGCCCCTAGCTTTGACATCAATTAACGGCCTGGAATAGTGTCCAGTTGGCAATCCTGGACACGATCTCACACAACGATATGGAAAAATATCCCCTTTTCACAACAGGCATTTATATTGCCAAATTTCTCTCAGGTTCATATATTTTTTGGATAGCCAATTTAAATGCGCGCCATAGTTCCATTTTTTATAAAAATGAAGATTTTCACTTCTAGAAATTTGGCGTCCCTGGAACCTTCGTTTGGTGGTGCTCCGCTCTACTTTGCACATATGGACGGCGCGCCACTGGGCCAAATATTGATGGAGTGCTAGCTACTACTTTTAACATTTTTTCGGATAAGAAATTTAGTAGCAATGGTTTCGAAAATAGCTTTCCGTTTAATTTTGAATGTAATATAATGTTTTGCTGAATGAAAGCGTCCTGATTAGCTTGTACTCGTAACGATTCCGCTTGTATCTATGTTAACTGTTCTCGATATAACCACTTACGAGGAATAATTTGGAATACTTCATCACACACATTGCGATAGAACTGTAACATTTTAGCTTCTTTATATTCAAATTTAAATGGCAAACAATATAATTATCATGTCTGTCACATAATATTTCCAAATGTTGTCATCAAATGTTTTGCAAAAAAATTAAATTCTTATTTTTTTCATTCATCTTGTAAAACGTTCATTGGGTCTATTTGTCTATGTGTGTGTGAGTTTACATTCGGCTTAAAATTTATTCAATATGGTGGCAATACAAGGACCACATGAAGATGAAAATGACAGCAGACAAGGGAAGAAAGGAAAAAAAAAAAGAAATATTTGCAAATAACCTTTGAGTTGAGTGTTTTAAATTGTTTGGCAGTGCATAAAAAAATAACAACAAAAACAAAAACAGCGGTTTAACATTTAACGGGCGTTTAGACCGGGAAGCTGCGGCTAAAATAGCGCCTGTGATGGGGTAGCGGGTAAAGCAATGGTTTTTGGGTGTAGCAGCAATGTCATCATTATTCTTAGATATTGTTTTTTCTTCTTCTTTTTCATGATGTTGCTGCTTTTGCAATTTTTGCTTTTTTTTGTTGTTGTTTGTTTTTGCAAACAATTTAGCTAAGCTCTTTCCATACCCAGGCACACACACACGCATATTTTGGCCAAGAGTAGCAGCAGCATTAAAATGTAAGGAAGCAGCAAAAACAATATTGTGAAAAATAATATAAGCTCTTACTCTGTTGCTGAGTTGATTAATTTCATTGATGGAGCGCTACAGTCGGCATGAAAAGAATTTGCTTCTTTCTCTAATCAAGTTACCTTAATCAATGTATATTTGTTGTTTCATAGAAAATTGATCTAGCTTACGAGTTCAGCTTGAGTTTTATGAACGATTTTTTCGTAATTAATAATTTTTATTTGACTCAATATTTTTGGTCCACATTTCAAAGAGTTTTTGGGTGATTTCGTTTGCACCTATGATGAAATGCCGTAATATTCTAATATGCTTTAAGTCTTAGTTGGCTGCACTCCCAGCAGAAGGAGACCCATCCAATCTTAGTTTTTTAAAACTAAAAAACTTATCAGTAATGAAGATTTGAAAAAATAGAGCAAGTCAAAATTTAATAAAAGTTAAGTTAAGAGTTAATTCGGTTTTTTTTGGTTTTCTTGATAAATATAATGTTTAGGTTTTTTTAAGTTTGATGTTGCTGAAACGGTTGTTCTAGGATTTTTGAATTTAAATATCGAATTTACGAAAAAGTAATCCATATGCCAAAACTTCACTTTGTGGACGCCAATATCTTACTCATGCAAAGTTTGATACAATCGGAGAGGGTAATGTATCTTAAATGGCTCAAAACATTTCTAAAGAGAAAACAAAAAACTATAAACATATTGAAGGCCAATTGTAGCGCAATTTTCAACTCTGAGCAAACATTATCATCTACTACCCCAACATGAACAACAAACAATATTTCTTATGTGACATAAGCCACCAAATAGAAGTAGTAGCAGAACAAGAAACAACAGCAGCAGCTAAAACAGTTGCAGTTCATATTATTTAGTAAAAAAAAGGACCAACATTTAAAAAAAAGAAAAAAACATTGAAAACAGTTACAACAACCAGCTGCCTCAACCTCTCAAGTCGTCGCAATCGCAATACTAAGCTCATAGTAGGGGTGTTGTCCTTAAATGGGAGCCTCAGTCAAAAAACAAAGCTGAGTCAAGTACAAGCACAAACACACTAGATGGCGCACCGCAAACATCCTTTTTAGAATTTTTTTAATATCGCAACGTAACGAGTGGATAAACTGCGTTGAGTCGCTTCCTGTGTGTGTGTGTGCCAGTTTGCAAAAAGGAAGTTATGTAAATTAATGTTTACTTAAGTTTTTTTTCTTTTTTTTTTATCGAAGATATGGCAGTATCTATGCACTGCTGCTGCGAGTTTATTTTTTTTGCTCATCCTTATAAGAATTTTTTTAATCCTGCAGAAGAAATTGCAAAAATATTGCAATAAATTTTCCAACTCATGATTTGTTTTTGCACCTTCCTACTGTGGCATCAGCAGGAAACAACAACAGTAACGAGTATATTAAAAACAATAACAACTTGCAATTTAATAGAAAGGTTTCATTAGCAAAACTGACGGCGCTGCTGCACAGTGGAACGAAGCTGTATGAAAGATTTTTTTTGGGTGTAAAGTTTTTTTTAACCACAATTCATTTTAAAATCATTTATATTAATTTTTATTGTCTTCTCCTCGTAATTGTCAGAATTGTCTCGAATGAAACGCAAACATAAATGTCCTGTCAGAGAACAGCTTAGGAACTAAGGCGTTAATGGTAAATCTCTGATTATTTTCTTCTGTTTCATTTAGTCGGTATATGATCAACGATTATTTGATTCAATCGTAAACTCTTATGGTTTTGCGCCAAAGACAAAAATAAAGGGAAACATTTTTCATTTAGTTTCAAAAAGAATCTCCATTGATTTCAAATAACTTCGTATAATAGTGACAAAATGTTAAGTGAAGAAAAAAAAAAAACAGTGGCTTCAAGTTCTATGCAACTTCAAAATGCAAATATAAGTTTCTTACGATTAAGGAAAAGTTAAATAATGCTATTTTCAATACTTTTCAAATTCAAAATGAATCTTAAGTTGTTGGTATTAAAAATAAAGGGAAAAGTTTGCAACTTTGAGTCAAAAATTTAATTTTCAAATTTGCAGTGATATTTT
This sequence comes from Tricholauxania praeusta, assembly GCA_949775025.1. Classification (NCBI taxonomy): domain Eukaryota; kingdom Metazoa; phylum Arthropoda; class Insecta; order Diptera; family Lauxaniidae; genus Tricholauxania; species Tricholauxania praeusta. Next base: position 6,338,567 of record OX459028.1, on the reverse strand, counting down.
CCCTGAGTGTACATAGTTTTAAAAGTTACAAACATATCGAAAGGTAAAAAATGTAGAGCTTAAATGTATCAATCTGTAAATACTTTGGAGCTCTCTGCAAAATGGTCATTCGGCGGAATATTCGACCCTCCTCAATATTGTACTCAAAACATGTCTGCCGGAGAGGCTCAGCTCTGATCTCTCCAAGGATTGCATGATTCCAGTCGGTTACCGACACCAAAATCTTTACAGGTTTTTTGTATTACATTTGAAGTTACTATAGCAACAGGACCCCAGTAACATCAATACATACAAAACCCCAAATCTTTGTTTTCATATCTGGGTATTTTTTTATATAATTTGGCCTATAATTTTTTGAAGGAAGACTAATTTTAAAATTTTTTTTTTTAGATATTTTGAAATCAGCCTGTCAATACACTATGATAAATATTATATTTGCTTGAATAATTGCTGGCATGAGAAGGCTTTGTTGAAATTGATTGCATATTTTAAGGCTCTGTCTGTATGATTTTCGAACTATGGCTGGTCAATTTAACTGATAAGTTCAAGTTTTGAAGAGAAAGTGGAAAAATACGATACATTGTCATAATAATTGGTAAGTTTTTTTAAAATTTTGGTCTTATTGACACAAATTGTGTTTTGTGTACTACAAAAATAGCCTTGTTATACAGTGCACCGTACCATGTAAAAAATCGTTGATATCCTTGTGCGTGAAAAGCATGAAATAAAAATATGCTTAAATAAATGCGTTTGAAAATATTGCTAATGCATGCAAATTAAATGGCTGTCATACTAAGTCAAAAGATTTCAATTTAATTTTACGTATTACAAGCCAATTTTACCCCAATGTCTTCACGTAATTTTCTAAATACTTCAATTTGAAAATTCACTTCATAGTCACATCAGTCTCACCGAGGTGAAAATATTACCAATGTCTTTACTGCTGTGATGACGAAAGTTCTTGACGTTCAAATGTCGTCATCAACACATATCATGACAACAGCAACAGCTAGAGTGATGGCGCTCTATGCAACAAGTCTACAACGTGTCCTGCATGCAAGACATGAAAGACAGCTGCTTCATATCAATCCTTTTCCTCTGCTGCTTCACTATTTTCTTTGAATATCTTTGGTCAGCCGTTATTTTTGCTTTTAATGTAAAGGAAATCAAAGGTTTCTTCCTACTTCCGTCGCTTACAACAATGTGGCCTAATATTTACTTCATGTGTCGTCGTCCTGCTAGTCTACACAAAAAGGACATTAGTGTTAAACCAATAAACAAACGACATCGCTTTGGAATTTATTGCCTTTGCATTGAAATCGCATGTTTTATGCTCGTTTTAACAGAAAAGCCAGCAGGTTTTCCCTAGGCCATTTACTTTTCAGTACAAAAAGCAAAGATTTGTTGCCATTTAGCATTGAAGGACGTCCGTTCGTCCGCAAAGTCAAATGTATTTTGTTGCTTTTTACTAAGCTTGCTCTTAAATAGTTTAGTCATTAGGGAAAGAAGTTGAAAATTTTAAGACGCTTGCTCAATTCAGATTGTTAACATAAATTTGTAGGTAAGAGCAGTGCCAAAATGACTTCTCACAAAATTTTAACAGTTGAACTGGGATAATAGAGGAAGCAGTGATAAATTTCATGCTTCATGTTGTTGATGGATAATTTTGTGATTTTCTTTTTTGACTAAATATCAAAGCTCCGTTCAGATCAAATAGATTGCTTTCCATGAATGAAATTATTCGCGTTAGTCAAAATATAGCCATATTAAGGTGACATCAATTTGAAACAATGTTGGGTCGTAGGGGATCGAATTCATGTCACCTTAAAGTGACTCTAACTTTGTGAGTAAACATCATAGATGAATATTTAAAAACTTATTTTTAAGGAGAAATCCTATGCATGGCCTCAAAAGTAGACAAAAATCTAATTTTTAGGTGCTTAACCTCAAATATTTCAGAATTCTGACATGATGGCTCAATTTTGTGGCCAAATTCAGATTCAGCGCAAGAAATACTTGGAAAAACGACATTTAAAAAATGTATTACCCGAATTTACCTCATTTAGGATTGAAATTTTGTCTGATTCCGAGAGTTTTCATTTTTCTTCTGATAAAAAAATACTGGAACATCGGGACTACCCAGAATTTCTTCGTCTGTTTTCGGACTACAATGCTTAAGAATATTAGACTCAGAAAAAAACTTATTACCGGAGTTTACCTCATTTAAGCCCAAACTTTCGCTGTTTTCTGGGAGTTTTTCGATGTTACCAAGATACATAGCAACTGTATAGCAAAACAACCATCACCATAATGTTCAGCGGACCCGAAAATATAAGAGGCAATGCCGACTGCCCGTACCTCTGGCGGTATTGTCTTTTGGAAAGAGTTTTAATCACTCGCAAATAAAAAGAATGGATTTAAACGCACACTTGCGACCTTTAAATATCAATATTTTTTAGTGAAATTTCAGGGCTTCATTTTTTTACATTATACTAACTACTTATCATATAAGCAATATTGAAATCGAAATGTAATTTGTTTTTTTGCCACCCTAATGTACAAAGGTGGAAGCTTGAATCAAAATATTCATAGAATATAGTAGGAGTATATCGAAGAGTGACAAAATATGCAGTAGAAAGTGAAAAGTATAGACGTGAGGTCTCAATCTTGCGCTGACATAGGATCGTAAAATATGAAAGAACTAGAAAATGTCCCCATATGAGCTTGGAGACAACAAGAATCCTTTTGATTTTTCAACTGCTATCGAAATTTAAGAGATAAGTTTATAGAAAAGTTTTCAACACCTTGCAGCAGTTATTATTCACATCTTCCACTAACATGAGTCTGTGCTAAATTTAAAATGAAACATTTAAAAAATAAAAGTTACCATTAAACTTTTTTCACTACACAGAAATTTTACCTCAAAAGTTAATTTGCATAAAATAATTTTGAGATTGAGAAAAAGTTTGGACAGAAATTTCGCTCTATTGTTGGTGTGGTGTGTGTGCCTTAGTTGTTGCTGTTGCGGTTGCTGGTGACGCTGTTGTTGTATTAGTTTACATTTCAGCATAAAAGTCCTTGATGTAATTTACGAAATATTTCGCTTTTGCCAACTGAAGTTGTCTTTTTTTAGATGCTTTCGACGCACAAAGAAAGTGGGAAGTGGGTTGCTAGGAACGGTAGGTAGATGGTACATTCTAAAAGAAGTGCTCGTAGAGGAAGTAACTGTTAAGCTGCAAATTTAATAACTGTAATTTAGATAAATGTTTTAAATTTGCAAAATTTGCATGATGAAAATAATGTTGAAAATGTGTTAGGTAGGCGACCTAAAATGTGATGACATAAAGTATGAACCATTCACGAGCTTGGCCTGCGAATATTTTAATTTTTAATTGTTTTGTGCAGCAAAAAGTCGTAAAGTCTTTAGAGATATTTGACTTGCAAAAAGTTGTAAAATAAATGATTTTTTAATTATTATTACGGAATAAAGTTCTTACCATCGATTTTTAAGAGTTTGAATTCTGGATTGCCAGAGACTGACATGTAGGCATGTGCCTTTTATAAATATTTGGAGTTGTATAAGCCAAAATTGTCATATATTGGTCATTTTCGTGTATACATTTTATGAACTCTAGCTTTTCTGAATATATTTAATTACTCAGTTCATTTCCCCTTTAAAACCTAGTTTGAATCACACAAATATCTTTTTTTTCTCCAAAATTTCGTATATTAAAATTTTTCAGTTATCCTGCCGTAGTAGAACTGTTTGTAGAGCCTTATGTAGTATTAAAAATCGGATATGCAAAAACAAAATGGTTTCCGATTTGGCGTGGAATGAATGCTCCCTATATACAGTCAAAAAAATAACATAAATGACTGAAAAAATAGAATAGTAAATTTTGAATAACAAAATTTGCACAGTATTAGTCTTATTTATATATACATACATGTCTCTAAGTGCTCAAAAACACCTCCTACTTTCACAAAAGCAGCGTTGGAATCGTCTGCCTTCTCTATTATTATGCTTGTTATAAGTAAAAGAACTAGTGTGCAAAGAGGCAGACGTTAAATGTTTGTAACATTTTTTATGCAGCAATATCTAAGTGGCATAGGCTATTTCTCCCGTTAGGTATGACATAATCTTTATAATTATCGCAGTCTGCCTGTCCATTAAATCACTTAAGTTTGTACTTAGATATCAAAAAACTTAAAAAAAAAGTTATTTAATCTTAAATGCATCAACAAGAACGTCTGCCTCTTGCATTTATCTGTTATCATTTTATAAAATAAAATACGGACACAATTAAATTATTAATGGTACCTTTTTAACAGCGTTCAGCTCTCAATAAATAACGCATATTACTTAACTTAAAACTTCATGATTTTCAACCTCTGCCGCACGCATAAGATCCGCATAAAATCATATAAAAACTTTGATTCAAATTGGCAAAGTGCTTAGGGTATGTAAAATAAAAAAAATAATTTCAAATACCTTGCAATTTCAAAATGCAGTTAAGTGCTAAAAGCATATTTAGATGCATATTATATGCGCTTACATATTTATGTTATTTTTCTCTGCTCAATAAAATCCAAGCATTACTCATTAGTTTTATTTGAGTAGAGCTCGGTTGGTTTTAAAATTCATCAGGTAGATGTTCTTTGTATATGCAGATGAAAATGTATAAAGATATAAATTAGGTAAAAAAATATTCCGGAAAACTGTCATCGCGTGCCAAATTGTGATTTTCTCGCAAATTGGCAGCACCAGTATTTGCAACATATAATTTAGAGGGCAAAAACATTGCAGATAAAAATAATAATTAAATAGAGTGGAAGAAGGTGATGTGCGCAATTTTATTAACCCATGTGTACCCTCAATAAGGAAACTAAAGCTGTCTATTGCTGCCTGAACTAGAAAACGCTCGATTTGATTTTGGCTAAATAACAGCGCACAATGGGCTAAAGTAAAGATTTTTATTGCAACTCCAAAATGTTAACTAAAATTTCAGCTACCCATGACAAATGCACCGAAATTTCAACTTTATAACTTTTGTAAATTGTTGCTGCTCATGCCATTGCTGCAATTTCAGCGGCGCATTTGTTTATTTGTCTGGACGGGATTTGTGTCTGTTTTTTCATTCGTTGATTTGTTGGCTGTCAGTCCGTCCCGCTGCCGCTTGCTGCATCCATTTATTCATCCATCTGCTGTGATTCCCATTGCGTGTTGTTTTTGTTATTAAAGTTCTATTCTCCACTGTTTTGCGGCACTGCTGCTCTTCACTTTTTCGCTCGCATGTTGTTTTGGTTGCATGCAGCGGCGCTTTTCCCGCACTTCCTCATGAGCTGCGCATGCAGTAACACCCACCCAAGCCAGCCCGCGTTCGCTTCAGTTCCGTCATGGCAACAATTCAAAGTTTCCACATGGGCGCTCATCTGAAAATTTTTTGCAGCGTTTTTAATTTGTTGTTTTTTGTTGTTATTGTTACTATTGTTGTTGTACAATAACTATTGTTATTGCTGTAAGCTGCGTTTTCCTACATATTGTTATTATACCTATGGAAGATGGTGTTGTTGTTGTTTGCGGCACTTGTTTTTGTTAGTTAATTTTTGTGTTTTTGTTGTTTAATTTTATTTTATTTTTTACTTTGTACGCTGATTATAGAAAAAATATTTTTTTAATTCCTTTTTTTATATTTTGTTGCTATTTTTATATTAACCCGCAATTCCTCGCTCATGACGTGGGAGCTGGCAATTTTGGTTTGTCATCATATCTACCTTCTACTTTCATACTCATACTAGTGAGGGTTTGCCATGAAAAGGCTTGATGACAGCAAGTCCATCCAATTTCAATGGTACATAGAAAAAATATTGAGAACCCAGAAAAAAACTTAAGAAGAAGAAATTCGGCAGAAGTAATCGCCCAAAAGACTTAAGAAAAATTCGGTCAAAAATTTTCATATGAGTTCGAGTTAAACTTTCTCAAGGAGCAAAAGTAGAGGTGATCCAAAATCGAGCAGTAGTCAGTCTAACTATTTTCTGCTATTGGAATATCTATACTAGGGTGAATTAGCAGAGGACCTAACGCTCTTGTCGCGGTCACGCTATATTTATGTATATTACGTACTTACTTAGATTTTGTTTGACGTTTTCAACAGACACACATTGTATGTACGAGGCATTTCATGCATAAGGCATTTCAACGTTTGCATAATTTTTCTTCGACTTCTGCTCAATATTTTACGATTTTTTCAAAGTTTTTCAACTTCTTGAAGAATTTTAACGATTTTCGAAAATGTTTTTTCATTATCAAAGTTTGTGAATTTTTCTAATATTTTCCACGATTTCTACATTGTTGGCTTATTCAACAATTGTATTATTTCCGAAATTTTTTTTGATTTGACGTAAATGTATATTTTTCAAGACATTTTCAAAATTCTTCGACTTATTAGACGTTGAATAATATTTTGATATTTGCCTTATTAAAATTTCCTTATTAACCTTATTAATATTAACCTTTTTAAAATTTCTCGGTCCAATCTTTTAAGGAAAACACATTTTTAGCCAGCTACGCTGATTTTTTCGTAAGAGAATTAAAAATTTTCACAGCCGTTCATTTATTTTCCTTAAAATTGATAAGGAAAATCCAACAAAGATGATCAGAAACTTAAATATATTGTCATATCTCACAAACTATGTATAGCACATATACGACATCCAGATTTTGGATCACTTTTGGGAAATAGTTTTATTATTATTTTCTTATTTAAAAACGAAGGGTATAATTTTGTTGTTTTTGTATTGGCAGTATTGTTAAGTTCATACCCAGATTTTCTTAAATATTTTCACTGTCAAAAATTTGAAGTCAAATACAAAAATCTGAGATACTTATGCCAATTTGTATATATTGTTCGGATCATGAATTTCGCTCTGTGCAGTTTTCCACATTCATAGCCTCATGTTATATTTTCTTTCTTGTTATTAGCTTTTGAGCTATTCAGTTGCATGTCACAGTCACCTCGTTAAATTTTTACAAAAATAATGAATAACATGAGTGCAACAATCACAAAGTTCTTTTAAAGAAATCATACGATTTTGCCTAATTAATTTTTCTTCAATTGGTTTTGCGCTCGAAAAACTCAGAAAAAATCAGAAAGAAAGCGTTTCATAGGCACTCCCCAAAAAATCAGCGTTCAAGCGCTTTGGTTTCGTTTCTGCTGGTGCCTTATTTTAACATTTATTTATTTATTTATTTGAAAATTAACCTAGAATTATAAAGAATAATTGAAGTTAATATAAAGCTATGACGACTTAGGCCTTAAGCTTTGTACATGTTAAAATATAAATGGATATTTTAAATTATATATTTAATATAAACAAATCATTTTTAATTTTTACAATTTATGAAAAGTTATTCAAACTGTAGTAAAGAATAGTGGCTTATAATGTATTTACAACAAGAAGTATAGCTTCGTACGCTTCAAGAATGAAATAATAGTTAGTATATCATTAGGAGTGGGGTTGGATAAAAAAGAAAGTGGGTTGTTGTGTGAAAAAATTTCATTTCGGATATTTGTGAAAAATGAGCATTCTGATAGAACATGCTCAATCGTTATCCTAACATTGGAGTCGCAAAATGAGCAAGTTGAAGAAGCATTACTGTTTATGTAGTGTTCGTGCGTAAGTTTAGAGTGCCCTAACCTCAGACGTTCGAATATGGTTAGATCATATCTAGTTAGTTGAGTAGTGTGATTAAAATTTAAAAAATCTTTGGCAGATATATTATCTTTGTTAATTTGCTTATACCACGGTGATGTGTTAATCCATGTTTGGGTTTGTTTTGAGATGTATACAGATTTTATATATTTCATTATATCATTACAATTATAGTTCGGAGTCACCGTCAATGGGGCATAAGCTGCATTTTTTGCGGTTTGGTCTGCAAACTCATTACCGGGTATCTGGGAATGACCAGGTACCCAAATTAAAATAATTTTTGGGAAGTTTGAAATGAGAGCGGTGCGAATAAGATTGGAATAGTAATTTTGGTTGTCAATGTTGGCTATTGAGTTCAAAGACGATAAGGAGTCAGTGCAGATTGCAAAGTTTCCTTTTTTATTTTGAATCATAGAAATGGCTTCATGTATTGCAATTATTTCTGCTGAAAAAACTGAACTATAGTGAGGAAGGTGACCGGCTTTTAAAATAGTGTTGTTTTTTGTTATACAATAAGAAGTACAATGTTGGGATTTTGAACCGTCGGTAAAGATGAAACAATAATTTTTCATATTATATTGTATTTCTTTGAAACCTTGTTGATAAACAATTGGGGGGAATGAAGATTTGTTGAAACTACTAAGAGACATGTTTAGAGAGCTCTGATTAAAATGCCATGGAGGCTTAAAACTAGTCCAATATTTTACGGGCTGAAATGGTATGTCAAGTTGTTTACAAAGGGAAATAGTTCTGAAGATAGCAGATTCAATCTTAGGAATTTTTTTGGACTTTATCGTTTTAGAAATTAGTTGTGAAATAGGTGAGTTTTTACTTAAGATAAGACATTTCACAATTTTAGCTGAGATGTAATCTCTTCTAATTTCAAGAGGTTGGATATTTGACTCAAACAGAATGTTGTTGATGGGAGTAGTACGATACGCTCCAAGAGAAATTCTGGCAGCGGAGTGGTAAATTGTTTTTAGTTTTTGGGTAATAGATTTAGGAGCATATCCATATAGGTATAGACCATAATCGATTTTGGATATTATTAGTGAATTAACTACGCTAATTAGGGTGCGTGTGTTACAGTTGAATTTATTGCTAGCTAGACACTTGATTATGTTTAACCGTTTGGACAAAGATGATAACAGAAACTGGATGTGAGTATTCCAAGTGTATCTCTTATTAATAAAGATACCAAGTATTTTAATGCTATCTACTTCAGATATAGAAAAGTGTGTAGAAATAGCCCTACAATCACAGTTTTTCTTCCGACAAATATGAAGATGTTTACATTTGGAAACAGACAATTGTGCACCAGAGTATTCACACCATGTCAGGATATCATTAATAAGGCTATTGATATCGGTATCATTGGTATTCACATTAGATAAGTTATTGATTTTTTTAAGTATAACAAAGTCATCTGCATATGCAAAAAATTGAAATTCTTTATGTAGGGAAATTACATTGCACAGCTTATTATAGGCTATAAGGAAGAGTATCACCGAAAGTGGTGAGCCTTGGGGTATACCGTTATGTAGCGGGTGAATATTAGAGTAGACGCGTCCAATTCGAACTCTGATTTTTCTATTTGACATAAAATTTATGATGTAATTAATCATATTTGGACCCAGTTTCCAACTGGTGACCACATCAATGACAGTGTGGGTTCCGATTTTGTCAAAGGCCTTGACAAAATCAAGAGATATAATTGAAAGATGGTTTTTAGTGGACAAGGAACTTGTGATCAGATGGTCTAGTGACACTAGAGAATCAGACACAGTCTTGCCTCTTTTAAATCCAATTTGACGGCTGTTGATTAGTTTGTTGGCAGTAACAAACCACCACAACCTATTGGCCACGATTTTGTCCATAACCTTCGCGCAGCAGGGGTTAAGTGATATGGGTCGATATGATTTTAATAAAGTTTTGTCAGAGTTTGGTTTAAGAATGGGTATGATAGAACTGATTTTGTAGGATTGTGGAATATGGTTTTTAAAGATATTATTGTAAAGATTCAGAAGTCTAGATTTTGTGCAGTTGGTGAGGTTATGTAGCATTGGATATGAGATTCTGTCTGCTCCTGGTGTTTTGCCTTTTAGGTTGGTTAGTGCGAGTTGAAATTCAATGTGTGAAATATCTTTTTCTATAATCAATGCTAGATTGCATGGAGAGGCAGGGGAAAGATTAGATTTGAAAGCTTTTTTCTTACGTTGAAATAAATTTGGAAACTTTTCGTCAGATGACTCACTGGACCACTCTGCTGCAAAAGAATCTGCTATAAGAAAATCATCTGTGAGTAGGATTGTACTGGACAATTGAGAGCTTATAGAATGGATTTTTTGAGGTGTTTTAAGGCCACATAATTTTCGGATATTGCACCAAATTTTAGATATTGGTGTTGAAGGGTTGATGTCACCAGTAAATATTGTTAGAGACTCTCGTTTGGCTATTTTTATTTCTCTTTTAAATTTCGCTTTGGCACGTTTATAGTTTAAAATATTTTCGGTTGATATGCTTCGTCTTAGTACATTCCAATAGTTGTTTTTTATGTTTTTTAAGTTTTCTAGGTTAACGTTCCACCAGGGAACGTTGTGGTTGTGTCTGTAAGGGTGAGATTGAGGTATGGTTTGGTTTGCACTTTGTAAAATAATGCGGTGTATGTTAGCTGCTTCTTGATTTATATTACTGCTTATTGGTCGTTTTAAGTGGAAAATATTCAATTGTTTTTGATAATTATTCCAATTGGCTAGTGGTAATTTAAAGCGGGGTCTAAAGTCATGAGGAGAGTTTGTTTGTGTAGGGAAAAGAGTTGTTATAATTGGAAAATGATCACTTCCATGTAGGTTACTTTCTACTTTCCATTTAGATTGAATTGCTAAGGTAGGGGAACACAGTGTAAGGTCTAGGTGTGTTAGTGTGTGGTGGGTGCTAAAGTGAGTTGGTGATCCATTATTTAAGAGAATAAGACGGGATTGGTCAATAAATTTGGAAACAATATTTCCTCTCTTATTATTAGTTGGTGAACCCCATTTTTGGTGCCAACTGTTAAAGTCGCCGGTAATAATGCAGGGATAGAGCGAAGAGTTAAAAGTAATTTCAAGGGAACGTAAAGAAAATGATTTGTTAGGTGGTATATAAAATGAGACTATTGAGAACTTAGCTTTCGATTTTATTTCAACAGCTACGGCATCAAATTCTGTTGAGAGCGGGATTCTTTTGTGTTGAACAGAGCTGTGTATGAGTAAAGCTGACCCCCCGTAGGAATTTTGAGAGTTGTTGCATGAGTAAATGTCAAAGTTGATAGGAATCGGGATATTGGTAAGGGAATGTAGATGGGTCTCTTGTAAGGAGATAATTTTGGGAGAATGTAATTTGATAAGGATTAGTAAATTATTATAATTGTTACTGTAACCATTTATGTTCCATTGGAGAATATTAACTGTCATTTCTGAGTATGTAATAAAGTTTTTCTTTTTTAAATATTTGTAAATAAATTATTTTAGATAATTTTATAGACAGGATAAGGTGTATATGTATTGTATATATTTTTGTTATATATATATGTATACATATTAAAAATTAGTCATCTAGAGCCATGGTGTTTTCATCTTCTATTTCGTTATTGTTTTTGTTGTTGGATACGGATTGACTAGTTGTAGCTTTATTGTTTTTAGCTTTTAATTGGGCTTTTAAACGGTTCGATGTGTTACGAGGAAATATTCTGAGTTTTGTATCAGATATGTTGGAAATGCTGAAGTGTCGTTCTGGCAGGGATGGTGCAACGGAACTGGAGGAATTGGTGATATTTTGTTCTGTGGATGCATTACTCAGAGAGAGTTGGCACGGTTGATCTGATGTTTGTACTGTTAAAGATGTTGTTGTTGGTGTTAAAGTAGTACTCCTTGTGGAAGTGGAGGCGAGAGATTGAGTGTTTGTGGAATGAAGAGACGGTGGAGATCTAAGAGTAGCGGCGTAAGTTGATTTCATTTGGTGTCGTTCGTTATATATTTTGTACGCTGATCTGTTGTCAACTTTTCTTAGTGTTTTGATTGTTTGTATTTCTTTGTTTTTAATAAATATTGGACAGACTTTGCTGAATACATTATGTTTATCATTGTCAATATTATTTTCCCTACAGTTTATACATGTTTGGTCATAGGTGCACTTTTCGTTGATTTCATCGTTAACATGATAATTAATGCCACAATTGAAGCACAATTTATTGTGTTGACATAATTTTGCCAAATGACCGTAGCGAAAGCAATTGTTGCACCTGAGAGGTTGTGGAATGTAAGGGCGAGTATAAATTTTTTCATAACCGACAAACACTTCTGTCGGTAGAGTGGGAAGAGAAAAATTAATAATAATGAGGCCAGTCTCTGTTAGTTGATCATTTACTTTTTTCATAATTTTTTTCACTTCAATGATATTTTGATCTTTAATTTCGTTTAAAATATCTTCTTCTGAAATACCGCGGAGATCATTTGAGTATATCACTCCTTTGGAGCAGTTAAGAGTATTATGTTCAGAAACATTAAGTTGTATGGAAGGAGTAATGGCAATTAATTTTGAGAGTTGATTAGCTTGACTCAAATTTTTTGTTTTTATGAGTATGGTTCCGTTGCGTAGTTTTTTACACGATTCCACTTCGCCCGAGCAAGCGCAATCGATTGCTTTCTTAATAAGAAAGGGAGAGACGTTAGAAAGGGTGTCATTGCTGTTAATTCTGCTCATTATTAAATATTTCGGCCCGAGAGAGAGGTTTTTTAGATGCTTTGTTTTATCGAATTGTAGAAGAGGTTGGTTAGAATTTACATTTGCCGCGGAGGCATCAGGGGGTTCTTTCATGATTACACTTAAGAGCACTGGCACGTGCCTTTTGGTAACTGAATTAAATAAGTTTTTCTTTTATAAGTTTTTTTTTTTTTTTATATGATAATATGCAAAAATAATTTAGAATATTATTATTTTTTTTTTTTTGGTTTTTTAAGTCAACTATTTGAGCTGCTTTTTATAAGAACTACTGAGCAACGTATGACCGAGTGAAACAACGTTCAAGAGAGAACTGCTTATTTTAACATAGTCATGTCATTGTAATCAAACTAGTGTTTCACCGAGGCCGAGGCGAGGCGAGGTTCTAGTTGATCTCGGTCTCGCCTCGTTTTATAAATTTAAGTCTCGCCTCGCCTCGGCCTCGGACGAGATCTTGCCATCACATGCCTCGCCTCGCCTCGCCTCGCCTCGCCTCGTTCTCGGCCGAGGCACCTCGGTAAAAAAGCGAGGTTTTTATTAAAATAAATAAAAAATTGTACATGTATCCGGGCTGATAGGCTGATCAAGCCACAAGAAATAAAATAAAATATCTGTTTTTATTTTTGGTGAATTGGATGAGTGAGATATGATAGATTTCATTCTTTTATTAAGTATATGGGAAGGAGAGGCATTGCCTATTTTTCCAAACCAAACTAAGCTATAAGCCTTTTACAAACTATAAGAAAGATATGTACCAAATCTTATTTATCTACGTCAAATAGATATTGAGTTATGATAAAGTTAATTTGTTTCTTATATTGAAGGTATGGTACCTCCCATTTTATTAATTGAATCTTAGTTCTGCCACTACCTCTTATAAATGTACCAAGTTTTATTAATCTGCATCAAGTAGTTGATAATATATGATGAATTCTGTTTTTCTCTTATGTGGGGGTGGCACCACCCATTTTATCCAAACCAAACTAGGCTACGGAGCATCCCAAATCAGAAGAAACATATATGTATGTCAAATCTCTCGTCGGTCGGTTGAACGGTTTAGGAGTCCATTGCAACGAACATACATATCTTGTGATCTTTATTTATATACTAGCATTACCCTGTGCGTTTCGCTTCACCTTACCGGTTCTTAGAAAGACTATTAGAATAAATCAATTTCAATGCAGTGTTGTCAATCATGCAGTTTTGCTTATAGCCTTACATAGCCTTACATGCTTCCCTAACTGATCAATCGAGGCGAAGTCGCATAGAAGCTGATGCGATCCAAGCACTTCTATTCATTAGCGCTTGGACCAAATCTGAACTCGTAAGAAGCACATGCGAGTTAAAAATAAAACAAAGTAGTTTACTCAAAATAAAATAATAAAATATTAGATAAATATAGATTTTAATATAATAATTACGTTCATATTTTGAATCTGCATATGGGTCTTACGAGTTCAGATTTGGTCAAAATGCGCCTCGCTCTTGGTTTCGAAAACGAGGCTAGGACGAGGCGAGGCCGAGGCGAGGACGAGGCGAGGTGCCGTGTGATCTCGCCTCGCCTCGGTCTCGCCTCGTTCTCGTAGTCAAAAACGAGGCTGCCTCGTAGCCTCGGTGAAACACTAAATCAAACGCTTTGCCCTTACTGATATTCAAGTAAATTAAAAGTTTATTATTGCTAGAAAAAAGAGCTCAATAACTCATTTTAAAGCGCTGAAAAATAAATATTTAAATTTCTTTAAATCGCACCTCTGTTAACATTGTAATGTCATTTCATACAATCGATTTGAAATCATAAAAAACAAAATTTAGTAAATACATAGATATACTTTTCCTTAATTTAGAATTTTCCCAAAAAAAAATTCAGTTGAAATCTTTGATTAAGTGGCAGGAAGCTAAGTCCTATCAGGTAGCTCGTTGTATGGTGGCTGTTGAAACTGCTTGAAAGATGGTTTTTGTAATTTGTTAAATCATTTTGACTTAGATCCAAAAATATATTAAACATTAGGCTGTTGCGGAGAAAAACCACCGATTTCTTGGTTCTATTAACTTTGACCGAGTAACGTCGTCATTTTACATCTAAAAAAATGATATTTTTCACAAAAATCGTCATATTTACAAGTTCACGAAAATTCTTTTTTCTGACTTCCTCATAAATATACATACGACATATGTTTATGCCTTTTGATATTTTATTTTTTAAAAACACAATTCTTACTTGAAAAAATTAATGTTTTTCACAGAAGCAAGAAATTCTTAGGTGCTCAAAATCATCTGCTTTCTAATACTTAGTTAGAGTTCCGGTTAAGTTTAAGATGACGCAGCTATAACAAAACCCCTTTAGAATGTGTGCTATATCTAACATATTAGGGTAGTTAAATACAATTTATTGAAGCAAAATCGCAGTAAAACATCCTACTGCTTCAGCGTCTCGTTTAATACTAAACTCCACAAGTGTTTCCGAATATGTTAATTGAACTGAAGTGTGCTCCCCAATAATGGGGGATGTTTCTTTCAAAAAACAAATAACAATACGCATGTCCTATTTGGCGTACAACTTAGAGTAAGCATGGTTCAAAACTTTGCTACAACTGTCGGTGTATGTGATGACATCTAGCGGATTATATAAAGTGGGCAATTGTTTTTTTATGTTGTGGTTTCAATTTATATAATGAAAAATTTTAAGCCTCTTTTAAAGAAAAATACTCATGCTTTATGAAAATTGGTCACCTCTTAACCTTTTCAAGAGCATGTAGTATTTGACCCAATTCTTTGCTGATT
Source organism: Tricholauxania praeusta (assembly GCA_949775025.1). Taxonomy (NCBI): domain Eukaryota; kingdom Metazoa; phylum Arthropoda; class Insecta; order Diptera; family Lauxaniidae; genus Tricholauxania; species Tricholauxania praeusta. Next base: position 6,323,315 of record OX459028.1, on the reverse strand, counting down.
AATTAAGAATAACCCCAACCTCCATTACTGGCGTTTGAAAATTGCGATCAACTTTATGAATTAAAGGCACCACAAATCAATTTGAATAAAAATTTATTCTTCACACTGCAAAATTTATGAATGAATTTTTATTTTTTTTATATTTTTTTCTTAAAAATTGCAAGAAAAATCAACGGTCTTGTTTTTGTTGTATGTACTCGCTGTTGCTGTATTTTGCTGGCCATGTTAGCATAATAAGTGTAACACAGACTCTGCTCGCTGTTGCTGCCATGTTTAATAAACACTTTGCATGCAATTAACATTTGATTAAATTCTTTTTTTTCCATTTCTATGCTGTTCGAGCAGTAACACCGACAAAAGCGAAAAAAAACAGAGAAAAATTGATATTAAAATATTCTGCAAAATACGTCGGTTATTGGCCTTTGCAGAACCATGAAGTGGCGTCTTAAACTCTGTACAGCGCAGCAGAAGAGCCATGTTGGCGCAGCCAATTTTCAATGTCAGCTGATCGTGTCTGATCGCACATTCGTTTGAAATGGAAAAATTGTTTTGCATTACATTTGGGTTGGCTTTATTCTGGTCTACCGTGCTGGCATTTATTTCCATTTTCTAAGCGCTGCTCTGATGTATGCAAATTTATTTTGAATTATATAATTTTGTTGGTATTATTCATAAGTGATGCCGGCGTTTACTAACTTATTTTAACATTATCTTCATAATTATACGGCTTGCTTTATATTTTCAGTTCAACTTTTACTTTCATATTTTGTGTTTTGATGAACTGTTGATGGCAGTTGAAATTATATGAATTAAGCGATATTTTTATGGTGAATTAATAGCGTTAAGTGGTAGTGTTAAAAGTGTTAAATTTAATTTTTGCTAAGCTGACTTTGATTCGAGAAATTAGCTTAACAAAGCAGGTACAGAGTTAAAAGGCTGTTAAGAATTGTAAATAATAAAAAAATTATTTTTTTTTTCAATGAGACTTTATAGGTATAACACTTTGTGCTATAAGAATTTTGAATTCTAGCTGTTGCAAAAATTAATGATTTTGTACATAAAATTCGAACATAAATAAAACTTTTCATCCGTTTTCACTTTCACGATAAGATATCTCGAAAGCTGTATATGTGATTCAAACAGCAATAGACAACAAAAGGTAGCTATAGGTAACTTTAGACGAGTAAACATACACAAATAATGTTCAGAAAAATATCAAGGTTAATTTTAAAGGAAAGATTGTATCCTGTAAGTACCAGGCTTTCAGTTACTAGTTGGCTTAGTCCATAACTATGAGAACTATTAAATATTCCATAGACAGCGTCAGCTAGGGACTAGGTCTCCAGATATCTTGCTCACCGCAAACTTTGAGGTCGTTCACGGCACAGCACTTTTTTAACATATTAACGAATATTTTTGGACCAACATTTCAGTAATAAATTTTGAATAGTTATACTTTAATAAGTAAAAAAAAATTTGGTCTAAGATAAAAAACAGCTTCAAAAAAAAATTTTTAAAAAAGTGTCCTTTCATATACTCCTGGAGGCCCTTAAGTTTTTTGCTGACTAGGACGGTGCCACGCACTCGTGCCCAACACCGCCCACTTTTAAGCCAGTGATTACGTGTATCCATATGAAGTTTGGTTATATTCGCTAACATATCATAGCACAGTATTTTACATTTATTGCTCGTAAATGAGGTGCCACTCATCCTTACTTTTTAGTATTAAAATACTATCTTGAAATTTTAGTTGTTTGCTTTTTTGGCAGTTTTTTTTAAATACTAACACTGTGTGCAGTCAAATTCAAGGAAAATCGACTGATGTCAATTCAAGGTAATTTGACGTCATGCGCTTGATCATGTCAGCGTTCCAAGATAACGGTTAATTAACTGGTAATTGATAAGGTTGCAAACGCTTTTCTATGACTTTTTTATTTCTAGACTGCATGGTTTTGTGTACCTCAAGAAAAGGCGGATAGTCTTAGTCAAATTTTGTGAAAAAATTTTCATACGGGACAAATGACAGAGTTTTTTATCACATACATACATTTATTTGATGGAAAAATAATATCTTGTCAGTATAAGAATAAGGGTGGGCGTGAGTAACACTTTATATAAAACAATTTCCTTTTTCGGAATGCTTCTGATAAAACTGAAGATCAATCCTCCAGATAGTCAACTTTAACTCAATAATGCTATTCTGAAAAGTCGATCAAATCCACGAAAATCTTGAGTCCTAAATTCACTAAGGAGGTCAGAGAAAGTTTTTTTTTTTTAATCTAATAAAAGTCATCTCCTTGACCTAGTTTGATAATATTATTCTAAGGCATTGTCTTCACAACGCGAGAAATTATTTTTTCATATAGCACATTGTCAATGCCAAATCTATGCTTGGCGCAAGAGGCTATCACTCCTGCCATACCGAAACAAAGGGCAAGGAAAAAGATCTATATGGATTTAATATATCCTTACAAAAGATTTCAATTTGCTGACAAAGGTGTATTTAAGCAAATGTTTTAAGCCAAAATAGGAGTTGAAATAGTGTTTCACCGAGGCCGAGGCGAGGCGAGGTTCTAGTTGATCTCGGTCTCGCCTCGTTTTATAAATTTAAGTCTCGCCTCGCCTCGCCTCGGCCTCGAACGAGATCTTGCCATCACATGCCTCGCCTCGCCTCGCTTCGCCTCGTTCTCGGCCGAGGCACCTCGGTAAAAAAGCGAGGTTTTTATTAAAATAAATAAAAAATTATATATGTATCAGGGCTGATAGGCTGATCAAGCCTCAAGAAATAAAATAAAATATCTGTTTTTATTTTTGGTGAATTGGATGAGATATGATAAATTTAATTCTTTTCTTATATTCGAAGGAGACGCATTGCCTATTTTTCCAAACCAAACTAAGCTATGAACCTTTTACAAACTATAAGCAAAATATGTACCAAGTCTTATTTATCTACGTCAAATAGATATGAGATATGATAAAGTTATTTTTTTCTTATATTGAAGGCATGGTACCGCCCATTTTATTAATTGAATCTTAGTTATGCCTCTACCTTTTATAAATATACCAAGTTTTATTAATCTGCATCAAGTTGTTGAGAATATATAATGAATTCTGTTTTTCTCTAATGTGGGGGTGGCATCACCCATTTATTGTAAACTATATTACGGAGCATCCCAAATCATAAGAAACATATATGTATGTCAAATCTTTCGTCGGTCGGTTGAACGGTTTAGGAGTCCATTAGCGACGAACATACATGTATTGATCTTTATTTATATACTAGCATTACCCTGTGCGTTTCGCTTCACCTTACCGGTTCTTAGAAAGACTATTAGAATAAATCAATTTCAATGCAGTGTTGTCAATCATGCAGTTTTGCTTATAGCCTTACATAGCCTTACATGCTTCCCTAACTGATCAATCGAGACGAAGTCACATAGAAGCTGATGCGATCCAAGCACTTCTGTGCATTAGCGCTTGGACCAAATCTGAACTCGTAAGAAGCACATGCGGATTAAAAATAAAACAAAGTAGTTTACTCAAAATAAAATACTAAAATATTAGTTAAATATAGATTTTATTATAAAAATTTCATTCATATTTTGAATCTGCATATGACTCTTACGAGTTCAGATTTCGTCAAAACGCGCCTCGCTCTTGGTTTCGAAAACGAGGCTAGGACGAGGCGAGGCCGAGGCGAGGACGAGGCGAGGTGCCGTGTGATCTCGCCTCGCCTCGGTCAAGCGAGGAAAATTTATTTTTCCATCTCGCCTCGTTCTCGCCTCGGTCTCGCCTCGTTCTCGTAGTCAAAAACGAGGCTGCCTCGTAGCCTCGGTGAAACACTAAGTTGAAATTGTTCTGATTAGTTATTTTTAATAAATTTCTGTAAACAGTTTTTTGTTGATTTTCTCAGACGACTTTAACGCTTTGTATCATAAAAATCTCTCGTATGTGATTTTATCTGAAAACCTTAACAGAGTTCACATAATTCTCATGGCTAAAAATTGTTTCTTTTCAAATTATTTTTGAACAATTTTGCGAATTTTTTCTGGCAACACGAAAAAATAAAATAAAACTTATTTAAAGAAAAAATGCAACTACTCGTATTGTTATGAGTACTTTGTGTTATTGTTGTTGTAGTTGTTGAATTGTTATTGTTATTGTTACTGTATGGATACCCACAATAAAGATCACGTAACTGTCAAATACGCGACATCGCAGTGCTTTTATGATGATCAACCGTGGGAAATATTTCAAATTTTTAATAAGTTTTATTTGAATTACCCGTGCGCTGATGAAGTTACTTTTTTGACTTAGAGTAGTTGTCTTCCCTCGTAATTTTTTGCTTTTTGTTTTACCAAACAACCTACAACTAACACATATCTGTCTGGCAATCTCATTTATGTCGCTTCCCATACATATGTCAGTCTACTGCGGATTGTGTTATATACGGCAGAAATTTAATTTCATTATTATTTTTTCATAGAAAGGCGTCAATGGGTGCCGCTTTTGAGTGCAGAAAGAATTTGCGCACATCAAAATGTTGTAAATTTTAATTGTAAATAACTGAGTGAATGCGAAAAATCGGCATTGTCTAATTTAAAAATCGTTATAACATGATAGAAAATATAAAGTAAATGTATTTCGGCAAAATTGAAAAACAAAAATAAAAAGACTAGAAAGTTTTAGTTGGGGAGAAGTGGGGGTTGTGGGCATGGATCGGTTGTGGGCACCCCTACGTATATTTTCACAAAATGAAGATTGAGTTTCGTTGGTAATGTCATTCGCAAGCAATTACCCTATGTATGATTCATGCCAAATATCAAAGTAAACGGACGCGTTTGCTTTTGGAAATGAACGAATTGGTTTTTTTTGGGCTTTGAAAAGGTGGTGAAACTTTTTTCTAACATTTTCAATAGTGTATCAATCAAAGTGGATCGATTGGAAAGGTAAGTGTAATGTATTTTTATTTAGTCGAAGTATTATGCTGAATGGAACAATATCGATTTGAACCAAAATAAACATTTTTTCATTACTTTTTAAAATGTCTGCTAAAGTTGGTTGTGGGCACAAAAATTGGGTGGGTTGTGGGCACCCGTTTTTTTAGTCAAATTTCAAACCAAGCGCGTAAAACCAATTTCCGCTAAGCATGACAAGGCAAAGGAGTCCACGCCGTCTGACGAGGATGTGGACTTTTGTCTCATCTGTTTGAAATTTTTGCCACGCCAATTGACCGGAGCCAACTCCATCAATTGTAACATCTGCGATCGAGCTTTTCATTTGAAATGTGCGGGCATGCGGGCAAGTTATTATACATGTCAAAATTGTATTTCCGACGATGAATAACGCCTATGCAGGCTTTGAGATTAATAAACTGTCATTTTGTTCATATTAGTTGTGGTTTTTTTTCATATTTTTCCATTTGTAGCATTTTTTCCAAGGGTGCCCACAACCCCCCCTAAAAAAAATTTTAGCTGAAAATGACGATTTTACGAAAGTCCATGTAAAACTTTTTTGCATGACGAAATCGGGTATGTTTCTTTATAATTAGTTAACTTAGGTCTCTAGCTTTACACAGATACCAATATGTCCAAATAAGCTAAATTTTTCATACCGGAGGAAAAAGTCTTCATTCAAAATTTTTGTCCCTGAAGAAGTTTTCGAAAGGGTAAATCACAAAGATTTTTGGCCGCTCAATACTCTAGTTCGTGAATTCGAGTATAGAAATAGCCCACACTCAGAAAATGTTGTTACCTTACCACAACGTTCTGTAGACCTAAATGTTTCAAAAAACTAATTCTTGACCGGCTTCAAACTTTAACAATCGCTTACCAAAACGTTAGAGGTTTAAATACGAAAATATCAGATTTATTCTTGAATAGTTTCGACTATGAATTTCATGTTATTGCATTCTCTGAAACGTGGCTTCGTGATAATATACTGAACTCTGAAATTTTTTGTAGCAATTACCAAATCTTCAGGAAAGACCGAAATTCGAAAATTGGTGGTGGAGTCCTTCTGGCAGTGCACATCTCTTTATCCTGTGAGGAATTAAAGTTTAACAACAATACTGACTTAGAACTTGTTGGGGTTGTTATTAAGCTTGGTAATAAATCAATATATTTAACTTGTTCCTACATTCCACCAAATGCTGATCACAATACCTATTTACGACATGCAGAAGAAATTAAAGGAATAAATAATCATCATACTGCAAATGATTCCATGATTGTACTAGGGGACTTCAATTTACCATACGTTTCATGGAATATAACGGACAATTGCTGTTTTCTTACACCCACTTCATGCAATTGTGTTATTACCGAATTTCTGGATATTCTTTCTGATTGCTGTCTTCATCAAATTAATAATATTCTTAATACAAACAATAGAAACCTTGATCTTGTATTTGTTGATGAATTAAACAACATAACTATAAGTCGCATTGACCCTCTAGTTATACCAGAGGATAAACATCATCCAACTCTTCAACTAAAGTATGTTTTAGCATGTAGCTTAGTGAAAACAAATCGTGTAAAATCTCAGAACTCATGTTTCAACTACAAAAAAACGAATTATGTCAGACTTAACTCCCTGTTAAACCATATCGACTGGTCAGTTATATTACCTGACAAACCATATTACTCTGTGGCTGATATTGAGAGTTATGTAAAATCATTTAATGAGCGCTTGCAAAATTGTATTTCTAAATCTGTGCCAAAATTTAATTCATCTGTATTGTCAAACGATCCTCCGTGGGTAACAAAAGAATTAAAATACCTTAAAAACATAAAAAATCGACGGTTTAAAAAATTCAAAATGTCAGGTAAATCCATTGATTATATAAGCTATTCCCGTGCTCGGTATAATTATCAAAATAATAATAAACGGTCATATTTAAACTACATTTCATATATAAAACTCAACATTAAGAAGAATCCTAAAATTTTTTACAAATTTATAAACATCAAGCGTAAATCTTCTGTGTATCCTCTTCAGATGTCCTATAATGGTATAACATCATCCGAAAAAAATGAAATATCCAATTTGTTTGCAAACTTCTTCAAGTCTACTTATTCATCTTCTACTTATGATTCTGACGTCAACTACCCATATAATCTTTCGCGTATAAATGAAATTCAACTTCCACAAATTGGTGCTGATTTAGTTAGCAATGAACTGAAAATTTTAAAATGCACTTATTCAACTGGACCAGATAATATTCCTACAAACATCCTAAAGTATTGCGCAAGTAGTCTTTGTTATCCTCTCTCAAAAATTTTTAATATTTCCTTGAATTTGGGCTATTTCCCAAAATTATGGAAAGAGTCTTACATTATTCCACTTCACAAATCCGGAAGTAAGGCTAATATTGAAAATTACAGAGGTATTGCTAAGCTCAGCGCAATCCCAAAACTTTTTGAAAAAATAATTAATGATCATCTTACAAACATCGTTTCATCCCTGATGACAGTATCTCAGCACGGCTTTCTAAAGGGTAAATCTACATCAACAAATCTTTTGGAGTTCACCACGCTTGTTATAAATGGATTTAAGCGAAAACAGCAAACGGATGTTATATACACTGATTTCAGCAAAGCTTTTGACTGCGTAAGTCATAGCCTACTTTTAAAAAAGTTATATTTAATAGGATTTCCTTCAACGATATTAAAGTGGATTAGATCGTATCTGACGAATAGGAAGCAACAAGTTTTATTCAACAACATGTTTTCTAAACATATAATGGTTTCATCTGGAGTTCCCCAGGGCAGCCATCTTGGCCCCACATTATTTCTATTATTTATAAATGACCTACCTTCTGCTACAAATTCGTCCCATATTCTAATGTATGCTGATGATGTAAAACTTTTTTACTCTTTTAATGATCACTTTAATCATAAAACTCTACAAAGAAACCTAAATGAACTTGTTAAATGGTGTGATGTAAATTTGATGACATTAAATCTCAAAAAGTGTAAGCAAATGACTTTTTCAAGAAGTAAAGAATTTGAGACTTCATATTCAATAAACGGTTTAAAACTGGAGAAGGTTGACAATTTTGTAGATTTAGGCGTCACTATGGATAAAAAACTTCGCTTCAACGTGCATATTGGTTTAATGGTAAACAAAGCAAAAGGCGTCCTTGGATTTATTAAACGATGGTCTAAAGAATTTGACAACCCCTATACGACGAAGTTGCTTTTCACTTCACTTGTTAGACCAATAATGGAATATGCGTCAGTGGTGTGGAACCCCCAATATAATATATACATTGATATGCTGGAGTCGGTGCAGAAACAATTTCTATTGTTTGCACTTCGTCGGCTACCTTGGAATCCGGACTCAAATTTACCTTCATATGAAAGCCGCCTCAAACTAATACGTTTACCAACACTGCGCAGCCGAAGAATTATGCTTAACGTAACTTTTTTAAATAAACTGTTCTCCGGCTCAATGAACTCTGAGTTGTTGCTAGGTATGGTCAACTTTAACAATCCTGGAAGGGATTTGGGACACTTTCGTTTCTTAAGACTTGATATATGTAATTCTAACTATGCTCATTTTTGTCCATTTCGGTGTATATGTAATGATTATAATAACCTTTGTCATATTATTTCCCCCATGGATTCTCACAATATTATAAAGCAAAAAATAATTATTTTCTTAAATACTTGAAACTGTACTTTTTCCTTTGTTTCTGCTGCATAGCCTATGGGCTTAGTAGAAATTGTGCTCAATCTGTGATCGGAAATTGCTCTACCCATCATTTCGTTCAGAGAAATAGTGCAGTCCCGGTCACCGATCCGTACGATAGACGGATGTGCCTCACGTACGGTTTCGCCTAATGAACGCAGAGCAGTCCGGGCTGTTCGTAGTCGGTCACCGATCCGTACGATAGATGGATGCGCCTCTCGTGCGGTTAGGCGGGTAAGTGGGACCGCAGGGACCGATCGCAAAAAAAAAAAAAAAAAAAAAAAAAATATGCACTAGGTCGGTAATTATAAGCTGAAAACAAAACTATGCCCACAACCCCCACTTCTCCCCTACTTTAAAAATAGGATCAACTGTGAGTATCAAAGTAGAGGTAATAAGACACCACTACATGAGAAGGAAGTTGTATACTTTTGGGTGCTAGCATACTCTCATTCTGCTTTCAATACTCTGTTGCTGAACAGTGATCAAATCTACATAAGAATATGGTAACTGGCAGCATTAAAATCGTTCATTCTTATGAATTCTTTTACTTAAATTTTTCCGTATAAGCTTTTACGTGTTTTTTTATTAGAAATAAGAACTAAACACTTCAAATAAAAATAAACAATAAAGCTTCAATAACGTCATCAAAGTCCAGTATAAAAATAATTTAAAAATTACAACTTCAACTAAGTCACCCTATTGTCAGAGCATTGGGGAACCTCATAGTAAATATTTTCAGCTGCCAATTTCATTCAGGTTTTTCTCATGCTTTTCGTATTGCATTCCTTACAATGTTTCCTTTTTACATGGATACATTTTTTTTTTTGTTGATCCTGTGCATTTTTCTTGATCACAATCGGGAAACCAGATCCTTTACTCAACATCAAGTCTTGTGCACCTTGACACTGGACTCGGGATAACGCCACAAACTCGTTCTGTTTGTTTTGTCCGTTACAGTAACAATTGGTTATATTGCATTGTCCGTCCCCCCCTTGATCTTTTTCCCAAAAAGATATTCGTTACTTCCACACTTTTGTTCTGTTATTTGTGCGCTATTTAATTTATTTTCTTAACGTTATACGCTAATGACACGCTGACGTGAACTTGACCGTGGCTATCGCCGAGTCAAGATCTGCTGTTGGACGCCTAACACCAAGCGGCTCATTTACCATTGTTGCATCATTTCTTAGCAAAAGTTGGCAGCGGTGGCAACGTTCAATGCGGAAAATGAGATACAAATCGCACACTCACTCAGTTCCGCTTGATGCAACTGACAGGCGCGACGCGACGCGCTGCTGCACAATGCAATAATTGGGAATTCCTTTAGAGTTTTTCCGCAGCAATTAGAGCGCTGAATGAAAGTGGTAGCAGCGGCAGCGGCAGTTTTTCTCTTGACCATAATTGAAAAGGCCACTAAAGTGTATGAAATGAGTTTAGAAGGAGGGAAGGCTAAGTGTCGGTTCCAGTCGCTGCATTGCTGTTAAGTTTTTAAAAGGACTCAGGCAGGTGTAGAGCATCAGTCAGTGGTGGATTTTAACATTGACTGGCTAGGTGTGGATCTGTAGATTTTAGGGGCGGCAAATTTTTGATCGATGGAATGCCTTTCTCGCGCTTCGTGTATTTGTTTGTCATTATTGTGATTTAACTTCTTAGCTATCAATTTGAAAACGTTGAGAACAAAATGTGCTTTTCTTAGTGATCCTTCACAAAAAAGGCGGCATTTTTCTCATAGGCCTAGAGTGGCAAAATTTTAATCCACCCCTGGAGTCAGGATAATGTTGTTTTAAAATTTTAATAGAATGGTAGTTTGGTGCATGCAATTCAATTGTAAATGATACAGTTTAATGTTGCTAAAGACGTTCGCAGCTTATTGTGTAGCGATGACTGGCTAGTTTTCAGAGTTTTAAGTAAGATTGTCGGTTTTCTTAGCAGTAATTAGATTGTAAGCCTACACTGGCACACAAATACCCACTTTTGATTAAACCGCACAGATCAAACTTTGCTGAGGGAAAGATAGAACTGATCCTTTTACCAGACGACTGTGAGATTCCAAGTTGTTTTTTGTGATTTTGTTGAACATAATTACATGGAACATGAAAAATTTATATAAAAATACCATGATCAATAGATCATGGTGTTTTCACTTTGTCAGTGAAAACATTAATAATCTTTGATTTTCTGTTGACTTTTTGCTCCTCATCCTTGGGCCTAGTTCCACAGTCCTAATTAAGCAAATGGCCATAACGTATTTTCCAATGGCGGATTAAGGACTTTGCGGAGCCTGTGGCCATAAAGTAACTATGGACCCCAACAACAATATTTTTAATTAAAAAAAGGTCTTTTAAAAATTCTAAACATATTTAAATAATTTTTTTTTGCTGCAGCGCATAAAAAATGAACCCCATTAGGCTGTTGTTACCGAAGAAAGAGGTCCTAAGGCTTGCGCACGATGAAATTAGTGCACGAATTAGCTCAAATAACTTTTTAACTAGTTGACATTAAAACAAGAAATATACGCTTTTTTAACAGAAATCTTACTCATGTTTACTTTTATTGCAAATATACTAAACATTATTGGTTCTTTATGAATAAATTGCGTTTTTCTGAAACAACTCCCATTAAACTTTTAATCGTATCTTCAGAAATTTTTTTACTTGATACTAACCATTTTCTTGAAAAATGTTTGTTGTATTCAGTAACCTGTTTTGTATTCTTCATAATCCTCTTTACCAGAGCCCAATATCTTTCGATGGGTCTGAGCTCCGGGCAGTTAGGAGGATTTGCATATTCAGGTTCAAATTCTACTTTTTTCTTTTCATACCATTCAACTGCAGATTTGCTGTAATGGCATGAAGCCAAATCTGGCCAAAAAAAGTTAAGACCTCATGATGTCTAATAAATGGTAAAAGACGTTTTTTCATGCACTCCTGGATGCATATTTCGGTGTTAATAGTCCCAGTTGAAACAAATGAACTGCTTCGCCTACCGCAGCTGCAGATTGCCTGCCATACCAAAAACTTCCTTAGAAACTTCGTCTTTTTTTGGCTCTTAAACTCTTCTTGAACATTTTCTCTATGATCTGCAACATAAAAATCGACACCTGGAAGCTGCTACTTTTCTTCCCGATATATTGGGTTTTTTCTTCAAAGAAGCTATCACCTTCTTGGCAGCATTAGGATTATCAAAACCTTTATTTTTTCTACTTCCTTGATTTCTACTCACGGTCAGACGTTCCTTATAGGTTTTAATAGCATAGGTTTTAATACCTTATGGTATTTCGCGAAATTTTAGCTTTTCTAGCAATTACTTTGAAAGTCAAATTTTTATTTTCGTTAAATATTTTGGAAATTTTTTCACGCACTTTTATTTCGCTGCTCGTGGTGAAGCCATAAATTAACGAAAGAGTAAAAAAAGTAGCATGCACATTTGTACATATTTACCAAAGCTAATTTGATTAAAATTTTTTTGAATTTTTTGAATCTGAACAATTAACAAGTAATAATGTGTGCACTAGTTTCATAGTGCGCAAACCTTAGTGTTTCATTTCTCCTCAAAATGTTACTAATCCCGATGTCCCCTGGCTCATAACTGCACTTTCGGCTAGATGAGGGCATTAGGGTACATAGGGCGTTACTGCTTGAGGGGCGACAAAATGATCCTCGTGATATGAAATTAAAATTTTGTTTTTAGCATAACTATGAAATTTTCGAAATGTTGTGGAACCTTTGTTTTTTTTTTTAGTAAATGAAAATAATTGGAAATTGTAAATTGCAATGTCTAGCTGGAGGTTTTGTTATTTGATGTGAAATGGATCACATTTTGCTAGGGCCTTGGAGATGTGAAAAGTGTTTTTTTTTTTTTTTTTGTGGTTAGAAGTTTCTTATATGTTCGGATATGCCTATTTTTTCGATGGCAGCATCGAAAATTTTAATACAGTTCTTAAAATCATTATTGAGCTGTAGACTAACGAGACGATCAGCATTTACCTTCTCGTAGCTCGTAGACCAGAATATGCGAGATTGTGTAGCATCTCAAAAATGAGTCATCAGAAGCTAACAGGAAGAAAATGTCTCGACTTATTTTGAGATAATTTACTATAACTTTTGGTTTTGCATCAAAGCAATCAGTATCAGTTAATGCTGTCTTAAATTAAGTCTTAAATCAGTTGATGGAAGTATTTTGATATCTTCAAATGTTTTCTGTATTTCGGAAAGTCTGGTGCAATCAATGGCAGAAATTTCTGTAATGCTTGACGTGGAACGGAAATGTGAACCGTTTCGTTCGGTACAATTAAGTGAGGCCATGGTGCCTTTAAGATTCTTTTGATGGGTTCCTATCGGTAAGCGACATGGACTTTAGATTGTCGGCAATTGTCGGCAATTGTCAATACATTTTTGTATTAACTTTCCAAATATTTCATATTTAATACATGAAAAGAATATATATTCGAGAATAGAAAAAGAAAAAAATCGCATAAAATAATCACCTGCAAAAGTGATGAGGAATATTTCTGGACATTTTTTTTTCTTTCTTTAGGAGACATTTTTACTTTTTGTGGGAAGAATTATTTGTTTCGAAAAATTGTCTGACATTTTGCAGTATTCTTAACGCATAGAGCAGGAATTTCAAATCACCTCGTTCGCTTCTGAAGAACAAATCTCTCATATTGCGGGTATGTTGATGAAAGCGTTTCTGGATATTACCATTTAATCTCTAAAAATAACTTTAATAAACTTCGTGATTTCGCTTGTTTACTTCAAGAAAAAATAAAATTAAAAATTCAGAAAAATAAAAAACAAATTTTAAAAAATTGTTACAAAATATTTGCACTAAATGCATAACAACAAACTCAAACAAAGCAATAAAAACAAAAAAAAAAAACTATCAAGAACGATATACATAAGGGTCAGCATTGCAGATAGTAACAGCAACAGCAACACCAACAACAATGAAAAGCGGAGCAAATAAAAATTGAAAATATAAATAATTCATTAGTTTTAGCGGTTGTTTCATTTCGTTTTGCTTTTAAATTTTGCGAATTGTTTAAATTTGAAAATACATTGTTTTTTTTTTTTGTGCTTCAATGATACCGTTTAACAGCGCACTTTCAGCAGCCGTCTATTTAGAACTGCGTTGCGTCGTTTGCGAGTATCCGTCAGTTTATGCAACTGGCTGTCTGTCCGTCCGAGCGTATATCATGTCCGTTCGCTTAATTTCTTCTGAAACAAAATGTTTTTGATTTGAGTCTGAATTGATTTTAATTTATTGCTTTTTTTTACTTTGTCGAGTTGAGGTTAATTTCTAGTCTCATTGATTCTTATTAAATTAGAAACGAAATAAGGTATAGATTGAAGGCTTAGAAAAAAAAACAACACTAAACTAAAAACTTACTAAGCCGTCAAAAAAAGTGAATTAGGGGAATGTTGGCATTCAATGTCGAAAACTTAAGAAAATTCAAGGTGCACAATTATCAATAGAATGTCTAGGCAGAAATAGCATTTTCACTCTCTGAGTGTCTCTGAGTTTCTTTCAAGAAAAAGTATTTCCGACCTATAATACATGTTTGTCTGAAGATATTTTCTTGTTCTAAGCCAAGCCAAACATAAAGCAAATCGAAGAATCTAAATTTTGGAATTAATCTGTTGTATTTTTGCTTTGGTTTGTTCGATTTTTTTTTTTTTTTTTGTGATTGGCATATTTTTTTAACAAATTATTAAATTTAATTAACTGCTAATTGTTAAATTCATTGATCTCAATCCTTAATGGATTTTATAAGTTATTGCAGACACTTTTCGGCAAATTAACTCATCGAAATCTCGAACTGCGTTGCACATTGGCGTATGAGACACAATGACAGACTTAAAGACTTAACGCCTTTTTTGTAAAGTATCATTGATCTTATTAATTGAAAAACCTGTTTCTTCCCAAAAACATTGAAAATAATTTAACATTCGCGAAATAGTCTATTGACCGAAAATTTGCTGCGCCCTATAAATGTCCACTGTTGGACCACTACCAGGACATGCTTCTTTGACCACAGTATGTTATTAAATCACGTGCCTTGCGTTTAAGAAAGTTTTAGCTACCTTACGACGCTAAGTGGGTCGATCGGCATGAGCCATATGTTGCACAGATTTTTTTTGTCTTACGTACTTTTGAAGTAAAGTAAAACACAGAAAAGTGTCCAAGTGCCTTTAATTTTTTGCTGAATTATTGCTGAGATAATTTTATGCCATTTTGCGTATCAATATAATTTTGGACATGTGATTGCCGCAACTAGTCTATATTTAGCGCAGTTTGAAGTTCAATCTTTCGATTGCTTTTTCGAGCAATTGCTGGATTTTCAGCACGAAAAAGAAACTACACACTTTGCCTCAAGAAGTTATTCTGTGGTGTCAAATCAATCACGCGATGTTGGCGTCAGTGGCGTAGCGTGAACATTTGCCTTCCAGGGCGAAGCACTAAAATGCCGTTCCTTTCTTTGAAAACTATATATAAATATTTTTGAGTTCCAACTAAAGTCGACACATTTTTATTGTAAAATACCATCAAAATACATTTGAATTTAGTAAAAAAATTGTTCATTATCAAATCAAATTAAATTTTGGAAGTTATACATCATAAGCAAATTTTAATATTATCATTTCGTCACCCTTCAAGCCTTTGCGCCCGGGGCAACTCTTCTTTCAACACCCCTGTAATAGGTACGCTACAGGTTTTTGCTTCACAATTGCAAGAAATCATGTGAATTTTGAGTAAAATTTAACTTGAAATTTTAGTGAACTTAGTAAATATATACAATTTGCAACTATTTGCAACACTGTCAACTTTTTCATGATAACATGAAAAATTTTACTGAAAATAGTGACACTTACGTGCCAGATTTTTACGAAATTATTGATGTGTCATCTTTTTTGGAAAGGACGAAACACCCTATACATAAACTGTTCAAATTATCATCAATACGTTTTGCATGCGTTATTATTTTTTAGTACTAAGTCATAAAAAAAATTTAAAGAAATCGGAAAGCTGAGCTGGAATTTTGCAAAAAATGTTTGTCAATCCATAGCTTTTACGTATGATATTCTCCGTGGCTTTAATTAGGCTTCTTTTAATCTTCCCCCTGATCATCCGCTTCGATTTTTGGGATCTAAAGGACAGTAGCGTACCTAAGGAGCGGTTTCTTCGGGCGTAACAGCTAAAGGGGCGACAAAATAGTCCTTGGCATAAATGAAAATAGTGAATTGGCATAAATGAAAATAGTGAATTGCAATATGTAGGAGGGGCGGCCAATGATGTTTTGTAATTTATAATGCTAGAGATTTTTGAATGGGAAAGCTGATGGGCATTTTTTGTTTTGTTCTTAGAAAATAAAAATTTTCACGGTGAAAATCATGTAGCTAGGGGAATGTGCAGCGGCCCTGCAAAAAGTGTTAAGTGATGTAAAATACTTAGATTACCAGATAAATTCCGAATTCAAATGAAGGAAGGATTCAATTTTTTTGAAATCAACAACCCTTACACAGGGCTGCATTATCGCAACTGTTTCATTTGATGGTCGAGAAAAAAAAACGGCATTCATCAAAGATGAATAATTCTACTGATTCTACTTTGAGTTATTGAATTTTTAGAGTTATTTCGCACCTACATATACTGTTTAATTTACTCTGTTCAGGGTGCAGATATTCTTTTGATCAATAGCTTCCCAAATTAATAGCATTTAGTTTTGGTAATGTAAAAAGCTCTAACCATTTCTATATATGTATAAACAAAAAAAACTTCTAATTTTTTTGAAGGCAGGAGGCGGCTTTTTAGTTTTTTCCCCGGGCGGCAAGTGTTCATGTTACGCCACTGACCTTTTGTTGTTATGTTGAACAATCGAATTTTCTGTGTTTGAAGCTCCATTCTTCAAATAACTCAGTGATAATGCTTGAAATATTTATATTGATTGTAATGCTCCCTGGCTCGTACCAACCCAGGGGCAAGGGGAGCTTTGAACTCCCACGCGTCTGATCTAAGAAGGGATTCTAAGACTGTTGGTTTGCTCTTCGCTACCACGCAAAGTCGGGTTGGTACGGGCCTGAGTGCTCCATGGAGTGGACATGCAGGACATGTGCTAGCAGTAGAGTCATTTCACCAAAAACTTGGGTGGGGCTAGAGCTTAAACAACATATCTAATCGATGATATTTTGAATTGAATCGATGTAATGTACAGTAATATCAGATCCTTTGGGGGGGGGGGGGGGGGGCAATGCCTCCCCTATCCTATCCAATTGACGCCTCTGCGTGCTAGGGTATTTTTTTTTTCAAGAAAAACGCCTTATGGTCCTGTACGCGTCAATGCTATATAAAAAGGAAGAGTCAAGTGCGAACTCTGTGAAGTGATCGTGGATTGTTAAAGTTCGGCTCAGAGGTGTGCGTTCACACTATTTTTTGTTTTTAGTGAGCAGAGCATGCATAAAATCCGGCTTGGATTTTGGAATCTTTCTCCGTTTGTTTAGATTCAAAATGTTCTTTCGAACACAAGGAAAATATAATTTTTTTTTATTTTTTTCAAAAATATACCCGATACCCGCAATATTAAATAAAAAAAGCCAACGTACAGCGACGCATTTCAACGCATACGCGCTAAATGAAATGTCAAATGTTGTAACGCCAACCAACGAAAATTCCGACGCATATGAGAAAAAGTCAAAACAAAGGGATTCTTGGTTTACCAGAGGGACCACAATCAGAAGAACCAGAAAAACTAAGTGAGCGCGAGTGAGGCAAAACTCTTTGCACAGTCAATGCTCTTAGCAAATAACTGACTGGCAAGCTGCTCATTGGAAGCACAATGCGTTGCGAGCGAATGAGAGACCTGCTGAGGGGCGTTACGCTCTGTACTACTACATTCAAACAATGCGGCAGCAGCAACACCTGCAGGTTGTGCGCAAGTGCAAGCAAAAATGAAATTTGACTGGAATGAAAGAGATCAGCAGCTGAGCGTCTGGTAAACAAAGCTAACGTTAAAAAGAGACTACACAACAAAGTGGAGCATCAGAGCAGTAGCGTACTATATTCAAAGGGGGAGCAACGTAACACTGCTGCAGCTAAAAAGAGATGCCAATAAACAAAATGGCTTCTGTCATTTGCCGGCTGTCAATAGATGGCGCTACTGGTATTGCACGAGTTTGGCACACGCGCAACACTATGGCACTGCTCCTGCAGCCATCCACCAGTGTGTTGTCGTTGGAGCGGTGCTCAAACGCTGCTGCCTGGGGTTGTGAAATTGAGATTGAAAATTTCGCTTTAGGCCAAGCAACGGCGACGGTAATTTTCGAACGCGAGTTTTTCCTTAATTCTGTAAATTTTCTGCATTTTCTTGCGATTTGTATTCATGTCAGAAAAAGTAGGAGTAGAGAAGAAGTAGCGTCAACAGCAGCAGCAGAATTTAAAGTTTCTTGTGTTCGACTTTTGTTGAATTTTTCTTTTTTAATTTTTATTTCACGTTGTTTTAAATATTTTCTTTCTGGCTTGTAGCTTAATATTTGAATTTTTGACATTGGCGCCCTTTGATTTTGGGGCAGCGCAACAAAAGTAATGGTCAGTGTGATAGTTTGATTGTATGTAAATCAGGTGAATAACTTGGAGCGTATTATTTTCGCTAAAGAAAATATACATGTAGAGATTCTTTTTTACTTCTCGTTAATGAAAATTTATGCAAAATTAAAAAAAAAAACGCTATTTTTTTTTTAGGTTTTCTTGTGATGAAAAGCTTTTTTAGGTCATTTGTCATATGATCTATTTAGCAAAATTATTGAACGATCTAAAATCATTCAGCTCTAAATTACATAAAGCAATAAAATTAAGGCGTGGCGCGGTGATGAAATAGACTTAGCACTTTTCGCCCTCTAATTCTTTATCTTTTACTGCTATGGGCAAAATTAATATTTTTCTTAAAGGTATCTCTTTCAACACTTAAATAAACGCTTTGGCAGCAAAACACACACAAAGAGAAAGAGCGAGAGAGAGAGCACGCAACATTGTCGTTGTTAAAACTTGGTAGCCCTGTTAAGCTCATGTCTTTGTAAAATGTCTGTTTCGTGTTGAATGGATGGTTGTGTCCTCAATGCAAAATGAAGCTCAAGGACTCAAATAAGTTTGAAAACCACATTGAAGAATAAAATTTAAATAAAATTTAGCGCAAATTATGATCGAAAGTGTTGCATATAGTCAGGCATGTGCAGGGCCGCCACTTGTGATTTTGAATATTAATTGTCTTATTAATTAAAAATTCAAAATATGAAATTATGTTACGTAGTTTTTTGTTTAAATTTTTTTGACATGCAAGGACATTTCCAGCTGCATTACAATTAAATGTTGCGTTTTTTATTTGTTGATTTGCATGTAATTTATTTGTTTTAATTGCACTGTTGTTGTTTTTGTGGTCACAACAGTCGCGTGAGATTTTTACTTTAATGGCCATCTTTTTTTTGCAATTATTTTTTCTAGTACTTTTTGTAGTATTTGCGATAACAAAAATGCATGCAACAGAATATTTTATTGCAATAAATCTTTCCATTTTTAATATTGTAAATTTTCTTTTGAATATTCATATTATTAAAGTGGCATATAGAAGTGGCGATTTTATATGTAATAAGCTATTGCCCACGGCTTTATCCGCGCACAACTATAGCACAATTCCGCCAAGATGTTTTGCTTTGCTTTCTTAGTAGAAACAAAATAAATATTTAATTTTATTTAAGTACAAGAATTCAGAGCTCTTGGTGCTATAAATGACAAATTATAACTCGTTAGACATTTTTGTTGTATGGAGATGACGTGCCTCATTGTTCGATCATGCCCATATTTCACAAAAATGCTTAACAAAAACAATGTTTATCTATGTATATTTCGAATTTCACAATTACGAGTATAGGCGCTACAGATGCTAAGATAAAGCAATTTAACTTTTTTTTTATGTTATATGGGATTTTTAGTCTGTTCAAATTCGTTTGGTACACTGTATATTGCGGAATATTGAAGAAAATCGAATGCACTCGTTTCTGATAGTACACGTTGCAGTAGCGCAGCTTCTCAGGGCGCAAAGGCTTAGGGTGGCAAAATGATCTTCGGTATTCATTTGCAAAATACATAATAACTAGTTAAAAACTTGATCACATATTGATCACAACATAATAATTTTATTAAATTTTAGTGTGAAAAAACGGTTTTGAATAGTTGATAAGACATGCGTAAAGAAATCCGATGACCGTTATTTTTTTAGTAAGTAAATTTTTTTATTTTCCTTATAAAAAATTTTCTAGTCAAAAAAAAATAGCCCTAGTTCAGCCACTGATACATTGGAATGATTTTGTGGAGACGCGATGCTGCGCGAGGAGACAAATGTCACAAGAGAGAGAGATAGAGAGTTCTCACAAGCGGGCGGTTAAAAAAAAACATAAATTGGATTAAAAAATCTTACTAATCGACTTAAAAGTCACTGATGATTCCGCTTAGCGACGGATGAAACTAGTATTACCAGCTTTAGCTCACTTTTTTGTTAAATTATCTTTGGTTTAAAGAAATTTTTTTGGTGTTGACACACGCTGTACATAGTGAACAGTAAGCTCAGTAAAATAATTTCGAATTAGTTTTTGTTCCGAAACAGTGCTTAGTTTTCAAAATATATGCCTAAAGGTGAAAAATGTAAGTATGTGAAACAGTACAAAATTAAGGAAGAGTAGAAAACACATCAATTCTACACCCATTGAGTTGGTTGTTATATCCTTTCAAGCCATTCTGTAGTCCAGCACTACTTTGTTCAATGAGTTTTGAACCAATTATGCTCTGAAGTTTAATTGTGCCAAATTTAAGGTACTATAACTTGATCAAATTTTTACGCTCAGAGATTTTTTCGACAAATAATCGATCTCTTTAAGCAGCCACAAAAAACCGCCACCCGATACAGCAGCAACTTCTATGGTTTTCTACTTTATAGCACTGAGCGAACTGTTTCCGTCAATGTCTATTCACGAAAGAGTTTCGCAGTATTTCTGACTAAACAAAACTTCCTATGTATATTCATTGAACCATTTGACAAAACTACTGAACACAATCTCTTGTTCTGCTCAATTTCTTTAGATGACAAATTCAAATTCAAAGTTTCAACAGCTCGTTTTTTGCACATTTACAATCCTTTATTATGTAATTACTTTATTATCGATTTTATTACTCAATTATTGAGATATTAAAATTCAGGATTTCGACTGAAAATTACAACCCTAAAAATGTATACAATGTGTACCCCCACCTCCCCCACAAATGCTGCTGATTGGATTGGTGTAGTTGCCGCTGTCGTCCAGTTTGTTTATAAAATGGAATCAAAACCGTTTGATGAAACATGGCAGCTTTGGCTACTTCCCCAAACACCACGGCATATTGTGATAGACGACAATGTTGAGGGGAAGCAAAAATTGCGGGGGGACAACAACAACATTTGTATACACAAATACGGCAGCAGCAAAGTTATTTACAATGTCTGAACGGCTGTATGTGTGTGTGTGCATTATTATGTGCGTGAATATTCAAACAGTGTTGCCAAGCAACAAGAAATTACGCATGCGTTTCAATGGCGGCGACAACTGATGGATGGGGGCATTGTATTGGCAACACAGCTAAGCGGAATGGGGGCCTGTTGGCATGTCAGTTGTTTTGCTACAATGTCAGCGACGTGTAAACAATGTGTTAGTGAGCAAACGATTCTTTTTTTTCTTCCCCTATTTTGCGTGTGCCTGACAATTAAATTCGAAAAAATTTGGTTTTTTATGATTTAATGTCTTTTGTGATTTTGATTGCTTTATTTTTAGTTGAACTTTCAGTATATTAATTAAGATTTTTGTTATTTAGTCATTCAATAGATTATGTAACATACATATTTGGAAACACAGTAGAGATATGTAAATTCTTATTGTGCTTATCACTCATTCAACGCTAGTGATCGATGTTACCAATTAAAGTAAGTTTTCCTACAAAAATTTAGCTTAAAAAACATTCGCCCGATATTAAACTTTAAGAATATTTAGTTAATGTCCAAAAGAAAAGTGTGAGAACATGTGAACATCATGAGTTGTGCATACAGAATTGGGTTAAGCAACTCCGTGTATTCATGCGTTCATCCATTCATCTGCTCAATTTTTGCAAGCTTATTTGAAGACACGTTGTTGTTATTTAGAAATTCAATTTTTCTCTTTGTCTTCTTCGAAATTCGTGGAATTTTCCCAAAAACGTTCATTTGCCCAATGCTAGTTACCCATTTCAAGTAAAACAATTCGCTGAATTCATGTGGCATTGCATTGTGCAGCATTTCCTTCAATGCATTTTAAGTATTCGTTTGTTTTAATATTTCTTGTTTTTGTAATACTTTTCCTTGTGTCATCGTTTTTCTCTGGAATTTTCATTTAACGAATAGCCGGTGTTTCGGTTGCTTTGCATGTCCTTATTTTTTTTTTTTTTTGTTCTATCCTGACTTACAATTAAATTTTGCGCGCTCCTCCTGTTGCTGCATGCAGCATGTTTTGATGTTGATGTTGGGGAACGTGTCAACTCATGAGCAATTTTTTGATTACAACTTGAGTTGGTGAATGTGGTGATTATCTCGTAATTATTGCTTGTATCGGTTGTTGTATTACGCGGGAATTTATAATTTAATTTGTAGAGTTGGATTATACGCTCAACGCAGAAAGTTAATGAACAAGTGTAATTGAAACGAAGAGTGAAGGCTCTGGAATAATTTATGTCTTTAAAAAGTAAATGTTGCGTTATAGAAAATTTATTTTTGTGATTAACTTAAAGAATTGTTTCTCAAAGGAAAGCGATTAATTGAAATGAAAAATTAATTATAGGCAAATAATGTTATCGGACTACTTGTTATTGAAAATGGTAGCAATGTTTTATCCTTATCGATTCAAAGATAGTTCGCCAGACGCCAACTGTTACAGAAATCCACAAAAGAATAATGGTATTTGATCGATTATGTGATCGTAAAGTGATGGTGATGTGGAGAATCATATCAGATAGTGACGTACTGTAACCAACTCCGTAGATATCATGGTTCTTATTATATTTATTTTGTAGAATAAGTTTTTCATTTGTAATTTTAACTACAAAGTTCCGTTGCATCACACTACCAGCACTTAATCAATCTTGCCGTAACCCATGCCCGTAATTCTTATTGAATCAATGAAACCTTAAAGAAATTAAAATCATAGATCATAGAACATCACCAGCATCTATTCTAATTTCAGCGAAGTTTTTTAAAAAACTATTCATTGTTGCTTTTTTTTCTATTCAACGCTAAGCCAGGAAGCTACTTGGCATGTTACGTGTCATGAAGCCTTCAGAAATCTTTCACATGAAGTCTTATAAAGTTTCAGTTGAGTAACAGAAATCTTTCATTTTCATTTTAAAAAACTTTATGCAATGTATCACTTTTCACCTTTTAATTTAATTTGAAACATTTCTGAAACGTTACAGAAAGTAAACAAAATGTATTTCCTGATTTTCATGCACAAACAGTTTTCATCCATTACTACATTAAGAATGTAGGAAAGTATCGGATTAGTTTTGCTTATTCGGCAAATTTAATTACAAAAAAAATGTTCTTGAAGAGAGGACTTTGTTAGACAAATTTCCAGGCGACTTAAGTCCGCCAATCTCAACTGGCCAAAATTTGAAATACACGACTTAAATATAAAAGGGACGAAGAACCGAAACTTTGGCTAAAAATTTGGAAATTCATTGAGCAGAATATTTAAATTAGTATGAATATAATTCGCTTAAAAAATTTGGAAAATTATTTTAAAGAGCTGCAAAAATAACCATCTACTTATGATTGCTTTATTTAATTTGGTTTAATATTAATTGCACCGAAAATATGTTATTATAAAATTTAGAAAGTAAAGCGCCTAATTAACGATTTTCTATGAATTGCGTATGTACATATGTTGCTTAAGTTTGAAAGGGAAAATAAATTTAACATCGCATGTTACTTTCAAGAGCACGTTACCTTTTGCGATAAAACGACAAATAATTTTGCTCCTATAAAGTTAACCCTTAAAAAACAACAATAAAATAGCAACAGCAACAACAATAGAAATATCATATCGAGCTCATTAACAAACTTATAACGAAAGAACGGCGAAATTAGGACAAACTATTCATACAATAAAATAAGTTATGTGGGGGGGACCCCTTTTCGGAGGTTCTTGGCAGCAACTTCCGCTTGGTTTAAGTCATAAAAAAAACTTCAATGAATTTGATTTATTTCTACTGTTGTTACGAAGTATGAAAGTTTATCAAAAGCAAAGGAGCCAAAAGGGTATTCAAACCCCTCCCCATATTCAATTTGTGTTTGCATGCAAGCACTTTTTCTCTTCTTAAATCTATGCCACTGATTCCACATGTCAAAACGCCGCTGACATGAAAAACGCAAATGCTGCGCCGCAGCACATTAAATCAGTGCCAGCGACACAAAAAACAACAAGTATTTCAGATTCCCTTTTTTTGTGGATATATCCTTTTTTTTTGTTGATATTTCTACATTTAGTTGCTTGGTCCTATTATAGAGAGAACAGCCTTTCGTTTGCCGAACTCTGCACGAAAAGTGGGAAGGAGATACAAAGCACACAACATGAATCCTGCTTGTTGTCGCCAGTTTCCTGTGAGCGCGCTTTATCGTCCTGCGAGGCAATAAAATACATCATAACGGTATCATATCGAGGCAACACTAAAAAAAAATCCATTTTTGCCCGGCCCCATTCAAATTCATCGAAAGCAAAAAAATTGTAACCAAAAACAAACGACAACAAAACCAACCAAAAGGACATGAACAGTTCGAGCTTGGATTCAAATGGGGGGAGAGGGTATTGCGAGTTGTTAGCAAAAAATGTGTAGACTTGAAATTGGTTTTACGGCAATTCATTCGGTGGCATTCGTCGTTGGTTTTCAATAACAACAAAAAAACCAAATTCACTAAATTCAAAATCAAAACTAAATTTCGTTTTATTGGCAGCACTGAATGTGCGCGCTAAACGGGTGAAAAGGGTGAAAATTTATTTAAGTAACACCCCCGAAACAACGTTAATAATTTTTTCGTATACCCTTTTGCTGTTGTTGCAGTCACTGTTGCGCTATTGTTGCTATTAATGTTAGCAATAGCAATGGGGACACAAATGGCGTGTGTGGTCGTCACAATCTTCAATGACATTTATTGTAGGGCAGCGCCTTAGAGCAAAAGCAACAAATGTTGTCACAAAAAGTGTAAGCCTTCAGGTGGAAGTTTTTGGCCAAAAAATTCATAATCAATAGGCAATTAAAATAAGAAAATATTACGGTGCCGTGACATAATCCCCACGGACATAATCCCCATTTTTGCTGTGGGGGTTATGTCCGCAAAATTTTCGGACATAATCCCCATTTTTGCTGTGGGGGTTATGTCCGCAAAATTTTCGGACATAATCCCCATGGGGATTATGTCCGAAAAATAAATTAAATTATGGGGGTTATGTCCGTTTTTTTTTCGGTCATAATCCCCACTTCGTGTTGGGTTTATAACAACTTCTAAGAATGGACATAGCCGGAGTTGCATATTTTGGAGGATGTAAGTCCTCAGAAGCCACCATTGGAATTATGTCCGTATGTTCAACACCGGCTTCGCTAGCTACAGTAATTCCACATAAAAGTCAAGGTAAGTGGGCGGCCTTCGGCCGCAGCTCAGGATTTAAAACTCCCAAAAATCCAACACCGGCTTCGCGGCGGCCTTCGGCCGCGGATCAGTCTATAAAAGATCCAACACGTAGTTTGCTAGCCACAGTAATTCCACATAAAAGTCAAGGTAAGTGGGCGGCCTTCGGCCGCAGCTCAGGATTTAAAACTCCCAAAAATCCAACACCGGCTTCGCGGCGGCCTTCGGCCGCGGATCAGTCTATAAAAGATCCAACACCTAGTTTGCTAGCCACAGTAATTCCACATAAAAGTCAAGGTAAGTGGGCGGCCTTCGGCCGCAGCTCAGGATTTAAAACTCCCAAAAATCCAACACCGGCTTCGCGGCGGCCTTCGGCCGCGGATCAGTCTATAAAAGATCCAACACCTAGTTTGCTAGCCACAGTAATTCCACATAAAAGTCAAGGTAAGTGGGCGGCCTTCGGCCGCAGCTCAGGATTTAAAACTCCCAAAAATTCAACACCGGCTTCGCGGCGGCCTTCGGCCGCGGATCAGTCTATAAAATATCCAACACCTAGTTTGCTAGCCACAGTTATTCCACATAAAAGTTAAGGTAAGTGGGATCACAAAAGGCCGCTTTTATGTGGAATTACTGTGGCTAGCAAACTAGGTCTTGGATCTTTTATAAACTGATCCGCGGCCGAAGGCCGCCGCGAAGCCGGTGTTGAATTTTTGGGAGTTTTAAATCCTGAGCTGCGGCCGAAGGCCGCCCACTTACCTTGACTTTTATGTGGAATTACTGTGGCTAGCAAACTAGGTGTTGGATCTTTTATAGACTGATCCGCGGCCGAAGGCCGCCGCGAAGCCGGTGTTGGATTTTTGGGAGTTTTAAATCCTGAGCTGCGGCCGAAGGCCGCCCACTTACCTTGACTTTTATGTGGAATTACTGTGGCTAGCAAACTACGTGTTGGATCTTTTATAGACTGATCCGCGGCCGAAGGCCGCCGCGAAGCCGGTGTTGGATTTTTGGGAGTTTTAAATCCTGAGCTGCGGCCGAAGGCCGCCCACTTACCTTGACTTTTATGTGGAATTACTGTGGCTAGCAAACTAGGTCTTGGATCTTTTATAAACTGATCCGCGGCCGAAGGCCGCCGCGAAGCCGGTGTTGGATTTTTGGGAGTTTTAAATCCTGAGCTGCGGCCGAAGGCCGCCCACTTACCTTGACTTTTATGTGGAATTACTGTAGCTAGCGAAGCCGGTGTTGAACATACGGACATAATTCCAATGTTGACTTTATTCAAAAAATTTAATTAAAGATGAAAAAAGCTGGCAATTATCCATTTATTTAACTCAAGTAATTCAAAAATTATTAACAAAACTAACTTAAAGAAAAATTCAATTTAACAAAAAACATATTGAGAATTAAATAAAATATTCCTCCACACTTTCCACAATTTGTCGACAAATTGGACATAATATTAAAGTATTATTTTCTAAATGAGATTTCTTTATTGTGTCATAGCATTGGCGACACAATTTGCCGTGTCTGCATGGCTTCAAAATTATATTTTTCTTATTTATGAAACAAATTTCACATAAAGTGTTATCAGAACATGGCTTATCGTCTTCTGATTCTGTGTTTTCCTCATCTTGGTTGCATTCAAACAATATCAAGTTTTCATCTTTCGGCAATATATTCGTGTTTTTGTTTACCATGCATTGCAAAAACTCAGAAACATTTATACGATTGGACCTTAGTTTTTCCGTTAGATCCGCGATCAGGTGGTTTCGACTTCGCACACGTTTCTTGGGTCTTTCAAAAACATCATAAACTCCTTCAAATATGTTTGTTAGCTCATTAAAATTTTGAAGTTCATCCTGCCGAATGATTTTTAAAAATTCCCAAAAGTTTCCATGGGTTGGAATCCGGGTGCTTAAGTAGCAATTGTAGCCCTCTAACGCGCTGGTAGTCCTAATGTATTCGCTGTGTAGACTAAGTTTTTGAGGAGTTTCCTTTGAAAAAAATAAATATTAAACCTTTATATATTTAATTTATTTACCACTTTTTGTACCTTAATGATCCACTGTTTTTCAAAGTACTCAAAAAAAGGCTCAAAAATATTTCCCTTGTCATTCCGGAATTCTGAACTTTTAGAGGCTTCATATTGGCACAAATTAAAGCCCTCTATTATTTCTCCTGGGCCGAGAAGCGGTAGTGTTAAAATTTTTTGGAAAATTTCCCTGGCTTTTTTATTATGCTTCACAATTTTTCCAATATCCTTAAATTGCGCACATTTTCTCCTGATTGCCTGACAATAATGGAACCAGCATCCTTTGAGCCGAGCCTCAGGAAACACAATGTTAAGAGCATTCCTTAAACTTTTTTCAAAATCAGTGGTAAAAGTTTTCGGTTTAAAGTCGAATAAATTCGATTTTATAAAAGTGAAAAGGTGCACATAGGTTGCCTGTTTTTTATTTGACATGAGTGCGTATGCGAATGGAAAAACCTGAAAGAAAAAATTTAAGCTTATTTTAAATACATAAATTATGGTATAAGGTCATAAAGAGGTTAAGGAAAACATAGTATAGAGGCGCATTGATAAATGTGAACTATATAAAAAATATAGATGAAAAAAGGTAAATGTTTTTATTATACTTACATGGTTGTCGTGTCCGAAATAAATGATAAGTAACTGCTTGTATCCGCAAGACGGCACTACAGCAAATGTTGCATCCATCAAAAAATGCCTATCGTTACAATAGGTATTATTAATGAGTCCAGATATTGAAGTTGAAAAGAACAGCGTATAAGAAAAATCGTTTTCAATAACTGTCGTTTTATAGAAAGTTTCTTCAGCATTGCTTTCGCAATATCCAAATGTCTTCATGGAACTTTCGTTTTGAAAAATTGTTATGAAGTCTTGCGGACTTTGTGGAGATTTCGGCAATGCAGCGGATTTCAAGCGCCGTAAATGCCGTTGCACTTTAGAAAAAACTATGTTCTTTGAAACACTTTTGTTTTTTTGGCATTCATTGTTAAATACTGTCCGAATTCTGTTAGTTTGAAGGTTTGGTGAAGAAACATTTTTTTTTATCGAATTTCGAAGCTTAAAATCTTGAAATCGATTTTCTTGCAATGAATGCGACAAATGCGCAGTTTTATTTCGAATTGCTGTGTTTTTGCCCACAAAAAAATCAACGCACGCTTTGCAGCTTTTGTCGTAGCATTCATATCTTTTGATTTTTTCATTTGTTACTTTAATTGTTCTTGTAGATTTGAACGCGTATATTTGACTTTCAGCTGGAATATAAAGCAATTCACTATTTTTACGGGCACCCGCGATAAACTCGAAATCTAGGCTTTCTGACATGTTGACGGCGCCGCGTTTCAAAACAAATGAACCAAAAATATGTTTAAAGTGTCCAATGCTTAAATGCATAATACTTACAGCCGTCTAACTGTAAAAATAACGGATGATTTGTCAAAATAGCCGATTCTTAAACTTAAAAATTTCCATTGACAAAATTATTGTTATGGGGATTATGTCCGCATCAGTGACGGACATAATCCCCATAATGGGGGTTATGTCCGAAACTGATGCGGACATAATCCCCATAGCTTTGGGGATTATGTCCGCTTTTTTATGGGGATTATGTCCGAAAATTTTGCGGACATAACCCCCACAGCAAAAATGGGGATTATGTCCGAAAATTTTGCGGACATAATCCCCATTTTAAAATGGGGATTATGTCCGTGGGGATTATGTCACGGCACCAATATTACTTATATCCATTGATTCTTAATTAAACTTAATTTGAGAACTTTCAATAGATTAGAAATAACAAATTGTAGTTAAGATGATATTGGCTCACTAAAAATTATCTTCGCCAAATTCAGAAAAGTTGGTTACCTAGAACCATTTTCAATGACGAATTGCCCTCAAGATCCAATTTTCCGTAAAATCAAACGCGAAAGTGGAATTGCATTTGGTATAAGTTGCAGAAATCACCAACTGAAATCTGCCGGCTTGTATTGAAGGAGAATTCTCAAGGTAGCAGAAAACGCGGCCAACCGAAGTCATCGTGGAAACGATCGCTAGAACAGGATATACGTGAATCGGGGCCCAACGTTCCGGACACAAGGAGAATATTTTTTTGTTATTCTTTAACTTTTTACAACCTTCCACTGAAGCAAAAAATTTTAATAATTATTTCCAAAAGAGAAATGGGATTTTATAAAACATGGGTTCTTCGTGAAACAGCCATTGTCCATATAAGAAGTGCTCGTGTTTTATCAAATTGGTATGACATTTTCCATAGAGCAAATATCTTGAACATACGAATATATATCCAAGATGTGTTACAAGGCAATATTAGAAGGCTTGGTACTAGGATACTAAGTATCAGATATATTATCACTATTCCAAGTCGGCCGATTCCAACCAGTTGAGCGTTCGCACCCCAGAGTGATTCAAGCTCTCGGATTTAGTGTGGTGGGGCTTTATCTTTCATCTGAAAAGTCAAGAAATTGTTGGAACCCTAATCTACATGAAATATTGAACATATTCAAAGATCTGCCTTGGAAATATCCGGCACAGAAGCAAAGAAAATCATATTAAGAAGAAAATCATCAGCTTCAAACAGCCTCAATTATAATATGGTCCAATAAGTTGATGAATCAGAAAAGTAGTAAAGTGGACTATGTATTTCTGAAGTAAAATAATGGTATGTAGAGTAAAAAATAGAAAGGTGCAAGAAAAGGTAGATGTACAGAAATCGAAATATGGAGAGAGTATTTTTTGCGTACTTATGATGATATTCTCTCCATGACAGTTTCCCTGTTATATTTGAAACTTTTCCCATTGAATTTTTGCTCGATTTTTACAATTTTTGAACGACTTTTATTGTTTCGAAATTTTAACATTTTTATGTTTAAAGTATCACCCGCTTTATGAGAGAATCAAGAATTTAGTGCTTGTCAGAAACTAACCTGATGCACGTGAAACTTGACAGTAGCAGCAACATTCTTGGAAAGTAAACTCACTTTTCTACAGCTAAACTGCTGTTGTTGCATACAACGACATCCTTGGGGCTGTGACACGATGCAGCACTGGACGTCTGCGAAGTGGAGATGAAAACTCTTCTTCTTCTTCTTTTTACTTCATTTTCACTGTAAAAATTATGCAAATTTTATTACGCAAACTCTTGGGTGGACGGACATTAACGTATAGACAGCAAAAACGTATGAACTGGTGAACAGACAACGAGAGGAATTACCGGAAAGCAGACAGAAAAACAAACGCACAGACAAGGATTGCATGAATGAATGAATGACTGAAAGGATGTTGAGAATGGTTTTTTTTTGTTGTCTTTCATTTTTGGGGATAAATGAAGAGCAAAGCATTCATTAACGTAACAATGTTTAAGTTATTGTTGCTCTTGTTGTTGTTGTTGTTGCTGTTGCTACGTTTAGTTTTTGCTGTTGTTTTTGTTGCTCCTGTTGCCGTGTTAAAATAATGAAAATGCTCGTAAGGCGTCATGCTTTGGTTTTGGTTTAGTTTACTTTTTTGTCTGTGTTGGCTTCAAGCAAACAAAGGAACAAAGAAATTGACGATCGAAATGACAACAATAACATATACCGTGAAATATGCAACATTTTGCACGGTGTGGTTTTAAGCGTTTAGAGCTAATTATGATGATAAAATTGAAGTAAATAAAAAGGTAGATTTGGCTTAAAAGGCTCGGTATGAGAGTTCAAGTCTTAACAATTTCTTTAGAGGTTACGGAAAATAATTGTTTCTATTTCTTATAGGTACTATAGATCTTTGGAATAATTTTGGTTTTGTCTTTGGAAAAGATCACCTAAAGCTTATATTTGAAAGTCACCCAAAAATTTGTAAAAACTTTTAAAAATTTGTTGTTTTCGTACCACTTTAATTCATCAATGATATAATGACAAGATATATTCATCCTTTTTCGCTTAGTAATAAGGATGTTTTCAATCAACAAATCAATTTATTTTCGTAAAGTCTGTTAATTTATACAAAATTTATTTTTAAATTTCCATGGGAACGACAAAAAACAAAGTACACACACTAACACATTCAACTCCCATTCAACGATTTGTTCTGCTTACATGCTTGTTTCTATGTATGAAATTAATTTTTTTAGCAGTTTTAAAACTTAAATATTTTGATATTTAACAGGAATACCGTGAAAACTTTAATTGGAGATTGAGGCCAAGCGTCTAAGAAATAACCCTAAATAAATTTGATTGAAATTGATCGAGCAGTTTTTACGTGATATGCGAACATCAAAAACAGCTATCATTTTATTTATGTAGATAAAATTTTGTCCTCGAATTTTTTATTGTTTTTGTAACGATTTTTGCTTGTAACCTTCTCTTGAAGAGATTAAAATTTTCGTATAAGATGATTTTATTTTGATATAGGTAAAGCTTTTATGAGAATATGAAAACACATCAATTGAGATAAATGCATTAATTAATACTGAGACGAATTTGATGACTGAAAATCTTGCACTAACATTTTTGAATGATTTTTCGTTTTATTTTTTCAAATCAAATGTCATCTCTTTGTAAAATTTTGATAATCTCTATGCTGAAAAATGCATGAAAATATTTAACAACAAATTTAAAATTTTCAAAATTAATTTTTATCAAACAAATACTAAAAGTTTTTGTAACAAACTGAACGAAAACGAAAAAAGAGCATCACAACAATTTTATCACTGCTGAAATCTAAATATTTTGTATTTTTAATTTCATTAAAATAAAAACAAATTGGCACTCAATACGCCTGTGGTTGTTGTATGTATTGTACAATGTATGCAGCTATCCTACCTATTCGCCTTTACACGCCTGTTCTCCTCTCCTAGCTTCCCGCTAACCCTCAAATTGGAAACACACCAACAAACCGTAACCACAGCATCCATCACATCAATTCATCATAAAATGAGATTTATGACAAAAACAAAAGCTTATCGCAGACAATATTTATGTGTGCGTGTGTGTGACTGTGTGTTGCTACACGAATATGCGTATGTGTGTGTTCGAATGACAGAGAGCATGAAATAGTCGGTATATCTAGGCAGTGAAATTTGAATGAGTGTGTGTGTGTGTGTGTGTGAGTTGGTGATAGAATTTAAATTTAAATTACATTATCCTGTGGCACACCAACGTATATAGCACGAGGACGAAGAGAACTAGGAAATGAATTTTTTTAGCGGTTGTGCCAACACTGATAAAACTTATGCTTTGTCGTTCTAGAAAAGGTTTTGATAGCAAACTGAAAAATATTACACAAAAATAAACCGTCGAATATCAAAGAGAGTACCGCCCGAAAAATTGTATGAATCATGGATAAAAATGTATATGATTTCCCAGGTTAAAATTGTGAAAAATTTCAAGTTCCTTTTACAAAGATGTTTGAGGCAATTTTGCCTCCTTCATTTAAAATAACTTTGTCTTAGGAAAAATTGCTTCAAAGCAACGATGCAAGGCAACCTGGTCCAAATCATTATCACCCAAAGTGCCGAATTTCATATAAAAAATGTCTTAAAGCTGTGAAAAATAACGCACAATACTTTAAATCGCTTCAGCAGTTGTGACAAGATTAAGCATTCCGCCGGAAATAAAATAAGTATTTATGTCAGCAGTGCAGGTGTTTTTTCCCTGTCGTGGGTTCTCGTTGCTGACAAGATCTCCAGATCAAGCAGATGAAAATTGTGGATAATGTATGCGACGAATAAGCCTGACCAGAGAAAAGTTTCGCCAACTATCAGTGAATTTACCGAACAGGCCCTTAGAGTAATAGACACATGGGTGAAGGAAAATGATTTTCGAATCAATACGGACAAAATGGACCACAAGAAAATAAATAGTGCAAATTTTGCATCACTAAAATTCTTCTGCACGACGGCAAAATGTTACTAAACCATTTTAGCAGTTAATTACCTTGGATCAGGAATATCAAAGAGAACAAGAAATGAAGTGTCTCCCATAAATGCAAAAAATTATGGAGAATGCAACCCTACATGAAGACGGCAATTATAAGGTCCATTCTTTCCTAAAAGTGTTGAGTCTGGTGGAATGAAACAAATACTCGATGTAATGTAAGCCACGTAGGCAAAGTAGAATGACTGGGAACTGAGCTGAAAAGGGTGCGAAAAAAGTGCTGTGTGAAAGGTAAAATGATATTTTCACCGACATTCGACTCATGAATTCATGGTTAATATTTTGCATTAAACATTTTTTGGGGAGGAAATTGCAAAATCAAAAGGGAAATATTTCAATTAACTGGCGATGTTAAATGGCATAAGATACCATGATCTATAGTGTGCTTCTAGTGTGGCGCCTAAATGAGTTGAAAATACTCCGTAAATCCGTAACTTTTGAAGAACTGCATAACATTTCCTCCGCTATAAAGAGAGCTAAACAAGAGCAGAAACCTTTTGAAGTTCAACAGATGAACGATGATATCACGTAATGGTGGCAAGTCCTTTTGATGGCTCGATAGATATAGGCAGGGTAAGGAAAATAATTCTGATTAAGGATGTAATCTTCGTAATCAAACACCCTTTTGAACCTTATCTCTTTTAATGATCCAAAATGTTTCGAAATTTACTTGTGGCTGTTGAATTTGGGATTTTTCTAGATCAAATCTTCTGTGGAGCTGTATGAATTCGTATTTCGTATGGAATTAATTAATGCTAAATATTCGATATCCTTATCAAAGACATTTTTCAGCAACTTTACTTATTCTTTCGACGAAAACGGATTTTTCGTTTTTTGACAGTTTCTTATTCTTTTTTTTTGCAAGGCATTTTTTGGACGGTTATTGTATTAATTTTTTCGCAGTTATTTCAATAATTTGGGAAAAGATGTATTCATGTTCTTTTGTGTTATTTTTTATTTGTTAATTAATCTACAATATTGCCCAAAATTTTGAGTGTTTTGACCATAGCAACCTAAAATCTCTTTTGATTTTTTTAATTTTGGTGCAGTAATGGCTAATTCACTCAAATGGTGCTAGTTCAAAAACTTTTGAAATACCTTGTCTTAACTCTGAAGCATATTATTTCTAAAAAAAATTCGTTTTTAAGTCTCTGAGAATAAAGTTCTCGCAGTATATGCAATGAATTTGTATTTTTGGTTAGTGTGGTTTAATTGGTAACATCGATCACTAGCGTTGAATGAGTGATAAGCACAATAAGAATTTACATATCTCTACTGTGTTTCCAAATATGTATGTTACATAATCTATTGAATGACTAAATAACAAAAATCTTAATTAATATACTGAAAGTTCAACTAAAAATAAAGCAATCAAAATCACAAAAGACATTAAATCATAAAAAACCAAATTTTTTCGAATTTAATTGTCAGGCACACGCAAAATAGGGGAAGAAAAAAAAGAATCGTTTGCTCACTAACACATTGTTTACACGTCGCTGACATTGTAGCAAAACAACTGACATGCCAACAGGCCCCCATTCCGCTTAGCTGTGTTGCCAATACAATGCCCCCATCCATCAGTTGTCGCCGCCATTGAAACGCATGCGTAATTTCTTGTTGCTTGGCAACACTGTTTGAATATTCACGCACATAATAATGCACACACACACATACAGCCGTTCAGACATTGTAAATAACTTTGCTGCTGCCGTATTTGTGTATACAAATGTTGTTGTTGTCCCCCCGCAATTTTTGCTTCCCCTCAACATTGTCGTCTATCACAATATGCCGTGGTGTTTGGGGAAGTAGCCAAAGCTGCCATGTTTCATCAAACGGTTTTGATTCCATTTTATAAACAAACTGGACGACAGCGGCAACTACACCAATCCAATCAGCAGCATTTGTGGGGGAGGTGGGGGTACACATTGTATACATTTTTAGGGTTGTAATTTTCAGTCGAAATCCTGAATTTTAATATCTCAATAATTGAGTAATAAAATCGATAATAAAGTAATTACATAATAAAGGATTGTAAATGTGCAAAAAACGAGCTGTTGAAACTTTGAATTTGAATTTGTCATCTAAAGAAATTGAGCAGAACAAGAGATTGTGTTCAGTAGTTTTGTCAAATGGTTCAATGAATATACATAGGAAGTTTTGTTTAGTCAGAAATACTGCGAAACTCTTTCGTGAATAGACATTGACGGAAACAGTTCGCTCAGTGCTATAAAGTAGAAAACCATAGAAGTTGCTGCTGTATCGGGTGGCGGTTTTTTGTGGCTGCTTAAAGAGATCGATTATTTGTCGAAAAAATCTCTGAGCGTAAAAATTTGATCAAGTTATAGTACCTTAAATTTGGCACAATTAAACTTCAGAGCATAATTGGTTCAAAACTCATTGAACAAAGTAGTGCTGGACTACAGAATGGCTTGAAAGGATATAACAACCAACTCAATGGGTGTAGAATTGATGTGTTTTCTACTCTTCCTTAATTTTGTACTGTTTCACATACTTACATTTTTCACCTTTAGGCATATATTTTGAAAACTAAGCACTGTTTCGGAACAAAAACTAATTCGAAATTATTTTACTGAGCTTACTGTTCACTATGTACAGCGTGTGTCAACACCAAAAAAATTTCTTTAAACCAAAGATAATTTAACAAAAAAGTGAGCTAAAGCTGGTAATACTAGTTTCATCCGTCGCTAAGCGGAATCATCAGTGACTTTTAAGTCGATTAGTAAGATTTTTTAATCCAATTTATGTTTTTTTTTAACCGCCCGCTTGTGAGAACTCTCTATCTCTCTCTCTTGTGACATTTGTCTCCTCGCGCAGCATCGCGTCTCCACAAAATCATTCCAATGTATCAGTGGCTGAACTAGGGCTATTTTTTTTTGACTAGAAAATTTTTTATAAGGAAAATAAAAAAATTTACTTACTAAAAAAATAACGGTCATCGGATTTCTTTACGCATGTCTTATCAACTATTCAAAACCGTTTTTTCACACTAAAATTTAATAAAATTATTATGTTGTGATCAATATGTGATCAAGTTTTTAACTAGTTATTATGTATTTTGCAAATGAATACCGAAGATCATTTTGCCACCCTAAGCCTTTGCGCCCTGAGAAGCTGCGCTACTGCAACGTGTACTATCAGAAACGAGTGCATTCGATTTTCTTCAATATTCCGCAATATACAGTGTACCAAACGAATTTGAACAGACTAAAAATCCCATATAACATAAAAAAAAAGTTAAATTGCTTTATCTTAGCATCTGTAGCGCCTATACTCGTAATTGTGAAATTCGAAATATACATAGATAAACATTGTTTTTGTTAAGCATTTTTGTGAAATATGGGCATGATCGAACAATGAGGCACGTCATCTCCATACAACAAAAATGTCTAACGAGTTATAATTTGTCATTTATAGCACCAAGAGCTCTGAATTCTTGTACTTAAATAAAATTAAATATTTATTTTGTTTCTACTAAGAAAGCAAAGCAAAACATCTTGGCGGAATTGTGCTATAGTTGTGCGCGGATAAAGCCGTGGGCAATAGCTTATTACATATAAAATCGCCACTTCTATATGCCACTTTAATAATATGAATATTCAAAAGAAAATTTACAATATTAAAAATGGAAAGATTTATTGCAATAAAATATTCTGTTGCATGCATTTTTGTTATCGCAAATACTACAAAAAGTACTAGAAAAAATAATTGCAAAAAAAAGATGGCCATTAAAGTAAAAATCTCACGCGACTGTTGTGACCACAAAAACAACAACAGTGCAATTAAAACAAATAAATTACATGCAAATCAACAAATAAAAAACGCAACATTTAATTGTAATGCAGCTGGAAATGTCCTTGCATGTCAAAAAAATTTAAACAAAAAACTACGTAACATAATTTCATATTTTGAATTTTTAATTAATAAGACAATTAATATTCAAAATCACAAGTGGCGGCCCTGCACATGCCTGACTATATGCAACACTTTCGATCATAATTTGCGCTAAATTTTATTTAAATTTTATTCTTCAATGTGGTTTTCAAACTTATTTGAGTCCTTGAGCTTCATTTTGCATTGAGGACACAACCATCCATTCAACACGAAACAGACATTTTACAAAGACATGAGCTTAACAGGGCTACCAAGTTTTAACAACGACAATGTTGCGTGCTCTCTCTCTCGCTCTTTCTCTTTGTGTGTGTTTTGCTGCCAAAGCGTTTATGCAAATGTGCTGCTTGTGTCTGTGCTTGCTTGCATTTCCTGCAGGATCTGTTGTGCTGCTGCTGCTGTTTTTTGGCTGCTCCTCCATTCATCAACCTTGGATTTGTTACGATTTGTGAGTCTATTTCTGCAAGAGAAGAAAAAAATTCGTACGAAAACTTTTCGCTTTCGCACTGATTTATGTAGGCGATTGGGCAGACAGACAGACAATGCTGTCTGTTTAACATAAGTTTGCCACATATTTCAGATTTTTGTTTTTTGCTACTGACTTCTTGGGGTTGCCATACTTTGCATTAGACAACAGGTGAAAGTGAATGGAACGACAAAGTTTTGAGTTTTTTTTTTCGATTTTCTTCAGAATTTTAAACTCATTTGTTGTTCTCGAAAAATGTGACAAGAAATTTGCAAAAAGTTTGTGATTTTATAACATGAGCTTTTATGGCAGTTGGCGTGATGTTTAAAAAATTACAAAAATGTGCTATGATTTTCTAGTAAAAAGTCTAAGCATTTCAGCTTAAGTAGAAAAATAGCTAAGCATTTCCAGCCAAAAATATATTAAATCATTAGTAATAACTGTAAGCACAACATTAAGCCATTTATATATTTCTTAACCCTTTGCCACAAAATACTATTGCAAAGACATTTGGAGAGAGTAGAGCCAACTGAGCACTATTCTCTCGATCTTTGTTTGCAAAGTGTTGCCAACAAATGATTAGTGATTTCAGTTTAAGAGGGGATCCTGCTTTATGAGTTCCGAAAGAAGCTGTTTACGAAATGCGTTTTTGGAAGAGAAAAAATGATCTGAGCACAACGAACTTTTTGGGTTATTAGCGGGTATATTTCGACTTTAAAAAAAATAATATAGCATGAAGAAAATGTAGGGGAGACCGGGATAACTTTGACACTTTTTTTAAAGCCCTACACCTCAGAAGCTATCCAGCATATATCAAAATTTATTATCATATAAAAATTCGTAATTATTTATTAACAAAATGCGGGTGCAACATTTCTAGTTCAGGTTATGCTGGTAGTTTTTTTTTTCAGCATAAATGAAAAAGTCATCAGAGAAAAAGATCAGAGCACTTTCGTCGTTCATGCTACGAGATACCGTAACACGATGAAGAAACCTTTTTAAGACCATTTTTTTTTAGTTGCATCGTATTTTATTAAATATTAAAAAAAAATATTCCACATTATTTAACTTCAAAAGCGGAAAAAGTGTGGTGCCTCTAGAGCAGCGGTGGGCACAAAAATCTAACAAAAGAGCAAAACAACAACATCAAGCAACAAAGTTTAAAGTTTTTTTTA
This sequence comes from Tricholauxania praeusta, assembly GCA_949775025.1. NCBI lineage: Eukaryota > Metazoa > Arthropoda > Insecta > Diptera > Lauxaniidae > Tricholauxania > Tricholauxania praeusta. The sequence continues at coordinate 6,284,389 of OX459028.1, read as the reverse complement.
CTTTCATTTCCAAAATTGCCATTAGCACAAAAAAAACCAAATTACACTACAAACAAAAACAATTGCTACATTCGTTGAAACACAATGCGGCGCCGTTGCTTATGCCTTTGTGTGTTGTTTTTGTTTTCATTTGAACTCAAGTCAACGCTGTGCCTCGATAGCGTTGAAATTCTGCGCATTTTTTTTCGCTTGCTTGTGCGTCGAATAACGGTTAGAGCAATGTGAGCAAATAGAGCCACCAAGTGCCCTTCACTGCTGTAGAGCGATTGCTTTTTTCATCGTATTTTCATCAATCGCACTTCATTGGGTCTTACGTTTAGTGACTTTGAAGTATTTCCAATATATATAAATATAAAGCTAAAATAATGCAGAAAATTAACTTAACATAATATCGACACATTTGGCAGAAATGGTGTCTGGCCTTAAAAAAGTCGTATCTACCTCGGGGACACTTTTTTGTAATTTAAAGCACTTTTTGTTTAGTTTTTACACATTTTCTCACACAACAATATTATTCTTAATATTTTGTTATAATTCTTTTTTTCATAAGTTAACATTTAGCGCGCGAAACACTTATAAACCAAGATCGAAATTCTAGGAAAATAAACGCAAAAACACAAAAACATCAGCTGTTAAAATAGGAAAGCATTTTAGTTCAGAAGATCGGTCCGTGAGAACAGGCTTGTCTGCGGCCGAAATACTTTGAATTGGACTCCATAACTTTGGGTACGCATTCTTTAATGTCGTTGGATTGATTTAAGCAATATGAAAAAAAGGATTTTTCGGACCTCAAAAAGCAGGATCCCCCCTTAAATATTTCTGAGTGTTATGCTCGTGTAGGTTTGCATTTCTGTTATACTCAATCAATCAATAATCTTGTTAGTGTTTTCTGCAACGAAAAAATTATTGGTATAAAAAATGGGTATAATTCCTATCCTTGCCGCTAAATGCTAATGCCGCCCAGTACACATTTTAGCAATTCAATCAAATTTTACGTCTCAATTAATTAAATCACCGCTCATTCCAAAATGTATCATTTCTATACAGAAAAAGTGTTGCCAACAAGCGATGTTTGCTTTGAAACATCGTGAAGATCTGCAACATTAGAAATAAATACAACACGGTAGTGCTTAATTGCTTCAGTTATCAGTATTTTGTGGGGCCCGGAGCTAAAAAATTATGTCGGGATCTTTTTCATGCAAAAAAAAAAATGTTATTGGTGACAAAAAAAAAAACTCAAAATGGACATTCATAAAATAAATATATTTTGTATTGAAAATTCAGTGGTGTCAATAGGGCGTCCTGTAAACTTTTGTGATGTATGTTGTCACTCCTCCTAGCTCTTCCTTAATCGAGCGCTGCGACACTCATGCAAAGCGAAGTCGCAACAGAAAATGCCATAATGTTTTGAAGTCACCAGATGAAAACACCTATGGGCAAGAACAAAGAGACACTGGCAGACTTCTACCTGACGATAATGAAATGTCAAAGGTGTAGGAGCTTATTACCCTTTTATAAAAGCACATCCTCAGTCATCCAATTGCATCAAAGCGCCTTAAGCCATTATACGTTCGTGTTATTATTCGACCAGGTCGCTTTTCGCTCGCTCCTCAAAACGATCAGCGTAGAAGTAGTTAATATTACAACAAGCAGTCGGAAGGTCAACATTCACCGCTGTTGTTCCAGCCAGCTTGGAACCACATTCTGATATATAGCAACATCATCAAAAGTTGAGAAACGTTTATCGGCTGATGAGTTAATTCTCAACAAAGCTGCCTGGACTATTGTTAGCAGAGGAACACCCTACTTGATTGGAGGATGGTATTCAACATATCAGTTGGTCTATACTTATGTTATGTGAGCGATAACCTTGTTTTACGTTTGTCCTAAAAAGGAAGTACTGAACATTTGAGAACATATTTTTTAAATTAGGGACAAACTAACAATCGCACTATGCGTCAATCACCTTGACAACGTCATTGTTTTCCTTTTTTACCTGCTTATGCTCTTTCTGTACCAACTTTTCTGATGAAGCATATTGGCTATCAGTGATTCAATTGAGATTGTTCATTATAAGATGTTGCTGAAGAAAAAATAATTCATCCTCTGATGTGACCTTCCAGTGACACAAATGTTCAAATGCAATGGTTTTCTCCAAACACTGTATTCTCTCTTTGCTACGAACTTTATGCTAAATGAATGAATGAACTATTAATATTTATGCATAAATTAATTTTTTTATGACAATTGTTCCATTACAATTGAACCTGTTTTTCGCTCTATTATTGCAGCATTTAATATCCCACCATATTTGAACAAATGTTACGTTAAAAGTCAATTTTTACTAATTGCACCCAATTTAAGTGATATAGTTTGTTGTTCCGAAATCGCACCCTATATAAATGGTAGGTTGTTGTTTTTTCTCGAGCGCGATTTTATGCTAAACGCTGCAACGAAAACGCCGCTGACAAATTGCAAACACGTTACACCTAGTTGAGCGCGTGATGACAAAAGACACTGATGAAGGGAAGGATGTACAGGAAATAAAATCTACTAAATACACTAAGCAACCATTTGACAACCCACTCCCCCAGCAGCGTGAGTTGTATTTTGGTATTCATCCCCTTTTTACTAAACGAGCAACAATGAACACTGAAACAATGAAGAAGAGAAGCTTGCTATGCAACAAAACAACGTACACTATACAAAGGATGCCGAACAAACAAGAACAAAAATACGGTACAACATTGGATTGAAAATGTGTCATATAGTTATAAAGCAAGTGAAGTATAAAATACACTGCGAGATTTTTTTTTAATTTTTGCAAAAAAGTTGAAAGGAATACGCGATGCGGTCAAGCTGCATATAAATCTGGTCTTGTTTTCATACGAAAAACTATCTGCAAAATTTGGGTGATAATGTAGGAAAATCGCTCAATGTACATCAGTGGTGGGCACGTATACGCCCTCGTTGACCGCACCTTTATTCGACGCACAAGCAATCGAAAAAAAATTTGCAGAGTTTCAACGTTATCAAGGCACAGCATTGACTTGAGATCAAATTAAAACAAAAGCAACACACAAAGACATAAGCGACGGCGCCGCATTTTGTCTTGACGAATGTAGCAATTGTTTCTGTTTGCAGTGCAATTTGGTTTTTTTCTTGTGATCGTGGCGAATTTGGAAATGTCAGCAAAAAACTTTAAAATTTCGTTTGTTGTTTCACCATTTTGTTAGATTTTCATGCCCGCCACTGATGTACATCATTCGCAAAAAAAAAATTGTTATAATTATAAACTACCAACAAGTTTAAGTACAAAAAATAAGAAACATCACCAAAAACGAAAGGGAATTTTGCAGAAAATGTTTGTACAAGTTGACACACAAACTTCTGCACTATTTGTCTGAAGCAAAAATAAGTAAACGAATAAATAAATTTTGCCTTGGAGCAATAATTTGTGATAAAAAAAATTAATTCTTTATAGAGCAGGACAGGGAAAAAAGGTCAAATGGTTAAGAAAATGCTCATACAAAATTCTTTGGCACTAGTTTCAAACCTCATTTATAAGAAATTTTTGAGCTTACCACCCTAACATAGAAAATTTTCACCGTGCGAAATTTCAGATTTCAAAAACCCTAGAAAAATTAGATAAATTTCATATTACGAAACCTACCTCCTTGGGGCCCTGCACATTCCTTTTTCTCTTTAAAAAAAAAAAAAACTGTTCTCAAAATAGTTTCTTTGTAAGTGTCTTAAATTTTGCGCACTATTTCTGAAGAACAGATTGCAAGAAATTTGATATACCTTTCACAGAAGTATTTTTGAGAGCTGTGTCCTTTTTTCCCGCCATTTCTCCTAAGGCTAAATCGCTTGCGATTTTCAAGTCTTAAGCAACATATACTCAAATTTCTATCCTCTTACAAATTTAAACGACTTTTCGAGACTAAGTGGTATTTTAGAAGCAAGCGACCTTTTAGTCTTAGTTAACTTTTTAGTCACATGCAAGTTTTTTTGTCTTAAGCAACTCTGTATTAAGTATCATGCAACTCTGTAGTCATTTTTGTTACATTAAACATTTTGTCATTCGAAAATATTTTTTTTTTAATTTAGTCTCATGCGAAATGTGAGTCTCATGCAACTTTAGTCTTTTGGGAATTTTGGGTCTAACGCAATTTTTTTTTCTTAAGTAACTCTATAGTCAGTTTTTGTCTGTTGCAAATGTTTAGTATAAAGCAGCTTTTTAATACTAAGCAACTATTTCGTGTTTTGTAAATTTTTAGTCATATGCAAATTTTTAGTCATATGCATCTTTTAGTTTTATGAAAATGTTTTGGTCTTATGCAACTATCAAAGACCTTTCAGTCCGAAGCAACTCAGTTTTATATGACACAGCTTTTAGTCATATGAGACCGTTTAGTCTGAAGTAAATATTTAATCTCATGTAACTTTTAAGGCTGAAGCAACATTTCTGCCTTGTGTGATTATTTACTCTCATGAGACTATTTGTCTTATCTAAGTTTTCAGTCTTGAGTGAAGTGTTAATAATATTTTGGTGCTAAGCAAAACCAAGATGTAAAAAACATAAAACCATTTGGTTAAAAAATATGCTTCTACAAAAGGGATTAAAAATCTTAGGTAAATCATTTTGAATTTCCCGAAACTTTTCTACAAAAACTGAATGATTTCTATTCATCTTAATAATCTTGGGCGACTTTTCATTTTCGGACGAATTTTTCAAAACATATTTTTGGCGATAATTGAACCTGAACTCGGAAAATTTTGAGCTCTTCCTCATTACTTGTTGGGTAATAAGTTTTTGGAATATTGAACGTACAATATAAAATTTGAGATAAGTTTCACAGCAAGCATAATTTCTTACCGTGTATAATAAAATAGTTAAGGAAACAACAGCAACAACAACGAAAACAACAAACATATCAATGGGCAAATTAAAATAACAACCTAATCATCGTTTTAAGACCCTTGACGACGGTCGATCAGCCTACCAGGCTGACTTGCACGGGTACGATGCCAGCAACTTTGCTTGCTAAATGAAAAGATTCGCGTTTTGTCATCGCATAATCTCGCACCACCACCGCCACCACCACCCCATCTACCCGTAGCACAGAATAAAGGGATTTTGTCACCCTTAATTCCCGGAGCAAGCAACGTCAACGACGACGGCAGCAAAGTTATATTTTCCGGTTTTTGTTCCGCCTTCTGTTCAGCGGTAACCAAAGTGTTCAAAGTCAAGCGTAGAGTCAAAGACATCGTCACTACTTCGCCGTATCGACTAATGTCAGGAAGTGTTTGTTGCATTAACTCAAAGAATTTTTTTCTTCACCGAATTGTATGAATGAATGAATATAGGACTGAGTGTTTGAATGTTTGACTGTGTATTTGACACTCACCCTAACTGTTCAATTAATACACAACCTTTGGTGTAGGACAACCACCAACACTATCACCATCACCATTGCGTACCACTAATTCCACCAGAAATGAAGCGAAATGAGGCAAAGTCGCGTTGTACGTCATATCCTTGCACTTTTGCTTGCGATCGAAAAGGCATCATCTCATTGCGTCAGAATTGGTCCCTTGTGGCATGCCAATATAACGCTCAGCAGGGGGGTTGCCGGCGCTCAGCCTCAGTATGGTTTGGTTCAGCTTGGCTAGACTTTGATTGCATAACAGATTGTGTAACTCATATCGAGTTGCATCTCAACTTGGACGGTTGTGTTATGATGGATTGCGTTAAATACCTTAAAATTAAAATGGATCATTGAAATGAATTCTCATTTCCGTGTTTTCTCATTTAAATTGAACATAAGTGGGGATCTAAATGAAACAAAAAAGTTGAAGATTTTTTGATTGAATTGGGAAATAATGTAGGTAAGCAACTCACTTATTCAGTTGCTGACATAGAGTTCTTCCCCACATAAAAGTTAATTCTATTCTTCTACTAAATTTAAGGCTTCCTTAAAATAAGTAATTCGTTTCAACATTTTCCTACACAATAATTTTAAGCTCTGTTTCAAGATTTCACACCCATCACCTGCTTCTGCTTAAAATTCCTTTTAACTAATTTTCTGGTTTTACGCGCAATTATTTTCACTCTGCTCCAAAATCCTTTTTATTTTCGAATTTAAATGTTAAACTGAAAAAGCTTAATATTAAGACATTACTGTGTTCATGCTATCACTCTGATTCCGTACTGAATCCTTTGCGTCGCATCCTTTTGCCAACTTCAATTGTGTCTTCTTTTGCCGCTCACATATTTTTGGCACGAAAATTAAAATTTATTTAAATGAACGACAAGTGCGCGCGTATTTTACGCTTGAACGCATTTAAGACAACAACAAAAATACACAACAGCACGGTAAAAGGGTTGCCAACCAACTTCGTTGTACTATGGAAGGGTTGTTGCTCAAGTCTTGCGTTACGGCGTTAATTTAACCGTAGACAATGCGTTGAGAAGAAGAGTAAATTAAATGATTAATACGATTTACTTTGCATTTTAAACGTACCAACGCTGCTCATTTGTATTACTTGTAATTCTTAAATTTCAGTCAGTTAACACATCCTGTTGTATCCATTTGTTATGGTTTATGCTAATCATGTGACAACAAGAAGTATGTATGTATGTATATGTTTAAAAAATGAGTATTACTCATTAATAACTGACGTCTGGTTGCACGCTTTGGAAGTGTATGAAATCATTGGGTATATGCAAGCAACATCTTCAGAAGTAATAGGCCTTGACCATTTACGGGTCCATTAATAAAATTTCTTTAAATATTTACCGAATTTTCTTAGAATTTTTGAAATTCTTAATGTCAATTGTTTTCTCACAAAGTCAAAAGTGAAACTATCTATATGATTTCCATTACCAATTCCACACAGGCTGATCAGTTTCAAATACTTTAACCAAAATGTGATTCCTCCAAATTTTAACATTGAAATAATTTTTTCATGATATGTTAACTTCTACTTTTAAAAACTTTTATTTTAATTTTTTTTATTATTATTATTTCTATCAAGTACATAAAAGCGAAGGAGTTATATAAAGAGCGTATTCCAAATTTAAATCGTAAAGCTTTCTATCTCAAAAAGAAAAACCTACGCCCATCGAATGAGTGAAATCGGTTTTTATTTTCTGATGCAGTACGTCCTTTGCGATACTAAGTAAATGAAATTCCTTCTGAAGTTTCAAAAAAAGAAGAAAAAAGAGTCCTTTGGGAATTATCTACTACTTCGCTGTATGTTTAAGTTTTTGGTACAGGAAGCTATATGATGCAAAATCGAGTTATCGCTCTTAATAGCTAGTTCTTTGATATATATAAGCTTATATCCTTTTATAAATTTTTTCAATAAAGATTTCTAAGACTCCCTTTAAAATGTTAAATCAAAAACTCTATTTTTAAAAGATGTTTTTGAATTTCACCTTTGATTTTTGTTTTAAAAGCATTTTCGCAGAAATTAGTTGTTTTAGAATTGTATCGTATTTTTAGCTTTTTAAGAGTCGACAGTGAAATGAATAATCGATAAGCATTAGGCAAAGCGTAAAAATAAAATTAAAGAAATAAGTTTGGAGGCTTAAAAGTTAAACTGAAAAGTATATAGATTACACTTTTCTGAAGAGAATGAGTTCATGAAAATTAATTTTATGAATCGAAGGGGAAAATAATAGGAAATAGCTTTTGGGCATTACCCGATTAAGCTCAAATTGGGGCCATTTTTGGGTGAAGTCTTATGTGCATCGATCGATTGGCAACGGTAAAAAATTGATTTTAGTTCATAAGTTCTGAACCGCCCCTGATGATGCCTTAAGTGAAATTCCAAACTTTTCCCATAAATTTGTGCAAAACCGACTTCCTGATGACGTCAAAAATGTATTCTCGAAGTTTTCCCATAAGAAAAAAAAAATGTTTCAGAACATTCGCCTAAAACAGGTTCATTCGGGACTGTACGGCTCTGGAGTTCCCTCAGGTGATACAAACAATTTTTTTTTTTCAAAAATAGAATCGAAACCGTTCCTTTCGCCATCAGTGGATGATCCCGGTAATGTACAAAGTCCATTTTCGACCTCTCCCCTACCTTTTGACTAAAAAAATATTTTCATCATATAGTCTGAAAACGTTACCAATAATTTAGAAACTTTTTGTAGTGTTGTACTGAAAAGCTTAAATAAATTTTTCGTCGCATGATGTAACATAAGAGATCCATGTATAGAGATTCATAATACCTTCCATTAATCAAAAAACTAAACTTTAACACGGTTTCTTGACAGATAAGAGAAAATATAATTAAAATCGAAACTGCATTTTATTAAGTTTTACTTTTAATTTTCAATTGGGGAAAAAAATGTTAACATTTTAAGACGATTCCATCTACATAGGTATAACAAGAAAGTTGCATATTCGGTTGGAAGAAGACAAATATAATTTGAAAAAATCCTTACTTATTTTTTGATTATTTTGTGGCATAAAATACTTAATTAAAAATTATATATATGTATATCATTACAATTTTAGCTTATGGAATAAAATGTCAAAACTTTTACAATGATACGAAAGTAAGCGTATAAAAATTTATTACCCGTAAATGTGAGAATTCAAAAAATTACTAATGTTTTTGTTTGTGTAAAATGGGCAGGAGACCTATCAAAAATACGTCAGCAACCATAAAAATCATTTATCGTAAGCCATAAAGTGTTGTCTTTTAAAAAAGAAAACAAATCAGCAACCAAAAGCAAAAAAACCTTTCCGCGATCTACCTCAACACTTGGGTGTTCATTTTTTTTCCATGCGGCCTGGGCATAAAAATGTATTATGTACGGCATAATAATCATAAATTAGTTTATGAACCTCGTAACCTTGCCCTTCTTCTCATTCATATGCTTTGGCTTTTACGGCTGCTGCATAAATAAAATCAAAATGAAAGCGAAAGAAGATGTAAAAGTAATAAAAATAAAAACAAATACAACCAGAACTTAAAACTTCAAACAGAACCGGAAAAAGTAAAAAAAGTTTCGCTCATTTTCACTGTTTTGGAATAAATTTCAAATTATAGAAACGATGTCGGTGGCGACAGCAACATCAGCACTGTTGTACAGTGTAAAATTTTACAAATTCTACTGAAATTTTTGTTGCAAATTGAAAATTAAAACTGAAACAATGAATTTGCAGGCCTATGGCCTATGACTGTAGTAAACATACAATCTTTTGCCTATAGAAAGGCAACATTACCAAAGGTCCTTTCATATTCGAAAAATTCCTCAGTGTGGTAAAAAAGAAAATTAATTCAAATCCAAATTTCGAACTATAAATTGGCGCGCCAAAATGTAGTAAATGACGTAGAGTGGGTTGATAAGGGGTTGAGGCATTGAGTAAGAATCGGGTTGCCGCAAAAAAATTTATGATATGCTTCATTATTTATGTATGTGTCTGTGACGCTGTCTATGGGGAAGTGTTCATATGAGTGTGTGTCAGTATAACAGTAAGTACACATACATACAAATATTGCACATTTTCCAACATACGCACACACACACAAACCCATATCGACTGAACGAGTTTTGCATTTTGAATTTCGCAGCCACGACCTCTGATCAGCTGTTTGAAGTTCGCGCTTGAGTCCTTTTTGGCTTTTAGATGAGGACAATGACGACGACAACGAAACGACAACAACGGCGACAGCGACAGCGACAGCGACAACGTTCGCGATGATGATATCGCGAATGCTTTTAGAATTTTGATGCGTTACTGCCGTCAACATTGAGAACGTAATCTCGACGTCACTATGAAAGGAGAGAGTGACTACTTAAATCATTGTATAACAATGGAATTTTTGTGTGACCCAAAGTAAGCGAGGTCAAAATTTGTTAGTTCATAAGTTTTGGCTTTAATCAAGATATCATGTATTACTACTTTGCCTGCATTAAGAGTGCCTTTTATCAAAAACCCCAAACCGATTTTGTGAGGCAGGTGTTTTTGGGTGGCATTGTAGGTGTGGTGGGTTATGCGCATGCGTTTGAAAACAAAGCAATACGGGTGCAAAATTATTTCTACATAAAATAGTATGTAGTAGTAAAATAGTAGTAGAAATGAGAAATTTAAAGTAGCATGAAAATGTAGTATATTCCAATGGAAAATGTAATTTTGTAAAGTTAATTTGTCAAGGCAAAAGCGCCAAAAAAAGTTAAAAAAAAACCTCATGGCAAATTCTAGGCAAATATTGTCAAAATTCTGGCAATAATAATAATAATAATAAGTGGGGACCAGCAAAACTTATTTTAAAACCCCATTTCGCTCAAAATAGCTATTTCAAAAATTACAGTATTTATTAGAAACTTTAAGCCGATGAAAGGTGTGTCATACGCTACCTCCCAGACTAGTATATCGGATGCCCCAATGATATGAAGTCAAAGCCCTCGAAATGTGTAATTTTTCATATCAAGTAAATAAATTTGCATAAAAGTTCTTTGTTTCTAATGGTAGCCCTGAACTCTGTTACTGAAAAACGCACTGTTGTATTCAAAAAAGCAGTACATAGCAATATGAAAAAGTAATCGAATAAATATGGCAGCCACAGTGACAAAAGAAGGGATGCTACGCAATACGAACAGCCATGCTCCATAAAAAGCGCCAACTTCCGCCAGATAACAAAAGTGACAACACAAAACTGTTATACACACAGGATATGTGTGCTACAAGGCAGCGCTGCTACTGCTTGACTCCATTTTTAATTTTTTTTTTTGTGCAGCGCTCTGTTACGCGCTTTTCCTCCTTAGGCGCTTGATTTTTTGCTTCGTTTTTTTTTGTTGTTGACTTCCTATTAAAGCTCTGCTTTTGAAATTTTTAACATTTTTACACATGGCGTAAAAATTCTTTGCATTTTTTTTTGTGCTCGTGTACTACCTCCACTTTTTACTTCATTCTTAAGTCTTCGTCCTGTTTCCTTTTGTCCCCGTTTTATATGTTGGTGGCAGTAGCGTTCGTTAGCATTCGTTGCTGCGTTCGTTGCGCGATACTCGTCTGGAATACAAATGAGGATCATTTTATTGTTGTTGCTGATGCTGCTGCTGTTGTTGTTGTTGTTGTTGTTATTTTCCCCTGCCCAGTGTTTTGAATTTGGCCAGCGCGCAGTGTATTGAGTGCGAGTCCTTTTCCTGTTCGTTTAATTTTTTATTTTCCTTTACTTATTATTTTCATTTTATTTTATGGTTAATGTAGAAGCCACTGCCATGGCCTTTTGTGTTTGTTGGTCCTTAGAGCGACGTTGCGAGTGAATTTGCTTTCAGTTTTTTCTTTATTTTTTTGTAACAGAAACTTAAATTTCTTCTTCAAAAATATTTAAAGCTTCATTGGGTTAAGTTTGTTCTGACAGTTTTATTTACTTGATATACTCTTAACACTCTCCCAGTAGGTATTGTCTGGGATGAGTTAATATTTTATTGTCGCTCATTAACAAACTTATGTACGAAGCAACGTTTACACAAAATAATCTTTAAAAAGTAAATGGCTGGAATTAATTTATCGTTTCGAATAACTATTTAATTCACTTTTGCAAACTTTTTGTTCTTTTTTCAATTCTCAAAAACCAAACGCTTAAAAAATCACACGTAAAATGTTGAAATATGTAGTCGAAAATTTAAAAAAAAAAATGTTCAAAAAATTGACAATGTCGAGTTTGCAAAAGATCTTGAAAAATGTTGAGTAGTCGAATAATGTTGTAACATGGTAGCCCTACAAATGGAGCACGTGCAGGGACTCCAGGAAAATCTGGTTTCTACGAAAACCTCAAATAAGCAGAGAAAACGACATGTAATCAGAAAAAAACACACTGAAGCTCTGAAGACCTCGTTGATCTACAAATTCGACAAAGAAGACGTCGTGAAGATTTCCGACGAATTTGGGCTGGAAAAGAAGGTGACAGACAGTGAATGAGCCTGATGCGAAAAAAGAAAGTCGCTTGAAGGAGCATTGGTTTTTTCACCAGACCACTTATCGTCTAAGCATTTAGGAGACGGGAGACAAAATGTCCGAAAAATCTGATCTCCTGTGAATCTGGTGAATGTGACCTTGGCAGACGTAGAGCGGCAGTGAAACGCACGGAATCGATGGCGATTGTAGAAGTATCCTCTCACGAGATCATCGACAGGGAGCGGATATGATTGGTGCTGTTTAATCGCCAATGGGTTCCGTTTCTTTGAAGACGAGATGGAGAGCTGGCAGAAGCCAATGGAACAGAGAAAGATATGTTGCTGGGAACTGTTACAAGACAGACGCTAACATGGTCATGATCAAGTGCGTTTCTTCCTGTCGAGTCAGTTTTCCGTTGGAGGATGCAATTCGGCAGCGGAAGCTTCAAGCGAAGGGCACGAATCATTTAATTAAAAATGTCATGGAAATTACCAAATCCCTACAGTAAAATGCGGGAAAATCTGATTTCTTTTGATTCAAAAAAGTTAAAAATTAAAAATTTCTAGCATTTTCTTCAACTGTCAATCGAGATTCCAAAAATCTTTTTCTGAAGTGAACAAATATTTTTGATTTTCTCAAATTGTGACCACTAACTGCACTCAAATTTGGTCAAATTTGCTGACACAAACTTCAACCCCTTCAATCCAACACTGCACACACATTAGCGTTTTTAAGGGTTACCAACTTGTTTCGCCCTGCAACTTGTTACTGTTTACACAAAAATTGTGTGCAACATTCGGTAGTTTTGTTTACTTTTCACACACAATTCAGATAATCAGTCGGCGTATCAAAAAAATTGAAAAAAAAAAAAACAAAAGAGCAACAACAAAACGCTGGAGATATGTCAAATCAGTCAAAGGACGTCAAGTTGCGTGTTTCTTTGTTGGTTTTTGTTATCCTGCTTGTTTACTTGTGTTATTTTTGTGCGTTCAATCGCATCCTTCTGTACGAAGAAAATAGTTATTGTAAAAATAACCACCCTGTATGCACGTGTGTTATTTTTGACATTTTTGTTACATTCATTTTTTTTTTTTTGTAAAAAAACAATTTTTAAATTTTAGCTCAATATTTGCATAGTTTAGCAGATAAAGCACCAAATTTATTAAATCCGAAAGTATAATAGCTAAGTGCAGCAGGGCGATTGAGGCCACTTTTTTCGCAACTTTGTTGTGGAATGATTTTTCACGTAAGCCGTTGAGCCTATTTTTGTATATATTCTTATAAAAATTTCTATTTAAAATCCAAATTTTCGATTTAAAAATGTTCTTGGACTTTGCCTTTGTCAACAACAAACCCATCCATCCATCCATCCAATACCAAAATGAACGAATTGTGAATTTTCATATGCAAACTAATTTCCTCGAGTGGCTTTATTAAAACAAATAACTGTATTTATATTATGCTTTTTAGTTGAAATATTTCCCTTTTCGTCCTTTTTATTTTTTTTTTGGTTTTCACTGTTAAGGACTGCCTTTTTTTGTGTGTGTCTGCGGATGTGCACAAATTTATGCCGCTGGCCAATTGCGGAGATTTTTTTCTGCGGATTTTGTAGCCATTTAAGTGAATTATTTGCTGCGTGTCTCCGAACTAATTTGTTGGATTTAGAACGTTTTGCACATACAACATAAAGCACATACACTTAGTACGCGTACGTACATACATGTACAGAAATAACAAAAAATTTGCATCCATCACAAAGCGACAGTAAAGTCCTTTTTTTATTTACATGTGGCAATACATTCGCTCGCATGGTAGGAGGGACAGTCAGCACTCAACAAATGCGTGGCAAGTTAATGGCATGGATTGTTCTCTGTATCATTACTACTGGCTTAAGCTAATAAAAAATGTACCAAATTAATTTAAAGTCACAAATTACTTATTTCTTACTAGCAAAGATTCCCAAAATTTATTTTGCACACAACCGCTTAGCCATTTACACTTTTTATTGAAAAAATAAAAGAAAAATTCATAAGTTGTTAGTATGTTTATGGATGCGAATGTTTTTTCATATGCTCACTATCTTCTTCACATAAAAAACATTTTTTTTTCGACAGTATAAAAGTTCATATGTAAGCTTAGTAGTAACCATATTTTACATGCCATTTCTTGTACCTACATGTGAGTAGTAGGGCGGTTCGAATAGATTGAAGTTGCGACCAAACAATCTATTTTACACAACCTGCGTATTCCAATCAAAAATCTTAGGTTGAACTTACTAGGATTAAAGGTTTTGGTTTGAAAAGCTGAGATAAGATAATAAGTCGTTTAACTTCATACTTTAACTTAATGTAAAGTGAACTGAGAACCAGATGGACCTCCGTAGATTCTTCGAACTTTTATTTCCAGATTCTGCAAAGAAACTTATTCTCAAAATTTTGGCTCAACTTTGTCTAGCAACGATTTCTATAATTAAAAGGACAACATGAACAATATTGACACCGGATGCAAATATAATTTGGTTTTAAAAAAAAACAAAAACTTAAAAATCAGTATACCATATTATATTTTTAATTGAATTAAAAGACAAAACCTAAAAATTGTGTAAAAATATGTCCCCATCCAACACTTGCTTCTTTATCGGGCCACTTCACACAAATGTCTATAAACTTAATTTAATATTTTAATATGAAAAGTGAAATCACTGACTATTAGCAGAGTCGATACATTTTGGAGACTTTGAAATCTCAATAAAAATATAAGTTCCGCGTAGACCTCACTCTAAACTTTATACAAAAATTGTATGCGATTTGACGGAACGGAACTGGGCCTGATATTTACGCGGAATATATTTTAGATATCGCAAAATTTCGTAAATTTAGAGGCCCTGCTATAAATGTAAGCAATTTAAGTAAATACATTTTTAAAGATCATTAAAGGTATTTTTTTAAGCGCGAAAACTCGAAAAGCATGTACAGCTTGAAAGTTTTCGAGCTTGCTTACGGGAACACCCCAATCCATGCAAACGTTAATGGGAATCAGGAATGGCAATTTCACTTTTAATATATTTCAAAATCGTTATGTTAAATTCATGTGGAAATTTCAAAAGACATTTCAAACTGCAAATTATCTCGACAAACAGCAACACTGATTCACTTTCGGAGGCTGCTTTCGCATCAAATTTGCCTCGAAAGTTTTCGAGGGTTGCGTAAACTTTTCTTCACACAAATTTTTTTCGAGGCTCGAAAATGTTCCTAGTTTACGCAATTTACACAGTTTTTGAGTTATCGATAAGGGTATTCCTCAAAACGCGAAAACTCGAAAAATTTCGAGCTTGCTTTCGGGAATACCCCTATCAATGCAAACACGTAAATGATTAAGCAATGGCAATTTGACAGTTCGATCAGTGCTGCCGCGCTGCAGTGTTTTAGTCAAAATGTCTACTATTTTAGTTATAGCTGATTTTGTTGAATAATAATCAAATTTTTCATCAAATTCTTTGTCAAATAAAATAGAATCCTTAAAATGCCGCAAAATTGTGAAAAAAATAAATTGATTCAATTTATTGAAGAAAATATTATAAACATTTTATATATACCGTTTCGACAAACGGCAACACTGATTCACTTTCCGACTTTTCGAAGCTACCTGCTCAAACAATTTGCTTCGAACTTGTCTTCATACAAATTATTTTCGAGGCTTTTTCGTGTTTTCAGGAATACCCTCAATACACTACTGTTTTCACTGCAGTTGCCAAAAAAACATATCAATTTGAAACCTTATCGTGTGTTGCTTACATTTTCAAATAGACAACAACATTTCACTGCTTTCAAATCAGTCCTTACCAGAATTTCGTCACCAAAATTAATGAAGTCTTAGGCTAATTTTTTCAGAATAATAATTTCTTAAGCACAAATTTTCGAATGTTTTTTTTTTTTTTTTAACTCCTTTAACTACGCACACCTACCACATGCTCATAAATTTCCTCACTTCTATTTGTGTGTGTTTTCTTAACATTTTTTATTTATTTTATTTTGTAATCACATTCTTGGTTTTATCCTTAATGGCAGCAAGTGCACGCAGAGAAATCGTAGCACAAACAAATTGCCTTGTTCAATTCGGTTTTTATTTAGAATTTTTGCGGTTTTTTTTTTTTGTAAAACATTTTCTAAATTTAAGTCCTTTATAAAATGTTCAACTTTATGTTTTTCTTCTGATTTCAGGTCAACGCTTGTTGTCAAAAAGATGAAGCTTATTAAAAAGATGGTAAGTCCTCTTTACACCACATGGCTATTTTGATTTAGAAATAGAAATCGATGTTCCCCAAACTATTATTAGAATGTATTGCTTAGACATCAGAAATAATTAATAGACTTGCAAAAAATATAGCAAATCAATGATTATAATGAACCAAATATCTCGTAGAAAATATTTATTTCAAGAAATAAAAAAATCGCTCAAAAATCAATATCAAAATGAATTGAATTGTAAATTTGGACGATTCCAACTATATTAAAAACTGTTTACATTGCTCTCATAGTGTCTTAAAACTTTCTCCTATTTTAGGAGTTGTGTAAACTAAGAAGAAACTACCTTTTGCAAAATGATTTCCGGGTATTGAAAGTACACATTAAACTTTTCAAATCTAGACAATATTTCCAAATTTCTGACTTAATTTTGCTACTAAGCTTTCGTAATTTTTTCACAACTCATATCACTTGCAAATGAAGTTCGCTCCTGTCTGTATACGTAAATGGTAGGCCAACTGTCCACCCTTTTTGTCATCATCATCATTGCCCATAAGACACGCAAATAATTTCACGATTTCAGCCTTCATCATTTGTAGCATTCCAAAGTTACTTTCAATATGTGTTGCTGATTCGTTCTGCACTGTTGTTTTTGTCTTGCTCATTTCGGTTCTTCATGTAGCTTCCACTTAATATTGACGCCAAATATGCGAAAAATGTTGACAAACGATATTGGGATGAATGCTGCAGACAAGACAAGACGCACAGCACATCCTTGCTCCTACTACATGTGCTGACAGCAAGAAAAATCTCACGTTGCATGCAACTCTTTGCCAATGATGGAAATCATTTGTTTTTACTTTCATAGGAAGATCGATGCCAACTCGGGTCTGGTCTGCTGATTCGTAATTTCAATTTTACTTTTGCTTATTTTTAGATGGACGGGCAACCTGTCTGTGTGTCTGTATGTCTGCTCAGTCAGTTTTACTGTGCGTGCTGCTATGTTAGTTTTGTGATACTTCATAAAATGAATTTGTTCTTTTGCTGCGGGATTGCCACTGTATCCATCGAGGCAACCATACGTTGTTGGTTGGTACATACGAGCAATGCGCCACGTACGACTCTGAATGCGGGAGCGAGTGTTGCGCGTGTAACCCGCGTTCCATAAAATAATGCAAGAAATTTGCTGTGACATTCATTAATTATTTTATATGGAATATTACAAATAGCCACGTACATGTTGGCGACATTGAAAACAACAGCAGCAGCAGCATCAGCAACATTGCCATAGCTATGTAATGAAGAGACAAGGTCTGGACTGTTGGCAGATGGCTGGAAATGTAAGATGTTAAATCATTTGTCTATGGCAAAAGTATAAGAGTATAAAACAAAAAAATTTCAATATCTTAGATTAGTAGAATAATTAGAAAAAAATCAAACATTTCTGTTCCTCATTGATTATCTCTTACACTAAGCTCGACTTAAAAAAAACATCCCTGCATTTGTTAAATCAGAAATTCAAAACCATACTACCCACCACTAAATCAACCCATTGATAAAAGCTCAAGTGAATTTTCATCACTCCCAACTTTAATAACAACGTTGTTCCCTCTCATCACATCATCATCACGATCGCATCGACTGAATCATTCAACGTTGTGGTCAACCAACTCATCATTATCGCACTTCATTTCATTGCAATCCAATAAAAACCCAAGAAAAATCTCCAAAATTAACTTGGTCATCAACGCACTTGAACGTGGAGTCCTTAAGAGACTTCAGAATTTCTTCATTCGTACTTGACCACTTATTAGGTAAATAAGCATGAATTGCTGCAAGACAACAGCAACAGAAGAGCAACTAAAGAAAAAAGCATACCACAACAGCAGCAGCAGCAACAAAAACATCTATAAACAACATTCAAGTTGCTTACAACAAAAACGAGAGTAAACAACATCGGAGCAAAAGTGCCCCCATCATTTAAGTAGGGTGTTGGTTCATTGTTGTCGTTGATGCAACATAAATCCGCAATGCAATGAAGCTGAAGATTTGAAGCAAAAACGCGTTAGTCACTAAAAAAAGCACTTGTTACCGGAGCAACACTGCAACACTGCAACAAGAACAACAACAGCAACAACAAACATTGATTCATCAACTGCTGCAGCAGCAACGCAACGAGATGCACACCATGCAGGAAGAGCAGAAATTCAGCGGCACACATGAACACTTGAGGCGGCTTGAAGTGCTCAACGACGACGACGACGACGATGGCGATAACGACATTGAGCGAAGGCGAATCCTAACAAAAATTCTTAACAAAAGTGGCATTGCTTAAAGTGTTTAGGGGATGCCTTCATATTGCACAGTGGAATTTTTCGAAGAAAAAATTATAGTATACAGTATTTACAGAAAAATTGGAGTTATTTTTGATCAAAAAAATTAAATGACTTAAATGATTTTATTTTGAAGGAAAACAATTCAGATCGCTGTTGAACGAAATAAGAAATGGTTCGCTTTTTTATCGATAACCGATAATAATTACTTGAAAATATATGTTTCTTGTTTATAAAAAACTCATGATTAATATTTTTGATCAAAAAACTTAAAAATCAAAAATAATCATTATCATAATAATTTATTTTGATCGAGATAATAAAAAATTAAGACTGACAGCTACTTCTTATGACTGATGTTGAACCTCTTCTCAGTCAAAAAAAAAAACTGATAGTTTTTGATCGAAGAAAAACAAACTGCAAAAGAAAAGAAATGAATTTGATTTGACCATACAAAAAAAAAAAAAAACTACTACAACATGGTATCATGGTTTTTATTTTTGGATGCGATAATATTTAATTGGGTAAAATGTTACTGAACTGTTTTGTATTGTCACTATAACAATAAATATATAGAAAATATGCTGTTTTCAAGTTTTAAACGGTAACCAGCAGAATCCTTAATTTATGAAAAGTATAAGTCCTCTGAGTCTTAATTAGCAAAGTCGATGTTGGCTCCTGTTTCGAAAAAAAAACAATCCGAAAGTGGCTCAAAACTTGTTTTGCTTCCCTCTTATGTATATTTTCACCGCTCAAATGACTTTTAAATGCTCAATTTATATATTTCACCGCTCAATTAAATGCTTTAATTTTTCCTCAAGCCAACGGACAAATTTTCAAATGCAACACTAAAAATGACCCACTGTAGTTTGCGTCGTTGCATTTAACGACTGAGATGGCGCGCAGCACAAGTTGGTCGATTTGATTTTGATTCGAGTAGCGCGCATGCAAAGAATCAGCAGAAGACGGCACAGAACACGTTGAATGAGACAAAAGAATAACAAATATTAAGAACAAAAATAATGTGAAGAAATCTGTGGTGAATGAAGAACAAAATGATGATGATAATGCTGCTGATGATGATGATGATTCAGCAAAAAAGCAACGAACTGTTCAAGTTATTAAGTCAACAAACGCGTTAAGAAGTGGCACAAAAAAAAAAATCGATCCATAGAAAAAAAAAGATCCACAAGGTAAAGAAAAAGGGTTAGGAACTGATGCTGCTGCTTCTGTTGTTACTGCCACTTCAGCGAGGTGGGTGGGCAAGATAAAGACGCACGATGGTGCAGCACCTTTGAGTGCTAGTGATTACAATTAACCCATTTTATGCTGAGTGAACTATATTGATTCAATTATGTAGTTATTTTCTCCACTGTTTTCCATAAATAAGCAATTAAGTTATAGTTGCAACTATTTGACATTAAAATGACATTAACTGACCGGATTGGGAATTTGTTCAGAGCTCTATATGGTGCAACCAGCTAACCCTATGGTGTGCTATCTCCTCTCCCAACCACACAGTGGCATAATCGCACTAATTTTGTTGTCATTATTTGTTCAACATATTGACATCCAAACCAACTACAGCTAATGATGCCATCAGCAAACATATGCCTGCAGTTGTCACCTCGAACTGACGACACCCACACCAACTTACATTCTTAGTTTTATCTTGACACACATCGAAAGTCAATTGTTTTTTCCGATTTTTCTTCCCAGATTTTTTTTTCTGTTGGTTGCCAACAAGTAGCTTTTGCCTACAACTTGTTACATCACACATAAAAACACAAATACTGGCAATAAACAGCTTTCAGTTATCAGCCTCACCCACACCCTCCGCTACATACAGTACACAATCAATTTGCAATATATGACCTTTGACTTTCCACTGCCTATTTTTACGACACTTCAATATCAACTTAAAGAAATCTTCATTTGTTGTGTATAAGCAGCTAATGTCCACCCAAAGGACATTCAGTTGTTGCAGCACAAAAGAAAAAAAAAGGACATTGCAAATATATGCGTGATAATAATAACTAAGGGGAGCAGCAACAAAGACTAAGAAAATAATGTGAGAATTGTTGGGCCAATTGAGGGTTGCATTAAATAAGGTATTGGCCCCAAAACCAAATATGTTAAAACAAGAGTTTATAATTTGGAAAACTTTGTTTTTGTTGATTTGCCATATCATCACTTTTTTTCGAATTAGATTTAGCTTAAAGCTTTTGGAGTGGGGGAGTTACTTTCCTACAGTTCAGTATAATGTTGTTTTGTCAATTCGAACTCAGATAATCATGTGGTTTACTCAGTGAGTAGTCGCTTTCTTTTATTCCTTTCAGTTATTAGTTTTTGTTTGCATTTGTGCTGAGTCAATATATTGTTTGGTCTCGAATTCGTTAAGGTGTTTAATTTATTTATACGGGGATAAGACAATTTACCCAATTGCTATAAGCTGCTTAACATGGTTGACAAGATTGACTTAGACATAGAACTTAAATGGTATTGATTTAAGCTATAGTTTTGTTGGTCTAACATGTTTTCTTTTTTTGTGTTGTCACTTAAAGAACTACGAGTAATTCGAAAAAAAATATTAAAAGTCCCAAGACAATTTTGTCAATATTCCAAAATGTCAATACTTTTTTTTAACTTTAACCGCAACAGATATTACTACACTTTGTGTCAATTTCATGACAGCACTATGAAGTAAAACCACCTTGACTTTCTTATAATCAAAAACAATGTTCCAAATGTGGGTACCCATGTACTACTTTGTGAAATGTATTTCCTAAGACAATACTCCTGCTTATCATCTCGACAACTTTGGAACATACGCTTACAACAGCTGAGTTGGATGGGTATCGTGTAAGCTTCAATTGAAATATTCACAAAATCAACACGGTAGCAACAGACAACACAACCCAATGCCTATTAACAACTTTTGCTATTTCCCAGACTATGAACACCGCCACAAGCGTTGTATCACAACAACATTGGCAAGCATCCCGAAAGTGTCAATCCAATTACCTGTGTGTGCAAAGAAATGTTTTCTGACATGTTGCGAAATACCGTTAAGCACATGGCAGTGATAGTGGCAGTGCCGACATGTGAGTTTTCAGCTAACACCAACAACAACATGTTTCCACAACATGGCACTCACTCACACTGCATAGAAGAAGCACGCACCCATTTACACATTCATAGGAATACAATAAGCAAATTTAGACTCATTCGATGCCATTGGCGAATATCAAATTTTATGTTGTTGCTGCTACCTCTGCCGCCTTACTATGTGGGCACTTGCCAACAATGTTAAGTCAAGGTACAATAACATGATCATGGGCTTGTTAGGTAATTCAAGGGGGTAGGTGGGTAACTTAGTTACCCTCAGGCAAAAAGGAATTATGACATCATACGAATTAGTTACACATTATACTTTATATGTATAAAATTGCAGGCGTTTTTGACAATATAACGCTGCAAATATTTGCGTTTCTTGTCATTTGACGGAATTCGCATCGGAAATATCCAATGTTTTTATACTACTTAGATATTTTTGGACGATTTTTTGTGATTTTTATGTTATAAGGAGTTTACATGACTCAAAGACTCGGCATAAACAGCTGAGAAGTGTAATAGCTGTAGTAGCTAACCTCTCTTATTATTATTGTTAGTGTTTTTGTGTTTTCTTCAGAAAATCTCATTCCAGAAATGTTATGGTAATGTTATGTTAATGTTAAATGTTAAAGGTTAAATGTTAAATGTTAAATGTTAAATGTTAAATGTTAAATGTTAAATGTTAAATGTTAAATGTTAAATGTTAAATGTTAAATGTTAAATGTTAAATGTTAAATGTTAAATGTTAAATGTTAAATGTTAAATGTTAAATGTTAAATGTTAAATGTTAAATGTTAAATGTTAAATGTTAAATGTTAAATGTTAAATGTTAAATGTTAAATGTTAAATGTTAAATGTTAAATGTTAAATGTGAAATGTTAAATGTTAAATGTTAAATGTTAAATGTTAAATGTTAAATGTTAAATGTTAAATGTTAAATGTTAAATGTTAAATGTTAAATGTTAAATGTTAAATGTTAAATGTTAAATGTTAAATGTTAAATGTTAAATGTTAAATGTTAAATGTTAAATGTTAAATGTTAAATGTTAAATGTTAAATGTTAAATGTTAAATGTTAAATGTTAAATGTTAAATGTTAAATGTTAAATGTTAAATGTTAAATGTTAAATGTTAAATGTTAAATGTTAAATGTTAAATGTTAAATGTTAAATGTTAAATGTTAAATGTTAAATGTTAAATGTTAAATGTTAAATGTTAAATGTTAAATGTTAAATGTTAAATTTTAAATGTTAAATGATAAATGTTAAATGTTAAATGTTAAATGTTAAATGTTAAATGTTAAATGTTAAATGTTAAATGTTAAATGTTAAATGTTAAATGTTAAATGTTAAATGTTAAATGTTAAATGTTAAATGTTAAATGTTAAATGTTAAATGTTTTATGTTAAATGTTAAATGTTAAATGTTAAATGTTAAATGTTAAATGTTAAATGTTAAATGTTAAATGTTAAATGTTAAATGTTAATGTTAATGTTATGTTAATAAGAAGCAAGTTATGACCAAGAAGACGTTCCACTTCTTACACAAGAAAAAAACTCGTTTCTTTATGATTTCCCATTTATACCGTAGCGCAACCGGATTGGGAAGTGCGTTCAAAACAGAACAGATTTTCTCGAACACATTATCGGCAGGATGCTACGAAACAATTACAGCCAAGATGAAATGCAATAAACATTTTTCATCAGTCCTGCATTTTCAATTGTGTGGGAAAAACTCTTTACTGTATATAGTTTACCTACAGCAACACTAAACAACAGCAGCATCAAGAACGTATCACAAACGGCAACGATTCTTACATCAGTCCAAAACAACAAAAACATTGGTGTACCAATAACAAAATAAGTAAAATTTTGCAATGCTCATCAAGAAAATCCAGCTACAATTCAGCAAATTGTATTCGCAGGATATTTGAGATATTCGTACTGATTGGGGTTGATATCCTGCTACTGCCACTGCCACTGACTGTCTTATGTTCCACTGCGCTCTGTGTTTTGTTATTTTGGTTTGTTGCCACTCGTCATTTAATTTCGACAAGTGTACGACAAACGAGCGTGTAGGTCCATTGCTGCTCTACTATTGTTGTTGTGCTGATTGGGCGCACACTTAAGTGTTTTCTTGTTCGGAATATCTTGTACCTACTCAGCTATGGTGTAAGGCAGGGAGAATTGAGCTGTATCCTATTTAGGTGTTGCTTCTAAATGGCTTCGGCTGTGTTTTGGCAGGCTCAGCTAAAACACGCGTATTCAGTGAATATTTGTATCTACTTGTTAGTAGTATCCACATCCATGTATTTTCGTATCTATTAAATTAACAGAAATCTGCTGACATTGTGAAAGTTAGCTACGTCAATTTTGATGTTAATGGAGATTTGGTTAGTCGTTCCTTGTTAATATCATTTGAAATGAGTTTAATGCAGTAAATAGCATTGGGTGAGCAGTGAGGAGATACATATTTGAAAATAGCATTGGACTTAGATAACGGCTTCCTTAAGCTGGCAAATTAAGTAGAGTTTCGAAAAATATGGGAGGATTTTATGTATATAAAATTCAAATTTGAACAGATGTTTTCAAAAAGTGCTCCAATAATTTTTATAGTAGAAAGTAAATGTTTATTTAAAATAGAAAAATATTGGTATATATCGGTATATCGCATGGGAAGTGGAAAAGTTTTAACATTCCACTTTCTGATAAAGAAAATTTTTCACATCTCATTGTTTACTTTAAATGCATATTGACTTAATTTGAAATATTGTGCGCTCGTTCCGCAATATATGTTGCAAAGCTCAATGAATTTCTGTATATTATTGAGTTCTTTTTCAGATTGGCCAAATAGCGGAATCCAACTGTCTGCTTCCTTCGTTGCTCCACCCAATTTCTCATGATGCGTGATGCTGTCATGTCATGTCCAGTGCAAAGGCTCTTTTTCTTAATTCTTTTTATTTTTACATTTTGTTCCCATTTAATGCTGCCAATCGTTTCACGTATCGCAACCATGTTGGTCTTCTTCGTTGATGCCTGTGAATTGAAAATCAATGACAGCCTCGTTGATCCATGTGATGCAATTCACTATAGCATTTGGTATCGAGAATCAAGTTAAGCTGAGCAGTAGCCAAGAAGGGTCAGTTTGTTGATTTTGATTCACATGGGGTATGACTGCTCCACTATTGAGCCTAAAGAGTTTATCAGTCTACCCAAAAATAAAAATTGCAGCCAAAAACAAAAAAACAGAAAGAAAGAAAAGTGAACGCGCAAGAGTTTGGGTAATACGAATATATTTTTCTTAATTAAGTTTGGGAAATACAGTATCCCTTTACAGCTTTTAGGATGCAAACGCAAAGAAGCACAACGTTGGCACTTGGCACTTACTCCTCCTGTATGTACTAAGTATGAATAGCTGTTGGTCGGTGTTCATCACGCTGCATTTATGCCATGGGGTATGGAATTTTCGAGCTGACAGTTGACGATTTATGTTGCACCATTTTGAGTAGGTCCACCATACGTTGTATTCAAGTGGCCACCACAACAATATTGAATATGACATGAGGATGCGTTCATGTCTCGTAATGATGGCGTTCATGTACAGTGAATGCGGCAGTGGAACAAAATTAAGACTTTTGAAAAACTCTTTATCAGTGTTCAGCATATCGGAATTATATTTGCGACTGTTTATACTATTCAAGACTCATTTTGTAATGGAATCTGATTTAACATCTATTTTACAGAAATGTTTGTTTTGAGGGAATACTTATTTTCATTTCTTAAACCATCATTTTTTATAAGCAATCGCTTCAAAAGAGAGCAACGACCCAAGATAATCGTCAAAATTATTAAACCTGAACTTTCTTTTGTGCGAATCTATCTATGATAACAATTGTTACTTTTATGATTTTTTTATACAGAGGCGTCAATTGGGTAGGGTTAGGGGGGGGGCATTGGCCCCCCAGGATCTGAGATTACTGTACATTACATCGATTCAATTCAAAATATCATTGATTCGATATGTTATTTAAGCTATCGCCCCCCCCCCCCCAAGCTTTTAGTGAAATGACTGCACTGTTTTTATACCTCATACACATTAAAAAAATACCAAATACAGTGGAGCCCCGATTTGCTTCAATCCTATTTGTGTCGTTTCGATTTGCGTCGCTACATACGATTGGATTTTTTCACTGAAAATCACATGTGAAGAATTTTTCAGTTTGAGTGAAAAAAGGGGAATTCCCATTTTATTCTGTAAGATAAGTTATTCTAAGCATGGTTGATCGTTAGGAAGTAAGAACTTAGCGCTCAATAAGATGTGCTGTGGTTAAGATCATAAGATAATAGAAAAAAAAAGTGATTCGATTTGCGTCTTTTCGGTTTTGCGTCGCATTTCTCCGGTCCCTATTAACGACGCAAATTGGGGGTCTAGTGTTGTTTTTTATTTTGTGTTTTTATGCGAAGAAGTATCACAAAATTGTGCCATCATGAATACCTAACTTTTATTTCCCACTTCCTAGGCACTGTGCAATGTTACTCGCAATCCAACTAACAATCTACTGAATGAATTCTGTTTGCGTTAAAACAAAGTTTCGACAACGGTTTCGTAGGGCTGATTTTCAACAAACTGATTAACTTGCAGCAACTCAATGTTGACTGAATTTTGGGACAATTTTAACTCCTTTCTTTTACGGACTTTTTTCTTTGGTTTTCGTTTAAGGAATTTGATTGTTTGTGTTTTTTGACATTTGCTGTCACAATCAGTTTTATTTATTGCGCCATGTTTTCGTTGTTCTATTGTGTACGCTAGTAGCGATTGCAGTTTCAATTGAAAATCATTATTCCCTTAAGGATAACGTTTTACCGTTATGCTCATTAATTTTATTAAAAGAATCAGAAAAGTTTACAATTTAAGTGGAATTATTTTCAAGCGACTTTTTATGCCACTTTTACTTTAAGACAGACAGAGAGAGGCCTGTCTAATTTTCTATACACGAAATTCTTCTTCTTTTTTTTTTTTGAATGACTTTCAGCGCAACCTAACATGACCTTCTGCTTTGAAAGCATCCTTGGTTTTTTTTTCTTTCAACTGTTCACCATACAAAGCAACAGCGAAGTTTACTTCAATCAATATTTTGACAAACGCGTCTTGCATACGAAATTAGCAACCCTGTTTTCCCCAAATAATGTGTGGCAGATATAGTCAATAGAAGAAGCTTCAAAATGGACGAACCTGTTAACCTCACTGCAGCGAACATACTACATACGTTTAGTTTTGTATATCAGAAAGTTGTTTGTTTTTAATTCGTTATACGAGCACATACAAACAAACATATATGTATTTTTAGCTACTTAAGCAAAAAAATATTCGGAAAAAAACCAGTCGTCCTTATTTTATCCTAAAAATCGTTGTTTTGCATTCTTGCTGCTTATTTACATTGTATGCCAAAAAAATAAATAGTGAACACAAAAGTTTTCCTTTCTTTTGTTTGTCTTTTGTGTAATCGTACATATATCCTACAAATGTGTACCAAAATACCAACATTTAGTCAAACATACAAGTTAGGAAAATAGTTTCCTAATGCTGACATTGTGTAAAAATGTTAACACACATAATATGAGGGAAAATGCCACTACTACATTCATATATTGATTTTATGTAAAAAAAATTTAAAATATAAAATTTCTAAGATTCTTTACGGGTGCTTAGGAATTTTGTCATTTTCTGGTTTTCTAAGATGGTTGCGCAATTCGATAAAATAATGAGACAGAAAGACAAAGTGTAAAATTTCCTGTTTCAATGTAACCATATTATATTAAAAATAAAAGAAAAACGATTACAAATCTACGCTTGATACGAATAAAGGTGCATGTCAATATCTTCTTTTTATAAAATCAAACAGCGATTCCAGATTTTTTTTGGAAAATTCACCCGGAAATCAAAATTGTGTGCATAAATGCAGTGATTTTCAATAAAAACAAAATCATCGGAGCTTGTTTAATTGGAGAATGACAGCTTTATTCACAGCTTAAATGATAATTATTCACGACTGAATCAATTTTTCATCCCATATTTTACAAAAGTTTCTATATTTAAGTAAACAACAAACAGCCTATCTAGAAAACGCACAGCAATGAACACTACTGCTCAGTAGACGCACAATTTTTGGTAAACTACATGTATCTACCCAACAATCAACAGGATTCCAGCTGCTTCTGTCGTGTCCTCTTCTTACGATTCTGATCATTTTTATGTATACACTGCGACCCATCAATCAATACGTCAAACAATGAACGAAACAGACAAGTTGAGAATCTTTCGTTGCCAACTTTAAGTTGAGAGTTTCTCATTCTTTTATGTCAAGCAGTAAATATCCAGCGCATTGTCTTCAATCCAAGCACATTTAATAAGACACAAAACAGTCATACAACGAAGCACAAAAAGGGCATCCACCACCCTTGAAATCGCATAATCAAAACTACTCGAACGAGATACAAACATACACACAATAGCTACTAGGTCACAAAACGTATCCCCAACCTAATCAACACTGATCAATGGTTATGATATGAGCCCGATTTCAGCAAGGAAGTTGTTGTCGTCGCAAATCTCGCCAAAAGCTGCATTCGGCTCGTACTTAATTGGAATGCAATGGCATCGATCGATCGCCTGACAACGATCATTGGATTGGTATTGAGCAAGCGATCGCTTGGTATGACAATTGTGATTGTCAAAACGCGTAAAGAATGGAATGAAATCGACTTGACCAACCATCCAACACAAACGATCCTTGCCAACGATCGCGTGATGGACATACGTTTTGGTGCGCGATCGAACACAGTCATGGGCTAACAATATTACGACTTTATCTTGTGGTGTATATGCGAACGATGTGTAGCTTGTATTTTAATGGTGATATTATGGCGAATGTTATGTTTTAAGCACAAGTATCTAGATCAGCAGCAATGATCGTGTTAATGATGCACCTCAGTTATTTTAATGATGTTACTTACCTAACTGATGGACAATTTTAGTGCCATTTTAATATATCATATTTTGATCTTAAAATGGAAAAATCATTTTCATGCTTTGTGCAGACATTATGGCGCCGTCATTACTAGGATTTTCATGGCATGGTCTGGAGAGTAAAGAAGCTGCTGCTGCTATTCTTAAGTCTTAATCTGATTATTCGCAGTAGTCAGCGCTACTTTGTGTCTTTGGTTTTGGGTCTTCTTTTATTTTTGGTGTGCGCACGCTTCCACTTTTGCGGCATGGTAAATCTAGATCTCACTGTCAAGTCCCTTTTAATTATCCCTTTGGTGTTAATTAGATTTTGTTGTTGTTGGCTTAGTTTTACGTTATTTTAGTTGGACTTACGGTTGCGCCATTGCGTGATTTAAAGAGCTTCATTAAGTTCGTGAATTCGACTAAATCACGCGCTGGCGCATGTTTTGTAACACCATCAGCGGAAATTGTGGTACCACAAGGTTTCATGCACTTGCATTGGAGTGCATAAGGTCTTTTGGTCGGCTAGGAAGCGTAATTAAATATCTATCAATCTAAGTTGGTATGTTAGGTCTTCGACGTGGAAACCATGAAGAGTTTTTCATGTTTTAAGGGAAAATGCAGTTTTAAGAGATGCAGTCACAAGCTCTATTCTTTATTACATATTCAGCAACATATCAGGACAAGATATTTGTTGATGTAGTCACATGAAAGAAAATGAACTGAAGTGACTCACTTTCCAAAATATCCCAAAATTCATATGTGAACTTAGTTGTATACCAAACAATGCTGGTTAACACAAAAATCCTTGATCTTTCTCATATAATCTTGAAATTTACCGATGTTGCCAATGGAAATATTTGATGCCGTCGAATTTCTTATTCACTAGTTTTTCGCTTTATCATTTGACAAAACATAGTTGCTATGTTTTCGGTATATTCACGTATGCCTACGTAACTCTCGTTCTACTCGCGGTAAAGTTGTATTCTCTAGTTGCTGATTTTTTTATTCCTGCGTTAATTCTTGGCCAAATAATTTCATTAAACCTTTTATTTTATGTAAAAAATATTTTTAATTTTTTGGAAAACTTTTACTCATAATCATTTTTAATGCACCACTAAATAAAAAGCTTTTAATGAAAATTAAAATGTTTTTCTTCTGAGATTACTTTCAGTTGACGTCATTACCTAAAGTTAGTTTTTACCATTTGTATGTAAAGATGTCTGCAATAAAAAAAGTCACCCAATATTCACCTCTTCAAACTTTTCTTGGACAACGAGTCTTTCTCATGGTTGTAGCTCATTGTAGTGTGTTGCTTTTAGATCTTTGCAGGATTAGAATAATGTAATCAGATCATAGCTGGTGGCATAATATTTTTGTTGTTGTAATGTTTCATCGTTCATTTTATTGCCCATATGTTATATCTACTATTTCACGTATCCTTTGGATTGCGTTTGCTCTCCAAGGACTTAAGCTAACCTATGGTTTTTATTGTCTTTTTATATGTTTGGGGTGATTTAGAGTATTTCAATTGTTTTTCTTTTTATTCAACTGATTTTTTTTTTTTTTCGTTCAACTCAGCGATGAATGTTATCAATATGATTATTTTATATGAATTCCACCACCCCTCTTGGCCACATGCCGCCAGTGCCAGTAGTACAATATTTATTACTTGTATCGTTGACTTTGAGGCCAAACTATGAATGTCGAATGCCTAGCGGCGTCAAATCAACTGCGATTGTGGTGCCTGGTCGGTCGGTTGGTTGGCCTGGATCGTCAAAACTTATTACAATAAATTTTCGCTGTAGTACATGTTGTGGGGCTACGTACATACGTAATGCTTTACGCGTTGTTTTCTTTTTCTTTTTCTGTTCGTCCAAATGTCCGGACGGACACGGCGCCGTGGCGTCCCTGCTTTAGACATTAATTTCTATTAGTGTTCGGCTACAAATGAACGCCCTCTAAAAAAAAAAATAGAAAAAAATTGAAAAGGAAACGGAAATAGCAGTTTTTGTAGTTGTTGTTAACATCATTTGTATTGTATTTGTTGTAAATTGTTTTTACGACATTGTCTGAAGGGTGAGTCCCAGTTAAATTTGGCATCATTGCTTAGCTAATTCCCATATGAATATGCAAAAGACGCGCTCCAGCATTTCATACAATTACGAATATTACCGAAGATGATCTAGAGATTTACGAATGACCTTACGCGGAACACCCGTAAATGCGGCAGCGGCGGCGGCTGCAAGCAGGCGGGTGGGTCCTTAAAATTATGACAATAAAAGAATATTATCGCAATTATCCTTAGTGCTGTTGGATGTGCTAGTGAATGAACTATAAAACACGGAAACAGCTTTTTCGTCATAGCTTTGCATTTGAGTTGCCAACTTTTTGTTTTTATATGCGTTGAGGCAAAATTTCCAAAAAATTTATTTTATTTCCAATCGTAATTCAAGGCAGCGCCGAAGGAGAAAAGTTTTTATAAGAAAAATCTATGCAATATTAGGGCTTTTTTACGAAAACAGATTTTTTCTTTCTCAAACCATTTTAATTCTGTATTCGAAACTTTTCTTCGACAATTTTTAGTTTTGGTCTCCTCCAGTGCCGCACAACAGCTGTAGGAAAGGGCTTGTGAAACAAAATCCACATACAGTGATATTGGCATCAAAGTTTTCTTAATTCAATATAAAATTTGGAAAAAATATTTAAATAAAAATGAGACCAAAATGACGACGAAATGAAAAAAAAAAAATTTATGAAAAAATTGAAAATTGAATTGAAAAACTATTTTTCGTAAGAAAGCTAAGGCCTTAGCGGTATAGTCGCTTCAAAAAACGCTAATATTTTACCAATGCAGATTACTTCGCAACTAAAAGTTTACTAGTGAATGTAGTTATCTTAAGTAAAAAACAGTTGGCAACTCTTTTTTATATTGATATTTCTAAAATTTTAACTGCCTTGAAAGACAGCAGCCGAACTGGTCATGTTCAAAAATAATTTTTTTTTCATTTGTCTAAATGGGTAGGTACATTGCTTAACTTTAGCAGCGAGGAGCAACTTTGAAAACATCAAATTCGTTACGTGGTGAAAGTGAGAGACTCCGCTGCTCTTCTCCTCCTACCATAAATTCGACTTATTCGAATTGAGTTGAGTCTTACGCGAATAATCTCTTGGGAATTTTATTAGTGGCATTAAATGCTCCGGAAAGGCAATGATGCGCGCAGCCAAGTCAAGTGAAGTGAAGTAGAGCGAAGTGGCTCAAAACAACAATCGTCCTGCTACTGACACTCGAAAGGATCTGTTTTGTTTGTTTACTTCGTGCTGGTGCTTTGTTTTTGTTGGTTTTTTGTTTAGGAAATCCTGATTAAGGAAAATTCGTCTGCAATTTACTTTTCACACTCTTGCCATTTTGCTGCTGCCTAAATAAATGTGAGTATATACTCCTTGCAATATACATGGTATTCTGGAAATAAATACTTACATAAGCGTTACGTACAAAATACAATTGTTTCAAGCACTCCATGTTGTTGTTGCTTTAATTTTGCTGTTCTGTACATTTCTATGATGTTCAATTTACTTAAATTGTTTTCGTTAATCAGCTGAATTAAGCACAACCGTTTTCTTCCTTTTATTTTTTGTGCGAAACATGATTTCAGACTCCTTTAGGACGTGCTCTAGCTGAAGCTTTAAATTTTAATGAAAATTTAGTATAAAAAGCACAAGAAAATGGAAAAAATTAGGTTTTTATTTGGAAAATATATCGAGCACTCTTGAAAACCGATTAATCAAGCCAGTAGTGATGAGGACATTTCAATATCACTTGTGAGTTTCATAGTAGGGATTGAATAAGTTCTTTCCTGGGAAACATTTGAAACACTCGTCACTCAAATCAACTGGAAGGCATTAGAGTGCGCTTAAACTTCTGTGCTGCGGCAGCAGCAGCTTACAATTAGACTCCAATCGTTGTAATCCAAATCCAATTGTTCAACCTCAACGGTTAGCATGCAACAACTTAGATGACAATTTTCTACGAAAAAAACCTACAATGATGAAGGGATAAGGCAGAGTGTCATTGATAAAATGGCCCAAGGGCAGCTAAAAGTGCCCGCACAATACAATGCAGCAGCAGGACAAAATGTACTGAGCTGTACTGCCAAGTGCGCTAAAAAACGAATGCGGTATTTACTGGGTTTTTAGTTGTTGTTTTTTTTTATCGCAACAATCGGCCCAAATCTATGAGCACAAATTTGGAACACTAAAGAAGCAATTATGTCGTAAGGGCGCCTGAGGCGTTGGTGATAAATTTAAGACAAAATTTAACGACAGATGTGAGATATTTTTTTACTTCCACAACAGGCATTACTGTAGTAGTTTTTTTTACGCTTTCCTTGAAAAGAAATGGGGTAAATTGGGTATTAGAGTGAAACTGAAATTGCAATGTAGCATACGCCAACTTTGCCTGTGGTCTATGGTTGCTGTTGTTGCTCACAGGATTTTTGTATGCGCGTAATTATTTTTCAATTATTTATGATATGAATGTGATCGATCATTGTTGTTGAGACTGTGAGACATATTAGAAATGCAGACCGACTTCAGGGACCAAGTAAAAGAACTGAGACGTCGCTTGCTGGACAATGAGACAGTGATAGGAAAACTTTCCCCTTAACGCACCTTATGATTTTCTCATTAAGTATGAATGTATGCTCAAACACTGCAAGAAACGTAGCTTTTATTAAAAAAAAAAATATTTGGAATAGATCTCGTGTATGATTTTCGCAAAAAAACAACATGAAAATAACGAAAATATTTTGCTGAAAGTATTATAAAATGTTTTTCATAAATTACAGAGAGCTTTTCCAAAAAAAAAAAAGAAGTCTTTATATAAGAGATTTTAGCTCGAAGCGACTCTTTTTCATTTTTTCGAAAGTCTTTAATAACGAAATCTTCCCAAAAAAAGAAATTCAAACAAATGCAAATCCAAAAATCTTAAACATTCCTTCAACAATGGGTTAGAGCCCATTTTTTTGTTGAAATTATCTTTGTTAAGTGTAATTTTTTGTTGTTGACCATATTGTACTGAACAGTAAGTTCACTAAAATAATTAAAAATTATTTTCTGTTCTGACACACTACAAACAAATTTAAGTTTTTACTTAAGGTCGATTTTTCGAAGGAAAAATTACTCAGAAACTAAAAGAAAAAATTAGCAAAAAAAAAAAAAAATTAAAGGTCAATTTGGAAATAAATTTTGATGAAGAAGATTTTGGGCCGTTTTAATACCTAAAGCGCTTAGTGAATAATTGTATGTGTGTTTTTTTCCATTTCTGTGAAAGTATTCATTTGGAAATTTTGACAACACAGGATAATTGAAGCTTCTTTGGTCATTTTACAATATTGTTTCGAAATGCCCAAGGAATTTGTATGATTAAAATAACAAAATAGTTGTCATTTTTAGGAGAAAAACATATCCTGAGCATAATATTTTTCATTTGAGCAGCTCTTAAGAGAATATTGCCCGATTTTTGTTATCTCTTTTAAATAAAATTTGTTCAGTAATTTTTTTATTTCATAGTCAATTTTTCATAGCGGAAGCTTCTTTTTCGATTTTGAGTGATACTTATTTTAATTAACACAACATTTTTGTATTAAGCTATTACGATTTTATATCTATTTTTGGGAAATTTCAAAAAATGCTTGAGACGCTCAACATCTGTTATTAGCGAAATGAAGCGTTCATAGTTTTTGATGTGAAAAAGTCAATTAAGGTGAATA